>JARDYH010000004.1:102880000-104130000 GCA_029215795.1 Anniella stebbinsi | reverse complement strand
TCTAGCTTAATGCTGTTTCTTCTGGATAAAAAAAAAATCAGCGGAATTTAGTTTTACTTTGAGACAACATTCCCCATCACTATAAGAAAGTGGAATAGAATAAGGACCCAATCCTATGCATGCTTAGACAGAAAAAAGCCCTGGAACTCCCAGCATGCCCCAGCGAATGCATGGTCCAGGCAATACTGGGAGTTGTGGGACTTTTTTCTGTCTAAACATACATCAGATTGCACCGTAAAGAAATATAGATTATAACAGAAGATATTGTATGCTGAGTAGTGGATCACTGAGGTGCTCCTCGCCCAGGGTGCTATTTATCTTAGGGCCAGCACCGTAACTTTGACAGTGAGATTCCTCTGGTATGACCAATTTCTGATACAAATATATTTACTCACAGTAAATGTATTTATTTTACCCTACCATTACGCAGTAAACTGTCTTAGCCAGCAGGTGCTGGAGGTAGGGGAATCGGCATCAAACCGCCACCTGAGCTGGCATCCTGACCGTAGCAATTCTTGCATGTTGCTGGCCTATACTAGCTCATTTAGTCACTTTTCTCAATGAGACACATATAGCGATGGGAGGGTGGTGGCGGGGGGGGGGGGGGGAACTGCCTATGACCGAGTGAGCGGGCAGAGAAGCAGCCAGCTGAGGACATGCACTTCAGCTGACACCACATACAATATGCACTTGTGTTGCACTGCTTACAGCAAGCAAAAGCCAAGTGGAGCGGTGACAAGGTGTTGGAAAATAGAACTTTGTGTGTCCCAAAGCCTGCCCTGCACGCCCTAAACTATTATGATGCCCCTTGGTGTGATGGAGAATACTGACCCATTACCAATCCTGTAGTTAGATTGAAGTCCCAGCTCAGTCAGCTTCTGAAAACAGAACAGTAACAAGTACCATCTTGTCCTGAGCCTCAGGTAAATATATTTTTGAATACTTGTTACTGATCCTGCGGTAGCTATTAACAAGTTTCCACATTACATAGAATTCTTATCCTTTTAAAAATAAAGTCTTATCAGCTTACCATTCTCTCAGCAGTTTTCTTTCTGTTTTTTTCGTGGCACACTTGCACACAATTGTGCTAGAACATGGCTTATCAGCAGTCCAAATATTTACAGCCAAATCTGCAAAAGCTTCCTTTTCACATGTATCACACATACTCAATTAACATTTTCAAAGTAATCTTAATTTCCCCCCTCCATTAAAAATGATTTTGTCACAGGCACAGGACTTCTATTAACCACAGATTTTTTGATACACACAATTTAATTTTGATACAAATTTTGATACAAATGTCAGGGCAAACTAACAAATGTCAAGGCAGGAGATAGAGGAAGAAATACATGTTTTAAAATAACCATCACAGCACTTCATAGAGTTCAATGGGACTTACTCCTAGGAAAGTGTCTATAGGATTGCAGCCTCAGTTACTTTGGGTGCTGGTAATGCCCGTTTCCCTAAAATGTGCCTTGATTTGGTGCTATGTAAACATCTTAGGACCCGCACAAACTGATCTGTGATGAACCTGGTAAAGTTAGGGTTGGGCTGAATAACAAATGTGGTTTGCACTGGAGGATATCGTGTGCTCTGGGTTCACATTTCCATTTGGGAAAAAAGTGCTGCGCAAAATCAGTTTTTGTGAAGGATGCTTTGTTTTTAATAATGTATTTGTTTTTATCTGTTTTAATGGTTTATCTATTTTATGATTTTTATATTTATATTTATTGTTGTTCCCCGCCTCAATCTGGATGGAGAGGCGGGTTAGAAATGAAATAGGCAGCCTCTACAAGAATTCAGCTTGACGCCCAGTTGCCCGATTATGCACATCTTCTCACAATCACTTTTACGCCTAATTCCTATAAACGACAGGCAGTGAAGCGCATTACCGGCAGTATGAAACGCGCTTTAAAGTGGTTGAAATGCGGAGAATCGCTTGTTTACATGGTCAGTCATAAGGCGCTTTAACTCCCGCAGAAAATTAAAACTCACTATTTAATGCGCATTCGCTAATGCGCATAATCGGACAGAAAAAGTGTCTCAACTCCCGATTTGCGCTCCGCTCTTGTAGAGGTAAAAATTTTAATGCAGCTTGAAAGAGCTTTAAATCGCTCTTGCAGAGGCACCCATAAATAAATAAATAAATAAATAGGCATGCAAAGATCTAGCACACTTCAGGACTGAACTAGGAAACCACTGTGCTCACTGTGCAACTGAGTTTTCAATTCTGCACTGTAGGCAACCCAAAAATGTAATAGGCATTTCTCCTAAATTACATCTCCCATGCTTTTTGCACAAGGGAAAACGTTTCTGAAGTTCAGACCCCTGCTCACCCTCACTCATGGGGACCCCGCCTATGCCAACATACAAGTCCAAAGGAGCAAACCTAGCAGGAGTGACACACATGCTGCAGACGCCAGCAACCTGTACACATTGCGAAACCCGTGAACCTAGTCCCATATTCCCCCCTCGCTCCCATACACCGATTACTGTACCTTTAAGAATCAGGCAGACCATTCAACAGGTGCAGTTATTCCTAACAAGGCGATGTAGGACAGGAAACGTTTTACCAAGTGACCAACTGCCAGCAGTTCAGTTCTTAAAAGCACAGGGGCCTTTCCAGGAGGGAGAAAGAAAGGGGGGGGACTTAGCTACATTTGGATGGTATGTTGTTAAGGCAGCTGACTTCTGAATGTTCTTCTTGCTTCCGCCTCCTGAGCTCGGCTTAGCACTTCACATGCCGTTTCTTTGGAGAGATGAAATGAAAGCTTACCACACCCGAGCCGCCTTCCTGGCTGGCTGGCTATGAAGCGGGCGCCTCAGGCTGGGGGCTGCGGAAGATGTGTAACTGTAGCAGGCGTGCCTGAACGGCGAGGTCCGACACCGCCTCTCGCAGATGCCCCAGCTTAAAAACTCTCAAGGTTCTGCGCCGCACTCCAATCCCTCCGCTGGTCAATGTGCGCCAGTACATTGGTTGCGAGAGCAAAACCCTTTGTTGCGGCGCTGACTGATAACATTCGCCGATTATTATTTTTTGTAATCTTTCGCTCCACGTTGGGAACCGTTTAGACACAGAGCCTCAACATTTTCCCTAAGTCTGAAAAGGCTGGTGTGTGTGTGTGTGTTCTGGTTTTTATTTACTCGGCAGTACAGCTGGCCACATAAAAGGTATCAGAAAAGACAGACAGCCTTAAAGTTTGTGTGTTGTCTGCTGGCTCTAGGTAAGGTTTTACATTAAAATTACAAAAGTGGGACATGTCAGAACAGACTTAAAAGGATGCAGACAATAAAGAGTGGGTTAATTTTTGCTGGCATTTACTATTTAAAATATTAATTGGAATGGTCAGGGATCTTGTCAACTCATTTAAAATTTGTGTCCTGTTGATTGTTACAAAGAGGGTTCCTGCTATGTCACCACCTGGTAGTCCCAGCTGGATCCCTGTACAATTGTCAGCACTTGAATTACCTGTAAGTTAGGCTTTATCATTATTCTTATAGTATTAAAATTTCTATACTGCCCAATAGTCAAAGCTCTTTGGGTGCTTTATGAAAGATTAAAGCCTTAAAAATACAATATAAAACATAATATAAAAATAATTTACATATAAAAACAATTTAAAACAATCATTAATAAAAATCCCAGAAGGTTCCCAACTACCACCATGGACCACCATGATCTTTCAACACTCAGATCATCTGCGGATGCTTCCAGACAGAGGGCTCTTAGCACTAACAGTCAGAAGGCATTGTGCAGTTATGGTCCGCGGTGAGAAAAAAAACAGAAGGCGTAAGGAAAGCATGGGAGGGTTACAGATTGAAGGCATTGTCATGAAGACTGGGGGAAATCGTGATTGCTTACCGTAAACGACGTGTACGTGGCCCATTCAGTGGACTGTTTTGATCGCGCTGCTTCTCCTGCACACAGCAGGAGATAGCGGCAGCTTCCATCTTTAAAATAAATCAGACTTACTGAGGTGTTGTTTTGTGGTAAAAAAAGCTAGAAGGGGCAGGAGGTGCATGGGAGATAGATGTCGTCATGAAAGGGACACACGAAAATCTATGAGTACCCAGTAACAAGCATGCAATAGAACGCTTGTCTGATGGAGCTCCTAGACCCTCGAAAATTTTGTGAATGAAGCTGGGCAATAATGTGATAAAAACCTCATCTGGAAGCATCCTGAATGATGAGGTAAGTCCTGAATGAACACAGATGGAGTCTTCTTGGTTTGTTTAGACACTCCCACTGGCAGGAATAGCCAAGTGGGAGCAATGCAGCATTGTACACTAACACACTTGTTCTGGATAGATACTTTCAGTTAAGTGTGTAATAGGATTGCAGCCTATATATTTTATTGTTGATCTGTTTTATTGATGTCTTTTTAATTTGTTGTTCTTGAAAGCTGGCCTGAGAACTTGATTATAGGATAGCATATAAATGCCTAAAATGATTTATTAGCTTTCGATTTGTCAATAAGATTGAGAACTTCATCTTTTGTCACCACTATTTGCCTCAGTCCCTCAGACTCCTTTCCTGAAAACATCACTCCAGGTACAGGTATTTGTCCTATATGTTCTGCATTGAAGACAGATGAAAATAATTCATTCAACTTCTCTGCAGTCTCCTTATCCTCCTTTAGCACTCCATTATCATCCAACAAACCAACCTGCTTTCCTGCTTCTGATATATTTAAAGCATAATCATATGCATGCTGGCTGGCTGGGAAATGCTGGGAGTTGTAGGACATTTTTTCTGTCTAAACATGTGTAGGATTGAGCCCTTAAAGAATTCTTTATAGTTGGTCTTGATGTTGTTAGTGATATGCTCCTCAAAATGTGGTACGAGATCAGAAGAGGGGATAACATTTCCTCTGGGTGGACTCTTTCTTTATGTGGGTTCCTGAGGAAAAGAATTTCAGATCGGCTGCATCAGTTAGGATGAACTTCCTGATACACCCTAGCCTGCTCAGCTGGTTGGCGAGTTTCTGAGCCCTATTGCCAAGGACTCTTCTCTTCAACCCAGACCTAGTAAAAAAAGAAAGGTGCTTTGGACTTTCCTTTGAAACCATGCAGTCTTTCACATGGTGAAAAGAACAATGAGAAATCCCTTTTAAAACAACACAGCCAAATGTCCAAATATAAAAAGGATTTTATTTAGAGGGTAAAAGAATAACACGAGGGGGGGGACACAGGGAAGACAACAGTCGCACACATACACAGAACTCCAAACAAACATTTAAAAAGTCAGTCTAACTTATCCAGTCATATTATCTATTGGAGTAGAGTCTTGGGCCCTAGAGCATATGCCAGGTTTATTGCAGAGAGGATGATTTCTGCAATAAACGTGTGTATGAGAGAGAGGGGGTTGAGAGGATGGAAAGAGAGAGAGAGCATCTGGCTCCCAGTAAGATGGTATATAGGAAAGCTCTAGAAAGAGTGAGGTGTTTTTTTAGGAGGATCTCATGTCAGTTAAAGCCACCCCCACTGCAGAGACCAATGATTGGTTAATCCAGTACCATGATAGTAGGCTGACCAGATAAAATCCAGGTCAGGGCTCATGTAACTTTAACAGTTGTAGAGAAAAGGGAATTTCAGCCAGAGTCATTTGTATGCAATTAGTCCTGGTGAAATTCCCTCTTCTTCACAACAGTTAAAGTTGCAGGGGCCCTGCCTTCTTTTGTATATGGTCACTCTAGTATAGCGCCTGCACCTTTAACTGTTGTAATGAAGAGGGAATTTCACCAGGAACTAATTGCATCCAAATGACACTGACTGAAATTCCCTTTGCTCTACAACTGTTAAAGTTACATGAGCCCTGACCTGGATTTTATCTGGTCAGCCTACATGATAGCCTCCATTTTTGATGTCAGTGGTCTACCCAGCAAATCAGAAAATTACCTACTTACAACTCAAAAGCTGGTTGGAACTAGTCAGCATATTCAAAAAAAGGGATTAAGGTTTTGTTCACATTTTGGAATACAAAAAGTGAGATAAGGCTAGATAAAACTATTCAGGTTTCCCAACAGTGTGCCAACTAGCCAGATGCACTAGGGGGCACTATCGATCTTCACACAGCACACAGTTAAATTATGGAATTCACTACAAGATGTAGTGATGGCCACCAATTTGGATGGCTTTAAAAGGGGGTTGGATAAATTCCTGGAGAAGACTATCAATGGCTACTAGCCCTGATGGTTATGTGCTACCTCCAGTATCCGAGGCAGTAAGCCTGTGTGCACCAGTTGCTGGGGAACATGGGTGGGAGGATGCTGTTGCACTATGTCCTGCTTTGTTGGTCGACAGATGGTAGGCCACTGTGTGAACAGAATGCTGGAACAGATGAACCCTCAGTCTGATCCAGCAAGGCTCTTCTGATGGGTTTGTTACAAAATGCTTTTCTGCATCTCTTATTGTCTGCTTGCATCTCCTTTGTGGAAGTTTGTGCTCCCTTTTATTCTCATTTGGGCAAGACTTCCTTTTCTGAAGGAAGTCTTCTTTTCTCTAATAGCTTCCTTGACACTGCTCGTTCACTATGGTGGTGACTTCTTGGACTCGGTGCTACCTTTCCTAACTTGAGGTATACATTCTAGCTGAGCTTCTATCATTGTGGTTTTGAGTAACCTCTAAGCATGGAAAGGGCCAATCAACAAAGAGCAACTGGGAAGCATCCCAAAAGCTCATGACACACCCAGAACATTATTCTGCAGGCACAAAAAGCATGACATAGCATCCTTGGGTGTGACAATATCTGTGGCACAGGCAGTAAGAACACAGAAGCCAAAGGCCTCAGCTATTCCTGCACACAGGGGATTAATCATCTCACATTACTCATGTGCAACAAAGAAACACTCTTTTGTCTGACTGACATTCAGGGAAGGAAAAGCAGGTACTCCAAAAGACAATCCTGGAAGCTCCTTATCTGCTTGGGCAGCAGGCATACCCTCTTAAAGAAACAGACCAACTTAGCCCATGGAAATAGAATGAGACTGGGAAACAAGCGCCAATCCATGAAGCCATTCATATACATCAGAACAGATGTCATTGAATAGGGAAGTTTGGATGGATCCTAAATGCCCAGGATCCCCAACTCTGCATCCCAACTGTTAAAAGAATCTACTATGGCATATGTAAGTGCAGGGCCAATCAGGGTGTGAGGCATGGCTAAGTGGACCAGTCAGCTGACTAGCAAAATCAGGTCTTTCTTTTGTTGCATCTAGCCTTACCTCCTGTCCATCACCACCCCAACCCTGTTTGTTTGTTTGTTTGCTTGCTTGCTTAACTGCCCCTCATCGGTCAAGCAGAATTTCTTAGCCTATGCAGAAATAATTACCTGAGAAGTAAAAGAAGATTTGGCTATTTGAAAATGTTACAAAAATTGTGGCATCTCCAGAACTATCAGTCTTACCAATAGCTGCTACTACACTTCTGAAGGTCCTTCTAGAGCCCAATATTTACCTCATAAGGAACATTGATGAAACTGTTTCCAGTTAGTTCAGAACTATGAATAATAATGGTAACAAAGTCAAAATAAACATTTTTTATAAAAGAAATACAATTAAAAAAAATCAGGCTCCATCCTCCAGTACACTCACTTCCACATGTCAAATGTTCCCTTATATTAACAATATAGGACTTCTGCAACTTTGCATGATTTAGTTTTCAGGTTTTTAAACCCATAAATCTGGGAAACAAACATCACCATGTTCACTTTATGATAGCAATGAAATCTGGAAAAGGATTTGCATAGTGACAATCTTTGCAAGTACATTTCAAGGCACCAAATTAAGTGACCATCCACAGTATGGAAAACAACCGTATTTATTCAATGCTGTTGGACCAAGAAGTAGCCCATGAGTTCCTTCTGCTCTTCTTTGTGCCTCTAGATCCAATTTTCTTCTCCTGTACCGGAGAGTTGGCCTTATTGCTGGCCAAAAGGAAGATGATGTTGTCAAAACTAGCCAGGGTGCTCCCTGCATACATCTGATCATTATTTTCAGCATATTGTGGAATTATCACACACACGGTTTATAACCCTCCTTTGACTTTCACTTCTCCTTTGTCTTGTCAACCAAAGAAGGAACAACTTTATGGGCCATTTGCAGATAGAAATTACCTGAGCCTGGCCTCCCATAACACATGGGAATAACGTATTCCTGGAAACAGGCCCCATTGAACAGGATGGGACTTACTTCTGAGTAAACATTCATAGGGTTCTTCTATATGTGATTTCCCCCCTCCCCCGGAGGTTCTCCCCTTTGTTATTTTAGCGTCCAAAGGAATAGCAGAAACTATTAGAGCAGGACTAGTGGAAACTTCTCAGTTTGTGGAGAGCGGTACTCAGGTACGCATGGGTACAATGGCAGAAAGGACACAAAATGCCTTTTGGAGCCATTGTGTCGAATCTGACACAGGAAGAGGGAGGTACAAGTACAAGCTCCTCTTGGAAGTGGCAAAGCTAGGTTGCTACGCCTGCTTCTTCTTTCCTAATTAATTCTCATTTTCCTCCGTGCTTAACGATTTTTAAAATTTTCCTTCCGTTCACGAACAACCGACCGTACACCGGAGTTTACTAAAAAGGCGAAGAGGAGGAGGAGGAGGCATTCCAACCCTCTCCCCCCGCCCATTTTTTTTTCAAATAGTCCCTCTTTGTTCACCAGTAACGAAGACATCCTGGACCGCCGGTGTTCTTCCGCGCTTAGCGCGGAGAGCTTCCTCGCCTCTTCCCTCCTGCCCCGCCTCTTGCCCGGGGAGAAGCAGTTGTTTGAGGCGCTCGAGCGAAGTTGTGCAGTTGAGAGGGGGAGGGGCCGCCGAGGCAGCTCCTTTGTGTTTCCCACAATGCACCAGCTTCTCCTCCGCGGGAAAGCAAAATGGCGAAGGGCTGTCGTGGAGCCGGGCTGCCCGTGAGGCTGGCTTGAGCTTCTTCCTCGCTTGTCTCACTTTCCTCTCCCACACGCCGGAGCCCCGACGAGGCTCTTGAGGTCGCGAGGAGCCCGGCAGACGGGAGGCTCCTCGGACGCAGCGCATTGAGCGCACTCATTTCCCTGTATGAAGCGGGTGGCCCCATTGGAGAGACCGAATGAGGTGGGTGAGAGAGGGCTGAGGTGGCTATGTGGGTCGGGGGGCCGGTTGGAGAAGGTTTGTAGGTTATGGGGGGAGCTCAGTACCACCCAGCTTTCCGTCTGGCCTTCTCTGCCCCCCTTCCCATTCGTTTCCTCTGCTGAGACTCTATTGCCAACAGCATTTCCTCCCTCCCTCCCCCCCTCAAAACCCGGTTATGGGGGGTGAAGGGGAAGCGAGGCAATGAAACCTTCCAGACGCCTCGCCCAATATTTAGTCGAGTTTGTAAGCGCAGAGGTGTGCGTATAAGTGCGCCTGTAAATGTTGATAATATAAGCCAGATCTGTCGTTGACTGTATATAGGGGGATTCTGGTATCCTATGGAGATCAAAACAAAGGCGAGAACCGTCGGGGGTATCACTTAATACGTTATGGCGGACCAGGCTCAGGTAAATGGGGGAAGTTTTCCCTTGTGTTTGTTTCTGTCTTCTAATGGGCCACAGAGCTCCGTTGCTATTGTTGTTTTCCTCTCCATTATTGACAAAGGAGAGGGGACGGTGAACTTGAGTGTGTGTGTGTGAACGTTTGTGAGAGAATTCCACAATGTTAAGAAAATAATGATCAGCTACAGTTCGTAGTTTTAGACTGTGGACTTAATGGTCTCGCACCCCACCCCATGGTATTGTGTATTACTTCACTTACTTCAAATGGCGGTCATTGCTTCCCCCGCCCCCCCCCCCCCATTTCATGCCCATTTCATGCTTTACATTTCATGCTTTACAACCGCTGATAACCATACAGCCAAATACTCTGATCATGTGAAGAGTTTCATGCTTTAAATTTGTGTATGTACTGTGGCCATAGTTCCTTCCAGATGCTGTTTGTTTAGAGGTGTTTTGGGATGTAGTTCTACTGACATCGTAATAACTATGATGTTGTTTTTTTGCTATTCTTTTTTTGCCACATTTATAGTACAGATTATATTGTTTTGATTTTCCAGTTTCGCTGTGCTTTGTTCTAGGGTGGACACAATGTTTTAGTTGTATTTAAATTAGCAAGGTAAATGTATTCATTCCTTGTATGAAAAACAAATTCAGGTCATGAAGTGAATTGAGGGGATCTGCTTAATTAGTTTGGGGGATCAGTTTCTCAAACCTTTAACCCATATTTAGAATGCTTAATTCTCCATTGTGCCTGGCATTTACTCCTAAAAAATTCCCAACTCCAGGTGTTCTCAGTGGTGGTAGGGTGAATTGGAGCAACAATAAGAACATTATTTTATGAGATGATTATTTAGAGGTTACTTAACCTTGCTCTTCAGCCATAAAAGACTCTCAGAGCAGCTTCTTCATCAGTGACATAGTCCCTGCACTCAGACTTCTATATTGCAAGTAGGATGCAGTAATTCCCACCTCCTGTTCCTCATTGGTTCATGGTTTCAAGCAATACCTATCCACCTCCTTCTGGCTGCTGTTGTTGCTCTCTTATGGTGGATGGTCTTGGCTAAGTGACACCTTGCCTATCTCCTGACTAGCCAAGTGGCCACTTGCATGGTGGGCTGGGGGACTCCTCAAAACTCACATCTCAGGCAACAAAAGGAGCTGCTGTATTTCCATGTCCTCTTCATTAGGCATCAGAGCTAGCACGTGAAGCACTGCTCTAGAAGCTAGAATGGGAAGAGCTCCAGGACCCTAGCTGAAGTCCCATGAAGCTGAGAAGGAGGGTTGCTTGTGGTAGGCAACCCTCTGAGCAGATCCTTGCAGGAATTTTAACCTCCTTCCACTCTCAACTGGCTGGTTTGTGCTGTGGGTAGGAGAGCACCTGAAGGATCAGGAAGAAAAGAGCAAGCTGGACTTAGGGCTCCATTGCCCGAAATGTCAGTCTGCATACACAGTGTGCACATGTGTATGCCTTTTCTGCCTGCTTTGCCTTCTGCAAATAGCTAAGTGGTGTGCAATGTATGGTGAAGTGGGGGATAGGATACCACTAGTCAGACTTGCCAGTGCAACTGGGTGGTAAGCTTAGAGGGGAAACAAGTGAAGAGTGGTAGCCAGGGTGTGCTTCCATCCCATTATCTGCTCCTCTAGGTCTCCTGATGTGGCCTGATGCTCAGGTTGGTTCTTCTCCCACTCCGGCCCCCAGTTTAGCCTTGCCCAACATTGCTGCATGATTACTTCACCTGTTTTCCTAAGTGTTGTGATGCCTCTGGGGTTTCCTTTGGGGTTCCCCTACTCAATGACTGGATTTGCACGATCACAGGGGTAAAAGAAGCCATTGTGGCTTCTCTCTCCACCTCCATGTGTGCGCCTGTTGTTTAGATAACTACCTGTGCTGCAGCATGGGTTGCCGTGTTGTCTGAACCCAGTGCACAACATGGTGGAAGTAGCTTTGTACCCACCCTACAACCCATGAGGTGCAGTAGGGGTTGTAGGGTGGGCAAAGCAACCCTAACCGTGCTGTGCATAGGGTTCAGACCACATGCCAATCCATGCTGTAGCATGGATAGTTACGTAAAAGAACAGGCACATCTGCGGGGGTGGGGTAAACAGCCACAATGGCTTCTTTTACTTCCACCATCATGTGAACCTGGCCAATGAGTTGACAGCACTGTTGCCAGACCACTATCCCAAAGTGTATTGACTCTCTTAATGACAGAATGCACCACATCTTTTAAAACATGCTTCAGTTGTATTTCAATTCTAATACTTAACTATAAGTTTGTATTATCAGGCTATTCATCTTATCATGCTGGATTTAAACTAAGTAACTTTCTGCTAATATAATTATTGCTAATCAGTAATTAGCTTATTTTGTATATCAGCCCACGTAAATGGGATAGGGCAACAAACTTCGTTAGAAAGCAATTCCATGCCCCTTAAACAGCATCTGGGGCACATAGGATATATTGGTTTCCTGGCTCTCAGCAAAAACACGGGGCTCCCTTCCCAGCCCCTCACAGCCATTGCAGAGAAAACTGCACAGGCTGTTGCTACAAGCTTGCAAGCTCAAGGTTCTAGGGATTGAAAGGGGGTGTTCCCGGAGGTGGGGAGAGGACAAGACTCGGGACATGAGAATATGAGGTATCTGCAGCCATCCCCAGTCTCCTTCCCTCCCCCTCTACTAGACTGCCCTCTTGCTAAAATGCAGATTGGGAGGTGTGGTTCAAATCCTGCTCTGCATTGGACACTCATAAAGCCTCTTTCCTTCTCCCTCCGCAGTGCCTTAGCTCAAAGGGTGGGAAAGCCTGTCTAGCTAAAATGCAGAGCAGGAGGTGCAGATCGCCTCTGCTGCACCTCCCGAACTGCTGTAAAAGCCTCTGAGGTAGGAGTTTAATGAGTACTCGGGCACCCAGGCACATTTGATAGGATTGTGTCCTCTGTCTCAAGCTTTTATATCAATTGTATATACAAACTTGAAGCACCAGGACTTGACTACCAGGACTTGATTACCAGAGTATTCATATACATGTCTGCTCAGAAATAGATTCCATTGAGTTCAACAGGGCTTACTTCCAAGTAAGTGGAAATAGGATTGCAGCCTATGCATTTCTGCCAAACCAAGTTTAATATCTGTCTTTTCATAAGCCAGTAATACACAAGGATGCAACTAAAATTCAGACATTTTTAAGTACATGAAGATAAAATGTTTCAGACACATCTCCCCAAAATGCACTCAAAAATAGATTGTCTTTGTAAAATGACAACAGCGAAGAAAAATAACTTGGATTCATTAAATTAAAACTTCCCAAAATGTTCAGAGCAGTATGAAGTCGTATATTATTCCAGTACGTAAGTGCAACCTTAATTGTTTTTGTACATTAAGCATGGACAACCTAGGGCCACATGTGGCTCTTTGCCTAATTTCAAAAGCCCTTTGCTAACGAGAGAGAGAGAGAGAAGGCAGCAGAAAGAGAGTATAAATTGATAGGCCTGCCCACTGTTTGCTCTGGCCCTGCTTACCATTGGGTTCAGCCCCATTGGCCACTAGCATGCACACACACCCCATGACAGATCATCACCAAAGGAATGTAGCTCTTGACAGAAAAAAGGCTGCCCACCCCTGTTGGTCATGGACTTCATAAACGAAAGACTCTCTGCTCTTACTTGTTCCAACATCTTTTTAAAAAGTCTTCCAATTAGGATTGCAAACTTATTGGTGTGATCAGCTAAAGTTTCAGTTGCAGATTATAGTTTGCTCCATCCCCTGCAGAGTGAGTTGAAGAGCAAAAACTGGGACTCTTGAAGGGCCTGCACAGAAATGACACAGATGTGTTTGCTTCTACTTCCCTTTGCCAAATGTGATGAGAAAAGTAGCATAACTGTTTTCATTTGGTCTGTATTTAAAGATAAGCTACAATTTTTTTAAAAAAAATCTGTTTATTAAGAGAAGCCATCTCTAAAAAAATATTTGATTAGTCACTTAAAAGCCAGCGAGGCAATCAGTTTAAAAGTTCTTAACCTGTTGTCAGCTGTACTTCCAATCGTATCAAAGATATATATATTTTAATCATGGTAATTGTATTGGATGTAAAACAGGACTTGTTATATAAACATGAATTGTACACTGGTTGGGTTCGGGAATCACTTTAATTCATGATGGCTTAATGAGCTATGCACAGTAGCTTATTTTTTAAATAGTGCACGATGCCCCTCTGCGTGAACAGGTTAAGAAGCCACTGTTTGTGTGTGATTTGACTTATCCCTCATCCTGCTTGAGTTCTCCCAGCTGAGTTCTCTGGTATCTCATCTTTCTTTGCGGTGATTAAGCCTCCCACCGAAATGCCCAGTAGCCCGTTTAAGCTGTACCCTAGTAGTAGGGCTCTTTTGCTCATTCGCTAAAACAAGATTACACATTTAACCCTTAGACACAGCTGCAGTAGCCAGTTTAAGGTGTTCCCAATGCCGCAGTAGTGCTATTCCCACTGCATAGAGACTTTATTTTTTATTTGTTACATTTATATCCCACCTTTTTTCCTCCTAAAAGAACCCAAGACGACATACAGAGCGGCGGCAGTGATCTGAACCATTCTTGCCACACAATTCTATAGGCAAGCAAATTAACCCACGATGCCAAAAATATGACATAATAACCTATGATTGGTTAAATAACCCCTACTGCAGACCGTGGGTTATCAGTGGGTTATTTAGAGCAAATAAGCCATTGTGGATTAAAAAATTCCCAACAGATGACATGATAACCCACAATGGATTAAATAAACTATCATGGTTTATTTAATTCATCATGGTTTCTGTGTCATCCAAATCCAATCATTGATTTACTGCTAGTTGATGTCTGAGGTGGGGTTCATGGCAAAACTGCTTTCATCCTCATCAGTTTTTAGCCTCTGTGTAAGCTTGTTAATATTGTTTTTTATTGTAGAAATTATACTATCAGAACTAGAATCTAGTTGTTTTCAGCCAGTTTGTATTTTGTATTGAGTATTTAATCATTTGGGCATCATGGCTTTTTAGAAATTACTTAAGAATGTTTGAAAACCAGTAACAATTAGAGAAAAGTTGAACATGTCTTTAGTTATGAGTGGCTGTCCTAAAACAGGAACACTGTTCAACATAACTGCCTTAGAAGTAATTAACCAACAAAGAGTGAAATATATACCAGCTTCTGCTTTATTAATCTGTTGCCATCATTGCAACAGATTTTAAGGCTGCAATCTCATGTGCATTTTGGAGTAAGTTGCTGGATTCAGCGGGGTTTACTTCTGGAAATTGGGCATAGGATCTGTCTGTAAGTCTGCAGTTTAACTGTGCATCCTGTCATCTTCCATGTGCCAAATAGGCGGCCAGCAGCTGCTCTGTTCAGAAAATGTGAAAAAATGGCCGCAGATCATAGAAAATGTTCAAGGCGGAAAGAGTGTCACCGGAAGTGGTGGTCGCTCTTGCTGGCGGACTCTATATTCACTGCAATTTTATCCTGGTGAAATGAGCTGAAAAATGCATAGGGTTCCTATCACGCAACAGGGGAACCATTGTGGATGCCTGCTAACCATCTTGCAGAAATGTTTACCAAGTGTGGGTAGTCTGCCCATTGTGGGTAGAGAATTCTCCCACCACACGACATGCTAACCCACCATAGATTGCACATTTGATCCATGGTGGGTTAGCGTGTTGTCTGAACAGGCCTACTAAGTGCATTTGGATGACATGATAACTCACGATGGGTTAAGTAAGCCACAATGATAACCTATTGTGGGTTATCGTGTTGTGTGTTGGGAACTTTTTATTCAACAATAGCTTATTTGGCAAAAATAACCCACTCTGATAGCCCATGATTGGCATTAGGGGTTATTTAACCCATCGTAGATTATCATGTGATTTGGTGGTCATCATGATTTACTTTGGTTGTCTACAGAGTTGTGCAGCAAGAGCTGTTGCTATGCTGCTCACAGGCATTGTCTGTGTAATGGAAATAGCTTACATAGGTTATTTCAGTGTCTACTGGGGAGCAGTGCACAATTGTGCTTTAGTGCTTCAGCATTTTAGTGAATAAGCGGTATGGGGAACCGATCAAATCACTAATTTCAGCAATGCCTATGGGGAGGAAACGCTCAGCTGCGCTTTAGTAAATGAGTGGTATTGGAACATGTTAAAGCGTCTATCCCAGCACTGTCTATTGGGGAGAAATGTGCTTTGGCACTTTAGTGAATGAAGGAAACAGCGGTATTGGGAACAAATTTAATCAGCTATGTCAGTGGGGAAGACCTAAACACCGCAAGGCAAGATGGGATATCAGTATGCCCAAGCGGTAGGACTTCAGCAGGACAGGAGGAGAGGGGATTAGTCAAATTACGCAATGTAGCTTGAGAAGATTATGAGCCAGTTTGTGTGGAAGGGCATCATGGACTATTGAAAAAAACAAGCTACTGTTCGTAGTTTATTAAACCACTATGGCTTAAAGTGACGTCTGAACCTGCCCAGTAGGTCCATGTTGAACATGGTGGGGAAATGTTCTATATAGGTAGGATTTTGCTGTAAGTCTGTGATTTAACTCATTTGTGTACTTACAAAAGTTAAAGTGGTGTATAGCTGTAATTGGGGACTCTTACTAGCTGACGTTCTGTATGGATGAGTTCCATTTCTTTCTGCCTTTTGTGTTTCTATGGAAGAAGGTGCTGGGTTCTGTTCACTTGTTAAAATTCAATGGATAAATTTTGGGGTATAGCTGAGCACCCTTCTAATATTTTCTCCTATACATTGTTGCATAGAGAATGTAATGAACTGGGCAATAAAATGTTTGTTCGAATTCACGATCTCCTTGGCACTATATCAGTCCCCAGTTTCAAAGCTCTTTGTAAGTTCCTTACTTGTGATGCATTCGTCCAGTACTTGTGCAAGGACTTATTGAAATAACACATAACACATAGGTACATAGGAAGCTGCCTTACACAAATCAGAGCATTGGTCCATATAGCTCAATACTATCTAGTCTACACTGACTAGCATTGGCTTTCCGAGATTTTAGACAGGAATCTTTCCCAGCCCTACTTGGGGATATCAGGGATTGAATTTAAATATGTGCTCTACCACTGAACCCGTCCCTAAAATTCTGCTGGAAACGTCATCTGGACTCAAACCTGGAACCCTCTAGAAGTCCAATGTGCTATCAATTGCATTACTGAGCCACCTAATGCCGTACATGGACAAAGATAGAAATTACTCTAGGCTTATTGCTGTACTGTATGTGGAAAATGAAAATTGTCTCAGTTTTGTCAACATTTTTGATGGCATTCATAAGAACTGTTGCACTCCTCAGTTTTGAAGTAGGACAGGCCATAGGCTTAACATGCAGATTTATTTCCATTTGAAGTGTACTCAGAAAGTACTACAGAGAGAGGCAAGATGTAAACAAAACTTCAAAGGACTAGATTAAGGCTGTAGAAATCACGGTCACTCAAATGCTTACAACTCTTATCTTGATATATAGGAATATGACATATTTCCCCTGCCATATATTAGGCTATTAAACTAATTGCAATTGCAGAGGAGAAATGTGGCATGCTAGGTTAGCTTCACTTTCCAAAGCTATGTCTCAGACTTGCCTTCATGTTAGTTTTACTTTAGCCCCACTCCTGTGTTGAATAGGTATACCAACTTAACTAGATTTGTATTTGTTTAAATGTCAGTGTCATGATCAGTACATTCTTGGCAGCCCTTAACATAAAGGTTTTGGAAGTTCCAAAGAGACCCTCTTTATATCATTACTACAAGGAAAAGAGCATGTAAAGAATGCTCACATTAATTTCTTTTTTGTTTTTCAATTTTAGAGACTCTACGGGGGTGGGTAATTCAGTGGTCCACAAGCGGTCTCCTTTACGCCGAAACCAAAAACCACCAATATCCTTGACCAAACTGTCCTCACGGGATGGACAGAAAGCCAAAAAGCCAGTGTGCAAATTTGAAGAAGGTCAAGATGTCCTAGCTAGATGGTCAGATGGCTTGTTTTATCTTGGAACTATCAAAAAGGTAATTCACTTTTAATAATGATTTTTAATAATCAAAATTATTCTTGGTGTTTAAATATGACAACTAGAAATTTATTCTCATTTCAGATAAACAAACTTAAGCAGAGCTGCTTCATTATATTTGAAGACAGTTCCAAGTCCTGGGTTCTCTGGAAGGACATACAAACAGGCAAGAACTTTATTTTTGTTTAGCTTTTTTACTGGTTGGTATGAAGCTTCAGACCCCCTCCCCTACTATTTCCAGACCCTTCCTAGTGAGACGTCTTGTAGAGCAGGGGTTGGGAAACTTTTTCAGCCCAAATGCCACATTCCCTTGGGGGGCCATATGCCAGTGATGGGCAGAGCCCCCCTAATTTAAACCTCCCATTCTCTTCCCCCAGGGCAGCAGTTAAGCTTAGGAATGGATCCTTTTCCCTAAGTCTAATGCAGCATTTTTGGGAAGTGGCAGCATGTGGGGAGCAGAAGGTTAATCCTTCCCTTCTAAGATGCCAAATTAGGTTTAGAGGGAAAATGTAAACCTAATAGGTATGGGGATAAGGAGGGGAGCCTGCAGGTTGGGTCCAAAGATTCAACAGGCTGAATCTGGTCCACAGACCAGAAGTTGCCCACACCTGCTGTAGTGGGAGGAAAGGGAGAGGAAAAAAATTATATCCTTGATTGGGGTGCCTGGATTTATAACACCATTAGGTCCCTTTTTCCCCATGACTCTGCATTGATCTAGTATGGACTGCAACAACATTAGCTTTACAATATTTCTTGTATTCATTGCTCCCTTTTCATTCACTTACCCTGCCTAACTCCTTCCGCCTCGCGCCTGTATTGTGGCAGATCTATCATCTTGGCTTTTTGAAAGGGTGGAAAATGCAGCTTTTTAATTTAGCATTTTGAATTATGTTTTAGTAATTTATGAGTTTTAATGTTCTTTTTTTATTGTGTTAAGATTTTATTGTTTTAAATTGTGTATCACCTTGGTGGCTTTTTAGCAAGTAAGGTGGTATATAAATGTTAATAAAGAATAGAACTTGGCCAGTATCTACTGGGTACTAATGTTCCAGTTTCTTGCCCTATTTCTCCTACCTACGAACCCTATGCCACCTATGTAGTGTGTGTGTGTGTGTGTGTGTGTGTGTTGTGTGCTAATCATAACTAACAGCCTTTTGTTAATGTAGATCATTCCCTTTTGTCCTTTCAGGAGCTACTGAGAGTGGGGAAATGGTCTGTTCAATATGTCAGGAAGAATATTCAGAAGCACCCAATGAAATGGTTATATGTGATAAGTGCGGTCAAGGTAATGTGATTTTTTCACTGTACAACGTAAAACTAAATGAACAAACAACTTAATATTTCATTCCGGGTATGGAGATGTTTATATTGGTATGGTTAAGTAGCATAAATGCAGCCATTTTTAATACATATTTTATCTGCTAATGTACCAGAACATTTGATTTATAATGTTAATTAGAAAATAGATTGGGGTTCTGCATTGACACATGCCAGAAAGACTTGCGTTAAGACAGCAAGGACTTTTAGTGGCCTTTTATACTGAAAAAACTCTTTTTTTAAATTCAGGTTACCATCAACTGTGTCACACACCAAATATTGATTGTAGTGTGATAGATTCAGATGATAAATGGCTCTGCCGGCAGTGTGTCTTTGCAACAACAACAAAGGTAGGTTAAATACTTAGTAAAGTGGCTTCACTTGAAAGTAGGACTTGATTTTTTTTATATGGAATTAGATAATAGTATTTGCTGCTTTTATTCCAGAGAGGTGGCGCGCTAAAGAAAGGACCAAATGCCAAAGCGCTGCAAGTCATGAAGCAAACATTGCCTTACAATGTAGCCGACCTTGAATGGGATGCAGGCCATAAAACAAATGCCCAACAGTGTTATTGCTACTGTGGAGGTCCTGGAGAGTAAGCATAAAGAAACTCTTATGAAAAGATACTTGCTCTCAAATGTATTCCTATATATTGTACTTGCCAATAATGTATGGGAGCTGAGTTTCAGAAATATATGCATATATTCATAAGACATTTCCACTGAGCATATTGCACTATTGCATCAGCAACATCAGGTTTTCATTACATTTCCTGTTCTTCAGGTTTTGAAGTCTGCATTCAAAAAAATAGGATAGTTAAGCTGCAGTCCTATGCACTTAATTAAGTGACACTTCAACTTCAGTCAGCCAGTGAGCCAAAATATTTTTTTAAAAATACAAATATCTAGTGTGAGCTATATTCTACTTACCAAGAAGCACAGGGAAGGCCCAGTCTCTCACTAATAAACAATTAATGAAGCTCCCAAAATGCAGGAGTAGATCTCAGATATAGTAGAACACATCCTTTAATTTTTTTTAATACAAAGACATTTTTTGTGTAGAGGAAAGAATGTGAACATCATTTCTGAAATGAGGTGTGATTATTCTGCTATACGTTCACAGGTCAGGAAGCCACTGTATGTGGTGGCTTTCTGTTTGGTCTATACAGAGTGCATGATGGGATAATTTTATCTGCTTTTTAAAATTGAACTATCAGTATACCAAAATGGAGTATATTTGCACTAAAATAAGGAACACTTGCCACATTACAATTCAATTCTTTTTTTTCTTTCTTACTGTTAATGAAGCTGGTATTTAAAGATGCTACAGTGCTGCAAATGTAAACAGTGGTTTCATGAGGCTTGTGTGCAGTGCCTCCAAAAGCCAATGCTTTATGGTGACAGGTAAGATTTTTTACCTGAGCTTGCTGTGTGTGTGCATATCAGGTTTTCCTCTTGGCGGGGGGGACGATGATGACAACTGTTAGAACGTCCTAAGTTTATGTTCTGTATAGCTGTATTTATGAGATTTTATAATGATTTTTGTACTGCTGTTATGTCTTACTGTTAAGATTGTTTTAAACTTTGGTTCTGCATTTTTATTTGTAATCTGCCTTGAATTACGTTTTATCATAGAAATCATGAATGTCCAAACAAAATGCCTACAAAAATGCCTACTTAAGTATATAATTAACTTAACAATTGCATTCTTTTCCTAAGATTATATTTAATGTCTATGAAATAAAGGCACTCTTAAGTTATTTTTAGTTCACAAAGGTGGATGGAAAATGGGTTCAGATTTTGCTGCCATTCATCTCAAAGCTGCCAATTAACTTTATTGTTTAGTCATTGGATGTAACTTCAGTTGTGCAAGCATATGCTGACTTCTTTGCTTTTTTGAAGTTCTAGACACCTTGCAAAATGGATCTCTTGCTAATGGTGTTGATTACAAGTAAACGCATTCATTGCATTGAATATGCCTTTCCAACTTTTTTTTAAAGGTTTTATACATTCATTTGTTCAGTTTGTAGTTCTGGACCAGAATACCTCAAACGTTTACCCTTGCAATGGTAAGTACAGTTAGAGTACAGTGGGAGAAACCAAGTTTCTTATTATACATGTACCTAGCTCTGTTGTTTGTTCTAGATGCATACTTTTGCCCTTCCATTGTCTGTCTAATCAAAACACAAACTGTCCTCTTGTAACTACGTGAATATTATCACATTTATTAGTGTCTTCCCCCTGGCTGGCTTCAAAATGTCTGTTAAGAGGCCATATAACATATTAATAAAGCTGTAAAATTCTTATGAATGCTTTAATGTAGCAAAGGGGTGTACAACCTTTTCAACCTCAACACATCTATGCATGCAATCCTGATAGAGGTTGCTCTTTCTTCATTGCTAGTGAGGATCTATCTGTACGAGGATCTTTAAGGGAGGGTGTGGACAGCCTTTTCTCCACCTCTCCCACTCCCCATAGTGAACCTGATACAGGCACCTTTCCTCTGCACTAACAGTGGTGGGAAAAGAGCATTCTGTATGAGGATATCTGGTGGAGGTAGTGGAAAGTACAGGTAGCAGGGAAATCAGGAAGCGGGGGAAGAAATTAGGCAGCAGTGGCGGGGAGGACAGAGAAAAGGCCTTGGAGGGCTACATGTAGCCCCCAGGCCACAGGTTGTGTGCTGCTGAAGTAGCACAATAAGCCAGCTGGTTTCTAAAGAGCCCTAGCTTTATTTTTCTTCTAGTCAGATTGTGATCGCATTTACAACATGTTAAATATGCTAATTGTTTTAAAACTTTTGAATTCCAGGGTAGATATAGCACATCTATGCCTTTACAACCTAAGTGTTATTCACAAAAAGAAATATTTTGATTCAGAGCTTGAACTCATGACATACATCAATGAAAACTGGGATCGACTCAATCCTGGTGAAGTAAGTTGTTGAATTATTCTTATTGGTCATGTGTGTGGTTTCATCCATAAGATTAAATTATTAACAGCTGTAGAATTTTTAAAAATGGCTTAATTCATTTACCAAACATACAAAGTTTAAGAAACTATCAGGATTCCTATTTTAGTTATATGGCTTACTTTTAGAGAATTACATTAAGGTCCAGAGACTTGTACATGTGCACTGTTGATTACAGAAGAACCCATTTTTTGTCTTCTGTAACAGTGAGAAACCAAGGTTGCATTTTGTGAACTACATCTTGGCCTAATGTTCATATCCAAACTGTTATAATGCATTGCAATCTGAGGAACTATATGTTACATGAAACACAGGGCTGTTGCTCAGAACTGCAGCCCTGTGTTGAGTTTCTTCTCCCTCTGTAATGTGTAGCATAACTTACTCCATGACAAAACATTAGCCAATTTGTACAAGTGAACAGCCCATCATGGCTATTTAAGCCACAGTGGGCTTCGATGCACTCAGGCAGCCATTTTGAATATTAACCTTCCAGATACAGTTTGTTGTGTCATGGGAACCCACGCAGTGGAGGTTGTGTGAGGGTTAAACAACCCTTGCATAACCAGCAACAGGCCATGGGTTATGTGAGGGTTGTTTAACCCTCACACAATCCCCACTGGCCGGATTTGTACAACACAACAAGTCGCATCTGGCTGTTGAATAGTCAAATCCTGCCCAGCATACTCTGCAGCGCACCATGGCTTAAATAAACTATGATGGGCTATTTTGATTGTGCAGACTGGGTCGGTATGTCTTCCCACTTTTGCACTACGTAACTGGTTGCTGTTTGTGAGGGTATGGAAATAAACAGTTTCTGGCCATGGGGTTAATTGGCATCACTTTACAAAAATGGATGAGCATAACGGTTGTGACGATAAAATAGAGAAGAGGAAGATTATGTATGCTGCCTTGAGTTCCTTGGAGGAAAAAAGGCGGGATATAAATGTAATAGTTTTATTTATTTATTTTGTTTAAGTCAACACACAACTTAATAGCAGCTTATAAGCTTACAGTATGTTTTTGGGAGGTACATGCAACTTAATGGGACCTGGTTTCCTTTATGCATGAATTGAATGGAAACTGAGATACAGTTGCTTGAAACATAATTTTGTGTATGATGCAATATGGTTTAGGTACCGCAGCAAGATGAAACAAACATCCTACCTACATGCCACTTAATAGAATTTATTTGTGTGAAAGTATTCTTGGGAGTGCAGTATTCCCTAAATTGGAACATCAACTGTTTTCAGTAGTACTTACCTCTAAGAATGGTTAGGATCTGGATGTGAAACATTTGTTGTCTTCCTACCTGCCAATATAGTGATAGTCGAAGCAAATCCAGTGCCAAAAAGGGTGTGCCAGTCGTTACTTCTGAGGTGATTATTCTGATTACTTTTCTCAAACTGCTGCTAATCTAGAAAAGATCTAGGATTTGAAAATTATTTTAAATAAAAATGTTACTTTAAAAATATACATACACAAATGCAACATTTTAAATAGACTGAGGTAGAAGAATACAGAACATGTACTGTCACAAATAAAGCATTGTTTTGTTGTTGATATTTGCCTGAATTAATGTTTAACTTTAAAAACAACTTAGCTGTATTTTTTAAATATTTAGAATTGCAGATTAAAAACCACTTTAAAGTGTATTTTTAAATGGTTGTGTACTTGGAAGTGGAAAAAGAAATCTATAGTTACAGGCTTCCAATTCTAAAAGGGATCCTCCTTTTGCCTTGGTGGTCAGATACAGTTATGGAGCTTCTGAATCCTTTCCCCCTCACATTTTGCATTAGGAAACACCTGGTTTAACAAACCTATTGTATAGCTTCTTATTTTGGAAGTCAAATATATGTTGGTAGCTAATTTTTTAAAAGATATTGCATATTAGGAGCTACATAACGTCTTATAGTCTTGTCACATTTAATTCCAATGTTTAATTTCAATCCTAAGAATCCTGCTGAGCTTTTCGCTTAACTGTCTTGTAAAAAAGTCAAAACTCTAGTTCTGTTGGTTATTTGTTCTATCAGATATTAGAATGCATTTTATTTATATTTTGCTAAAAGGCCAAGCGTTTTTATTTTATTAATAAAAGAACAACCCTGAACACAAATGAGACACTCAGTCAAACAGATGTAGACTATAGCTTTATTCTAATTCCATATTGTATGGTTAGGACATGGGAGTTACCCAACATGTCAATGCATTCTAGCTTGCTGTCATATCAGTATAGTAAGGGTTGGATCCAGGATCTGCCTTCTTTGAGACAAAAGTCCCTCTGCCTGATTTTTGGGGTTCCCTCTCCCCAACACACCACAGCCCAATCCATTCAGTAGGGTCTCCTGATTCTCTGTGTATCATTTTCAGGGGGCTGCTGTGGAAAGGAATGGGAGGGGAAGTCCAATTCTGCCAGTGCAGTTGATCCAGCATAAATCTGGATCCAACCCTAAGTATTCTAGAATACAACTTTGTCCTATCCAATACATGTAGGAATTCTAGAATTCAGCTGTGTTCTACTGTGTTCTATAGCTCTTTCAACTGCTGAGTATATTTTTAGTGTTTAGGTGCTGCAAATTTTAGTAGGTTAAATGATTTCTTAATACTTTACAGCTGGCAGACACACCAAAATCTGAAAGATATGAGCACGTTCTGGAAGCATTAAATGATTATAAGACCATGTAAGTTGATGGGCTGTTTATGCATTTTTCTCTTTGATATTGTTTAGTCTCATGCAGATGCTAGTCTTTTGAAGTTCCTTAGAAATGTTCCCTAAAAACATACACATAAAATAGTAAAAAGTTAAGAGTTAACTGAGTATTTAGCTATTCCCCCCACACACACACTCTTGGCATTTGAATGTGATTAAAGCAGGAAAATAAAACTGTAAATGAATTGAGGTTTCTGTGTATATCTGAATAAATACTGTGTGTCCTTGTTTTCTGTATTTAATACTTAACTATTCAGGTTTATGTCTGGAAAGGAAATAAAGAAGAAAAAGCATTTGTTTGGCTTGAGAATTCGTGTTCCTCCTTGCCCACCAAATGCTGCTTTTAAGGCTGAGAAAGAACCTGAGGGAACTTCACATGAGTTCAAAATTAAAGGCAGAAAATCATCTAAACCTGTGCCTGATCAGAGGTAAAACAGCCTAGCAACTGAAAGGCATTATTTTCTTTTGGAGTAGATATCTTTCCACAAATAGCTGGTAAAAGCATTTCTGACACATTGAGTATCCTAATCTTAAAATGTACAAAATATCCAATATTGTGTGAGTGAAATGCAAGTTTGTGCAAATGATCTTTAACGTCCCCTCCTTTATCCCTAAAAAGCCTTTCCAAAGGTTTGGGGGGACCTACAAAGCATTGTGGGTATGTGGGTGGGTGTAATCACCAAAATCAGGAATTTTATTTGTGTGCTGCAGGATTCCTCCATTCCATTTTTGGGTGATCCCACCTCCCACTCTGCAGCCACATAAAATACAGTGCAGAATGTTCAGTAGGTCCCTTTCTGATCTTCTGGAGAGGCTTTTTTGGGAGGATGCCCCAGTGGAGAGGAAGAGAAAGGAAAGACCTGTTAGAACTGCTGAGGGTTGTAGCTTCTGCCATTGAACCATTGTTACATGCCAATGAAGGACTGGTAGCTGGATGTGTGCTAGGTTTCACATATCAATTGGGTTTGCATGACACAACAACTCAACATGGGTGGTTGTCGTGTCATCTGAATCCAGCACATTTTTCATGGGGTGGCTTATTTTTCACAAACAAGCCACGCAGAGAACCCCTGCCGTTGTTGGATTATTCATATCCATGGTGGGTTATCGTGTCGTTCAAACCCAGGAGACCCAATTTTATTATGGGTTGCAGCAATCAGCTTACAGAGCCTCTTGGCAAGAGCAGCAAAAAATCACATGCTGCTCGTTCTTCACACTCTTACCAGTAACTGCTCTTCCACCGATGCAGAAATAGCACTTTGGAAATACTCTCATTTGTTCCCTGGCTTTTTTTTTAAAATGGTTGTGGCATATGTAGGGGAGAACAGGTTGGCACCCCATAGTATTTCAATAGACAAATACTGCCAGCAGGGGGAATGGAAATGTGTTGCTTTCTAATATGCAGGAGTGTTGTTTATAGTTTAATATATCACTTTTAAAGATCAGGTAATTAGTATAACCTGTGAACACTGTTTAAAAAACAAATTTTGGTAAGTGGGTAATGGTTTTGCAGGGAGGAGTGTGGGGGTAACAAAACATGTACTGTCCTGGAATACAGACTTGCAAATTACAATGGATGAACTTGATCAATTAGTTTATTGGTCTTTATTACATTTCTATACTGCCCAGTAATTGAAATTCTCTGGATGGTTCACAACAATTTAACACTAACAGAATTCTCTACGTTACCTAATATCCCTGCTTGAATTTTTTTGCTGTATCATGTATTACTAGAATATTTTTCTAGTTGAGCTATGGCTTTTAGTTTGTACTAGTCTAAAGGTCTGTCAAAATTGTGATGGGGATGAAGGGTTCACAGCAGAACAGGAAGCTACCACAATCAGCATTCCTTTCAACATTTCTGCTGCTTGCATAAGGCAGGATAGTGGAAGAAGGCTCTTCATTTATTTGGACTAGTTGTATCTGCCTGTGCCTCATGCACAGACATGCATTTCTTGCAGTGGTTTCCTTTTCTGCTAGAGTGTGACAAAAGGGTAGAAGTCCCAGCTGCTTTTTTATTTAGTTACTTATAATGCCAGTTCAAATGTAATGGCAAATCATGAACTAATTACCAGGCATGAGTGGAGCATGCTGCTCACTTCTGCTTTCTGTAAACAACCCATGATTAGCCTGTGCGTAGATTGTGAGTGTGACATGGAAACTCAGAGGACTGTGTTATTTAGGGGCTAAACAACACAGCGGTTAACCCTAAAACAAACCATGAGTTAACTCCTGGGTTTAGACCCAAGAACCTAGCGCTTTGGGTTCATACATCGTGCTTACAACCTACGAATGGGTGATCATAGGTTGATTACAGAGAGCTGAAGTGAGGAGCACTCTGGAGGCAATGAAGCCACGATTTCCATTATATTCAAATCAGGTCACAGAGAAGGAAATCTTTATAGAATCAGTAAAAAATACTTTCAGAAGATAAAAATGTTTAGTACAACTGATCAAGGTAAACAGAATTGTAAATAACAATCAAATATAGCCCAATATGGTGTCACTTAAAAACAAAACTCTGGGCTTTTTTCTAGGGAAGTTACTAATGGTGTAGAGAGAAAGGGGAAGAAAAAATCTGTAGGTCGTCCACCTGGCCCATATACCAGAAAGATGATTCAAAAAATGTCTGAGGCATCTCTTTTGGTAAGTGGCATTCACATTGATTTGCATATGACTTTCATGACTATAAATGGCCACTGTGTTAAACTGTATTAAAATAAACTGCTTACATCACCTGGAAAAGTTAAATATTTACAGAGTCTTAAAAGTGTTCTTTTTTTTCACCTTGGGAAAAGGAACCTGTTGTAGCGCAAGAATCCCCTACTTTGGAATTGCCTAGCAGTACTGGGTAAGTAGGAAAAATCTATTATAAACTTTTTAAACGACTGATTGGCTAATAGCAGGTTTGATTAGTTTTTAATATTTGGATTACTTTGATCACATGGCAACATGAAATGGCTTAGAAGATCTGATGGAACTGCACACTCATCCAATACCTCAGATGTGGAATCCACTGGTGCTGCCAGTACAAAAGAAACTACCTCAAACAGTATTTCCAAGCATTACAGGTATGCTGCAGTTTAATCTATTCCACATATATGCAGTGATGGGTTGTAATATGTACTGGAAAGTGAAGTAATAAATTTTAAAAATGAAACATATAACCTTGGATCTTAAGATATTAAGGAAGTTCACCGAAAGGAAGTTTCCTATCCCTTCCTTCCATTTGCAGCTGTCTGTGAGTCTCTGGAGGGTCTAGGGCCCTTTATGAACAATGATTCAGTTCACACGTGATGGCTATTTCTGGGTTGTTTAATCAAAGAATTGTTGTTACATGCAGACTGGGTCTATGTGCGATTGGGCGCAGGGTGCTGCTAGGGGAAGAGGAATTCGCCAAAATTAGGCTTTTCAAGGAAGAAAATTCTCATCTTCTCCCATCAGAGGCCCCCTGCACCTGATCCCTTATGTTCTGGAGAGCCCCTTGACTGAATGGCTTCTCAGGAAGCACCAGTGGCTGCAGCGGCGAAGGGGAACTTTCTTTGTGTGATTTTCCTTACATTCCTTGAGAGAGGTTTGGCTATTGGGCAGTGTGGAAATGTAATAAATAAATAGAATGTTACCATAGAATCCAAACCATCATTTGTAAGTAAACCTTGTTCCTTTATGTAGGACTTCCTGAAACTGTGTTTAGGAACAGCCTGACGACTCTTACTGTTTGTGGACTGTGTTCACTTTCGCTATGTTCTTAACTGTCTATAGCTTGTTCCATGATACTAACTTAAAAGAAATATTGTTACCTAAGTAAATCCATGGCCCTTTCGACTGTACACAAAATCTGAAATACATTTAGTTGTTCTGTCTGAGGATGTGGACAAGTTGTTTGAAGGGATGAAGCCAACTGCTTGCTTGTTGGACCACTCTTATCCTGGTTGGTAAAAATTATCAACTCAATGTTAGTGGTGGAGATCATTCTTGCTTCCTTGAAGGAGAGCTGTGCTTCTGTTGCTTTTAAAAGAAGCAGTTGTAAGACCTTTGAAGAAGTCAGCATTGGATCCCACCATCCTAGATAATTACCAGTCAGTCACAAATTTCTCTTTCTTGAATAAGGTCTTAGAGGTGGTGGCAACTCAACTCCAGGCTTTCTTGGCTAAAGCGGAGTATTTGTATCCTTTCCAATCTGGGTTCAGGCCTGGTTTTAGAATTGAAACAGCTTGGTTGCCTTGTTGGATGACCTACACCAGGAGCTAGACCGGGGAAGTGTTTTCCTGTTGATTCTGTTGGATCTCTCTGCGACATTTAGTGCCATTGACCACAGTATCCTTCTGGGATGTTTGGCTAGTATGGAATTCGGGGGCACCGTTTTGCAGTGGTTCTAGCCATTTTTGACTGAACATTTTCAGAACATGGTGGTGGGGTGGGGTATTGCTCAGCCCATTGGCCTGTGGATGCTACCCTTTCCCCTTTGTGTTTTAAGATCCACATGAAGCTGCTGGGAGATGTCATCCAGGATTTTTGGGTTGGGCGTCATCACTATGCTGGTGATACCCAGATCTTCCTTTTTCAACTAATGACTAGGAATCTGTGGAAATCCTGAACTGTTGCCTGGAAGCAGTGATGGATTGGGTGTGGGCTAACAAACTGTGACTCAACCCAGGTAAAGCAAAGGTTCTGATGGTCAGTAGACAAGCTAATTTAGGATTGAGAGTACTGTCTCTTCTGGATGGGATCACACTCTTTGAAGAGTTATATCTTGGGGTTGGGGTGTTCCTGGATCCAGTATTGCACCTGGATGCTCAGGTAGCTGTTGTAGCCAGAAGTACTGTTGTACCAACTTCAGCTGGTCTGCACCCCTTCCTGGAGAAAGCTGATCTGGCTACAGTGACACATGCCTTAGTCACTTCAATTAGATACTGCAACATGCTCTACATCTGTCTGCACTTGAAGAGTGTTCAGAAACTGCATTTGATGCAAAATACGGCAGCCAGATTGCTGTCTGATATGTGTTTCTATAGTATATATTGTACTGATCTTCTAACAATCGCACTGGCTTCCAATTTGTTTCTGGGGCCAATTGAAGGTGCTTTTGCTTCCCTATAAAGTTCTAAACTGCTTGTGGACAGGATATCTGAAAGATCGTAGATTATTATCCTCTCCTGGGGCCCTGCTCTATGTCCCACCATCAAAAAAGTTTGGGTTGGTGGGTACACAAGACAGAGCCTTTTCTAAGGTAGCACCCCAATTGTGGAATTCCATCTCAAGGGAAAATTAGCCCCATGTTTTATTAGCCTGAGGCAGGCAGTAAAAACATTTTTGCTTTGCTTTGCTTTTAATATTTTTCATATGCTTAATAAACTGAGGAACAAAATCTGCCCTAAAACCATGGATGGCCAAACCAGTAAGCTAGGCATTAGTGCACAGCGTGGTTTTCACTGACCCAGCTGGTCCTGTCATGCCTTAAATATCTTTTGTTTGCAGTGTAACTGAATTGCCTCCTGCTATGATCCATTAAGCCCTATCTCCAACAGAGTTGATGTACCATATATTGCTGAATTATACTCTAAAAGAACTAAATTAATGCTTTGTGTGTTCTGTAGTTTATCTGACTCTAGGAAAAGGACACGTACAGGAAGAACTTGGCCAGCTGCAATACCACACTTGAGGAGAAGAGGGTCCCTTCCACGAAAAACACTCCAGATTCAGAATTCAGAAATTGTAAAAGAAGATGAAGGCAAAGATGACTATCAGTATGATGAACTCAATACAGAGATTCTGAATAACCTGGCAGATCAGGAGTTACAGCTTAATCATCTCAAGAACTCTATTACCAGTTACTTTGGTGCAGCAGGTAGGATAGCTTGTGGTGAAAAATACCGTGTTTTGGCACGTCGGGTGACACTTGATGGAAAGGTGCAGTACCTTGTGGAGTGGGAAGGAGCAACTGCCTCCTGACTCTAGTATTGAACATCGTTTTCTGTGTTTATAAGGCACAGTTTATAAACAAGGAGTGCAGAAGGAAACTTTTTTGATATTTGTAAAAATGGAAACCAAGTTAGCCTTAACACTTGCTACTTAACAGTACAAACATTGTGATACAAGAGCTACCATTTTTAAAAAATAAGGCTAGATTCCTAAAAAATTTTAAGATGAGGATTTAGATTGTTTTAGGGTGGGAATCTGGGATTTCAGTTGCTTTAAAATGTGCACGAGCTCAAAGGAGACTTGTATAGAGTACATTCCATGGATACATTTTGTGGGTAGGGAATATTTTCTGTAGCTAGGACAATTTTTAGTAAGATTTGTAATCTTTTCTTACCCAAATGTTTGCAGAAGTGTATTTCTACTTTAACAACCCTAGATTTTCATAAGGTGCAGTGTATATAATTCCTACTGAGGACTGTAAAATATTGAAATCTTCTTTCAAGGAAAGTGTAAAAAAATTATATTGAGCTTGTAAATTGCTCTGTGACTAGACTTTGTTGTCTTTCTAATATATTCTTTGCATGTGTGTATATATACACATACGGTGTGCATGTGTATATATGTGTGATTGTGACCTATGCAATATAAATTATGGGATTTGGCAGCTTTTGACTATATATCCCATAATTATTTTATCAGGAATAGTTGCAGTATTTTCACAGCAGCATTTCTTCTCAGGCTTTATTGGGTGCTGTTGCCACATACTACAGAATATGTGTCAAATGAGTGCTGTATGTTCTGGCAGTGAGTGCAGTCATTAATGTCATATGCCTTAGAAAATAATTCCGGCTGCAATCCTGCACACAGGACCCCAGTGATGAAGAGATTTGGAGTGCCTCTCAGGTTCACATGCTCTCTCTCTCTCCTGTGCAAATTCCCTCCCTTAGCGTTAAACATGTTGCAGTGCTACATCTTCACTGAGGTTCATGCTAGCCATGGTTGCCTCTAAGTTAGCTTTGGGAAAAGGGGGGGATTGGGGATGGGAGAAGGAGTACATGCTCCTGCTTTCTTAACCATGCTTAAGAGATCTGGAACTGTTTCATCTATCCTGGGCCAGGTTGCTTGATGTTACAGTTCTATACCTGCTTAGCAGCCCAAGTGTGCACAGTATTGCAGCCTCAATTAATGTTGGAGAAAAGTTAGCTGTTTGAGACACAAATCACGACTTGAAAATTAGAACATGAACTTTGCTTTGGAGAAAAATTCTAAGGATTTGTGACATGTTGATTGTAAATTTTGTCTCCCAGTTACTAAAAAAAATGTCAGCAGGAATCACACAAGATTCCTTTTGTATGTGATGTTTTGTAGTCATGTTTAATTAACATAGTTGGAACAAAGTGTTTAATTGCACAGGGTCAACGAACAGTATGTTGCCACTTAACGTAACAGTACTGCTTTTATTACAATATTACCTCTTCTGTTTTTTATAAATATGAATCGAGTTTTAAATGGATAACTTTATTTTACTTGTAAAATAACAAGTTTTTTTCCCTGGGGTTAGATGTACTTCTTTCTTTCGGTTTTTGTTGTAATTTTTTTTTTTTGCCAAAGAGTAAACAAACATATTTTATTTTGATGGTTTCTCATTTTACTGTCTGCTGTTTTGCTGTCAGACATGAGTTTGCCAACAAAATAAAAATGTGACATTAAATAATTTCATAGCAATTTAAAATAGGGTTGTGTGGTTAAACCTTATTCTACTACTTAATTATTTGACTTTTAAAACAAAACAATACTGTTATGATTGTCAAGGAAAAGAATCTCACCTTTTTATATAGCCAAAGGAAGCATAGACAGAATTTGTTGCCCTGTGCTTGTGGTTGGCCAGAAAACTTACAAGCTTTACAAAAATAATTAAAATGTACTTCTGCTTGCCTTCACTAAAAATGTGGATCTCTTTCCCTATCTCACAGTCTCAGCTATTAAGTTGAAGTTGCCTTGCCTATAGCTGCAATATTTTGATAAGACACAGGTTACTTTTTGAATGTTGGTCTCTTAAGATAATACAAAGTGTAGTTGTCTTGTAATGTTACTCACAACCAGGTTTTTTTAAAATTAATTTTCCTTTCCACATTCTTTGTAATTCACATTGAACACCAGCAGTATTTGCAGTAGGGCTTCCATACAAAGATAGCAATTGGAATCTAGTTGGGGGAGAAAATGTGACAAACTATCAACAGATTTAATTGTGAATGTGTGTTTGTTTTCATTTTGTCATGGTGGTTGACATGTTTGTATTGTTGAAACTGTTTTCTAGAATTTAAAATCAACATTAAATGTGTGTATTTTTAAAATAACTTGTTTGTGTTTTAATTAATTCAGGTGTGAACTATTGCAATAACTTAAAACCTCATTTAGGGTACAGTCTTATGCATATTTAGACAGAAAAAGTGCTACAACTCCCAGCATTTTCCAGCCTGCATGGCTGGCTGGGAAATGATGGGTGTTGTTGCACTTTTCTGCTCCAACATGCATAGGAATGTGACTTTAAGCATGTTTTCTCCTAAAGTAAATTCAGTGGAACTTCTGAATAAAACATGGTAGTGACTGGAGTATTAATCAATGTGTTTTAGGATTGTAAGCAAAGCAACTTTACTAACCGCCCAGTCCCAAGCTTATCTACTCAGAATTCCTACGAATTTCAATGGGACTTGCTTCCAAGTAAACACTTCAGCAACAGCACAGTCCTAAGCTTGTTTCAGAAAGTATGTAAACAGAAGATAACCTAGTCGTGCAATCCTATGGGTATTTGGGGATAAGTCTATTGAATTCAGTGGAACTTACTTCTGAGTAAACCTACATAGAAATGGGCTACTTGTCTGAAAATTGACTGGAACATATTTTTGAATGTTGCCTACTAATAAGTGTCAGCCACTAGCCCAGCCTTCCCCAACCTAGTGCCCTTTAGATGTTTTGGACTACAACTCCCAGAATTCATGACCATTAGTCATGCTGCTTGGGGCTGATGTGAGTTGAAGTCTGAAACATCTGGAGGGCACCAGATTAAGGAAGGCTGTCCTAGCCTTTAGCTCTTACAAGCTGTAATGCTTAACACTCAGCACAGTGTGATGACAAGTATGAAAAAACAAAACTCAGCTAAGACACACATAAAGCCCTAATCAAGTTTACGATGCCACTAAGTTCTAAGCCATTGCATTTTAGTAGCCTATCCTGGTTTTCCTGGCTTTGGATTCTAATGATAAGATTGAACGTTGGTTCCAGCAACTGTTTGTCACATTAATGTGGCCATAATCGTATCAGTGTGATGTAGCAGGTAAGAATCTATTAAGAGAGACCACACTATTTTAAAAAACAAAAACAAATCCTAATTAGTAAATTATATACAGCTGTATAAAGTTTGAATACTTGCTTGTGTTTTTCTACAATAGCATTCTTAGACGTTTATGACTTTTCATAGTTTTGCTTCATTAACTGTGTATCATTCTCTTGCTAGTAAATAACTAACCTCCAAATTAACTGCTTAAAATAGTTATCCTATATTTAACCAGCAGGTAGGCAGCTGTTACACTTTGTTTTGTAATCATAGAGTTAGGGCAAGTGCTATTTTACCTTGTCTTTCCATGAAACAGAGGTAACGAGAGTGACTCAAAAGGTTTTAAGGTTCTCTTCTTTGAATTATCAAATGTTTTAGATTTTAAAATGTGAGAAGTTTGAAATTGAAAAAAACACCCTCCCATTTTACCAAACTTCCATTTCAGCTTACACTTACAGGGTTGGAACTAGACTTCACTCCTACAGGCAAAAGTGTGGGAGCCCTCTGAATATCTACTCTGGAACGTTCAAGGATTGAAGCAATTGTCTTCTATGTGAGCAGACCAAGACTAAAGGCAGAAAGGAAATGGTTGAATAAGAAACCTTTATGGCAAAGAAATTTCATGTTATCAAGTACACTCACTGTGCATAGATATCCACCTATAATTTACGCATAAAACAACCTCTTCTTCATCGTGGTCTCTGTGTATCACACATATGGGCTTAGCGCCTGCACAGAGGCCCATATTGGAAAAAACTTCAATAGCTGAGGCGTTTTAGGCAGGAACCCCTCCTCCGCACCGCACATGCTTCCTTGGGTTTCTGCCTCTTCCCTCAGTTCCTTTTTGTTCGCCACTGTGGCAACCTTGTTCAGAAATTTCTCTGTTGTTTCTCCTTTTTCGAGGCACCTTTTCTCTATTCTTCTACCCTTTTCACCTTGTTAGTATCTTTTTTTTAAAGTGTTTTCAGTTGTTTTGTTGTTGCCAGAGGTGCATAGCCCTCAAGGCCCCCTTCTGAAAATGCTCCAAGTGCAGCAGTAAATTGCCCCCTTCAGATAACCATACATTGTGCCTACTTTGCCTAGGAGAGGAGCATGTTGTAGAATCGTGTCAATTTTGTCAGGTGTTCTCCAAACAGTCAAGACACCACCGATCGGACAGACTGAAAGCAATCCTTTGGAATAAAGCTCTACTTGCTGTAGATCAATCGCTTCCACCGACAGCTTCATCCATGAATATGAGACGGGATTCTCCTGATCCGGCTATGCCTGAGACGAGTGTTAAGTCTGATCTACTCCCAACACCAGGCAGATCGTTAACGGTGTCAGTTGCCAATAAATTATCTAAAAAAGCAAATATCAAACCGGTGCTGCTGCTGTAACCGGTGAGGAGAAACGAAAAAAAGACACTGCTTCAAAAGAGTGGGGCTATGGACTTAGCCTCTAAACGAATGAGAATGTCCGCCCCTCCACGCTGACGACCTTCACCTCGGTCTCCTTGGCCAGATTGAGCCTCTCCTCAGAATCAGGAGATTTTGGTACCGAGAACAATGCCATCGTCTGCATTATCGGTACTGAGGAGCAGTCCTCCGATCCCTCTATTGGCATCGCCAATCTCAATGGCACAGCCAGTACTGGTGGAGGACACGGTACCGTTGGCATGGCATAGACAACCGACTTCAACTTCAGAAGGGGAGATTAGGGATTCTACACCCCCCGCCCGTCGAGTTGATAGGAGATATCCCATGTCTCCCCATAGAGATCCTGCAAGGAGGTCACCGAACTCATAATCTCATTTGAGGGATTATTACTACTATCAGCCAAGACCTCTCAGCGGCTTTCGGTACCATCGACCACAGTATCCTTCTGAATCATTTATCTGGATTGGGAGGCATGGCTTCAAAGTGGTTCCAGTCCTTTCTGGAGGAGGGATTTCAGAAGGTGGTGTTGGGGGACTTCTATTCCACCCCATGGCCGTTAGCCTGTGGGGTGCTGCAAGGTTCTATCTTGTCCCCCATGCTTTTTAACATCTACATTAAACCGCTGGGGGAAGTCATCAGGAGGCTTGGGCTGAAGCGTCACCAGTATGCGGATGATACTCAGCTCGGCCTCTCATTTCCAGCTGCACATCCCAGGGAGGCTGTGGAGCATCTGGAGGCTGTTTTGGGATGGATGAGGGTGAACAAACTGAAACTTAATCCAGACAAGATGGAGTTACTGTGGATGGGGAAACCAACTACTTTAGATGGAGGTTTACAACTGGTCTTAGATGGTGTTGCACTCCCCCTAAAAGTCCAAGTACGCAGTTTGGGAGTCCTCCTGGACTCTGAGCTAACTGGGGAAGCCCAGGTGGCTGTAGTGTCCAGGAGTGCATTCTACCAGCTTAGGCTGGTACACCAGCTGCGGCCCTATCTGGAGAGGACAGACCTTGCCTCAGTTATCCATGCACTAGTCGCATCCAGGCTGGACTACTGTAATGCGCTGTATGTGGGTCTGCCTTTGAAGATGGCTCAGAAACTTCAGCTGGTGCAGACTGCGGCTGCCCGAGTATTGGTAGGGGCAAGGTGATCTGACCACATAACACCTATACTGTGCCAGCTGCACTGGCTACTTGTGTGTTTCCGAGCCCAATTCAAAGTGCTGGTTTTGACCTTTAAAGTCCTAAACGGTTTGGGACCAAGCTACTTGAAGGATCGCCTTCACCCATTTCAGCCTGCCTGTACTTTAAGATCAAAAAGAGAGGTCCTTCTCACCTGCCCACCAGTGAGAGAAATTAGGTGGGTCTCCACACTGGAGAGGGCCTTCTCAGCAGTGGCCCCACACCTATGAATCAAACTCCCACTGACAATCCGCCATGCACCATCCTTACAGGCTTTTAAGAAGGCCTTAGAAATGTTTTGTTTTACTATGGCTTTTTTGAGTCATAAATGAATACTGTTTTACTGCCATTGCCCTTGTTTTTATTGCTATTTTTAATATTAGCTTTTATTGTTTTTTACTGATATTTTACTCTCTTATGGTTTTATTGCTTTTAATGTTTATACTGCCCTGAAAGGCGGCTAGGAAATGTTTTAAATTTATATTATTTAAATAAATATTATAAATATTATATTATATTTAAATAAATATTAAATAAGTAAGGGAAGGAGAACCTAGAGATAGATCTCGTTCTCTGCCTGATTGGGATATGCTTTCGAGAACATCACAGTCCTGTTACAGGGATAGATACTGGGAACTGGAACTGTGCGGCTCCTATGGTTACGGTAGACGAAGACAAGACTTGCCGCATCCCCCTCAACGTAGACAGGCATCGGCCACAGTATCTAGGCCACCACCATCTCCTGATGCTCGCCATTCAATCCGTCCCCCTCAGACCACAAGTCATGAGAGGAACTCAAGACCAATTTCGATCTCACCTTCTTTGATACCGCCACAGGAACAGCCCCAATTGGTGCAATAGTTGGGACCATTCCCCATGCTGGTGGTGGAAGCGTTGGGGTCCCGTCAACCAGCTGAAGAGGTGCAGGGAACTGATGTTAATCGCTCTCTACCGCAAGGGTCTCCTACATCAGATCAAGAAGATTATCAATTTGACTTCTCCTTCATCTATTCAGCTATTTCATCACCCAACCCAGAGGTGCTGACAGCGGATGTAGCTTCACCGTCCGCGGATCTTGGGCAGTTTTCCGACCAGGTTCTTCAAATGTCACAAGCATTGGGATTAATAGCCCAACAATTACCTCCCACTATTCAGGACCCAGTTTTTGATGCAGTGGGTACCGACACATCAAGACTGGTATCCATTCTGATGTTGCCTATGTTACTGGAGACCATTAAGACCTCTTGGCAGTCTCCTTCTATGACTCCTTCTGCATCGAAGAGTCTGGAAGGCATATATAAAGTTTAACAGTCAGAGGTAGACTTTTTGTTTCAACATCCAGCCCCAAATTCAGTTATTGTTGAAGCAGCTCAAGGGAAATCCTGTTGACAGCATTCCTCACCTCTTGATAAGGAGGGTCGTCGCTTTGAGCTTTTAGGAAGTCAGATATATTCCTCTTCCTCTTTGGGCATTAAAGTATCAAATTATCAAGCTGCAATGTTGGGCTACCAACTATGACTCTGGGATAAAATGGAGAAAATTATTAGAACATCTACCAGATGATAAGAGAAATTTAGCCCGCATGTTTCAGACTGCCCGACTATCGAGACCAAATTCACACTTCTAAACACCAGGTGGATTGTATTTCAAAAACTGATCAGTGCCGTTGCATTGAGATGTCATGCCTGACTTTGTCCTGCAAATATTTCCCAGGAGGTGCGTACTGACATAGAGGACCTACCCTTCAGTGGGTTAGGAATTTTTAATGCGAAGACAAACGAGTCTCTAGATTCGGTGCACAAAGCTCGTGTGACCACTTGTCGGATGAGTTTCAACCAAACACAGCAACCCCACCAATGTAGATGGTTCCACCCTCAATCTGCCTACTGCTTACTTAACAGATAGAGGCAGCAACAGCCTACAGGGCAACAATGACAATTTTCCTTGAATCAGAGAAAGTAGTTCCAGCCCTCCAGAAACCAGAAATGCTTATTGTAAAGTGGATGGCAGAGGAACACATCACCTTTGACTTAGATCGTCAGACGTTGTTACACATGTCTCAAGGACCCCAATTTGGAGATCAACTATCACGTTTCCTACTGGCTTGGACAACTATCACAACCAACAAATGGGTCCTGTCTATAATTGCCATCGGTTACAAGATTGAGTTTGATACCCTCCCTCCTCTTGGTACCGTGGAGATAACAGCCCATTCGTTGGAATTCCAACAGGAAATGGATATGCTTCTCGAGAAAGGAGCAATCGAGACCGTGCCTCTTGATCAACTTCAAAAGGGCTTTTACTCCAGATACTTCATGGTACCAAAGAAGGATGGAGGACTTCACCCGATCCTGGACCTCTGCCTTCTCAATTTGTATCACACTCCACGAAGATTTCACATAGTGTCTCTCTCAAACATCATTCTGTTACTAAAGAAGGGGAGTTGGTTTGCATCCATTAATTTCCAGGATGTGTATTTTCATATTACGATCAAGAGGTCATACTGAAATTTTCTTCGATTCATTGCTGGAGACAAGATTTACCAATACTGCGTTCTTCCCTTCGGCCTTGCTACCGCTCCAAGGGTGTTTTCCAAGTGTAAGGCGATTATCTGTCCCAATTTCCAGCTTCAGGATGTCGAGGTATTCCCATACCTTGACGATTGGCCACTCATGGCAGTGTCACACAACTAACTTTGACGGTCGATAAATTGAGCATGCACCCTACTGTGGGAACTGGGCCTATATGTCAACTACAAAAAGTCCCATCTGGTGCCATGCACAAGGTTACAATTTATTGGGGCAATGCTGCACTCAAGTGCAGGATGGGCCTTTCTCCCAGCAGATAGATGCCAATGCATTCAAACAACAGCCATGACGCTTCAGTCTTGATGGAAGTCTTCTGCTTTTGCGATTCAAATGCCACTGGGTCTCATGGCATCCCATCACCGCGATAGTAGAGAATAACCGACTTCACATGAGGATTCTGCAAATGTGGTTTCTGAAGAACTTCAACCTTACCAAGAACGCATGCCGTACTTACCTTGCTATACCACTCACCATCAGAAGATCCATCGAGTGGTGGATGGTAATTGAATCATCTCAATCGCGGCGTTCCTTTTCTTCAACCCATACCATCCAGAATGGTTACCACAGACGCATCATTGATGGGCTGGGGGGCACGCTGTTTGGATCTCCATTTTCATGGTCACTGGTCTGCAAGGAGGCTACCAATCATATAAACATCCTCAAGCTCTAGGCGGTACAGAAAGCTTTACGAGCAAGTTCTATTGGGTAGGTTCATTCAGATAACTTCAGTTAATATTACGGTGATTGCTTATTTAAACAAACAAAGGGGAATAAAGTCACCTCAACTTTTGTCCATTGTCCTCCAAATATGGGATTCGTGCATTCAAAGGAACATCTGAATTATGGCAATCCAAGTATTGGGAGAGGACAACACAATTGCGGACGATCTAAGCAGATCCTACGAAACATCTCACGAATGGGAGTTGAACCGATCGATCGCCATCTCTCACTTCAAAGGTGGGGACTGCCGAAATTGGATCTCTTCGCCACAGAACACAATGCGGTCGTGCCTCCATACTGCAGTTGCGCAGGAAGAGGCTGGCAGACGACAGGGGATGCTTTCACACTTCTGTGGACTCAAGGGCTCTTCTATGCTTTCCCTCCATTCCCTCTCATAACTCGTGTGTTATCAAGATCACCGCAGATGGTGCGAACTGCATCTTAATAATGCCCTGGTGGCCTTGCCAGCCTTCGTTTGCACCTCTCCTACACATGGTGAGGAGTCAATACCAGCGGCTCCCTTGGATTCCATTACAGTAGGGCCAAGTGAGGCACCCAGACTTAGCTCTGCTCCGTTTGACAGCATAGAAAATCTGACCGTGGGCTCCTCGCTGCTACCTCCATCAATACAGAGGATCTTGGATGCAGCTCGGAAACCCAGTATCTCATAAGTGTAAATGGGACGCCTTTGCAAAGTTTGCTGATTTGCGTAATTTTTAGCCACACTCTGTATCGATTGCCCACATGCTACTATTTCTCCTGTTGTTGCTTGAGAGGATTGAAGACATCAATAAGAGTCTGTGCAGCAGCCATTTCACCTATGTACTCACCGATTGAAGGTTTTACATAGTTCTCACATCCGACTACTAGGAGGTTTCTTAAAGGCATACATAACCTTGTACCTCCAATTCGTTCATTTGTTCCCACATGGAGTTTATCTAGAGTTTTAAAAGTGTTGACTTCAAACCCGTTCGAGGCTTTGGCTAAAGTTGTTTTGAGATTACTTACTTTTAAAGTAACTTTTTTGATCGCCATTACTTCTGCTCGATGTGCAAGTCAGCTGTGTGCTCTGCGCGTGGATGCTCCGTACCTCACGTTTCATAAGGACAAGGCAGATGACCACTCAAAGAACTACAGTTACAGGTAGGCAACCTGTCTTCATAGCCTCTTTTTGATTAACTAATTCTCTATTTTGTCATGAGGAACGGATTTGTTTTAACATTAATTTATAGGTGTTTTTCTTTTAATTGTGAAACTCCAGAATTATATTATGGTTGCTAAAAACAAGAATTACCTCTCTAATCTTGTTTTAAGATGGTTGTTAGGCCTTGTACCAGATATAGCCACTGCTTGTGTGTTTTATTTACTGATAAATTAAGCTATATGGAAGTGTAAAATTTGGCTGTTCTGCTTTGAACAGTACTACTTCTACCTAGAATATATTTACATTGCCTTTGAGAGTGCATTGATTTAAATCAGCAAGGAAAAAAAGCTAATTTAAATCAAGTTTTCCATTCATACTATTTCAGATATTTCCTAAATAATGGTGCAAATATGACTATTGAACCATGTTAATTTACAATTAGAATAACCTGTTTCAATCATATAACCAGGCTTTACATTTATTTGTTGCACTAGAAAACATGCAAAAAAAAATTTACCTATCGAAAGAATGTCTTTAGAAGATTTCCATATAGGGGGTTCCTTAAAACGAGCAATCACAACAGTTAGTGAGGTTAAATATAAGAACCTGCACACAGACCAATGTTGTCTTTTCTTTTTCCATTGTTGCTTCTTGCTGCTTCCATCTGCCTTGGCCCAAACCCACCCTCGCAAAAACAAGGTAGCAAGCAAAATGAAATGCCCATGATTGAACAGTTACTGGGCAAAATAGAGCAGTTGATTTTCGTGAGGTAAAAGTGAAATAAATGCCTGCTTGGTAGATACTGTACACATTTGTATTTAATACTACAATTAGCGGCTAGTTTATATAGAAAAGCCTCCTTTCCCAATATATCTGTAGAAGGCATTAATTCAATTTAGTGATTCTTTAAGGCTAGCATGCTTATGTTCAGGTTTATTATTAAACAAGTTAATATTCGAAAAAATAGTATTTACAGCTTTTAAAATTTTTGAAAAAAATCATGTTTTGGATTAACCATACTGCTCTCATTACTTGATATGACTCAAATTCTGTATGACAGCTTTATTGAAAATAGTAAATACCACAGCATGCTACAAAGATATGGATTTGGTTCTATCAAACTCAGATATGATAATTTGTTCCTGGATTGCACTAATTTAGACTGTTTCTTTTCTATGTACAGATAGGCTTTCTGAAGGTCTTGAAGACTATTCAGTGGTTAGCCTTCACCTGTAAACTGGAAGTGGTCCAGTCCAGTCATGGACAATTGTACCCTACAAAATGTTGGACTACAGCTCCCATCAACCCTGACCATTGGCCATGCTGGCTGGGACTAATGGGAAGATGAGCCAAACAACATCTAGAAAGCCACAGGTTTCCCATCCCCGGTCCAGACACCCATTTGCTGTTTGAGAGCTAGACCATCGTTTTGTAATAATAGTATAGGATCCTATAAAACAAAGTATAATTGTCATGACACTTGATGAAAACTTTCAAACGCTAGATGGAAAAACATTCTTCTTTACAGCACTTATGCTTTCAGAAGCATTCACTATAATGGTTATTTTCTTGCATTAACAATCAATTAAGACTACTTATTCCACTTGTAAAGACAGGAGTGATGCACAGAGTATTTATTATAAACTCCATGGCCAAATGGTTAATTTGAATTAAGCCAGTTCTCCCTCAACTTCCATTTTGGTTGAGAATTAACAGAATTGGGCCAACTGTTCTCAGCAACAAGGAAGCAAGAGTTAACTATTATTTTAATGACACTCTGGGGTAGGGAGATCAGCAGTACACTAAGGCTGCAATTCTTTACCCACTTAACTGGGAATAAGCCCCACAAAACTCACATGAGACTTAACTTTGAATAGACATATGTAAGATTGCACTATAAAGTATATTTTGCTATGAGGTTTATAAAGCAGAACATCTATATTTGCCTTTTAGCTTGATTAAACTGATTAGTTATTTGCCACTGTGATTAGAGGATATATTAACATTGCACATAATGCCCTGGCATGACTGCAACTTCTGTAATAAATAATGGTGGGACTATGTGTTAATACGAGTAAGTTGCTCATTGATCCAGTGAGACAAGATCAGAGCTTATCCAGGCTTCTTAAAGCAAAAAATTTACTTCTATCATTGTGCAGGCTTATCAGTAAAAATACATGAGATTTAATATTCCTTTATTAGCTTTCTCCATTTCACAGCAACAAGTTTACCCATTTACTATTTTATTTTGTTCATATAAAAATTCATTTCTTACATTTTCACTTACTTTATTCCTCAACATTATTAAATTGTACAATGCAACCATAGTAAGTAAACCTGTTTGATAAGTCTGGTAAACTACATTTATGGATTTATTTTGTTGGAAGCCAAAACTAAACTGGCAAGGAACAGACTAGTAAGTAGTAGCCTAACATCAGAGGTAGAAGGCTTAATCACAGTTTTTGAGTAAGGATGTGTTACAACATTTATTAACAGTGCTATATAGCTAAGAGGCCATTCACATTCTGGACTTTAGTACCCCAATTGGAGTGGCATGTTCATTTTAACTGCTGGATTTCCTTTATAATAGGAACCCAGTTCTTTCGTCATCACATGTGTGTAAATTTACAGTGGATGGTATTATGCATGTATTTTGCCACCTAGATAAGAAAAACTTAAATCATCTTTCAGGCTTCCATTTTATTTGTTTACAGCATTGGTATTCAGTAGATGGCTGCATCCAGCTTTCAGAGATCTTGGTTGGGAATCCTATTGCTACATTTAAAACTGACACCCGTAGGCCAATCTTAAGACTCACTTAAATCAGCCCAGTTCTACCAATCGTTATGTAAAAATATTCATATGGATGTGAGATGATATACACAGAGGGAGGCTACAAATTTAGCTTCAGTGAAAAATTAGCTTGCAGCTCATGAATTATGCTTGCATGTTCACACATCTGTCCCTTTAGCCATGACAGTATCACTTTGCTGTAATCGTACTGTTTCTCAAATCTAGATTAGTTCTTGGCTATTTTAGCAAATGACACTTTTCTAGTAGTTAAAACTGCCCAACAGATTCGTGTTCACATGACTTATCTGTTGGCTGAAAGTAAGAACTGAAAGTAAATTGCATATTGTTTGTGGAAGAGATTTCTGCACCCTTTCCACCCACACCGTTATGGGCTATTCAGTCCACTAGAAATTGAATGAGGGTCTGCAGGCCATCTTCAACATCTCGAAATAAGATGTTAATTGTGGAGAGCTTCAAACAAAGGATTTTCATGAGAAAAGCAGCATGGTATAACAATTATATTAAATATGGATTAAACACCTACACGTTCAGGAATTAGTTTGGGACATATCCAGGATTAAACAATCAGTTTACTTGCAGCATTCAAATAAGCACAGAGGGGGTGTGCACTAGCTCTTTCCCAAGGGAACACCAACATGTATAAGATTTTGGTGAACAATGATTCACTTCTTTAATTAAACTTGGGAGGTTGCAAGCCTCAGCATTCTTACTAGGATGTAAGTCTCACTGAGATTCATAGGTCTTGATTCTAAGTAAGCATTCTTAGGATCACGCTATTCATTTCTTTGTGCTGTTTTTAAGTCAAATTTAAGAACAATTCTAGCTTGTGTTTTTCACACAAAATACCCGTGTTTTAGGTTTAATCATAAGGAAAATGAACTAGCATTGTGAAGTATGTTTTACAAATCAGTAAATTAAGCTAAGGGTTTAAGTGAAATCTTACTATAGAAGTCATTATAAACTTTTTGTTCCAGCAAGAAGTCATAATTTCAGCTAATTGATGTGCTTGTCTCAGCACGGTATTGCAAACAAGTATTTAAAATGCATACACACATATTTAAGGTCAAGAAAGTAGGTATGCTTCTGCCATACAATATTAAAGCTGTCTCATATTTCAATAACTGGTTTATTGCTCTGACTACTTTTCATGGATAAAAATGGAACAGGACTACATGCTGCATTTTCTTCCCCACTACCAACCCAGAGAACTGCAGCATTATCCAAATTCTCACCATGCTCAGATAAACTAACTGTACTTCCAAGGGTATGCCTTGTGGTACAGTGATGGGATAGCTAGTTTAAGACACACAGATGCATATAACAACTTAATGATCTATTAATTTGCATGACGTGGTAAAAGGAAGATTCAAGAAAGCCAACAGACTAAATTGCTAATAATGCGAGTCTACTGACAAAGTGTAGACACAACTGTCCCCATGACCCAGGCACTTGCAAGGTTAACAGGTTACATAAATAATCTAGAGTAAAATTTTGTTTTCAGTACATAACTGAAGATGGTGCCTGATCAAACACACACCTTGAGCCTGTATTTTTGCAGTATTCAAAAAATGATCAGTTGCAAAAACAATCCTGATTCAGATTTGGTATATTAGCTCCCTAGTTTGGAAAATAGTTACTAATACTGTTTGTACCATTCTGCTTTATAGGGGTTAGACCCTTGAAGTTATGTTTTTTGAACATAGTGATGTCAAGGGACTACTTCATTCACAAAATAAGAGACTTCAGAGCTTGGAAGCAATACATTTTAGATGCTAGTTCATTTGTTGAATAATTTTCTTGGTACAAATAAATCACAACAGTGTTGGCTTATACCCAGTAAAACCGGTTGACTAAATAATATCATAGCTTGCCCAGGGCAAATACTCCTTTTAACCAAAATCTCCAAGTTGGATAAGATGGAATACTGACTACAGATCTTCAGTTCATAAATTCATAAAGTTCTTTGCTGTCTTCATAAAAATCTTACATTTAGGCTGACAGTGGTTAAGACATCATATATATACAAATATGGAAAATATTAAAAATCTGAGTTTGTTCCTGTATTTTGTGCAAGATAGATGGCCTAGGAGATTCAGACAAGCATTAAGATATGAACCAAGTCTAAAAACTGTCTGACTGCAATTTCTTGGAGCAAAGAAAGGCATTCTGCTCACATTAAAAAGTCACATGTGAATGTTAACTATAGTCTATTCAAAACAAGCTGGAAAGTATCCATCTCCTTTTCAGTAGCAGTGTATTGCATTCTCCCTTGTTTATTGCTCTTAGGATTCTACGGTGTTAAGGTCTACTTTTCCTTTTATCTTCAAAAAGACTCTTCAGCATGTAAACCTGAACAGCTGACACTACAACCATTACAGCCAGATTGACCATGGACCAGAAGTTTACCCTGTCAAAGTTGCTTTCTTGTATGTTTCTATCACGAGCTTCAAATGCTTTGAGGAAGGTCTGGATGTGGATGCTTTTGCTTAGCCTGGACTTCACACCGTTGACAGATTCCTAGTAAACAAAAAAAAGTGTTTCAGAATGTTTACATTGTCTAAAGGAGGCCCATATTCAACAGAGTGTAGACCAATCTTAGAATATTAATAGCGTTGACACTGTTGGTCCCTGCTCCATCCTTCCTAGAAGTCATTGTTCCCAGCTCCAAAGCTTCCAAATGAGAAGAGCTCTCTCCTTTACGCTGCTCTTATTTACATAGTCCTGAAGCTGAAATTAGTACTCCATCTTTGCTACATATGCTTCATATGCTACAAGTCATCTAACCTTTCAAGAATAAAAAAGAACCCTGTCCTTTATGTACTCCCAGAACTCTGCTGACCCACCCACCCTCCCAGCATATCTTGGTCAGCCACAGATCATTTTGAACATGTTCAACTGTGATTTTTTACAGTTGAACATGTTCAAATGTTCTTTACAAAATTTCAGACAGGAAGAGTATGATGATATATTAAAAAGACTATTAGGTTGAATTGTTTTTAACAAATGTTTTTAAAATCTTCAAAAAATTACAATTTACAAAATAAAAACTGTTCTGTGAGAAGGGTTAACAAATAAATTTCATTGGATGTCCTCTTCACTTTCATTGGAACTGCTATCATCACTGTCAAAATCACTGTCCTCTTCTTTTTCACTGTCCTCTTCTGTGGCCATTTCAAGATTTTCTGGAAGTGTTGGACCATCATACCATTTTATGTGGTACCTGCCATTTTCTAAGTACCAGCCGTGTTCAGTAGGATCAAGCCTGTCATCAGGTTTTCTACAATCTGCTTGTTTCTACAGCCATGACACAACCTATTCAACCTAATAAATAGTATTTATATATATATATATATATCCTCATACTCGTCCTGTTTGAAATGTTGTAAAGAACATTTGAACGTGTTCAACTGTAAAAATCACAGCTGAACATGTTCAAAAAGATCTGTGCACCAGTGTGAGAGATATTTAGGGTGGATACTTTTGAAATGAAAGCCCTGTATGATAAACTGTAAAATACAATTCTGAGAAAGTGGACGTATAATGCGATATCACTCATAATTCCATAAGCGTTGGGGTACACCCCATGTTATTATACATGTTCTTAATCCTCATTAAACATGCAACTTTTTTCTTGAGTATTCTTTCGAAAGTCGTATCGTTTTTGAGTAAATCATGGTTAAACGTCACACGTAACCAATGTGAACTCTGATTTTATATGTTCAAATGAAATTATTTCAAAAATTAACGGAGTTAACAAAATGTGTAATTACAAAAAGTATTTGTCATTAAATTTGAAACATTTCAGAAAAAAAATCTCTGTAGCATAAACGGGTGAGAAGTTATGCATATTTAAATGTGGCAACTACATAATAGCGTGGCAGCCATATTGATGATGTCATTACACAGCCCCCCCAACACTGGAATTTTGTAAGAGTCACTTTTCTGAGACACTTATGTCATATATAAACAAAAAATATTCACAAAGCTTTTGCACTCTTCTGTTAAATAAATCCTGCCCTGGCTCTGGGACTAAGGGTCGGCAGCCACACATTCCACAAAATTTTTCAAGGCTGGTTATATACTTACCAGAATATCTTCTAACTTCATATCCAGAAGATCTGTACCAGTTATATAGTTCTTCCAATCTTCTTGTTCTTCATCTCCCATGTTATCTAAGATCAGTTCAAAGAAAATCACCTTCTCTGACAAAGTGCTGAATGTATTGTCAAAGCAGAACATGTAATCACCATCCTCTGTCTCCACTCTGTGAACACAAGACATTGTGCTTTAACATGCAGCCTGTAGATTGTTTTCCAAACTCTCATTTATGATAGTTTGCAGCTATATGTCTAAAATACTTGACATACATTAGGATGGACTTTGGATGTTTTTCCCTTGCCACCAGCCCCCTCCCGTGCCCCATTTCACTTTTGAGGAAGATTCCACAACAATCAGGATGCTTTTCAGGGATGTAGTAGGAGAGAACTGGAAGGTCCCCTTTTGTGAGCTTCCTTTTCATGGGTCTCAGGATGCAAGCCTTTATTATTAAGCTCTTAGTTTGGCACTTAAAACAGTCATCTTAAAATGATTTTGTCAAGTCTGAATATGGTCATTTTTAAACTTACGTGTGGACTCCATCTGATTTTCTCTGTTCAAAAACAAGGGTTTCATGTTTTGGTGATATCAGATGAAAATCCACATCTAAACCTGCTCCATCTAGAACCTAGGGACACAACAAACAGCAGATGGAAATTTCAGCTTGAAGTTATCTAAAATTCCTATTTTATATTGTAGCTCTTTGGAGAACTGTAGATACAGTTGGCAATAATATTTCAAGACACTATAATATATTTATTCACTGCATTAAATGCCAGATGAATTTGGATTCAAGAAAACTGCAAAAAAAAAAACTTGGTATTCCAGCACTCATAATCATCCACGTTACTGAAGAACAATGACAATATTCATTGATGAGGTGTTACAAGAAATAACCATCAGTTTACAGAGGACCTATTCCTATGACTAGCAACTGTGCCCCTCTATGGCATTTAACACAGTCTCTAGATTCCATTTTTTAAAATTTACCTTTAGGATTGCAAAAATGAAAAAAGTTGGAAGATACGATGACCAAAAAGCTAATGGAGCAAAAGCAAATAAAAACCAAATGCACAAATTAGGACTTGGGGTGCAATCCTATCAGATCTGTCCTGGTTACTTGTGCCTCCTGCTTTATATTTTAGCTAGATAGGTGATTTCGCCCATGTAGCGGAGGCTTCAGGGAGGGAAGGAGGCTGGGAACAGCTGGGGAAATCTTGTAGCCCCACCTTCCCTGTCTCTTCCCTTCTCTACCCCTGCGGATGGCTTCTTTTCCTAATCTTCGCAGTCTGTTTTCCAAGCACAGGGAGGTAGCCTGTAGTTTCCTGGCTCCCAGTTTCGAGCCCTATCTAAGAGCCTGGTCCCAAGAAACCGAACAATCCTATGTCCCCCTCAGACACTGTCTAGTGGACATAGGATTGCTCCCTTAATTCATTTAGTGTTCCTATGTCCATACAGCAAACACCACAAAATAATGCTACAGAATAGAGTAACAGCATCATATGCAAATAAGCTGGTTTTGTGGCAGATGGTTCCATGCAACTAGAGCGTTACGTGTTCATTTCCGCCTTATTCTCACTTAGATTTTTCGGTCATTGCAGTTTCAACATCTTTAGCTTACGTGGCTTTTGCTAATACAAATGCACTCCAGAATTTCTCTGTTATCTTGGTTTGCAAATCAAACTCCTAAAACCAGTTTGACCCAGACTTCCACTGACATCTCAGTAGTCTGTTTGCTCTGTAAAACAAATATGAACTGTCACTCTTCCTCAAGCTAGAGAGAAGGATTACTTTCTGTCTGGCTCTTTAGATCTGCACAATAAAGTTCCGATCCTGCAGTCATTAAGCTGAGGGTGAACACAAGCGGTATCTTTTCAAACATTCAATTTGGTATTTATATGCTAAACCTAAAGCAAAGGCAGATGGCAAAAACAGTACCTGCAAATCATCATACTTTTCTCAAGACAGAGTTCCTGCCATGTGGCCTAGGTATGCTGCCACCTTTAGAGAAAGTGTGGGCCAGAGTCATCAGCATGTCACCCACTTTTTAAAGTAGCCACTCTAATACATCAGTACAACAGTAAAGAATTTTGCAACAGCAAATAACATATGGGCTGTTTCTCTTCCTACCCAGGCATCACTAGCTCTACTAGATCTCAAAAAAAAGTAGGCTGCAATCCTATGCACACTCATCTGGCAGTAAGCCCCATTGGGGAAAGTAAGACTTATTTCCGAGTAAGCAGACACAGGGTTACACTCTAAAGTTCCAAATATAGGAAGGAAGGTCAGAAAAGTCAGACTCTCCTTTCTCTTGTATGTAGTGACTTTGGGCCAGTCACAGACTTAACCCAACCTACCTCACAGGGTTGTTGTGAGGATAAAATAGAGGAAGAGGATAATGTACACTGCCTCAGGTGCCTTAAGGAGAAAAAAGGGATATAAATGCAATAAATAAAAAAAAATACATGTGTGTGTTTCCTGTATGTATGGGAATGCTTGCATTTGTAGCATGAAGTAATACAACGCAGAAAAGTTTTACCACTTGATTCTACTAAATTGCTCTTGGATCTCGGGCATTAAACTGCAAGTTGGGCGCCGGTGAACACATAGGCTGAATTCGGATGACACAATAAGCAACTGGGGGGTAGGGGGGAAGGGGGGATAAACAATCGTCAGTTGTATTGACTATCGTGTTGTCCGAATGCTGCCATAGTCAACTCTGCGCTGATCCTAATCCACACCACAGTTGATTATTTATTACCATGTTCTGTGGGGAGTACCCCCTAGATGAATAACTGCAAAGTTGATTATTACCCCACCACTGACTATCGTGTTGTCCGAATTCATCCATGGTGTTGCATCCGCTGATAGTCTAACTTAAGTCCCATTCATTCCGATGGGTCTACTCTTAAGTAAATCTTAATACTGGGCATAAACCATACGCATGTGAGCTCCTATTGCCAAGCCGAGGACCTGAGAAGGGCAACGTCCCCAGCCATTCACGCCGGCCGTGGAGAGACACCACCCCCTTCCTCACCTGATACTCGATCTCCAGCGAGGCCTCTTTCTGCATGGGCTGGAAGAAGCATTCCTTGCGGCCGGCGGGCAGCGTGAAGGTGAAGTCGCTGTCGAGGGCGGTAGCGAAGCCCGAAGCGCCAGGCGGTGGCAGCAGCACCAACAGCAAGAGGGAAGCCAGCAGGCACCGCCCGAGCTCCGTCGCCATCCCCTCGGCGTCCTCAGAGCCCAGGAAGCGGGAAATACCGTCGCAGACTGCCCACGCTGGCTCTCTCGCTCCTGTTCGCCTCAGGCGCTGAGCGAAGAACGGGTGAGGAGTACCCACAATGCACAGCGTACGGAGGCGGGTTGGAGTTGAAGCAACGAAGGAGAGAGTAAGGGGGGGGAGCAAAAGAGTCTCTCTCACTCTTTTTTTTTTAACGTAGATCTATCTCCAAGGTGATAGGAGGCGCCTCAAATTCGTCGGTTTACAAGGCACTATGGGAAATGTAGTCCGCCGCTCGTTGAAAACAGGAGCGGGAAGCAGAAAGGATGAACCAGGGAAAACTACGATTCCCGAGAGAACAGGACAAGTAACCCGTAGGCTGGGCGATCGCTTTCCATGAACCGTCTCATCCTCTTGCGCCACTCACGGGCTCTCTTTCAGAATGGCCCGCGCGGTTCGAACGTAGGGAGGACGGATCGGTCGGAGGGCCACGATTCCGAATGCGGAAGGGTTAGTGCCGGGGTAATTGCGGAGACATTTCCTCAGAAGGTGAGGAAAGAAGGGCGGGTGTGCACTTGCTTTTCCTCTGGGAAAGGGGGTTTCCTGTGAAGTTGAGTCCTGCTCCTAGTTCATTAATTTTTCTCCCCCAGCAGAAATTAATTGTGTTAAAAGACGGGGAGGAAGGGATGGACCTCAAGCATAGTCGGGGCTGATTCATTCTGGGGCCAAACGGCCTAGGGGAGGGGGGAGGGGGAGAGAGAGAGAGAGAGAGAGAGAGAGAGAGAGAGAGAGATGCAGTGTTGCTAAGCAACGTGAAGCTCCATGGCCTGGAACCCGCGCTGCCGAGGCGGTTCCTGGGAAGATGCTCCCAGCTGTGACGGACGAGGATGGCCCTGAAGTGGAAAGGGTTAGTCCTCCCGGGACAACGGAGTGCAACCTCTAACGTGAGATTACGTGGGCGGATATTAGTAAGGGTCACAACAAAGGTTGGTTTTGGACAGCTTAGCAGGCGCTCCATTGTAGCCCCCCCCCCCATTTCAAACTGCTTATTAAGTATTTTTTTAAATCAGTGACACTGATTCAGTGCTAAATACATATATGAACTAGAACAATATATATATATATATATATATATATATGTAATGGGAAGCGCTTTTATTCAAGATGTAAGACGTCACTTCTTCACATTCAGAATTTCACGACGGAGGGCTTCTGCGCTGTTTCCGCAAGGCGGGCTCCTTGCTTCTCAATGGGCTGCTTACGCCTCGGAAGCAGTAGCGTAAGCTGGGGGGGACCTCCTCGTCGGCGTGCCCCTCCCCCACGGCTCTGCTCTATTGGAAAGAGTTTGATTACTCTGTGTGTTTAAAAGATAACATTGGGCCTGGCTCAGGTCATGACCTTGTGGATCGGTTTATAGTTGGGGAGGGGCAACCTGGTGCCTTCCAAATGCTTTGGGTTAATTTTTGTGGACCGCCCAGGGAACTTCAGCTATCAGGCGATATAGAAAAGTTATAAATGAACTGTGATCTGCCCCAGGCAGAGTAACCAATGATATGAGAGCTATAATTTCAACCATCTGAAGCACCAGGTTGCCTACCCCTGGTCTATAAAAATCAGTTAAGTGACCAGAAGACAGTATTTGCTGTCTTTTGAAAGGACTGTGTACACATCTATCATCCTGGAATAACAAGCCCTGAACTCATGTCAACTTCTGATTTGTGTAAGTCAGCAATTCCAGTCTATCTGCCAGAGCACAGTAATGTGCTGCAAGAAATAAATTTAATAATAATAATAAAGTTCATGTTGGGCCAAAGTATCCGTCTCACAAAGGAGGCTGCTCTGGGCGTCAGTCATGCCACTACAGGGATGTGGAGGTGTATGTGTACACATACACCCACACAAGTATGTGTAATAGAATGAAAAATAAGTACTTCTTTTTATCTGTCTTAAATCTTCCACCAATCATCTTCATGGGATGACCCCAGGTTCTAGTATTATGGGAGATGGAGAAAAATGTCTCCCTATCCACATTCTCCACACCATGCATAATTTTGTACACCTCCATCATGTCTCCCTGGTGCACCTGGTCCGTTGAGAGGCAAATCAGGGAATAGGGACTCAACCTGTACTGTATGGGGTTATACTCCCCTCAGCTTCAATGGCCACCAGTTTTTTCTGGGCACAATTCAAAGAGCTGGTTATAACCTATAAAGCCCTATACAACTTGGGATCAGGCTACCTGAAAGACTGCCTTCTCCTGCAAACCTGCCAAGTTTTAAGATCTTTTGAAGAGGCCCTATCAATACCGCCACCTTCAGAGGCACTTTTGGTGGTGATGCGAGAGAGGGCCTGCTTGATGGCCACTCTCAGGCTATGGAACTTCCTGCCAAGAGAGGCTCTTCTGTACTTCTGCTGGCAGGCATGGCTGTTTTAGTCAAGAAGACCTTTGACGAATAAATCAGTCTATTGGGTTGGGTGCTGTTTTTATTCTTTTATTAATGTGTTTTATTGTATTTTAATGCATTGTTTTATTATTTCAATCAAGTTCTATTTATGATTGTTAGCCTCCTTGAGTCCCATTTTTCTTGGTAGAAAGGGAGGGTACAAATCAAACCAATCAATCAATAAAATGTACCCCACCCATTCACTTCACAATGTTAACCATGGTTTTGTATTAGGGATGGACAAGCACAAACCACAGTTTCTTTGTAAATTGAGATGGTAACCATCATTTGAAAATGATTTGCAGACAATGGTTTTGAGGGAACCTAGTTTGTGTTGACTATTACCAATGGTAGGAAGGGATAACAGAAACATGGAAGCACGTTCTAAGTAGCCAGCATTACATCTGCGTTGGATCATAAGGGACAGCAAAAGTTTAAGATAGAATTATTTTATCTGTGATTTTAAAAAGCTTTTTTCTTCAAGGAGTGAAAATTGCTTATATTAATATTGCTTTCTTAGTTACCTTTTACAGTAGACTGATGTATAATATCAATGGAACCTAAGTTATGGGCTTTTCATGATCACCACGAGGATGAGGAAGATGTTCTTGCAAATGTTGTGGCATTAAGGAGTAAGCTTAAGAATACAGAAAGATATTTACAAGACTTGGGAGAAGAGCTTTACAGGTACATGCATCTACTAAGGTAGAACTAACCATGATTATTTATTAATATGTTTGCTTTAAATTGTATTATTTATGTCCTAATTTTGATGTAGTTTATCTCAGAAGAATTATTGCAAAAATAAAAGGAAATCATTTATTTATTTTCTTTTCTCCTAGTACTAATTCACGTAATTCAGACATCAGTATTCATGATGATGAGCTTGAGATTTTAACGATGGAAGATCTTGTTGATCCTAGTGAATTACAAAATTCTTCATCTCATACTACTGTGAATAGAATGTCTTGTCATAAGAAGGATTCTGCAAGGAAACCCAGGAACAAAGTAAATATTCAGGAGTCAATGAACTTTTGTTTGTCTGTTTCTGGCTATTTGTATATAACACTCCTATGGAATTGGACCTGATGATATTGTTGATCATAAAAAAATAGTAACATGAGCAGCTCACATTGGTTGGTATTTGTAACAAATATTGTATTCTGTTTTCTAGTCTTACTCATTATCTTTCGATAAAAGCATGGAAGAAGATAATGAGCTACTAAGGGACAAACTGAATATAGTCCGAGAAAAAAATTCATCATTGACTTCCCAGAATCACCATCTAATGAATGAAATTGAAACTATAAACTTTGAGCTGAACCAGGCAAGAGCACAAGTAGGTGTTTTAATAAGATGCATTTGTTTTAAGGCATGCTGTTTTGCTAATTATGATGATATACACTGAAACATTCTTTGCATTTGCCTTGACTTGAGGTATTTGTCCTGTATTAGTAGAGTTTGTTAGTTATTCATCCATTGATCATGGATGAGTTGATAATTCAGTAGTATTTATTAGTACTTGCTTGCTTACAGGATCAAAGGTATGGGTGTGGCAAGCCTTAAAACACATATTATGAAATAGACGTATGGAAAGCATTATTTCAAATCACACAAAGCGAAAAGGCCATTCTGGGTTTGTAACAATGTTCACTTGACAGAGAGCTGTATAATACATGTTTCTCTGTTTCACACAATACATTTAAGGCATATTCTTAGGTATACGCTTAAGAAATGTAATCTTTGAAGCAGCCCCAACTTGTCACCTTTTGTTTTATGGTAGGACTGTGTCTTTGTCCTTTCTGAAGTGTTTTCTGTATAGCAAAATTGATTACACATTTAAATAAATTCATTAAATAAAATGTTTATATTTGTTTGCGCTCAATCGACCACCCTAGGAGTACCTTAAACATGCAGGGGTATAATTTGAACCCTCTTTTTTTAAGGAGAAATGTACAGATGCTCCCACTCTTTCAGATTTTCCAGGGTCTCTTAGATTACATGTCCACCAAATTTCAGCTTCCTAGCTAATCTGTGAGTAACGTGACCACTTTGGAGTATAGTTAGAGGCCTCTGTTTTGAGGGAGAAATGTAAAAAATGTCCAGTTTTCAGTCCCCACTCTCAGTGTCGTCATCCCCAAGTCATCAAGGATGACTTGGACTATGTATATACCAGATTTCAGGGCTTTAGCTCATACAGAAATGTAATTTTGGAGTGAATGATTAGAGTAATATTGAGTAGAGTGAGAAAAATGCATAGGAAGTATTCATAATGTCATATTTGTCATGCTGATAAATTATGTATAATTGAGCAATGTTAACTTTAATGATTGGGCTGTGTGCAGATTAAACAAGAAATAGCAAAGATAGCTCATTAAGAACTGGTGAAGAAATAGTCCGCAAAGGAATGAAATGACTCTGTGGGCTATATATGTCATGTTTCAAAAGGGAATAATCAACATTAATGGATTCTTCTTATATTTTTCAGTTAGCCTTCCTTGAATCTGCTTTGGGTACCCACTCAGTCAGCATTCCAATGTTAGAAGAACAGATATCAAGTTTGGAAGCAGAAGTTCAAGCTCAGGATAGCGCTCTGAAGTAGTGAACTGTTTGTTTTTTATTCCTCTTTCTAACTAGCAGGGTTGGTTCATCCATTACTTTCTAGGGGGAAATCTCAACTTGGCATGGCTCTCAGATGCACAGGTGCGCCTTCCCCTCACCATGGAGAGAAGGTGATGAGAGAATGGTGCTGTACAACATTTATTTGAATGTAGTATCTCCATCCCAAAATCTCCATGGAAAGAATGGATAGCCTAGCTCACTCATTATTCTCATAGTGAGGATAAGGTAGAAAGTCTGAAACTTGTACCAGGTTGAGATTCCTCTTCTGGAAGTAGCAAGTGAATAGGCCCACGATGTTTATGCTATCAATTATGTAGTTGTTTTGGAAAAAATACTTACATTGAAATCAACATTATTTGCACTTTGATCCCAAACCTATGAATATAAGCCTATTGATTTCAATGGATTTACTTCCAACACAGTGTGACTCATGTAAGTACAATAAGATCCAGTTCAGATGTAATGAAAAAACATGGTTTCTTGCTACATGAGTGAGCCTCAGGCTTGCACATCCTTCACCTCTTTTATTTGACAGAGGAGGAGGTTAGAAACAGATTTTTCTGATTTTAAACCAAAGAATGAATTTAATAAAAAAAAAATTAACTGCAGAAATATCAGGCTGGGTACTTTTCTCAAATCTCTACATTGAAGACAAAGGAAAAAATACTCCCCACTACTTACTTGAAGTTCTTAACCAGATAGTTTTGCTAATAAAAAGAAAAAGTCTTGTTTAAAAAGCTGTTTTCTAATTTGCTTTTAGGGAAGCAGAAGATAAATTGGAGCGAAGCCAGGAAATGGTCATGGAAAAAGAATATGCTTTGCAGAAGTTAAAGGAGGAATATAAGCAAATGAAACTTGATGTAATTGAACGATCTAAACAAGGAAAGAGGTGATAAATTACACAAGAACTTGGTTTTATTCTGAAAGCTTGATAGCATATCACTTGCTACAAAATATTTGTTGTAAGATGCCTTGTTTTGTGTTAATGAACAAAACCAGCCATGTTCTTTCAGAGGTAATCCAGATGTTTTTGTTGAAATGGAGAGTTTCCAACAGTATTGGGGCCATGCCATATAGATATTTATATCTTTTTGACCATTAAATTACCAAGTTGTGTTGCTTTTGGAATAAGTAAAAACTGTTTGAGCCGAAGAGAAATAGATACAGCAGTGCTACCTCAGTTATATTACATTTATTAAAGCTTAGATCCAGTATTTTAGACTTTGATCTCATGGATGGATGCTAGTGCTTTGCTTCATACACTGAGGCCCTGACCTGGCAGATATCTGCCTACGCATAAGTACATCAAGGCCCTGTTTAGAAGTTATTTCCCCCTGCAGAGGTCCTGGATGTGGCTGTGAATGCATGCTCCTACCCCTCCCCTGCTTTTCCCACCACGTAGAGAAATGAATGACTCGAACCAACAGATTAAAATATAGCCAACAGATATAAGTTTGTAAAATACATTATGTTTTAAGATATTGTATTTTCACGTTGGGTGGTTTTTTATAGTTTGAATGATACCGCTTTTATTAGAAAATGGTTGGGAATACTGGGAGTTGTACTCCAAAGCATCTGGAGGTCGTCAGGTTGGTGAAGGCCATTTTAAAGCTTTGCTGTCATGAGAATTATAATCTTAGACCGTTACTTTGCTTGGCCAGTTTAAAACGGAGTTACCTCTTTCATTTAAAGAACCGAGCAGCAAAGAAATGAAGCTCTGTATAATGCTGAGGAGCTAACAAGAACGTTTAAAAAATACAAAGAAAAAATAACTGATAAATTGGAAAAGGTAAGACTTCAAAATGTCAATCGTTTTAACAGAATTTTATGTGTACCCAGGATTGATGAAGCCATGTTTTGATGCTAAAACTAAAGTTAGTAATGTTCTTCTAGCAATTTAATAACTAGGTTTGCTGTTAAAGGCACAGTAGGAAGATTGAGGGTAGGGGAGGTGGCAGCCCTAGCTAACATTGTAAAATATTTTATTTCTTTACACTCATACCTAGGAGTAAGTCCCATTGAACTCAATAGATCTTACTTCTTAGTTGGCATCCATATGATTATCTAGTTATTTAGGATTAAATGCTTTATAGCTATATCCCAACTTGCTTTTTATTCCTTTGACATTAAAAAATAAAGACTATAGAGTTTTGCTTTATTTGTTTATTCTTCCAGCAAAATCGAAGATGTTCACAGCATTCTACTCAAAACACCTGAAAGTACAATAAAATAAAAATTAGACCCCAAAAAGGTCTGTCCCACAAAAAGCAGCAAAAAGGCCAAATTCCCTCCTAAAACGGGATGGTTTTCACTAAATCAGGCTGTCTTGGTCTCTCCTTTCCTTAGCAAGCGTGTGATTAGTACTTAAAATTCTGGAAGGCATTGAGGGGCTGTAGAGCCAGTAAAGAAGGCTCTAATATTCCTCATGCATGTTCAAGAGCAGAATGCTGACCCAATTCTCTGCGGGCACCACTAAGCCTGTTTTGGAAGACTGGTTGCATTAATTCAAGGATGTTGCTTACCTTAATCAACCCTGAAGAATATTGGCAAAACCCAAAACTTATTTCTGTATCCTGACACACACACTCACACACACACGACTGAGTTCTTTGAACAGCTAAGTGTCTGTCCTAATTATGGGAAGGGCATGTGAGTGTGTAGTACAAGCATCAGTACCGAACACTTGCACGTCCTCCCTCCGCAGTGGAGATTCTTCCCAAAGAACGCGGTACTAGCTCGCTCAAGGCAGGACTGCAACCATAACTTATTCTTCTGATTAAAAGCCAATGGATTATTGCTGAAAAATGTCTACTTTTTATTCAGGTTCAAGTGGAAGAACAAATTTTAGAAATAAATTTAATGAACTGTGTAAAAGAAAAGGAAAAATTGCATGCAAAATGTGATAGCTATAGAAGTGAGCTTGAAAACCTGAGGGAACAACTGAGGTAAATGTGCATTTTTCTTTGATGCCTCCATATGGAAAACATACTTTGATTATTTTTTAAGTTGTTTGGATGTTTGGATCATGAAGTCCTCTGATTTTGACCTGGTTCATATGTAATGCCAAGTCATGGGTTGTTTAACAAACCTGGGGTTGTTTCCCATAGCAGATGCAAAGCAGAAGTGACAGGTGTGTGGGAGGCAATGCACTCTCTCACACTTGGACTCAACAACCCATGGATTAAATAACCCGTGGGCTTATGTTACTTGCAAACTGGGTTGATGAATGTGACTGCCTGGCCAGCAAAACTGTAGTATGATTGATTTTCAGGCATACAAAGTTTTCTTGCCTCGTGACAAATGGGGGAAGATCAGCTTAAATGTATTCAAATTAGTATTTTGTCAACAGTCAGATATAACATATATGTTCACTTGGGGTAAATGGTTTCCCCAGTTCTCCTCTGTTACTGTTCCGCCATTCTGCTATGCATTGGATTCTAGTTTAGACTTCACTGTGGAACCAGTTTCAATGTTAAATGGAATCGCTTATAAGAGTGAAAGTTCAGTTTGGTTTTATGTAATTTTAATTATTAGTTTTTCTATTATTCGTTCTGAGAAAAGATAAGATTAGAGTGGGATGATGGTTTCAGATTCCTTGAGGCTATCTCAAGATGCATAGATCATTGTTTAGAACACTCTCCCAGAGTAAAACAGAAACATTATGCATATGTTCATTTCCATCAGTAAGAGAGAATCTTAGAAATGAAATCTTTCAGACCTTGGAAATTTTGCAGAACCTTTCTGGTTTTGTTTTGTATTTGTTTAGAGAATTAGCAGAAGAGAATTTTACTGGAAAAGAAAACATAAAGTGTATAGAAGCCAAGAGTTCTGAAATGGAATTGCTGCTGAAACATTCTCAGCAGAATATCCAGATGCTTGAAAGTAGACTTCAGGATCAAGACACGGTGCTTGAAGAAAAAAATGCCCTGACAAATGAAAATGCTGATTTAAAAGCACAAATTGCAGAGCAAAAGGATCATCTTAATTTATATCTTCAAGAAATTGAGAATTCAAAAATTGAACTGAAAACCTTAGAAAATGTTATTTCCCAGTTGTCCCAAAGCTCATCAAGAGAGGTACAATAATGTCTTTGAAATGCCTTTTGTACAGTCAGCACTGATCGAAATCTTGGCCATAGAACTCACAGTTGTGGAGTATAATGCACTATTTAATGCACTAATGATGCACTTATTTATTTCATTGGCACTTGCAATGGAATTGTACTCAGATAGTACTCTCAAGGGCCATTTCAAGCACTACAAAATGTCTCCACAGAGAGCATTTCCAAGTGGGAAATGACATACCAGCCTTTTTTTCACTAGCTATGTGTTGTCTTAGAAAGCTGTAAATGGGCAATGGGCAATATCAAGAACAGGCTACAATTTCTTCCCCTTACTTGCTGGTGATACTTTACATACTCCTGTTGAGCAACTCCTTCCCATTGTCTTTCAAACTAAAAATTTCCTTCCTTGAAGGACATGCCATATAACTCACCCGTAAGTCAGTGCAGCCTCAACAATTTGTCAGGAAAATCTGGACATGACATCACCTCAACATTTACAAATCATGTCCCTGTCTGAAAAGCCAATTGCACCTCACAGAGGCAGAAGATGAATTCACACGTACTGCTAAGGCACCCTGGATGATAATCCACTGTGGGTTGTTTTTTTCGATCACCAATCCATATTACACCTGTCAGATGATTGGTTGTGTGGCAGCTTGGCCTGAATTCCCCCCCCCCGGTCTCCAGCCCAGTTCCTCCATGTATCCCAGTCCCTACATTTTTTTCTTTGCAACCCGTCTTATCTCCTCATCCCAGCTCCCTCCCCATTCCAATCACTACCCATTTTCATAGCACTTACTTCATTCACATGTTTCATTTTTTTTATCAGTGCCTCAGATGTATGTAAATGGGGTCATTTTCCACCCCCAGTCTTTCACAAGAGTGCAGATTCAGCCGTCCATTATGTGTAGTCCCATCTTGTCAATTTCCTTGTATGTTACAGCTGACAAAGGAAGCACTGAAATGGAGTAGGTAACATACAAGGAAGTATGTTATCAGGTTCTGACATAATAGGCCACCTTGAGAACAAACTATCCTCAGCAATCCTACTACAAGCCATGGGTTCTCAGGGTAATTTGTTCAGGAAAAACAACCCACATTTAATAACCCGTGCCAAGTTCGGAATCACAGTAAGCCATGCTGACACTAACAAGGCTCACAACCCACCTTGGCTTATACATGCAAACCCATTCAGATATTGTGGAATAGCAGCCACAGATCATAGCGTTCTGTCATAAATGTCAATTTCTAATTTCTGAATTGGCATCTTAGGATGTTTTTATGATGTTTTATTGCTTTTTTAATAATGTTTGCCACATTTTTAATCAGTTTTATGTATTTTATTGTGTTTTATATTTACTGTTGTTCCCCGCCTCGATCCAAATGGAGAGGCAAGTAAGAAATAAATTTATTATTATTATTATTATTATAAGTGCAAAAGCTAATAACAGGGAAAGTAAATTTAAAAAATTGCCATCATATAGAGAAGGCCAAGGGATTGAATTTGCCTGGCATATTTTTCTTTTCCCTTCTGTGTCACATTTAATGTCACTTTGGAAACACCCCCCAAGTTTTTCTGGTATTGAGAAATGGCTTACAATGTGATAGGGACAGATAATATTCCAAGAAGAGAGAGCAGCTTCCTTAAATGCATAGAATTGTTGTACAGCCACTCTTGAATCAAAGCCCAGTCTATAGGGGCATAATACAGCCAAGGATCAGCACTTTTCATTCCTGCTGGTTGCAGTGGAAGAACATGAGCTTGACTATCTCCTATCGAAACAAAGTAGAATTTAACTGTTCCAGTTTGACTGGATGGTGCCCATTAAGATTTCCCAAAACAATAAACGATCAATTATAAACAATGTTTTAACGTTTATGTCTCCTCCCCCACTTAACTTTTAGGTTGAGTATTTGAAGCATTATCCTAATGAAGCATCATGTGCCAATTGCTGTGAGTCAGCTAGATCCCTGATAGAAGAGCTACGGTATTGTATTTATTTTTAAGCAACTGTAGAGTACTTGAATGTATTAGAAGTGACAAAAAGAAACACAGGACTGTTCTACAATTTTTATTTTTCCTAGACTGAAACTGAAAATGAAAGAAGCAGGGATTCAGAAACTTCAGGCAGAACTTATAGCCGGTAAGATAGGTCAAGGATTCTTTGAAGAAAAAGGGGGAGAAGAATTGCACGGCCTAGAAACTGAACCAGTAAAACTCACTGGAAATCAAACAGGTATGCATGATGGCTTAGCGTATCTCTGGTATTAGTGGCCGTATGCCTCTGACCACCAGTTGCTGAGGAACACAAGTTCGGGAGTGCTATGCACTCATGTCCTTCCTGAAGCCTTCACAGTAGCATCTGGTTGGCCACCATGAGAACAGAATGCTGGTCTAGTCAGCCCTTTGGTTTGATCCAGCAAGGCTGTTCTAATGAATGTAGAATACCTTAACGCGTACAGATGCTTCTGACGTGCATTTTGGCTGCTTCTCCAGTTTAATCCACAGAGCAATTTGAAGGTAAATGGGTGTTATGCTGAGGACACACATCCTGGCTAAAGCTGGCTAGCACCGGCAATGATTCAGGAAATAATGAAATAGGCCATAGCACTTCCTTGGCCTCAGTGTAAAGGTAGTAGAGGAATATTCTTGGTGCCAGCAATGGCAGACTGAATTGTTTTGGCATTGCCACCGGAACAGCTAGGTTCTAAAGCATACAGCCCCCACAGTTTAAGAAGTTGGTTCTCTGCACTTTACAGTATAGTTTAACAGTGGAGTGGCTGGGTTTGCATGTCACACTAAGCCACCCTGAGAATAAGCCATGGTGGGTGGATTGCTTGCCCATTACTCCTGACAGACGATCACCAGCTCAGTGGCTTGCTATGGTTTGTTTCTCCCTCATTCCTCCAGGCCCCTGCCAGCACCTATTCCAGGGGCCTTTGCAGCAGAAATCCTTATTTCTTCATTCCCTACGTCAGCACTCTTTCTGCAATTAGTATTCCGGGGTTGCTAGCTCACGAGGGAAACTCTCCGCCCACATCAGATCACTAAAGGGATTTATGTTTCTGAGCCCTTATGAACACGGGAACACATTTGCAAATTTTTGGGTTTTTTTAGGGTTCTTGCACAAGTGCACAGGGCTGCAAGACTGCCTGTCTGCTATTGAGCCCAGCATAGCCATATTCACCCACTTGTCAATGTCCTTGTCAGATTCATCCTCTACTTCACAAAAAGGAAATAATGTTGTAAGCCCTTACGAACGCAGGGAAGTGTTTACAATTTTTCCCCTTAGGGTCTTGTGCAAGACGGCAAGACCATCTGTCCATTATTTAGCCAAATGCAGGATATCCCCTTCCTGTCAATATCCTTGTCAATTTCATCCTCCACTTTCATGCTTCCCTTGCTAGCAAACACCTTTAAAAAAAAAAAAGGCTGCTTCACATTCTACTGATATAGTAACACCCACCCCTAAAGCTCCTTCTCTTCTGCAGCCACTTTGGCACCCCTCCCCCTTCATGCTTTTCGCTTCCTTCCATTGCTCTCCACTGCTAATTGTCAGGTGTACCTAAGGTTTGCAAAGTAGTGAGCGGGATAGCTTAATATATGCAAATTTCATGATAGAACAGGAACTGAGTGGGCAAACATATGCAGATTTCAAGGCAGACAAGTGAGGCTAAATACATGCAAATATCATGGCAGAGGAGTAAAACGGAGTGGGAAATTACACAAAATTCCTAGCAACAGATGTTTATTTCTGCACAGGACCAAGAATATTAAAAATTGCGAATGCCTTCAGGACATTCTAAGGTGTCTTTTTTTCAAGATTTCTATGGCTTAGCATGACATGCCAACCAAGCCATTATAACATTTATTAGATGCCTCATATACTTTCTGACCTCTTCCTTTTAATATTGGCCCACTTAAAATGGAGTACAGTTGACTTTATTTTACTTTCCGTTACAAATTCAATATATCCATTAATAGCTGTGACCCTTTTACCTTCCTGAGGTTTACTGTTATGAGGCAAGTACAGTTTCAGGTTTTTGCTCTAGAATCCAATACTTCCTGGAATAATTTGTGTATTTGGGGCTTCAGGTTAGTCTACTTGTTACCTATCTGGGTGGTAAGCTGCTTCCCTGTGTTGATTCTCTGCATTACACGGTAATGTGTGGGGTCCACTCCAAATGATATGCAGAATTTCTGTACCTGCAACAGACAGGTCCAGGAATATTTGGTGGAAGTTTATGTAATTGGGAGCTTCTATGTGATATGTTGGCATATGTTACTCCAGGGCATACAAGAGTGGCTTGTTCTTCTTCGTGGTCTCTGTGCATCACACAGTATGGGCTCGCGCCGACGCCGAGCCTCCCTTCGGAAACTTCTAGAGCTTAGAAATTATTGGCGGGAACCCCTCCCCCCTCCGTCCTATCGCACATGCCCGGGTTCCCGCCTACCTCAGTTCTTTTTCGACCGCCTTGCTGGTTGCCTCCTGGAGAACTTCTTCTGATAAGTAGTTAGCTTAGATTCTTCTTAGACTTAATTCTATCTAGTTTTCTTCCATTTCTTCTTCTTCTTCTTCTTCTTCTTCTTCTTCTTCTTCTTCTTCTTCTTCTTTCTTACTTAGCTATCCGCTTTCTAAAAAAAAAATAATAAAAAAAAATATTGTTATATTTGTTATATTTGTTATTAGCTTAATTAGCGTTAAGACTTATTATATAGTGGACCACGTTGTTGGTTAGTTGGCCCTTGTTGGCCCGAATAGTTAGAGTTTTCAGAGGCAGCAGCAAAGCTCTCGTTCTGCCTTCAGTTCTAAGATGGCGCAGACGTCCCTCTTTAAGGCCTGCGTAGGCTGCAAGGCGAAGTTGACTTTGTCTGATGGCCATTCGAAGTGCCTCCTTTGCCTAGGGGAAGCACATATAGTGGACTCGTGCTCATTGCCTAAAATTTTCAAGGCAAACGCGCAAGAACAGGGCTAATAAGCTGAGAGCCCTATTATGGAAGGCGGCGTTGGAAACAGTGGACGCACCAGTCCCGACAACGAGTACGGCCCCGGCAGTGCCCGTGGCGCAAACGACCCGCCCTGGCAAAACCAAGTCCTCCCTTCCCGCGGATGCGGGCAAGGCGAAGCGACAGAAAGGAGAGTCTAAAAACGGGACCAAGACCCACCATGCCCACAAGAAAAAGGGAAAATCGGAAGGGGCATCAAAGCCGAAGCATCGCCCCTCGGCAGAGTACATGACCCCGACGGCTGCACAGCACTCGGCGTCGAGGCCGGCACCGGCATCGAAACAACCATCGACATCGATGTCCAGACCGGCGCTGCCATCGAAGCCAGCATCAGCAACGGCGTCGAGGCCGAAGTCGACATCGAAGCTGAAGCCGGCGTCGGTACCGACGAGCTCCCCGGTACCGATGGGACGCCACTTGTCTTCCCCAGCGGCGTCGGTCTCACTACCGATATCGTGGCCTTCGATAGCGACGCCACCGACACCAACGCAGCGAGGACCAACGCAGCGAGGAGACCATCACTTTTCGGTACCGAACGCGCCACCTCAAAAATCGACGTCGAAGGCACATCTAGCAGTTTCCCCGCTATCGTTTGAAGCGGAGGACCGACGTTTCGACCCACTCTCACCTTGGGCTCCCTCCCACCAGTCTCTCTCACCGCAACGATCTTTGTGTGGGGATATGCAGAGCCACCAACCAGCTCAGATGGACGACTGGGATCGTTTTTCTACCCGCTCCTCCCACTCGGCCGCATCCCAGGGGAAGGACCAGCATAGAAAGCCTCTCTTCGATCAATATACAGGGGAAAGGCTGTATGAATCAGAAGGCTTCATTACTCCGCCTCTACCTCCGAGACATTCTCCTTCTGCCACGGTGTCGGCACCACCTCACGCTGAGGAACGCGCTGCCTCCCCTCTGCCTCCTCTTGGCACTATGTGCATAAGGGCTCCCAGCTCTCTTTCCGAGGAGGATTACCCCTCTGACTCGTCAGAGGCCTCGGTGGCGGCCCGCCCATCCTTCCCCTCACCGGAAGAAGACGTCGGCTCCGACAAACGCGCCTCTCCGTCCGTAGAAGTGGTCTCGTTCTTGGACCAGATGCAGCGCCTGGCCCAATCTTTGGGCATAGAGGTCCCAGAATCAGAGGATACCCCCGCAGATGTAGCCTACGACGTCATGTACGGCGAGGCGTCGTCAACTGTGGCGCTGCCCATTCTTCCCACCATTTTGCGCACTTTGAAAGAGTCCTGGAAGACCCCGGCTTCAACAGGACCAATTTCTAAGCGGGTGGACGCCCAATATAAGTTACAAGAACAGGACGCTGGCTTTTTATTTCAACATCCGAAGCCCAACTCGGTAATAGTAGAATCGGCCCAAGGGCGTGCTTCTAGGTCCCATTCCTCACCGGTGGATAAGGAAGGCCGGAAGCTGGACGCTTTCGGGAGGAGAATTTACGCTTCCTCTGCTCTGGCGATTAAGATCTCGAACTATCAAGCCCTCATGGCTCGCTATCACCTCTTCTTATGGGAGAAGGTGACAGCACTGCACGCCCATCTGCCGGATGAGATAAAGACTGCGGCTCAGGTCTTTCAACAAGAGGCTACGGCACTAGCCAAGCAAGAGCTCTCCACCGCGCGTCACTTAGCAGACTGTCTCTCCAAATCTATGGTGGCGTCAGTGGCATTAAGAAGGCATGCCTGACTCCGCTCTTCAAATCTTTCTCAAGAAACAAAGACCAGGATTGAGGACCTCCCCTTTGATGGCGAGGGCCTCTTTAATGCATCAACGGACTCACAGATGGACACTATTCAGAAGGCGAGAGTCACGGCGAAGAAAATGGGGTTTTATCCCTCCCAGGCCCCTCAGCCTTATAGACCGCGTAGATGGCCCAGACAGAATTTCTACCACCAACGCCAGCCACACTTTCGACAACAGCAGCATCAGCCCCGCTTTCAGCAAGCGCAACCTGCATTTCGTCAGCAAAGAGCTTACCCTCAGGGTAGGTCCCGTCAACACAAAGCGAGGCAGGACCCCGCTCTAAAACAACATCTTTGACTCCCCCCTGCTGGGACATTATCTGACTCCACAGTTCAACCACAGGCTCCTTCCCTACTACGAAACTTGGACCCATATTACGACAGACAAATGGACATCATTCGTCGGGGGTATTTGATGGAATTTGTCAATCTTCCACAGTTAGGCCACCTGAAGCATACACCATCCTCCATCACACTGCAACAGGAGATATCCACCCTCCTTCAAAAGGGAGCCATTGTGCCGGTCAACATCACGGACGCACACACAGGGTTCTACTCCCGGTACTTTACAGTCCCGAAAAAAGACGGAGGTCTTCGCCCTATCATGGACCTGCGGCTCCTCAACGAATTTCTACAAGTAAAAAAATTCAGGATGATCACCCTGGGATCCATTTTACCCCTTCTTCGTCGCAATATGTGGTTCACGCTCGTAGATTTAAAAGACGCGTACTTCCACATACCAATTCATCAGTCCCACCAGCGATTCCTCCGATTCATAGTGGGGGGACGCATCTTCCAGTTCACCGTCCTTCCATTTGGGTTGAAGACTGCCCCAAGGGTGTTCACGAAATGCATGGCAGCAGTCTGCGCTCACCTTCGTTCGGCAGGGGTGGAACTCTACCCCTACCTGGACGACTGGCTGATCGCTTCACCATCCGAGCAACAAGCACTACGGGATGTCCGTCTCACGACATCGCTGTTGCGGAGTTTGGGCCTTGTGGTCAATACGGAGAAGTCAGTTCTGTCCCCAGCCCAGAGGATACAGTTTATTGGGGTCCTCCTCGATTCGACGAAAGCACGAGCCTTCCTTCCCCAAGCAAGGGGCATTCAACTGCAGCAGCTGGCAAGGCGGGTCATGTCCTCCGCCTCACACAGGGTTCTTACCCTCCAGAAGCTACTGGGGCTTATGGCCGCCGCGGTCTTTGTAGTGCGGTGGGCTCGTTTACGAATGCGTCCGCTGCAACGCTTCCTGCTGGATGTCTTCGACCCAATGCTCCAACCGAACTCTGTCGAAGTAGTAGTTCCACACACCATACGTCGCTCTCTTTGTTGGTGGACGCTCCAAGAGAACCTCTTGCGGGGGCTTCCGTTCGTCGCGGCAGAACCGTCTGTTTCAATAACCTCGGACGCCTCACAACTGGGATGGGGAGCCCATTGCTGCCAATTGAAGGTGCAAGGCGAATGGTCTCCAAAGGACATGAAGCGCCACATCAACTTTTTGGAGCTATTAGCAGTGCAGAAAGCCCTCCTTGCATTCAGGGACTATATCACTGGCCGCCACGTCAGGATCGTATCCGACAATATGTCGGTTGTCTGGTACCTGAACAAGGAGGGGGGCACGCGTTCCAGACCACTGCTCGGTCTTACACTGGGCATCTTCGAATGGGCAATCCTTCACAAGCTACGCTTGTCGGCAATCCACATCGCCGGAACGGACAACGTGCAAGCGGATGCCCTCAGCAGGACTTTCCCGGCGACGCACGAGTGGTCCCTTTCGCAGCAGGCTTTCTCGATCCTAGTCGACAGATGGGGATGCCCACGCCTCGACGTCTTCGCGTCTGCGGAAAATGCAGTCTGCAAAGCATTCCTGTCAAGAGCCGGGGCGGGAAACGGCTCCCTCGGAGACGCCTTCAACACCTCCTGGGGACAGGGCCTTGTTTATGCCTTCCCGCCGTTCCCCCTAATCCCAAGGGCACTATCGATCCTGCAATTCAGGGAAACAGACGCCATCTTGGTGACGCCGTGGTGGCCCCGCCAGTTCTGGTTCGCCCCCCTCCTCCGCCTGTCCAGAGGAGAATACCTCCGGCTACCAAAGACGGAGGACCTGATCACAATGAACCAAGGGACAGTTCGTCACCCGGACCTCCACAAGCTGCACCTCACAGCGTGGCGAATCCGTCGCGATGGCAGCACTTAGATCTTCCGCTGTCTGTGCGCACGGTCCTAGAGGAGTCTTCCAGGCCCGCCACTAGACTATCGTATCGTAGGAAGTGGAATCGCTTCGTAGCGTTCACAGGAAAGAAGGGTGTGGCACCCTGTTCATGTGGCGTTGCGGACGTCCTAGTTTTCCTAGACTACTTGCACAAAACAGGACTAAAGAGTACGTCGGTTAAGGTTTACCTGGCGGCCATTTCCGCGAACCATGACCTTATTCAAGGCTACACGGTTTTTTCCCACCCGTTAGCCAAACGTTTCATGAGGGGCCTCCGGAACATCTGTCCCCCGATACGTCCTATGGTTCCACAATGGAGCTTGTCAGTAGTACTGGCTGCCTTATCCAGCAAGCCCTTCGAACCAATGGCTACCATAGACTTGCGCCTACTTACCTTTAAGGTAGCCTTCCTGGTGGCTATCACGTCTGCCAGACGGTCTTCGGAGCTTTGCGCTCTACTGATAGATCCACCCTACACACAATTTCACAGAGATAAAGTTGTCCTGCGGCCAGGCCCGGACTTTAAGCCAAAGGTCATTTCGGCCTTTCACATCAATCAGGACATTGTACTGCCCACTTTTTTCCAGAACGCAAGTGATACCGTGGGCTCAAGGTTACACGCGCTGGATGTCAGGCGGGCTTTGGCTTTCTATAAGGACAGAACTGCCGCATTCCGAAAGTCTACGCACCTCTTCGTAAGCTACGGCGGAAAGTCGAAAGGTCAAGCAGTCTCGGCCCAGCGCTTCGCAAAATGGGTGGTCAATACTATTACCCTTGCCTACGAATTAGCAGGGAGAGTGCCACCAACTTCATTGAGGTCGCATTCCACAAGGGCCATGGCCACGTCGACAGCGTTGCTTAGGGGAATTCCTATCCCTGAGCTGTGTAGAGCGGCCACTTGGTCCTCCGCCTCAACCTTCGTGTCTCACTACAAGTTGGACATCAGAGCACGTTCGGACGCTAGCTTCGGTCGAGCAGTGCTGTCTTCTCTACTGCAGTGATGTTGCATCAGCGAGTCTACCCTCCTCCGGTAAGTGTTGCTAGCTACTCGCCCATACTGTGTGATGCACAGAGACCACGAAGAAGAAATGCAGGTTGCTTACCTGTAACTGTAGTTCTTCGAGTGGTCATCTGTGCAGTCACACAACCCCCCCACCGTCCCCTCTAGACCTCGCTGTGGGAGTCTATGAGTGTCATCGCCATGCCATTCCTTCTGTTAAGTAGTATTCTGAATTACACTACCTCACGGACTGTCTGCAAAGGCGGTCTTAGGGAACTGAGGTAGGCGGGAACCCGGGCATGCGCGATAGGACGGAGGGGGGAGGGGTTCCCGCCAATAATTTCTAAGCTCTAGAAGTTTCCGAAGGGAGGCTCGGCGTCGGCGCGAGCCCATACTGTGTGACTGCACAGATGACCACTCGAAGAACTACAGTTACAGGTAAGCAACCTGCATTTATGTAGATTTGGCAACAAGTAGACTTGTTCCTGATTCCATTATTTCAAGGTGATGTCATCTTTGGGCTAGTTTTGAGAATGAACTCTCTTCAGGTAATTTAGCATGTTCTGACTGACTTAATGGCTGCATTCAGATGGTTTGTTGTGAGGCAAGTGTGCTATGGCATGTCTTGGTTCATGCTCTGTCCTCTGCCCTTCCTTCCTCCGTCATCTGTGAGAGGAGAATATTTGAACAAACCATCATTTCCAATTTTGTTTGAATATAAGTAAGTGTGGGCTAGACAAAACGGGAAACTGCAGTTTCTTCCAAACCAGAAATAGAAAAGCATGCCTTTATAAACCTGTAGTTTCTAAATGTTTGTAATTAGGAACGTATTAACTTACTGTGCCTAAACTTACTGTTTCTTTTGTGAAGAGAGAAAATGCCAACAATTGGAACTCATCAGTGAACAGTTTGAAAAAGAGAAGCAAAGATTAATGAGACAATTAGAAGAGCTACATAGTCAGCTGGAACAATCTGAAGTGGAGAAATCTTTTTTAAAGAATAGCATGGCCCAAAGAACTAGTCATTTTCAAGCACTACAGGAAGACCTATTGGAGAAGGCTGCAAAATCTAGCAGCTTGGAACGAGAAGTAAGTGGAAACAAAAAGTCTGTATACTTAGGAGTGATCTAGTTAATTTCATAATTTCATGAAGATAGTTTCTATTATGAAAGGCCATGCAATTGCCCTTTAGATGTTACAGATGCTTTTCCTATTAGACTTGAAGGAAATGATTGGATGGTAGCAATTAGCCCCACTCACAGGGTGGGCGGGCCTTTTTATTGTTACAGGAAATTCAGATGACACAATAAGCAACTGGGGGGTGGGGGGAACAATCGTCAGTTATATTGACTATCGTGTTGTCCGAATGCTGCCATAGTCAACTCAGTGCTGATCCTACTCCACACCACAGTTGATTATTTATTACCATGTTGTGTGGAGAGTACCCCCTAGATGAACAACTGTAAAGTTGATTATTACCCCACCATTGACTATTGTGTTGTCCGAATTCAGCCAGTGAGTGAACCTGTGGAAAAGCAGCCTGAAGGGCTCCATAGTTGATCCAAGAACATGCCAGCAGTAAAGCTCTTTTTATTTAGTAATTCTAGAGGCCCTGTCCCATTTCACAGTGATAACTCATATTGGAATCCACAATTCTTAACTTGGCTCCTCCAACCCATCAGTTAGGGCCTATCGAGATGTTCAGTCAAAGAGTGCCCGAAGTGTATTTTTGCCTTTGCAGCATAGTTCCATAAGCCCAAATCCAGCATAGTAGCAACGTATCCTATCCCTGTGTAATGCTGGGGAGTGCTTATGTAATCCTTGTTCCAGGTGTGGCAGCTGTCTGCTACGTATTTTAATGAAAAGCAAATGGGAAATAAAATGCAGAGCATTACTGGTGATGGAGCGGATTGTGAATGAGAGTGTGCTTTGAGCTAAGAATGATTTTTAAAGGTTTTAGGCAAGAAGAGTTGTGTTGCTTGCCATCACTGACATCCCAACACCTATCCAAGAGGCACATATAACATTCGGGGGGGGGGGGGCACCACTATTTATGCAGAAAACCATCTTTATTCTTTTATTTTTGCACATTTGCAATGTATATATGTTCTTTGTAGATGGCAAGGAAATCTTCTCAACTTTCAGCCCTTGAAAAACAGTTAGAAGAAAAGACAGTTGCTTACACAAATGCAGCTGCAAGAAAAACCAAGCTGGAACAGGAATTATTGGTAAAACTCTTGTAATCTTTTCACAGCATTTTTGAACATTGGAAGATGTCATGTCGTATAAAATATGTGAACAAGCTTTGGTGTATTCACCAACGTAAATATGCCTATAGTGTAATTTTAAAAATGAAAGCGTTTTCCTTAAATTCTTGCCTACAGTTTGCTACCATTTATGCGTACACATTTTCTAGGTGCACTTCAGTTTATGGAATGTGATAATGAGGCATTGAAAGAGCCATACACTTTTCCTACCCAGTAGTCCATTTACAGATGTGGAAAATGTCATTTTTCTAGGAAGCAAATTCTCAACTTCACCACTTGGAAAGAAGCATGAATGAGGAACATGAGCACTTCTCCATAATGCTAGAAAAAACAAAGATAATTCATCTTGAGCAACAAAAAGAGATGGAAAATCAGATTGAATTAGTAAGTTTCTAACTCATTACCGTTTCTCCGGTCTGTCGCGTATAACCTTTTTCAGTAACTATAGGTTTTGGTGGTCTGTAGCAATTAAAACAGAGGCAGTATTTCTTTCCAATATTCCTTTTGGATTTGATCCACATATAGAAGCAGCCATATGTGTGGCCACTTGAATGCAGATTGTGATGTTCAGCTGCTGGGAGAACTGTTTATATCAACAAGTGTAAGTAGTTGTATATAAAAGGCCATAAAAGAAGGTAAATATGAGAACAGTTATGTTGTAACTAGGTAAGAATGGGGGGGGGGGAGTTCATGTGTGAGTGCTGATTGGATGGTGGCGGGGGAGTGCCTGGATTGGCTGGCTGTGCGAGAGTGTCTGTGTATATATTGAGGGAGCTGACAAGAGCTGACAGTTAGGGGAGAGTGAGTTAGTAGGAGAAAGAGAGTGTGAGGGAGAGTGTGATTAGCGGATAGGAAGGACCAACGTGTTTTGTTATTTTGGGGGAACTAGTTTGTGGGAGAGAGCAGAGAGTAGTGTAGAGTGGATAGAGTAGGCAGGATAATTAGAACGTTAGAGTTTCTATTGTCAATGTTATAAGAAGAAAGTACTGAAACCATAAAGCATTGTGCCAGTAACCAATACGAGTCTATACCTGAGGAAACCATCACGCTTATTGACTTGCATATACTACTGTTAATAAATCTTGTTTATTTACAACTGGTGTGATCATTGGAATTGTACCTGAGTAAGGTACTGGTGGCAGCGGTGCTGAGGGCTAGGGTGCTGGGCTGTAGAGCCGTGGGGCCTAGAAGAATAAAGGCGGGACGGGAGCAGCAGCAGTAGCCCTAAATTCTCAACCACGTCATAAGCACGGGGGGGGGGGGGGGTTGAAGTAAGCCCTGAGTGCGAGTGGCGTGAACAGCCCTGTGGTGTAGCCTGGTGAGTGGCACAGGTACAGGCAGGGCGTCACACAGATGCATGGGAGCTGCTGCTGCTTGTGGAAGGCAGCCCCCTGCATGGCTATATTCTCATCATGTTATTGCAGATCTCAATAAATGAATGTTCTGGCATTCAGATTGATAGAATATTGTGTAGAGCAGTTTCCCATGGATGACTGGCCACAGACTTTCAGGTCTGAAAGACCGTATTCTCTCTTATGAGCCTGCCCGTGCCCTAAGAACTTCAGGGGAGGCCTTTCTTTCAGTCCTGCCATCATCACAAGCATGCCTGGTGGGAACACAGGAGAGGGCCTTCTCAGTGACTGCTCCAAGGCTCTGGAACTCCCTTACCAGGGAGGCTAGACTGAGTCCAGAGGCAGGCAAACATGTTTTTGTTCCAGCAGGCCTTTAGGAATAGTTTGGACCTCTGTTTATATGTTGGGTTTTTTTAAAAAAATTGTCATTTGTATTTTAAATGTTTTAAATGTTTTTAATATTACAGTGGGTTTAATTATATTTTTAACTTTTGTATTTTTCTATTTATATGTTTTAACTATATAATTTTTATAAACCGCCCAGAGAGCTTCAGCTATGGGGCGGTATATAAATGTAATTAATAAATAATAATAATAATAATAATAATAATAATAATAATAATAATATGTTTTAAATTTGTAAAGCTGCCTTGAGTCCCAGTATTGGGATACAAATCATCATCATCATCATCCACAGTTGGGTTGCTTGTCTGAACTAGCCCTTAAAGGCGCAAGCCTATGCATGTTCAGACAGAAACAAAATCCTAAAACTTCCAGCATTCCCCAACCAGTCATAGGGAATGCTGGGAGTTGTAAGACCTTTGTAGGATTGTGCTCTTAAGAGTTTGTGCCCTATTTCTGATCTTAAAAAGACTAAAACTGTTTTAAGAAGATGGTTGGACATAAAGGCTAAAAGGTGTTTTCAATCTTTTGGAACAGACTATCTCCAGGATTCACATGAGAAGGTTCTAGCACAGAGGTGCAATTTGCCACTGATCTGGAATAATTAGCAACTGTCTCCAAGCAATTATTCCTGCCCACCCCCTCTCTCATCCCCACCACTGTAATGCTACATGCCTCTTAGAACTTGAAAGCTGGGAACCGCAGTTTTGATGACAATTACACTGCTTGTTTCCAGCATAGAAAAAGAGCAGCACAGTGCTGTCATACTTGCATATACTTCATGGCCCTGTAGAGCTACCAATTGCTGTAATGTTTCCTCATGCCAGAAACAGCTCTGCTTTAACTTTTAGCATTCCAAGAACTGCACCCAGGATATTATCAGAGTGTTTGCACTTCTGCAGTGAAAGTGTGTTGGAGGAAGGGGCACGCATGAATAGTGACTGAGGTGATTGAGGGGTCTTTCCAGAATGTTTGCAAAGCTCATCTAGTACCATTGATGGAGAGGCATGTCATCTCCTCCATTTCTAAGAAGAATCCCAACCAAGCTATTTTAGTTCCAAGGACGACTTTGGCTCTCTTTCCCTAAATTCAGTACACCACATTGTAGAGCGTACACATTCCTTTCTATATTCTATGACCAAAGGTTAGCCCAAGGTTTTATTCTAAAACATAATTGATCCTGTTCACACATAATGAGAACCCGTAGCTTAATTAAGTTGTTGACATAACCCACGATACGGCCACTGACAATCAAGTCCATTGTGTTTTGTTTTTCTAAATTATGGGTTGTTTTGTTCTGCCCCCTTGCTGGCTCCCAGCCTGTATCCGAGGTGCCTTTGCAACACCAAACAGCCGCCTTGGTAGCCTGAAAAAACAACATGTGCACAACTCACAATTCTAGGTTCATATGTAACAAGAATCCATGACTTGAACAACACACAGTTGGCAACCCAACAACAAGCTATGGGTTTTCTTTGAGGCTTGTTCATGGTTAACAACCCACAGTTAACCCATAGTCCTGGATTTGGACATAATAACAACTATCAATTCAATCCATAGCTTAATTAAGCCATGGGTAGTAATTATGTGTGGGCAGGGTCAATATCTACATCAGAAGTATAAAATATTGTTGGTCACGCTATTGAAATAGGTAGCATGTAGATGGACCCATTGTTGAGGGTGATTAATAGCAGCTAAGTTTCTTCTAACAAATATGTGAAAGATACTGTAGAAAGGGCAATCACAAATTATAATTTTTTTATATAGCTTCAGTCTTTACTAGATACTAAAAACGAACAATTCCTGGAACAAGAAAAGACAATGTCCATTTTACAGCAAGATCTATTATGTAAACAACGTCAGCTGGAGTCACTGGATCGACTGCTAACAGAAAGCCAAGAGGTAGCATTTTTCCTGACATATTTCTTGCAAAGTGTGTTTTTTCATAATTTTATGCTTGTTCCCAGGACTGTTTGGCTGCTTGAGAAAATGCTGCTTGCAGACTACGGCTTGCCTTGCCTTGCCTTGCCTGTCTCAAAATGTCTTGGGGTATTTGGGGAAGTGGGGGAGAGTCTGCCTTCAGTCACTCTGTAGTAGAGCAGAGGCTTTGCATTCAACTGATCCCATGTTCAACCTCTGGCACCCATACTTAAAAGATTGCCAAATATGTGGACTGGGAAAGGTCTGTGTCTGGGACCTCTGAGAATCACTGCTAGTCAGACTGGATAAACTTAAGTATATATCTAAGGATAGGTTTATATGTTCATATCAGGTGTGTCTACATATGTCTTTTGCAGTTGCTGGAGGTGGCTAGGAAGACATAGGAATGGTTTTCTGCTGCCTCCTGCCCAATGACTGCCGTCAAGTATTCTGAGATGTTCCCATCATTTAAGCAGCATTTTATAGTCCAAGCTCAACCCTTTCCCTTGTTTGACCCTAAGCTGCTCTTTGGATCCCAGCCAGTGTCTGGATTAGCTCTTGGAGGCCCCATATCCAAATGGCATAATTGAGAACTGTTGGGGTGGAGCTTGGCCATCGTAAGACACAGACATATATGGTTTGATGCAGTGTAAACCTTCTACTGATGGACTATTTAAGAAGTGAATTGATCTACTATTTAAGAAGTAAGCTATAATGCCTAGTTATGACATCAGATATTTTCTTCTGCTGATGCTGAATGCAAACAGGATATGGAAAAGCAGAAAGCCAAGAAGGATGAAGCTTTAAGGACGTTACAAGGCCAACTCACTGAAGAAACCCTCAAAGTATGTGGCTTTTCACGTCTTCTGGCTTTTCGTGACTTGCAGTATCTTTCTGTTCCTTTCTATATTCTGTGACCAAAGTGTTACATTACATACACTGAAGGTTCAACTTAACATCAAATATTTGCTACCTTTCATTTTAAAAGAGAAGAATTGAAGATGTTTTTCCTTTGGCCACCAAAGTAATGTTGAGCTGTTTATGTTTGTAAAGAAAAGTTCTTCATAGTTCCATGTTTTTCCTTGTATCTTATAAGGTTTATTAAGGGGTGCAATCTTGTGCATGTTTAGACAGGGAAAAGTCCTGCAACTTCCAGCATTCCCCAGCCAGCCATGATGTGTTGTAGGACTTTTTCTGCCTAAATATGCATAGGACTAAACCCTAAATGATGCTACTGTATATGTTAATTGTTATCGTCATCATTTCATCTATAATAATAAAAGTGTTTGTATTTGTCTGTGCCATAACCCAAGAACTCTGAAAACTGGACAGCTGAAACTTGGCATGCATACTAAAGGGACCCTAAGGCTGTTCACCTTGGGGTTTTGATTTTAAAATGCATTAATTACTTTTAATTAATTTAAATGTGCCTGTATTTGAAGCCTACAGGACTGTCTTCAATCACTATGTGGCAGACTTCCCTAACCAGCACATAGCTTTGCAAAGAATACAGTTTGAAGCTGGGGGAAATAATCCGAGAAACAGTTATTTCAAACCTTCCCACTTAATGGGGGAAGATAATTGTGTGTAGAGCTGGTGTACGGGGGGACTTTGAGGGCAGGGCTAACATATGCAGCCCCACTCCTCCCTTCACAGGTTCAGGTAATTACTCCTGAATAGGCCTATAGATGAGGTCTTCCAAGCCCTCCCACTTAGCAATGAGGCAACTGAAATTTGTGGTGCAATCCACATATGCTTTTATTCAGTTATAGCACTTCTTCAAATTTGAACTGACTATACAGGCTGGGAGCTATCCTCAGGGCTGAATTAGCTAAATAGTGCTTTGGTTAAGAGAGCTACTGAAAGCAGGACAGTTGCCTTTCTACTAACGGATGGGTTTCCTACCATGCTTGGCTGGCTTTTTCTGCGCTTCTTTCTTCAAGGAGGATTCTCTGGACCCAACTTCTGACAGGCTGTCAATCTGATGAGATGCTCCCATCTCCTCTCAGCTCCACCTGCTTAACTTAGTGGTGGGCTCTGGTATTTGTCAATTCCGATGTTCCCTCCCCTTCCAACAGACTGAGTTCCCACAGGGAGTGGGGAAGCCCTTGGGTAGGTTCTTCACTTACTCCTGGAGAGTCTTGGGGAATTTCCTCCCCTGCTCCCTGCCTCAGCTAGGCTTCTTATAGCTCCCTCCAAATTGGAATCAGAGTCAGCAAACAAACAAGGAGCTTTGGCCCAAACCTGACAATAGGCGTTTTTTTAAAAAATAAAATGTTGTGCTATACAAAGAAATACTTATTGTTCTTTAAAGAACAAAAATATTTTTGTCTTCCAAGATATTAACTAAAATGATGTTTACTATGTACCTGTAACTAAAATTAGCTTTTTTAAATTGCATTTTAATGCTTACTTAGATTTTGCAAATGTTTGAGCACAGCTACTTGTTTCCCATGTTATGTGATCTCTTTTAGGTTAAACAACTACAGACAGCATTAGATATCTATAAAGAAGACCTAGCATTATATTTAAATCGTCTAGAAGAAAATAAAGTATTATTTGAAAAGCAGCTGAAGAAGAAATCTGAAGAGGTAAACTTGATGTTTCTGACACTCTTACTATCACATTACATCTGTGCTTTGTTAGCTGCACTAACTCCCAGTCAGTGTCCAGACACAACTTCATGCGCTGGTTTTAACTAAACAGCTTGGGACCAGATTTCCAAAAGACTGCCTTCTCCCACATATATCGAACCAAACCGTAAGATATTCAGAAGCCCTCCTCTCAAAGTCCCTGCCAATGAAGGGAGTCACATAACCACCAGGGATTGAACCATTTCAGTAGTGGAATAGCTTTCCTAGAGAGGTTCATCTAGTGCCATCCTTTTGGCCTTTTTGGTGGCAGGTGAATATTATTATTATTATTATTATTATTAACAATTTATTTCTTACCCGCCTCTCCATCTGGATCGAGGCGGGGAACAACAACATGATAAAATACATAAAACTGATTAAAACATGACACATATTATTAAAACTGCATAAAAAATCCTAAAACATCCTTAAAACATTCTAAAATTCCACTGGATATGCCTGCCAGAAGAGAACAGTCTTTATGGCTTTCTTAAATTCTAAAAGACTGTTAAATTGACAAGTCTCCTCCGGCAGGTCATTCCACAGTCTGGGAGCGGCAGAAGAGAAGGTCCTCTGGGTAACGGTTGTCAGCCTAGCCTTGGCCGACTGCAGTAAGTTCTTCCCAGAGGACCTGAGCATGCGGGGCGGATTGTATGGGAGAAGGCGATCCCAGAGATAACCTGGGCCCAAACCATGTAGGGCTTTAAAGGTAATAACCAACAGTTCATACTTCGCCCGGAAACTAATTGGCAGCCAGTGGAGCGATTTTAAAGCTGGCGTAATATGGTCACCCCTAGATGTACCGGTGACCAACCTGGCTGCCAAATTTTGAACTAGTTGAAGTTTCCGGACTAGGCACAGAGGTAGCCCTATGTACAGCGCATTGCAGAAGTCGAGCTTCGAAGTTACCAGCGCGTGCACCACCATCTTTAGGTCTTCCAACTCTAGGAAGGGGCGCAGCTGGCGTATCAGCCGAAGCTGATAGTAGGCACTCCTGGCCGTCGCATCTATCTGGGCTATCATTTGGAGCGACGGATCCAGGAGCACCCCCAAGCTGCAAACACAGTCTTTCAGGGGGAGTGTAACCCCATCCAGAACCGGTTGACACACCTCCAAACCCAGGTTGCGGCCTTTGACAGCAAGCACCTCCATCTTGTCTGGATTCAGCTTCAGTTTGTTTTTCCTCATCCAGCCCATTACCACCTCCAAGCACTGATTCAGAGGAGACACACTATCCTTAGCAGACGCTGTTATCGAAGGCATAGAGAAATATATTTGGGTGTCATCAGCATACTGATAGCACCCCGCCCCATGCCTCCGGATGATCTCTCCCAACGGTTTCATATAAATGTTAAACAGCATTGGGGAAAGGAGAAGATCTTTTTGTTCAGCCCTTTTAAATAACTCATCTCATAGTTTGGGCCTGTAAATTTTAAAAATCATGTTTTACATTTTTTTATTAGTTTTTATTATTTTGTATTGTGTTTCAATGTTGCAGTTATTTTCTGAGATGCCTCAAGAACTTGGGCTATGGGGAGAATACGTTAACACAGTAACAGTATAACTCTTTGCATGTCTACTTGAAATAAGTCCCATTGAGTTCAGTGGGGCTTACTTCCAGGTAGGTGGGCATAGGATTGCAGCCTAAGTAAAAAAAAATGTGTTGCAAATGGTATCAATATCCCCATGTGGTAGTAGTTGAATCTGTGGTCAGGAGAAACTTATACTGGTCATGGGGAGAATTAGTCTGATAGTTACAAATATTTTACTAGAAGCAACTGAGGAAAGAGCAAACTTTACTGATGTACTGCTGCAACAGGACTGAAATCGTAACATGTGGCTAAGGATTTTATTTATTTATTTATTTATTTATTTATTTATTACATTTGTATACCGCCCCATAGCCGAAGCTCTCTGGGCGGTTTACATAGGATTAAAAACAATATACAAAAATTAAAACAGCAAAAACATACAACATACACACAATCTGTACATTTAAAACCACTACAACACTTCAAAAAGCAACAAAAAAAACCCAGGCTCCTCAGATATTGCCAAATGCCTGAGAGAAGAGGAAAGTCTTGACCTGGCGCCGAAAAGATAACAATGTTGGTGCCAGGCGGGCCTCGTCAGGGAGATCGTTCCACAATTGGGGGGCCACCACAGAGAAGGCCCTCTCTCTTGTTGCCGACCTCCAAGCTTCCCTCGGAGGAGGCACTTGGAGGAGGGCCTTAGATGTTGAACGTAGTGTTCGGACTCACACAATGTTAAGACTGGACTTACAGAACGTTAACCCATACTTTGCGGAACAACCCATGATGGGTTAGCATGTTGTCTGTGGAATGTTTCCCTCCCCCACCCCATGGTGAGTTATTTCCCCTATAAGGAAGCCACCCTGAGAACCCACAGTCTGCAGTAAGTTGTTATTGAGATTGGCCAAAAACACTGCTGCTGCTCTATTCCTCTCAAGCGTTCTCTATTCCTGCTGCAAAGGAAGCTGGGATACCTGCCCGGCAGAGTGGGAGGACTACAGGAGGAGGAGGGGTGAGGATGTGTGTGAAATAAGCTACTCTGTGTAGCTTGTTTGGCTGATCATTTGACAGGCGCACAGTAGGTTGTCTTCATAACCACCAACCAAAATAGCTTGCCACCCACTATGGGTTAGCATGATGTGTGAACCCAGCCATTGTCTGTCACTCATTAGCATGCAAATATCTCTGAAAATCAGAACTCATCCTGAATTACTCTAAATACATTTTTTACAGAACCTGGTCATTTCAAGCTGGACTTGATTTTCAAGCATAGATCATACTGTGTGTATTTGATTTCAGTTGCTAATGGATTTTAGTGATAAGAACCAAAATTTAGTAGTAGTTTATAGTTGTTGCCAAGCTGCTGTTTTAAGGATGATTAAATGGGAGCAAGCTGAGAATGTACATCAACTGGTTACTGCTTCATCATATTGGTGTGTTTCTAGGTGCAACGTTTGCAGAAAGAAATAAAGTTAAAAAATTACAATCTTCAGTCAACTGCTGAACAAAACCTCGTTCTACAGCAAACACTGCAACAGCAGCAGCAGATGTTACATCAGGAAACCATCAGAAATGGTGAATTAGAAGACAGCCAAACAAAGCTCCAAAAGCAGGTGCATTCCTTATGATAAACATTTTAAGTGATCTGTAAAAGATTTCTTGACTTCATATTATTATTTGATATGCTCTCAGTAATAAGTATATTTGGAAAACAAAAGTAAAATATTGGCTGGATTCCAAAGAGATACTTTGGGTGTGCCCATGAGTTTGAACATGACCAGTGGAATTTGTCTGTTTTTCTTTGAATAGAAGACACACATACCACATGCTATGTCATAAATTGATCTTAAAAGTCCTGTCAGATTCACTAGGGTTTTTTATTTTTATTTTTTTGCTATATGGTATGAGCTGCTGCTGTTTCAGGAACACAATCCCACAGGCGTGCTGAGCATACAGAAGTAGTTTTGTTTGGATCTTTTGGGAACTTGCCTATTGCCTGTGGTCCAGAGAAGCATGGGTGGAGCATAGGCCTGTGCACATGCTGTTCCACAATCAGGTGTAAGCCCTGTTTGCACAGGATTATGCTTTTCTTGATTTCTGACACTCGGATGCCCTCCTGGATTCATTGGGGCTTATTCCCTAATAAGTGTGTTTAGGATTATACAGTTAAGCCTTTCCGTGCTTCATTGGTTTAGAGAGGTTTGGCTTGATTTGGACAGTGTCTGTTATCTGAAAGTAATTGGACTGAATTCGTTGAAAATGGGTTTAGGATAGTGTTGCCAGGCAGGAGTCCCCAAGCTGTTAATTTCACAGCGCTCCTGTTAAATTTAATGAAACTTCTGTAGAGTAATTGGATTTTAATGTAATTCTTCAGTGGCTCTATTACTTTGTTGCCCCTTTGATGGGAAAATTAAATAATATTCAATACCTGTGTATCAGAACTGTAATTTAAAAGCAGCAGAGACATTTATATTTCAGTTCTGTTACATATTTCTTGAAAACAATAATTTTCAAAAGGAAGGAATCCTATTCATTAGGCAAACAGTAATGAAAGGTATTTCATTCATATATATATATATATATATATATATATTCAGAAGTTGTATACATGAAAGCTATATATAAATGGTTAATATATATAAATAAAAAATAACTGAAAATAGTGCAATCCTATGTATGTATGTATGTATGCTCACTTGGGTGTAAGTCCCATTGAACTCCCAGGACTTCTTCATATAGGATTGCAGTCTAAATATACTTACTAGGTCACTGAACTCAGTGGGCCTTATTTCTAAGGAGGCATAACTAGGATTGTGTTGTCAGGCTGCAATCTGAACTCAATGGGATTTACTTCTGAGTAACCCATATATAGGGTTGGGCTGCACTGCATACTAACAGCACAATCCTAAGCATGTTTATGCAGAAGTAAGTCCAATTTAATTCATTGTGGCTCACTTCCTAACGTGTGTCTAGGATTGCAACTGTTACTTTTTCAAATAGGTATCAAAACTAGAGCAAGAACTTCAAAAGCAGAAGGAAAATTTGGAAGAAGAGTTAAGAAAAACAACTGAGAAACTCCATTTAGTCTCTGAAGAAACTGACTTGAAAAGACAAAAAGTAACAGAACTTACTGGAACAATCAGGTATGTTCGGTAGGAATGGATGAATCTGTCCATTTCGCTTTCTCTTGAATTCAGGTTTTTAAAATGCCTTTTAAGATGCCTTTTATTAATGTATTAGTTTTATATTCTTTTAATCAGTTATAGGTATTTTATGGGGTTTTGTATTTGGTGTACGCCGCCTCGATCCAGAGGGAGAGGCAAGATAGATAGATAGATAGATAGATATTTACAAGTTCTTTCTGCCCCAAATATGAAGACATTTGCAAATGTTTGTAAATTTGAGATCAAACCAAACAGAATTCTCACTCATTTCTAATGTTAAGAATATTTCTTTAAGGATGTGTTCTTTTAAGTTCATATTATGTATTAATTATTTTATAATTAAAAATAGTGATTCTTTTCTTGAATGTACTGTGTTTTAAAGGAAACGGTTTCAGAACAGAACTTTTACAGCACAATCCTATCTGTGTCTACTCAGACGTAAGCCCCATAAGATTCAGTGGGATTTACTCCTAGATACATACATAGGATTGTAGCCTTCAGCAAATTAACCACTAAAGACTGGGATACCTAAAGTTATCTTGTTGGTTCCGATCCATGTTGTTCTGAGACACATACATAGTTCCAGCGTTTTTAACTTCTCTGGAGGATCAAACTGCATGTGTTGAAGATCTGTGGGAAAAATGTATTTTGCTTAAGAGAGTGTATCTTCAGAACACTCTTATTTCAGTTCCTTATTGAGACTTGCTAATTCTGTTTGTTTAGGCAGATTAAAATAGAGATGGATCAGTGTAAAGATGAGTTAATAGACATGGAGAAAGAATTAGTGCACTTAAGACGTGTTGGTCATAGTAAAGCACTAAAGCTGGGCCACATGGAAATGACTTTGGAGCAGAAAGTCTCAGAACTACATAAAAAGACACACCAAGGTAAGCTCTGTACTATGCCTTTTAGTAATGCTTTTGTGAAGATTCTACACAAGCTTCATTGAAATGAATTGGAGATGTTGCTTGTAGGTTACAACATTTATATTGAAATGGTAAAGCTAAATAAAAGCAACTTGTATAAAGACATAAAAAATTGGGGGGAAATAAACATTCTTTTTTGCTTTTAATGTGCACAAAAGTGAAAGAGTTAGAAGACAAACTACTTGTGAGTGAGACACAGCAAAAAGATGCTGTGCAGGAAGTAGAAACCCTAGAGACTGACCTGCAGAATGCCAATGGGGAGCTAAAAACTGCTTTGAGACAACAACAAGAACTTCAAGATATGCTACAGAAGGCACAGGTGTCTCTGGAGGAGAAGTATGCTGCTATTCAGGAACTAAGAGAGGAACTAAGGTAGGCCAACCCCTATTACTGAACTGCATCAGTGTTACAAAGTAGTAAAGTGGAAATCTGATTACAGATTTTTCTTTCAAAATTTGTGGCTGGCAACCCCTCTAGACCAAGGACTACATATTGAATTCATATGTATTTTTTAGCAGTGAAAATGCTAGTGTTTGTAATTTTGTTTCAAATTGCTGTACTCCGTTGCCTCCAAAACACTGCATTTGCAAAGTTTTGGAATAAAACAGTTGTAAATTCAATCCTGTTTAAAGTCAGAACCTACACCAAATGGGTCCTAACATCCCGGTGGATAACCAAGCTGATCCAAGCAGACAAAATTGTAAATTGGAATCTATTTATTTTAGAAAATTACAAAATTAAAGGTAAGTGATGGCATGGTGGCTATATGAGCATTAGAACTTCTCCCTGTCATTACAGGGAAAGAGAATGCAACAAAATATGAGATTAATTAAAAGAATTGCAACTGCCAAACTAGCACTACAAATTCAGCTAATAAAGTAACGGCTTGAGCTTCTAGCATTGTTATGACTCCTCCATACTATCTTCTCCTGCTTACTGCTTGCGGTTTAAAGCTAAACTAAAACTAAACTAAACATAAGTGTTAACTCTCCCTTTTACTTCTTCCTGTACGTTACTTGAATAAAAAAGCTATGCTAAAGCATTACTAAGTTCTAGGCATGTAAAGAATAAAGATAGAAGTTAGAGTGAAAGCAAAAAACCAAGACATGGAAATAGCTTCTTCAGTGCAAAATTATTTAACTCTTTTAGTACCAGATTAATAACAGCTCAACCTGTTCTCCAACCCATCTCCATTTGCTGGAAGGGACAGATGATGGAGACTATGAATCTAAAGCCTGAGAGGGCCCCAGCATGAATATGGCTGAGCCCGCCTCCCTCTTGTCTCTGTTTTTACCTGTGTGGGAGATGGGCTGAAAAAGGAGGGGGTGGCTAGGGAGATCCCCCAGTATTTCTACCACATTCCACTATGGTGAAGGTAATATTGGCAAGAGGAAACAAAATAGTACCCAAGACCCCAGCTGATCTTCCTCTTTCCTTCTTCTGAGATATGGATGGCAAACTGATGACTTCTGTGAGAAGTATGCCTGCGTTCTATAGCAGTCACAGATGTGTGGGTGGGGTTGGGGAACACAGCTAAAAAAATGTTCCATTTCTCAGAAGAATTCTGTGTCTGGCTTTTATTCCACAGAAACTCCCAAGGTTTTAATTTGTGACCCATTGCCCAATTTTCAAAGATTTTTAATGTGATCATATAGTCTTAACTGGTCATCCAGTTTTTATGAGAGATAATGAAATTTTGATAAAGGTATGGCAATTGTTTTTGTAAAAATAAATCACTGGGAATATACTTTCTGGCATTCATTTTTTTAAAAATCCAGATTGAAATTTATCAGCGTTTTTTAAAGTATTCCAATTTTAATTAATAGGTATGTTCTCACAATTCAGCATATACTTAGTGTTAATTAAGTGCTGTGGCGATTACATGTGAGAAATTAGCTGCCTGATTTTATGCGTGTTTATGCCAAAATAAATTCCACTTGGTTCCATGGAGGATTGAGGTAATGCATCCAGGTAAATTTGCATAGGATTGGAACCTGTGGTAACAACCATCATCAAAAGAAAAAAACTCATTGTGCTTTATTTTAAAATGGAAATTGCAGCCAGTGCAAGGATGAACTTGAGGATAAAAAGCAAGAACTTCTTGACATGGACAAGGCACTGAAAGAAAGAAATTGGGATTTGAAACAAAGAGCAGCTCAGGTTAGAACTTTTCCAGAATAATTTACTTAGTAAATATAATAATTTTTGGACATACTATTGGGGCTTAAATGGTAGCCACCTCTCTTGTGGTACAGAATTTCATAAGTGATACCAATCTTGCTATAATATTTGTTTTGTGTGTTGGTTCTCTCTCTCTCTCTCTCTCTCTCTCTGTCTTAAAGGTTACACAGTTAGATATGTCCATTCGTGAGCACAGGGGAGAAATGGAACAAAAAATCATTAAGTTAGAAGGAAGTTTGGAAAAAGCAGAGCTGCAGGCCAAGGATGGTAATAAAAAGGTACTTTAATCAGTCAAAATACTGTTACAAATAATTGTAACTGAGAACTTGTGCAACTCACCAGCTGTACTTTTTCAACAAAAATTAAGCTGACTACAGTATATAAAATATACTGTAAACAGTTCCTAAAATAGATAGTTTCTTCATAAATTATCTTGTGGCATATGCCATCTTTTCAGATTGAGAGTTTAGAAAGCAAGCTACAGCATTCAAAAGATGAGCTTCATGAGAAAGAGTTTAATATACTCCAACAGAATCAAGAGATAAATCATCTTAAAAAAGAAGCTGAAAGAAAGGAGCAAAGAATATCAGACATTGAAAAGGTAAGTTTTGTGTTGCATAAATATTCTTGACTGGTTTTCTGGCTGTGCCAGATTTTTTTATCAGTCTAATCACTTTTAAATCAGTAAGCAATAAAAGAAGGAAGTAATATGCTGCCCTTTTCATATAGGATATTTAACATTAATATCCTATGTGTGTCTACTCGGAAGTAAGATCGCTGGGGCTTACTCCTAGGTTATAGGATTACAGCCTCAATGTGTGTGTTTCATGTCACAGTGCTCTTTTGCAAGTAAATCATTTATCATAGAGAGGACAGAAGGATACACAGATAACCAATTCCAAAGGGGATGTATATTAGTCTGTTGGAACAAACACAGTAAAGAGTCTTGTGGCACCTTAAAGACTAAAGGATCAATCCTATGCATGTTTAGGCAGGAAAAAAGTCCTACAACTCCCAGCATTCCCCAGCCAGCCATAGGATTGTTTTCTGTTTAAACATGCATAAGATTGCATCCTAAGAGATTTATTATGGCATAAGCTTTTGTGGACCAGTATCTTCTACTTTATCAGATGCACGAAGTATTATCCTGAGTTGGTTACATAGTAACATTTATATACACACACACACACACACACACACAACTTAGAAGTATTGCCTGAGTTCGTTTTTTCCCTCTTTCTTCCCCAATCCCTTTTCCCTTTGTGCTGTGTCTTTTCGATAGTAAGCCTGAGGGCAGGGACTGTCTTATTATTGATCTTTTATAAGCTGCTCTGCATGTCCCAAATACAATTAAATGCTTTAAATAAAGAAATGAGTGTAGAGAGGGGGGAAATGTTAGCAGTGAGGTTAGAAAGGAATGAAATGCAAGAATCATGAACCGTGATAATTATTTTATACCTCAAATGTAAAAATAATGACAAAGTAAAGGTTCAACCTCCTAGGACACTCTGCCTCTGATCTTAAAGTGGGCATACTTAAACAGATGAAATTCAGAGGGAAACTCTTGGTAAATTAATTATTTAGGAAATCCAGTTGTATCAGCTGTGGCTTAAATCAAGGTACGTTTTTATCCCAGTACAGATGTTAGACTATCAATGCTAGGATGTTTACATTATCATCAACACTGCATAGTAAACAGTTATTATAATTAGTTTTACATTTGAGCTGTAATGTAATTATCAAGTTATCCTGTGGCAACATACGCATGGAACTGTAAGCCAGGATTCTGGTGAATTATGGCTTAGCATGAATGAGAAGAGTGCTGGTGCATGCATCTCATTTCCCTTGGCTACTCCCACTAGTGAGAGCTGCTAAACAAAGCACCAATGGTTTGTTTAGCATATATCATCAAAATCCAGGATCCTGGCTTGTTGCTCATTTTACAAGCCAGAATAACCCTAACTTGTAAAGGGAGCCACAAGCCTTGATACTGCGTTTGGACAACACACTAAACAAACCAGTTCTCATTTGTATAGCTGTTCAGGCTAGCAAGAAGAGCCAAATGGGACCAAACATTAGGATGCAGTTTATCCATAGCAAACCAGGATTCACTAGAATCCTGGTTTAGCATTATGTGTGAATATGGCCTGTGTTTCTTGCATTTAATTTCCCACTGATCTTGCTGCTAACATTGTTATCCAGAGCTGGCAAGTATATATACAAATGCGTGTAGAGAGAGAAAAAACAATCTGTGTATTTGATGAAGTGGACTCTGGTAAGGTGCCATAAGGCTGTCTGGTTGTTTTACAGATAAGATCTGGTCTTGTATGGTAACAGAAAGGAATGTTAAAAATGAAAAAGGAACACAAAACTCTTTTTTTACTTTTGTTAATGTAAATTGTTTATGCCTTTTAGAAGATGAAAGAACAAGAAAAATGCATTGCAGAACAGTACAAAGAAATACTTGATTTGGGCCAGCAACTGAGGCTTGAACGTGAACAGATGAAACACATCCATGTGGACCTACTGGAGAGTCGCCGTCAACAGGCGCAAGCTCAGAGAGATGTGGATAGAATCTCTCTTGAACTGGAAGAAATCAACCATCTTACTCATGAAAAAGTAACCACAGGGTTTTTTTTTCCAGAGTACTTTCATGCCAACATAATTGGCCCGATACAGGACTGTTCCCTTGACCAATTTAACGTGTATTTGGTAACAGTAGCTTTCTCCATTGAATGTGTTGGGGGGGGGGGGTCAATTGTGCCTCTGTACGGCAAGACGAGAGAAGGGAAGCCCTAGCAAGCTGCATCACGCCTGACTTCGATAGGTTCTTGGGCCTGGCAGGACTATTTGTGGTATTGCCATTATCACACGGGGGTAGCAGGCTTGTGAGCAGAGTTTTCCTAGATGGACCATTAGGAAGACAGCTTCCTTTCAGTCCTAAAAGAAGCTGAGGCTTACATGCATTCTCACTGGATCTTTCCTCCCTTTCTATGAGTGTGTTTTATTTATTTATTTAATTAATTGGTTGATTGATTAAATAAATAAATATATATATATCCCACCATTCCAGTAAAAACAGAGCTCAGGGCAGCTAACAGAAAAATACAAACCAAATAAAGTTATATTAAAACAATAAAACTCATAGAATAAAAAGACATTCCAAATAAAATAAATAAAAACACATCAGTAAGAAGGGGGAAAACAGCACCCAAAATATTAAACCCCACTTCAGCAGCACATCAGTTTAGATCAGGAGTGGGCAAAAATAAAAATGCCAAGGTCTTGGTAATGGCCAGCGGTGCATATGCACAGCTAATGCTAGTATACAACCTGCACATTTTCCTGGAGACCGTCCGATCTGGCCAAAGTGTTAACGTTTTGTTTGTCCAATATATATTTAACTCAGGGGTGTGGCGGAGGTCAGCAGGGGCATATCCCGGAATTTTATACATATGACCAACAAAATGACATCTCCAGGAATGGGTGCAGGTGGTACACTACCCTTAGCTGTGCAAATGCACTCCTGGGCGTCTAGGTTTAGAGCTGCTTCCAGGAGTATACCCAAACTGCAAAACCCGTTCAGTTCAGGCTGAAACCCTGTTTCCTGATCTGCCCTTTGACTAACCAAAAACACTTCTGTCTTGTTTGGATTGAGCTTCAGTTTGTTTGCCCTCATCCAGTCGTTGCTATGACACGTTATGAGTTTCAGGTGGTCACCCATAATGGGAAAGAAGGTGTATCTAGGAGTCACATTAGCACAGGCTGCCCACAATTTTTATTGTTGGTTTTGCTTTCCTCATAGCAACTTCAGTTTGCCAGTTGCTGGTTTTATGACTTGTAAAAGTAAAATATTAAGCTAAGTGGTGTTTTGCTTTGAATAGGAATGCAGCCTTCAGGGTGAGGAGGCTTGTAGGTGTCTCCTTATGAGGTCCAAAGGCTTTGAGTGGCCCAGGGACTTGGAGAATCCCAGATCAGTATAACACAGTCTGCCCAGGGAGATGGCAAGGGTCCCTACTTTGTCCAGTACCTTTATTCTTCCCAGTCAGGCTATTCCAGGTTTATAAACCTCTAAAGCTGTGGTTTGTTATCCTGAAACCCATGGCTTGTTCTAGGGTTGCCGGGTGGTTTGTAAACCACCCCAGCCTCCCAGCCTCGCAAAGTTGGTACATCATGACAACCTCTGCCCAGCAAGGATAATCATGTTCATTGGGTGAGTTGCAACCAGCACACACATGGAGAGGGAAAAGAAGACACTGTGGATTATTTTCCCTCCATGATCGGGTGAACCCGCCAATAGAGTACCTGATAGCACACACATGTGAAGATTACTTCACATTTTTAAGAAATATTTTTTACTACTAGGTTAATATTTTGAGCCATACTTACAGAATGTGCACTACAGAATGAATAGTAGCCTTTCCAAAGCTTCTTTCTTGTGGGGGGAGGCTGTTTTTTCTTAGTGGCTTACTAGCATTAAGACCTTCGTTTTTACTGTGGTTCTCAATGTATTTAATATTTCTTTTTCAGTTTGAATGTTCAATATTCTATTATTTTGATATTTGTAATGTTGTATTGTTATTCTTATTTATTTATTTTGGTTATTTTATTGTTGTTTGGTGTTATGATTGTAATCCGTCCCTAGAGCCTTTTCCAGTTGGGCAGAATACAAATCTAATAAATAAATAGCACCAGCCTTAACTTGCAGTAACCCTCTTCCCATGGAATGGGAATGACCTGAGCTATTAAAAGGCTACCATATCTCAGAAAACCCTAGAAATACTGATAGAAATATTCATTCCTTGAATTTGCTTTAGAAAATTGTTGATTATTTTTGTCTCTCCTATAAACCCACTTGGAGCATACTGGGCAAACATTTACTATGCTTTATCATGACCATTTTAAAACATTTTAGTTTTAATAAGGTAGGATAAAATGCCTTATACATAAAGTGATAATTGCTTATATGCTTTGCTTCATAATTTTCTTTCAGGAAAGTCATGCAAATAATTTGGCAGAACAACTTGGGGCATCTCAGGCTCGGGAAACCCAGTTAGAAGCAAGAATGGAAGCAGAGGTTAAGAGGCTCTCCGCAGAAATACATTCGCTAAAGCAGTCTTATATATCAGAGGTAAACCAAAATTGCCCTTCTCAAGTTGTGTTGCATTGTTATGTGTATGAGAACTTACCAATTCCTACTTGGGGCTATAAAAGCTGCCCAAAAAGTATTGCCTCAAGCACTGCATGGGAGAAATACTTTTAAGATCATACGTCCCCCTTTCCCAAAATTTAAGCACATCTTAAACAACAAAAATTAAGCACAACTCCCCTTCTTTTTTAAATGCAGTTTCTCAATTTGGCTGGTATATTTTCTGAATACCGTTGAATAGCAGCGCTGCCAGCAAAATGCCTGCCATTTGTTTTTTCATCAAGGGAAGGTTTTAGTTCCACATCAAGCAATCATTTCTGAAAGCACAGGAAGGAAGTTGTTAAAGTAGCACTGAAGTTACATTCGTTTTAAATTAACATTTTAGAAAGTTACCAAATTAACATTGGCCGACAAACTGTAAAGGCACAATATTTGATTATGGAGCTAATAAAGTCATTCTAGCAGAGAATTCCATAATTTAGATCTCATTAACTGGGGCTTTAACAATAACAAGGCTATTGGGGCCATGGCTAGATTACCAGAATGAGATGTGTTTTGAATCTGAAATATCAATTAATTATGCGATTTCTTAATTTACCTTAAATCTTCGGAAAATCTCACATGAAACACAGCAAGCAAAATGGAAGCAAACAATATCGAAATCTCATCATGCTCATGGACAATTGCAGCAGCTAAAGCAGGAGCTGAATGATGCTCAAAGCACTGTCTGTAATCTACAACAACAGCTTCAATCAAGAAATGAGATGATTCAAGCAGCAAATGAAGCTGCTCTTCTCAAAGTGAGTTAACACAGCAATATGTTATCTGATACAAGGCTGTCAGGTTTAAAATCTCTTCTACAAGGAGAACTTACTAAATTATCCATCTGTGTTGATTAACAAAGGAAAGAACTTAAATTAGGCTTATATATCTCCGGTACTAGTTCAGGACCTAAAGTTCAGATGTTGTCCCCATATTTCCACAATCATATCTAGAATATGAACTATATGGCTTGATCACGTTCAGCTAGGACAGGTCCTTTGTATGAACTCAAATAGCTCTTTATATTCTGGCCATAATACACACACGGAATGTAGGTTGCTCATCTCTAATCATTTTATGGGCACTATCCAGTGCATGTCTATGGCACTTGGACATCTGCACTCCAAGCAGCTCTCTCATAGCTACAGTAGAAATACTGGCTGGAGTTGGGCTGAGGAGAGAAATGATACAAAATCAATTTACAAAATTGTAGAGCATTGCTCAGGAGAAGAAGGTGGCCTTGGCTTTACAGATCAGTTTTGGCTTAGCTAGTAAAGGCTTCAACATTTTCATCCTTGAGTATTGAGGGATCTCTTAGCCTGTAAAGAACTAAAAAAAGAGTTACAAAGGGCATAGTATAGAAGTTGTGATGCCAGGGGTAATACTGATATTGCTGTTCGAATCCAGGAAAAATGTGATTTTATTGTAACCGACATAGTACCTGGGAGAAAGCTCTTTGGATTCCCTCAGCAACCAGGTGCCAACTACACATTTCATTTCACAGGTAAACTATTTGGTAGAGTCCATCTTCCTACCACAATGAAGTGTACTGAGGGAAAGATTGACCTGGTTCATACAACATGGCACCCTCAGGCAACAATTTGCATATCCATCCGCTCGGGGTTTGTTGTGCAAAACTAGCAATCGTGGTTTATGCTAGGGTTAAACAACTCTCCCTTAACCCACAGTGTTTTTAGGGTTTTGCAAGGATTGTTTAACCCGCTCATAACCCACACTCACCAAGTTCACACATCACAGCAACCCCCAATCAGGGGTTGGATATGCAAAATGACGGCCGCATACACCCTGCACATGCCGCAGCCTCAAGTGCAAACCAGCCCATTGTAGAATCACATTGGGTCTCATTTCCTTTAAGCATCCCCACTTAGAAAAGTGGGTGTGCATTAGGTGGAAATGTTGGGAGCCCAAACTAGGCAGTGAGGCTCCACCAACAGTAGAAAGCCTCACCTTTGCAGAAAAATATTGGGGGTTGAAATTACCCCTCTTTTTATTCTTTTCCCAAGCCAGCAGGGACTGAGATCCCAGCATGTGCATTGCTCTCATAGTGTTGGGGAACCTTCGCAGCAGAGAGCAGTTTGCAGGTGCAATTGGAAGTTACACTGAAGTGATGCAAGCAGGTTGGAACTTGCTTCCCTTCAGCTTGCCCATTTCAGTTCTTCCACCCTCAAAGAGACTGGGCCCTGACACTTTATGAGGAAATTGGCTCTGGAGGGTGCACAAGCTCCTAGCCCAATTCTCCTCCCCCCCTTCCAATTGGATCCTTCGAGCTGTAAGAGGGATTGCCCCTTCACAGTTTAAAGGACCATGGAGGCAGAGGTGCCTTGGCAGATATGTGTCCTCTTAGGCTAGTTCTTCCCCTCTTCCTTTGACACTTTTCTACTGTATACTTTATTGGTTAACTGTATACAGGGCCAGCCTTAGGGGCAGGCGAGCTGGGCAGGGGGCTGCCAAGCTGAGCTGAAGGGGACCACCAAGCTGAGGTGAGGGAGGCGCCATGCTGTGCTGATGGGCACCAACATCACACCTGCACCAGGCCCCATAAACCTTCTGGGTGGCCCTGCAAAGGTGACCGGGGGGGGGGGGGTCACCAAAGGTAGTCTTCATCTGGGGAGCTATTTATCCTAAGGCTGGCTCTGACTGTATATATAGGCATCTTGATTTTGCTGACACCTTTTCTCAGTACATTACAATAGTCATATTCCCTTCCAGTCCCCTCTCCCTTCACACTGAAGTCTATTTAATGTTTATTAAAGTAATAAATTGTGGTTGTTTTTTCTTGCACCATAGGAATCTGAAATAACAAGATTGCAAACTAGAATTGCAGGTCATGAAAGAACACAAGGCATCAAACAACTATCAGACCCACAAAACCTATCTACATGTCAGTGGTTTGATCAAGAACTAGACTTTGCCAAGCATTCTCAGATTTCCTACTCTACTCACAGAAAATTGCGTCGTTCTACAAGCACCAATGATCTGAGCGTTAACGACGCTGGGAATGTATTAGATCTGAAAGAGATATTTACGTTAGACTCTTCAGTGACTTGTGGGAAGCTAAAAGACATAGCTCATACTTCACCAAAAAGTCTGAATGAATCTTCCTTTGATCCCTTGACACACGTTGTAGATGAAGATTCAACTTGTGACAGTAATGATTTCCAGACTCTTAGCAGCATGCTAAAATATATCAACAAAGAGATGAAGAATTCTGAAAATTCTTCGCCATAATATTCACCTGCTGCAAAGGAAAATCAAGTACGTACTCTTGTACTATAGTGTTTCTTAGGTAAAAACACATAGATTACTGCAGTGCCTTCCACATGGGGCTACCAGTGAAGTATGTCCAAACTCTAGCTCCTAAATGGGGAATGGACTCCTGACCATTTTACACCCGCCTTGGGAGACTTGCAGTAGTTGCCAGTTGTTTTCCAGGCTCAATTTAAAGTACTTTAAACTTTTAAACTGGGCTCTCTAAGGAATTGCCTGTCTGCTTATGAACCTGTCAGGTTATGAAGATCTGCAGGAGACACCCCTTCTGAGGGTTTGTTAGGGGATGTGAGACTGTTACTCGTTTGTCAAGCATGTGAGATAGGTGCTGTTTCCAAACTATGGAATGCGCTCCCTCAAGAATTGCACTTGGTCCCATTCTCCTGTGTCTTCACTCCCTTTCTGAAAAACATCTCTTTAATTTAGCCTTTTAAATTACATTTTTTTTAAAAAAAATGTTATGTACTGGCTTTTGATGGGGTTTGTTTTTTTTTAGCAAAAAAGGTGATATATAAATACAATGTAATTAAAAACAGTGAAATAACTATGTTTCACGGGGGAGATATCTCTTTTGCTCTAAGGTTTTCATTCTCTGGAGCAAACAAGACTAACACGATACATTAATTAGTGTATCTCAGATCTATCAAGTGCTCATCATATTGAGGTTATATATGTAACACGATGCAAACTCATTAAAAAATGTTAATACAGCTAACAGCATGATCCTATGCATGTTAACTTAGAAGTAATCCCCACTGTGTTTAGTAGAACTTACTTCCAGGTAAGTGTGCATAGTGAATTCAGAGGCTGACAGGCATCCTATGCATAGCTGGAGGAGCGCAGAGGCAAGTGGCACCTCCACACTCCCCTACTCTGCATTTTAGTTAGATGGGTGTTTTTGCTCCAGAAAACCCTAGGCAGACTTGCGATTTAAGATATCGCATGGCCCAGCAGTCCTGCAACATCTATACTCTGCTTTAGCCTATTAGAGTCATTGAACCAGAGACAAGATCTTCCCAGTAACAGGCGCAGGCTTACTGAAAATTACTGTGGCTTCTCCAATCCATTGCAGCAGTTTCAAGGGTGACTTCATGGTCTCCATATATTTATTATTTATTATTTATTTTATTTATTTGTATCCTGCCTTTTTCCCAATCCTGGGACACAAGGCAGCTTTACAAAATTAAAGCATATACAAATTAAAGCATAGAAATAGAAGTATACAAAAGTTAAAAAATATAGTTAAACCAGCTGTAATATTAAAACATTTTTAAAAAATAAAAAGGCAAATTACAATACAAAATCCAGTGCATTAGAAGAGGTCCAGACTATTCCCAAAGGCCTGCTGGAACAAAAAGGGTTTTGCCTGCCTCCGGAAACATAACAAGGAGGGAGCCAGTCTAGCCTACCTGGGAAGGAAGTTCCAGAGCCTTGGAGCAGCCACCAAGAAGGCCCTCTCCTGTATTCCTACCGGGCATGCCTGTGATGATGGCGGATCTGAGAGCAGAGCCTCCACTGAAGACCTCAGTGCACAGGCAGGCTCATAAGGAAGAATACAGTCTTTCAGATAACTTGGACCCGAGCCAAGGCTGAATCCAGAAGCACACCTAAGCTGCGAACCTGTGTCTTCAGGAAGAGTGTAACCCCATCCAGCACAAGTAAATCTCTATTCCCTTATCTGCCTTTCGACTGACCAGGAGCACCTCTGTCTTGTCTGGATTAAGCTTTGTTTGCCCTCATCCAGTCCTACTGCCGACGGACATCGGTTTAGCACCAAATTGCGGATCGTATCCTTAAAATGCCTTTTGTTTTGGGAATGATTTAAAGTTAACTTTTTCAATTCAAACTGCAGGATTTGAGGTTCTGCCATTCAATCTTTTTGTTTTAATTTAATTTTCTAAGGAAACCACAGCATGTCCAATAATACACTTTAAATTGCAATTCTATGCATGTTTAGACAGCTGGCTGGGGAATGTTGGGAGTTGTAGGACTTTTTTCTGTTTAAACATGCATAGGATTGCACCCTTAAGTAGTCTGAATGAATCTCATTATTAATAAACGGCTTTAACTGGCAAATATGTCTATTTCAGGAACAAAGACTGTGAAGAAACAAAGTGCAGGCAAGCGGTCAACAAAGGATGGATTTGTTGGCATCGTGTTTATGAGGACATTTTAGAGAAACCATGTATATAGTTGAGATATTTATAGTGACCCAATCCCTGCCTTCTTTTTCCAATTCTATTTTCATGATTATTGCTTTAAAGTAATTTATACAGTGATGATGTTATTTTGTTACTTTGACTCTTAAAGAGAAATTCAAAGGGCCTGGCTTTTTAAATATTTTCCTGATACTTTGATATTTTAACTAAACATATTACTGAATGAATAAACAGACAACGCAAATTGTATTGCTCATTTCACCGTTACAACAAAATGCTTGTCAATATAACAGATGGTATGTTTGTGTGTACATGTGTATCTGTAGTGAGGACTTCAGGCTTGCATATTATAAGGACTCTGAAAAGGGTGGTTATGTAATGCATCTCTGAGCCACACACAGAGGTACATTGCTAGGCCTCACTCTGTCCCTTGGGATCGCTGTCAGTGAGGACTGGGCTTCCCCGTATCAGTTTTTTCCCCTGTATGTCTCTCCAGGTATATTTCCCAAGACGATCAAATTCAAGGTCTACCTGTGATGATGCAGCCATTGTGCATCAACTTTGCTCCCATCTGTACACATTTGTCCTGGGGTTCTGTTTCTTGATCACACTAGAGTGAGGTGGGATGGTGAGAGACTGGGAACAGAACATTGGGTTCTAGGCTTTGAGAAACAGAGGGAGTACTGAATAGGAGGTATTTAAGATTTCTTAGGAAGCAATAATAATGATTCCTGTGATACTCATAGCTTGTAGTCTCTAAGGTCTTGGCATCACTGCCTAAAGCTTTCATGTATTTCGGAAACATGCAATAGCCTTGAAGTCAGATCCATGTTGGGTGTAACTTCCTTCTTCAAGTAAGTTGGAGGAGTATGTGCTTTCAGCCAGCGGCGGTGCCAGACTTGATTGGGCCCATGAACAAGTTGTCCACCGGAGAGCCCGCCCAGAGCGAAGAATCCAAGAGATGGCAATATTGAAAATGGCACAGCTCCAGCTTCCTGATACTGCTTTGGCCCCGTGCTGTAAAGAGAAGTATTATAACTTTGGCCTGTTTTTGAAAAGAGGATCAAAAATTTAAAAGGCTGCTGGCTTCTGCTTTTACCCCATCATACTGTGTGTTGAGGCCAAGCCTGCTTTCAGCCAGTGCCAGCTTCCGTCTTTTTTAGGTTCCTTGGGCAAGGTGCCTCAATTGAACCCCACTCTCTTCAGTGAGTGTTACCTGCTCACCGCCATTGCTTCTCTTTCTCATTCTTGCTACCACTTGCTTGCTTGACAGGCAGAGAGACAGTGAGCAAGTAGGCCGTGGTATCTTCTGCTCCTCCTCACCACTACCGTTGTCTGGGCCAGGGTGAGAGGCAGGTGAACAAGCAGGTTGCAGTGGCGAAGAGGAGGAGCGAGTTCAGGAGGCTCTTTTGTTGTGGGCTCCTGCTGGGGCGTGGGGCCTCTGCAAGTGTGCTACCATGCTTACTGTTGTTGCCTGCTCTACTTTCAGCCAGTTTATTCCCACTGGACATTAATGGGATTTTAAACTGGGTTCAATAAACTATTCTCTGAGCTCATAGATTGCAGCATCAACCATTTATTTGCTTTATAAAGTCATCCGATTCCCTGCTTCCCCTGTCCAACTCGCTAACCAAAATATATCCCATGCCAGTACAGAAATACTAAGCAGTCAGATGCCCTTCCTGACAGTAGGAGCAGAGGGGGGGTTGTGCGAACACTCCCAGCACGACCAGATCTTCTGCATCAATAACAAATTATATATAAAAACAATGAAGAATGATAATGTGTTCTTTCACATTGTTAGTTTTAGATGTATGAATTGAAGAATAATTTAACCTGCAAACTTATTTTATTTTGTTGCAGCCTCAAAGGAAGTTACTCATTCAAGCAGAAGACCCCTCTAAATTGCCCTTCTGAGCTATACAAAATGTATTGCCTTAACAAGTAAACACCTGCATTATATTCAGCAAGGGAAACTATCTGGTTGTTTTAGCCTATGAACCAATAATGCTTTTCCAGCAATCATTAAAGCATTTAATATTTTATAATGCATTTTCAGGAATACACACTTGAACAGCTGAACACTGTTACTAAAATAGTGTTTTACCATGCAAGCAAAATGCTTTTCATCCTTTCTTAGGTAAAAGGTTGGATCCAGATTTAGGTCCAGCAGACTTCTCTATACTCACCTCGCATTTGTAGCCTAGCCTCACTAGCACCCCAAGAAATGCTATACAGAGGTTTGGGGGACCATGTTGAATGGGGTGAGCTGTTGTACGGGCAAAGAGGAATCCCCACAAATCAGGCTGAGAGGCACCTTCTGCAAGTGGAGCCTTACATAAGAAGTGCCATGCTGGATCAGACCGAAGGTCCATCTAGTCCAGCATTCTGTTCACACAGTGGTCAACCAGCTGTCGACCAAAGATCAACACACCAGGACATGGTGCAACAGCACCCTCCCACCCATGTTCCCCAGCAACTGGTGTACACAGGCTTACTGCCTTGGATACTGGAGGTAGCACATAACCATCAGGGCTAGCAGCCATTGATAGCCTTCACCAGGAATTTATCCAACCCCCTTTTAAAGCCATCCAAATTGGTGGCCATCACTACATCTTGTGATTGTGATTTCAATTTAACTATGAGCTGTGTGAAGAAGTACTTCCTTTTATTTGTCCTGAATCTCCCACCAATCCGCTTTACGGGATGACCCCAGGTTCTAGTATTTTGAGAGAGGGAGAAAAATGTCTCCCTATCCACATTCTCCACACCATGCATAATTTTGTAGCATTTCCAGGCTGATGATCTCCCATGGGGATGTCCATCTTCAGCCTGGTTGCAGGTGCCTGTGAATAATTTGCACTAAAGAGATCTTTAGTGAGTATACAACGGAGTACTAACTAAGGTACTATATTCTTCCAGAGCTTCTAAACCGGCTAAAAGCAAGTACTCTAATGTACAGGGAGGGGTTGGCAGAGGGGACTCAAGGACACCATATTACAGTAGTTCTGGTCTTTTCTGTTGGGTCTACAGCTCCCATCATCCTGGAATATTGGCTGTGCTGGCTAGTGGTCACGGGAATTGTAATTCAAAAATGTCTTGGGAGTCAGGACACAAGGTTGGGAATCACTGCTAATCCAACATTTGGTTTCTAACAGTGGCCAACCAGATAGCTCTAGAAGCTCATAAGCAGGGCACGAAAACTTTCTTTCTAGCATTTGGTACACAAAGCTGTACTGCCTTGGAATATCTTGGTTCTATTTGACTATCAGATAAAAGCTGTGATCCTCCAAACATTTGTCTAATTAAAAATTAAGAAAGAAGCAAGAGACGACTACCACTATATTTTGCAGAACTGAATTCCAGAAGTGTACTGAGTGAAGTGTCACTCATTCTAATGCAAATCAACTTTATTAAGTTAACCAAATCTATGAAAAAGAGATGAAAATGTATCTCTGACCAATCGCTCCACCCTATTCATAATTTTAGTAAGCTGCTATCATTTCCCCCATGCCTCAGCAATCCCATGTTCATGAGATATCATTTCAAGCGTTATGTCTTGTTCAGAAATTGAATTTAAAAACTGATGGAATATTGAAGCTGAACTTCCCTACAATGCATCATTGGTTCAGATTATATAACCATAGCACTTAATCATACATAAGCTTCTGCTTTGTTTATCACTGTCCATATGGAGATTATCCCTTTAGCTCTGTAATGGCCTTAAAAACCTATGGATAAAAGCGTTCAGAGTTGAGAATGTTAAGCTCTTGTGCGAAACGACAACGCTTCCCACAGACCACCTGGAGGGGACTTGCCAGTTTCTCTACTGCCATCCATAATGCCTCAAAAAACTGCACTTATCACAGGTTGTTCTTCAGGAATTGGACTGGCATTAGCTGTCAAAATGGCCACAGACGAACAAAAGATTCAAAGGTAACACTCATGCTTTTTAACGTCGTTAAATGTTGCTGATGGCAATGCTGGATGGGGATGATGAAAGTTGTAGTAGAAAGGCTGAGCTAGAGTTAAACTTTTATGGAAAATTGAAGTTTTATACTTCATGACCTGGCAATACTTAAAACCATCTGTTCAATTCCTCCAGCCCTTTTCCCACCACAAGAACTTTACACATCTCAGGAAGCCTTTGAGCTCTTACAGCTCTGCATTGCTGGCAACTGATTTGAAATGTGACATGATGAGAGTATTCTGAATCTGAATTCTTTTAAAGGAGATATTCTGAATCATTTTTTTCAGAGCTAAGAAGACCAACTCCATCTACACTGACCAAGTCTTCCAAATCTAAATTCTAATACTTAACTTAGAAGAAACATAGTAAATGTTTGCTATGTTTAATTAAATTAGGACTTGGTGGGGTGGGGGGGCATTCTTCACAGTTCTTGTTTGCAATTTCAATATATGGACAGGGGAGGGAATAAATCTTGATTCTTGAATTTGATTACTAAGGTTAAAAATGTGCAATAATACTGAACTCCTGAAGTAGTGATACTACTTTCTGGTGACAATTCTTGATTACTGGCTTGCAACTAATTTCATCTTTCTCTCAGGGACTCCATTACAGCTATACTTTTTATTTCATATGTTTGTACCCCACTTTTCCCAGTGCTCAGGGTGGCTTACAGCAATAATTCAAATCAATTCACATAGCCTATTTTTAAAACCCCAGCAATTAAAAAACCCAATTACAATGACTCAGAATAAAAAGTCTTCAATAATAATATGCTGCAATCAAATTCTATCGTCTCTCACAGGTACTACCTAATAAAACACATTTCCAAAAAAAGCGAGGTTTAGCCACTATCACGCAATTTTAAATCCCACTGATTTTCATAAGAGAGATTTAGAGTGTAATTCTATGCATCTTTAGACAGAAAAAAGTCCTACAACACCCAGCATGTCCCAGCTTGCTGGGAGTTGTAGGACGTTTTTCTGTCTAAGCACGCATTGGATTGCAACCTTAATGTGACAGAAAAGTGTTTAATGTCCGGCAGCGTTAAGTATATTATATTTAGTATGTACATATATCGTTTGATTTCACGATGATTTGGTTGTACTTCTACTTCCAGTGGCCAAAGATTTGCTTTGCCTGCCTGCAACAGATCACATCTTTACCTTTTTTTATATAGTTTTTTTTATCTATAGTATCTTGTTGTATAGCTTTAGAAAAACCAGTGTGTTAAGTAGTTAATGGTTTATTTGCTTGTTGCAGAATAGTCATCTGCTCAGCTTGAGCATGCTTAACCCATGCTACGATTTTTAAAGCTCAGTGTTAAGCAGTGGGTCTTCTTACTTTAAAAGCATTTTAGCAAGTTCACATATTAAATCAGTTCAATTTTATTTACTGAGATTTACAGAACGGTAAAATAACCTCTAAGCTTCAGTCCTCTGACAGCAATGACAGAACAATCCAAATTAATTTCACAAGTGTTCTGAAGCTTGGATTTTCTTATCCCAATCCAGTTCAGTATGTAAGGCTGCAATCCTATATCAACTTAACTAGGAGCAAGTCCCATTGAATTCAATGGGACTTACTTCTGAGTAGAAATGGATAGAATGGCACATCCAGAATGCTACAACTGATTGGTTTCATTGAATTGTGGCCATGGTGAGTTTTTATTTTTTTTATTTATTTGTTTGTTTGTTTGTCTAAATCTAGGGCCTCCTTCAAACTGGAGATAAAGGGTGCAATCCTATGCAGAGTTAGATAGAGAAAACGTCTAAGATGTCAGGTGTAGGCTGGGAATTGTAGGCAAAATTGCATCCAAAATTGGGTATTTGTGGCCTTAGAGCAGGGCTAGCAATCTGCTTTCTTCTAAGACTGAAGAGGTCCAGGATTTCTAAAGAAGGGGTGGGCTAAAGGTAGATCTCCACAGACATTCTGGACTTCAACCACCAGTATTCCTGACTATTAGCCATGCTGGCAGGAGATTATGGGAGTTGAAATCCAAGCCTCCTGGAGATCTTTCTGCAGTGGTTCCTGAACTGGAGCATAGCTGTGAGCACAGGTACAGCTATAGAGGGCACGCATGTTGGCCACAAAAATGGCCTCCTATCAACCATTGTACTGCTTAACAGAAGGGTCTGCTAGACTCAGGAGAAAGTGACGTCTCCCTTCTCTGGATCCTATTGTCCCCAGGACCTGGGGGAAGTAAGGTATGATCTCGATCAATGGTAGTCCTGCTCCTTGCCACACCTGGTGCAGCCATTTTCTCTGATTCACCCTGACACTTCCCAGTTTTTTTGTTGCCACAACTGTGGTCACATGTGAGAAACCACCATCATAGCTAATGTTGTTACATATCTAGAATTCAGTGACTGAAATTCTCATCTTGCTACCAGGAAGTCAAGGATTCTACAATGTATAAATTGCAAATCAGGTAAACATACACACACTTGAATTTATTATTTTCAAGGTGGCTGGCATGTTTTTTTAACATTTTAATCTGATTTAATACAATATTAAGTATGCTTTAATATGGGGTGTTAAGTGAATGTTTTATGAATGGAACCCATTAAGATAACGGGGTGGTATAGAAAGAAGGGGGAGGAGGAGGAGGAGGGTCTATACTTTTTGCATTTCAATTCCCTCTGAACGCAAGGTTTTCTCTCTCTCCCACCCCCACCACTGAGCATGCTGCATTTGCCAATTTGAGGTTAACACTTCATGCATCTGATGGAGCGGACATTAACCTATGAAAGTTTATGCCCTAAACTTTTATGCCACAGACTGTTTTCACTGCAACAGACTAACACAACTAATGCTCTGGAAACTTGAGCAGCAGTTTGAGATATAACAGAGTTGATGATCCGGTTCGCATGTCATAGTGTGTGAACTGGCATGATGTGGAAGAAATCGTGAACTTCTTCAGTAAGCTCAAATTAAACACATCATTGCTGGAACAGCTTAAGCAACCCAAAAAGCAATAATGGGTTAAAACACTGATTATATGTCCTAAAGTTATTTTCCCTTCTTTCACTCTCTTCCCCCACTTCCAAATCTATTGATAGAATTTTTTTTCTCGGGCTGGTGTGATTCCAGAATGCTTATTGGTATTATTGGTTAGCACAACTTACAATGTCCAATTCTTTCATTTTTCATTCTAACAGCATACAGTAAAGATAATCCTGGCAGAAAACCCACCTTTTCGGCACCAGACCAACACCTTATACACTCCAATTACAACACTGAAGTATGCTGACCCAAATGGAGACCTGCCTATTGATGCCTTTTACAAAATGGTTTTTCAGCACGATAAGATTTTCAGTGCAAGTCTTAACTTCATTAAATTGCTGAGATGGAAAAGCAGAAAAAGCTTTGAAGAGGGATTTCAGTGGGCTATTTCAGCCTATGTAGAAGCACTTTCTGGATAGAAAAAAAACAAAACAAATGATGCTGATTGAACCTGTATTTCAGAACACAGTATTTCTAGATAATTCCCCCCATGTGAAGACATCAACATTTCTGATCTACCACCACCACCACTTGAGTCTGGTTGCTCCGCTAATGAACATAAACATGTCATTCTGACCACCTGTATGTCTTCCCAATGAACACTGTCATCTACTTGTAAATTGGAGGAAAAGAAGTCTATTGAAAATTCAAATTGATTCTTATAAATCCTTTACGGTTTAAACACCAGTTTCTATGTGCAACAGAATCACGTGGTAAAGCTTTTCCTGGATTGTACCATTTCAGACTATAATGGGGAGGGTTGTGCTTTGTTTTCTCTCTCAGTGCGTAAACAGTTATAAGCATAGAAAGAGGCATGTCAAGAAGGCAATTTTTTAATTAGGAGAAAAGTCAACCATGCCATTCTTCCCACCATCAGCTTGTATATTCCACGCAAAGCATTACCACTTGATTCTGTTGCATGTATAACCTGGCCCTCTATTTAAGCTATTCACTTTTTATTATTTATCACTTTAACACAGTTTTAATGAATACAGTGCTTTTATCCTTCTTGTTAAAATGATGTATGGTTGGCTCACTACCCCTCTTTTCCAGATTGAAAAACAATTGACTTGCCCAAGTCTGCGCACTCATGAATGACACAGGATACTGGGGGCTTTTGGGACTCCCCTTCCAGTTACAACCCCTCATAACTCATTAAATACTGCTCCAGAGAGTTGCCCTGTCCCCTCCACCCCTTCAGTGGCAGCTTAGAGGCCTAGGAAGGAAAGGGTTTTAAGCCTGAAGCACACCCAGCAAGCCCTTTGGATCCCTACTTACAACCCTCTCATAGGCACATCACACTGCGTTGGTCTATTTCTGAGGTAGGCAACCTGGGTACCCTTTAGTTGTTTTGGACTCAAACTCCCATAAAACCCAGTGAGCACAGCCAATGGTTAGGGATTGTGGGAGTTGTAATCCAAAACATCTGGATGGCACCAGGTTGCCTACCCCTGCTCAATTTTATATGCCTCACTCCAACATACCATCAACTTCTTGAGCCACACCACCTAATGTGCTCCACAGAGCTATCCTGAATATTCTTTCTACATGCATACCATATTCTCATAGGTTTATGATGATTCTCTATTTGCTGCCTCAATTGAAAGTACAATCCACTGTTCCCCTGCAGCACGGATAATAAGGCTACTTCACACACGACAATGTTGATAGAAAGAAATCCACTTCCATATTGGATTTTGCATGAATCCCTTGTTCTTATGTGGATATTATTTACTATGTGTACATCAAGGGTACAGAACCTCTTTCAGCCCAAGATTGAATTCCATTTCACAAGAGCTTTTGAAGGCCACATTTTGGTGGTGGATGGTGCTGAAGACAAAAGTAGTGGAGCCAAAAATACCAGCATATTTTAGTTTAAACTCTGATAGTAACTAAACCTTAGGAAAGCCATTTCAACCTTTTGGTATGGGTTAAAAACTGCACAAAAGCTCAGGAATTACAAAAGGATCGATGGGTGAGTGAGGCCATCTGGGGAGCCACAGAAGGCCTGGATTAGATCCCAATACCTGAGGTTCTGCACTTGGAAAATGCAAATGGCTTCAAACAAGGCTTGCATGAAATTTCATAGTGATTTGTAGCCAACAACCCCAGTTCTATTCAGACATTTAAAAGGCATTTATACGTTGCACCAGAATGTGGACAGAGATACTTACAGTACTCATTAGCACTTGGATGAGCATCTCATTTACACCTGCAATTTTTGATAGAGTAAATGATTTTACATCTAGATCTCCTTAGCTGGATTAGGAAAACTGCTTGTTGAAATTATATTCCTAAAACCAATACTTCCCAATTCCAGAGTACTATAATATATACATTTAGGATTAGCCCAACCACCAAATTAGCAAAGATGAAATGTGACCAGTGGTGCACCAAAGACATTTACTTATGAAATATTTCTAGTTATTTTATACAAGTATGAGTATTCATCCCATAATTGTCATCGATTACTTATCCCAAAAATGTAATCCTAGGAAGTAAATTGTGGCTTTTTTTTTCTTTAATTGTAGGGGATATGCAGTAGCTGAATAAAGCAATTGAAAAGGCAAATTTCCTGTATACAGGGGCCAGCAAAAGCAGTTTAGGACTTCAAATATCAGTGGCTCTTGAGCAGACAGATAGTGCAATGTTAGGCTGGGAAATATTATTCCAGGGGATGCACAAGTTACCAAGTTTTGAACTTACTCTGTTCTTAAAATAAGATGAGCCTGTTTTTCATGAAAACACTATACAATAATGCAAATTGACATTAGGGGAGATTCCTAGGAATACATGCTACAAAGCCTATGTGTCTCAAATATACAACATGGAAAAGCAGGTTTATTACTCCCAATAAGGACTCTTTCACACATGGGAACAGTATAGTGACCACATAACTGCATGGGGGCTGCTGTCAGGCTTTTTGTGAAATGGCTCTTTCCGCACCAACCCTTCCCATGTCGCTAGCATCCCCCACCTGCTATTACAAATTCTCTTTTATTGTGGCTGCTTGGGGAAAATTATTAGAACCACTAATGTGGAGCTACTTTTCACAAATGGCCTGCCACATGAAACACATACATACTGTAGTATTTTGAGTGGCAGTAGCACCTTTATCACTATCTGAATTGACAAGACCTTTTTTGTGTGAAGTAGCCTACTTCATCCCAGTAATCAGGGCAAAGCAAACTACTGTCTACAGAAAATGATGTCAGAATAGAATTTTAAATGCTACTGGCCTGAATGGTTCAGCAGAAAGCATGATTTAAAGTAATAATGTTTAAATAAAGCCTTTTCCTGTTACTCGAGCAGCCTGAGTAGACTGGATCTCTATATAATTTAGGGTAGATAACTGTTTGCACGGTTAGTTCAAAATAAAAAAATACAATTTGCTCAGTGATGAACCTAGTTTTAATAGTGGCAATATTCACATGTATTGCTGCTATAAAAAATACCTTGTATCAGTTGCATTCCTTTCAATTTGAAAAGCATTTTTACACAATGGTGTATGTGAGGTAGGAAACACCTAAAGCCAATAGAGAAGTTACGTTATTGTAACATTATTAATCACAATTTGTATCCGACACTTTCTCCAAAACGCTACCCCCACCACCAATTTTATCCTAACAGCAGCGCTGTAAAGAAGGTTTAAGTGATAGTGACTGACGCATAGTTTCCCTAGGGCCTAGGGTCACCTCATGGCTTTAAATCAACACTGAAGTACTATACACATGTAATTGATAAATTCCACCGAACTCAATGGGGTTTACTTTTACACAGACATCCATAGCACTGAACTGCATACAGCTCGCCCTTGTCTCGGTCGAACACAAAACCACATTGGATCGGGATTTTGAACGCCCACACCTTCGCTATGAATAATTTTTATTCCGCTCTTCAGTCAAAAACAACAACTCCTGGAGTGGTTTACAAGAAATCCGCAAAAAAAAAAAAAAAAAGTCCCTGCCCGCAGGTTTACAATCTAAAAAAGGGCACGACACACAACGAGGGAAGAAGAAATATATATATATTTCTACAATGCAGGGAGGGGCCTCCTACAATGAAGTGCTGCCACCCCGAATCTAAAAGGATGCCCCCTCCTGCCTCTCTCCATCACGAACACGCGCAGAAACCTCCCAGCATCACTGAGACGGAACGCCAGACGGACCCCGATTAACGAATGTGCAAGCCAAGGGGAGATGACGTCACCACGCACGCGCAGGTCGCCGAACCGTTGACGCGCGTCTTTTGTCCTCACTGGAGGGTTGTTCGCGCGCTCCCGCCCTCCCGCGCAACGGCTAACGACTAGGAGAACAAAAGGGCAGGCGCTCTCACTCTCAGGACATTCGCGGCAGGGATAGAGTGCCATGCGCGCCGTTACTCTCTACCTGAAAGGAGGCCCACAGCCGCCACCACGCCCACCCTCCGCGTACGAGCCGAAGGGGGAAGGCAGCCGGAAACGGAATTAATGTGGGCCGCAAAGGAATGCTTCCGGCGGAAGTGGCGTGCGGCGCTGCCTGGGCTGGCTTGCCCGTCGCGAGCCCTTTTCTTGTTCCCGGCTGCCCATTGCACGTTGTGTGAAAGGGGAGGAAGGAGGGAACGAACGAACGACAGAGAGGAAAAAGGACAGCCGTTGCCGGCCTTACGCAGCGGAGTTCGCGCTTCTTTGGCCGGTGCCACCCCCCCCCCCCCACTCCGGTTCCCATTCCTGGAGGCGGCGGTGCTGACTTGATACCGTCTGTAGTTCCCAGCAGCACCGCCTGAAGGGATGTGGCGGAGGCGGCGCCGGTGGTTGCTGTTGTAACGCCGGCGGCTGTGGAGGAAGCCGGGGGCGCTTCCCACGGAGGCTCCCCAACTCCCCGGTCCGCCTCTGGCCCCGCCACGCGTGGGGAGGGCGACCCGTCTGGATCCCGGCGGCCCTTGCCCCAGCCCCCTCCTCCGGCGCTTCTCTGGCCTCGTTCCGCCCCCTTCCAGTTTTCTCGAGCCGGGGTTTGGGGCGACGGGCTCTGCCGCTTCGTGAGGCCTGCGCCCGAGTCCGCCCAGCATGGCTTCGTCGTCCGGTAACGACGACGACCTGACTATCCCCCGGGCAGCGATCAATAAGATGATCAAGGAGACGCTGCCGAACGTACGGGTGGCCAACGACGCCCGGGAGCTGGTGGTGAACTGCTGCACCGAGTTCATCCACCTCATCTCCTCCGAGGCCAACGAGATCTGTAACAAATCTGAGAAGAAAACCATCTCTCCGGAGCACGTCATCCAAGGCAAGAACCTCCGCCTGGTCCCTGTATTCGCTCTCTCTTCCCATCCACCCACTCCTTATAGCCACTTAGTTGCCGCTCTCTTGCTCTTCTGCAGGATTCAAAATCGTAACGTTAGGTTTTCTGATATTACGACCTCAGAATGCAAACCGCAACTTAAATAAATTCAGAGTGCTGCCCCTCTCGACGTTACTTTTTACCATTTGCTGTGTAACTAATATGAAAATATACTAGGTTGCCGGAAAGACTGGTGAGCTGCAGCCACTGCCTGTCAAACAAGCTAGTTCATTGCACATTCACTCCTTGAGGCAACTTAATAGTTGTTGACTATAAAATTCATGTTTATTCTCTGACAGACAAGCAGAAGCTGTTTGTCTAGATATGCACTTACGTCTTAGTCTTAAACCTAAGCAGGTCTGCTTCAAAGAAGCTTTTACTGAAGTCAGCTGAACTTGACAAGTATAGCTATACTTTCCTAATGATAAAAGTGAAAGCTCTTTTGTGTTTATTTTGTAGAAAGGTCATTGTTCCTGCACAAGATTGCAGAATCTTGTTTCATTGCTTTTGAGATAATATAAGGGAGGGGGATTAGCATCTACATGGTCTTGGATGAAAGTAGCTAAACTGGGCATTGAAACACATAATTATTTCTATTTAAGAGATTAATTGGCTTCATTAGAGAAGAGTTCATCATTATCATCGTTCTCTCACACCTGTTCTTTGTCTCTTGTAGGTTGCTGGAAACAACTCTTACTCTTTATTTACATGTTTAATTGCTTGCCTTTTTATGAAAAAGAACAACAGTCATGTTTGTTTCCTTAGTTGCTCTTCACAGAAACAAGGCAAATCTGATTAGGATTAGGTTTTTACTTTCTTTCCTGTTGCTTTTCTTAATTGCTTGACAAAATTAAGTGTTTATGGCAGTTTCTAAGTTGTACTCCATTCAGAACAGCAACAGTGAAAGTAAACCAAGTCTTGGTTTCGTTCAGCTGTTGCTTGGTGATGCTACTTTCAGGATCAAGTCATTTAAATATGAAAAAAATGAAAACACTTCTTAAGAGAACAGGAGCCCTACTGGATCAGACCAAGGGCCTATCTAATCCAGTATCATGTTTCCCACAGTAGCCAGCCTCTGGGAAGCCCACAAGTAGGACATGAGCACAATAGCCCTCTCCAACTGTTCCTAGCATACTGGCATTAAGAGTCATGCTGCCTCTGAACCTGGAGTTAGTGTGCAGCTATCATGACCAGTAGCTATTGATAGACTAATCCTTATATATCATGGATGGGGCACATGTGTCCCTTCAGATGTTGTTGGTCTGCAATTCCCAGCATCCCTCACCATTGGCTATGTTAGCTAGGCTTGATGGGAATTGGAGTTAAACAATATCTAAAGGGCCACTCGTTCTTTGTCCCTGTTACATAGGCTGACCATATGAAAAGGAGGACAGGGCTCATATAACTTTAACAGTTGTAGAGAAGAGGTAATTTCAGCCAGTGTAATTTGTATGCAATTAGTTCCTGGTGAAATTCCCTCTTCATCACAAGAGTTAAAGTTGCAGGGGCCCTGCCTTCTTTTGTATATGGTCACTCTAGTATAGTGCCTGCAACTTTAACTGTTATGATGAAGAGGGAATTTCATTAGGAACTAATTGCATACAAATGACACTGGCTGAAATTCTCTTTTCTCTACAACTGTTAAAATTACATGAGCCCTGTCCTCCTTTTCATATGGTCAGCCTATGTTACATATCCTTGTAGGGTGTACTTGCTTGACTTAAAGTGGGTCTGTTCAAATAGCAAGTCTGTAACCTGGGCAGACACTGTGTTGAGAGCTGTGTTATTAGTCTCAAAAACTAAGCAGAGTTCTGTGAAGAAAAATGAATTCTGTGACACAGAAATTACATAATTTAAAAAGAACTTTTTGTGTAATTCATTTTGCTTGCAGTTTTCATGGGAAGGAGCAAGGAGATATGCAAGACATTGAAATGTTGACCACTGGAAATGATGCTTACTCTCCTCTGGCTGAAGAGAGTCCTTTGGGCTAGAAAGTGTGTGTCCAGTGGATCTTTGTAACTGTAACTGTAATTGGCTTTTTAGAAAACACACCCAAAAATGAAAGCTGAAGTTGTCAAGCTGTTGGAATATGTGAACCTTAACAAATTTTGCGTTTTTCTTTGGTTTCACAGAATAGTGAAATACACCATGTCCTGGCTGTGTTCAGGCACATACCAAGCTCTGACTTCTACTGAGCACTTAGGTTTTCTCAAAGCTCGTTGACTTGTAGAAAATTAATCAGAGACCCACTTTCAGTAAATACATTCTCCAGACTCAGCATCCTGTGCTGGCTTGGGTAGCAGGAGAGTAGAATTTACTATCTAATTCAGATTGTAATTTTCCTTTGTTCACTTGCAACAAATAATTATTTTATTAATTATTTGAGGAGGAGGAGGAGTTTAGTTTATTGTTGTAACCAGAGATCATAACACAGTAAATCAAAACATGCACATAAACATAATCCGGCATATATACATGACACATAAAAAGAACAGAAATTAATCATTAAAATGCAAATGGAATTGTAAAAACCTGAATATTTAACTGTGGTTACAGCTATAATGAAAAAAATCCTAATACTAAAACTATGTAATCCTAAACTACAGTTTAGCAAAGTGTCTTGACAGCATTAATAGATATAGTTCTCTTTCTAATTTTAAGAACAGCAAAGTAAAAATTGCCACTTGTTAGCTAACATAGGGAAGTGCATCCCTAATTATTTGTAACATTGATGTCCTGCCTTTCCTCTAAGGAGCACACATGATCCTCCTCATAAATAGCCTACATGTCATGATGGCTCTATGCACAGGGTTCTATCTAGCGTAGGCCTTGTTTTTAATGTAGGACAAGGCCAATTTGGCTGTATGCATTTGTTTTGAATCTCTCTCCCTCTTCTAGCCACAGAAGGATTAGTATCCAACCATTTATGTGGCTCAAGAGACAGGACTGCTTGCTGCAAAGTTAGCCTGAGCCCTGAACACAGCCTGATATTGCAGCATTGTGGATTCCAACCTCCACTAGGCTCTCAATTTCAAGAAAAACAGTAGGACAGATAACAGATGGAGAGAGGGGCATCAGGGAAGTAAAGCAGGTGACTATCCCCTGAATGGTTTCTTGCTGATCTGATTAGTATATACTGTATATTATTCTATGCTTGCTATCTGTTGTTCAGTTGGTTAAATAATTTGTCATATTTTGCAGTTTCTTTGCACTTAGAACATCTTCTGGTTAATTAATATATAGCTAATTGTTCATTGGTTACTGCACATCATTCTACTATAAACTGTATTTCACCTTTTCCGGCAGTCATCTTAGTGAACCGCAGGGCTGTTAGTCACTGACTAATTTGAGAAATGATTCAGTCACTGTACTTTCAGTTTTTATCCTTGGTCTTTTAATATCCATTATGTCTCGCTTAAAACCCCAAGACATAATCTAAGCATGCATCTTTGCAGAATCTGAACTTATTGTTTTTTTTTCTTTATCTCACATGCTACTTAAGGGCACAATATTCTATGCAGAGTCGAGGCACGTTATACCTCCTGCTCTGCATTTAAGCTAGACAAGCATTTTCACCCATCTGGGGAGGCTTTGGGGAGCGGGAGGGAAGGAGACGGGCTGCCATAGAATTTGGTGCATGGCTGCCGCTCTGGCCTCCTCCCTGCCCCTGGAATGCCCCCTTTCCCCCCTTCTCCGTGCTTCTGTTTCCAAGCACAGAGAGATAGCATGTGCGGTTCTCTCCACGCCAGCTACGGGTGGGGGGGTGGGGGGGTTGAGGTTTCCTGGCTCTGAGGTCGGAGCCGTGTTTCCAACCTTGGAGCAAGGAAACCAATCAATCCCATGTCCCCAGAAGCTATCTAGGAGTCATAGGATTGCTCTCTTAGTAACTCTGCTGAATTCTCTCTGCATCTAGCTTAATAAACCATTTTTGGATACACTTACCTGTGCTTATTTCTCTGGTAAACTTAAGTCTGTCAAAACTTAAAGCCGTTGGTATATTTTTTTCTTTTATTTAAGTTTATCAGAATTGCATAGGGCATTTTAAATGTTTGCATTTATTTATTAGATTTCTGTCCTGACTTTCTGGTATGTGGTATCAAAATAATGTGATCCAACCATTTAGCAGGGTATACACTTTGGATGCTTCTGCCTTGTTTATTATATCAAGCTGTTATCCAGTGGCGTCCAATCAGTCTCATGGAATAGATCTACATCTGCTTAGGTTCCGCAATGCTACAACATCATGTGCTCTTGGATCATTCAGGTGTTTCCCTGAGTTAAAAAATCTCCTTCTATGAGAACTCAGCTTGACGCCACCTACTTGGTGCTGTAGCTTTCCACAAGCAGAGAGATTTAAGTAAAAAGCATTTACACATGTGCAACACCACACACTCTCATTCTTTTTACCTAGACTTTTCAAACCTGTATAGAGTCTTAGGACTGATCCAAAGATAAATAAAGGCTTCTCTCTCAATTTGCTTTGGTCCCAATTATTGGAAACTGCCGATAGAGTGATAGAAGTGAATGATGTCTCACTTACTTCAGAGTCCAGTCCAGTGTAAGAAGTAGTTTCTAATAGATGGTAAAGCTTGTGTGAATACATATTAACTATAAATCAGAAATTCTTAATGGTCTGTATCCAGTTGGTGTCCCTCCGATGATGGAAAGCTCTTCAATCTAGCAAAGGCTTCTGCCAGTGGAATAGGGAGGGAGGTGATTCTTTTGTTTTAGTACTCTGCCTCCCACTTTCAGCCTCCCATGCTGTGCTCCAAAGGGTAGGAAAACCCTTTGGAGGCACATAGAAGGTAGCATAGGGGAGCTGTAGGGGAATCGCCAAATACTGCCTGCCTCTGTGTTAGGCTGGTGAAAGCCTGCACTATATCAAAGAGCCTCCCATCAGTAAAGAGACACTAATTGGATACAACCCAATTTTCTTTATCTTTTGCTGTTGTTGTTATTGTTAAGTACTGGCTTGAAGTAGTAATTTAGATCTGTCAATGTATGGATTTCCCCAGCCAACCCAAAATCACATTATGCTTGTAAAGGCCAATACACACCATCAGTTTATATATCCAAGGGCAGAGAGAACTGTGTCAGATAGGCTAATGTATTGTGTTGCCTAAAGTAATTGATTTTAGCTAACTATATATTTTTTCCTTCCCCCTGCCCCCAGCGCTAGAAAGTTTAGGGTTTGGCTCCTATATCAGTGAGGTGAAAGAAGTCTTACAAGAATGCAAAACAGTAGCACTAAAAAGGAGGAAGGCTAATTCTCGTTTGGAAAATCTTGGCATTCCTGAAGAAGAGCTTCTAAGGCAGCAACAAGAATTATTTGCAAAAGTAAGTGAAGAAATAGTCACAGATACTGTAAATGCAGTGCTTTTATCTTTCAACAATTACATATTCAAAACAGTCAGTGAAGATGGGATCAGCTATAGCATCCTAGACTTATTTCCAAAGGGGTAGCTGTATTAAGTCTGTTGCAGCAAAAACAAAAGAGTCTTGTGGCACCTTAAAGACAAATAAATCTCTTGGTCTGTAAGGTGCCACAAGATTTTTTGCTGATATCCTCGAGTTAGATATTGCAGGCTAAATTTTGGAAATGACTTAAGTGTTCTTATGTTGTTTGTTCTTTGGATGTGACAAATTTAGTAAATCTGGACTTGCTCAATAATAGGTGAAAATGGATATGAGTGCCTTAACTATACATTAGTGTATGTTAAAAATGTTTACATGAAGTAATGTGTCAAAAGCAAAACCAAAGTACAATTTTTGGAAAGTAACTTGGGCTGTAATCCTATGCATGCTTACTTGGGAGTAAACTGTGTTGGATTCAGTGGAACTTATTTCTGAATAAACATGTTTAGGATTGTGCGATTAGATGTGTCCCTCCAGGCCAGATAGCTTGCGCACCCCTGGTGTATAGGGTTGTAGTCCAAGTTACTTGCTTCCAAAACATTGCCAAAAATCAGTGCTCTATCCTTTTAAGTATAAATATTAGGACTTTCAGTCATTATTATTATTATTATTTATTGCATTTATATACCGCCCCACAGCCGAAGCTCTCTGGGCGTTTTACAAAAATTAAAAACATTGAACATTAAAAACCAATATACAAAATTTAAAAAGCATAAAAACAGATTATAAATACAATATCCATTCAAAACAACTATTCTGAGTCAAACAACAACAACAAAGCCCTCAACATATGCTGTTAAACGCCTGGGAGAAAAGTCTTGACCTGGTGCTGAAAATGTAACAATGTTGGTGCCAGGCAAGCCTTGTTGTGAAGATCATTCCATAATTGGGGGGCCATCACTGAAAAGGCCCTTGTTACCATCCTCCGAGCTTCCCTTGGAGTAGGCACCCGGAGGAGGTGGCCCCACGTAGATCGCATTGCAGTAATCCAACTTGGAGATTGCCGGAGCATAGATGACTGAAGTCAGGTTATCCCTGTCCAGATAACGCCATAGCTGGGCCACCAACCAAAGTTGGTAGAATGCACTCTGTGCCACCGAGGCCACCTGAGCCTCAAGTGACAGAGACAGTTCTAGGAGAACCCCCAAGCTACGAAGCTGCTCCTGGATGGGGTTGTACTCCCCCTGAAGAACAGGTTGAACACCCACAGCATCTCAGTCTTGTCTGGATTGAGTTTCAATTTGTTTGCCCTCATCCAGTCTATTGTCGCCGCCAGGCACTGGTTCAGCACATCATCACCTGACGAAGATGAAAAGGTGAAATAGAGTTGTGTGTCATCAGCGTACTGATGACAATGCACTCCAAAACTCTGGATGACCACACCCAACGGTTTCATGTAAATGTTAAACAGCATGGGGGACAAGACTGACCCCTGTGGGACCCCATACTAGAGAGTCCACGGGGCCGAGCAATGTCCCCCAAGCACCACCTTCTGGAGTCGCCCCGCCAAGTAGGAGCGGAACCACTGCAGTGCAGTACCTCCCACTCCTAACTCAGCCAGTCATCCCAGAAGGATACCATGTTCGATGGTATCGAAAGCTCTGTTGATCAAGTAGAGTCAACAGAGTCACACTCCCCCTGTCTTTCTCCCAACATAGATCATCATACAGGGTGACCAAGGCTGTTTCCATGCCAAACCCAGGCCTGAAACCCATCTGAAATGGATCCAGATAATAAGTCTCATACAAGAGTGTCTGGAGCTGGCCCACAACCACTTGCTCAAGGACCTTTCCCAGGAATGGAACATTTGCCATCGGCTTATAGTTATTAAGATTTTCTGGGACCAGAGAAGATTTCTTCAGGAGTGGTCTCACTACTGCCTCTTTCAGACGGCCTGGGACCACTCCCTCTCGCAGAGAGGCATTAATCACTTCCCTGGCCCAGCTGGCTGTTCCATCCCTGCTAGCTCTTATTAGCCAAGAGGGGCAAGGATCCAATACAGAGGTGGCTGCACAACCCTTTTAAGTATAAATATTAGTACTTTCAGTCCTAAATAATTTAAAATGCATTCATGTTATTAAAATGACCATGTAGGTACTTTTTGGAGATATTGAAGGAAATGAAAACTTGAAATAAAAACACTACTCATGGGTAAAATCCAACCCAACTCCTACTTAGAGTAGACTCATTGAAATAAATGGTACTTAAGTTAGTTATGATTAACTTAAATCTCTTTTATTTCAATGGGCCTACACTAAGTAAGACTTAGGTTTTTACCTATAGTTTGTCACCTTTAATATTTTTGGGTTTTTTTACTTGTTACAATGCCACACCACAATTGCTTAAAAACAAATGTGTGCTATTAAATTTGTCTGTCCAATGAAAGCTTACATATTTAGATTTCTTTTTCTCAACACCCATGTATATACAAACCTGCCAACTGTGAGGTAACTCTTAATGCATCTGGTGAAGTGGTGTTAAGTCCACAAAAGCTTATCCCACAATAAATATCTTAGACTTTAAAATGCTACAGGACTTCGTTGCTATTTCAAGAATTTATTTATTTTCATATCTATCTTATTTCCTGCAACTGCCTTCCCAAAATTATATTTTGATTGTACCAAATAGGGTGACTATCTGGAATATGGCAGGCCTTTAGACTTGTTTTTCTTGAACACTTGCTCCTGTCTGTGCCATCAAGCAAACCAGTTTTGGAATTCGGAGTCCCAAAAGTGGTTTGCGTTACAGCATGTTAGAGAGGAAGAAAGAAATGCTCTAAAAGATTATATTTATCAAGTCCAGCACTTGTGAATAATATATTAAAATACACTCAAATATGCTTGTGTTTAACTTTCCCAAGCTATATGCTTTCTTCATAGCTATTTCTCCTATTATTAAGCCCTTATTGCATCATACACATAAAGGTAGTTGAAACTAGAAAGATATAACTTGAGGGATCCAAAAGGATTCATGGGGGTGGAGGGAAAGGGAAATTGTGGAGGCTGCCCTCAAAACCCACAATCTAGTTCGTACAGTACAGCAAAGGGGGAGTGTAAACCCTTCTTCATGCCAGCTCCAAACCTAAATGTTGTAGTGTTATACACATGGAGCTGGCTTCTTCGGTCATTCTGAGTACTACAGCAGGGTAGGGGGATTTAACTCCATCCCCCCCCCCCCCCCGCGCTGGGCCCCTTCTCTCTGCACCCTTTCTTTTTCTTATTTTTGTCATTGTTAAAGATTTTTGCTCTTCCTAAAGATCTGTTTCCACGGGAGGGCTGGTTTTTGTTTTGTGAGCAGACTTCATTGGTAATTTTTGGCTCTCTTTTTTTTAATGCACTAGAACTATACTGTTAGAGGGAACGATTGCAGAATAAAATGTTCAACACGACATACCCTTTTACATTACAGTTCTTTACAGTTATTTAAAAACAGTGTCCAAAGAGGCACGTGGAAAATAGCAGTAAACATACATCGAAGTTCTAAATTTGGTCCCCCAAATGTCACTGTTCTAGATAGGATCCCATGTCCGTCTGCCTGAAAGCTGTACACTAATTTTCTCGTTCGTGTGCCTACGCATATACGTGTATTCCGTCAATTCATGCCATAGACTCTGAACTTTTGGGTTTGCGTCCCTAGGCCAGACAGCAGCAGGCAGAGCTAGCCCAACAGGAATGGCTACAAATGCAGCAGGCAGCCCAGCAAGCGCAGCTTGCAGCTGCCTCAGCCAGTGCATCCAACCAAGCAGGATCTTCTCAAGATGAAGATGATGAAGACGACATCTGAAATCTTCCAGGCTGTTTTGATCCCCACAAAGAAATAGTTGTCCTGCACAACCAAACCAGTGAAACGAATGCTTGCCTGTAACTTTGTCTGCATCTTGGACCGGCCGTTGGTATTTTAGGGATGTCTGCTGTTGTGTGCTGTACTTGTAAAAACTGTCTCTTTGAACTCTTGAAGACTTAAGGTTCAGTATCATATCAACTTTGGATTTTTAATGGTGTTTATGGAAATTTTAGATAGCCGTGCGTCACTTATTTGATCAACAAACAGTGTTACGATAAAGTTTATAAAATATAGCAGAATTTATACAGAAGCTCTAAATTCACATTTGCATTTCTCTTCCCTTTTAACCATAGAATCTTATGTAAAAATATTTTAATTTGTTTTTTGGAAGGGAGCAGGCATTCAATCTGCTTTGGGTAGAAAAAGCAAAGGGTTCAGTGTAATTTGGTCTGAATTCTTTGTCTTTTTAAAATGAGGAGGGAGAGATATGGCAATAAATACTATGTGCGCAAATACCACCCATCTGAGAAATGATACATTTTTGCCAAACTAGGAAAATGTATGTTTAATAGGAGTTGTACAGAATGACATTTTTTTTGTATAGGGGGTTAAAAACAAAAACCCAAGACTTTATTATGCTATCAATTCAGTGTCCTGAGCAAAATGAATATTTCATTTCTAATATTGCCCACTTTGGAAAATTAAAGCTATTCTTGTTTGAGAGCCGTTTAATTTTAACTGTAGGTGGGATTACATGCATAGTCTAAGCATGTTCATAGTCATAAGTGTTCAAACGGAAAGGTGGAGTTTGGTGGACAGAGTTGTTTTAATTCTGTTTTGATTGGGAATGTTTAAATTGTCAGACGTAGGAAAGCAAACATTGGAACTAATAAGCACACTCACAGTGAGAGGATTTTTTATTTAACTCTGATTATTTGTTGTCAACACAATGTTAACAGTTCTCAAACAAGTGTATAGATAACACTTTATCTTGTGAAACTGACTGCTTCTACATTCAAGTAGGATACTATTTATATGTGATTCAATTCCAAATTTAGTTTGTTGACCTGAGCCCCTATACTGACCAACAGGACCTGAATACGGAAACATTATTTTGAGGTTGTGATGGAAATTGATTTTTTTCCCCATAGCAGTGCATAGATAGCTATTTGTGTTGAAATAAAGAAAATTTTAGAATTTGACAATATACTTGAAGATTTATCAGCATATTTTTCTGGTACTTTTTGTGGGGGGAGGGGAGATAGAATCTCATATCTTGCATATGAATGCATAAAGCAGCATTATCAGACTGCAAAGATGATAAATTTCTAGCATCACCTTTGATGGCTATTAAAGATTGTGCAAGAACTGAGTTTGAATGGCAAAAGTCTTGTCTGTGGATCAGAGAACCAAACTGGGAGTCAAGATAAGATCTGGAATTGCAGTTTAAGTTTAAGGGGGTTCATCTGAAATAACTTGCACCCGTATTTATACACTGGTGTCTGAGAGATACATTAGTCTGAATGTTAAGCTGAAACATATTTGTGTGTTCAGCAGGAAAAGTATTGGGACAAGATCTGATTAAAGATCTAGTCTTCGTGAAGGTTGAAGTACCAAAGGTAGAAACACTAGGCTAGTGAAACCATGTTAATGTGCAGTGTTGGCTTTTCTAATTTGTACTGTAACCCCTTATCCTTCCTGTTTTAAATGAGTTATTTTTTCTTTTTAAGCAAGGAGGAAAGATATACTTTCACACTTTTTTTTCTGATGCAGAGTTCAGGTTAATATTTTACTGCATCTGGTATGTATCATAATATGTTTGAATTCCTATGACCTTTGGACATACTTGTGCTTTTTCATATGCTGTATTCCTCAAGCAATAAAATTCAAATGTGTTTTTATATTTAATGTTTGAATATTCAACTTTGTCTTCATTGTTTATAATGTCATAGAGAAGTTTAATTTTATTCTTGGACCACCTATGGAAATGTCTTGCAACCAAGATGAGCTAACCAAAGCGATGCTTACAATAGCCATACTTGTTAGGGCTAATCCTTTACTGTTTGCATAATTTTCTCCCTGTGTCTCTTCTTGCTCGGAATGTGTCATGCCTAGTTGCATCACTTGCTTTTTTGTCCATGAATCTAGATCACCAGTTCCATTTCAGGATGTTTTTAAATGTTCTCCCTAAGTGAGTACCTTTAAACTCATGTGAAGAACCTTATTCCTTTAATTTTGTAGTTAGAGAGGACTTATTATATACCAAGTATTTCAAAATGTAAACAATTAGTCCTCTTTAGTCGTTACTGTCCGTGATTCAATAAATCCAGATCATACATGGAGACCTCCATATTCAGAAGCTACCTGTTCTTTTCTTTACTAAAGGAAACCCCTGCTACACAGGAGTTATGTGCTATGACCACTCCTGCCGCCCCCTGCAATCTGTTCAGAGAAAGAAAGCAGAATATACTGTTTTTGGAGGCACACTGCCTTTCCGAAGCTGAAATGTGAAGGAAGCCTCATGCAGGGTCCAGCTTCAATTCTGGTTACTTTAGAAGGAAGCCTACTTCACCTTGGGAAGCACCAGAAATGGTAAAAGGGCCCAGTTTGGCTCGGGCTTTGAACAAATCCAACACACATCCCTACCACTTGCACATTTATTCTTGCAAAATCCCTCTAAGATAGGTTAACGTGAGACATTGGGCCAGTTCCTACAACACAACTGGGTTCATCAGGGGTTGTTTAACCCCATGAGGCACTGCATGTGCTGAGCGTCATTTGAACATGCAACCCTGAGCAGGGTTTGTGTCATGAACCCAGCCCCTGAGGGTTATTTGAGGGTTGAACAATCCTTGCATAGCTTTCATTCTGAGCAGTCGCAGGATTCATCTTGGACTCAAACTTTTCATGGTCTCTGCAGGCAATTTTATAAAAATTGATCCCCAAAGGCAGCCCCATTATATGGTACAGGGCCAAAATGCATTGGGCTACTTCAAAGAATAAATCTGTATATATTTTTCAACATCCTGAGACTTTGTCTCTTCGTTTCCTTGGGCTTTTTTGGATGTTCTCCAGTATTATTTGACTACCAGAATACATGGTTCATTCCAAAAAATAAATACTATAAGTACACACATAGTGTTTAGATCAACTGGCAATTGTTTGGTTAAAATTATAGAGAAGCCAGGAGGTGGAATAGGTTGAAAACTCATGTTTCCCCCATCACCAATGCGAATGTCCAAAGGGTTCCCACACAAATCTCTGTTGTCCACGTGGCAGCACTCGCTCGAAGGGATTTCTAATAGCGTTTTGCTGTTTCTTTTTGTGTATGTATATTCTCTCTTTCTCTCTACTTGTTCTTCAGTCTTACAGTTTTTGCACTTTAGTTTATTGGCTATTTTGTGTAGCGATGGTTGGTCACAATGGCCAGAGGCCATTAAGGCACCATTTAGGAAGTACGTTAGCAAGCTTCCCCCCACAGACGGGCACTCCCTTTGTATAATTTGTCTTGGTGAAGGGCATATAGTAGAGGTGCCATCATTGCGTGTCCTTCACCAAGCAGACCTGTAAGAATAGGGCAGACAGATTAAGAGCCATATTGTGCGAGAACGTCTTGAAAGCGGCCAACGCGAACCAAAAAGTGGAACATCCTCAGCCAAAAGGAATAGCTAGCCCTTCAGCTTCTAGACAGAAATCACTCTCACCTGCTCACAAGGAACATACCTCTCAGGTGGATCAAGAAGAGATTTGTAGCGTAGAGTCCTTTATAATATCGGATAGGACTCTGGCCATTGGTCGGGCTGAGTTGCCCCCTATGCCTGATCGCTCATTGATGCTGTCCGTGGCGAAGAAAATATTGAAGAAAGCCCAGACACCAAAAACCTCTGATGTACAGAGTAAGAAGAAGAAAGACTCTCAAAAACATACCTCTCCAGAGGTCCCCCCTAGCTTATGCTACCACTTCCGTAGCGTAAGCAGCCCATCGAGAAGTGAGGAGCCCGCCTTGCGGAAACAACGCAGAAGCCATCCATCGTGCAATTCTGAATGTGAAGAAGTGATGTCTTGCATCTTGAATAAAAGTGCTTCCCATTACCTTTTTTTATAAATTGTTCTAGTTCATATATGTATTTAGCACTGAATCAGTGCCACTGATTAAAAAATACTTAATGAGCAGTTTGAAATTGGGGGGGGGGGGCACACACTTCCCATCTGGCCTGGGCATATTACCAGCTCTGCATGCCCCTGGATAGGAGATCAGATTGGTCTGCTCCCCCAAGATGCCCTTATGAATGGGGTGACTGGGATTATTACAAACCTTATGGTTATTTTCCCTATGGGGTCTACCAGTATAGGCACTATCGCCCAGTGGAAGATGCTTTTATGCCCCCATCCCGGGTTCTAGGGGTTTTCCTGAGCCGCCATCAGCGCCACCGTTGAGGTTGTCGTTTCCTTCAAGATCGCATGAGCATCAGGGCCACCATCCAATGGTATCGAGGTCAGGCCCCAAACCATAGTTATCACTATGTCCACCTGAACAGCCAGCTCCACCACAGGAGTTTTTACCCATTCCAAGGGCAGAGTTTATGTCTCCAGAGGATGAGTACCAATCAGACTCAATTTCTACATCGTCGGTGATTCCTTCCACCCCGTCTCCTGATGGCGCAGTAGGTACACAGGATCCATCTTCACCATCAGAAGATATGGGTTGTTTCTCTGAACATATGAGAGTGGCCCAGTCCTTGGGGTTGGAGACGCAGCAGCCGGTCAAGAAACTGAAGGACCTGGTGTTTGAGATTCTCCATATTGAAGCTAATGCACCGGTAGCAATTTGCTTTTTGCTTACGTTGTTGCAGTGTGATCCCAGCAACATGTTGTTCATTACTATCTACCATGGCCAAAAGATCCCAGGTGTAAGTTGAAAACCATCTCAGTATGTAGCAGAGTCTAGGATGAATATCCGCAGCCCCTTCCCACTTTCCACCTTAAGACTAACCAAATCAGACTCCTTCGCTTGAACATCAGTCACTTTTCCCTCCCTAACCTTTTTTTTGGCTTTGTTTACCATCTTGCCAGGTGAAGAGTTCTGAAGGACTCAAAAGCTTCTGCAGCATTTGGTGCCCTTTGAGTTGGGCTACTAAAGGTATTTCGCTACTATAGATGTTAGTGTTTTTCTTTTGGCCAACACAGCTACTTTTCATTTTTATGTGACCTCGGGTACCTTAGTTTCAGCCACAGCTCGTGATCTACAAATGTCAGTGACTGGAAAGCATAAACACTGGCCATCGCTTTGGTTCTCTCTGAACCCTGTTAATATGGAGGTTTTTTTAAAAAAATGAAGGCTGTGATGGAGGAACATGGGCACAGGTTCCCCTGGTGCCCTTACAAATCTGGTGCAAAACAGTTTAGAGATCCTTCTTAAGGGTTTGGTTGTGGAAGGGAGGGGCATTTCTAATACAAAAAGGGGTAAATGGTGATGTTAAGGTTTCAATTTTCCTGCCATTCAGTTTGAATACAAAACATACAGGACAAAATAGGCGGTTATGTGCATCTTCTTAGGAGATAGGGTCTAAACTTTTAATGGGTGGAAGTGCATGTCTGGTGTTGTCCTTAGTGGAGTTCACAGTGCTTCCTGTATAGGGCTTGTTACTGCTTTAGGGCTCTCAAAAGACAATGCAACAGGCATGCCGAGAGACTTAATTAGATTGGAATGCATTTGCACAAGCCTTCCCCAAACTGGTGCCCTTCAGATGTTGTTGGACTGCAACCCCCATCAGTCCTAACCAGCATAGCTAAAGGTGAAGGAAGATGGGAGGTGCACTCCCAACAACATCTGGAGGGCCACACATTCCCCGTCCCCGCAGTAGATGAAACCTGGGCCGCTTCTTCATGGCGCCTCTTCTTCCGATGCGCAACGACAGCAGTAGTCGGCATGCCGCGCCACACATTGACGCTCCTGCCGCCAGTCTTCACGGCAGGAGCACCATGGCGACATTTCCTGTCGCCACCACTGCACCCGTGCCTGACCAGCATCAGCTGGAGGGGTGGCTGGAGCAGCGGCCCACCTACTCTAAGTGGGTTTTTTAAAAAAAATTAATGTGGGGGAGGACAGCAGAGGCGGTGCAGCGAGCTTATGGCTCGCTACTCCATCCCCTTCCCTGGCCAGTCCGTTCCTCTCTGAAAAAAGTCGGGCTAAATGCCCAACTTTTTTAGTGCGGAGCAAAGGGCCTTTGCCCCTAGATTGCTTCAAATTGGCAGCAGCGTCATGTAACCCAACTGCCGCCATTTCGAAGCCACTGCGAGGCAAAGTGCCCGTGAAGAGGTACCCTGGTGTATGTTACATTCTGATTTGTCCTATTAGGCCAGTTCTGTCCTAACTCAGCCTTTTCAGGAAAAATGGAAACTTCTGGAATCAAGGTGCTAGAGAAACACTCTGAAGCGGAAGTGGGTCTTGCTCTCTCTCCCTGTAAAGGCTGACATAGTGCAATTGCATGGAACGTCTGAACCATTTTGGTACCAGAAAGCTTTAATCAGCCCTTTTTAATCAGCCCTTATGGGAGTAAATTAGTCTCCACTGTATAAATCAGAAGACAGTAGCAGGAATTGGTACACAATTAACATCTTAATGGTTTCTGAAGTTTTTAAGCAAAGAAGAATTTATTGAATTGCATGAAGCTATTTCAGCACAACCTTGTTCATTAATAAAGTATTAATCGTCAGGCGAGAAGAAAGCTAGGCAATTTGAATATTGATTATGATGACTCTATATGTCTGCTCTTCCTCTGAAGCATGCTAATACATGGTTCACTCCTGCCACACCCATGTGTGATTCCCACAGCAATCCAGTGTTGTAATTTGAGAGACAAAGTCATCCAGTGAGCTTCATGTTGAGTGGGAATATGCCCATGGATCTTCCTAGTCTATCTAACCACTACACCACACTGTTTCTGCCTGACAGGCAGAACAGTACTCAGCAGTCCCTTAATTTAGTATGCAAACATTATTTCTATGGCTTTATATTTTCTATAGGTGTGATGGTATTTTATGCTTCTTCAAGACTTATCTTCTGGAGCTTAATGTATGAAAATGTAGGCCTTTTTCTGTTGAGGAACCCCAACTTTTTATGACTGGAAATTAACTAGAAATATGCAATTAGCACAGGCATATCTCCAAGGCTCAGAAATGGCAACGTAAGATGCTATAAAATAGTCTAAAATTATTCTCTAGCCCACCCCCAAATCCATACTTAACAATATTGGAGTTGGAGATAAAATTATTTTTAAACTGCTACGGTGACACTAATGTGTGATAAGGGCTGGGATTAGCCATATTAATAAATTGAATCGGGTGTGAGTTTAATAATTGCCACTCAGCACTTACACAAGCTGTTTTCTCTTCAAAGCACTAGACAAGCCTTGATTGACCTTGCATAATGTGCTTCTTAGGGTGGTGATGGCAACAATTAAATGTTCTCAAGCATGCTTTGAAGTTGGTGCCTGAAATCAATGTTTGGGGGAAATGGCAGTGCATTATATAGAGGAGCAAGAAATGGGCTGGATCCAGCGAGCTGCACAGCTACTTCTACACGCCCAAGGAGCCCTTTGGGCTTTCATTTCTCAGATACTTTCTATGCCACATGGCAAACTGCGTTGCCAACTGAGGGGGGCTTTCACAATCAGTTTGGTTTATGGCATGGTGGTGGGTGGGCTGCTGTTCAAGGAAAGTAAGTTAAAAAATCTCAGAGTTGGATGTGCCCAAACCCTTGGGCATGTCTGAAAGAGCTCTTTGGATCCCAGCAGTTATCTCAGTTTAATTATACATAGGAGGCAATTTTCTCTGCTTGATCCAGTAACCCAGTTCATGGACTACTAAACAAGCAGTTTATAACAATAACAAGGTTTCAGCAAAAATGAATGAAATGGAATATTTTATTATATTTTGCTGCTTTTGGTTTTACTAGCCCAAACACCTGGGGCAGACTGTAAATAGAAAAAGGAAGCTGGGAGGATGGGGCGGGGAGGAAGGACACCACAATTTCCTTAACAATGATATAAAACTGTTTTTTGGATTAGTCCAAGGTGCCATCTAGTCCACCATTTTGTCTCCTTCAGTGGCTTGCTCCTTGCCCCAAGAAATACACAATTGCAGCGTGATGGCTTGTGTAATGTTAGCATGACCAGAGGTTTGTGCCAATGGAATGCCATGTGTTCTGTAGTCCAAATTTTACCACGTAAAACCAAAATTAGACATGACATGAAGTTGAATCCTGGTGTCTCAGTGGGCCAGTCTGCTTGATCAAAATAAGCCAACGTGGCTTATTTGACAACACAACAAACTGCGCCTGGGCAGTCATTGTGCCCCCCATGCACCTGGCATGCGCCAGGACTGAATTAAGACACCATGGACTATTTAAACCATAGTGTGTAGGGATGTGCACTGACCCCCCGGATCGGATCGGATAGCGGATCGGAATCGGACCTGGGGGGTCGGATTGGATCGGATCGGAGGATGGTCAGATCGGATCGGACCAGATGTCCGATCCGGATCGGACGCCATTTTGAATGCTTTTTCCCATAGCCAAGTATTGTTTTACAAAAATGCCTATAACTTTTTCATTTTTAAAGATAGAAGGATGAAACTTGGGCACATTGTAGACTGGTTAGGGATAGTTATCTGTGAGAAATTTCAGAAGGATTGGTGCATGCGTTTTGTGGCAATTAATTTTTTAATAAATACCCAGGAATGCCTATAACTTTGTCATTTTTAAAGTTACACACATGAAACTTTGCCACATTGTAGGTGGTACCTTGGGACCTATGTGTGTGAAATTTCAGAAATGTAGGTGCTTGTCTTGTGTGGCAATTAATTTTTAGAAAAATGGGTAGTAGTGGGGTAAATACAGTTACGGCTCCCATTTTTTTATTTTTAAAGATACAAACAGGAAACTTGGGCACATTACAGGTACCACTTGGCTTGATATGTGTTGGTATTTCAGAAACATTGGAGCTTGCCTTGTGTGGCAATTAATTTTTGAAACAATGAGGAAAGAAACACCTATAACTTTGACATTTATAAAGTTACACACATGAAACTTTGCCACATTGTAGGTGGTACCTTGGGACCTATGTGTGTGAAATTTCAGAAACATAGGTGCTTGCCTTGTGTGGCAATTAATTTTAGAAAAATGGGTAGTAGTGGGGTAAATACAGTTACGCCTCCCACTTTTTTATTTTTGAAGATACAAACAGGAAACTTGGGCACATTACAGGTACCACTTGGCTTGATATGTGTGTGAAATTTCAGAAACATTGGTGCTTGCCTGGTGTGGCAATTAATTTTTGAAACAATGAGGGATTCATTGGACAGCACTTGCCCATAGGGATTCATTGGACAGTACTTGCCCATAGGGAATCATTGGACAGTACTTGCCCATAGGGAATCATTGGAAAGCACTTGCCCATAGGGAATCATTGCATTGCACTTTCCCATTGAGAAATACAGTTATGCCTCCCACTTTTTTTATTTTTGAAGATACAAACAGGAAACTTGGGCACATTGTAGACTGGTTAGGGATAGTTATCTGTGAGAAATTTCAGAAAGATTGGTGCATGCGTTTTGTGGCAATTAATTTTTTAATAAATACCCAGGAATGCCTATAACTTTGTCATTTTTAAAGTTACATACATGAAACTTTGCCACATTGTAGGTGGTATCTTGGGACCTATGTGTGTGAAATTTCAAAAATGTAGGTGCTTGCCTTGTATGGCAATTAATTTTAGAAAAATGGGTAGTAGTGGGGTAAATACAGTTACGCCTCCCATTTTTTTATTTTTAAAGATACAAACAGGAAACATGGGCACATTACAGGGAACACTTCGCTTGATATGTGTGTAAAATTTCAGAAAGCTGGGTCCAGGCATGTGGTGGCAAGGTGTCTGCACACACCACTTTGAAGACTGTAGAAAATTTCTCCTGTAACGATCCTAGCGATCGAGAGAGAGTGATCCTAGGCTCAGCCGTTCTGCTTGAGTAAAAAGTGAAAGTATCAAAGCAGACACGAGCCAAGTGCTTTAATGTAGTTACTTTGTTTCTCCTTTTGTAATGGATACTAGCTCAGTTGCAGCCATGCATGCAAGGATCAAAAAGATAGAGAGAGAGTGTTTCCTTTTCCTTCGCGGGAGGCGGGAGTGGGAGACGGGGGAAACCAAGCCTCTGTGGAAAAACTTTTGAAACTTTAAATCTAAAAATTCCATAGCCATCAAATGCCTGGACCTATAATTCTGAAATTTCTGACACATATCTACCCCTAACCCATCTACAAAGTGAGCAACTTTCAGACTTCTAACTTTTAAAATAAAAAAGTTATAGGCGTTTCTTTCCTCATTGTTTCAAAAATACCTTGCCACCACATGCCTGGACCCAGCTTTCTGAAATTTTACACACATATCAAGCGAAGTGTTCCCTGTAATGTGCCCATGTTTCCTGTTTGTATCTTTAAAAATAAAAAATGGGAGGCGTAACTGTATTTACCCCACTACTACCCATTTTTCTAAAATTAATTGCCATACAAGGCAAGCACCTACGTTTTTGAAATTTCACACACATAGGTCCCAAGGTACCACCTACAATGTGGCAAAGTTTCATGTGTGAAACTTTAAAAATGACAAAGTTATAGGCATTCCTGGGTATTTATTAAAAAATTAATTGCCACAAAACGCATGCACCAATCTTTCTGAAATTTCTCACAGATAACTATCCCTAACCAGTCTACAATGTGCCCAAGTTTCCTGTTTGTATCTTTAAAAATAAAAAAAGTGGGAGGCATAACTGTATTTCTCAATGGGAAAGTGCAATGCAATGATTCCCTGTGGGCAAGTGCTTTCCAATGATTCCCTATGGGCAAGTACTGTCCAATGATTCCCTATGGGCAAGTACTGTCCAATGAATCCCTATGGGCAAGTGCTGTCCAATGAATCCCTCATTGTTTCAAAAATTAATTGCCACACCAGGCAAGCACCAATGTTTCTGAAATTTCACACACATATCAAGCCAAGTGGTACCTGTAATGTGCCCAAGTTTCCTGTTTGTATCTTCAAAAATAAAAAAAGTGGGAGGCGTAACTGTATTTACCCCACTACTACCCATTTTTCTAAAATTAATTGCCACACAAGGCAAGCACCTATGTTTCTGAAATTTCACACACATAGGTCCCAAGGTACCACCTACAATGTGGCAAAGTTTCATGTGTGTAACTTTATAAATGACAAAGTTATAGGTGTTTCTTTCCTCATTGTTTCAAAAATTAATTGCCACACAAGGCAAGCTCCAATGTTTCTGAAATTTCACACACATATCAAGCCAAGTGGTACCTGTAATGTGCCCAAGTTTCCTGTTTGTAGCTTTAAAAATAAAAAAATGGGAGGTGTAACTGTATTTACCCCACTACTACCCATTTTTCTAATTGCCACATAAGACAAGCACCTACGTTTCTGAAATTTCACACACATAGGTCCCAAGGTACCACCTACAATGTGGCAAAGTTTCATGTGTGTAACTTTAAAAATGACAAAGTTATAGGCATTCCTGGGTATTTATTAAAAAATTAATTGCCACAAAACGCATGCACCAATCTTTCTGAAATTTCTCACAGATAACTATCCCTAACCAGTCTACAATGTGCCCAAGTTTCATCCTTCTATCTTTAAAAATGAAAAAGTTATAGGCGTTTTTGTAAAACAATACTTGGCTATGGGAAAAAGCATTCAAAATGGCGTCCGATCCGGATCGGACCTCGGCGGATCGGATCGGAATGGAGGTTGATCAGATCGGATCGGATCGGATCGGATCAGATCTTCCCGATTTTGGGGCGGATCGGATTCGGATCGTGGATCGGATCCGATCCGATGCACACCCCTAATAGTGTGTGTCATGTGTGATTTCCATAATCATTGCCAACGTGCAACTTCTTGTGTCATCTGAAACTGGGCGGCATGGCTTGTTGGAGGGAGAAACCACCTAATAACGCTACAACATCCCTCGTTTTAGTGGAAGATTGTTCTTCCCTCCAGCAAGCCATGACATGACAAGCTGCACTGGGGCAGTGATTATGGAAATTGTGCAAACCAGATCAGTGTGAGAAAGCAGCTGGCTGTGTGTGGGGTGGGGGATGGATCATTTTTAACAGACAAACATCAGGAGAGGTAAGGGTTAAGCAGTCACATCCTGATTGGAGCTTTCCAAGGCTGCTTATCTAATATTCAATGATCAAAACGCCTGCTGGTTTAAGACCAGAGTTAAGGTTATCTCATGTTGGCTCATACTTTGTAGCTAGGACATTGGAAGCTATTATTATTGTTGTTGTTATTATTATTATTATTATTATTATTATTATCTCTTTCTCGCTCATGGCGGGTTTTCTAGACGGACATGATGGGCTTTGCCAAGTCATGCTTTCTTTTACATATTCAGGAATTTCCTGACAATTGAGCATGTTTTAAGTATGACTGCTTTCTGGAGGTTGGTATGGGTGTATTTTGGTAGGCCCAGTTTCTGATGTGACTAATGGAATAATTGTGATCTTTTCCTGTTGCCATAGTTCTTTGATTTCCATGGCCAGTGGTGTATGTTTTTCTTTATTTTCTTCTTCCTTTTCAACAACATTTTTGTCATTCGGTATTGTTATGTCAATGAGGTATGTGTGTTTTTCTTTTTTGTCTATGACCATTATGTCTGGTCGGTTGTCTTGTCCGTATGAATTGTTCTGTTTAGTATATTTTATTATCTGTATTTTCCAAGGTTATTTCAGGTGAGTATGTATTGCATGGTGTAGGTTGTTTGATAAGGTTGAATTTGATGGCCAGTTGTTGGTGAATTATTTTTGCAGCTGTATTGTGTCTGTCCATATAGTCCATTTTACATCCTCCTGTTATATGGTCTATTGTTTCATGGAACTGATGGCATTTCCTCCATAAGTCTGTTGTTACAATGTTAACTTTTATGATGTATTTTGGTAGTTCTTGGTATTATTATTATTATTATTATTATTTACATTTATATACCAGCTGAAGCTCTCTGAGCAGTTTACAAAGATTAAAAACATAGACCATTTAAAAACCAAATACACAAAATTATAAACCATAAAAAGCATAAAAACAAACTACATATCAACTATCCAGGGGTCAGTTAAAAAACTCAATGTATGCTATTAAATGCCTGGGAGAAAAGTCTTAACCTGGTGCAAAAAGATAACAATGTTGGCGCCTGGTGAGCCTTGTCAGGGAACTCATTCCATAGTTTGGGGGCAACCACTAAAACGTCCCTCTCCCTTGTTGCCATCCTCCAAGCTTCTCTTGGAGTAGGCATTTGTATTGGTTCACATGTACATTTCCTGCCTTGGTTCCTGCCATGGCAATTGCCTGATCAATAATCCCAAAGAATAGGCCACAGATAAATTGTGACAGTAGTTGCACAACTTCAGGCTATACATTTTATTTATGTAAAATATTTTATACCACCTTACAATTGATACAAAAATAGCAGCATAAAACATTCAAGATAACAAGTACAGTAAAAACTATAATTTTATAAAATAAAAAGGGGGTGTTTGTTTAAAAGCAGACTGGGACATCCAGGTCTTTAAGGGCTATTTATAAACAGCCAGGGAGGGAGCCATGCACAAATTCCATGCTTGGGTATTCCAAATTGATGACTGTTAGTTTAATTTTACTATTTGTCTGTCAGTGCCAAAATTCCAAAACATGAAACCTAGACACCCAAAACTTGGCATGTACTAAGATCGTAGGGTTGTGTGTATTGGCTTATTTTGTTTGTAAAACTCTTTAATTAGTTTTAGCCAGTTCATGTCTTTGAAGCCTGCAATAACATTTTCAGTTCCTAGGGGAAGACTTCCTAGCCAATGCATAGCCGATAATTACCCATGGTTTGTTGTTGGGTTAACTCTGGGTTGTTTAGTCCATTAACAACTCAAGAGTTTCTAGGTTCACATGTCACAAAACCTGGGAGTGGAGTGTTCCTGAGTTGTTAATTAAAAACAGAAACAATGAACCTGCAGCTTGTGCACTCTGCGTGTCCCCATGATTCCTGGGTTAAACAACCCAGAAATTGGCACTATGACATGCAAACTGGGTTAATGTTTCATCAGTTTGCCTCCTGGGAAATGAGTGTTTGTGACTGGCGATATCCATGATGCGCCGATTTCATGAATGGGCAAGCTCCGGCCCCACATGGCAGCCATTTCCAGACTGCTTACAACACTCTTAAAATTCCAAATGTGCCGATTGACCCAAAAATGTTGAAAACCCCTGCATGAAGTAGTTCTATGTATTTTGGAGTAAATACTCTTTGATGAACATGGAGAGAAAATGCAGAAATTCCAGAAGTAAGAAGCAAACTTACTTCTGTAATGTACAAAATCTTAGAAAAACAAAGGAGCTATGCTTTCTTGTTCTCTGCATTTATAAAGGCACACAGCATTTTTCATTCCAAACTCCTGAAGGAATTTTTACATGTACACCTACATTAAAGTTTTCTACCATTACTCAGCACCAGAGTTTTCTCCTTCTTCCTTGTTTGCATACTGGAGGTGATGTTTTCTCCTCTTCATCCCACACCACAAATGACAGGGCCAGGGATTCCATCACATCTTCGCTTCTGGAGATCAGCTGATTCACCATAAGCAGAACCTGCACTTTTGCATGTTGCTGCAAACCATCTCAATGTGGGTTGAGCAATGGCATTCAAAATTGCTGGCCGTGCTTGTGGCAAACAAGTCAGGCAAGCTGCCCATCGCATACAAGAAACAGCCATAGGGTTAAAGCAAAGTTGTGCAACTGGACTTCTTCTCCTGCTGCAGCTCTCTGCACACATCCCAGATCAGTTCTGGAGGGTCCCCCAACCCTCTGGAGCAAATTTGGGGTGTGCTGCAGGAGCCCTGCCTAGCGTGACCAGTTACAAAAGAGGGCAGGGCTCCTGCGGCTTTAACTGTTGTGATGAAGAGAGCTTTTCACCAGGTGCTGCATGCACACAAATGACACCTGCTGAAATTCCCTTTTTGATGCAACTGTTAGATACAGAAGCCCTGTCCTCCTTTCCATATGGTCACCCTAATGTAGCCTGTTCAAGATGCCGTAAAACATACCCTTCACTTTGTTGATCTGTAAGCCTTGGTATTCCCATAAGACTACATGTTTTGCATGTGGAACATCCCAGGTTCAACTCCAGCTCAAAGCTTCATCCTCAGGCTTTAGAAAGCCACTGCCACTTGAAGTAAACAGTACTTGGCTTGATGGACCAAGGGTCTGATTCACTACAAGTCACCTCCTTATACCCTCTATCCTCAATTCTAGGCTACTCAGACATAATAGCTGTCTGTGCAATAGCTTTCAGGCATATAAAGCAGAGTTCGGTTCTATGCATGTCTGTTCAGAAGTAAGTCATAGTACAGGGGGTGAGGGAATGGACTTCTAAAACACAACCCTCCAATTTCCACACCTTCTCTTGATCCTTAATACTTAACATAGAGAAGAATGTGTTTAAGGGTTAAATGCCTTTGAATCTCAACTTCAGACTCCTCTCCAATCAATCCAAAGGCAGAAGTGACCAAAAGACTACCCACTCATCAGCAATCAAAGACAAGAAGGGCTTTCCCTGCTTAGTACTGAAGAAAGCCTCCCCCTCTGCCCCCTCCCCTTGACCCCAATCTGGATTGCTGTTCCAGTGCTACTAATAGCAGCGTTCTTTTCCCCCCAGCCCAGCCCAGCTGGGGGGAAAAGTGGATGAGGGCCACACCACACTATCTAGAGCCAAGGGGGTTGGACTGGATGGCCTTATAGGCCCCTTCCAACTCTACTATTCTATGATTCTATGAATGGGTTAGGCACTCCTGGAATAAAAGGTCAGCGGGATTGTTGATGAGTGAGTAGCTTTTTGGTCATTCCTGCCTTTGGAATCTTATAATATTTCTAGAATTCTTTGAAATATTCACATATAGACTGCAGTGGCTTTGGGTTGTTTCTTTGTTAAACATCAAATATTTTCAAAATGTTACTGCTTTATATATTGGAGACTACCTTCTCTATATTGAACAGAAAGGAGCATCCCAATTTTCTGGATAAATACTTTCTTTTGGTGTTCCTTTCGTGTGTGTGTACTTTGTGGGACATCCCCCCCCCCCAATTCTAAATTACAACTTGTATTATATTCCCAAGGCTAAATCTATTGGTTTTTTTTCACAAGTGCAACATTTACGATGCAATCAAAATATTAGTGCCACTATACGTGCCTATGAAGCTGCATGCAAAACCAAATGTAACATAATCTTTTGTGATATAGCTACTGAGATCCATCCTAAACACTTAAGTGTTGATGAAGTAAGAAATTGGACTATTTAGAACAAAAGCAGCTAATTCTTCATATAGATTCAATTTACAATATACTGAGGCATGGCAATGACCTACAGTAGCCTCTGGAAACCTGACTTTTAAAAATGTCCTAGATTTTCCTCACTTCTGTCTGATCATTGGGCACAACCAGCACATGTTTAGAATATTTTTCCCACTGCTGCCTTCGGCAGAATATGTTCTTAATGGTGTAGATCTTGCTATTCATTTCATTCACTGATTTATTCTTATTTATATGATTAGCTGTCTGGAGTGATAATAATGCATAAAAGAGAAATGCGGTCTCTCTCTATTGCTTATATAGATTTCTAACAAAATAATGTCAAGTAGAATAATGTTCAGAGGCACGTGATGATTAACGCATGTGCTTCCTATGTGAGGCCATGGGTTTTTTTTGCATTCTGAGGTCCAAGTTTTTTACTTAAATCCAGTCTGATCATGGCATTGAGTTTCTTTTCAGGAGACAAAGCATATAACTAATTATGATGTAGATGGTTTCTTTGTTTGCTGAGGCAAAGGAAAAGGGTCACAGGATCTGCAGCAGCAATGGGGATTGGACGGCCAATCACAGCAACCAAAAAATAGCATTTCCCTGTCTCATCAGTTACAACATTATTAAACTTGTTCTCTACTCATGAGAGAGAAAATAGGAATTTAAATAATTTGGCTGGCTTCACATCGAATTTTCTTTTGCCATTAAATGTTCTGCAGGGAATTTTGTGTGTCTGTTTTTGTTGTAAAAAATACATAAAAATAAACCTTGTCTCAGTGTTTACCGCTAGGTGGCTGTCAAGTTCAACACAATAATTTATTGCTTCTGCCTTGGAAACAAGGTATGATAACAAAACTGTGCTTTGTCTTAAGGAAACTTTCCCTATATTTACAAAGCTAAACTTAGGGGAAATTAACTGCAAAAACCAGGATACTTTTCATGAGAGGTTAATGGTTATTCAAAATGTATTCTAAAATGTTATGTGCATTAACCTCAGCAGTCCTATCACTTTCAATGGGACCAGAGAAATGCTGTGGCTATGGCAGGGGAACAGCAGCAATATTCTATGCCCACTGAGCCCAGGAGGGTGGCGGTGAGGTGGGTGGGGGAAACACAACAAAGGAAACATACAGTTCTTAATGTATTTTCTCTCAAAACATGCATTTCTGAATGTATTCCTACATGTTTTTTGAGCTGAAAACTGCATTGGAAACATTCTCCTAGTGCGAAATCCAGTGGATAATGGGCCAACCAACCCTATATTTACTATACTCCAGGGCCCCCTCCACAAGGATGCGCTTTTGCGCCTGGTTCGGGGATTATGCGCATTTTCGCGGAGGCGCATTTACGCCTAATCCCTCTGCACGGGAGGCGGCGAGAGGCGGCGAAGCGCATTAATTGATGTCCAAAAAGCACTTTAGAAGACGTTAATGCGCATAATCGCTTGTTCACACGGCGAAAATGCGCTTTAACGGCCGGAGAAAAATAAAAGTCGCTATTTAACGCGCATTCGAAAATGCGCATTATCGGGGAGATAACGCGCCTGTACGCCCGTTTTGCGCTCCGCTGGTGTGGAGGTAAAATTTATAATGAGCCTTCAAGGCTCATTAAACGTCTCGTGTGGAGGAGGCCTAGGTCTGCTGGGGTAACTGCTTATCTTTCCCTTTCAGGATCTCCTCCATCCTGGATGCTGTTCAATGAAGACGTTGCCATATGTTGCTAGATTTTGGCTGGTAGAGATCCCTTTCTCCTTCCATAGGATGATCTGGCTTCAGGTGGCCTCTTTGAATGGAACTCAAAGGGGCATGTGGCATTTGATGGACTCAGGGGCAGTGTAGCATCTCCTTTCTCTGCTCACTCAGGTTCCCTGGGCAGGTCTCTCAAGAGGACACAGGTGGGATGCATGTTGCTGCCAGGGTACATAAGCAGTCACTTGAGCCTTATGCAAATATTAGAAAGACAGAAGCATGGAGGGGACACAGGGATGTGTGTGTGTTTTCCCCTGCCCCCTTCACTCCTCCACTGATCGGGAAAGCTTGAAGCAAGATAGTAACTGCATTCAATCCTATGCACGACCAAGAGCCCTTCGCGATCAGAGTTCCCCATCATGGGGGGGGGGGGGGGGAGACTGCAACCAGCTTCAGTCAAACCTGGTTACTGTTTCTCTTCAGACCTTCCCGGTCATCGCAGGGAGTGGAGCTGGAAAGGTCTGAGGGGAGGGGATGCTGTGAGATATGGGCCTGTTTCGGACGACACGATAATCAATGGGGGTGGGGGAACAATTGTCCGTTGTGTTGCTGATCAGCAGCATTCGGATGACATTTTAGGCAATGGAGGAGGGAAGAAGCAACGGACGTTAAGTTATTGGCAGCATTCGGACGACACGATAATCAACACAACTGACAATTGTTCCCCCCCCCCCCATTGATTATTGTGTCATCCGAAACAGGCCATGGAGTGTGTGGGATGACGAGGGGTGGCAAATTTAGCCTGTTGTGATGCTACCTGTGACCTATCAGACAAAACAGAGGTGAGGTCACAGTTTGCTGGGAGGAGGGTGGGCCTACAGGGGCTGGTTGCCTCCTGCTGTGTTCTTCCTGAATGGCTCAGGTGTGCCTCGATGTGGGGGACCTTCCACCCTTCTTTGTTTGGGGTTCCCCCTCCCTGCAATCTCAACCATGGGCTTCCTGTGTGTAAAGCATCTTTTGGCCAACCGAATCAGGGTTTTTCCTGCACCTTCTGTGTTCCTGGCATCTATGATTGGCTCTTGTGGCTGGGGTTGATGAGGTAGACAAATGCCTTATCAACCCCAGCAAATGTGTTGGATATGTTGAATGCTGCCATTGCTGAATGAACAGGGAGCTCCTCTGTGGTCGTTTCAGTGTGGGCTTGAGTCGTAGCAGCACTGTCTCTTTTTCTCCTGACTTGGTAAATAAATAAATAAATAAAAATAAATAAATAAATAAATCCAGGCATGAAAAAGGTTTGCAGGAGTACATCCTCCCATCTTCTGTTTCCCAACCCTATGCCCAATGGAGTGAGCCACTGGAGGTTGCTGGAGTGGGGGTTCTGCATATGGGTGGCATGTTGCCGTTATTGCTGGCACAGTCTCTGATTGGTGGGCTGCATCTCTGGATCAGTGTAAGGTAATTATAGGACTATTAGGCCTGTTATCCAATGGATTTTGCAATCCCTGTAAGTTTCCAATGCAGTTCTCAGCCCAAAAAATGTACCGAAGCACATTTTAAAATCCATAATTCGAGAAATGGTATATTCAGAAATGCATAGTCCAAAATAAAATACACTTAGAAATTTGTATTTTGAGCAAAAAATACATTGAGAAATATTTTAAATACTTTAAATACTAATACAGACCAGAAAGGGTGAGTATATGTGACAGTGATATAGACCAGAAATCAACTTATTTGCTCACTGCTCCTTCTGAGTGGCATTATTAGTGGTTGCAGCTAAAAGGGAAATTATCTGCTTTCCCTTATAGAGACAGAAAATCTTTCCATGCATCCATAGGCCTTTTGGGTTCCTGGCCTATTTCATGTGCTTAGTAGACCTAGGCTGACCATATGAAAAGGAGGACAGGGCTCATGTAACTTTAACAGTTGTAGAGATAAGGGAATTTCAGCCAGTGTCATTTGTATGCAATTAGTTCCTGGTGAAATTCCCTCTTCATCACAACAGTTAAAGTTGCAGGGGCCCTGCCTTCTTTTGCATATGGTCACTCTAGTATAGTGCCTGCAACTTTAACAGTTGTGATGAAGAGGGAATTTCACCAGGAACTAATTGCATACAAATGACACCGGCTGAAATTCCCTTTTCTCTACAACTGTTAAAGTTACATGAGTCCTGTCCTCCTTTTCATATGGTCAGCCTAAGTAGACCTTATTGTGTTTCTTAGGTAGCACTGTAAAAAAATAAGAAAAAATAAGCATGACTTATACCAGAAGTCCTTAGCCAGCCAAGCCACAAAGATCCAGTTATTGAGCCATATTTGCACGCTTCTCATTAATTCGTTTTCCTGAGCTTTGGGGATTTCCATCATCGTAGTGGGGTTATTTCTTCTATCTATGCCCCATGCAAATCCCTGCTTTCTGATACAAAGCTATAAGCAAATCACGGCAAAAACGTGTGCTTATTATGCTAATCCAATGTCCCAATTGACATCTTGGCCTTGAACTCCTCATCCATACACCTACCTCAAACACAGCAATTATAAATCATGACAGCTGAGGCCAAACACCATATGTGAAATTGATCTTAAAAGTATAGTTTATTGTGTATCTGACTGTGGGTGTCTACTTTTTGCAGCTTGAAAATCTTGGGAGTAAAACTGATTGTATAAGAAAAGGAGGAGAAAGCCATGCTTTCTAAACCTTCAGTGTTTCTGCAGTGGTAAGATGATTTGAATTAGCCCATCAAAACAAAGGTGTGGACCTTTCACAGAGAAAGGCCTAATATAAGAGTTGCAATATGCACACTTCTAATTCAGTAATGACGATAATATCCAGGCCAATAAACAAGGTACTTCCAGTTTCTTTGATCTCATGGAACTTATCGTATCAGCAGGAAGCATCTTCAAATTGTTTCATTAGGGATGTAAGATTCTTGTGTTATGAGTCATCAGCAAGTTTCTATGAGAAGATGAGTTGCCTTTTCAGTTTCCCCACCCCACTAGGTAAAATACCTAACTATTGTATGCCACTTTGACTATTTTAATAGTGTTATCTTATTTGTAAAGGAGGAAAGGAAAGAAGTGCGATTTCTCCTATTTTTCCACTTAGTGTGGGGAAGCGGCAGGTTAGCATCGTGTTTGCAGGACTTCCTTTTCTCTGCTTGTACAGCAAACAACTTAAGCCCATCAACATCACATGAAATGTGAGCAATGTTCCATTGTAAACCTAAGGTTGCCAAATAATGTCAGCTTTACAAAAGGAATAATCAGTGTGTATCCTGGTGATAACTAGTCCCTGAAAAACTGCCAACATCCAATATGCCAGAACCTTTTTACTTTGTGAGAGGTTAGAAAAGCCACTTTGTTCGGCTCCAGAAGAAAACTGCTCAAGCAGAAACATGAGAGAAGAGATGGGGAAGGTGACAGACTCCGAAGAAATTAACACTGAGCACAATTACCACCTCCAACAAGCTACAGTACCAGAGAAGTGGAAAGCAATAGTGCTTCCTCCTATCTAGTAGCAACAGAGAGGTTGTGTGAGCAAAGACCACCCTCTTTAAGAATACTTTGAGGAGCAGAGAGAAAACAAGATCTTCAAGATTGACAGAACACTTTTTTAAAAAAAACAGGGGCATGTGGATTACATCACAATACATCAATTATGCTCTGCTATTTTGGTCCTGAATCCTATTTTTTCTTTTTAAAACACCATTTATCTTCTTTCATTGTAGGTTGCGTTTAAACCTGTCAGATGCCGTGTACCTACAGAACAGACAACTAGGGAATTAGGTTTCCAAATGCATTTTCCCTTTAATTAGTCTACACAATGTGTTGTTTTTCTTAAAGGTCTTCCTCCCAAGTTAGCAATGTCCTGGTTTCACATTCCTTAGTTTATGAGATTTGATGTAGTCTCCATGCAGCAGCTGTACAGTAATGCATTTTTTTCCAAAAAGGGGGGAAATTCCACATAGGACTTACAATGTTTTGCCATTAAACTTCTTTCATCCCACATATTTGTTTATCCTTTTTAAAAACATGATTAGTTCTTTGTGTTATGCCTACAATTTATTTATATAAGCATATACATGGGATCCCACAGACTTACATAGGCAAAAATCGATAGGTTCTTGCTCCCAAGGTTCATACAATCTAAAATAGTTAAGTGGAAGAAAGAGAATGGAAAGGAGAATGTTAGGGATGTATGTATGTAGGCCAGTGCAGTTCCATGTACTGAAACGTGTGTTTGCAACTGGGAATATGGATTAAGCCAAATGCCACTCAGAAAAGGTAGTCTTTGAGGAGGAATTAGAAGGGAGAGAGGTGGTACCATTTACATGTACTATCTGTGTACACTTGAGCAAGTAATACAGAAATTGTTCTGATTTCCTCTGTAACTATTCACTCATCATTGTCTAATTCGTTATACACTCATAGCTGAGTACTTCATAGCTGAGTACTTCACAAGTTTCTATTAAAACTCAATCTACCTGTTCTTTTATTTGGCTGTTTTGCAGCCTACCCACCTTTAAATGTCAAAGTAAGTGAGGTGGCATCTTTAATTAGACTAACAACAGTTTGAAGGTAATTATTTGAGAAGTATGTATTTACTTATTACGTTTAACCAATAATAGTGCCTCTGATAAGGCTGAGGTTATTTCTTCTTCTTCAAGCTGTAAAGCTTTCATTGTAGAAGATTCTCCCTTTCAATATTTTTTCAACAGTTTATCACTGACGGTTCTAAAGGGGGGCAAATGCCTGCTGCTCCAGACAAGCAGCTCACTTCCCGCCCCCATTACTGGACCTTTGTGATTACCTGAAGGAAAGCAGATGAATTATAAGTAATTCATAAACTGGGCATTAAGAGAAGACTGCAATTCTAAACATGCTGCCTTGAAAGTTAACTCCGACAAGATCAATACGGCTAACCCAGCGGAAGATACAAGCTCAGTTCCAGCTGAACCTTAAACATTCCTGCCTGCAATATCCAAGCATAGTCATTCCTAAAGACATCTGCCAATTGATAACGCAGAACTACAACCTGATAATTAAAGGAATTAAACAGGAATTATATAAGTGGAAAAAACAGACCTATCTTTATTGGGTAGGATAACAGTCTTATGCTTCAATTTTTGACCCTATCAAATAAAATTTTAGCTGAAGTAAGAAATCCCTTTTTTGCAACCACACTACAAATATGGAGACCAAAGGCTAAGGTCCTTGCGCCTGAGTCACTCCTTTTATAGATTATCTGGTATCCTAGGGGCTGCACAAACATTCCCAATATAGGTCATGGAAAGACAAAGGTTTACACCATTTACGGGATTTGTTCTCCGGTGGGGGGAGCTGATTACCATGGCAACTTCAGAACAGGTTTTCTCAGCCAAACTGGATGCAAAAGATCCAGAGTGGTTCTTTCACAAAAAAGTTGAATGCTAAAATGGGGTAACCTAAGTCATTAACCATTTCTGAAGAACTTTGCGTGGGTAGTAATGCTGTTTTGAAAGGGTGGTATTGTCTATCTATGGATGACTATTGAAAGATAGTTATAGTAGCTCACATCGTTTGAAAATCCAATGAAAAATGGACCTTCATATGCAGGTGTTAAGAGACTCAGTGGAAATTGCTTTGGATATCCCTCCTCTCAAAATCTTTTCAGCACAAATCTGAGAAGCATCTTTAAAAACTGTGTATAGATGGCATTTAACCCCTATCGAATTGTCCCAAATTAACTCGGATTTGTCTTCCTATGCTGGATGGGTTGTGGGCTCACAGGAATACTAATACTTAGGTAGCTGCCCACTGCTTCTTGCATATGGGTGGTGAAATAACAAATCAAACAGTCAACTTCTGTGGTGTCTTAATTTTATTATCTATATTCATTGAACATCTAATGCACAAGGACTTGTTACGACTTTTATTGGCAGCTGCTCATTTGGAGGCGGAGGCTCACTGGAAGATGGGTGAGGGCCTCTCAGAATAGGGGTAGACGGATAGGAATGCGGGACATGGCATTTTCAAAGAAATTGACTCATAAACTTGAAGGGGTGGAGAACTGAGACTTGTTTATTACTGACTGGTTTCTATTTATTGAGTACCTCAGTGGAAAAGCAGGGAGGCAGAGCCCCTCCAAATATTCAGCATAAATTCTGGAGGGACATATTATGACATGACACAGAAACTGTATTATTTGTATCTTAAATGGATGTAGACTGGGCTAAACTGTACCTGTTATAAAGTTACAATAAATATTTTTTAAAAGTCAAATAAGGCTTACTTTAGAGAAAATATGTTTTAGGATGGGAACATTAATTTGAAATGTTATTTCTCTTTCAGAGAAACTTGACCTTCTAGAAGTGCACATTGCTTCTTCTGTGCCACTCTGCCCAATATTTTTTCCTGGTCCCATCACCGCAGTTTCAAGTTCTTGTTGCTCTTAAACAGTTTCCTTTTAAATTTGGTGATGGTTTCCTATCCCATGAAATGCCTGTATCTGGTATCTGCAATTCCTGAAGGCTAGAGGTGTTCCACTTCTCTTCAGGAGTAGTCCAGGAACTTCAGCCCCAAAAAGCCAGTGGACCTGGAAGAAATTTGAAAAAAAAGCTGAAATTTGGTACATAATTGCAGCTTTGCCTCCTGAACAATGTACTAAAAGCCCCAAACAATCCCATTTGAGCAACAGCTGCCATCTTGAAATAATGGTGGCCATTATCTGAATATAGTGAACTACCATAGTTGTGGGTTCTATTATCACCTAGGATCATAAATTTGGTGTCTACAGTAAGGTTTTTATTTACAGCAGGAAGATCATGGCAAGAAGGAGACCAACATAGCCCCATGCATCAAACAGGGAAGCAAGAGCTGCAGGGAGCTTGTTTTACTCTTCCCTGCCCAAAAGAACAAAAATAAGAACTTTGAAACTAAGAGCTAGTGCCTGATTCTGTCTTTTCCTCCTGCCTCCAAATCCCTTTTCCTTTTGTGTCATGTCTTTTAGATTGTAATCCTGAGGGCAAGAACTGTCTCAATACTAATCTTTATAAGCTGCTTTGGGAGCCTTTCTTGGTTGAAGAGCAGGGCAAAAATGCTGTAAACAAATAAATAAATGAATGTCTGTCAAAGTGACAAATTCTGTTCAGGGCCATGGACATTGTATGGTGCATGCCAGAAGAAATACTGCCCCTGATGCATTCACTTCATCTGGCATGGTTCTCAGGAAGCAGTTTGCAGGCTTGTTGGGGAAAAACGGGGGGGGGGGGGAATCTAGATGAGAAGAGGTACCACATGTACAAAAAAGGTGTATGCAACCAATGATTTCATGCAAAAATTGACCTCTTAGCAAGACAGTATAGTCTCAGACATTTCTATCAGGTCCAGAGGTGTCATGGGGTTCATCTGTGTGCTCTGAAATGGAGCTCAATGTTGGGTGGTGATACACTGAAATCCATTCCAACATTTCAGGCTGCAGCTCCCCAAAACCTCCTTCACCTGCTTGCTTGCAATTGCAAGTCAGGTTGTGAACATGCCCGTGAGTGCAAATTAGGAGGTTTGTTATGTACTACAATATATGGTTTTTGTGCTGGCCATGGTTGCAGTAAAAGACCTGAAGTGAAGGAGGAAGCGCACAATAGTAACATTCAGAATGAGATTTCCAATGAAAATCCTCAGGATGATATTCCTAATGAAAGTCCTCAGGAAAATTTATCCTGATGAAAAACTTGAGTTGACGTTTCTTGCATCTATGCCAACCATATGACACAGAGTGTACTAAGCAAGGAATGTATCATCATCTCATAGGATCTGGTTGAAGTAAAATGTTGATTTTAGCTAAAAGCACTCATACAAGCTTTAAAATTAGTATTGGTCCATTGTTACCATTCAACCACACTCCAGACATGAAATGCACATTAAAATTTGGGCAAAATTTAAAGAAAACCTTGACTTGTAGATTTCACCGTATAAGACTTCATTTGTTTAAATTTAGACATTAATGCAGACATTAAAATTTTGGTGAAGATCCTATGGTGTGGTTGTTTACTACTGCAGGAGCCTTATTGTGCTGTGGGATTGAATTTTTGATGTCTACAGAACAGTTACACCAGAGTTTTTAATTCACTATTTCTACTTTTATTCACACGGTGAAGATGGACCCAGTTCCATGTATTCAAACAGTGATCTAGGACTAGGTGACCACTTGAAATGCAACTGCAAGGACTCAGTGTCACAGAAGTGGTTTATATGAGCAGCTCCATCAGACAAAAGGAAGAGAGGCTACATTTGGCATGGTTAAAATGATGCAGACTTGTATAGAGAGCAGGGCAAATGAACTGCTTCCTCTCTCACAGGGTTTCATTTCAAGCAACTCCATATTCAAGTTTCTTGAATGTAAGTACTGATCCCAAATAGAAGTAAAATGAGGAGCAAAAGGAAGTGAATGCCCAAAAGGTGCACCCCTACATCTGCTTTGATTATTCAAAAATGGAATTGAGGGCAGTTAAGAAATGATAGACTACTTTCTCCTGAATAATCCTTAACAGTGGTATACTGCACTAATATAAAAGCAAACCAACGGTGTAAAACACAGGTAGACAATTTGTGGCCCTCTAGATATTGCTGGGCTGCATCTCCCATTATCCCTCACCACTGGCTCTGGTGATGAGGTTTGATAGGAATAGAAGTCCAACTATATCCAGAGGGTGACAATTTGCTCACCCTTGGTGTAAAAGGTAAATAATGAGGCCTTTCCAATTTGAGGCTTCATTTATGATAATATGATTATTAGATTGTGCATGCAGAAGGTCCTTGGTTCAATCCCTAATACCTCTGGTAGGGCCAGGAAAAGAATTCTACCTGAAACCCACTGCCAGTCAGTGTCAATAATACTGGATGGACTAATGGTCTCATAAGGCAACTTCCTATGTTCCTAAAAGGGTGCAGTCCTATGCATGTTTAAGACAGAGAAAAGTCTTACAACACCAAGCATTCCCCAGCCAGTCATGCTGGGGAATGCTGGGAGTTGTTTAGACAGAAAAACACTACATGCAGGGGATTATATCCTAAAACACATTGCACAGGCACCTGTTTATCTTACTTAACAAACTTGTAGAAACACTGGGGGTTACTGGAGGATAGGGTGTGACTTCCACACCCCAAACACCAATTAACAGCCAATTGTTTCATTTCTTCAGTTGCTCCAGCAGCAATGAAGCATTCCTTGAGGTCTCCTTCCTCCTGGAGCTTGAGATTCACAAAATGCCCTCCCCTATCAAAACTCCAAATCCAGGCATTTCAGACCGAGTGCTTATAAGCATACAAAGAGTTAGGTCCCCTCTACAAGGATTCGCTTTTGCGCCTGGTTAGCCGATTATGCGCATAATTGCAGAAGCGCATTTACGCCTAATCCCTCTGCACGAGAGGCGGCAAAGCGCATTAACGGATGTCCAAAATGCGGTTTACAAGTAGTTAATGCACATAAGCACATATTCACACAGTCAAAATGCACTTTAACGGACGGAGCAAAATAAAACTCGCGATTTAATGCGCATTCGATAATGCGCATAATCGGAGAGATAATGCGCCTCTACGCCCCATTTGTGCTCCGCTGGTGTGGAGGTAAATTTTTTAATGAGACTTCAAAGAGCATTAAACCTCTCGTGAAGAGGCACCCTTAATTTTCTTTGTGAAGGGAGGGCAGCTTCTACCCCAAAAATGGACAAGTTACCTCCTAATATACCCTGAATCTGTACCTCCTGTTTTTTTTTATATTTGGCCAAGAGGATGAAATGCCTTGAGGCATTCTCCCACCCATTCTCTGCAACAAAATAAAATAAAACATAAAAGAGGTAGTGGTGTCTTGAGATGATAGAATGTACTTTATACAAGACTGACAATGCAGGATTCGCTTTTTTGAATGCTAACCCCCCCCCCCCCCCCCGAATAACAGCACAGCATAGCTCGTAAAAGGTTGGGCTAGAACGTTGGGCAAAACCCAACATAAGTCAGACTCAGAGTAGAACCTACTCAAATAAATGCAACTTAATTTAGTCACGATTCACTTACGTCTCATTCATTTCAATGGGTATATTATGTTGGATTTCATGTTGGATTTATGTTGGATTTCGCCCTTTCTCTCCGATATGCGTGGTTTGGTACTTACCGTGAGCTGCTGTTTTTTAGTGAACACCGGAGGGTGGGGGAAGGTGTTTCCTCACCTGCAGCGACCCAGGGCAGTCTACTCTTGTGCCCTCGAGGTCCTAACCTCCTCATGGCGCTGCTTGTGCGCAGAACTGGCCTGGAAAGGTGAGTCAGTCTCTCTCTCTCTCTGTGGCGGGAAACGTGCCAGTGAGCGAGCCGTCCCGAAGGAGGCAGCTCAGCCCGCTTCTCGTCCCGGGTCCTCCCCAAGGAGCGGCGGCGGTGGCGGCCGAGCCCGCCCCTCTCCCAGCCTCCACTGCGGCTGCCCCCTCCTCTTTCTCCTCCCTCCTTTCCCAATTCCCATCTTCAAGCAAGGCGGAGCTGGAGCTTCGGTTGCTGCTGCTGCTGCCGCCGCCGCCACCACCACCGTTGTCGTCACCGCCTCTAAGGCGCCAAGAGTGGGGAAGCCTTCAGCGGCTCCGGGGCTGCTTCTGAGGGGACAGCAAGGTTGTGTTGCAGCGAGTCGTTGCCGTCGTCCCCGGGAGCTCCCAGAGCCGCGGGAGGAGGGATAAGAAGAGCTACAAAGGAGCGCCGGCGGCGGAGCCTGCGCTGCCAGCGGAGTCGCCATGAGCTGGGGCACGGAGCTGTGGGTGAGTCCCCCCGTTTGCTCTTCATTGTGTCTAGGATTCATTGCCAGCCAGCCACCCTCGGTCGGCAGAGAGAAGAGGGGGCTGCCTAGGCCGGCTCCTCCTTGGGGGGGGGACACGACCACTCGCCCCTCAGTACCCCTTGGCGTGTGCCATGTCGTGGCGAAGGCGGGGAAGACGCGCGTTTGGAGGGCTTTGTTGAAAGAAGTGTTGGAAGCGCCTGAGGGGAAAATAGGGAGACTTCAGCTGGTTGCTGGGGGTGCGGTTGGTTGGGGTTCGGGGAGACGGTGGTCGGGATATTTCCCGTGGATAGGAAAGAGGGGGCGGGGCTCCAAAGAAGCAGAAATGCTGATTACGCACACACACGGGACTGGGTATAGTGTCTGGATAGGCGACCCGGTGGGGGCTTAGCTTTATCATGCTTGCGCCTTAATCCACTCCCATCACGGTCTCCCTTGGTACATAAAGGATAGCCCTTATTTCAGGACTCGTCGGCTCTCTGGAAAGCCGTAGAGCAGGCGAGGCCACAGCATCAGTGCTGCCCTTCCTTTGGGCAGGGGGGTTTGATCTGGTTTGCCTTGTCACACCGGGTTTCTTCCTTCCTTTCTTAAACAAAGAAAAGGTGCCTGGACGTGGGGGCACTAGTGATATATTAATGCAGGTCTGGTGAGATAAGCCCGGAGACTGCGTGCACAGTTTGTGTGTGGCTTCCTCTTAAGGAAGAAAATAAAGGTGAAAAGGTCTTTCAGGTTTGCTGAGTTCCTTTCGGTGTGTGAGTCAGCTGTGCCTTGGATCCTGCTTTACGAGCTTCAGACAATGCTTGGTTACTCGGGAATGGCTACCACTAGTAACGAAGATAGGAAGTGTCTTAGCTAGGCAGTTGTAATGAGGTATTTGTTCAGGGGGCTGCAGTCTTGCAAATAAACAGCGAAGACTGCTAGCTAAGGTGCAATTAAGCCTTCATTTTTATTTAATTGAGCTTGGGCTAAACTAAGAGGAATTGTTGATGCAGGCTTATTGTTGTTGTAGGGTAGGCAGAAGAGTTTGTCTAACTGAGTCACTGGGAAACCCATATATTAACATTGGTGTAGCAAATTTTCTGCTCGGCATTACAGTTCCTTTCTGTGTAGTTGAGAAGCAGGCATGTAGTTCATCTTGCTGTCTGTGTACATGCTGTTTTTTTTCTTGAAAAATCCATTACTAGAGCTTATTGACAGCAACAATGATGGGGAAGCCAACGTACACCGAGCTCTATGGAGCCAACAATAATGTGACATGGTGCCTAAGGGACCAGCTGCCACTGCTGTGTTCTACAGATGATGACTGTCTCTATTGGTTAAATAAATGGATGGACAACAGTAGGAGATTCCAGGGGGAAATTATAATCTTGAGGCCTAGTTGTGAACCATAGTGGTTGATGCATGATAGTATTTATTGAACAAAGATGATGGAGAACTGTTACAAAATATGATTCTACTGTGCATCTGAGAGATCAGAAAGTCTGGCGCCTACTTGTGTATAGTCCTACCTCAATTGGAGCTTTGACATTGGTTTCAATAGACTACAGATTTTTTTTTCATGTGCAGTAGTATTCAAGGAACCTTTTAAAGTAATTATTAGTATATCAAGTGATGATGCACTCTGTTCACAAACATGTTAACAAAATGTGTGTCAGAATGCAAAAACAAAAATGAAATACTGCAGATACTCATGTTTTTGAAGAATAGATTTAACGTATTATGTTATTATTAGATTTATCTTATAGTCTGCAGATGTCTTTTAAGATTATGTATGTATTTTAGATGTATCAGGTAGCCTCAGTAAAGGTTTATGCTTTCATGATCATTCAGTAAACCTCCTTTACCTGGAGTGTACCTGACTTCAGTAAGTACTTTATAGCAGGTATTATTATGAAGAAACACTGTAAAACCTGTATGCTTTTGTGTGTGTGTATTTAAATATGTAGTTTCCCAGACCTTTAAGGTTTTCTTACCTTCAGAAAAACTACAATAATATCATTGGACTGATTTGAATGTATGAGAATGAGCCTAAGTGAGCCTCAGCCTCATGACTTCCTCCCCTCTGGTCTGCCAGGAGGAGTTCAAAAGCTTTCGTTTGCATTCTAGATGAACTGCAGGTTGTCTTGTCATCCGAATCTGGACAAATGGTAGTTACTATAATTGTAGTTAGTGGAAGCAAGACAAACCATAGCTTATGAAACTAGCTTGTTTTTCTAACCATAATTAAGATTTATCATCGTTTAGGAGTCAGTCAACATGCTAAGGGTGCAGTCCCATGGCCCAGTTACTGGGGAACATAGTGGAACGGTACTGTTGCACATGTGCCCTGCTCTGGGTTCCTGGTTGACAGCTGATTGGCCACTGTGGGAACGGAGTGTTGGACTAGATGGACCCTTTGTCTAATCCAGGATAGCTCTTCTTATGTTCATTAGACACTGTCTAGATGGCCATAGGATTTTTCATTTTCTGGGAACCGATGTTAGAGCCAGCACTAGGGGATGGAGCACAGAGAGGTCGAAAAGGGGGTGTTCCTGGGGAGGGGAGGAGACTGCAGAAGCTTCTTTATGCAGCTTCCTTTGTGCTGCGCGACCTCCCAATCTCCTGCTCTGAAGCTCAAAATCAAACGTCTAGCAAAACTGTAGGGTGGACAGAGGAGAGATTATCTTCTGTGCTCCAGCTGCCTTGCATAGGATAGTCGTCAGCCTCTCATTTCAGAGGCTATGGTCTAACTCTATAGGATTGCACCCTAAATTGGTTAATCTAAAACGTTAGCAGAAGTTTCTGAGCTCCTCATGGCTGCTCTGGAGGAGGGGAGAGGCAGGAAAGCATGTGAGCCCAAGGCTCATCTAGGCTTGTTCACATAGCACAAAACTATGGTTTAGCATTATGTCTGAATGTAGTCATTTGGTTGCTTATTTGGATTTAAAGCTAACCTAGAAAAATCTGTTTGAAGGCCAGGATCCTGTGCTGAATGAAGTATTCTAAATACTTAGTTTAAAATGAATTAATAGCCTTGAATTTATACTCCAGCATTCTGTTTAAAATACCCCCAAATTGGGTATTTTAAAACAAAAATAATGCTTAACATTCCTTCTGCTGGCTTGCAACTCCCTTGGGCTGTCAGATTCTCTTGACCTATGTAGATGAAGCATTAATATATTCCTTTCCAAAGCCTTGTCCTGTTTTGTGCTTGTCTCAGAATGTCTTAAGAGCTTCTGGGAAGAGCTTGTCATTTCTGTATCAATAGCTCAAATACCCTATTGCTGCTAGATTAATATTGGGTAACGTAGTAGTAAAGCTATTCTAACACTTGCAATTTTAATTGAAATCAGACAAATATTTCTATAATTCTTACAAAAAGTACTTGTATTTTAATTGACTGTATATTGAACATAAATGAAATGAAGCTTCTATAAAAGCAGATATGAAATGAAGCATCTATAAAAGTATTGAAAAAATAAATTAAACCTAGGTGAGTTTAACCATTGTAATATCACTTGCCAAATGCAAATACTTTCTGCTGCCAGTGCCACAGCTTCCGTTGTGTATGTCCTTGGGAAGATTTACCTCCCTTTCCCTTGAATACTGGCTGTGTTTTCTGGTAGATGCTGCAGTAACCAACCAGCAGTCCAGAAAGCTTCTGTTTTGGACCAGTGGTAAAAGCGAATGGGAATAAACAGATAAGGAATTCCAATAAAGCATTTCAACCATACTAGCTTCTCTGAGCCTAGAGTAGTGGCAAAATATTGAGGTTTCTAGTGAAGTACGTAATCCATTTTCATCATTGGTCTAATTTAAACCAAAGTATAATTTAAAGCTTTAGCCCAAAAGACAGTTACACGTGCAGATGTGTCATTGGGCCATGTGTGTCTAGTGCAGCGCTGTAGCTCTAAAGTTCCAGGAGGGAAGCAGTAGGCCAAAGTAATGTAATTGTCTAGATATGTACAATGGCAATAAACTTCAATTGTATACTAGGAAGAGAACCCATGGTTTATTTTGGATTGAGATTTCTCTGTTATTTGTGGTTAACAAACCATAGTTAAACCATACTGTAGGGCTTGCATTTGACAGCAACACATGATTCAAGAACAATCCATGATTTAATGACAACCCATTCTCAAAGGTTGTCGTTATGTGTGAATTGGGCCATACTCTGAGATGTTGCTATGGGCAAATCAGGCCATTTAGCTAATATTTGTCATACTGAGTCATGTTTAGACTTTGTTTTGAAAGACTGTGATTAAAAGATCTGCTTCATGAGGGCAAACTCATTCCACTATATTTTATTTTGTTGATACAAATACCTATGTTATCTAAGGTAGAAAATACATTTCTACTTTTCATAGTTTGCTATTTAAAAAGGCATTTCCTTTTTATGTGGTCAAGGTTTGCCTGTTTAAGATCCTGAAATTACTGAGACTTTCTAGCACCTCCCAAACCCCACTAGAACTATCTTAGTGGTAAACCAATGTAGAAGCGCAGCACTAATAGAACAAGTACAAAAAAGGGAGAGAAAAATCCAAAACAATATTTATTGAGAAGTTCTAGTGCTTTTTGAGCAAAAACTCTTCTTCGGGGGACTACTGTTACTAGACTTACATGCTTAGAGAATAGAGGGTCTTTGGAAATTATTCCCCCTTAAAAAGAGCTTTTGAACTTGAAAGCAGTCTAGTATGTGTGCTCTGATAATGTATAATTGCTACTACAAATTAAGATATAGAAAGCTCTAATGTTATATAATTTCAGACTATTTATATTTAAATGTCTATCTGATCTGGCCCCTGAATCCAGTTTTTCTCTTCCCGAACAAACAGATATTTTGCCAACCACTTATGTGGTTCCCTGTCCAGTGTCTAGAACTACATGCATGGCAACCTTCTGTGAAAGCTGCTTGTTGGGTATATTGGCCATATTGCCTGGAGGGCCTCCATGTTGGTACTAGCTGCCACAAAATAGTTGCTCATCCACATGGCAAGCTGCTTATATGTGTTAACAGCCTCCAAGTGGAGCCACTGTAATATGTAAGCATTTGCTGGCAGCCTCTTCATAGCTCGCTGCTAAAGGGCCTTTTCAAATCTTTAGGCATGTTTCAGAATACTGGCTGATATTTATAATCTTGCTGTGTAGTAGCTGCATCCATGGTTAGCTGGTTGTCTGAAGCATCTAACAATGTTATACTGCCTGTACTATCTACATCTCTATTGGGTAGTTTGTTGCTCCAGATTACCAGCTCCTTTGTGTGTACTGCAGTTGAGTCGAAAAGACTAAGCAATCCATTCTTGACTTGTCTTTTTCAGAGCTCAATTTAAAATCTTCTAGCTTACAATTTTTTTTCTGACAGTACATTTGGAAAAGAAAAATGCAGCCACTGTAACTCTATCTATTAATTTCTTTAGGAGTGGTCTCACACACTCAGAATAGGGAGCTGTAATGGAATGTGGTTGTGGCAGATAGATTTCTCAAAAACAATGGAATGTGCCAAAGCACACAACCACATCAATAGAAAACAATATAGTTTTATCACTATGTGTAGTTATACAACACCTAGTCAAAGGACTGAAATACTTTTTACTTTTTTACAACTAATTAACACAGGTATTTTATATCAGTGTATATCTTTTTGTACTGTGTCATACAACACAAGTCTAGAAGTTATATGTGACTCTAAATATTGGGACCAGTGAAGCTATGTGCTAGCAGTCACTTATGACTTCTAGACTTGTGTTGTATGACATGGTATAAAAATATATAAACTGATATAAAATACCTATGTTAATTAGTTGTTAAAAAGTAAAAAGTATTACAGTCCTTTGACTAGGTGTTGTATAACTACACGTAGTGAGATAAAATTATATTATTTTCTATTGATGCGGTTGTGTGCTTTGGCACTTTCTATTGTTTATAAGTACAACTACGGCCTTCCTTTTTTTTGTGGAGATAGATTTCTCAGCCATGTGTTGCAGAATATTATGACTCTAGATCTGATGCAGAGTTTGGTTTTTTTGGTGCTGTTCAGTGCAAATGTTACCTTTCTAGTGGGGTTTCTTATCTATTTATTTTGTGCAGATGCATTCAGACTTTGACCGATTCTCAGATAAAAGTGTTCTCTTTAGGTTCTATAATGGAACTGGCTACTTCAAGTGTTGCAGATAGGTACAGAAAGCCCACAAAAATGTTACCAGTATTCCTGCCTGTATGTATTGTAGGGCAGCTTGAGTGACAGGTTAGGCAAGTTACTTGCCTTGAAGGAACTGTTATTCTCTCCAGATAAGTTGGTAAATGGCTAACTGTAAAGTTGCCGTACTGTAGAATTGTAAGATTTGTTCAGGCATGAAAATTAAAAGGTCTTACTAGACCAATTGCTGTTCCAACTGAATCTAGCTTTACTTAGCAGTGTTAGTCAATATATTTCCAGCGTTAGTTCATAAACATCTGACACTTGATCCTGTTTCCAGAGAAAGTGAATCATTGGTCTTGAGATCCCCCCCATTAGTTAAATTTTCCAGATTGAAAACAATATTCTAGTCATTTTCAACAAAATTATTTTATCTGCTGATGTAGATATTCTTCCATTATCTTTTATGACTCTCTAACCAGCTTTGTTAATATATTTTTAAAAATGGAGGGTCTACAATTGTCTGAGACTTTCTTCTGCCCAGGGGACCTAGGGGCGCTGAAACCTGAAATCAACACATCTGGCAGGGCCCAATTTGAATGTCTGCAACCCCTCTTCCTCCTCATCTTAAGTTGCTGGTCATGCAGACATCTAGTCAGCCTTTCATTCTACCCCCTCCCCATTTTCCCCATCCTGCAAACCTGCTTTTTGTAACATCTTGCCTGATGAAGAGATTTGAGATCTTAAAAGCTTGCACATTATTTGTGGGACTTTGATTTAGCCTAATAAAGGTTTTGTACTATTCAGCTTTGGGAATTATCAAGCATAATAGTTCCCCATTTGTAGATGGCGGTAGTGTTTAGCATTTAATAGTTTTGAAAATGACATCTTTTTTATTATTTACTAAAACCATGTTGATGTCATGGGCAGAGGGGAAAGATTTCCCATGAATTGAAGATTTTTCATCAAAGTATCTACCTGTCAGAATATACAAGCTGGAGATTAAAGAGGAGAATAAAATCCAGGAACTAAAGTGAATCATTATCAGAATGCTGTGACTTCAAGCAACAATTTCGAGAGTAGAGTTCCATTTCTACTCTTTGGCCGCCCTTGGATGTCGTGCTAGCCCATGATGGGTTAATAGCCTGCTCGCAGTAGCTTATTTTTTAAATAGTCCACGGTCCCCTGCCATACGAGCAGGATAATAAGCTACTGTGTGTAACTTGACTCACCCCCCACCCCCTGTCCTGCTGCAGTCCTCCTGCTGGAGCAGTGATGCTGTTTCACCCGTGAAGCGCTTGAAGTTTGCAGGTTTGGGAAAAAAAATCATACACAGCCTCTCCCATTGAGAAGGCATCTGATCCACAATCAAACACCTACAGGATCCCTCACCAAGGAGTGAAAGTCCCAAATGCACTAAAAAGGGGGAAGTGGCTAGAAAACCTGGGGTTTGCAGGATTACACAGCCTACGCTACTCAGGAGGCACCCAATGCATCATTAAAACCCTGCGCTATGACACAGTCAGCAAGGAGCAGAGCAGCAGTGGTTTTTACCGCTCTTGCTGCACAGCTCTTTAGCCGACCAAAATAAGTCACAGTGACCATCAGACGACACAATAACCCACGACCTCCCCAGCCAAGGGATCTGCGTGGACTCAAGACTGGCAAGGCCTGGTCTCAAATTTCCACTCAGAGATGCAGCTTGTTGGTTGATTTTAGGCCAGTCATTCTCTGTGACTTAGCCTGAACTACCTTGCAGGGTTATTATTTGTTAGGATAAAATGGAGATGAGGGAATCATGTATGTGACCTTGAGCTCCTTTCAGGAAAGGGAGCTATGAATGCAAAATAAATGACAGAAAATTGTTGTTGGCAGGTGAAGCATATATTATTCTTGTAAGTCTTGCATACTGTAAACAATATTTACAGCGCTCTCAATTATTTTCAGTATTATGTCAATGAGGAAAAGGCAATATTATATATTCCCACTGGATGCTTTCTGACCAGTCTTAGGAAATCAGGCTATATTAACTGAAACCTTAATTAACTATTATAGTAGCCCTGAGAACCTGTTGGAAGGTGTAGTATAAATCCCTTAAATAAAACAAATAAATATTGTGACAAAAGTTACACTGAGGGGAGCCTTTTGAGCGGGGATAACATTTTTTGATGGGGAAATCCCCGCTTCATAATTCCTTCAGTTTTTAGCATGACATGCTATTAATGAATTCATTACTATGCATCCAGTGAGGTTACACTTCATCCCAGTTCAGTGATGTCTTGGCAGAAAGTTTGTGTACTCATCCTTTTTGGTTATTGTCAATTCTTGCAGCTGTATAGCAACTGGAAAAAAGGGAAAGAGTGGAAACAATTTCATTAAATGCTAAACCTCACTACTGAATTGCATTTGCCAAGTACAGTTGGTTCCCCAATACATAAAACCTTGGCTGATCTTTGTAGGTTGGTCCAGAATGAATGTGACTTGTCAGCATCTACTCTGTTTCTGCATGATCCCTGGTAAAATGAAGATTGTGCAGCAGCAGTTGGAGGATGGCTCCTCACATACCCAATCATGAAAATGGTGCTTCCTTTTTTTAAAAAAAGATTAGTGCACTAAAGATCTTTACTCATATTTCACATGAACAAATCTTTCATAACTCTAAAATTCTAAAACATGGTTTTCTTCCTTTTGCTTTGTGCATAAAGAAATGAAGCTGTGCATTATCACATTTATTAATTAAATGCTCTGTACACTACTCGAGGGAGAGAGAGACAGAAAGATAGACAGACAGACACTTCTTTACAGTAAGTGTCAAACATTAGCACATGAAAATGCTAGCCATTTCAATAAGTTGGTTTGCCTTTTGATACCTATTGTTCTTTAATACTTCTGCTTATCAAATATTTGCTGAACAGGGAGGGACTGTTTAAATCCATGTAGCACAGGCTGGTACTCAACAAATATGCTTAATGGATGCTCCATTCTAATGGAAACTCAGTCCCCACCCCCACCCCTATCACAGTGTTGCACACTGATGACACCTCCACGTTAACATGTACAAGAAGGCACCAATCAGTGTATGAAGATTGGCTGGATAAACCTGGGATGTTTCTAAATCTATGCAAAACTACACATTCCCTCCATGCTAAACCTAGTGCACACATTTCCTCCATGTAAAACCAGAAAGAGACCACAGTGCCACTTCCTGCGCAAGCCTCCATGATGTTGTTGGTAAGAAGACTGCATGGAGAATCCAGAGGTGTCCCAGGAGAAGGAATTGAGTTGTAACTCTGCATCTATGCAGAAGGAGGATCCATTATGGGTTCTTTTGTAGCTATTTAGGGGCCAAACCTATGATATGCCTCCTTCCTGCTTTCAACTTGCTTGTGGGAAGGCAAGATGCAGGACAGGATTAAAGTGGCAGCTAATCTAGTTCTGTTCAAGAAGCCAATTTTTAATGTGAACTCCCTGATCTAGCCTCTGACCCTGCTGGGGCAAAGCAATAGAGTGAACTTCTCAATTTGACTCACTTAAGGCTTATTTTAGTCATGACTTAAGTTCTATTGTTTTCAGTGGGTCTACTCTTAGCATGACTAAGTCTAGATCCAACCCAGTGTTTTCATTAGGAAATATTAGTCCTGTCTTTTCTCCATGAGGCTTAAATTAATGTTAGGCTCTCAATTAAATTTTATAAACAATATGAATTATTAACACTAAAGCTATTCTAATTATGTTGTTAATTTCTCTGCTCACCTTCATTATTATTCACTCTCTAATTACAAACTACATTTTCCTTGTAGCATTAACTGTTCTTACAGCTTGTGTATTACTTGGTTGTACAGGAGAACCTAGGAGCAGGTTTGCATGTAATGACAGCGCATCAGTTAAACATTCCATGGGATGTTGTGCATGACTGGGAGCACTGCAGGCGCACTGGCTTCAGCACGCCTACGACTTCTGCTTTTAATTAACAGCCTATAATTGACCCATTCATAGGTTTTTGAGCATGCCGTGCAAACCCAAGTTCTGTGTTTAGGAGCCGAACAACCCAGTAGTTAACACGTGGTTTGGGATGCAGTAGGCTTAATGTTCACTTTGAACTGGGGAAACCTTGATGCAAATCCACTCAGCCATGAAGCTTACTGAATGACTTTGGTCTAGTCTCTATTTCTCATCTTAACCTATCTCGAAGGGTGAGTCTTAGAATAAATGGGATAATCTCATGAACACTGACTTGAGCTGTATAAATGTGATAAATGTGCTATATAAACTGCATCTGTTGTATCAAGCATTAAGAGGTGTTTTTTTTTATATTTTTTTATTGATTTTAACATACACATACACATAATATAAACAATAATATAAAATAAAACAACTTCCCCCCTCGACTACCCCCTGTGCACCCCCCCCCCCCATCCGAGACCATCTCATAATCCTTCATCCTCTTTCCAAAATTTTAATGATTCTTTTGAAGGCAATTGTCTCTTTCCCGATCTTAAAACATAATTCAAAAGGGGAGTCCATATTTCCCCAAAATCACTCTTCCTGGACATTCCCCTCTTTATTTTCATTTTACAAGTCAACATATCATTCAAAGCTAAATCCCAAATTTCTTTATACCACTCTTCTATTGTATAACTTCGTTGCCCTTTCCAATTTTTAGCAATCAGTATTCTAACAGGTGCCAGGAGGTTGTTTACCAGTTCTTTATTTATTATAAAGCATTAAGAGGTGTTTAGAATTAGGACCATCTTGTTGACACTTAGCATGTAATTTTCTTTTCTTGATTTCATGGCTTTCTTTGTTAGTGTGCGTTCAAACCACAGCCCACTGATTCCATTATGCCATATCATCATATGGACACATTGGCTTCAATGAGCACATACAGCCCCAGTAGTTAGGGATATCCACAGTCTCTTGTATGAGCCAGGAAAATGCTCCGTGCCTGCAATGGGAAAGTCCCTATACCTGTACAGAATATTTTCCACACAGATAAGAATGGGAAGCACCTGTGTGCGTATGTTGCTGTGCTCGTGTCTGAGCTCCTACAGAGCTTTATATTGTGCAGTTTAATAAATCATTGACTAGAATATTGTTTGTGTTGTTGTGCTGACAACCTAGGGTTATTTCAATCAATTGTATAGATACATAAAATGTAAGCTGTTCAGGCTATAGTAGTTGTTGGGTATAATTGATGGTAGCATAGCTAATATCACAACAGTTGATTAAATATTAAATAGAACTTCACGTTTCAGCATGATGCATGCTGACTTAGCTCCACAGTAAGAAACAGCTCTCCTGTTCAAAATAACATGATCAATACAAATTTGTGCAATATGGATTAAAGTACCACCTTCTTGAACTAGCCTCGGTCAATCTTGAAGACAATTCCCAAAACAATATTAAAGATATGCTGCCTAAAAGACAGTGGAGAATTCCACCTGTAACCTTGGAAAGGAATTTGCACTTTTATCCATTGGCATAAAGTGGAAATTTTACTGTAGAGACCATTAAACATTACCATTAGAACATGATTCTGGATACAAGTGATTTCTTGCATATTCAGTACTTCAGTTGGATGTGAGGAGGTAAAGACAGTATTAAGATGAGGGAAAGCTTTTCAAGTTGGAAAGAGTATTTCATTTTGCTGTTTCTAGTCCAAAACCTAATCTTAAGAGATCTTTTAAGGAATTGTTTAGTCTCTGTGGTGATTAATATCTGGAACAGTATTTTCCCATTTACTAATTTAATAGAATGAAGAGATCATTGGAATTGCTGACCACATATCTGTCTCTCTTTTAATGTGGATATTGTTGTCCATTGTGGACATCAGATGGGCTGGCATTGCTGCATTTGGCCTAGTGGATCAGAAGCCTGCTAGCCATGTTCTGGACCATTAAGTGTGTGTTGGTGAGAAATAAATGACAGGACTACATTTAAGAAAGAAAAGAAAACTGAACAAACCAAACTGTCTGGCTGTTAAATATGTGCATATTTACTTGATTGGCATAAGTCACTGCAATTATCCCCTTTTGCAATATTTTGAGCCCCTGGCAAGCTGATATAAACTGACTGGTAGGCTGTGTCATCTTGGCAGGTCACACATTATGAAGCCTGATACAAGACATAGACCTGGTTCACATGACATGGTGGGTTTTCGTGGGCTAATCAATTATTGTGGGTTAATTAACCCACAATAAATCTTTGCATATATCACTTTGAATATATGACCTCTGATTGGGCTTGCAACATGTTGTGCAAATTGGGGTCATCGTGGGTTAATCGAAGGTTTAAAACCCACATTTAACCCAACTACTGATGTAGTGTTTAGTTGCCCTGATTAGAGGTTGCATATTCAAAACTTCAGCCGCACATGATTAACTCACATGATAAGCCGCTGCGTCATACAAACTGGACCATAGTATTAGTTAATTTAACATGTCAACTCTGCTCTTGTTACTGGAAGCAACTGGACATAATTGAGTTCAAAATAGCAGTAGTTGGATTAATTTAGGCCAGGGTGGGCAACTTCTGGTGGCCCAGGAGCTACCCCCCCCCAACCCAGTAGATTGCATTTGTACTCTGGGGGCGACAAAAAAGAACCTAGCTTGAAAACCAGCTAAATCTGTCCTTAGTAAGCCTCCATGCCACCAATTTCTTTTCCTTTACCCCTTAATTTTTCGCTGTGATGGGGACTGCACTGAGTGGTAGTGGGAGCCTCATGTCACATGTTTCCTACCCCTGATTTAGGCCAGTCAAACAAATATGCATACATTCTACTGCTGGGGGAAGTAAAGGCTCTAGTATGTGATAGTTTGTTTTTTAAGCGTAGTCCTACCCATTCTCCTCCCACCCCCTAAGTTCCACCTACAGGCTGTGATGGGAGGATAGGCAGACCAACATAATGTAGTGTTCCGGTTGTGCGTTTGGGAAGCAAGGCATGTGATGGGGCAAATTATGCTTAAACTGTATCTTTACAACCTGAAACATTTGCAGTTTTATAGTTCTTTCTCACCTTATACCAAACATGCAGAGCGTAGTATATTCTGAATAGATTTCATTTATTTATTTGACCTGTACCCTGACTTTCTATCAAAAATACCCATGCTTCATCTATCTTAGTAAGGCTGAGACAAGACATTACTAAGGCCACCCAGTGGAATTTGAGGCTTGGTGAATTGAAACCTCTTACACATCCAAGCTCACTTCCCACTGTTAACCTGAGCTGATCCTGTGGATTTCAGCCTTGCACAGATCAAAGTTTCCCCACCCAACACTTCTTTCTAAAAATCTCTTTGCTTTAGTTGGAGATTGTGTACAGCTAGAGTTGGGAGGGCATTTGTACTTTAAAACAAACACCCTCTTGCAAGATGTTTTAAAACCAAAAGATGAAGGCTATTTCAATCCAATTTTTGGCCCAGAACGTAGGTCTGCCAAAAAAGGTGGTGGACTTTTGTGTTCTATTCAGCTTGGCTTTGTCAGCATATAAGCATTCACACTTTGGAATGAGTAACCATTGGGGTGTACATAGGTAGTTGCTGTATTGGTCCCATAGAGTAAGAAACCATAGAGGACAGAAACACTGTCAGATGTTAGAATTATTAAAATGAGCTTCATTTTACCATTACATTTCATCCCACCCTATCCTGAACCACTGGAATAAAATGTGTTTTACCATTTCTGGATTGGTTTTGCTCATGTTTTGGTGAGCCTCTGGTAGAAAAATTATTCCACAGTACTGGGGTAGCCCCACAAACTCTCTCTAGGCCCAATGTTAACTAATTGACAAAGAGTGCTGTCTTATGGTTGTAATCTTGTACATCAGACGTGAGAGACCTATGTTCCTCCAGTTGTTGGATTCCAACTTCCATCAGCCCCAGTCAGCATGGCCAATAGTCAGGGTAATGGTAATTGAATATAAAATATGTCTGAAGGGTACCCCCATTATACACACTTTCCCCCACCGATACACACTTACCTGGGAGTACATCCTATTGAATTCAATAGAACTTATTTCAGAAGATGGATAGGGTTATGCTGTTAATTGAAGGCACATTTTGGAGAGTGTCATGGAATAGAGGGTGAAGCTAGTCTTTCAGTATGTTGGCTCCAGACTGAATAGAGGGTTATAAATTATAAGCAGCGAATGGAGCCCAAATTGCAATAGGGAGTTAGATGCTGAAACACTGTTTTATGGGATAATAAAGTAAAATGCTAGTGTTCCGGGTAATTTATTTACATATTCCTTTATGAATGAAAGTTGGCCCATAAATTGTTTTCAACCCTTTATACCTCATTGCCAGGAACAAGTAACAATTCCTTTGAGTGAGCAGTTTGTTACGTGCCACCACTCAAAACATTTCTGTGATGACCAAATATAAGCTAGTAGGCTGGCAAAGTTTTATACACATCTATCAGTCTGCCTTGTATTTTGTACCTCTTCAGACCTCAACATAGCTTTATGAACTAACGTGTTATATCGACAAACAAAGTATAAATGAAAAATAGGTGGGTAGTTCCAGTAATGTATTGCTGTTTTGATTGTGAATTTGCGAAAACCTTGATAAAAAACTAATTCATAATTTGACAGCTGCTTAAGTAGGTTAGTCTTTTCACAGTATATTAAACCTCGGACATTACTGGCTAACAAATTGCTTCAGTTTCTGCAATAGACTGTTGTTGCTGTGAAAAAGTTAGTAAAGCAAGATCCTTGCTTGATTGCCCTCTATCTCATCTCACATGAGACACATGGAAATCCTTTAGAAAATAATAAATGTATAAAACCTTTTTTAGTTTATCACATCATATTGTAAAATTTCATTTCATTTATTTATTTATTTATTAAATTTGTATACTGCCCAACTGGCAAATACCCTTGGAGAGGTTTACAATCATAAAAACCGAAACCAACAATAAAATAACAACCAGAACAATAAATGTCTGCTCAAAGAGAAAGTTCTTATCCTAGCATCTGAATGCATCCAGTGAAGATGCCAGGTGGATCTCCCTGGGAAGGGCATGCCACAGATGGACCAGTACAGAGAAAACTCTTTTCCTGGTAGAGGCTGTATTCATTACTAGAGTTGGAAGACCTAAAGATGGTGGTGCACGCGCTGGTAACTTCGAAGCTCGACTTCTGAAATGCGCTGTACATAGGGCTACCTCTATGCCTAGTCCAGAAACTTCAACTAGTTCAAAATATGGCAGCCAGGTTGGTCACCGGTACATCTAGGGATGACCATATTACGCCAGCTTTAAAATCGCTCCACTGGCTGCCAATGAGTTTCCGGGCGAAGTATAAACTGTTGGTTATTACCTTTAAAGCCCTACATGGTTTGGGTCCAGGTTACCTGCGGGATCGCCTTCTCCCATACAATCCGCCCTGCACGCTCAGGTCCTCTGGGAAGAACTTACTGCAGTCGGCCAAGACTAGGCTGACAACCGTTACCCAGAGGACCTTCTCTTCTGCCGCTCCCAGACTGTGGAATGACCTGCCGGAAGAGACTCGTCAACTTAACAGTCTTTTAGAATTTAAGAAAGCCATAAAGACTGTTCTGTTCCGGTAGGCATATCCAGTGGAATTTTAGAATGTTTTAAGGATGTTTTTAGGATTTTTATGCAGTTTTAATAATATGTGTCATGTTTTAATCAGTTTTATGTATTTTATCATGTTGTTGTTCCCCGCCTCGATCCAGATGGAGAGGCGGGTAAGAAATAAATTGTTATTATTATTATTACAACATTTTGAATTGTGTGGAATTGCTAAGCTATCACATCATTTATTTATTTATTTATTTTATTACATTTGTATACCGCCCCATAGCCGAAGCTCTCTGGGCAGTTTACATAGGATTAAAAACAATATACAAAAATTAAAACAGCAAAAACATACAACATACACACAATCTGTACATTTAAAACCACTATAACACTCCAAAAAGCTACAAAAAAAACAAACGAAACAAACCCAGGCTCCTCAGATATTGCCAAATGCCTGAGAGAAGAGGAAAGTCTTGACCTGGCGCCGAATAGATAACAGTGTTGGCGCCAGGCAGGCCTCGTCAGGGAGATCGTTCCACAATTGGGGGGCCACCACAGAGAAGGCCCTCTCTCTTGTTGCCGACCTCCAAGGCCCTCTCTCTTGTTGCCGACCTCCAAGCTTCCCTCGGAGTAGACACTCGGAGGAGGGCCTTAGATGTTGAACGTAGTGTTCGGGTAGGTTCATGTCGGGAAAGGCGTTCCATCAGGTATTGTGGTCCCAAGCCGTATAAGGCTTTATAGGTTAAAACCAGCACTTTGAATCGGGGTCGGAAACATACAGGCAGCCAATGCAAGCGGGCCAGAGTAGGTCTTATATGCTTGAACCTACTGGTTCCGGTTATCAATCTGGCCGCTGCATTTTGCACAAGCTGCAGCTTACGAACCACCTTCAAAGGCAGCCCCACGTAGAGTGCATTGCAGTAATCTAACTTGGAGGTTACCAGAGCATGGACAACTGAAGCCAGGTTATCCCTGTCCAGATAGGGACGTAGCTGGGCCACGAACCGAAGTTGGTAGAAGGCACTCCGTGCCACTGAGGCCACCTGCGCCTCAAGTGACAGAGATGGTTCTAGGAGAACCCCCAAGCTACGAACCCGCTCCTTCAAGGGGAGTGCAACCCCATCCAGAACAGGTTGAAGACCCTCCATCCGGTCAGCAGAACCACCCACTAACAGCGTCTCAGTCTTGTCTGGATTGAGTTTCAGTTTATTAGCCCTCATCCAGTCCGTTGTCGCAGCCAGGCACTGGTTCAACACATCCACAGCCTCACCTGATGAAGATGAAAAGGAGAAATAGAGCTGCATGTCATCAACGTACTGATGACAACGCACTCCAAAACTCCGGATGACTGCACTCAACGGTTTCATGTAGATTTTGAACAGCATGGGGGACAAGACTGACCTCTGCGGAACCCTATACTGGAGAGTCCACGGGGCCGAGCAATGTTCCCCAAGCACCACCTTCTGGAGCTGACCCACCAAGTAGGGGGGAGAACCACTGCAATGCAGTGCCTCCCACTCCCAACTCAGCCAGTCGTCCCAGAAGGATACCGTGGTCGATGGTATCAAAAGCCGCTGAGAGATCAAGGAGAATCAACAGAGTCACATTCCCCCTGTCTTTCTCCCGACATAGATCATCATACAGGGCGACCAAGGCTGTTTCCGTACCAAAACCAGGTCTGAAACCCGACTGAAATGGATCCAGATAATCAGTCTCATCCAAGAGTGCCTGGAGCTGGCTCACAACCACCCGCTCCAGGACCTTGCCCAGGAATGGAACATTTGCTACTGGCCTGTAGTTATTAAGATTTTCAGGGTCCAGGGAAGATTTCTTTAGGAGCGGTCTCACTGCCGCCTCTTTCAGGAGGCCTGGGACCACTCCCTCTTGCAAAGAGGCATTAATCACTTCACTGGCCTGGCCAGTTGTTCCATCCATGCTAGCTTTTATTAGCCAAGAGTGGCAAGGATCCAATATGGAAGTGGTTGCACGAACCTGTCCAAGCACCTTGTCAACGTCCTCGAGCTGCACCAACTGAAACTCATCATAGAAAACAGGACAAGCCTGTGCTCTGGATACCTCACTAGATTCACCTGCTATAACACTGGAGTCTAAGTCCTGACGGATGCCAGAGATTTTATTCTGGAAGTGCCCAGCAAATGTATTACAGCGGGCCTCAGATTGTTCTACCATGTCCTTGGGGCCAGCATGTAAAAGCCCCCAGACAACTCTGAAAAGCTCCGCTGGGCGGCAGGTTGATGATTGTATAGTGGCAGCAAAGTATTGTTTTTTTGCTGCCCTCACTGCCCCTGAATACAGCTTACCATAAGCACTTACCAGTGTTTGATTGCATCCATCAGGAGTTCGTCTCCATCTGCCCTCAAGCCATCTCCTGTTTTGTTTCATCACTCTCAGCTCCGGGGTATACCACGGAGCTGTACGAGCTCTACGCAGGAGAGGACGCTCAGGAGCAATCGTGTCAACTGCCCAGGTCATTTCTGCATTCCACAGATCAACCAGGGTTTCGACAGGAGAGCCAGCCCTATCAGCCGGAAAACTCCCCAGGGGGCGGACCATCTTAATCATGTCCAATTTATAATTTGCTTTTCTTTCAGTTAACAGTTAAAGACCTTTATTTGCTTAACTGGGCTGCCTCATCAGTGATGCAGCTATTGCCACTGGTGCATGATTCCTCTTGTGATGTTCATTGTATCATTGACATTCAAAGCATCTGTGGAAGTGGAAGCTTTTGGGAAGTTTTGCATCTGGCTAAGAATAATTGGAACTCGTGGTCATGTTCTAATTAAGAAATGCTGCAATCATCTATTTTGCTATTAGGAATAAGAATGTGTAGTTTGTTTGTTTTAAGAACACAAGAAAAGCCCTTCTGGATAGACCAAAGGCCTATGTAGTCAAACATCCTTTCTCCCATACTGGCCACCCAGATGCCAGTGGGGAAGCCCACAGGCACAACATGAGTGTAATAGTTCTTTCCTGCTGATGTTTCCTAATAAGAGGTATATAGCAGCATGGTACCTCTAATTCTGGACTTCACATATAACCATCAGGACTGGGATCCATTGACAATGTATTTATCTAATCCCCCTTTAAAGCCACATAAGTAGTTGGTGGCCATTCCGACATCTTTTGGTAATGGATTGCATAGTTTATCTGTGCGATGTGGGAAGAAGTACTTACTTTTGTCTGTCTTGAATCTCCCACTATTCAATTTTATTAGATGACTTAGAGCACAATCCTGTTGCATGTTTAGACAGAAAAAAAGTCCTACAACTCTCAACATTCCCCAGCCTCTCATCACTGTTCACTTTCTCCATGCCATGCATAAGCATAACTTCGTATGCCATTATGATGTCCCTTCTTACTTGCTTTTTTTCTAAAATTGAAAAGTCCCAAATGTAAGCTTTCCTCACCAGAGAATTATTCCAGTCCCTTGATTATGTTGGTTGACCTTTTCTCCACCTGTTCCAGCCCAACAATATCCTTTCTGAGATGTGATTAGAACTGTATACAGTATTCCAAGTGTGGTCGCACAGAAACTTGCATAAAAGCTTTATGATATGGGCAGTTTTATTTTTGATCCCTTTCCTAATGCTTTCCAACATGGAAATTGCCTTTTTCACAGGTGCTGGTTCAGTATTTTCATTGTGCTATTTGCTGCGACACCAAGATCCCTTTAATCATCAATTGCAGCCAACTCAGCTCCCATCCATATATATATGTGAAGTTAGGATTTTTTGCCTCAGTATGCATCACTTTACACTTCCTATTCATTAATTTATGGAAGATTCTTTTGGAGCTATTCACAATCTCTTTTTGTCTTTATCAAATGCTTAGTGAAACAGAACTTGACTTTACTGAAGCCGTATTGACTCTTCCTCAGCAAGATGTGTTCTTCTGTATGTTTTATAATTTTATCCTTATTACTTTCTGCCAATTTTCCCAGAACAAATGTTAAGCTAACTGACCTGTAATTTCCAGAATTCCTTTTAAAACATTGTTACGTTGGCTGCTTTCCAGTCCTGTAGTACAGATGATGATCATAGGGACAAATGCCTTTGTATTTTTTCCAGGTTTTTTTTAAAACATAAACACACATAGATTTCTATATATCCATAGCAATGAATACATATGAAATCCATATATATGAAAGTACAACTTTCTAGCAATTATACATATACTTCAACAAAAGAGGGCCAGAAATCCAAATAAGTATCCGTTCAGTGGTAGTGTCTATATGCCACCCAGTCAGATATTGAATGTGTAAGATCTTTAATCTTTTGCAGTATAGGGGGTGAGTGTTTGTCCTTCCAATGTTGTAATCTCAGTCCTTGGAGAATCCATTTATGCTGACCATTCATTAATTTCCAAGAAGCAGGTAGATAATTTAAAAGAGCGTGTTCCTCAGTCCTTTGATGGACTTGGGGGTACCTTTCCTTATCTGCAGTTTACATCCAAGCTTTCTGGAGATATTTGACCCACTTGACCTTTTCTTTCAACTTTCTCTTTACCAGTGAGGGGCTGGTAAATCAAATGGATTGTGAGCTTTCTTGGCAATTGTATATATATTTATTGAATTTGATAGCTACTTATGGTTAAATCTAGTGTTCCCTCCCCTCTGGTCTGTTGCACGACAATGTTCTAATGCAAAGCCATTTGTGGTATTTAGAAATTTTATATCTTTGTTGTGACTGGAACATGTATTAACATGCCCATTCTTCCATTCAAGAATTGGACACAGTGGTCAAGTAGTATATGACGAGCTAGGCCTTCCCTGATAATTACCCTGTGTAAGGATAATTGAAGTTGTCCATTACTATAAAACTCTCTCCTTTGGTTGCCTCCCTGATTTCATTGTCCATATCAAGATCACCTTGATAGGTGGCAAGGGGGAATTTATTCCCTTTACTAAACCACTTTTGGACTTTTGGCATTTCCATCCAGAGCAATTTGATGGTGGAGTCTGTCCCATTTAAGATTTCTTGTTTGACTCTATATCCTTTTTGTATAGAATCATCACTGCCAGCCCTATCATGAAGTGATAGGAAACAGGTGCAGCAGGTAGCAGAGGATGGGAAGAGCGGCCCTCTCCCCCTCCAAAGGGTCTGCTGCTGCTTGGTCCTGCTGGCCACCTTCATGGCCAGCCATGCAGGCGACTGGCAGAATCAAGAAGCAGTAGCTACCCTCTTGCCCCCATCACTCGCCCAACCTCATCTTGCGACGCCTTGCCTTGCCTTGCCTTGCCTTGCCTTGCCTTGCCTTGCCTTGCCTTGCCTTGCCTTGCCTTGCCCCTTCCCATCTTGCCTTGCCGGCCAGCCAGCTCACTTTCCCTAGCACGGGTTTGCACGCTGCTTGTAAGTTCTTTCTGCCTTTGGGAGCTGCACTGTGCGAGGTTGGGCAATCATGAGAAGTCAGGAAGTTCCAGGATCTCTTGTGATACTTTGCCTGATGAATAGGGGCCACGTGGCTCCTGAATGCAGAAAGACCTTCCAGGCAACAGATGGGCCTGCATTAGGGAAAGTAAACTGGCTGGCCATCAGGGACAGGAGGTGAGGTGTGGCGATGTGGGGGGTGAGCGAGCGGATGCTTTTGGGGGAAAGAGGAGGAGGTAGTGATGGGGGAGGCAGAGGTGGTGGTGCGGTGGGTCCTGCTTTATGCGGGACCTGCCTTGGGCCAGAACTGAAAATCATATTGCCCTCAGTACACGTTTCAGTGCCCTTCCTATAGAGCATGGATAGAGAACCTCTGGTCCACAGCTCAGTTTTGGCCCATTGGGCAAAGACCTCCCCATGTTACCTGAAGATCCATCCCCTCAGAAGGGAGAGGGGTGAGAGAGTGACTGAGGTGTGGCTGTCAGTTCACTTCCACTTTGCCTTCCTCATATGGGGGTGAGTGATGCCACCATGTACCTTGGTGGTACTTTGAGGTGTTGGTAGAGTCGAGTTCACTCCACTCCTACATAGTGAATGCAAAAGAAGAGCAAAATCAGTTTCTTGGTGGCTTAGATCTACCTGGGTTTTCCCTAGCCATGGAAAGCCCAGGTGAAGTGAAATTGGCTCCCTTAGATGGGGACCTGATGGCATCAGGGGGCGGCTCCCGACCCCCTAACATCATCCAGACATGATTTTATAATGGTTCCCCACCCCGCTACAGAGTTTGTATTCAGATAACTATCTCACTGGCTCTCTCCACTCCAGTGGACCACTATTATGCCCTCTATAGCTACATTCTCCTTTAAAATCAAGCATTCTCACTCCTAGTCTTGGCTCAGAGGTTTCTAACATTAGCATATAAACGCTTGTACATGGTGTCCCTCTCCAAATGTCTCTGGCAGGTATGTTTTCCCCCTACTACCCTTCGTCCTCTTTGGCTAACTGTTATGCCCTACTGTACACTAATTGCCAATTTTACTCTGTCCCCATTTGGATAATCAAAAATCTTTTCTCCTTCATTCCCTAGGGAAGAAGCTTTCCTCCAGGAATCAGTTTTACAACCTGCTCTATATCCTTTTTGATATTAAGCACCAGCAATCTGATTCCATTTTGATTCAAGTGGAGCCCATCACCTTTGTAGAGACCCAGCTTATACCAAAATCATACTCAGCGCTTAACAAATTCAAATCCCACCACCTAACATCACCATGTCACCCATGCACTGAGAGCCCCCAACTCCACTTCTGTAGCTGGCCCTGAACATGCAGAGGAAACTACCTTGGTAGTCCTGGATTTCAACTTTCTACTAAGCAACTTTAATTTCGCTTCCCAAATGACTGGACTAAACATTACCATATTGTCTATACACTCATTTACAAACCCATCTCCCTAATGAAAGAATTGTCTACTGCTAGGAGCCCCTAATGAAAGAATTGTCTACTGCTCCAGTCCCCAGAGGCATGAGAGGATATCCATTCATCCCCCAAGGAGAGGGTCCCTTCTAAGGAATCATTTCCTCCTTACTCAGGGTGACCAGGGAACAGCAAAAGAGCTGTCACCCTGGGAGTGGAAGGCTGCTATCACAACCCTGAAGGCCTCATCCACAACCCACTTTTCCTCTCTCAGCTTCTCCAGGTTAGCCTCAAGGGAACAAGCTTAATTCCTGAGAGCCAGGAACTCATTGCACTGAGCATACATTAACAACTTCTGTCCAGGTGGTGGATACTCGTATGTGTGATATTGTGCAAAACATTGGGCTCAGTGGAGTGGAGAAGAATCTCAGCCCTGCTGGCTTTCTATCTTTACTTTTTGTTTGTTGGGCTTGTTCACTTGGAAGGTTTGTATGATTTTTTTTATTAAAAAGGCTGTCCTGACCTCACTATGTTGCCTGGTCTGCTGGCTAGCTTCCCTCAACTTCTACAGACAAGGAACTTTGCAAGATATTTTGAAGGCATATTAAAACGTAGAAATGCTAGAAATACTGTTAGTAAGTCTACAAATGGAGCAAGGGAGGCCAGGAGTTGTTAAAACATGAGCTACTGCTAATTATAGCAATACTAATTAAAGGCCTGTGAAATTTCATTCGTGAGGTGGAGGTTATTGGAATTGGGAGTAGGGGAAGGCTGCAGCCCTTCCCATGATTCATCTCTGTCTTTGTGAGCATAGCCAGGACCATGTTTGGAGACTGGCACAGACAGTGTGGCATCATTAAGGCCATTTATGTGGATAGAGCAGTTGAGATGGCTAGAATTGCTTTGGCAAACTCCCCTCTCCCCCACTCTGACTGTGGCCTGCTGGAAATGCAAATTAGAATCTCTTCTGTATCTCCCACCTTCCTCAGTCAAGGAGTAGGGATAGGGAAGGGAGGAAAGGAAGAAATGTATAGCATTTGTCATCCACCATCCTCATCTTACCCATTGTGTTGAATTAGGGAGTATGGAGGATAAGTCCTGTATTTATTGGGGCTTGGCAGGGGAGGGTTATCTTGATGCATTGTCTGCACCTGGTCCCTCAGTCTGCCTTTTATCCCATTGATATTCTGTGAATATGAAAGCACTAATGGTGACAGAGAGAATGTTAATTATTAGATGCGAGACCAATACTCCATCCCAGCAAGTGCAAGTAAGAACTCTTTTTTTGCTTGTGGTTCTTCCCTACTCCCAATGAAACAAAAAAGACAGGATCTCCAATTAGAATTCAACAAAAACACAAGCTGCAAGGAACCTTACATAACTGCAATTTACCAATATATGTTGTATGAAAAGAATAAAATTTATAATAATTTGAAGACATGTATATAAGCAAATAAGAAACAATCATTTATATGCACCAAATTGGCATGGTTATGATGACTGAGATGATTGATATGATGTATATGTATTGGAACTATTGACTTCCTTTGTAAATGACTGATATGATTGTTATGCATTGGAATTATTGATTTCCTCTGCAGATTGGTTTGTATAAATGGTTATGCCTTAGGGCACAATCCTATGTGGATAGTTGGCAGCTTCCGAATTCAGAGGCTGACAACTATCTAATGCAGTGTGGGAGGACAGCAGAAGCGATCTTGCCTTCACATTCCAGCCATCCTGCGTTGCTGCTAGAGAGCTGATTTTGTTCATCTAGCACCAGCGTCTCCGAGAGGGAGGAAAGGAGGCTGGGGCGGCCATAGAAACTGACATACTGCAGCTGACCCAGTTTCCTCCTCCCCCTGTCCCCAGGAATGCCCCCTTTTTGCCGTCTCTATGCTCTATTATCTAAGTAAGGTGAGCCCTGCTGGATCAGGCTGAGGGTACATCGAGTCCAGCACTCTGTTCACACAGTGGCCAACCAGCTGTCGACCAGGGACCAACAAAGCAGAACATGTTGCAACAGTATTGAGTAGGTAACTGGGGTGGTTCTTTCTCCACAGACTATGAGGGGGAGAGGGTCAGGGCAGGGAGTGTAGTTTCCTGACTTTAAGGTCAGAGCCCTGTCTCCAACCTTGGAGCCAGTAAACTGAACAATCCTATGATCACCCAGGTGCTGTCTGGGTGCGTAGGTTTGCTCCATTATTTGCTTATATACATGTCTTCAAATGATTATAAATGTGACTCTGTTCATACAATATATATTAGTAAATTGCAATTCTGTAAGGTTCTTCTTTGTGGTCTCTGTGCATCACACATATGGGCTCGCGCTGACGCCGAGCCCGCTTCGGAAACTTCATTAGCTAGCTTAGGTTTTAGGCGGGAACCCCTCCCCCCACCGCCCTACCGTGCATGCTCCGGGTTCCCGCTTACCTCAGTTCTTCTTTGACCGCTGCGCTGATCGCCTCGCGGGAGACTTCGTCGATATGTTCGTATCTTTCTGTGAAGAACAATTATTTTGTTAGATAGTTAGCTTAGTTAGTGTTAGTATCTTGTTATTGCAGTAGTTAAAAAAAAAAAAGAATATTTGGTTTCTCGTCGTTTAGATAGATAGGCTATTTTTTGTAGGCCTGCACCAGCTTATGGTGCAGACCGCACTTTTTAAACATTGCTCCAGGTGTCGGGCTAAATTAGCCCTCACCAACGGGCATTCTTTATGCTTAACTTGCTTGGGTGAATCCCATATCGTAGAGGCTTGCACCCATTGCATGAATTTTTCTAGACAAACTAGGCGCAATAGAGCAGACCGACTGCGAAGCCTCCTTTGGAGTAAGGCGCTTAAGGCAGTGGATAGACCTCGCTCAGTGCCAATGGAGTCGACCCCGTCTTCTTCTTGGGAGCATGGGCCTTTGCCCGTAAACTGCTCTAGCCCAGCAATGCCTGGCTTGCCCTCCTTGGGGTTGCAGCTCAGGAGCCTCCTGTGACGGCCGCTAAACCGTCTCAAAAGGGCTTCGAAGAAAATGAAGCTTAAAGCGCATGAAAAAACGTCGAAGGCACACACCTCGACCCGAAAAAAACCGTCTATACCGCCCTCAGTATTGACATCAAAACCGCTGTCGAAGGCAAACCGTTCCTTCTCATCTTCGAGGCCGGCATCTTCGCCATCGACTCAGCCGCTCGACCGCAACCCTTCGCCGATACCGAGCTTGTCAATACCATTGGTTCGCCCTCCGTTGGCGGTGTCCGCAGCCCGAGTTGTGTCGATACCTCCTGCTTCTTCGGTACCGTCTCCTGGAGACACTTCCCATCACCCTGGACGAACTGGTGGTCGACCACCGTTCTCCTTCGCCTCGTTCTCGAGCCTCTCGCGCCAGTTCCTCTTGCTGCTCCCGGTCAAGGTCTCGCTCTCGCTCTTGTGGTTGGGACAGATTCTCTGACCGCTCGTATCATTCTACGCAGCCGCATCGGTACCGGGAACATTGCTACCACTTCAACCCCTTCACGGGGCAGCGACTGGTATGTGGATCTTCACCTGTGCCACCTCTACCTCGTGTCCTCCTCGACATCGAAACATTGACACCGATCCTCCTCGACATCAACAGCCATCGGCTAGTATGCCTCCGCCGTCGGTACCGGAGCCTCAACACGGATCTTCTCCTCAATCTGTTGAGGACTATGTCTCCAATTCCTCTTCGGTTGCGTCCCCTGCTCCATCGTTGCTGTCCCCGGCTGACGGTGTCGGTACCACCGATAGGGCCTCTCCATCCATGGAGCTTGGCAACTTCTTGGACCAAATGTTGAGAATGGCTCAGTCGCTCAGTATCGAGCTTCAGCAACCACTGGAAGCCATCGATGACCGTATATTCAACGTTATGTACACGGATCCTGCGCCGCAGTTAACCTTACCCATCATTCCTACACTGCTGAAAACTGTCCAACAATCCTGGTCTAATCCTGCCACAATGGGGCCAACATCAAAAAGACTTGATGCACTGTACAAAGTCAAGAAATCTGACGCTCCTTTCCTCTTTGTCCACCCTAAACCAAATTCCATTGTGGTGGAGGCCTCCCTAGGAAAATCCAATAGGAGTCACTCAGCTCCAACCGACAAGGAGGGACGTAAACTTGACTCTTTTGGCCGACGAATCTATTCCTCAGCGGCTGTGGGCATAAAAGTGGCCAATTATCAGGCTATGATGGCCCGCTACCAACTGTTTCTTTGGGAGAAGATTTCTGCTCTTACGGATTATTTGCTGGACGAACAGCGGGAACTGGCCAGAGTTTTCCAAGCAGAAGCGGTGCGCCTCTCAAAGCAGGAGTTAACCATCTCCCGGCACCAAACCGATTGCGCTGCTAAGGCGATGGTTGGCGCTGTGGCCTTACGTCGCCACGCCTGGCTCCGCTCGGCTACTCTTCCCCAAGAGACGAGAGCAAGGATAGAAGACTTACCGTTCGATGGGAACAGTTTGTTCAATACTTCTACGGACACCACCATGGATACAATCTACAAAGCAAAGGTGACGGCTCGCAAAATGGGGTTTACCCAACCACCACAATCAACTTACCACCCGCGTAAGTGGTACAGATCGGTCCACTACGAGCTGCGGCAGCAACAGGATCGCACCCAACGCTATCAGCCTACGCAGCCTGGTTCGTCTTATCAGCAGAGAAAACCAGCCTCGCGCTTCCGGCAGTCCCACAATAAACAGGACATGACCACTAAACGTTGCCTTTGACTCTGCTCTACCACCTTTGTCCCAGGAATCGGACAACAGACTCCGACCGTTTTATCAAGCGTGGGCCTCCATGACCACAGACCTATGGGTCTTAAACATCATTGCAAACGGCTACATGATAGAGTTTCAAGTCCCTCCTCCTCTGGGCACCGTGAGGGTCACACCACCTTCAGAAGCCTTGTTCGCAGAAACAGCATCTCTTCTGCAAAAAGACGCAATCACAAAGGTTCCACGATCACGCCTACGAACAGGGTTTTACTCTCGATACTTCACGGTGCCAAAGAAGGACGGGGCCTTCGCCCTATTATGGATCTCAGACATCTCAATAAATTTATAAAACCAAAGAAATTCCGCATGATAACACTCTCGGTTATCCTACCACTACTAAAAAAACACAGGTGGTTCACACTGATAGACCTGAAGGATTAATATTTTCACATCACTTTTCATCCATCACACCGCAGATATCTAAGATTCATGATCGGACAACAGGCCTACCAATTTTCCGTCCTCCCCTTCGGCCTAAAAACAGCCCCCAGAGTGTTCACAAAGTGCATGTCTGCAGTGTGTGCGCACCTGCGGTCCAGGAATATAGAACTTTATCCTTACCTGGACGACTGGTTGATAGTTTCTCCTTCCAGGGCCCAGGCTCTCATGGATGTTCACACAGTCAGCTCACTCCTCTCCGCTCTCGGTCTACAAGTAAACATAGAAAAATCTATATTTCAACCTTCACAGACCATTCAGTTCATAGGTGTTCAACTTGACTCCACGAGAGGATGGGCCTTCTTCCAGGGGACAGAGTGCACACCCTACAGCAGCTTGCCCACCACTTACAACGTGTGCCACGTGCGTCAGCCTTCACAATCCTACGCCTGCTGGGCCTTATGGCTGCCTCAGTCTTTGTGGTGCACTGGGCGCGACTGCACATGCGGCCTCTTCAACAGCTTCTTCTACAACATTTCCCCCCCACCCAGAATCCTTGCGGGGTCATACTTACCATTCCCCAGTATGTGCAGACCTCTCTACGCTGGTGGACCGACCCGAGCAATCTCTCTCGGGGCATGCCGTTCGTAGACCCAGGCCCATCTCGCATTGTAACGACGGATGCTTCAGTGGACGGCTGGGGGGCACATCTGGACGACCTGAGCATACAAGGAAGGTGGTCACATTCGGAGAGACTCCTTCATATAAACATGTTAGAGCTCCTTGCGGTAGAAAGGACTCTTCACGCGTTTCGGCCTCTCCTGCAGGGCCATCACGTTCGCATACTATCAGACAATACAACCGTCGTGTGGTATTTGAACAAGGAGGGGGGAACTCGCTCTCCGCAGCTCCTTCGTCTAGTGAGGGACATTCTACTCTGGGCTATCCCTCCGGACATCAACCTCTCTGCGTTGCAAATTGCCGGCACAGACAATGTCAGGGCCGATGCTCTCAGCCGTACTTTCCGCGACAACCATGAGTGGCAACTGTCACCAGTCATCCTGAGATGGCCATTTACCCGATGGGGACATCCCCTCATCGACTTGTTTGCCACGGCGGCCAATGCTGTGTGCCCCGCGTTCTGCTCAAGAGCCGGGATAGGCCAATCCTTACTAGGGGACGCATTCCAATGGGACTGGTCCCGGGATCTCCTATACATGTTTCCCCCTTTTCCCCTAATTGCCCGAGCAGTTACCCGAGCTCACCGATACCGGGGCGGACGCCATCCTGATCGCCCCATGGTGGCCGAGACAAGCTTGGTTCACACCCCTCCTCAGGCTAGTGAGACACCACACTTGGCGTCTCCCCAGATTACCCGACCTCCTGTCCAAGGACGGGGGCAACACTCTTCATCCGGACCTCCGCACTTTGAAACTCACGGCGTGGAGAATCCAGCCCGATGGCAAAATTTAGCTGTCCCACCAAACATCAAATCTATTTTCGAGGCAGCAAGAAAGCCCTCTACAAGAACGTCATATGCCAGCAAATGGAAACGTTTCCAGTCATTTGCAGCCACTAATGGTTTTGATTCTTCCTCAGGAACCATGGTTGGGGTGATTGAATTTTTGTACTACCTACACACTACTGGTCTAAAGACTACGTCTCTCCGGGTTTACCTAGCAGCCATTTCAGTGAACCACGACTTAGTAGATGGTTTTTCAGTGTTCACGCATCCACTGGCTAAAACTTTCCTTAAGGGACTACACAATATGTTCCCTCCCTTTCGCCCTGTAATACCACAATGGAGTCTCTCAGTTGTTTTGAGTGCTTTGACTTCTAAACCATTTGAACCATTGGCCACTGTTGACATTCGACTCTTGACGTTTAAAACAGTTTTCCTAGTGGCTATCACGTCTGCTAGGCAGGCTTCCGAGCTTACAGCACTACTTGTAGATCCCCCTTATACACAATTTTTTCATAACAAAGTGGTATTGCGTCCTGGCCCGTCGTTTGTCCCCAGAGTTACGTCCAGTTTCCACATCAACCAGGACATTGTTTTACCAACCTTCTTCAAGGCTTCTTCAGATCCGTTATGTTCCTTGTTGCATGCCTTAGACGTTTGGCGTGCGTTAGCATTCTACAAGGCAAGGACGGAGCTCTTTCGCAAATCCCGACAGCTTTTTGTTTGTTATGGAGGGAAAAGCAAGGGCTCTCCAGTGTCCACACAACGTTTGTCGAGATGGATAGTAGAAGCTATTACCCTATCCTACCAAGTCGTCGGCAAAGAGCTTCCCACCTCGTTTGCAGCACACTCCACCAGGGGTCAAGCCACGTCCACGGCTCTTCTGCATGGTGCATCCATCCCTGACCTTTGTAGAGCTGCTACTTGGTCTAATGCGTCCACCTTTGTCAAACATTACAGATTGGACATCAGAGCGCGACAGGACTCCTCCTTTGGAAGAGCAGTCCGTTCGTCGATATGCCAATGATTTTTCAGCGTGCCTACCCACCTCCGGTAAGTTTGCTTGTTATTCGCCCATATGTGTGATGCACAGAGACCACGAAGAAGAAATGCAGGTTGCTTACCTGTAACTGTAGTTCTTCGAGTGGTCATCTGTGCAGTCACACAACCCACCCACCGTCCTCTCTTGGCAGCGCTTTTGTGTTTGTCAAGAGGCTTTCCGAGCATGCTCATACTTGACAGCTTATAATATACTTTATTCTGTCGGATTGCCTTGGTCGCGAGGCTTAGCGATCTCATAAAACTGAGGTAAGCGGGAACCCGGAGCATGCGCGGTAGGGCGGTGGGGGGAGGGGTTCCCGCCTAAAACCAAAGCTAGCTTACGAAGTTTCCAAAGCGGGCTTGGCGTCGGCGCGAGCCCATATGTGTGACTGCACAGATGACCACTCGAAGAACTACAGTTACAAGTAAGCAACCTGCATTTCCTTGCACCTAGTGTGTTTCTTTCGTAACATGAGAACAAAAGAGTGCTTAGGTAAAAGTAGACAAATCCTGTAGTTACTATGTTGTTTATGTGGGAGCGGGGAGACGTGGAGCTCTGCAAGTATGTTAGTTGCGTTTCTAATTCCTTGTCCCAAGCCATTGCTAACTGTATGACTGATATTCAGAAATATATTGGTTATCAAGGATGTATTTCTGATCTTCAGGACCTTAACATTATTTTCATTCATCTGCAGCCCATAGCATTTTAGCAAAATTTGCATTAAAATGCTTGTGATTTATTAGAAACTTTGTTTTGTTATCACTTTGCTCTTCTAATATTTGTGACTAATTCAGATAGCTCAGAAATAATTATTCATCCTGATTACATTATTATTCCTGGTATATCTTCTTTAGCACTTAGCTTAAACAAAACTTGAAACTTACACAACAGGGTCTAAAACCTGTTTGTATGCATTGTCACTCCAGCAGTTGATTCAGAGGGTGTTTTCTTCTCCTTCATGACACTGGTAATAGGATAATGATATAAATAGGATATAAATTTGTTCCATAATACACATTAAAGATAATTATGACTTTCAGTGTTACCCTATTATTGGTTAAATTTGCCTGTTTAGAAATTGGGCCCCAGGATTTTGCCCGGAGGTAAGATTGGGAGGGGGTCTCACCTTGTTCACTTGCTTCTCCACTACTCTTGCTCTCCATGGAAAGAAATTAATGTCAACTTGAAGGTCTTGTGCTTTATTGGAACGTTACTTTCTTTTCTCAGCACCCTCAAATAGAGGAAGCACACAAGCAAAAAGTCCATTTCTCACCCTGGATAGCCAAGCTATGTTTGAACAAATCATAAGAACAAATGCCCATAGGAAATCAAGCCACCATTAACTTTAGCTCAAAATAATCTCAAATGTAATATAAAGGCCCAGTTTGCACATAATGGCAAATTGTGGGTTATTTGCCCATGATTTGTCTGGAGTAGAGATGTGAAGGTCTGGAAAAATCCTGAAACCCCCTCCCCCTGGTTTTTCCAGTTTTTTCATTGGCTGTTTTTTGTATCCCCCCCCCCCCCCCCAAAATTGAAAAATTGAACAGCTTTGGATTATGAAATACTTTCCTTTAGAATTTAAGACAAAGTAGTTATATATTATTCCCCAGCTTTTACTCCCCCTAAAATGATATAGAAAGACTAGAGATGTAAAATATTTATAGTCTTTTATAGAAAGACTAGAGATGTAAAATGTCTGGAAATAATGAAACCATGGGCGAAAAAGTTTTTTTTAATGTTCTCTGTTAAATTCCCATCATAGTTATTTCTTTCAGCTTAACTGAGTTAAACAACTCAAAAGTTAACCTGCTTTTTGTTCTTGGGTTTAACTCTAAATTGTTTAATCCTTAAACAGTGAGGATCACACCAGAGGCAGCTTGCTTACTTGCTCCTGCTCGTATCCACAGTTAACTCACAATTTACCATCATGTGTTAACTGGATCAAAATGTAGAACTTCATTGTCAGCAGAGTCTGCAGTACTGATATGGATCATTTAGCAAGTTTCTTGTTTAATAATATCACAAGTCATTTATAGAATATGTTTTAGTAAAGGGGAGAGGTTGTTACCTTCAAAAGAATCGTTGCAATTTTGGAAAAATGTATAATATATTAGAGCATTGAAGGTCTCAAGGGTAGGGGAGCACAGGGGGGATGTTGAGGTTTTATTTATGTATTATGTTTATTTTATGTTGTTATATGTTGAAAAAAATAAATAAAATTAAAAAAATATCACAAGTTACTCAGAGCACCTTTTCCTCTGTATATATCCTCTGATATAATTCTTCTGAGTAATTTGCATTCTTCAACGTGATGCCTGTGCATGGTGGGGAATCTGGCTCCATTTTTTTTTTTTATCCCTGAGCAATATAACTTACAGAGCAATTGCACGGCACTTCATATGGTATGGCTCCCCTCTTCCACAGTTGCAGACAGAGCTCCTACCGCAGAAGAAATCTGAGTGTGGTTCTCCCCCCCTCCCCCCCAATTCCCCATTGACCTTTTGGAAAGGAGAGGGATGGAGGCATGTTGGTAGGTGAGGAGGGGAAGGGTTGTGAATCCCCCACCACTGGTCCTGCTTTCAGTAATGGAATTCCACTAGAAGGGCTCAGAGTATAGACAGGTGAAAATCTCCTCCGTCACTCCTCCTGTCTTGATAGTAGCAGCCCAGCAAGGCATAGGATTCTCAGAAGCCTCCAGAATTGTAGGCTTTTGTCTAATTAATGTATTTATATACCCCTAAATATAATAAATAATAAAATCCCTAAACTGTCTAGTGGGTAGTAATCAGGTAGGATTACACCTTTACACTGACCACAGGGAAGGATCCTAAGGAATAGCTGTCAGGAAACTATAAAAGTCATGGCTTGTGCTCCAAATTGTCTGATTCAAGACTGCTTTCAAAACACAACATTATGGTGAGAGTTTGTGTATCTTATGTGGCACACCTGAACATAACATCTAAGAAAAAAAGCAGCTAATCTCATGCCCTCCCCCACTGAAAAGTCTCTGAAAAAGAATATCCCACCCACTCTACAGGACCAGTCTTCAGCATAGTTGACCTGTTTTTCAGTAGCACAGTTGTCTCCTAGTAACAATGGCAAATGCTGGCAAGGCTTTGGTTCAGATCTTCTGTGAACCAAGTAGTGTCATGGGGTCATTCGGTAGATTCTGGAAGAAAACCAGTGTGAATTCAGCTGGCTTGCCATAACAAAAGGTTTATGTGAGTGCTTAACATGACAGATATTTGAATGTTTACAGGGTGCATGTTTAAGCAGGCAGACCTGGAGGGAATGAGCTTGAATAGATGATCTTATATAACTATCTGAACTTTGAGAAGACTGCATAACACTGCTGTTTATACTAGTAACTTCTGGATGTTCCCAGCAATTGGTGTGTCCACAGAGAGAGGGACACTTAGCCCAATGAGGTTTCAGTGTTAGTGTCTTAGATATAGAAAAGTATTATGAGTCATGCCATCTGGCTTGTATTGTGTGGCTAAATAAGTTGTGCTTTGGCAAGTGTTGGTGTAGTGTTAGATATAAATTGCAACTACTCTAGAGAAGAATATGTTAGTCAAATAAATGTTTATAAAATGAATTTTTTTTTGCTAGAAAATTTATTAAATTATTAGTTGCTTAGTATAGATTTGCATGAACTAGGATAGAACTATATTCAAGAAAAATGAGGCTGCTGTTAACTCTAGCAGCCCCATATTATGTTCTTCCTCTCTGCAACATGCAGTTCAACTTACAATGGGTTCCATTACAACTGCGTTTTATCACACTCTCACATGCCTGGTTTGCCATTTTCTAGTGTGGTACTCACATGATGTCGTGTCTGTCCTGCAGTCACCCCGCCTCTTCCCCTCCATTTTCTGTCTTTTCCTAGAGCTGAGAAAGTCTGGTTTATTTCCTCCATGTGGGATTAAAATGCCCTTCCGCCCTGTGTATTGCCATCCTCATGCTATGTCCTTTGTTGGGGGTGGTTATCCTCTTCCAGCACACTGTGTCAAATGAATGGGCTTGTGCTGGCTCATTGAACAGACTTTTGCTTCTCCAACCCCATCCTCATTGCCCACAGAAACGGCACCCAACCGAAACGTTAAATAGGTAAAACGCTAGACAACAAAGCCAGAGCGGGGGGTGGGGGGAAAGATGCCCATGCCCATCACAATATCCATCAGCAACAAGAACCAATGAACTGGGGGGGGAAGGAGAAGGGGCGGGGTGGGGTGGGAGAGCAAACAAATTAAAGGAGGTTTCACCGATATCACAAAACCACGTGAAAGGGTTGATTAGCTTGACGCACTAATGAAACAGAGGTGGAAATCGCAGAAGCAAATCAGGAAAAAAAGTAGTTGTGATGGAGCGCAATATGTCCTCATGACTTTAGACTGGACATTTCTTTGCCTCGGCCTGGGTGGTTCGGATGACACAATAGCTAGTCCTGCTCTTAAAGTTCACTCCATGGATTACTATTTGCATGTCGCACTTGGATAACGTGCTAATAACTCATTTGTGGAGTAGGCTATAAGGGAAGGGTTGGCTATTGTGATCTTCCCCCCTCCGCCCTCCCTACCGAATGGTGCTGCTGGTTCCCCCTTACCTTATCAGTGTGCCGTCATTTCATGGGGAGGGGGGAGAGATGTTACCCTGCCTCCTTCCTGCTGTCAGGGGAGCTGATCTGTCCACTGATTTCTGTGGCAGACTCCACAGTGCAAGGGAGATCTGCTGCTGCCAGAACTGGCGGATGGGTCTCCTCCACTGACAGAGGAGCAGATCTGTCCACCGATTCTAGTGGCGGCGGAGGCCGCAGCACGGAGGGAGACTTGCCATGGCAGCAGAAAGAACTGGTGGGCAGATCACCTTGCCTGTCAGTGGAGAAGATCCATCCACTAGGGCCATAGAAACAAAGAAGGGGGCTACTATAGCAACAGTTGCTAGAGCCACCCCCTTCCTTGTTTCTATGGCCTTGGCAGCGAAGGAGGCAGCAGCGCGGAGTGATGTCATCTTGCTCCGTGCCTCCTCTTTCTCCATTAGTTTCAAGGCAAAGGGCGGGAAGAGCTGACAGCATCAGTTCTCCCCGCCCTCAGCCTTGAAACTAATGGGGATGGATGTGCTGCAGATGAATACCATAACCGGTCTGGGGATATTATTCCTCTGCAATTCAGTTTTCTCATGCTAAATTGACTTTATGGGGAAATATGGGTTTAAAAATTGGAAAGAAAATGTTTTTGTGGCGGACATGGACAGATTGGATGACTTTTACTTTGGATCAATTATTGGGTCCAGACGATGAGTTTCTGTCATTTTCTGATTTACATGCTAAATACAATTTTCCTGTTGTGCCTGAACGGCAATACTTGCAATTGCAACACTTGTTGGAATCTAGGTTTGTTCCAGCCACTTATCTTCAGAGCCCCCATTGTTATTGAAACACATAAATACTTGTTATCGGTAAATAATTATCATAATATAATATATAATGGAATAGAGAATTGGAGCACTCTGTTTTGCCTAACTAATGGATCATTGTTGTAGTGTCTGTACTTGAAGTATCTATGGATCTTAGACTATGACTTATTCAGCAAAAAATCTTGTTTCACGTTTATTGAATTTCACAAGGTATTTTTAATAAGGGTTTGTCTTAGTTGTTGGAGATGTAAAGCATCTAATGCTTCTCTTATCCATATTTTTTGGCAATGCCCAGTTGTCACCTCCTTTTGGGAGGACGTCATAATACAGAAAAACTTTGTATTGGAACACTCTTTAATATTGAATGACGTGCATGTCCTTCTGAACTATTTACCGATTTCTTGGAAGTTAATGTATGGTCAGCGCAAATGGATGTTCCGAGCCCTTATGACCGCCAAAAGTCTGATATTACAACGTTGGAAGGATAAATGTTCATCTCCTAAAATATAATGGATTGAGAACCTATCAACACTATCAACATTTGAACGGATGGTATATAGGCGCTTCTTGCAAATGATCAAACTTTTCTATCACTACCCAAGTTGGAGAACAATAACCTCCCCAGCTGTTTTTCTTTATAGCAAAATCATATGTTGTAGGATTTTAATGAATGCTGTATTTATTATTAAGTTGTGTGGGCCACAATGAATAATCCTAGCAGATAGTAAACTTCCCACTTTCCAAGTGGAATGAAGTTCAAAGCTTCAGTGCCAGAAAGAGCCTCATATTCTACAAAGGTCTGCAATGAATCACAGTGAAGTGTTCAAATGGCAGTAGTTTAACTCAGAATATATTTAGATTTCTACATGGAACTACTATGCACGACCCCTTAAAAGTTCATTCTGTGCCACATGAATTAAATATATATATATATATATATATATATATATGAAGTTCCAAGGTAAAAAATGTCTTAATGTTTAATAACACCTGCACAGCTAAACAGACTTTTCTTTTTGACTAAAGAGTAGGGGCAGAATTCAGTGTTGGCACCAAAAATGGTTATCCCCTTTCCTGCCTTCTGCATCCCCACCATAGTATGTAATAATTTGTTTATTTATAATATTTAGAGGCAAAGTCATAGTTGATGGAGAGAGTGACATGGTATGCAATATCACTGCTTTATTCAAGTTTACCTTTGTGATCCAGTATTAATTGCTTCCATTGTTTGTTTGTTTCTATTTACCAGCAGTGATATTTGGGAAAATCTAAAGCTGGGTATTTAAAATGGTACTTGACTGGTGTTTCAGAACGCTAGCAGTCTTGGCAGTGTATCAGATCAGTGGAGTAAGAAGTGAAAACTAGGACAGCAAAGGTGTGGTTTGTACTCTTACTGCAGGAAGCCATTTTTAATGTCCATGGTCCTTGGTTCAGTTCTAGAGCATTGGATGAGCAATTGGAAAAAGCAGAACAAAATGAAGACTAGCAAGGTTTTTGATCAAGCAGGGTATATGCAGTATTAAATCTGTTCTTCCCCGCCCCCTCAGCCCCCCATACATATCTTGCCTTCACTACTGTCTAGCCCATTTAAAATCCATATATGATGTACTGGAATTGTATTGCATAGCAAGGGCAGCATGTGATCCAGGAATGGATGGTGCTGTAACAAAAGTATGGCCAGATTTCAAGCTAGGCTTTCACCTATATTGGGTAATGCAGATCTAATAAGTCCCAGTGTGGTCAAGGCTACGGATTTATGGAGATGTCTCCCTTGGCAAAATAACCCCCTAAACTACTTCACTGTTTGCAAAGAACAAGGTGTTGGGTTTCTTCCCAATCTACCCCACTTCATGCTAGAAATACTTAACATTACTTCCGTGTAGAACACCACTGTGCTTGACTTGGTCTTTATGCATCCAGTGCTCATGTCCATCAGTATTGTACCTTCATATTTCCTCAGTGAGGCAGTATCAATCTATATAGTGTGTTGAAATGAAGAAGTTGAGCAATTATAATCATGTGGTTGAGATTAATTAAGGTTTAATACTGAGTCAGTTTTGCCATGTATGTTGGATATGATAGAGAGACTAATTGTAGAAACCTGATAAGCCATCATAGTTTGCAAGGCTCAAACTAGACTTCCCTTTGTTGTTGCACATCTCTTCACCCTCTACCATTACTTTTGATGTGTCTTATGTTTTAATCTTTAAATGCATTAACTTGTCACATTCATTGCATCTAATATAAAATGACTTGAATAGCAGTCTGATATTCCAACAGCATGATAACCCACGATCGGGGTGGGTTATCGTGCCATCTGGTGGGAGTTTTTCATCCCACTATGGTTTATTTGGCTAAAATAACCCAATCTGTTATCAGTCTGCATTGTGGGTTATCGTCTAGCGGTCACTGTGGATTATTTTGGCCAGCTAGAGAGCTGTGCAGCAAGAGTGCTTTTTTGCTGGCTGTCAGTGTCAGGGTGCAGGGTTTTGATGATGCATTGGGTGCCTCCTGAGTAGTAGAGGCTGTGTATGAAGCTTTGTCCTGATCTTGCAAATCCCCAAGGTTTTCTAGCCACTTCCCTCTTTTTTGGTGCACTTGGGATTTTCCATCCTTGGTGACACGCAGGGGGTTGGTGGTGAATCAGGTACTTCCTAGTTGGGGGAGGCTGTATATGAAGTTTTGTCCTGATCCTGCAAACCTCCAGCACTTCAGAGATGAAACAGCTCCGCTGCTCAAGCAGGAGGACTGCGGCAGGACAGGGGGCAGGAGGGAGGGAGTCAAATTACATGAAGTAGTTTAATAAGCTACTCACAGTAGTTTATTAGCCCAGTCGTGAGGCGGGGGATGTGGGTTATTTAAAAAATAAGTGACTGTGAGTAGGCTTTTAACCCATCGTGGGTTATTGAGACCTCCAAATGCGCCCCCTTTGTGTGTTTAGAATATTAAATAGTTTTTAGATTTGTTGAATGTTACAGCTGAAGTTGCAATGAAGCAGCATCTTAAAGATGAGAAATCCCAAAGTTATTTGACCTTCAAGCATTCACTTCACTTCTAAACACTTAGAATTGTTAGTACTAAATTTGTGCTAAACCTCTGGCTGGGCAGCCTGTTAGTGCTCATGAGTAGTTCACATGTATCATCTGGTCTTTCAAGGGTTGATGTTTCCCTTTGTCTCATCTTTCCCTTCTCTCTTGGCCAGACTGTAGCTGTGGGAATTTGATTTACTTCCGGTGTATTGATCTTTTCTCACTCATCTCCATAACAGTGTGGTGTAGTTAAGATTGAAATAATTTGGGGACACACCTGGACTAGGAGAGGAGCATGAGGGAGAAAAGGGGGCATGGTACCATGAATGTGAGGGGGAAGGGCCACATCTGCCACAAATGTAGGGTCCTAATGAAGAGGAAGAAAGTTGAGGTGGCACGAAGCTGATGGCTGCCTTAACAACCTGAGAGTACTCCACGGCCATTATCAAGGAGAGAGTCTAGTTCAGGCTTTGCCTGAGTTCAGAAATGTTAGATAATGTAGATAATGTATTGATTTTATATAATGTAGATAACGATCTAGAAGTATAATATGCTCTCTGGGTTTGGGTACCACCTCATAAAGGAAAGTGCAATTTACAGAGCAATCCAATACAAAACCCAGGAGATATGTCACTGTTACACCAGCAGAATGGCTGTTGTATCCAGCGTGTGCTCAGCCCAGAAAGGGAGAAGGAAAATGCACAAGAACATCCAAAAATGGGGTATTTGTTTTACACTCCATTCCTGCCCCAGTTTCATGTTCATAAATTTTCTGGAGTCAGTGGCTGGTTTCGCATGACATATTAGGCAACGGTGGGGGAAATAGCGTACTGACTGTGTGTTAGGTAGGCGGTTCTCCCCACACAACACGTTGCTACCTGGTCCGTTGAGCAGCTGAAAGTTCTGGTGTCCATCTTGGTTGTAGCGTCTCCTCCCACTCCTCCAGCCATATCCCAGCATGCACTGCATGTTCTGCCGGCTGTATCAGAGCAGCCGGGGGGGGTTTCGGCTGCTCTGCCCGGCAGAACTCTATGCCCAAATGGAATAGTGCACGGAGAGAGGGGAGTTGGTTTTGGATGACACTTTAAACAACAGGCTTTGGGCTAAACAACTTGCAAGCCCGTTGTTTCTCTTTGTTGCTTAATTGGGCAGAATAGCGTACTGTCAGATGTGTGTGCATGGTGTGTAACCCTCCACATGACACGATAAGCAACACAACTGATGGTTGCTCTCCCCCCCCCCCCCCCCCGTGCGAAACCAGCCAGTGTCAATGTGTTTCTACACTTTGGGAACAACTCTGAGAAGGTAGGAGAGATGGCAATTTACAGATCAATTTACTAGCAATAAGCCTGCCAGTTAGTGATGAGCACAATCCTGCAACAAATTTGGTAGCTTTGTAACTGAAAGAAGGGCTAGCCAATCGATGCTATACAAATCCAGCTTCTAGGGAAGAGGGTAGTGATCTTATTGGAAAAGTCCCCCCCCCCCCCACTTAATCCTTGACCCTACTTGAAAAAGATGGTATGCATGTTGCAATTATTGTGACTGGACTTCCAAAGCAAGATCACTAGTGAATTATATATGTTGATTAATTCCTAAGTGTGAATTGTCTCTAAATAGCCAGGAAAGCTATATTGGGCTTTTTGTCAGTATAGCTCAGTGAAATATCAGCTGCCTGCAATTCCATTGAAAAAGGTAAATTGCATATTGAGATTATCAGAAAAAGGAATCAAAATGAAATGGTTGGTGATATAATGCCCTTAAATTTAAATTGTTGTGTAGGTCCAATGGGAATACTGTGTATGGGTCTGGTTGCCCTGTTTATCTTAGATCTCTTTAGCTTTCTCAATACCAGATCAAACTGATTGCTCCTAAGGAAGGAAATTTTGTTTTCCAAAATGCATCGGGTTTGAATAAATTGTTGCACTTTTGAGAACAATTTCTCTCCTGCTTATTTTTTGCATTCAGCACATTTCCCTTTTCTAGTAGTAGATTCAGGACAGTACTTGTTCACTCAGTGTGTTATTAACCTCTTGAACTTGCAAGATGTGGTGCTGATCTGGCTTAGACGGTTTTCAAGCAGGATTAGACAAATTATGGAGGATATAGCTGTTAGCCATGATAGCTAAATGGAATCTCCATGTTAAAATGGAGTGGGCGTCTGTCTGAATACCAGGTTTTGTTTTTTTGTTTTTTTGAGAGGGCAAGCAACAGGGTAAGACTTTGTCCATAATGGTTTGCTTGTGGTGTTCCTGAAGGCATCTGGCTGGAGCCTATTAGAAATACAAGTCTGGGCTAAATGGACTCTTAGTCTGATTCAGCGAGGCTGTTCATATGATTGTGTCTTTTTAAAAAATCAGCTGTGTTTAATGAATCCCTTGGTATTATTGTGTGTGTTTTTGTGCAATGACTTATGTTTTTTTATCCACTAAATGTAGAGATGACAAAAACATGAAATATCTCATAACAATTAATTGTGTGTGTGTGTTTGGTGGGGGGGGCATCTTGCCTAATTTGATATTTTTTTCTTGGTTTAAAGTAGTGTTTTTCCCTTTGTTTTTACAGGATCAGTTTGATAATTTAGACAAGCACACACAATGGGGCATTGACTTCCTGGAAAAATATGCAAAATTTGTTAAAGAAAGGATAGAGATAGAACAGAATTATGCAAAGCAACTGAGGTAAGTTATTTTTAAAGTTCTATATTACTCTTCAAACTACGTTCTTGCAGTTCAGTCTTAATTATTTATTAAAAGTAATTCCCATAAATCTCAGTGGAACTGAGCGTGTGAAGATTGTAGTTTTGAAAGAGCAAACATATTTGATCCATTTAGCTAAAATCAGTCTTGTTTTTCTATCTAAATTGGTTACTACTTATGACAGATACACACTGTTAACCTAATTTTATCCCCCTCCTTTAGCTGTTTTGGCACAAGCAGAGGCATGTTTTTGGTTCAGAACATGCAAGTGGAGACTTGCACCATGAGTAGCATAACATACTATGCGCAAAGTAAGCCGAGCAGAGCTGGACTGTTTTGATCCATATGAATCCAAAACAGTAGCTCTTCAACTTCATACTGAGGATTGGTGTTGTGGGTCACTTGTTCTTTGTGGATGACTACACTTTCTTGGCTGCCATGTGGAAGGATTCTTGAAAAACATCTGCATTAAAATTCAACTTCTCCCCTTTTTTCCTTCTGTGGGTGCAAAGCTATATGTGTACAAAGAGGAGAACCATACTCTGAGCCAGAGTTCCTTTGTCGTATCCACTACAGTTGCTTGCATTGCTAAAGAGGCAAGTTGATTTTTATGCCTTATTAGCATGTGGTGGAAACATCAAAGAAATCTCCAGCGCCTCGTTATTTTCTTTTAATATTTTCATTGGCAGTTGAGAGAGCCATTGCTGGTGTTTTATTGGCCACAGTTGAAAAGCAAAGGGAAATCCTATTGCTACAGTTTTCTAGCCAGGACAAGACTCTACATGTATCAGGAACTGCAGACCTGTTTCCTGGGCTTTGGCAGAAGTTGTAAGATCTAGCAATAACTCCACTTAGAAAGAGCCCCTTGTGCAGCACTAATACATGTCATATCCGGATCCCCCTCCCTAACCTGGTTTGCACATAACGGCGGCTTATGGGCTGTTTAAACCATGGATACCTGGGACCATGCAGGAACAAGCAAGCTTGCTGCTGCCTCCCATCTGCTGGCCTGCTTCCGCTTTGTTTCCACTTTGCTAAACAACCCAGAAATGCCCCACTCATGGGTTGTGCTCTGTGACATCTGAACCCAGCACTCTGGGTTGTTGAGGGAGAAACAACACAGGATGTTAACCCATCCACAAACCATGGGTTGTTTCTCCTTCTGCAACTCAGAGTGCCAGGTTCAGACATCATGGAGCACAGCCAAGTTCCTGGGTTGTGTAGCAAAGTGGAAACAAAGTGGCAGTGGGGCAGCAGTTGGGAAGCAGCATGCACACATTCTCCTCAGTGGTCCCAACTATCTGTGGTTTAAATACAAACTAGGTCTCTGTGTCAAAATAGTATAGTAGTGCTGATGCCTGCTTTTATGCAGAGATTTATAGCAAGTGGACAGGAGACTCCTTAAGCTGGTGCTGGAACCTGGAGGCTCAACCCTTTAAGCCACACAGCAGAGCATAGAATCGAACTCTGTTGCTATCCATAGATTTCCCTCTAGAGAGCATGATTTTTGCCTGAAGCTTTGAAAATAATTGCATTAAGAGCAGTAAATCTTTTTTCCCTTTAACTTGAGTTTAGCTTTAAATAACTATTTCAGAAAATCATCCTGTTCTGCTTTCTCTTTTTAGGCAACAAATTTAGCAAATGAATCTTCAAGACTTGTTCTGACACCAGCATAGTTCATATTCCTGCAGTCATCAGAATTGCAGGAGCAAAATGTAGGAATTTGTATGTAGAATACACCACTACTTCAGCTTCATAAACTGTATTTTGGGTTTAATTTGTCTAAATGTCTGTTTATTCAAGGAAATGAAAGTATGTGAATAGATATATTTAAGCTTCATTTCTCAGGAATACTGTAAACAACTTTTTTTGTGTGTTTGGAAAACTAAACAGGATGTGGCACTATTTAAAGTGTGCAAGTCTGTGTGTGCCTGGGTGTGCGTCTCAACTGCAGGTGCTCTTGGATAAAATTGATTATCTGGATCCTTTCCAGTCTGGATTTAGGCCTGGTTTTGGAATGGAATCAGCCTTGGTCATCCTGATGGATGATCTTCTTCTTCTTCTTCTTCTTCTTCTTCTTCTTCTTCTTCGAGAGAGAGAGAGAGAGAGAGAGAGACAGGGGGAGTGCGACCCTGTTACTTCTTCTTGATCTGTTAGCGGCTTTGGATACCATTGACCATGGTATCCTCCTGGGCCGCCTTCATGAGTTGGGAGTTGGAGGCACTGTTTTACAGTTGTTTGACTCCTACTTGCAGGGTAGGTTTCAGAGAATAGCATTGGGTAACTGCATTTCAGCTTCATGGCAACTGAACTGTGGAATATCACAGGGTGTCATCCTGTCCCCAATGTTATTTAATATCTATATGAAGCCGTTGGGAGTGGTCATCAGGAGATTTGGGGCAAGGTGTCACCAGTATGTTGATGACACCCAACTCTATTTCTCTGTGACATCTGAATCGGGAGAGGCTGTGCATGTTCTGAACCGGTGCCTGGATGTAGTTATGGCTTAGTTGAGGGCCAATAAACTGAAACTGAATCCCGATCAGACAGAGACTTTGTGGATTGGTGGTTCCCAGCTCTGGGAATTGGGGTGTTTACTGTTCTAGATGGGGTTGCACTCCCTCTGAAGGAGCAGGTCTGTGGTTTGGGGTGCTCCTGGATCCATGTTTGTCACTGGAGGTGCAGATGACCTCAGTGGCCCAGAGCGTCCACTATCAACTTCGGTTGGTATGCTAACTACGCTCGTTCCTGGATAGGGATAGCCTAGCCACGGTCATTCATGCACTGGTAACCTCATGACTAGACTACTGTAACACGCTTTATGTGGGGCTACCCATGTGTGTAGTTCGGAAGCTGCAGCTAGTGCAGAACACAGCAGCTAGGGCGCTCATGGGGACACCTAGCTCTGCTCATATAAAACCTATGTTAAAAGAACTGCACTGGCTCCTGGTTAGCTACCGAGTCATATACAAGGTTATGTTGTTATCCTATAAAGCCCTAAACAACTTGAGACCAGCATACTTAGCTGACCACCTCCGCTTATATATACCCAGACGACAGTTAAGATCTTCAGAGGAGGTCCTGTTAACCATTCCAAAATGAATGGAATGTCGCCACGAAGAACCTCGGTGGCAGGCCTTCTCTGTAGTTGCACTCACGACCTAGAAAACCCTCCCTCGTGCAGTTCGGGAGGCAGAAAATGTAATTGCTTTTCAATGTCTCCTAAAAACATACCTCTTCACATAGGCTTTCCCTGGACTGTAATTTATCTGATTTTATATTGCACTTTTACCTTTTAACGTATACTTGTTGTATTTTTATGGTTTTAATTGTGCACTGCCTGGAGAGCCTCGGCTATCGGGCAGTATAAAAATGTAATACATACATACATACATACATACATATTGGTGCTAATAAATTTTCCATACATGCATTTTAAAAACATTTATCAAAATTGAGCTTTCAGCAAACTTAGACATGTGGTTTGAAAAATTGTAGTGGGATGTGTGCTATGCTTTTTTTCCCACTTCAATAGCTAGTGGAGAAAAAACAAGGAAATCCCAAAATGAACTGATGCTAATTTTTAAAATCTAATCTTGATTTTCAGAAAGTGCTAGGTCTTGACTTACTCTTATGCTGGATAGCTGCATCTTCTCTCTGTACACTCAATTGTAAACAGGACTCAACCCATTGTTTTTGTGTGATTATCCACACTAATCCCAGATACTAATGGAGTACATCAATTATCAGCTGTTGTTTATCATAAAGTTGCCAGTGTTGTTTTAAAAGGGGAAGCAGTTTGTTCTGTTTGCTTCCTCTCCGTCTGCAGCTAACTATTCTAAAGGTTGGCTCTCTTTGTTCTCATTATAAGCAAAAGTTTTCTTCCAAATTAGTACTCACGTTCTAGGAGCAGCTTCGTTAAGCTATGTGGCATACATGCTCATCTAGACAATTACAGGTTAACTATAAGATAAAGATTTATGGATCTGCCTATTTTTTTCCCAAAAGAAAGGTTAGCTTCCATATTGCAGATTTCCAACCAAGCACAATTTTGTTGTAACATGATATAGTAGGGTCTCTAGAGGGAATTACTTGATTTTGAAGCTGAAGGAAGTTATTTAAAATGTTTGATTATCTTCTGCAGTTGGAAACTCTATATATAATTGTGCACAGCCAAATGAAGATTTAGTAACCTAAATTACTATATTTAGAAACTTGGCAAGATATCTGGGTACTCTACTAGTTTCAATTCTAAATTGGAAACAAATGGTCACCATGTGGACCCTTTTTTCTCAAGTCTTGTTTTTTTAAATTGAAATTGATAACATAGAATGTTGATTATTATCCAAATGTAGATGTGGCAGACTTTCCTTAAGCAACTGTACAGATGAACTGTTAGTCTAAGGAGATTCCATGCTGAAAATTCTACCACTCCATTGTTAATCTGCAAAAGCTTTTGTTGGGTGAAGAATAGTTTTGTTTTATACTAGAGATACAAGACACAATCCAGCCAAAGTTAAGCACTTTGAAGTCCCATTGATTTCAGTCAGAAAGTTTTAAAGCAAGTGCTTAAATCTCTTCCACTGAAGTCCATTTTAAAGATTTCTACCCAAAACCAGCATCCTTCAAGAAAAATGCCTCAGGAAAATGTTTGTTTGTTTGTTTGTTTAAAAGATTTTTATAGCAGTGGTGCCAAATGCTCTTCTCTAGGCATGCCAGACATAGGGCATCGAAAAGGCCATATTTCCAGTCATCGACCTTTCGAATGATACATCATGTGTGTTTGGATTGCATTGGATAATTATAATAATAGAACTCTGATCATAACCTTTTAAATCAAATTTGTAACCATCGCAAAATAAATTACGTTTGGGGAAAAGTAAATCTGAGCAAGCAAAAATGGTTCAGATTCCGGGTTCTCTCTGAGAGGGTTTTCTACAGTGTTTAACCAAAGGTGCTATACACTCTTAAGGCTACTGTTAGGCTAAGTGAGGCAGCTGATGTTGAATGTCATGAAAGGGCAGCAAATTATTAGTTGTTTAATTTAGTAGTTGTGTATTTTTACTGCCAGGAAATGGGAGAGGCACTTGAGGGATTTTCTACCTCACGTGCCAAAATAACTTGATAGGCCTTGGATACTGTGTACCTTTATTTGTGGGGAAGAGTGCCGTTTGCTGCTCCACTTTGGACGGCCTAATATGTTAGACTGGTTCTACTCTTAGAGTTTATTGCAGGATTCAGGCCTAAGTGCTTGTTCCTGTTTCCACTGATATTGATACTGTTTACACAAATGAAGGTAAGACTTCCAATTTCAAATAGGGTAATAGATAAAAGTGGACAGATAATTTGACATTTGGTCAACATTGACTCTTAATTACAGATGGTAGAAGGAATGCACATATATTTTTCTTGCTTCTAAAAACACATTTGACTCTCAACTTGACTTCACATTGGGTACGTTCAGACGGAGTGGGAATAGACCACTCCATGGATGGCTATTTGCAGGGCGCCCTTGGGTGACACGGAAGTGCTGCGCCATGACTATCCCCACTCCGTTGAGTTGTCATCTCTCCCCCCCATCTCAGCAGTGATGCAGTGATGCAGTGATGTGGGGAACCAGTGAGTCCATAACAGTTACCTTGGGGAGAGGTGTGCATTCTGGTTTTTCTCCCTTCCCCCTTATGTGAGGAATGAGGATGTGATAAAATTCATCCCACTGTGTGTCAGAATGCTATGGATCTCTAGTTCCATACATTGTTGTAGCATTGTTGCAGGTTATCTGAAGGAACACCACCTCCCATATGTACCTACCCGGACTCTAAGATCATCTACAGGGGTCCTTCTCCGTGTGCCCCTGCCAAAGGAAGTGAGACAGGTGGCCATTAGGAGGAGGGCTTTCTCTGCTGTGGCACCCCAGCTGTGGAATGAGCTCCCCGGAGAGGTTCGCCTGGCGCCTACTTTGCACTCCTTTTGTCGTCAGGTGAAGACCTTTTTATTCTCCCAGCATTTTAACAGCTAAAATAACTCAATTTTAACCCTTGCTGATTTAAATTTGTATTTTAATCTCTATTAATCTTTGCTGCTTGGTTTTATCCTGGTTGTGTTCTTATATTGTATGTTATTTTGTTTTTTTAGATTGTTGTTTGTTTTATATTTCGTAAAATGATTTCATGGTTTTAATTTTTGTAAACTGCCCAGAGAGCTTCAGCTATAGGGCGGTATAAAAATGCAATAAATAAATAAATAAACCCTGTGTTCTCTCTAGCAAATCCAGTCTTTGCTATTATTGTGAATTTAAATGATAGCAAATGCCGTCTGATCCGTAATCCCACTTACACCCAAATGCTGATGGAGACAGCTTGATTGATCTTATCTCTCTGCTTTTCAGTGATTCTTCTAGAATTTTATTGTTGTATATATAGAGGCTTACTTTTATGTATTCCAGCCTTTTTAGACATTTACCTTGGATATTATCATAATGCAAAGATGAGAGAAGCCAGATCAACTTTCAGCACTGTAATTAGTTATCTTCAAATATAACCCTCTCCCATTACCAGTCCAAGGTATCAGAATATGTGTGCGTGTGTTCATGATTTGTAGTTTTCCTTTCTTATCTGTAACACACCAGAAAATCTCTTCAAAGGGCTCTTGCACAGTTGCTTAGTTACAGCATTGTTTCGCCTCTTGAATAATAATGAGTTGGATTTTAAACATTCCCACTTTGTTCAACAATCTGAACAGACATATAGACTAAATATAGATAATGTAACATAGAAAGGTAAGGTTTTAGATAGCTGGAGAGTGATGTTTCCCTTTTTTATTTTGAAGATGACTGATCCTTATCTACCTTTATATTTTAATGTATGGTTTGAACAAAATAAGCAATGAAGCACCTAAAGATTTTTGGTATAGCTGAGACCTTGGCTAATGTATTGTCAGGGGGAGTATCTTCTCAGCAGAGTTCTACTCACAGGATTCTCTCACCAGCAGAAGAGATAGGAAGTCCATTTTCCCAGTTTCTCCCACCTTCTGAGAACCACTTGCATACCCTGCAAAATCTGTTCCAGAGCATTGGAGAACCCTCTGAAATACTTCAGGGTGGCACAGGGTGCTTTAGGAAGGGTGGGAAATTGCCTCCTGCCTCTCTTCCTCCAGTGGAATCTTCAGCAGACAGAAGGATCTCTTCTGTTCACGGAGTGCTGCAAAGCCTCTGCTTAACATGTTCTAGTGATGGAGTAATGTGTATGATATATTAGTCCAGTGGTTGGTAACTTATGGCCTCCAGATGTTGTTGGATTTCAACTCCTATCAGACATTGTCTATGTTGGCAAGGGCTGATGAGAGTTAAAGTCCAAAAATGTCTGGAAATTGCCTATCCTTGTGTTAGGCTTAGGTGTTTTGTAGAAATGGCATGGTAAGAAACTGCATGTGTTATCAATATCTTCAGTATTTAATTAGCTGATAAATAAAACAAAACATAGATACATTGAAACAAGAACTGTCATAGTAAAATGATTTTGCATAATTGCAATGACTTTAATACTAATTATATTTAGTAATATTTTTTGTAAACCGCCCAGAGAGCTTCATCTATGGGGAGGTATATAAATGCTTATATTAATAATAATAATAAGCTGATTGGTCAACTGTCTTTTTGCCAATTATCAATGGTATTAAGGCTGCAATTCTATAGAGGTCAGAAGGAAAAGAAACGAGTTCTCAGGGTGCAAAATATTTATTTTCAAGAAGCCCAACATGTTTTGCCTGTTCTTTATTCTAAGGCCTTCCTCAGGGGGTTGTTAGAAGGTAGAGTCTGCAGGCCAAAATGTGTTGGGCTTCTTGAAAATAAATATTTGCATCCTGAGATACATCCTTTTGTTTTTGATTATTTATTTTTTTTGCAATTCTTTATACCTGGGAATGTCCTGTTGAAGTCAGTGAAATTTATTGCTAAATAGGCATGCATAGGATTGTACTGTAAACTATCACTCCCTCTAACAATGAACTCAAATGGTGAGTTCTAACAGGATTGGATCCAAAACTGTGTTGCTGAGAAACAAGAGGGAGGTATATATATATGCTCAGAAGAACCCAAGGTTTGCAGAAGCACACGCACACACACACACACGTGTGTGTGTGTGTGTTTATATACACACACACACACGTGTGTGTGTGTGTATGTATATATATATATATATATATATATATATGTATGTATATATACCCTAAGCATGCTCAGTAGCCACAGAATGTTAGCTGGCAGGGGTACAATAAAAATTGTTGAGGTGAATGGAATGCCTTTAAACCTGAACAGGAATACTTTCGTTAGGTAGCATACACTGCAACATTTTGTTGCAGGTCCCACTTGTATTAATGAAACCTCAAGAAAGGTGGCTTTTAAGATACTGAAGGAAGTGGAAATGCAGAGAACTTAGAACTTAACAAAGAAGAACAACTATATAGCTAGGAAAGGTTTTAAAAACTTTTTCATAGCTCCTAAATGGTGTGATTTTCTCATTACAATAACATAACACCAAAATAGCCTCAAGAAATAAACAACATTTAGACATACTGATTAAATTTGTTATCAACTGATTAAGTTGATTAAAACCTAGAGCCCTTACAACATTAAGGAGGGTAAAATCTAGCTTGCTTCTAAAAATAGAAAAGTTGTTTTTGTAAGTAAAATCACAATTGCAAAATGCACAGGCCTTTATGACTCCACTGTATTTGTGTAAGGTTGCTTCTGTTTTGTATTTTCTGGAACTTGAGTTTGATCTCAAAGGGTGGTATCCAACGTGCACCTTGCGTGGTTGACCCAAAGTTGCCAGCACCATCACGCCTGGCCTGGACCACCTGCGCAAAGAGTTTAAATGGACAGAAATGCAGCTGCTCAAATCACTGCCTACATTCACACACAAAATTAAGCCAGGATTCTGACTTACAGTGAATGAGCTGCATGCTAGTGCACACAGCTTGTTTGCTCTGTCTTGGCTCCTTCCACTGACGAGTGACTAAACTAACCAGAAATCAAAGCCTTACCATGACACCTAAACCTTTATTTGCTCCCAAACAAGGCAGGATTTGTTAGCCAAAAATTAACCCTGCTTTACAATTTTGCCTTGTAAAGGGCTGAGCGAACTGGTATATTTTGTACAACGTTTGCAGTGCTATACCCTATATTTATTCATACATGCACACACACATTGAAGTTTAAGCACTTAGATTTGTGAATTAAGTGTGCTAAAATGAGCTTTGTATATGCCTGTAAGAGGTTAAATAGCAGTGATCTTGTATCAACTTAGTGCACTTGTTGCTAACTTTATAATTGGAGATTGGAGATTTCTTGAGATCTATTTTAAAAACTCTGTTTTATTGAAGTAGCCAATGAGGTGTTGATAATGATGTGTTTACAACCAAAACGTTTAATAGGGATGTGTATCGTATCGTTAAAATGTCCGATAATGATTCGATAAGGTCGTTATCGGTCATCTGATTAACGGTAACAATACGATAGAAAAACCTCCGATAAATATCCGATCCGAAAATTTTCAGCCCGATTATATTGGATTAGCGGACTGTCATATAAATAAACCTATAATATCTGTATTTTAAAAGTTAGAGGCTTGAAACTTGGTCACAGTGCTTATGGGGTATGCCTAACTAAGTATGTGTATGAAATTTGAAATCGATCCCTGCAACCCTTGATTTTATATGAATTTTTGAAAGATCGTGCAACTTTTTGACAGGTCTGAATGAACGCACGTGGCGAGCTGTCATTCTGACCTGTCAGAACTTAAACGTTCTTTAATAAATTCATATAAAATTGAGGGTTGGAGGAATTGATCTAAAATTTCATACACCTACTTAGGTATACCCCACAAGCATTGTGACCAAGTTTCAAGCCTGTAATTTTGAAAATACAAAAGTTATAGGCATTGTTTTTTAAAAAAATCAGCTCTATAGGGCACAATGGGGCTGCAACTTAAATATTGGATTTCCGATAATTATCATGAAGATGATACGATTAACCTACAATATTATCGGAGACGATAATTTTTTTGGTCCGAAATTCATATAAAGATAAAATACGATATTTTGGGGCGTGCACATCCCTAATGTTTAACAAGTAAGAACAATAAAGCAACTTTTTAAACCTAGCATGAAAGTGTAGGTTGGGGGGAGTGTTTTTATTATGCAGTTGAGTGGTCGGAGAAAACTCCTTTTTGGGAATTATATGTACACACACACACGCGCGTATGTATGATGCGGGGAAACCCTTCTCAGTCACCACCTGTTATGTCAAAAGTTCAATGAACAACTAAAAATAGCACTATAGGGTAATAGTTCTGCACCCATATAACGTTAATTATTTAAAATAGCATTTTAAAAAGGGACTTTTCCAATCACTATCTAAAATGGCGGTAAACAAAGGGATTTCCACTTCTTCCATATCACATTATATTATGGGGTATAGCGTTACAACACAGTGTTATTGTGCTATTTTTTAAAATATGTATGTGTTAGTGCTACTTAAAAGATAAAATTAGTGCTACTTCAAAGAAAAAGTGGTAAAAATAGTGGCCCACCACAAAAGATCTTAGTCGGTATGTGCTGACCTATGACCAGTTCACCTGCCAGATAAGGTTACTGACTATGTCAAAATCACACCTCTTAAAAGAGACAGAAGAACATTGTTAAGGGCACTGCCATCAAATGTGAGTGAACAACCCATGATGATTCCACACTAAAGGCTTACCTGGTAGTAGCCCAAGATCCACAAAATTGTAGGGTTGGAAAGGATCTTATGAGGTTTTAGTGCCATTCTGCAACTGTAGGTTTTCGTATACTTGCCATAGGTGACTAAGTAAAGTGATCATCTTGCATTTAATATACTAGTGTTCTAGACTGTGTATGCATGTATTTGTTGAAGACATGGACTGAGATCCCAGATCTCTGGTATAACAGACAAAACATTCATCAGCTTCTCCTCCTGGCCTCTAGCACATTCTATACAAAATGTATCTTAAATATTTAAATAGGACATTCTTCCACGGTTGCCCTTTGTGGGAGGAAATTCTTACTGTCATTGTCTTTTCCTAGTTTTGAATACTTCTTTATTTCTTTGGCTTTGTTTCACTACAGATCAAGTGTGAATGTCATAATGTTTAGACATAATTTAACTTACATATCCAAGTGAGAAAGAATTTGACTTTAAGTTATGACAATAAACTCCAAGTAGCCCTAGGGATGATTGTACAGACGTTTAGTTCCATTTCCTTAATGTATCACTTGGGGAACAAAATAGATCTCCTGCTGAAGAACATTAAATATATACATTATTCCTTTGTGGGAATATTTGTGGGCAGTGAAGTAATTTGAGGCCACTGGAATCCTTGGAATTCCTTCTGAACTGAACTCTTTAAAAAAGCTTTAAAATAGTAATTCTTCTGCTGCTGTTGCTCTTCAGCTTCATCTGGAGAACAGCCTGTTCTGTCTGGCTGAAACAAAGCATCTTTTTACCACTTTGGAAGCAGACAGCTAAAGAGGTTGTTGTAATTATTAATTACAAAGTAATTTGTCATTGTGTCCATTGGAAAAAAAATTGGCGTCTGCCTTTGTTTTAGCCTTGGTTATCTTGAGTAGAAAGAGATAAACACAATAGCTTGGCTTTGTTCCCACACTTGCTCAGCAATGGAACAATGTTTGCTCCTCCTGCATACAGAATTTGGAAGAAAATTCTGGCACTCATATTTATGTTTATTAATAACAAGGGCATTGTTCATTTAATTTGGCAAGAAGCTAATAAATACTAAAACACCTTGATTTTTTTTGTAGATAGGTTCATTTTCTGTATGACTAATCAAGTTGTAATTTTGTAAATGGAGAAATAAGCTTTGTTTCAGTTGTTTTTGACGTCTGAAAAGAATAAACTGTGGACGCTTCTGTGTCATAAAGTATGTTTTTAGAATGTATTTCTGGGTGTTTGTTTCTGATAAATTCATTAAGAAAATCAACATTGTAGTGTGATGAATCAAGGTGTGTTCTGACAGAGGCACTGACACATGTAAATGTTTACAACACACAATTTTAATCTGAGTAATGATTAAGATGTGCACATCCCCTAGACAAAAGATATGTAAACTGTCTCCTTATTCTCCAGGGCCAAGACTGACCCTTTAAAAATACTTGGACATATCTAGAACTTGCTTTTTAGCACATGTGTATATTTTTCCCTTAACAGAAATCTGGTGAAGAAGTACTGTCCTAAACGTTCATCCAAAGATGAAGAGCCCAGGTAAAATGAATGGGTTTTCTAATGCCAGACAACAACAGAATATTATTGTGTTTAATCAGTGTTATTCTCTGTGAACACTTTGAATGAAGCTCCAATCCTGAATGCTCATACACACATGTGTGCCTTTTTAAATTATATTCATATTAGTTTGCATTAGCGTTGGAGCTTTTAATTAATACTCACACACCAATTGGTTTCTGGGAGTTGTATTGAATGATGTAATTCTGCTAGTGCAAACTTACTGCTTGGGGAAAACCTATTTTCACCCTTGCACAAGTTTCAGGTTACAACTTCATTAGGGTAGGTGTTGCTTGTCAAAGTTGTGGAAGTTGCTCCACTAGTGGTTGTGCAAGCATTAGAATAACAACACCTCTTGTACTTATTTGGCTAACATTGGATACATATAGTCAGAAATTAGAAAGAGAAACTATAGTATCATTATCTGCTCTGCTTTCCAAACGCTGTTGGATACCTAAGGTATTTATTTATTTATTTAAAATTATTTTCCTGAAAGTCCCTAACATTATGTCCACATCACTTGAATTTTGCCGTGAACTCTAAGGCTTAGTTTTCTCACATGGCAGATGAAGATATGAACCCGGCGGGTTATAATATGGTTGAATGCTTCTCCATATAAAAACATGCCCTGCACATATCTAGGAGAAGTCAGAGGAGAAAGAGTCTAGCCTAGCCATCTAGTTTTCTGTGGGGAGAGAATATTTTGTAGGCAGGATCACCCATCGATATTATCCCCCACCTGCAATCTTAAGTGGGTAAAGCCTAGATGCAGGTTTACTTCTTCATTTGCTATTTGTGGCAACCAGGCCTCTATTAATTGCTTAGCAAGTTATGTTCTTCTTGCTGCTTCTTAATTCTATTCATATGCTAGACACCAGTCGTGTAATGCTAATTTTCTTTGGTCTGAAAACAATTTAAATTAAGGTCACACTTCACAGTGACAGTGCTACCTGTTTAATAAAGGGGGTTGAGTGCCCAAAGCAAAGTTACTTTGTGAAGCTGTACATCGAAAAGTATTGTAGAGGCACTCTGCGTAGCTATAAGTTCCTGCCAAATATGCCTTGCTGTGTGGTGTAGACTTCCCTTATAGTGACCTTATAGGGTTTAAGTGAACACCATCTGGAGTAAATTTCTCTCTGTCCTGTGCTTCATTTAGTCAGGAACAATATAAGAAAACATAACAAACACACACACACACATCCCGAAGAAGTGCCATTGTATCAACATACTGACTCAGACATCTTGGCTCCTTTAAGAAGTAACAGTGAAATTGAGGTTATTCCACAGGGAGTATCTGCTTTTTTCTGATACCCCAGTCAGGGATGCCCCATATCTGATTTTCAAAAGGTTTAGTATTTTTCCCCCAAAATGAAGCCCGTCATTAAAGAAAGATAATATGACTGGGTTGCAACAGACCTTGTGGATCATCTATTCTATCCAAACATCTAGTCATTGGCAGGATTTAAGTTTATAAACCAAAGTTCCTCCTTTTTACTTTAACATCTTCTAAAGAAACCTGGATAACAGTACTTCCAGAAGCTGACATGGAGTTCAAGACTGACACTTAAAAGAGATGGAAAACATCCCACAGGTTTATGAGAGAGGTCTATTTTTTTTTAATACAGTGACTTGTTTGTTTGTTTCTCCCCTTCCATACACGTTTTCTACCCTTATTTTCCCCCCTTCCTCCTTCTTCCCCTCCCCCCCTTTTTTTAGTGCCAGCAATAGTGTGGCACCTTTCCCTCCAACCCAAGAGGTGAGCAGGCAAACAGGCAGCTGTCTTCAGAGCTGGTAGCAAACTTGTTCAGTAGATCATCCATCGGGATGCATATGAGTGGTACGATTGGCACGTTCCACCCTCAAGATCAAGCAAATCATCTCTGCAACAAGTTCAGCTTCCAAGCCTAGGAACTTAATTCTTAAGCTCAGTTCTTCCATTTCGCATCTTAGGAGATACCACTATACTGCAGGGCCTTCCAGGTAGTATTCTTTATTCTTTTCCACCTCTTGAAATCTGTTTTCCATAAAAAAATAAATAAAAGAAAATGTGTGTGTGAAAAGATGTGTTTGGGGGCATCTTTGCTCTGCATATGATTCTTTGGTTCATTTTCTTAAGGTTTATACCACGCTAGATTATAACATATTTACTATTGCCTTTGTGTAGTACAAGAGCCATGATACTGAAAAATAAATAAATGTGACATTTTTTTTTTTTGCTGTATCTTGTCAGGTTTACCTCATGTATAGCCTTTTATAATATCCTTAATGAGTTAAATGACTACGCAGGACAGCGAGAAGTAGTAGCAGAAGAACTGGGACATAGGGTATATGGAGAACTGATGAGATATTCCCACGATCTCAAAACAGAAAGAAAAGTGGTAAACAATGTTATTTTTCTGTTAATATATTGGTGAGCTATTTATGCCAGTAGAATTTATGTAATTAATTTGCTTTTATCATAAGGCCTATTCGGACAACACACTAAGCCATGATAGTTAAGCATTCTGAGCAGCGTGTTGTGTGTAGGCAGTTTCCCCTAACCATGGTGGCTAAATAGCCACGGTTTAATCTTCACTAATCACGCGCTGCAAAATGGTTAGTGGCTCTAACCATGGTTTAGCCTGCTGTCAGCCTGGTGCTGTGGTTAATCCCCTAGAGCTGCCATTAGCGCTGCCAACAGAGGCGTGAACAATCTTGCATAAATGGTAGCTGTACGGCCACCATTTCCGTAAAAGACCTTTTACACAGAATAATGAGCCACCTTTTTTATGCTGAGTGGGTGGGTGGGAGTCTGTTAGACTCCGTCCCCATGTCGGATGCCCACAACATTCCTAGCAGGGAACAAAAATGTTTTGATCCTGTGCCGCTGTTATCAGCACAGTGACCTTGAGCACTCCGCTTTCCCAGCACAAAAACATGCGGCCACAGCGTAAAGCAAAACCAAATCCATCTGCCTGGCCCATAGCCAAGAGGCACAAAAACTTCTTCCCATGGTTCTCCTGAACCCCACACCCCTCCCACAAGGAGAAGCTACACATGCTCAAGAAAGGTGGTTAGAGTAGAGGGTGATTAGTGCACATGTGGCGGGAGCACTCTGCATGGTTAGTGCTAACGACCATGTACCGTGGTTAGCTTAGCCACTCTTCCCCAAGTTATGTCTCTGAACGGGGCCATAGTGAACAAAAAATTAGAGAGATGTCTCTTCTGTTGGAACAACTTACGTTTGATGTAGCAGTGTCCAGATCTTCAAGTTGCATAGTTCCACATCTTTCCACAATATAGCTCAAGAGTTTCCATTATTCTAAACCACCAAAAGATAATCCCTTTAAATAAAAGGCTTGCCTGCCAAGTTATTTTTATGATACGTTAATGTTTGTGCAGCACAATCCTGTGCATGCTTATTCAGTGGGGCCTAGTCCTTAGTAAGTGTGTATTTAGGATTGCCGCTTTGCAGTGCAATCCTATATAGGCCTGTTCAGAAGTAAAGAATCATTGAGTTCGATGGAGGGAGTGTTATTGTATGCCTCGAGTTATAGAGATTTGGGATAGAAATGTTTGAAATAGATAACTTTATGCTCTTTATTCTGTGGGAGATCTGTTCAGTGCTACGTTTTTGCAATTAGGGTGACCACTTATGAATTGCCAAAAAGAGGAAATGCAGCCCCCCCCCAAAGAGGACACAGATTTGCATAAAACTGGCATATGCAAATGTAGAAATAATTATCATAATTTATATAGAAATACAGTAAATCACACCGTAGTGTGGGAAACTGTGAACAGGTGACCTGTGTGCCTCCGAGGGATGTGTGAATCAGCAAAACTTCAGCTTTTGGAAGTTCTCCAAATTCAGTCTCGAAGCTCATTCTGACTCAAATCCGTATCAGATTGTGAACATGGTTTTTTTTGTCTTTTCACATGAAAATCTGTGCATATGTTTGTGCATATTTTTCCAAATGTATGGCTCAGTTGTGTGCATTTTTGAAATGTAGGCATTCTTCTCCCATTAATTAAAGTGTGTTTGCGTGCATTTTCTAAAAGTACATATTTTTTCATGCGCATTTTCCAAATGTATGCATGCTGCCAAATACATTTTTGGGGGGGGGGGTCCACAAATCATTTTGCAAACTCGGAAATGTATGGATAGCAGTTCCTTCTGCTTTATTTCAGTAGAGGTATGGAAAGTGTAGTACTTTTCTTTTTTTGGAAGTGGCAATATGTATGAATATGTATTAGTAATGTTGGATTAAAAATGTCTTGATAATAATGATCCAAACCCTTGTTTAATATTATTTTCTGCCCCTTTATTTCTATCATTCTGTGCTCTAAATGCTGTAATTTTGAAAAGAATATACTATGTTTTTATACAGATAGCAAAAGGCCGAACATGTTATCAAAACTGATTTTAAGAATGAGATAGGGTTTTGTTTTGATTTTTTGGTGAAACCCCTTGTTTATAATTTTCCAGCACCTTCAAGAGGGTCGAAAAGCTCAGCAATATCTTGACATGTGTTGGAAGCAGATGGATAATGTGAGTTTGCTTATTTCTTTCTCCCCTTCCTATTTGTCTTATGGTTATACAATTTGGTGGACAACTGGTGGCAAAAAGAAAAAAAATGAGGGTTAACTTAGTTATCACAGAGCCACCACACTTTCTATATTGTTTAAATGGACAAGAAAGATTACTAGGTAATCATTATAGAGTTTATCATAATTACTTCCATTATTGTGCTGATTTCTCAATAAGCCAAGTCATATGCCCCTAGTTTTTTCCCCCCTCTTCTCTTCTAAACTTTTTTACTGGGGATATCATTGCCCATTTGAAGCTCTATGTTCTGAGGAGGAAGAGTAGTAGTAGTGCTGTTCCCCAGTACACAAAGTGGTTTATAAACATATCAGTAAAATTTACTACAACTCTTTACATTTTGCTGGTATATCCATATTCCAGATGTGGAGGCAGGCTGAGATTGAGAGAGGATAGCCTGCCTAAGACTCCATAGGCTGTAGAAAGGCTATAGTTTTCTCAAATAGCTGAAGGCAGTTTGAAAAGAGGGATCAGGGCTCTTGGTGTGAACCATCATCTCTTTTTCACCTGTGATAAATAGGTTTTGCTGGGGTTTGTAGTGTTTAATCCCTCCTTGCATTAAAACATGTCCGAGTAGGTGATAGTGGGGCAAAAGGAAAAAATAACCATCATGGAAAGTAGAATTTCTCTCAAGTCTCTTTTAGGTCACTTAAAAAGTGTTGTCTGTCTCCTCCCTTCCCCCCTTCAGCCTTTCCTTGATGCTTTTTAATCTCAGGGAAGCTTCAAAATTAGCTTGCAAATATGAGACGGAGGGATTGCTATCACAACGGGAAAAGAAATGAGAAAGGACATATAAGTCTTTCCTAAAGGGGGGCTGCTACTTTCTAGTCTCTACTCTGCCTGCCACCTAGGGTATTTTTTGTAGATAGGCGGGGTATAAATTGAATAATAACAACAATAATAATAATCTGACTAAGCTAAGCACGGAGCCTCAGGGCAGCGTAAAATGCTTCAGATCTGAATCGTAACTGTAAGCAGGTGTAAACAAATAAAATGGTACTTTGTAATGATTTGTAAATATAACATGGTGTCATTGCATTGTAGAGCAAAAAGAAATTTGAGCGAGAGTGCAGAGAAGCAGAAAAAGCACAGCAGTGTTACGAGAGACTGGACAATGATACCAATGCTACTAAGGCGGATGTTGAGAAAGTAAGAGATCATTATTAGAAAGGCTAACCATTTTTTGTTCCTGTAGTGATATTTGCATATTGTAGTTTTGTGAGGAAATGCTATCTTTCGAAAACCTAATGTGTATATCAAGAGGGTAATCATTGGCTGTATTCTGATATCACATTTTCCTATTAAACTTATGACACAACAAACAAAAATACTTTAAAGAACTTTAGTCTTCATCTCAGAATCTAATTGGTCTGTGACCATACAATAAATAATGATGATGATGATGATGATGATGATGAATCTCAAAATCTTGCAGCAGCTGCTAGCAGCTGCCCTAGAATCAGGTTTGGTGCAGTGAACAGTCCTGCTGCATCCTGTCTCTTCTCTGACTGCACAGTCTTCTATCATAATTAAATACAGATCACTAAACAAGATAAATTTCTACAGCATCTTCAACAATAGATCTTAAATTATTCTCTGCTTTTATTTAAGTTTTACTAACAGCGCATGACGAGAGGTAATGTTTACATTTTATACTTTGATCAATAGGTTTCTTAAATTAGATGTATAATTAATATCTTTCAACCCTGTTCATCCCAACACCATTATTTTAAAATATTATTTTACAAAGAAGATCATTACTGTGAATGACAACCAACGCTGCATGAGTGGACTTCTGCTTGTTCAGTGATACTTTTCTTTCCCTGTGTACCCCTGTATCTGTTCTGTAAGGTCCCCTAATCCTCAGCAGCAGATCTTAGGGGCAGGGAGGATGGGGAATCCATTCTGCCAACTATGTATGTTCCCCTAGTGGATGGGACACTATTGTATATCCCTGTATAGGGTAATCAAACCAGTGCCATCCAAATGTTTTGGACTACAACTGACGCATTCAGTTTTATATATTTTGTATATTGTTTTTAATTGTTTTTAATCCTATGTAAACCGCCCAAAGAGCTTCGGCTATGGGGCGGTACACAAATATATTAAATAAAATAAATAAATAAATAAACAATCCGTTATTGTTGACCATGCATCCAACCACTTAGTCCAAAATATCTGGAGGGCGCCAGGTTGTCTGCCACTGGTATATAAAATTTTTTTTTTTTACCGACTCCCATCTTATCTAAGGCATTGTTATTTTAATCTCACTAAGATGCAGTTAGACATTGATCCTATGATGCTGATAACAGAAGAACTAGGGCAAAAGGTAACTAGGGCAAGAGTGAATCAAACCCTATTTTTTCATCCATATATGTGACGCAACATAGGAAGCAGCCGTATACAGTGTCAGACCATTGGTCTATCTAGGGCAACATGTGAACGTGCGCTGGCAGAGGCTCTCCAGGATTTCTTTCCTAGCCCTACCTAGAGAACCTAGAACCTTCTGCATGCAAGCACATGTGCTCTCGCATTAAGCTGCGATCACTCCGTTCCTTATGACTTCATGTGACCAGAAAGTTTTCATGAATCATGTGTCTGAAGTGAGGGAGCTGACCTTTTGACTTGCTGTTTTCTACAAGGTATCATGTTGGGTGCGTTGGTGGAAGGAAGATTAATGGAAAGTGTTAATGGCAGAAATAGTAACTATCTGTAGTTTTTGTGTGTGTGTATGTGTGTGCATGCACACATATGTGTGCTCTGTGTGTGTGTGCGCGTGCTTATGTTCACATACTCCTCTTTGGGGTTCTGTGCCATACTTATCGATGTTGGTGGATTGTTCCCTGTGTGAGATGGTCTCTTCTTCTCTGTCTAGATGTGTAGATGGATAGTTGCTTAATTGTAGTCTCTCTTTTAAATGCATTGTTTGAGGGTGGCCTGGAGAGAGATACATACTTTGGTGTCTATTTCCTGCACATTGTGTGTTTCTTGCTGCCCAGCTAAAAAAAGTCAGATGCTTTTCTCTAAATAATGACGCACCAGTGGAAATATGTTGGGAGATGCTGAGAATGGTTACGAATGTTTATAAGTATTTACAAAGAGAATTTGTTTCTATGACACTGACATCACCCATAGTAATGAAGGGTAACAGCATTTTTACTTATGGTGAACTGCTTCTCTCTAATAAGGCAAAGCAGCAATTAAACCTACGTACACATATGGCTGATGAAAACAAAAATGAATATGCTGCACAACTGCAAAATTTCAATGGTGAACAGCACAAGCATTTCTATATTGTCATTCCTCAAATTTACAAGGTATGTCTTCCATCTAAATAAAATGTTTTGTTTACTGAAGGATGTGTAGTGGCTTCTACATGTTCCTTAAACGTTTAAACTAGGAAGCATGATGGGTTCACTTTAAAAAAAAAGCTCTTCCCCTACTAAGCATCCTCCTCTCTAGTTCTTCTTCGTGGTCTCTGTGCATCACACATATGGGCTCCGCGCCGGCGCCGAGCCCCAATCGGGAAACTTCACTAGCTAGCTTAGTGATTTTTGGCGGGAACCCCTCCCCCACCATCCATTGCGCATGCTCCGGGTCCCGCCTTACCTCAGTTCTTCTTCGACCGCTTGCTGATCGCCTCGCGGGAGACTTCCTCGAACGACGTCCGTTCGTATTACTCTGAAAATTAGAGAAAGATAGTGTTAGTTTAGCTTAGTGTTAGTTTATAGTTCGTGTAAGTGTTAGACTTCGTTAGTTTAAAAAAAAAAAAATATATATTTTTATATAGATATATCTATCTTATATATCGAGGAGATTATGGCGCAGTCAGCGCTGTTTAAGCATTGTTCCCGCTGTAGGGCAAAGTTAACTTTGACCGATGGACACTCCTTGTGCCTCGTCTGTTTGGGGGAAGGGCATATCGTGGACTCCTGCCCACACTGCATGACCTTTTCCCGCCAAACCCGGCGGAATAGGGCGGACAGGCTCCGCAGTCTGCTATGGAGCAAGGCCCTATCCGCGGTGGATCGTCCTCGCCAACGTTCTCGATCTCCTCGTCCGTTGGAATCGGATACCGAACGGTCAAATTCCGGTGAGCGTAGGCGAACGCCCCAAAATCGCTCTCAACCGGCATCTCCCTGCTCGCCCCCTATGGAGGAAGCAGCAGAGGCCCCCTTGCCACGGCTCGTCTCGAGACCGTCCAAAAAGACCGCGACAACGAAGAAGTCTGGCAAGGCTAAAACTAAATTGGCAAAATCAAAGCCGTCTTCGTCGACTCCGAAACCTTCGACGTCGACGCACTCAATAAAACAACATGCAACATCGGGAGAGGGTCGATCCACTCCGAAGCGACCATCGACTTCAGCTCTGGAACCACCGTCGGCGCCGAAACGATCTTCGACATCGGGCGTTCCCTCGACATCAAAGCGACCTTCGGCGTCAAAAACGCACCAACCGAAGCCTGCTTCGACGTCGAGTCGAAAGTCGTCTTCGTCGACACCGAGGCGGCCGGACCCGGCGCCGCAGGAGGGCTCTACACCACCGATGCCATCACGCCAGCCGTCCCTACAATCGAGGAGGCACTCGACATCGACACCGGCCCGCCCGGCCTCGTCACCGATTCCATCACAACGATCCACTTCGCTGGTCCATAGGGCTACGTCGCTTCCACCTCGTCCAATCTCACAATCAGTGGACATAGAAATCTGCTCTTCGGACGTCGAGCTCGTCGATGTTATACCATCGGATGTGTCTGTGGACCACGACGTCGACAACCGTACCGATGTCGACTATACGCAACGGCCGTTGCCGGTCGGTATCGTGGCGTCTCCGGTGTCGAGATCCTCGAAGACAACAGGACGCTCTCGATCCCGTACCCGGTCCCGATCCAGATCGTGGTCCCGTCGCTGGGACTCGTATTCGGATAGGTCCAGAAGTCGATCCAGGCACCGCAGTGCCCCGCGTTATTTATTTGATCCCTATACAGGGAAGAGAATTGGACGGCACGCTTCGCAGCGCAGGCAGCAACGCAACGCCGCAGGACAACATCCTTCCGTGACATCTGTGCAACCATCAGCGGCAGTGGTGCAGCGTCCCCTCTCGCCTACTTCGGGCGATGGCTATGCGTCCGATACATCTTCGGTACGTTCTCAAGCACCTTCAGTCCCGTCTCCACCAGAGGGCATTGGGTCAACGGATAGACCATCCCCATCACTGGAACTAGGTTCCTTTTCGGACCAAATGCAAAGAATGGCTCAATCCCTTGGCCTGGATGTCGATCAGCCACACGAGGATCTGAATGATAAGATATACGACGTAATGTATGCGGAACCAACGCCTCAACTCACCCTGCCGTTAGTGCCTACGCTTCTTAAAACTTTTAAAAGCGCATGGGAAAATCCAGCCACGGTGGGTGCTACGTCAAAACGTTTAGATACGTTGTACAGGGTCAAGGACGTCGAAGCTCCCTTCTTGAGTCATCACCCAAGACCAAATTCTATTATAGTAGAGTCCTCGCAAGGGCGCTCGACAAAAAGCCATTCCACCCCTGTCGACAAAGAAGGTAGGAAGCTGGATGCATTTGGACGCCGGGTTTACTCGTCAGCGACGTTGGGTTTTAAAGTAGCAAATTATCAAGCTACCATGGCTAGGTACCAACTCTTCCTCTGGGAGAAAATTTCTACACTGACAGACTATCTCCCAGACGACCAACGTGAACTGGCCCGAGTTTTCCAGGCAGAAGCAACCAGACTGTCTAGGCAGCAATTAACAACTGCGAACCACCAGACAGATTGTGCGGCAAAAGCTCTGGCAGGGGCAGTCGCATTGCGTCGCCATGCATGGCTGCGCTCGTCCACGCTGCCAACCGAGACAAAAGCCCGTATTGAAGATCTCCCGTTCGACGGGGAGGGGCTTTTTCATTCGTCCACAGACAATACAATGGACGTTATTCATAAATCTAAGATAACAGCACGCAAGATGAGGGCCCCTGCGCAACAACAAACGCAGCAGCAATCTAGGCCACGACGTTGGTACCGTTCTTTCCAGTTTGAACCCCGCCGGCAACAGGAACGCACCCAACGTTTCCAATCTCAACAGCCACAATCTTCTTTCCAGTCTCGGAAGCCGGCCAACAGATACACCAAATCACGCCAACAGGATCAGTCGGCAAAACGGCGCCTTTGACTCTGTTCCTGTACCACTACCACGCCATTACACCAGGCTTCAACCCTTTGTGCAGCGCTGGGCGTCCATAACGACCGACAAATGGGTGCTCTCCACAATTTCAACAGGTTACCTTATAGAATTTCGAACTCTCCCTCCTCTGGGCACCGTGAGGACCACTCTACCATCTCCCACGTTGTTACAGGAAACAACAACCCTGTTACAAAAGAACGCAATCACCCGCGTTCCCACGCGGCTCTTAAAAGCGGGTTTTTACTCGCGTTACTTCACGGTTCCAAAGAGAGACGGAGGACTTCGACCCATAATGGACCTCAGACATTTAAACAAATTTATCAAACCAAAGAAATTTCGCATGGTGACGTTGGCCCAGATCCTTCCGCTTCTAAAACGCCATCGGTGGTTCACTTTGGTGGATCTCAAGGACGCATATTTTCACATTCCTATCCACCCCACTCATCGCAAGTATCTAAGGTTCATTATAGGAAAACAGGCCTATCAGTTTTCGGTCCTTCCGTTTGGTCTCCGGTCTGCACCAAGGGTCTTTACCAAATGTATGGCGGCGGTCTGCGCCCATCTCAGGTCACAGAACGTCGAACTATACCCTTACCTCGACGATTGGCTAATCGTTTCTCCATCCCAATCGCAAGCACGCTCCGACGTCCACTTTGTCACGGCATGTCTCGCCAGCCTGGGCCTGCAAATAAACGAAGAAAAGTCCATTTTTCGCCCAACGAAAAAAATTCAGTTTATAGGGGTTGTCTTAGACTCGACCGTCGGACGGGCATTCCTGCCTACGGATCGCATTCAAACCGTTGTGTCTCTTGCCTCGCAGCTGCTAAAAAGCACGAGTGCAACGGCATTCACTGTGCTCCGCCTGCTAGGCTTCATGGCTTCTGCGGTGTTTGTCGTCCGCTGGGCTCGGCTCCACATGCGGCCGCTGCAGCAGGTACTCCTCCGGCGTTACCGTCCTCATCTAAATCCGAAAAAAATAGTACTTACGATTCCGTCGTCTCTTCTTCCGTCACTCCGTTTGTGGTCGTCGGCAACTCATCTGTCCAAAGGCATGCCTTTTCACCAAAAAGGTCCCACTCGAGTCATCACTACCGATGCTTCTCTGGAGGGTTGGGGAGCACACTTCGACGACCTGAAAATTCAAGGAAAATGGTCGAAATCAGAGTCGCGGCTTCATATAAATCTCCTAGAGTTCCTAGCTGTAAAACGGGCCCTGCATGCTTTCTTGCCACACATTCAAGGGCAGCATGTCCGCATACTGTCAGACAACACCACCGTGGTGTGGTACGTCAACAAGGAAGGCGGGACGCGATCCCCTCGCATTCTGCGTTTGGCATTAGACATTCTACATTGGTCCATTCGCAACGAGATCTGGCTGTCGGCACTTCACATTGCGGGCACAGACAATGCGAAGGCGGATGCCCTCAGCCGAGAATTCACCGACACTCACGAGTGGGAATTGGATCAGAACGTACTGGCTTGCCTATTTGCAAGATGGGGCACACCATCGATAGACCTGTTTGCGACTTCTGCAAATTCCGTTTGCCGGGACTATTGTTCATGGGCGGGGATTGGACCTGCATCGCTCGGAGATGCATTCCACTGGGACTGGTCCAGCGACTTCCTATATATATTCCCCCCGTTTCCGCTTATTGCAAAGACGGTAGCCAGAGCCAGCAGATGCTCCTTGGACGCGATTCTGGTGACCCCTTGGTGGCCGAGACAACACTGGTTCACCACCCTCTTTCGCCTGTCAAGGCAACAGTGGTGGCGCCTCCCCATGATACCGCACCTGCTATCCAGGAATGCGGGAGCCATCCTGCACCCGAATCTCCAGTCGTTGCACCTCACAGCGTGGAGGATCCAACCAGGTGGCAATCCCTAAATCTGCCCCCTGCCCTACGGTCCATTTTCGAAGCCTCAACAAAACCATCTACTCGGGCTTCTTACACTAGAAAATGGAACCGATTTCTGAAGTTTGCCAATGACAAGGGATTCTCACCTCGCGATGGCCCCGTTACAGGGATCATCGATTTCTTGTACTCCCTTCATAAAGGAGGTCTGAAGCCCTCCTCTGTCAAGGTATACCTAGCGGCCATTTCAGGGCAGCATACTAAGATCAATGGGTTTACGGTGTTTTCACACCCAGTGGCGAAGACGTTCATGAAGGGCTTACGCCACATGTTCCCCCCAGTACGACAAATTATTCCTCAATGGAGCCTGTCGGTCGTACTGACGGCGTTGACGAAAAAGCCGTTTGAACCGTTGGCTACAATTGACCTCCGGCTACTAACATTTAAGACTGTGTTCTTAGTAGCTATAACATCTGCTAGACGTGCGTCGGAGTTAGCGGCGCTCATGGTGGGGCCTCCCTATACTCAGTTTTTTTCAGGACAAAGTTGTGTTACGTCCTGGTCCCTCGTTTGTTCCTAAAGTTTCTTCCATGTTCCACATTAATCAAGATATCGTTTTGCCTACGTTCTTTAAGGCGTCTACCGATCCACTTTGTACAACGTTACATTCTCTGGATGTTCGGCGTACGTTAGCGTTCTATAAGACAAGGACACAGTCATTCCGAAAATCTGACAAACTGTTTATCTGTTATGGCGGTAAAACGAAAGGGTTGGCAGTTTCCTCCCAACGTTTAGCCCACTGGATTGTTGACACTATTGTTCTTGCATACCAAGTTCTTGACAAACAGCCCCCAGAGTCGTTCACGGCGCATTCCACGAGGGGGCAGGCCATGTCGACAGCCCTGATACATGGATCAACAGTCCCCGATATTTGCAGGGCAGCGACATGGTCGAGCGCTTCAACCTTCGTGAAGCACTACAGACTGGACGTGAGAGCAGCACGGGACGCCTCATTCGGACGGGCAGTCCTGTCTTCTATCTGTCAATGATCCACCAGCGTGCATCCCCTCCTCCGGTAAGTTTGGCTGATTACTCGCCCATATGTGTGATGCACAGAGACCACGAAGAAGAAATGCAGGTTGCTTACCTGTAACTGTAGTTCTTCGAGTGGTCATCTGTGCATTCACACAACCCACCCGCCATCCCCTCGTGCAACGCTATGGTGTATGCAGGAGGTCTTTTAAGGCGCATATGCTTCCAATCTATTGCCTTAGGGCGAGGCCGTAATGCGGTCTCAGAGAACTGAGGTAAGGCGGGACCCGGAGCATGCGCAATGGATGGTGGGGGAGGGGTTCCCGCCAAAAATCACTAAGCTAGCTAGTGAAGTTTCCCGATTGGGGCTCGGCGCCGGCGCGGAGCCCATATGTGTGAATGCACAGATGACCACTCGAAGAACTACAGTTACAGGTAAGCAACCTGCATTTTTAATGGGTTTATATTGGTAGCTTAATGTAGGGTACAACTCTAAAAGGTAAGTGTGCCTGAGCCCTATTTGTAATCTTTTGGATTTGGATAAAATTTGAATTGTGTGCTTGATTTTTGAACAGCCGTTATAATACGCTCCTGCATTATAATCAACAAACATTTTGTGTGTGTTACATTGTGTGGGATGCAACTTGTACCCTTAGTTACTGATGGCTGTGGTGAATGTTTACTAGTCCTAAATTCCATTAATTTCAGTGGAACGTCAATTTGTGTGCTTGTGTTCAGGATGCTCCATAGAATCATATGCCCATCTGGAATTTCCTATCTATTTAAATTTTTTAAAAAAATTATAAGCCACTCTTCCATGAAAAGAAACTCTTGAGGCTTGCATGCATAATCATAAAAACAATAATTATACCGTCTGTCTGTCTGTCTGTCTGTCTGTCTGTCTGTCTATAAAACCAGTATAATAAAAAATTGTCCATAATGTTAAAACCAATGCTCTGACATTCTTGAAGGACTCTGCAAATAAAAAAAACTTTATTTAAGCCAGGTGGGCTCCATGGGAGGGAAGTTCAAATCAGGGGTGGGACAATAGAGGAAGCACTCTTCCCATTCAGCAACTGTCTAAGTTCAGAAGGTGAGAAGACCCAGAGGAGAACCTCTGTTTATGAACATAACTTTCAGGCAGACTCAAATGGCAGACTGTGGTCTCTTACATATGCTCTGTACTATCTTCTGCCAGTTGATTGTATATATTAAGCTACATCCTCCAGTGGAATCTTGCATGCTGCTGAGTTAGTGCTAGATGAATGTGGGTATCCACACAGAGATTTTATTCTATTAAACATATTACTATTAAATAAAATAAATAACAGTCCCTGCAAAATAAAGGAGAGAGTGGTTGTGGGGATGTAGTGTGTTTGTGTGTGCAGATGCAATATTCCTTTGTTTGAACTTGCTACCTGTATTTATTTTACTATTTTTCACAGTCCCCTTTTTGTACAAATGCAGTCCCCATTCGATGCAGTGAATCAGCAAGTCAGCAAGTCACAACCAGGACAAAAATGTTCATGTCAATGTCCTCTTACATTTTCAGTTATCTATGTCTGAAACAAACAAATTGTCTGGCTACTATCATTTCCTATGCTGGGTTGTTTCTGCTGTCTGTCAAGCCTGTATCATGCAGGTGCAGGGTTCTGAGTTTTGATATCTGGAAGAGTCTGTGTAGTTGTTGAACAAAGACCTACGAAATTACTCCAATTATGTTGATGCTTCTTGTACAAAGAGTGTAATCACTCATTTAAGCTCATTATTTTGGGAATTCCAGAGATGTTCCTGTTATAAAACTGTTTCAAAGCATTGTATGTTAATGCAATAATGTTAATAGATAGTGATGGTTCCATTTGAATTTTCTGACTTGTGTTTTGTCATGATAGTTTTTCCTTAGCATTCTTCGTACAACTCAGTCCTATTCTTGTCTACTTAGAGTAAGTCTCACTGATGTTAGTGGAAGGAAAGTATGCATAGGATTGCAGCCTGAGGTTTCTTTTTGAGGTTTTACCCAAGTCTCACAAGATCACCGTGATTTTTCTTCTTTGATCAGCATCTTGGTTACTAGTTCTATTCCATAACTGGAAAAAAGAAGATATTGACAGGGCCATGTAAATGAACAAAATTTCCTTTTAGGGTTTTCTAACACTTGCAAGGAAATACTTTGGGAAACTTTTTTTCTCATCCAGACCAGATTTTATTATGTAGTTTATTAGCCTTGACACTTCAGAAACATGAGTAAATTTTCAAGCAAACGTTTGGCTCAGAATAATTTAGATATTTGCAGCTAAGTGTCTACTTTCAGCTGATATAAAAATTAGTCTTCTTTTGATGTAAAAATGTGCCTTCTATTTGGAATAATAATAACATAATCAGAGATGGTTTAGTTTTAAGTAAATTCAAACTAAACACTAGATTGGTTACTAATATTTTCTCTGTTAATTTTAACAAATGATCCAACCTGTTGTATTCCCCACCCCCAAATTTGCTTTGTTTAATAACATGGTAGAAGATAGCAAACTAAATTTTGTAGTTCTTGAAATAAAATTTGGAGGAAAAGTGGCCAAATGTATATAGGGCTGGGACAGGGAACCTCTGGCCCATGAAGCCTCCGAATTCGGTCTATTGCCTCCCCTCTGTTCCCCATCCTCAGCAATTCAGTTCTAAAAAAGCCTCCATGGAGGCTTTGAAAAAGCCTAATTGCTATGCAGGATACATTGAATGCTGGGGAAAAGCCTCAAAAATTGCTGCAATTAAGCCTTTTAAAGATCCTTCATTAGGCCAGTTGAGGCTTTTTAAAAGCCTGATAATGTGGGAGGGATTTTTGTGTGAGGGGATGATGTTTGTGTTTTGTGTGGGCATTATATGTGCTTATGTGTTATGTGTGAAATCTGGATTTCTATGAGAATAGGTCTATTATGAATGAAACTAGATATATATGTATGAAAGTGCAAATGTGAGATGGTCCCACCCACTTTAACCCCGGCCACTTTTTGCATGGGTACCTATGTCTAGTATGTCCCACCTCTGATATAAGCTATCTGCATAGTGTAATCATAAAGATATTCAGGCTCTCCTTTATTATTGTAGCATCTTCAAGAAATGGACGAACGAAGGACCATTAAACTTAGTGAATGTTATAAGGGATTTGCAGATTCTGAGCGCAAAGTTATTCCAATAGTCTCAAAATGTTTAGAAGGAATGATTGCTGCAGCAAAATCAGTTGATGAACGCAGGGTAAGTTGAGTTTGTTTTGTATGATTGACACGTCAATGCTAAACACATTGCCTTAGAAGTAAATTTAACTAATTCTGGATCCCAGTCATATCTAGGATAATCCAGTTAGAGGTTATATTGGTCAAACCTGTGCAACATTGTGTCCCATCAACCTGAATGCAGCCAATCAGCCCCAGGAGCTGGATTACACACACACCCAGCAGACACACAGGCATACACACATATACCATATATATGGACCTAACTAGGTAGCAAAAATAGAAAGTTTATAAAGTCTTTTGTGAATTGTCAAACTAGCCTGGCAGACTGCGAGCAGATCTAATTGTGCAGACCTAATGTTAGTGATTGTGAAAAGATTTCATTATTTTAGTTTTTCAGGGGTTTCCCCCCAACCTATTATCTCTTTCTCTCTTTTTTTTTTAGCATTTCAGGCTACTTCATTGTGTAAATAATGCCTGAATAATGAAAGACTCTGATTTTCTTATATTTTTGTGCAAATGTTAGGTCTGGTTGCTGTTACTTGTATGATTCTCTTCTTATAGACCTTGTTCTTAAATTTGAGTCAACATTTCTTCAGGAATTTGTGTTACCTCTTGGGCTTCTTAAAGAGCCCATTTGCACACACCAGTGAGAAATCATAGGTTAATTAACCCATAATTTGCCACCATTATGTGCAAACTGGGTCTCTAAGAGTTCTCTACCACTCTGAGGTTTTACATTTATGTAGTTCATTCGTTTTTACGCTGTTTTCCTTTTACCCAACGTGTATACACAAAGCACATAGGCTTACAAAACATTACATGTATGCTTGCATTAGCCTTCTGCCTAATGCATTAGATGATGAAATTAATTTGTATATTCTTAAAAAAATAGCATTGATTTGGCTTTCAATGTTTTAAGGTAGATAAGGCTTACCTTGAAGTCAGGGACGAAAGGACTGGTATGGCAAAACCCACTAAGAGAGAAGTTATCTTCCAAAATGTGATGTTTGGAATCTCTGATTCCTTGTTCTGTGTTTCATAGAGACTAGGCTTCAGATACGATGATGTTGTGGAAGGAACAGGAAGTGAAAGTATTGGGATGCTTTAAACCGTTTCTTCGGTTTGTTCAAATGGCAGAAGTATGCATTTTTCAAAAGTGCACATTTCCCCTTTATTGACTAAAGTGTGAAAATACAGGTTTTTAAAAATGCACACTTTAAATTCTTCATTTTTAAAATTGTGCACTCTTAATTTCCACTTTTAAAATGGTGTATTTTAATAGTGCATTTTTAAAATTACGCATTTTTAATGTGCCTATTTTAAAAGTGCACTTTTCCACCATTGACTAAAGCCTGAAAATGCAAATTTTAAGTGTGCATTTAAAAAAATGCACCATTAAAAATGCACCCTTTAAATAATGCATTTTTAAAATTGTACAATTTTAAAATTGCATTTTAAAAATTGCACATTTTGTGAACACAAGCACAATGTTGGGAATTTGTGAACATTTTCATAGAACATGAATTTGGGGTTGTGAATGAAGGCATTTTCAGCTGATCCGTTGGGAGAGGCGGGTGATAAATAAATATATTATTATTATTATTATTATTATTATTATTATTATTTGTGGATTGAAACAAAATTCTCGTACATCCCTACTTTAAAATGGCTTCCTGCAGTGTGCAGGGGGTTGGAGATGGCCTAAACTGTCCCTGCTAATGGTATGATTCTGTGACCCATGCTTCCTGTTTCTTTTTATGTCCATTCGATACAAAATAGTATTTTTTGCAAGGGACATATACAAAACTTCCTTCACCCCGGTAACTTGTGTATTTCTCAGATGGAGGTGGAGGTGGAGGTGTTTCATTTTGTTGGTGAAGGAATAGGAAGCACAAGAAAGTTGCAGTTTCTGTTCTAAATCTACTCTAGATGGCTCTTCAAAACAAAGACCCTGGAACATTTTCCTGTAAAGCGTGTTAATTCTTTCAGGAAGATCAGTAATTTCTGGTGGTCTCTTCTAAGCCATTCATTTTACATCTGTTTTATTGTTAAATATCACTTCAATTAAGCCGTTAGCTCTCCTGTGTAATCGCATTATAAATGTCGTATCTCTCCCATCAAGGACTCTCAAATAGTAGTAGACTCCTTCAAGTCTGGTTTTGAACCTCCTGGAGACTTTCCGTTTGAAGATTACAGTCAGCATATTTACAGGACTGTTTCTGATGGAACAATCAGTACACCAAAGCAAGAAGGGATGAAAATCGATGCAAAAACCACTGTGGGCAAGGCTAAGGGCAAACTCTGGCTTTTTGGGAAAAAACCAAAGGTAAAATTATGTAAACGTACCCAGGTTTTGTGGTTCAAGGATCAAATGTCCTTTAGAACAAACTAATAAATATTGTTTTACTGTCATATATAATTTCAAAGGGCTCATTTATGCATAGCTTGTACTGGCCAAATTGTCTTATTTTGGAAGTTTATTTCAGGTATATTCTACAGCCCCGCTGTGCTATTATGAACTCTTTTCTCCCCCCTCCCCCCCATGCTGGTCCAGTAGCCAAGTCCCAGCAAACCTGAGGCACATCTGGGCAATGAACTAACACACAGCTATAAGAGCTGCTGTAGCTGGTTGGAGTAGTCGCAACAGTCATTGGGCAGGAGCTCATGATAATATGTTGCACCTATGCTCAAGCACAGGCCTGGCTGGAACCTCCTGCAACTGCTCTGACTAATTGTAGCACCTCTTGTGGTTGTTGGTGGACTGTTGGGCTATGCTGTATTCTGTTATCTAGGTATTGCCTGTATCTGTTGGGAATTCGCTGCTGTGCTGGTAGGAGATCAAATCAGTTGAGCTTCATGGGTTTGTAGAATTTAAAATTGTGAATTCAGCATTTTTGTGGCAGTGGGCAGTATCCAGTGGGGCCCTTAGCCCCACTGATTCTGTTGTGCAAATAGTAGGTCCTGCCAATTCCATTGCACAAGCAGGACCCACTGCTTGTGCAATGGAGATTTAACGCTTCCTAAAGGAAGCCCTGAAACAAGAGAAAATGCTCATTTCTGGATTGTGATAGGTTGACAGAGCTCCCTTCTGACCATTCCGGAAACAATTTTTTTGCTCATTTCCGGTTGCCCGTGGAAGCGCTAAATCTCCATTCCGCAAGCGGTGGGCACTGCTTGTGGAAGGGAATCAGCAGGTCGCAATGGAATCGAGGGCATAAGTGCCCTGTTGGATACTGCCCTATGGTTCATTGGTGCTTGCATTCGTACAGATCCCTATCTATATTATACAACTTTAGAAACTCATAATTCTGTTCAAAGCAAATGGCTGCAGCAAATCAGTCTGAATATGTACAAAGAGGTTGAAAGGGAAGCACATGCTAAATTTCTTTGGGTGTATGAAAGAATAATGGTGTAATAATGATTCTACCTTGCAGATGGTCTTAGTGTAGGACTCAGCAAAGCATAAAGTTTAGTGAAAATTGCATAGAATGCCTTAATGCTTTAGGTCCAATTATATGGTACATCTCTGTTATCTTATGAATGCTCTTCTGTTGCGTTTTAGCTTTGTTTTTTGAATAGTGAAAAACAAACCTGTCTGTTACCTTCAGCGGTGTGTTTTACTTATAGCACCAAGGTGGTGGTTGTTTTGAAACTCATATGAAAAAGGCTATTTTTTCATTGTTTAACCTTATAATTAACGATTGCCTCACTTTCTTTCTTAAATTCTCATTACTCTGGATCATTCTGGATTTAACAAAGGGTCTTGTGCAATCTTAAAGACGAACAAATTTATTATGGCATATGTTTTCTGCTGATAAATTCTGATGGTAATTATTGTGGTGAAAAAACAAATACTGTGGAGCTGGATCCAGACCCAATGTTCTGTGAATGGAATCCAGAGGAGGCTCCCTGCAAGTTGGATGGTCCCATTGGCAGGATGGGCTGGGGGGAGAATGTGATTTGTACCTGTATCTCCCTGCAGCGTCACTTACCATGCTGTACTGGAGGATCCTCTTAACCTTCTGAAGCCGATTTTGGGGGCATAGATGATTGCAAGGGGCAGGGAATCAGTGAAAATTTCCTCCTTGCCTCCCCCCCCCCCCCGCCCCCGCTTGCCCATGAGACCATCCAGTTTGCAGAGTTCTGTTCCATGCAGCTCTGGATCCAACCCACAGTCTGTTTCTGAATTAAAAGGAAAAGACAGAATGTTCACATCACTTTGAATGTTTGCCTTATCTGTTCCTTTCTTTATTTCTGTATCAGCCACAGTCCCCACCCCTTACCCCTACTAGTTTATACACATCCAGTACTTCTAATGGTTCCCTGTATCCCATATTCTCCATTGAACAAGTGCATTATTGCATGAATGAAATAAAAACAGGGAAGCCCAGAATTCCTTCTTTCAGAAGTCTCAAAAGAGGGGTAAGTTTTACAATGGGTTATAGGTGCATGATGGCGCTATGAACATTGTGCTTGTGGTGTTGCTTTTCTAGTACTCTCCACCCTCATTATAAGGCTCTCTGTTGACAATGATCCTATCAGAGGTCATTGTGTTTGATTTCTTGCTCTGTAACAGCTGCCTCAAACAGCGGTGGTAATGTTCAAAATATTTGACTCTGAGAAGACAGAGTTATAAAGAGGGTGCTGGGTGCATGTTTTCATAGTTTTCTGATTCACAACCATGAGTGTGCTTAATGCGTAATGTATTTGGGATGAGGAGAAGCCCCTGGTTTACTGATTTGTCTAACAAAGGTGTGTACATTGCCTGAGGCACTTTGAAATGTCATGGGGAGAAAACATTTTTCTGATTATAAGTGCAAAATAATTGTGGGGAAAGGCAGATATTATTACTATTATTTTTAATACTTTTATCCCACCCTTTCTCCAAGGAGCTCAGGGTAGCCTGTGTGGGGTCTTCCTCTCCCACCCTTCTATCCTTGTCACTGGTACAGCTATATAGTTCTAGACCCTGGTCCTAGTGCTCATATGGGGGCCGCCATATGTATTTTTTCCCACCTCACCACCTCCACAGATAGACATATTGTGTGATGTAACCAGATCCTATGCATAGTAATACTACTGCTACTAATATATTTATTTCTTACCCACCTCTCCCTCTGGATTGAGGCGGAAACAACATTAAATACAAAAGTTTCATAAAATGCATAAAACTGATTAAAAAACATATAAAACTGATAACAATCAGACATCTTAAAATTCATCTGAGTAGGCCTGCTGGAAGAGATCGGTCTTTATGGCTTTCTTAAACTCAGAAAGACTATTTAGTTGATGAATCTCTCCCGGCAGGCCATTCCGCAGTCTGGGAGCGGCAGAAGAGAAGGTCCTCTGGATAACAGTTGTCAGCCTAGTTTTGGCTGACTGGAGTAAATTCTTCCCAGAGGACCTGAGTGTGTGGGGTAGATTGTATGGGGGAAGGCAATCCCGCAGGTAACACAGAAGGAAGTCCCACTGTGTTTATGCAAACTTTTATACTATTCCCCTGGAGCCGGATTGCCTCAGCTGCTTCCATATTGGTTTCTGTCACTGTGAGCTCCGTTCTAAGGGGTGGATGGGTGTGTGTAAAAAAGATAAAGGGAAAGAAAAAAAACACCTTCTCCCCAACTGCTCTGGGAATTGAGTCTGGGATGGTGTTGTCTTAGTGCCGGCCTTCAAGAAGTGAAATCTCCCATAGGAAGAGCCTGGCTTGTAAGAAGTCAGGTGTGTGTTTTCTCTCGAGCACACCCCATGTCACATGTGCAGGCTATGCATACATTCAGCCAGGATTTCTCCTACCATTACTGGGATTTCACACACTCCCCAGTTTCAGTCATTAGCGTCTTGCTCCTTTCCATTCTCTCCCCTTGAATAACGTCCAAGAATGGAAGAACAAAGCAGAGGGCACAACCCCTTCCTACACAAAGCCCCCAATAAGCCAGAGAGAAAGCAGCAAGACAAGCCCAGCCAGCCTCTCTACTGGTGGTGCTCAAACAGCCCTCCCTAGTGGCTGACTCATGCTACACTGGCTGTCAGTGTGATAGAGCAAATGCCTCACTCCTAACGCATGTACCCAAGTGTGAGAGGCGTTGTTCTACAATTCCCACGTTGAAGTGCCTCTCCTCTAATATTTCCTGTGAAGTGGAGCTTAGGCACAAACCAGAGTCATAGGGTTATTTCCCTCTTCTCCATGTGCTGACCTCTGCATAACTGCCCTGTAGTGTGCACTTAAGCTCAGCTCTTTCACAGACTGCCCTTCTGTATGTTTTTTCTAAAACAGTGTTTGTGAATTATTCAGATTACTAATTTAACATATGTGTTAAACCTGTTTCTGGGAGCAAGTTTTTTTTCTAGTTTTTTTCTAGTTACAGACTGCACTGGTCTATATTAAAAAGACAATTTCTGGGAAACAGAATTTCAGAAAAATAAACCTTGCCTGCCTCAAGCTTAATTGATACAATATGAGTATTTACATATATCTAACCAATTATTCCTTTCTTTTAATGTATTCTGTTTTTAAATGTAGTGTTCTTTGCCTCTGATGGTAATTTATTGTTGTTTTCTGGAGGCCTTTTTCTTGTTTTTAAAACGGCATTTCATCAGTTATAGTTTACTACTTAATGCTACTTCCTGAGAGATATCAAGGAAGTGTGCTTACTAATTTCTAATGACATATTCTGCAAATGGAATTTGTTCTAGGGATCAAGCGATTGCCTAGCAACATTCACTATGTTGTAATAAATGAATTAGCATTAACTCCTTATGTCTCTGAAAAATATTCTCTTGCATATATGAGATTAAAATGCTGGGCTGTTGATAACCAGAGGTTGAGATGGATTTGTTATACACACGCACACACACACACGCACACACACACAATTTATATTTAAAATTTAAAACAAAACTGGATGTGGCTTAATACAATATACGAGATATAGCTGGACATGTTGATCTACGGAGAAGCAGATCAGAGTCCAAAGATATACGCAGTGCCAGTTAATGATTAGAGGAGTTCTCATTGTTGTGTGTTACTTCTTTTTGGTTCTACATTCTCTTTAACTTGACCATCTAGGTCACCACAACGTGGTAACTTTCCTCTTTTGCACCTGCTCTGGGTTCCAAAAGATGTTTCACTCTGCACCCAGAAATGTGAATTCTGCATTCAGAATATATTGCATAAATTAGAGCTCATTGCCTAAATGCAAAGTTTGCATATCTTGTTATGCTTTTGCAGTTCAGGTTTTAAAATAAGGAAGAAAGTAACCTTAGCAATAGGATTTTTGTTAAGAAAGAAATAGAAGAGGTGAGGAAAATATTTCTAAAATGATCTATGAGGACTGGAAATTTAGCTAGATTATTCACTAATATTTGATCTTAGCCTTGCATGGCACATCCTAACAGTAAGTGCATTAACAGAATCTGATCCCTGGTAATCTGATGTGGGACAGGCTGAAAATGCACAGCTTGCAGTTGTTCTTTTCTCCTAAGTTTTGATTCTGCTGAATATGTTTGGGAGAATTTATCAATCTCTTCTTATTAGAAGATGATGGCTGGGAATTCTTTATAGCAGATTGATAAACTTTATTACGGTTCATAAACCAGCATATCTTTATAGCAGGGGTGGGCAACGTGTGACCCTCCAGATGTTTTGGCCTATAATTCCCATCAGCCTGAGCAAGCATAGCCATTAGGGAAGGAACATAGGGATTGCCGAGCCCTGCTTTATCGTTTAGCTGTAGAAATGTTTAAGTGTTGATCTGGTTGTCATTACATTTAATTTAGACTTCGATCATTACATTGCAACTTTAATGACATTGTTATCAGAGTTCTCCTGTTCCAACATTATTGTGTCATCTTGCATTCCTTGAAAGGGGACAGCCACACCTTTATTTGATTTAAAAAGTAAGTTGAGTCTGTACCACAAGTTTTATTATTTGGCAGCCTCTCTCATCCTGTGCTTCCTTGCACAGAATTCCCAATCAGAGATGTTGATGTGAGTGGTGCGTGAAAGGAACATTTTCTTCAGAAAAAGAAACAGTAATGGAGACAACTGGTGTTCTAGTTGCTCTTGTGCCAAGGCTCCAGTCCCTGGAGTTCAGGGATTTGGTGAAAGTGAGATTATCTTCGACCACTTGCTGCTGCCGCCCCTGTCTTGCCTTTACTATTTAGGCCCCACAGCACCACAGCCCAGCAACTGGCCTCTAGATAACTTTTTTGTTCCGCTGCCACCAGTACTTTCTCAGGTACACCCACAGACCACACCAGGAGAGTGAATTAACAAGAATTTATTAATAAGAAATTGCGTATCAACGAGCTTAATGGTTACTTCAGTTCAATTGTGTATCGGTTACAAGGTTTCAATGCTTATTGGTTTCAGTCAGAACTCTTATACGTTTATATGTTCTTCATTTGATCTATGCTCTAAAATCTTATCTCAATCAATTCTCTCAAATCCCTTTCAACGTCTCTCTCAAAAATCTCCCCCCAATCAACCCCCTGTCAGCTCTCTCTGTCAGACACATATATACACTCTCCACTAGCTCTCTAGCTCCTCTCACTCTTACACAACCAACCAATCCAGGCACTCTAAACAACTACCCAATCAGCATTCACTTTCCATTCAGGCACACAACTAGCCAATCCAGGCACTCCATACTTACCTAGACTTTTAACTACAAACACTAAGCACATTTCTGCCTAGTTATTTACTTTACTTGTTATTCTAACTTCCTTTTAAAGATATAAACAAATGCATATCACAAACAATAAACTTTGCAATATATTTACAACTACAAACAGTAGAGCATAATAGTTGCTTCTTGATCATGCTAGTAGCTTTTAAAAGCTGTTCTAAAAACCCCTCCCATTTAGTGCTAATGAAAATTGTATTAGGCAACTTTGGGTGTAATCCTACATGCATGTTTAGATAGAAAAAGTCCTACAATTCCCAGCATGGCTGGCTGGGGATGGCTGGGAATTGTAGGACTTTTGTCTAAACATGCATAGGATTGCATTCTTTGTCACGTAAACAGATGGACTGCTGTCCTCATCCAGTGGCTCCAGTGCACATACAGAGCTCCATGTTTGTGGAGGGTAGAGCCCTGTTCTCTCTCGGGAATGCTCTGTAGCTACAATAGGGATTCCTTCCTGTAGAAGAGAATAGGTAGGCTCTGCACATTAGAGCTCAGCAGAGCTGTGGTTCATGCCATATATGTACCCTGTTTCTTTGGCTTCATATTGTTAATTTGCTGCTGTTAACACCTGGTATTGTAGCTTTGCTCAGCCAGAGGAGCACTCTCTGGCTGAGCAATTTTCAGAAATTGGCACTCTCTAGTATCATGAGCATTTTGATTAGCTTTTTTAAATATTTGAAGTTGGCAGAGAAATGGTTTAGCCATTCTGAGAAGCAGAATATTTCAGACAATTTGTTTTTCCTGCATAAAATATTACTCAAGACCCTTAAATTGTTCTCTGTTTCGAGAGTCTATCCAGCGGCTGCTGGGCATACAGAAAACAACTGAAAACTAATGAAATCTTTAGGGACATTTAATCTGTTATTGACATCACCCTTCCAAATGTAATAATAAACACAACTCTGTGTCTTCTGTTTTATTTAATGCAAAAGGGTAGAGGAAAACATGTAGCAGATGTCATTTGGTAGAAATCAATGTAATACATGAAGCCAGACATGTTAGATAGTTAAATCTTTTTTGTTGCTTATTTATTACTACGTTAAATTGTTTCAGTATTTACTCTTAGAAGTTTTTAGTGATTGTTCAGTATGCCAGTGAAACAAACAAACAAACAAACAAACAAACAAACAAACACTGCAAGTGTTGGTTTGGACATTGGCCCCAATGGAAAGCTGCTATGTTTGGGAATTTAGAGTTCTCACACCCACCTATCACATGAATAGTGTCGTATGTGACCCAAGTTATATCTAAATGGATGGATGTTGCTCTTGATTTCTGTGATCCTTTTACCACTTTGGGGAGGGGGGGAATTCCAGAAACCAGGCAGATTGCACATACATTTGCAATGGTGGTTTCCCAGGACATAAGTATATCGCCAGGTCAAGTGTCTGAATTCGCCCCTAAGCCACAGAATCTGACACAAAGGATAGAACTGTAACTTATACTGATGACAATTCAAAGAACCACTTTTAAGTTGGTGCCGGGGCTTGTGGTTGCAATGCAGTTCTTTTGACTCATCATTAGCCACATTTTAGCCAGTTTTTCCAAGCAATCATTTCAAGGATAATTGTTAAAATAGAGGGTAATCCCAGCCATGCTTTCTTTTGAGTTCCTAAGATTTGTATTGGTGCATTGCCTACAGGGTTAATGCAGTTGGCCTACATCACTCAATGGCTCAGTTCGGATGACACAATAGTCAATGGTGGGTTGACTAACCCTAACCCTAGGGGGTACTCCCCAAACAACATGGTAATAAATAATCAACTGTGGTGTGGATTAGGATCAGCGCTGAGTTGACTATGGCAGCATTGGAATGACACAATAGTCAAAACAACTAACGATTGTTTCCCCCACACCAGTTGTTTATTGAGTCGTCCGAATAGAGCCATAATGTCATAATATATGATCCACCGCTGCAAAAGTCTGTATTGCCCTAATTGATGGAACACCAAATTAGGCTGCTGTTCTTATTCTCCAGAAGCTACTTCAGGTATGCCCAAAGGCTTATGCCTTGGAATTTTAACTCTTTCCTCATGCAAGCTGTATCATAAGTTGCCTTTGAAATGCCTCTTGATTGTTAAAAATAGCTTGCATGCATCATAAATCCTCAGTTCTTTGAAAAGCTTAAATTCAAATCCTTCTTGGATTTGCAGAGGGTATCTCAGTTATTTGAAACTTGACCTAAGATTTGATCTCTCAGTTTATCCAACGTTGTTTTCCCACTTGCTTTTGTTAACATAATCCAATAATTCTTAAATATTTTTTGCCATAAAGCAATTCCTTGACCTTTTTTCATTCTCTCATCCTAATATCAGATCATTAAGAATCTCAGCAGATAGACTTTTAACACTTTTCCCCTAGTGTTTTTTAGCAAAAGTGTTTCCCCCCCTCAAAATAAGATTAGAAGCCATTCATCTTTTTTTTTTTTTTTAAAAAAATAGAAATGATATCCCAGGATCTGTCTGTATATGTGTTGTTGTTTGCTTTTGTTCCCCTTTTTATTGTGAGATGTTGAGTTTAGTAACTCTGAATAATACTAATAGTAATATTACTCTATAACTGTCTCTAATAATAATCTTTGATTTAAAATATCCCACCATATTTAAGTAGAAAATGTTTGCCAATTTTTCACATCACATTTTTAAACTATTCAACATCTTCAGTTAAACTTGGAAAGTTTAACAATGATGGTGAGTGTCCTTTGACTGAATAAATTTATTTGGCTGTAACATCCTTCTGCATTAGTCATTTCCACCAGAGTGACCATGTGTTGGCCAAAAAGAAAGTTTCAGTCACTGTCCCATAAAATTGAATCCTTGCTGTGGGGATTGGACAAGTGCAAGATAGAAAGGATTTAGGAACTTCATGAAAGTGTTGCTGTTTTGTTCTCTGGGCATAGGTAAATGGGAGCTTGTTGTAGACTTTGTTGATAGCAAATAAGACCATTGCCATTGTCAAATGCTTCTGCTTTGTGTAGTGTTTCCGTGCGCTTTATTTCGTTTCAGTATAGAAATCAATGTTAAACTATTATCTGTAAAACAGCAAGATTAAATTGCACCTTTCATTTGATAGGCCATTGTCCTTTGGATTGAAATGTGGTTGCGTTCAGTCTCCATCAGTACATGTCAAAACCTTACATGCTGCAGTACTTTATTTAGGTGATAGTTAAAATGTTCAGATTTTGTGACTTTTTTATCATGCTTGGTATTGAGTACCACTGAACTCAGTGGGATTTGCTTTCAAGTAGATATACACAGGACTGGGCTTTAAAAGTAGTGGATGTTTTATATTTAGAAATCTTCCAAAGTAATGGTTGGTTGCATGCAAATAATTTCCTGTTTCTTTCTGTTTTCAACTGAACTGGTCAGTGGTCGGTGAAGACGGTAAGGCCTGTGTGCTGATCTGCCTGCTGTACTTTGTAACATTTACAGCATGAAAATAGCTTATCCATTTCATAGTTATTTTGAGTCGGTTGTTGAGATACATATTCAGATCACGTAATACTTTTCTTTGTCACTCTTTGTCTCATAATCCATTTGTGGTTGGTGTGAACAAAATAGATTCCTGATACTTTGGGTAGGTTATATTACAGATCTGTTGTAGATGATTCAACCTATAGATAGTGATGTGTTCCTATGTTGTCTCTTTAAAATGAGAGGGACATTGCCTCAGTCCAGAATTTCACCTGAGCTCCATTTTACATGCAAAGTGTGTATGAACTAGGCTTGCAAAAGAGCCAGTCCTCTGTATGCCTTGAGCTATTTTTAAGGGGAAAATCCCCAGCATTTCCAGTAAAGTCGGTGTCAACCGTACTGGGCTAAATGGACCAGTGGTCCGATTCACAATAAGGCAGCTTCCTATGTTCTATTTGAGCATTGCAGCAATTATATTTTTGAAATAGTTTGTTAACTCTTGATTTATAGTAGTAATTGGTTTATTGGTATTGAATATTCCACCATTCCTTTTATTAACGTATCATTAGAAAATACCATTTTTTTCACAAGGCAAAACCACACAGGGTGCTTTCTGCCCTGTATTTTTCACCCAACAGGATGTTTGCCCTTCTAGCAAAGGCATTTCAAAGTGGGAGGGAAGAAGGCTGGCAGAAGCTCAGTATTGCTCATATCCTGGCCTCTCCGGTCTCCTGTCCGCCTCGCCCACTGAAATGGCCCCTTTTCTCCCTTTCTGAGCTCGAGCTTCTGATCTCAGAGGCAAGCTGACACAGTTCTTTCTGACCTTAACTTAAGGGGTTAAGTTCCGAAGATTTTCATGGAAATAAGACATGCCTAGCTTTTGCTGGATTGTGCCCACAGTTCATCCGTTGTATGTGGTGAGTGTGGCCCGTGTTGCATTGAAGAATAAAGAAAATCAAATGAGAACAAAAAAGGGTCTCTTTAAAAACTACCTCTCGAACAACATACATTTTTAAATCACTATAGTTCAGTCATTTTGAATTAGAATAAATTGATTAATATAAAGACAGTACAAAATACATTTCTTTTTTTTTTAAAAAGGTCTATGTAGGAACGAGAGCCAGCGCAAGTTTTCCTGCTGCTGTGTTCACCCTTCCACTGCTGCCACTTCTCCCATTCCCTATCCCAGTTGCGCCTCCCAATTCCCTCCGTGTCTCCTACCTCCCTATCCTCACCATGTCTTCTAGCTGCCCCCCTCCACATCTCCCAGCACCCCCCCCCCACCTCATGGGAGGGCTGGCTCTGGTAAGAACTTCCTAGCACCATTCAACAAACTGAAAAAATGGACTTTTAATAAACACTTGTAACATTACTACTGATTTGAAAAGATCAGTTAGATATTTTAGAGGAAGATGAACTTAATAGGCTTTATTATTCCACAGCCCTTTGAAACAGCTTCCTAAGCAGATGGCAAACCATAAACATACAGAGACCTTTGCATTCCGGTTTAGCCTGTAATTACTGATTGGTGCTATAGTTAACTTATTAAGTCGTTAATCACATGTGCTCAAGTAGGTGGATCTGTGAGTCTTTCCTTTGTAAAAAGCTTGTTTATGGCTCAGAACTTGCTAATTATGGTTCCAGCCAACCAATGTTGCATGCAATAGAAGCTTGTATTCACTTCTTTAGAAGCAATACTAGGAGGTTATGGATAGGTAAAGTACACTCTAGCATCTAAACATTTCCTTTAGATGTGCATTCCTTTAGATGTGCATTTGGCAAATTTTAGCTGGAGAACACCAAAGGAATTGAGATGGTCTGTTTCTAGTGAATTTGAAATGTAATTCTTATATGTATACCGGACTGAAAGATACAAGGGGACAGGTGACTTCTGATTCATAAACTGCATGCATCCTTCTCCTTTTGATGTGTCCTGTCGCAAGGAGACAGAATAAATTGCCTTGAATGTGCTTGCTTGCAGAGATACAACCTGTAGTATTCTTTTGGCTGAAGATTTTGCAAGGTTATACAAATGGTCTAAACCAGAAAAATTAATTTTGCCTATCAAATTAGAATTGGATAACAAAGGGATCTATTTGAATAACAGGTTGTGTTAATTCCAAGTTACTCCGTGCATTAGAGCCTGCCTTTTTAGGTAAATGGATTTAACCTAGTGGGGCTTAAATTAACCTTAAACATACCTGGCTTTCTGGAGTAGCGAAGACATTCTAAGAGTAGTTTCCCATCTTTGGATTATTCCCATGTCCCCTTCTCCCATGTTTGGAAGTGAACAAGAAATAGGGGTAAACTGTATGTAAATTTCACAGTCAAGAAGTTTGCCAATTCTGCTGTGGCTTACTAGCCAGCTGTGAATTGGGGTCACCACTGACCTCTCTCCTCTGCCAGAAAACATGAGGCAGAAGGGGAGGTCTTGTATCCACCAGCCTTCTCTAATTCAACATGACGACAACTCCTCTGCCAGAGAAAAGAGACTCACTCATATTTGATTGAGATTTGAGGGTGGCAAAGCTGCTTTTGTCTGCTCACAAATTTAGCATGATATATGAGCAAGAGTTCAGGAGAGGAAGATTCTCATGTTGTGCTGAACAGGAGCCCTCACCCCTGGCAAGCTGGCAAATGGGCTTATGGAGGTCAGTTAACAGGATAAGAGTTCTACACTGGCAGGGAACAAATGAATTTATAACGTATGCTTAATTTGTAGAATGCTTTATGGTCATTATTGTATCTCACCAGGTTGCCCTTTTAAAGATCATTTACAAAATGGAAGTATTAGATAAACCACAATTGGACAAAATGTGAACTTGTGAGATGGAGTATTTGGCTGGTGTAGTCCTTTGCTAAGACCAACTAGCAAATTGCAAGCCAGTCTTGGGAATGCGTAAATACCCCCTTCTCCATAATCACGGTTAAACAGTTTCTCAGCAAAGATGGTAACTATGATTAAGCCTAACAAGGATTCCCCTTATCACAAGATCTGATACCCATTTTTAAAATGATATTTCAAATTTTGGGTTAAGCGATTCCCAATGGATTTAACTATGGTTAACACTGTTGCCAATTTAACTGCTTAATAACCACTGTTAAGTGGGAGGGGTAGTTTGCTCTGGAAAGGGAGCACACATCCCTCAGGTGGACTACCGGTTTGCTAATTCCAGTTAGCAGGGAGCCATCATTATGTCTGTGCCAGCCCAATGCCTTTTGCATGTATCCTGCAGCAAATGGTTAAATGTATCCAAGCCATCTCCAGGAATTATTTCTCCACAAAGAATTTCCATAATTGTAAGAATTAAAATGAATCTCTGCTTATCTAGTATCTTGCCATGAGACAGGAATCCCTGCAATTAATATGCTTGGGTCAGGGATGCATGAGGATACTTAAATTTAACTTTGCTACTAGGGGAGAACATTAGGCAGCTTTTAATGGGTGGAATCTCGTTAATGCAACAAGACTGTCTCCTCTCTTCCTGTTGCAGGCCTTCGCACCTTCCCAAAATCTGCTCCAGAGGTTCCCCCAACTCTCCAGAGCAGATTTTGAGGCAGCGGAGAAGGGAATCACCCCTCCCATCTCATTCTACTGATACTCATTCTACAGCAGGATGAGTTAATTGGATTCCAGCCAATATCTTTTTGACTATCTTTTCTTCGAAGCCTTCCAACTTTTTCTTTGGTTCCCAAGCTTCCTATTGGGATTTCTGCCAGTGCAATTCTGCCTGTCTTTTGTAACAAGTATGGTTCTTTTACCTCCATCCAGAGATTAGATCCCTTTCCCACCTGAATGCAAAAGTACCCTGTTTGCTGTCTTGTCCTAAGCATACTCTGATGGAGCGTGGTAGCCCAGTGCATTCACCTGTAACCATTTTGGAGTAACTGCCCTTCTTTCTAATGGTGTGATCTAACCTTTGATTGCTTGTCTTGTTCTACTCTGAACTACTTCAGTTTGCACACATGCTTGCTAATGATACAATCAAATCAGGATAATGGAACTTAGCATTTTACATGAGGCTATGAAAATCGTGTGTTGTTAAATCTTACAATTTTGATAACATGCTTATTGAAGATCTTAAAATTACCGAGAGTTTTATAGCACCTTAAAGACTAACAAATTATTCATGGCACATTCTTTTCTGGGGTAAGCACCTACTTTATCAGTGTTTGCTACAAGAGGTGAACATGGGCTACTTTTTCTAGAATTCATCATAAAAAATTTGGCCATGTTCACAGCTTACATTAAAACAGGTGTTCTGAATATTTAGGGCCCATGGGCACATTTCAAGATTTCAAAAACTGTCATGGGCACAACTACAAAATGGCTCCCGTAGGGGCCTAACCAGTCACAAAAGACAAGTACAAGGCAGAGTTTTGGTCTGAGCCCCAAATACCAAACTCCATGTTTGACCCCATATAGCACAAAATTCCAGGGGAAAAATGGTGATGCTCTGAGAAACACACACACACACACACACACACACACCTTCCCAGGGAAAAGATGCACTCTCACTCTCAGCACCAACCTAAACACGAGCAACAGCGTGTGTGTATGAACTCCCCCCCCCCCCCCGCACAACACTATCTTACCAAGTAGTGGTAGGGTGCCTTTTTCTTTTTCCTCACTTGTTCTTCTTTTCACAGGAAGTTTGGAAGGGTGCAAAGCACCATCTTCCACTCACCCTGCCCTCTTCCTTCCCTTCCCTTTCCTTCCCTTTCCCTGGGGTTCAGAGGCATTCTGGGGAAAGGAAAGGAATAAGGCAGGGCCAGCTACCACCCAAGCTAAAGAAAGGATATTTTTTAAAAAAAAAACCAGGAGGGGGTAAGGGACCTCTGCAGGCACAGAAGGATGTGTCTGGAAGTGTAGCGGCACCTACGGGAACCACATTGCAGACTCCAGCACTAAACTATTTTTACCACACAGGTGGGCAACTTGTGGCTCTCCAGATGTTTTGGTCTACATCTCCCATCAGCCCTAGCCAACATAACCAATGGTGAGGGATCATGGAAGTTGTAGACCAAGACTTCTTGGAGGGCCCTGTTTTAGCATGATATACTTCAGGCTCATGCATTCTCCCTCCTTGACACATGGCTGAGAGGAGGACTTTGGAGGCTTTTCCTTCCACTTTTAGCTAACCACAGTTGGCTGTGTCATTTGGACCTGGAATACTGGTTGATTCTAGCTGTGCTTAGTTTCAACGAGCCAGCTTCAAAAACCATGTTTTGAAGTTGTTTTGTTTGAAACTGACCAGAGTTTGTGTACCATGATTTGTCAGACCAAAAAGAACAAAATCAGACAGAACATAACGCAGTTAAATAATACTGAAAGCAAAAGTTCCCAAAATCCTCCACCTGGCTGTGTGGGAGGAGGAAATGGAACAGGAGAAGTGTATGAACCCAAAACTCATTGTGACTCATGCAGTTCATGCTGAAACATGGTTTAGTGTGACATATGAATGCAGCCTTTCTATTCCACAATTGCTGGTTCATGTTAAGGTGGACTGTTCACCATAATGTCCAGAGGCTTTTCAGCAGCGTTGCTGGTTAAGCCAACTATTCCCTCATTTAGGTGTTTGGAAGTTCTCCTAAATGTTTTGCAGTTTTGTTTGCTGAATTAATATTGTTTCAACACAGCAAAATGATGGGGGCTGGAAGAAAGGCCAGGGGGCTGCATGCAGTCCACATGTTGCCCACCTATGATCTATGATATAATGAAACTCCCAGACTGAGCAATGGTAATCAAGATGGCAATTCAATATGAGATATGTATTTTTCTGTAGCCATGATTTGCGGCATTGTTGTGGGCGGGGGGGAAGTTCCTTTCTGCTACTTCATTCAGTGAGGAGATACTGTTGGTTGCATGTGAGCTATCAGTAGAATCTGCATTTTCTGAGGTTGTATTTCACTTGGTTTCAGGGTCCAGTGCAAGAAGATTTCAGCCACCTGCCACCAGAACAAAGGCGGAAGAAACTACAGCAGCGGATTGATGAACTTAATAGAGAACTGCAGAAGGAAACCGATCAAAAGTAATTATTTTTGCTCTTCTATTTTTTTATTTCTTGACCTTACCCTTACTTCTCATTTCCTGGGCATCACTAATTTAAGACTACGCTACTTCAAACATCCATTTGCCTTTAGATTTTTCAATGTTGCTCATCTGTGCTTCCAAATTCTTAGAGCTTTTGCCATCTCCTGTGTATTAGCAACACAGTTCATTCTCTCTGTTTTTCTCTTCTCTCCATCCCTTATAAAGATGGGTGGAGAAGGTAGGATAGAAAACAGGATGTTGAGACTCATTTGTTTTTTTCCTTGCAACAATGAAACTGTTTTATCATTCTTGTGTCAAAACCATTAGTGATTGGCTCCCTAGTCCAGATGAGTGGGATTCAACCTACTCTAGAGTGGGTTGCACTCCCACTGGATGATCAGGTGTGTAGCTTAGGGATCCATTACTGTCATTAGAGGTTCTGTAGCTCAGAGTGCCTTTTGCCAGCTTTGGCTGTTGTCCCAGCTATGACTATATCTGGACATGGATATCCTACCTACAGCAATTCATGCTCTGGTAACCTTCCGATTGGATTACTGTAATGTGTTGTATGTAGGGGCTGCCTTTGAAGATGGTCTGGAAATTATACCTAGTGCAAAATATGACTGCAAGAATTCTAACACTGTTATCCTATTATACCAATTCTCTCTTGCCTGCACTGGCTCCCAATTCATTTCTGGGCTCATTTCAGAGTGCTGGTTTTGACATATAAAGCTCTACATGGCTTGGGACCTTGATATCTAATAGAATGCCTTTTGTACTTCATCCAAAGAAGCCCTTCTTCAAGTGCCTCCTCATTCTGAGACTCAGAGGGTGGCAATAAGAGAGAGGGGTTTCTTGGTGATGGCCCCTCTGGTCTGGAATGCTTTCCCAAAGGAAGCTCACACTGCTATCTTTTTGGTGCCTGGCGGAGACCGTCCTGTTTTTTAAAAATATTTTAGTGTATTTGTGTTTTATTATGTTAGTCCCTGCAATGTGGTTTTATCTCCTATATCTGATGTTGTATTTTATGCTGTGTTGGCACATTTATTCATTTTATATTGTTTTTTTATTGTGATTTTATTTGGAGTATTATTATTATTATTATTGTTATTGTTATTGTAAAACACTTAGAGAAATGTATTTATGAGGCGCATAACAAATTCAACATATAAATAAATAAATTGTGTGCCTAATAATTCATTATGCATTTTACCTGTAGAGATGCACTCATCAAAATGAAAGATGTGTATGAAAAAAATCCACAAATGGGTGATCCAGGCAGTCTTCAGCCGAAATTGGCTGAGACTATGAGCAACATGGACCGTCTCCGGATGGAAATTCACAAGAATGAGGTTAAAATCTGTTGCTGTGTTCCTTGGGTGGTGTTTCAGAAGAGAAGTGGTACAGGTTTTCAAAGACCCCTAGGCAAAGCATCCTCCCAGATTCCAAAAGAGTTTTCATAGGAATGAGGAAATTATTATGTTTGCTATTACACTTCCAACCCATTCTCAACAGCCTTCTCATTTAGCCGGCTAAGCCTAAGGTTCCAGTCCCGATCGAGAGGAGTAGTTTGTGAAAACTACCAGGAGCATTTTGCCTGCAGGATGTTCCCTTAAAGAGGTTCAAGGCCCACATTGAAGGAGTGCAGGGCTGTTCTTTGCCGCAGGGAGAGGCAACTTGGTGCCTTCCAATGTTTCCAACTGCAACTCACGTAATCCCTAATCGTTGTCTATGCTGGCAGGGGCTTATGGGAGCTGAACTCCAAAACATTTGGAGAGCACCAAGGTTGCCTCTCTCTTCTACACAATTTGGAAGAATAATAATTGGGAAATATTTTGATGAATTCAGTTTTGTTATATTGTCTTGTTATATTGTCTATGACAGGATGACTCAATGGATAAATGGTGCACTTAGGGGAATATATTGGATCACCTCAATTGCCAAAATGAACTGGGAGACTTCCAGAAGAGTTAGATGAGCATGTTTAAATAAATTGAAGAGCTCTTTATGTAATGGTGGCATTGAGGCTTGCAGTGAATTTGGTAGCTGTTCTCAGAAAATACATTTGAACAGGACTGTGTTTTAGGAACAGTTCAATACATGTATTTCTTTTGTCTGGAAATTTTGAGGGTTTAGGAGTTTCAGATTACTGTGGCTATCTAGTCTTAGCTAATGCTTGACTGAGTTTGGACTAAACATTTGTTTGAATACTGGTGCCAAGTGGACTACCTCTCTCACTCTCTCTGTCTAGGCCTGGCTTTCTGAAGTTGAAGGTAAAGTAGCAGCAAGAGGAGACCGAAGACACAGCAGTGACATCAACCATCTTGTAACCCAAGGAAGAGAGAGGTCATTATATTAAACTTTTTTAAAAAACTAAAGTGCCTCGCATTTATATTGTAAGTTTCGAAAACAACTGCAACTGTGTCCATCTGTAATCTGAGTAATCGAAAAGCCTGCCCCTCCCCCCCTCCTCCCTAAAATCTCTTCTGTTGGGTTCTGTGTCCTGACCATGTTTTAAGTTTACTTCACAATCTAGCTATCACAATTGAAATTACTTCATTATATGGCGATCCAAAGATCGCTAATAAATAAAACGCAAAAGAGAAAGGCAGAAGAAAAACAAACAAACAGAAAAGAAAGAATAGAAATCAAAGAGAGACGCCTCAGGGGTAAATTAAGCTCCAAAGCTATTTAAAAGCTTCCCTCACGATGCTACCAGATTGGCGTTTGAAGAGAAAGTGAGGGAGGCGGGAACCGTTGGGAAATATGAAAGTTGACGGTGGGGGAGGGGTCCCGCCTAGAACGCCTCTAGCTATAGAAGTTTTCCCAAGATTGCTCCGCACAGGCGCAGAGCCCATATGTGTGAAGAACAGAGACCACGAAGAAGAAGTAAGGAACTCCTCTTCCAACGTTGTCATCAGTCATCTCTCATGCAGCTTTTCTCTTGTGTCTCAACAAGACAAATGTGTCCTTTTCTTTCCATGAACCCTGCTGTGCTACTTCCCCCCCCCCCCCCAAAAGGCCTAGGGACAGGATTTTTTTCAGTATGTGATCTCAGTTTGGAGAAAGAAGTGCCTAAAGTTTGCCAACTCTTTTGTTCCCCTCAACCTCTTTTTCTACACCTTTTGCATTATGCATGTGTATATTGGCATGTTTTCACCTTGTATATCGTTTTAATGATAGCACTGTATTTCTCAGTTGATTGATTTTACACGTTGGGGCTATTTGCATGTAAAGACAGCAAATCGTGGGCTCATGAGGGTGAATAATTAAAAAGGCCGCAGAATGGGCCTGGTTAAGTCGTGGGTTAATTAACATACAAGTTGCAAACTAGGCCATACTGTCAACAGTTTTAAATAAAGTTTTAAGAGGAGCAGTATATCTTTAAATAAACCAAAAATAAATACCTATTATGATTAGTGGTATCCTTAGACGGAAGAAATGTTAAATATATAACAAATGGTGGCTGCTGTTGAAGAATTCAGAGGACTGTGTGTGCAAAAGCTCTGCTTGCTAACATCCCCTCAAAATTGCACCCCAAATGCTTTCTGCAGTTCCCAGTCCTCCCACGCACCCTGTATCACCTTGCGATCATGTTCTGCTTGGCTTCTGTTAAGGAACAAAGATGCAGCTCTTCATTATGTCGCCATTCATGTTTGGGGAAGGGGAGGGAAGGAGACCTTTTGTGGGCCCAGCAAAGATCCAGGTTTGGTTATGCAGGTAGCTGCACTGGAAAATTAAAACCCAGATATGCATGATGTGCCTTTTTAAAGGCAGTAGAAAGAGGGGGGGGAACCCTGAACATTTTTTGGGGGTTTAGACAAAGCAAGCCTTGAAGGCTGTGAACGTCTCAATTTAGCAAAAGCGTGCATAGTTATCTTCCTCGCTCTCCCAGCCAGGAATTGTTCGGGAGGAGGGCAGAAGAGGAAGTGTCAGCGGTGGCATGGTCCTATTTTAATCGACAGAGTGCATTTAAAGGACCGTTTTCACGGTCTGGTTATTTTGACACGCTAGGCAGATGGACTCAAGAGTTGCCTAACCACAGGCCTGCTTATATTCTGCCTGCATAAGAGTTCAGCCTGTGCCAGTATTTTTCTGTAACACCACTGAAGTATGTAGCTAGGGTTTGCCAACCATGGTTGTCTTGACAAATATGTGTTTGGAAATCAGGCCTGCAAATGTTCTGTGGTGGTTTGTTTGTTTTTTAACATATGGGAAGCTCTTGGGATTTTTAGTATGAGGAGTACAAAGATTTTCTGTTTTAACTCTTGCATTATAGCCCAGAGGGGAGCTACACTGATGATGCAAACCAAGAGGTTCGAAGCCCACCGCAGCAACATGGTCCCCATAATGAATTTGATGATGAATTTGAAGATGATGATCCTTTGCCAGCTATAGGACACTGCAAAGCTATCTATCCATTTGATGGTAAGGTTAACTTAAAGTAGACTTATGTACGCGTGTGTATATATAATCACCTAAATATAATTGTCTGCATTTAAACTATTCTAGCAGCTGGCTTGGGTTCTGGGAAATCATGCTATAAATCATTTTTGTTTAATGGCAGAATAATACTTCTGCATTGTAACAAAACAAATATGTTAGATTAGAAAAACAGTCATTGGCATGCATTCAGCTTTACTACAAGAGACCAGATTTTTGTCTCCTGGCCTACATTAGGAACATATGTTCCATTGCACAGATTTGATGTTTCCTCCTGTGAATGGAAAATGAGTGCTGAGAAAGAGAACTTGCTTTCAATCCTGCCAGAGCTATGACAGATTTTTTTTTTGTATCCACATTTTCCCCCAGGTCACAATGAAGGTACCCTGGCAATGAAAGAAGGGGAAGTTCTGTACATTATAGAGGAAGATAAAGGGGATGGATGGACCAGAGCTCGGAGGCAGAATGGAGAAGAAGGATATGTGCCAACTTCCTACATAGATGTAACTCTAGAGAAAAACAGTAAAGGTGCAGTAACCTATATCTAACTTCCAGTCCATCAGCTTACCAGGGAACATTCTTTAATGAGTACTGAAGCACACAAACTGGATGGGAAAGTGTTAGAACATTTAGGAGACTTTTCAATCTATCATTCACCATGTGAGCCCTACTGAAACTGGAAGAACGTCATCGTTTCAATTAGTTTGTTCTGCAGCTCTGGCCAGTGCCATGTCTGTCTGTCTGTCTTCTCTTTCTGCCATTATCTGCTTGACACCTTTTCAAGTCTTCTCTTACAATCATTGGTCAGGGAACTATATTTTATTGGTTTTCTTAATTTTAATTTTTGTAAAGCATTCTACTTGCTTGGAGATATTTTAAATGGGAGTTAATTGTTTTTAGAATGCTTGTTTTGTCACATTAGTGTATGTCATCCCTAGGCAATCCTTTCTTTGCCAAACAAGAACCTGTTCCAATATCCAGCTAAAAACTAAACTTGGTTAACTGAAACTGGCTGTTCCAGAGAAGTGGGCAAGCAGATCAGTGTTTATTTTCATCTTCTGAACAAAAGCCCCTCTTTCTGGTTCCCCTGCCCATTACTGTGTCATACCTATTTTTAAAAAGCAGCCTGCCATCTAGTGCAATGAGCTCTGGTTCAGAAAACAAAGGAAAACCTTCTGCTGAAATTGTGTGAAAACCATTGCCTGCATGTAATGGGATTTGGGGTGGGGGTGGGGGTGGATTGCAATAAATGTTTACAAACATCCTTGTTCTGTAAATATTTTTGCAGGTTTACTTTGGGAATCAGATCTGTACTTTCCTGTTCATAGAAATGATAAATGCAGAAAAGTAATTGGGGAAAAGTGTGTAGCTAATTGCAGGGCGTTCAACAGGCTCACAGTGTGGTGATCTGCCCCTTTGTGACCTCTTTCTGCTTGTTAGGGGACTTTTATATGAATTTAAAATGATTTGTATCTACTTGGAACTGCTGTCAAGGTTATTTATTCTTTTGCTAAAATGCAACTGATGAGTCCCTCTTCTCTTACACCAACACTCTTGAAAAATCTCTCCTGGAAAAAGTTCTCTTCCAGAAGTGCAGAGAATGTTGCATCCAAATGACATGTGCACAGTAGTCACCCATAATTGTGGACCACCCCATTCATTCCTATAGATGAAACAGATTTGCATACACAAAAGAATGTGGATGCAGATCAGCTCCCTTTATTGAAATAAATGAGTAACCTGTCGCGAACAGAGGATCTCTGTGTGCACACTGAATCTCCCATGCCTGGATCAGCAAACTGGGACAAGGTGTTAGGTGTGTGAGATGATGTGATTTTAACCAAAAATTTCTAAATGCTTCTACCTTTGCTAGAATCTGTACATTTTCACTTGAGTGGGAGGAAGAACCTGAAAGCAAAGTTGCACTAATTTGCTACTGTGAATGTACTACTCTCTGGAAAGTGGTGTGGTGAAAGCTTGAAAAGACTCTGTGCCATTATCTGTGCACAGGGGGATTTATTCTCTCGCCATTTGAGCTGGATTTTTTTAATGAGTACACTTCTCTCTTTTTAGAGGCCTCTGGTAATTCTGTTCTTCTCTTTTTTCCTCTTGGACTGCAGGTTGCTGAAGCGGGTTTCTGAGAAAATGGGCGAGATGTTGAAGGAGGTTACATGCAGCTGCTTTTGGGGGAGGGTGTTAGGCCCAGCAAGATGGGGAAAATCCAGTTGCATGAAGGCATGCAGGCATACATTTCTCACTAACAATGTTCGCATTTCTGTGTGTGTTCAAAATTGTTGCGGTAAACTAAAGTTCCATTCCAACAGAACCCAACCACCCAATCTGAAATGCATTCTTTTCATAAGTTCTGAAAAATTCTACTCGCTGTTCACCAGTTGCACTGTATATTGGCTGCTTCAGCTGCCTCATTTTCCATGCCCATTTTAAACTGGCATTCAATCAAAACCATGTGATTGATAGTCTCTGCCTGTGCCACCTCCATGCTCGCCCTAACCTTCTCTTGCATGTCTAGATATGTGCCAGGCCTGCCTGCCTAATGTTTTGTATCTCCATAGCTCTTCCTCCTCTTTGCATTTATAGCAAATCCACTTTGCGTGTATTTCCAGCACTAAAGTTTTTATTTCAGTACCCATTTATGCTGCTATAACTTTTTTTTCTCCTTCATTGCGACCATCGTTACATTCCAATTCTTTGGCATTATAACTGATGTGAACTTAACATACTCATTTTGGGCTGGGGAAAGAAATACATCTCAGCACTAGGCAACTGCAGCCCATCTTCAGCACCTCAATAACTTCTCATGAGCACTGAAAACCTAGGATAACAGCACAGATTTTCCACTACAAGACAAATGACTGTTTTCAGAAGTCAAGTGCTTGCCATTTCAGATGCTGCCTTATACTCGAGTGCCTAAATCTGTTGATTGCCAACACTACCACTTCAGTATCCCACCAAGGGCTTTGGATCTCAGCTCCTTATGACCTCCTGAATCTTTCTACAATATTGCAGCTGCTGGTAGCCATGGTAGTTGTTTTCTAGAGCTCTGCCATAACATGATACATGGTGCATTGTAAACTTTTATGAATCAAAAACGAAACACATGTATCAGTTTTTCATTTTATGTCTAATGAATGTTTTTAATAGGATTTTTATGGAGCCTTTTTTCCTTGATTGTCTCTTTATTTTAATTTTTTTGAGTTGGGGGTGGGGGAAGACTCCAGTTTCTAATTAACTGCAGTGCTAGTCTGTTTCCAAGTGATGCTTCATTGTAAGGACCAGTTGAAAATTGGAGTGATACTTTGTAATGATCTATGTGCACTTTTACTTGTAAACATCGAGATTTGGAAATGTTTATACATGTAAATATAGTTGTCTGCAGCACCCGGTATTGCTCATGTTGTTTTGTTTGCCATTTGTGGATTCTGTTAATGAAATCATCCAACATCTAAACTGATTAAGGTAATCTTAGAATATGGGAAGTAGGAGGGAGGGAGGGAAGGAAGAAATCAGTTAAGTTAAGGTGCATTAAACCAGCTTTTTGCTGTTTGTGGTAATATTTAAAACAATCTGCTTTTCTAGGGATGAGGGTTGAAGCAATATTTGGACACAGCAGTGCTGGATTCCTTTAGGATTTTTTTTTCAGTGTTATTAGCAATTGTACTACCAGTAAAACTAAATCTGTGTGACTATTGTGTGGAAGTTTTCTTCCTTTTATTATTAAGTGTGCCACTATTACACAGATTACATAGTGTATTTACATTGGAGGTGGTTAAACACTAAAGGTTAGATTTTTTGGATATTGTAAACAGGGTTATTTATATAATGTGACCTTACTCATTACTGACAGAACTACATGAAATAGCTATTTGGTTTGTTTGTTTGTTTGTTTTAAAAAAGAACAACCGAGTGTTGTTGTTTTTATTATTTTAAAATTAAATATAAAGACAAAATGTTTTCAATATTTCGGCAATGAGCCCTGTGGATTTTGCCTAACAACCTCATACTTTCAACACTTCTAGTAAAGGACTAACAGTTCTTAAATGCTACTGTTTTTCTAGGAATAGGATTTGTTTCCTCAGGAGAAGATTTTCTTTCTGTGGTATAATGAAACCTTTATGAGGGTTATTAAATATAAGGAGAGGAAAAAATCTTTGTACTTGCACAGTTAGCTAAAATCATTATTCTGAAATTTTGAACATGATGAATTGTCTGTCTTAAAACTTTTTAATCTTTTGTGCACGTGTTGATTTTTTAAATGTTTAAATGCTTTGTTAAAAAATAGTGGTTCTCTTGAGAATATTTTCATGGAATTAAACAACCTTTTCAAGGCCCTGATAATTTCCTTGTTGTCTTCTGTTGCAGGCGAAGGAGTAGGTGGACTTAGGTCTTTTTTAAAAAACATCAATACACTCAAATTGGGGGAGGGAGCAATAATTGTATCTATCACAGACAAAGGGTCATGTTTTTCTGATTGTTAATGGGTCCAGTATAGAAAAACAAATGCAGTCCCTAGTGCCAGATATAATCCCTGGAGTTACTTAAACAATTTGAACAACAAAGGGTTTGTAGCACCTTAAAGATGAACAAATCTATTCTGGCATAAGTTTTTGTGGACACTGTCCACTTTGTCAGATGCATGAAGTGCTAACCTCTAATTGGCAGGTTTATATACAGATGCTGATGTGTGCATTTGTGGGATGTGGGTATAAGGAAGTAAATTGTGTTGTAAGAAGGAATTGAAATGCAAAAACTACAGATAGTGATGGTTACTTTAACAGTTGTCAGTCACAAAATGTTTAGGGTAGGAACACAGATATTATTGCATAGTGACCTGATTAGCACATGTTGTGTGATTTTAAAAACAATAACACCCTGCTCTTATTCAAACCATAGGAAAGCAAATTGTATCTCTGGATGAATTTGTACTTCAGCAATTTCACATTGACATCTGTCTTTGAAATTCATTTATTCAAGAATGGCCACCTTAAGTATTCTGGGAGACTGGAATGTTTCCCCTCTGAACATTATAGATATGTAGAGAAGATGCAAGCAATTTGTTTACATGATCTCTCACTTCGCAATGAATAAACCTTAATTCAGCGCCTGTAAGAGTCAGTCATAGGGTGAAGTGGTTTGAGAGGCATGAGTAACATCAGAGCCTTTGATATTCTTGGGCAAGTTGTCATGTAAGAAATAAGCAGCATTGTTCTATCTGGTGTGCAGAGGTAGATGGAGTACAGCATTCCCTGAAAAACGCAAGTGAATGATTGATGGCCTGAAAAGGTTAGTAAAGGGGGAAGAATGAAACATCCTTGGACCATTCATTGTATCTTCTGTGCTGTTCCACATATGGAACTGCACATAAACTGGAGTTTGGGAAGGCATTCCAAAGCTTCTGGAGAGATCGGGCTCACTTTAATCAGTGGTGCCTGCACAAATGCCAAACGGTAGGGTCAGAGCCTACCTACTCAATTCTCTTTTGACACTCTTAGAGTAGGTGCAGAAGAATCCTTCTCCAGTTGAACCTTTTATTTTTTTATAGTTCTCCACCTCCTTCAACACCCCCCCCTCCACAATTCTCTCAACATTTTCTTTTTTATAATGGCCTCTTTATTTTTTTTTATTCTGACCTGCACATTCGTGGCACAGTGATTCTCATTCAAAATGTACCTAAATTGTAGGGCTGAAGTCAAACGGGCGCAATTGTTGTCTCTTGTTAGAGTAGTCCTCCTCTTCCTCATTTTTCTGCTGGAATCACAATCCATACTGGATCATTTATTCACTGGCTACAGATTTCTATTCTCAAAAAATGGAAGTGGTGCTAAAAATGTGTATATATTTTAATTAGGAAGCTGTAGATTAAGACGCCCCTTGTTGACTGAAAGGCCTGTGAACTGTTGGAAGAATGTATTAGGCCATAGATGTGGCAGTAATGCAGAAAAGCCCTGCCATTGTTCCGTTTTACTAATTAAAATAGAAGGTTCACATTTTCCAGCTGGTTGGTCAGATCAAAAACCATGTGCAGCAAGCCATGGTAGATTTAAGTGCCTTTTATGAACTTTGCTTGTTTAGTCTATCTTGGGATTCATGTCATGCTCACAGTTTTGACTTCCAGAGTACAAACAAGAAGACATATGTGTTTCTTTTCCCAAGTCACTGGCGGATTATTTTAGTTATTGTTGGATAATTGGGAAGGAAAAAAGACATGTTGTATCGCCTTTACTCTAAAACTGGTATGAGTTCAGTTCTTACAATTCTTACTTCTCAGTTGCCAACGGTAAAAATAGCAAACTTCTGTATGCTTATAGAAATGGAATGATTAAAAAAAATAATTGCAGCATGAAATGTATGCACACACATACAAAAACTATTTTAGCTGTGAGTTAGAATAATAATATCTGCTTATCAGGCTGAGTGATTAGAGGCTGCATTGTTTTAATATGCTGGGAAAGCTTCATTAATCTCTGAGTTCTATACTGTTGTGAAGCCAACATGGACATAGGGGCCAAGGACAGAGAGATTAAAGATGGTTAAATTATTTCCAATTATTTTATTGCTGAATAATGTACAGTTGGTTATTTTATTTGTGAGGGATCCAACCATCTCTCCCTTCCACCCTCCAGCTAGAATGTCCACTGCAGAAAAACGTCATTCTTGTCAACCAGAGATGATCCAAGGCCTTTTGATGCCTGGAGTCAGAAAATCTATAGTGCCACAGCACGTGGGTAAAATGTAATAATAAACTAAACAATTTACTGCCTTCGAAGGAAGGCCATTTTACCTCCTCATCTATTATTTAACGTACACTCAGTAGGCCAAATGGTTGGGCTGGTCCTATTGCTATCACTCAAACTCTTAATATTTGGATGCTGTGAAAATACAGTCTCTTTCCCAGTCTTTTGCAGTAAGGATGTTCAAAAAGAAATGTAGTTGCATGGGTGGCACAGACATCTAGCCTAGTGATGGGAACAGACATTCCTTAGGATAGCAGTTTTCCCTGCTGTGAAATGAGCATCTTTTGGAGAGCAGCTGTTGGGGCAGAGGTGGGGAGGGGGACTAAATCTACATATTAATGAAGGGAGGTTTTGGTATTCAAAAAGGCAATTAAATGACTATGGATGCACCCATTCAAAAACAAACTTGCAACCTGCTGCAATCTGGATCAGGGGCCTCCCATATCAACAGACATGTAGCTGGTGCTTTGCAGAGTGTAATCCAAAGTAGCCATCTTTTCTCCCAACACTTCCTCTTTCACTCTCCGCATCCGCTGCAGATGGGATTAGAAGCCCAAAGAATTTTAAGAGAAGTGTTGCATGGTATGAATGATGAAAGAAGAATGTTTTTGGTCATAGTTCTGAACAAAGGATTGAGGGCTACTAAAGAAAGTTCAGAGAGCAAGTAGTTTCTGTAGTCCAGGCAAGAGATGAGCAGAACATAAAAGTTAGGTCTTAGCTGAAGTAATCAAGAGGAAGGGGTGGATTCTAATAGTGGTGTTTAGGGACAAGCAACACGACTTGACGGCATGTCGAGCAGAGGAGGGAAAGAATGGAAGATAAAGCCAAGGTTTTATATCTCGCCAACAGAGGATAGAGAACCCGATACAGAGAATAATAAAGGAGAAGAAAGCTCAAAGGAAAGATGAGCAATTCAGTCATGAACATTTTGAGACCCCAAGTATTTCTCCTTTCTCACTTCATTGAGACAATGAAATATTTCATAGATACGCTTTAATTCACAAGTATATGTACAGTTTCCCATATCCATTTAAGGGATATCATACAACTGATATCTTCTGCAAAGCCATTCTTTCACCTTTACCCATATTTACATTACAGTTTGTTAATAACATTATTGGATGCAAGACTAAAAATCTAATAAAAACACCGTCTGCAATACTTTCTGTAATGGGCAGTGTCTTCATTGATTGATTGGGAGATCATGAAAGGTAACAAAACCAATAAATAAGGATTACTTTATAAATCAGTAGTCATTCTTATTAGGTGACTCATAAATAAATGCACATAGTACAATTTACAAATCCCAAAGTCTCTGTAGATGCTAGACTGTTGACAGCGGAGCATTTAAAAAAAAGGGGGGGGGCTTCTTGGGATTTTTTTGGCAGTGGCAACAAGTTCCCCACCTTTTCAGGGGTTGCTTTGAAATGGAATGGAAGGTTTTGCCCATTAAGAATGAGGACAACCATGATCCAGAAAGCATTTCTGTCATTCTCAATTGGTTATGTATGTCATGTGACCATATTCACTATATGATGCCGGATTGACTGGGATCATTATTCCCAAGAAGAAGCCACAATTTTTAAAAATGTGCCAAACCAGCAGCAGATCAGGGAATGAACAGGCAGCAAACATTCCTCAAAAAGTATTTTGTTCAGAAAACACCTTTTTGCCTCCCCAAAGCTGTCTTCTTACCCTAAAAAAAGGGGGCAAACATTTGGCACTGCCTTATTTTACAGTGTTTTCTCTTAATTAAGTAACATCTTGAATTAATTGCATTTGAGAATTCATTAGACTTTTCACTGCTCTGTCTGCTTTGTTAGAGGGGGTTCTAATTTTCGGGAGAGTGCAGTTAAAATCTGGTTGAATTTCTCATATCTTTCACTTTGGTTAACCTGTGCTCCTTTGCTGCCCCAGAGCAATCTCATTTGGAATTCCGTTTTGAAGATCTCATTCATTTCATCATCTGGCTGAAAATCTGATGAGGAAAAATGAGAAATGTACAAGCGTTACTATAAAACAGCCTTGTCACCATCCATGAAGGCATTCTAGACAAGCATCCACATTAATCTAAAATGGCACTGGATTCTGCCTTCTGCTGCAACAAGCAAAGGGCTAACTCCAACATTTGGTGATTCCTCTACGCGGAAAGTCTGTAGAAACACCACCATGTCATGACTGTTAGGTTTGACCTAACGCCATCCTTTGTCTGAATATGGCACTTGAAATGCTTGTGCGAAATGCAGCCAGAAAAGGAGTGGCTGCAATAGGGGCCATAGTGGGTCAGATGATGATTCTTCCATGGGGTGACATCCCTAAGGATGCTTCTCATAAGAAATTAGCCATTTTGAAAATGGAGTCTGGAGTCCCCCAACCCCAAGGGGCCAACATGGGTAAATAACCTAGGTCCTGACCTAAAAACCACAGGCCATAGCAAGCTAATAAATTCTAAAAATGTCGCAGGAAATTTTTGACATCTGGAAAATGTATTTCTCCAAGGCTGAGCCAGCAGCAGGCTTTTGAGCCTGCGAATGACAAATGTTTCTAAAATGGCCTACCCCAACTTGGTGCCCTCCAGATGTGTTTGTCCGACTAAAACTCCCACCATACTCAGCCATGCTTCTTTTGCATGATTTCATGATTTTGTGCTTATCAAGAAATAAGTCATGGCAAGTACCTAGCAAGGGCAGGTAGGCTGCTTATCCCACAGGTGTAATGACTTGCAAGACCTGTCCAATTTAGCTCTTCCTGTTGATAATATGAAGAGGCAGAACACACACAGCCCAGCTCAGGCGAAGCTGGCAGCTTTATGTAGACTGCGGAGATACATTTGATCCCTCTCCCTCCATCCTTCAACATCACCGTGCAAAGCAAGGCCCCAGAAAGAAGGGAGAAAGTGCCCGTTTTTAAGGATTGCATTTCAACAACCCTGGACAGCATCCCCCTCTCCTTTTTTGTTGTTGTTTGGTGGAATTAAAAACACAAAAACGCCTGGAGTGGTGCTTTCGCCTCCTACCTGCTAATAACCTTTCTGCATTTGTGGCGTAGAGATCGGCATTTTGCGCTATCAAGCGAGCAGTGGCCAAGTGTTTCAGCATTATTTCGCAGCTGTGGTCTGTGTTCTCCCACACGTCCATCCCATCAAACACAACAGCTTGGCGTTCCAGCAGGTTAACCAGTGGCATCAGCAGGGGCACAGTGACAACGTTTTGTGGAATGCAGGTGGTCTCTGAAAATGGGGAAGCAAACGTTTTGCACTTTTACCTTCACTGGGCTGTTCTAGTGGAACTAGTCTCCCTTATGCAAGATACAAGCTGGATTTGGGTGAGATTTTGCTCGGCAATGCCATACTATAATACTACCATCAATTGGTAGTGGGGAATTGGGAGCTAGTGCTGGTACAATTCCTTGGGTTGGTTCCATTTCCTTTCCAGAAGCATGGCTTATGATGTTGTTTTAGCAAGTGGAGAAAAGGTGCCCTGGCCATAAACCTAGTTACAGTCTCAAGGAAGCTTATTATCTGCTCAATTCTTATTACAAAAATGGGAAATTCAATGAATGCTGTGCTATTCCAGAAAAACAAGTCCACCCGTGGCCCTTTTCATTAGGCATGTGTGTGAGAGCAATTGCACACGTATTCTTTATTCATACTCTTCACAACAAAACATTTCAATGCTCAACAAAAGGGAACTAGAGAACCTCCCCTCCCTTCTGCATCGTTCCCACACAACAGGAATGAGCCAAGAACAAGGCAGGATGTGGTTCCGTCTAATGGATCCTGCTCATTACCATCACTGATAGGGCTTGATTTGCTTCCGTCTTCTCCATTAATGAAATGATGGATGTGGCCTAAGGACTCGGTTTGACTCCCCTGCGGATGATGAAAAGTGCGACGCAGCTGTCTGCCACTAACATGGCACACTCACCTCTTCCTTCGTGTAAGGCTTTGCTGAATGGTTTCAGCTGCTTCTCGTACATAATGGCTGTTTGTGTGTAGCAGTGCCTCAAAGTGGTCCACGTTTGCTCCAGCCTTGCAACCTGCAGAGGAAGAATTGTAAATGGGCAAGCGTCCTGACCTCCCCAAACAGCTACAAAACTGTCTCACTGAATATGCTGCAACTCAGGTCTCTCGTACAAAGCAGGGTGCAGCGACTTCCCAAAAAAGCTAGATGGTGGCACCGTTTTGGACTTTTCGGCCAGGGAAGGAAGGGGTTCTGCCCTTTGCCCGCTGCTGTTCTTTCAGGTGGGCAGTTTGCAGCTTCAAAGAGCAGCGGCCGTTACGTGCAAAAAACTTCCCATCCGACAGCCTTCCCCCACCTGCTGCCCCCCCCGATGTATTGGGCTACAACGTACATGATGGGAGTTGTAGTCCAACACATCTGGAAGACAACAGATAGGGGAAAGCTACCACAGGCAATGGCAGGCTGGAAGGAGCACTTGAGAGCAGGCCTGAAGGCAGGGTGGGGGAGGGGCTTCAGAAAGCTGCTTAAAAAGAGCTCTTCCCAGCAAGCAGATCAACTCCCAAAGAAGGAGTAGATCTGCTGTCTGAGAAGAGCTCCTTCTCAAGCGGGACTTGAGTCCTCCAAGCCAGCAGTTCTGTTCAATAAGCATCCTGCCTGCTACTTGACTTGGGGTCCAGAGTTACTCCAAAGTAGATCTTGCAGCCCTAAGGTGAATTCCTATTTAACAAGGAATCTGCAAATCTGGGCTATGAAAGTTGCCCCTGCTGTGCGTCCAGGATACATTCAAGGGGAAAACACCATTTTTTTAAAAAAGAGTCAATTAAACATATCTGTGCATTTTGATCATAACTCTCTATTTTAAAAGCTATTTTGGGCTGCTGAAATAGAAGAAACGGGTTGGATCCAGACTGGCCATACTGCGAATGCAAGGGCTCTTTCCAGTCACTGAAAGGCACTGGGGTCCTATAGAGGCTCCCCACTGGAAGAAAGGGGTGGGGAGACCATCTCTGCTGACTCCCCCTGCTTTGCTTGTCATGCTGCTCCAGAGGGTCCCTCCAGCCCTCCAGAGCAGCTTTTCAGGAGGCCAAGGGGAAATGGTAAAGGTCGCTTCCCCGCCCCTTTCCTCCAGTGGCAGTGGAATCCACTGACCGCTACACTGGATCCAGTTCACTGCACGCAAGACACTGCAGATAGGAGGAACTCTTGTTAAGTAGGTCTCTGGCAAAACTAGCGTCCTCTTTGTATGTTTCTTAAAGTGAACAAGCAAACAAGGAGAGGTTTGAGCGGGCAGCTACAAATACAGCAACTGTGCCTGTAGATTTTTTTTTTACCCAGCTAGTTCTCTGTTCCCGGACTGCAATTTGCAGCACAAAATCAAACAAAAGGCATAAAGGAAAGATTATCCATTACAGCTGAGTCCGAAGCAAATGGTGTGTGAACGGGTGGGAGGGTGAGCTGCATCTTTCACCTGATGAACGTGAAACTGCCCTCTCAGCCTGCTGTGCAAAGGCAACATGGCCCTTCCTGCTCCCCACACTGCCTACGCAACTGCCAAGGGAATGGTGCTTACAGCCCTGCAGCAGCTACTGGTGGTGATCTTTGCTCATGAGAACTAACGAAAGATCACAGACCATTCTCTATCATCTCTTCCTCTCCCAAAAGGGCATCACTTACAGGGGAAGTGACTGGCAAGCCTTTCTGCTCAATTCGGTTAGCTAGGCAGTTCAATGTTCCACGCTTTTGCCTCGGCATCCTCAAGCAGGTGCTTGTGTTGGGGTAAAGCCAGCCCTGCCCTGGCCAGCCCTGCATAGATCGTGTCCTCCTCTCCTCGATCCAGAACTGCTGCAAGTCACTTTAATCGCATTCAGCCTCATCCTAGGACTGAGGAAAGGGCCTTCTCTGCTGTGGCACCCCACCAGTGGAATGCTATCCCAAGAGAGGCTCACCTGGTGCCAAGTCTTGTGTCCTTTTGCCTGCCGGTGAAGAGCTCTTTATTTATGCAGGCCTCTTTACGTTGCTGTATTGCGGTATCACATGGCTTTGGATTTGCTCTCTTGCGTTAAATAGTTTATTTATATATTCTTAATTTGTATGTTTGAAAGTGTATTGTAAGCCACCTGGAAGTGTCATAGAAACTGAATGGGTGGGGGTATTCAATTGTGTAATATATATGAGAAATATTATGAAGGTATTCACCCTTTCAGTTAGGGGCCCATTTCAATTTTGTCTGTTTGTATACTGTTGGGACCTTTGAGAAATAAATTCATTACACTGAATACCCCCAGTATAGGGATTTCCTTTTACCTGAGGCATCTCGAGGGCTTTCATTATAGCTGAGAATGCATACAGATCCCCCATGGAGTCTTTGAGTTCCACAGCGACCTGGATGATCCTGTTTAGCGTAGCAACTCGCTCTTCTAAGTTTCCCGTGCAGCCAAGGATATCCACCGCAATTCCTATTGCCATAGTATTGTGTCTAAAGGGGGAAGCAAATGGGAGAGAGTCAAGGGCAAGTTATCAAAAGTGCCTTGAGATGCCACCCTCCACGTGGGACTCCGTCTATGTGAGGAAAAGATCCAAGTACAAATGTGGCATCACACTCTTGCCATCACCATTTGGATAACAAGAATGTTGAATGAAGATGAGCACACAGAATTGCATGCTCACCAATCTAATATTGTTAGGGCTGATTAAAAAATCAACCCCACATGAGCTTTTTAGCAACTGAGTGGTTGATTATCTCAGCATATATTTATATATAAATTTTAGAAAACAGTGCTATTCCTTTGCAATGATGCACATTTCTGTCGCAGCAGGCACCTTCTTAGAAGAGGCATTCCCTCCTGTGCGGGGGATGGCTCTTCTAAGATGGCACTCTGTCACCTAGGCATGGAAGGATCAAGCAGAGGCTCCACTGAAACCCCCTTTCAGCCCCCTGCATGCTGCTCATATGTCTCATGCTGTTCCAGAGAGACCGCCAGCCCTCCAGGGCAGCTTCTTGGGAGACACAGGAGACTGCAGAGGGTGGAAGTTAACCATTTGGATCTCCCCCTCCCCCACGTCCTCTCCCACTTCCTCCAGCAATTTCAATGGGCCTAGTCCAACCAAGCATGACGAACTCTGGACCTAACCCTTACAAGCAGATTTAAAAATCTGCTGTCCAATTTCATTGGGGACAGGTTTTAGAAACTGAAAGCTAAGTTGATGAAAAGATTTGAATAGACGAACCAAATAAAAAATCTGTAGTCCGTTATTAGTGTTATGTTTTAATCGTATCAACTTGCTGCTGTGTCCCACGCTCTGTAGGTAGCGCCTCTATGGTGTCCCAGAGAGCTCACTGGCGTGGTGGTCCTGGCTGCTTTGGACACTACCATTTTTCTACCTTGGAAATCTCTCTGTGTAAGGGCAAAGTCCTAAAACCGACACTGAGATTGTCGTGTGCAACAACCCTCTACCCACAAGACCAGTTCCTCGCATTTAGAAGCATCACATGAGATCATCAACATGCAGGCTTTCATTGTTTCAGTGCAGGAAATAGCCAACCATCGGTCCGATTTGCACAGTTTCCATCTCGGGGGAGCGATTTAAGCAAGCCCCCAAGCAGGGAGCCAGAGGGAACTTAGAGCAAATACTTTGGATGCCCAATGATTGTTTTGTCAATCCTTGCCTCGCTGATGCCCACCCTTTTGAGGAAGAAGAAAGGAGAAGGGGAGACAGTAATGCAATGTGCCCAGGCTTGACAAGCCTACAAAAGAATTCCAGCTCTGTTGGGAGGGCCTGAGAGGAGAGAACTTGCCAGCTCTCATGCTGGCAGCAGAAGTGCCAAGTGCGGCACAGCAATTTAAAGATGTCCATCACAACGGCACAGGAGTGGGTCATCTCGCTGCTTGGCAGGAGCAGGAAAAGCCAGTCAGACCATTCCCCGCAACGGGACAGGGAACAGGAAACCATGACAACCCCACGATTGGCTCAAAGCTCTGAAAATGCTGCATGCAACTTCTCTGGATGTGTGTGTGTGTGTGTGTGTGAAGTCCTAGTAGTTTTCAATGCAGCAGTTCGAGGCCCACGTTTATTACTTTGCAGGCCTCAAAGGACGCTTTCAGCATCCCTGAAAATACATTTTTCTCTTAGATTGTTTGGATTATCTTTGTGAGAGACATTTGGAACATAAGGCATTGGGTTTTTCAGACCATGATGCAATCCTTTCAGACTTATTTGCTGCTTAACAAAGATATTTATTTATGTATATATCAATAATATTTATATACTGCTTAATATAACATCTCTAAGTGGTTTACATTTTTATCTACCACTACATTTTTAAAAAAGCACCACTCCCTTTATATTTGGAAGTGATACGAGCATATTAGAGATCTCCGTGGTCTCGAACAGAGTCATTTCCCAGGCATGATTCCCAAGATCCCTTTCACTAGAGATACCTAGGAGACTCTGTACATGAGGTATGTCTGTTTACGACAGCACATAGGAACATGGCAAGCTGGCTTATTTGAAATTCATTGCCCATCTTGCCCAGTATGGTCTTCTCTCACTGACAATACCTCTCCAGAATCTTTGGCCAGGGGTCTCTTTTTCTCACCTGCTGCCTGATCCTTTTAACTGGGCATAACAAGGATTGAACCTGGGATCTTTGGCATGCAAATAATGTTTTTCTTCAAATGATTTACTCATGTACATCCCAATCTGAAACATGTTTATGTATTTTAATTGTATTTTAAAGTATTTTATGAACTGCTTAGAGATATTTTAAATATGTTCAATGATACATAAATCTATAAAATAAAATAAAAATAAAGAATTAAATGGCAACTTTGAAAAAGAAGATCTACAAATATTCTCTTGGGCAGTTATTTCCAAAAGGTGACTTTGTAGCTCAGGTGCCCAATAAAATTACTTCCTACTTATTCCCCATCTCTTCATAGGTACATTAGCCTATTCCTGGGTAATCTATTAATATGTAATCCAGTAATCATCTATATAATCTATTAATCGCTAAAGTAAAGAAATTGTGAGCGGAAGGGTGAAATTGACTGAAATGATTTTGCATGGAGATTTAAAATGAATTTCAAAGATTTGGTTGGCAGCCTGGTATTTTAACTGAAGTGTCCGGGGTGGGTGGGGGAGGAACGTAAGGTAACTATAACAATATTTACCTTTCAATTATGTCAAGGCGCAGTTGGTGTCCATATGGCAATGTAATAAGTTCCAGGCCTGACTTCACTCCCATAATCCTCCTCATCTCTTCGGAGACCTCTAGTATCCTAGCAACCTGTCAAGTGCAAGAGTGCATACACAGAATGAGTAAGGATGGAAACAGGACAGCCTGAACATTAACCAAGATTTATGTTTTTAAAAACCCTGCTCCGGCCGCTCTCCACATTAAATGAGCATGTACACCTGGCATGTAAGGGCTGTCCGCTTGTGGCAACAATTCATATAACACAGAACAACAGATCTCTGAAGGGACATGTCATTCTTCTGGTCAAAATGTTCACACAGCTCCAATAAAATTTGTTAGAAGCTCTCACTGAGGTTGCCAACTTTACAACCAGTCAGTGTTGCTAAACATCTTTTAACAGCAACTGTACAGACAGGCATTTGGTTGTATCCAATATGAGTCCTACTTCAAGTAGACCCCTTAAAATGATTGGGACTTCAGTTAGTCTAACATGGGATATAACCACAGCGAAAGGCCTGGTGATTTCTATGTTATTTATTTCACCACATTTTTACCCAGCTCTTCAGCTGAAAAAGGCCTTTTCAGATTGATAAGAGTTTCCTTGCCCTCAGGTTACAATCTAAAATGGGGCAGGCACACTTTGGATTTATTTTTGTTTCTACTAGAACCCTTATATCCTGGTGCAAAAACAAACAAACAAACAAAAACCCACCACTTTGAATTAAAGAATTCTGAGCCCAGGAACATGTTCAAAATACCAGAACTGAACGGCGCGCATTGTCCTTCCAAACAAATACCCTCTCCTGATTACCTCAAAAAAGGTTACTTCAAAAAAGAAAAAAAAAGTCATTTTGTTGCTGCTATTGTGCCCTGGAATTTGAACTGAACTCAGCCCACAGTCCTTACAGTTCACTCAGATTACCCTCTCCTCCCAGCTCCCTTCATTTCAGCAGTATAGGAAAGGGAGGGGGAGTCGTTTGGGGGCTACTATAGCTAAACAATTGGGAATCAGAAATCTTGCAGATCTACTGCCAATCACCTGGACACCTACCAAATTTATCTGCTACCCAACCCTGATTCAAAAGACACGACACAAAAGGAAAAGGGATTGGGAGGGAAGAAGAAAAAAGCAAACTCAGACACAAGTTTTTATTTCAAAAGTTCTTAGAGATGTTCTTTCTGACAGGAAAGGGGAAAGAAAGCTCTCTGAAGCTGTTCCTTCTCTGGGAAATGTATCATGATTTTAAAAGGTACAAGAGCAGGCAAGGCCAGCTTCCCCCCTCCTCCCAACCAGCCAACTGGCAATTCAAAAATTGCCATCTCCTTGCTATTCCCACTTCCTCCCCCAGCCTGCCAGGAAGCCTCAAGAGTTGTTCTGCCTAGATGACGCCATTCAGGTTTTCTTTCATAGCGCTCACTGGGGTGGAACAGTTTCTGAGTTCATGGTTCCTTTCCTATCTTAACAAAACACTGAATCTTTTGGAAACAATGTTTAGTATTCTGAGAAGAGAGTAGGGGGAGAAGAGGGTGTATACTCACAAAAGGAGGGTTGCCAACATAGTTCAAACTGTATTTTCATAATGTAGAACAAAACTATTATAATTTATATAATAGAAATGTAATATATAATTGAATTTGAGACTGTGGGCTAAATGAAAGGTCTAGTGAGATTAACCATGTCTCTAGCTTTCTGTTGTCTACAGTTTAAACAGCAGGTTGGTTAAATTAATATGTTGAAAAATTGTCATTGACAAAGTTTGCCCATTTGACCACAACTATTTAGGGGGTTGATTGCTGATAAACCATCTCAGAATGACCTAAAGCAGCCTTCCCCAACCTGCACCCTCCAGATGTGTTGGGACTACAACTCCCATCATTCTACTCAGCATGGCCATTGGCATGCTGAGGGCAAAAGGCTGGTCTAAAGGCATTCAGTACATTCACTACATCTAAGCAGGTCTGGATTGGGTCAATGCTTGGATGAGAGCCCATGGACGAGCCTTACAAAAACTGCCTTGAATTTTATCATGGACAGTCGGACTCAAATATAACAACCAAACATTTGGATGGTAGCCTAATTTAATCTAACACTGGAGAGGAAGCGAAACAGAGGAAACATAACCACAGAAAGGCAGCATCCCATGGGGTTGTAAAGATCAAATGGAAAGGTTAATTATTCAAGAACAATATCCATCCACTGGTGTGTGTGTTCACTTGACATGCTACTACAGAAACAGCACAGGACAATCATTGCACCAAGCTAAATACAGGGACAAAGCGAAGAGGATGCCTCAAAATTGAACTTAATACAATTTCTCAGGACCCAAGGAGTCTGACTGCTCTTCTGGATCAAGCAAACCCATTTCACCATGACCGCACACAGAATCAGTTTTTTGCTCCTGGTGGCCATCTTGATGAAACTGTTTTAACCCCCCCCCCCCTCCACCATACGGCAAAAAAGAATCAACCACTTTGACAGGCGTTGGTGCCTTAATAAACGGTTTCAAGAGTGCCTTGGAGGCAGCCTGGGCCCTCGTTTCTGGATTCTTGTAGCATTAGTCTCGACTCATTTCCTCATGCTTCCTAAAATCCATGTGGCACTAAAATGGACCCAAGTTTTTCTGCTCTGAAAGGAACTCCGGGTTGGATGCAGATTTTCACCTCCACGAAGGGAAGGGCTCCCTCTGTTCACAGAGGGAACCGAGATCTAGCAGAAACTCCCCACGGGAGGAAGGGGGCAGGGTGGCAATTTCTGCTTCCCTCTGCAGGCCCCAGCACCATCTCCCTTGCTGTTCTCAAGGGTCCCCCAATGCCCTGGAGCAGATTTTCAGTGCCATACATAGCTGCAGAAGGAAGGGGAAAATGCCCCTCCAAAACACCCCCCCCCACACACACACACACTTCTGCCTGTAGGAGCATCCACTTCACAGAGTGAATCCTGGATCCAGTCCAATAGTACACACAAATCCAATCCCACCCATTCAATCAATACCCCCAGCCAAGAAAGTTGTATATAATATGGCCCACTTCTCTAACAAAAGGGGCATGCTGGTGAAACACAGATGTATACCCAGCTGCACCTTCCCTTGCAACCTACATATTACTCTGATTTGTACAAGCATCAGAAGCCATTGATGCACATTGTATTTTAATTTTTGATTTTGTAAACCGCTTAGAGGTTTTTTTTTTAAGATATGGTAAGCAGGATGATGATGATGATGATGATGATGATGATGATGATGATCCTGTGTGACATCTGGTAGCCTGGTCCCCCCCGCATATCCCCAGAGACTTGCTACAGCTACAGGCCTATGACACTGTTACAACCTCTATGATCAAGAGGCAGATGAGAGTAACAGCTGGTAAGTTTTACAACCTTCACCAACAACACTTATGAGTCATAATGGCAATCATATTTTACAGCATTATCCAAGTATCCGGCATCAGCCTCATTAGGGACCTCTAGCCCCTCTGGGCTCCAGGCAGGTGGCACGACGTGTCATTAGTAACATTATCCCCCTCCCTTTAAAGATGGGACCAAACGGGCTATTTGGCTTAAGTGATCTCATCTGTGACCGTGGCGAATGGGATGTCAGGAAACAGGCAATTCCTCTAGTGCCCAGTTGAAACTGCACATAAATCTAGATTAAGCTCTCAAGAGTGGAGTGCTCTTAAGTAATGAGGAGGAGCAATAGAGGAAGATCGTCTCACTCCCGGCGTAATGGACCACAGCTGATGCCCACTTGATTTACACAATCCTCAAAGAGGCTGTTGATTCTAACAAGCCCGTAACAGCTTTACGGGGAAGCATTGGAAGGATGTCACTGAACGGGTGACAGCAAAAGGGGAGAGATCGCGGTGAAGCTGGGAGCGAGATAATGCCTTTTGACACTCAGGAGGTTACTAGGAAGGGATTCAAGGTGACAGGCTATTTTCACAGAAAGGGAGAGCAGGAGATTACCACAGCAGGAAAGATGGCTTTTAAGGCAAACAAACCCCTTTTTGCTTTCCGACGCCGGCTTCGCCAGCCTCTAAATGCTACCTCTAAACATGAAACGAGACATACAAGACGTACTTGTTATCACAGTAGTTTGGGTTGGGGCTACAACTGCTGGTTTGTGCAACATCCCCAATGCCCAACGCTGCTTCTGCTAGTAGATTTGGGCTAGCCATTATCAGCAGAGTAGATGGGCTGGCTTAATGTTTGCTGCTGAAATAAACTTAATTCTAGAAGTGTCCTCATTGGCACTTAATTCTACGGGTGAATCCAGAATAGCTGGTGTAGTTCACTTGGTGCCCTCCTGATGTTTCGCACTACAACTCCCATAATCCCTGCCCCTGCTGGTTGGAGCTTGTGAACGTTGTAGCCCAACACATTTGGAGGGTGCCAGGTTGCCTTCCTCTGCTAGCTGGTTTCCACGATAAGGCTTTAGTTGCAAGGAAAAGTCTGAACCTCATTTCTTTCTAAAAGTTTCTTCTATACACCCTGCGGCATTCCTAGCAATGTCTAATTTATTGTTTGCTTATTGATTCATATCCCCCCTTTCTGCCAAGAAAAATGGCACTCAAGGTAGCTAACAATAACATCCAAACTAAAAACATCTTCATTAAAACACAGCACAGAAACAAACGAAAGCGCAATTAAATTCCAACTAAGACAAAGAACACTGTCCCCTGCAAAAGTTTGCTGTTTAAAACGCGGGGTGCTTACTCACCAGGCACACCTTTTGCCAGGAAAATCTGATTCCTTCATCCAAATAACTCCATATATTTCAAAGGCAGCTCCACTAGAGGGCAGAGTTCGCATGCCAGGAGTCCCAGTCCCATGTAGTCAGGAGCTGCCTTGCTCACTACATCCCAGAGGACCAGGTGCATCAGGAGCCAAATCTCATTTGGCCTTTTACTAAAACTAAAGGAGCGATCCGCATCCCAAGAAGAAATGAATGCTACCCTCATGCAGGGCTGTCTAGCTCTTAACCCTCTCCTGCCACTGCAAGGCCTGAATTATTTCCAGAACGCCCATTGAACCCCATGACTGCTATCTCTCTATTGTTTGCCATTCTGTCTTTCGAAGGGACAGAACAGACAATACTTTCAATGTGTGTCTAGCAGTTATGTCTCCCCCGCATCCCAAATTGGGCTGATAAAAGGTTGTATGTTGAAAATGGTGGTGGCATATGTCACTCCAGCAAATCGTGGGTTAACATCCCTAGAGATGTTTGTCTGGCAGTCACACTTCTTAGGAACCAGGTAAAAACTCTTTTATTCTCTGTCCTGGGTCTTTTCCCAAACGTTGCTAGTTTTCTGCTGGTTTTTTTAGCTGCATTTTGATATTATCTCTTTATATTAGGAGATTCTATCATATGCTTATTATATGTGCGTGTCCTAGATTGTGTCAAGGTTGTTAATGAAGTGTGCTAAATACATAAATAAATAACACGATGGACCTGGGTTCTCGTGCCCACTTAGCCGTGAAGCTCACTGGGTGACCCTGGGCCAGTTACTTTCAGCCTAACCTACCTCACAGGGTCGTTGTGAGAATAAAATGGAGAGGAAGAGGACTATGTAAGCTGCCTTTGATTCCCTCCAAAAGGAAAAAAAGGCGGGATATAAAATTTAGTGATAAATAAATATAAATATCTACAGCTTGTGCCATTAAAACACCCTTGATTCCGGCTGTGGTGCGAGTCAGGGCACTAGTCTAGACTATACAGTTGGGTCCGATCAAACAAGGCTGTTTCTTTTAAAGGGACAGTCCTCTTTGGGCTTGTTTCCCTTTATTATCTTTTCTCAAAGAACAAGACGGTTTTACCTTGCAGTCCATCCTAAGCATATGCCGAGCGATGACCTTCGCATGGTTGTTAGTGAATAGCTCCTTCACCCTCTTCAACATGGCTGTCTCTAAGGGTTTGTTTTCCAGCGGAAGGAGTTTTGACTCAAAATCATTCGGCCTGAAACCAGAGACCATCTCGAGAACGGGCGTGACAAAGACGCCGCTCTCTTTGCTCATCTCCGGCGTGGCAGCGAGGGGGTCCACAGAGCTCAGCAAAGAATCTCGGCCGTTCAGAATCAAGTAGCTCATTTCAGAATGCCTGGATGAATGTGTCCCATTCTCCTGCGTCGTCAGTTGCTCGACAAAGCTGTTCTTCTGACACAAAGGTTGCTTTGGCGCCCAGCCGTCTGTGGGAATGGCTGTGTTCAGTTCACAGTACAGGGCCTCTGAACCGTGTGGTGGCCTCAGAAAAGGCACCTTGCTGGGCTTGGGTGGAGGCTTGGGGTACAGCTGGCTGTCGGAACCCCGGAGAACATCGCTGATTTGCAACTCGGAGGCGAATCTCCGGAAGACCAGGGGGCTCAGAGCCGGTTCGCTGCCAGTTCGGAATGTCGGAGACTTCAGACACGGGCTGGTTTCGATCTCGGCTCCCTGAGATGGATACCTTGAACCTGGAAGTTAAAGGGGGTGGGGGTAGAGCAAGTGTTATGAATGTATCAAATGACAAGAGACCAGAGCTTTGTCAGAGAGATGGGGGGAAAGGAGGATTCCCAAGACCCACTATTTTAGAAGGCCCATGCCAAGGAGCTTGGAGCCACACATTTTGTCAAGAAATCTCCAGGAGCTGTGGCAAGCTTCTCTTCTCACGCCAACAGTTCCAAGAGTATGAAGAATGAGGAGGGCTTGGAAGCCCACAAGAGTGACTTGACCGCATGACGAGTTGTACAAATGGCATCACAGGGCAATTTACTTCCCCCGCCCCCCCCCCCGGCTGTTTTCACACTCTAAACTGGTCTCGTGAAAGCGTTCGCTCCCAAAGATACTAGCCGATTTCCAAGGCTGTTGGGGAGGGACATAGACAAAATGCATTCCCAGAGTCAGAGCTAGTCACAGGGCCAGAGCTTAAGGCAGCCTTTCTGCAACCCGGCTCCATCCCGATGACTTAGACTAAAACTCCCAGCATCCCCAGACAGCATGGTCCTGCTGGCTGGGGAAATTGGGAGCTGTAGTCGAACCCATCAGAGGGCACTGGTTGGGCGAAGGCCAGCCTAAGGTGAATCCATGAGAACTGGAGTTCCCACACACAATGGTACTTTAGGCAGTCTGGACCATATGGCCCCAGCTGATTGGGAAAGGCAAAACTGAGACAAAGGGGCAAATCAGAGTGGCCAAGTGGGGTGGTTCCTGGGAGTAAGAAGAGCAGAAAACAGCCAGTCCTAAGCCAGCAGCCTCCACTGCATAAGCAACTCGCCTTGTGCAGCTTGGCCTGGATGTCTCTGGAGGCTTGTTGCATTGTCCCAGAAGCCCAAAGACTAAAATTAATCAACAAAGAACAGTGGGGAACTACCAAGGTCAGAAAGAGCTGCTGTGGGTCTGTATCCTATCAAGGATTTAATTCTTTATTTAAGAGAATTTCTATACCGCTTTTCATAGAAATAATAATAATAATAATAATAATAATAATCCCAAAGCAATTCACAAGATAAAATCATGATAAAATACAATAAAACTAATCATTAAAACAAGAAAACAACGATGAAAGCAATAACAGCTCATTAAAACAGCCAGGGGTGGGTGATAAAGCTAGCAGGCAGGCAAATGCCTGGGCAAACAAGCATGTCTTCAGTTGTCATTGGAAGCACTCTACACTAGGGCCCTGCCTGATCATTCCACAGGGAGATCATTCCACATGGTGGGTGCCACAAGCGAGAAGGCCCTCTCCTGCATCACGGCAAAATGAGCCACAGTAGAGCCTGGGATGGCCTATATGTGAGAAAGCTCTCTACCTCTCGAATAACTCATGGGGTAACTTGTGAACTAGCCAGAGGGATTTTTTTAATATGGTAATTTCAAAATGGAAGGGATGCATAAATTGGCATACATGTTATACCCCAAGGAATTTTACATCAGCAGACAGGGGCCCATCGTCCTCTCCAGTGCCTGTACGTTTGCCGCTCCTTTCCCTTCCACTGTGGCCTCCCCCACAGTTAAATTTGAATTGTCAGCGTGTTGGGTTGGGCCCTGTCTTTTTTCTTTCTTTCTTATATTACTTTATAAAGAGGCACATGCACTGGAATTAATAGACAGACCAGGTGAGGGTGGCCAAGGGTACCAAGAGAATGTGTCTCCCTAGGAAGTGAGAGTGGGAAACTATTGGCCTAATCCACACCAAGCAGGATATAGCACTATGAAAGCGGTATGACAGCGATATATGGCACGTGTCTGTGGGCCCCAACAGTTGCCAGTGCACTTCAATACCGCTATAAAGCAGTAGTGTGGCTCCTGCCTTTCATATGCTGCTTTCATAGTGCAATATCCTGCTTGGTCTGGGTTAGGCCACTGTCTTATTAGAATAGGCCAATCCTTATGTAACCAAAGCCATGCACAGGATGATATCAGCAGAAGGTTTGCAGAAGTAAAAGAACAGCAGCGGCAGAGGAGCAAAAACAGCTTCACGAGACCTGAGCATGGTCAGTGGTTCACACAATGCTGGCTGGTTGTTCGTAAGTGGGTGGAATATCAGGGGAGAGAGTGGGGAATGGAATGGAGTACCTTTGAAAAGGGCATGGCTGGCTGGCTGGCTGGAACCCTGAGCAGGACCACTCTACACTGCAACCTTTTATTGCAGGTCCCACTTGCCCTTTTTCTGTTTACCAGGGAATATAGGCATTAAATTGTTTTTTTTTTTTTAATGAGTACTAACGGTGGGCACAATCCTTCCCGCTCCCCAGTCCACCTTCCTTCTCTGTGCATTGCGGTTTACTCACGACCTGGAACTTGGGTAGCTTGAACAGCTTGGAGAGGGAGGGTTATGTGGAGATGTGGGAGGTTCAGTGGTTAGGAGCAGAGCCGTGGCTCAGTGGTAGAGCACATGTTTTGAATGCAGAAGGTCCCAGGTTCGATCCCCAGCGTCTCCAGGTAGGGCTAGGAAAGAATCCTGCCCAAAACCCAGGAAAGCTGCTGCCAGTCAGTGTTGACAATACTGGGTTAGAAGGACCAAGGGTCTGACTCAATATAAGGCAGCTGCCTATGTTCCTATGAAGTGTGCACAGACTGGCCATTCTCTGTAACATCCTGGAGCCACACAGGCCAACATGGGAGGAGGAAAGAAACAGTGTTCCACTGAGCCTTATGGGGATTTCTCTGTACGAAAGGGGACATCATGCCAGCCCCGCAAGCCAACACCGGGTCTTTCTCAGGTTGTCATTATTTCCTGAGGTAAAATGTTTCAGATCGCTCAAATTCTTGCCAGTGCCACGTACGTTAGATGCATAGTTCAGTGGCAAACCCCACCAGGATGTCACTTCTTCCCTCAACAATTCCAGAAATACAAAGCAGCTGCACTGTCATGTGGTGAATATGGATCATATTATAGGCTGCACCGTCAGAGGTGGAAAATCTCCAGGGCTTGGAATAGGAGCCAGTTTGCAATGGAATCTGATGGGCGGAAGCAGAAACAACGGCTCGTGACTCACTGGGAAGAGCCCCACATTTTGCACGGAAAGAACGCTGACTGAAAAGGGGAACCTGAGTACATGAGGAGGTATGACAAGAATGAGCTTCGGGGACATGGCTCATCACCCGTAAAGCTCATGGCTTCCACAATGTGGGGAAACACCTACGGGGCCTTTGAGGCCCATGCAAACCTCATCACCGCAGAAAGCAAAGCTTTGCTGAGGAGATCTTTAACTCTGCGCCGATCTACACCAAGCAGGATACAACACTTTGAAAACATTTTGAAAACTGTAGATGGAGTGTGGCCTGGGCCCCAACAGTTGTCACTACTGGTATAAACCGTTTTAAACCGTTTTAAAGCAGTAGTGTAGATCCTGCCTCTCTCTCTCTCTCTCTCTCTCTCTCTGCACGCATGTGTGTGTGTGTGTAAAAAAAGCCCCTCATCCTCCAAAGTGTTCTGAGGCAAAACCGGCCACTGCCACCTCTCCTTTGGTTTCTTTAAATTAACATAGCGTAAAGAGCCATGCTGGATCAGACCAAAGGGCTATGTAGTCCAGCATACTGTTTCCCTACAGGGACCAACCAGATGGCTCTGAGAAGGCCACAAGTAGGACACGGGAGCAGCAGCATCCTCTCGGCCGTTTCCCCAGCAACTGGTAACAACTTGTTAGAGGTAATGGAAGAGGGGCATCACGTAAGAAGCGGTGGAATGTGCCCCTCCCTGCTCCATCCAAATATCTACAAAGCTGATGGTACTGGTAACATGGCCGTATGTACTTTGCCTGAAAAATAATGCCAAAGCAGAATCTGCTCCCAGACAATAAAAATTCTACACTGTGCTAAAATTCTGCAACCTGTTCATGTTATGCCCATTAATAAAAACTTACCCGAGTTCTCCTACTCTGCATATTTTTTATTCTACAATTGTTAGTATTTGGCATCACATCTTCTGGCTTTGGCATCCTGAGAATGGGCATTGCCAGTCCAACACATCTGGAGGCCATCCAGTTGGGGAAGGCTGGTTTAGGGTGCTTCCTTATGTCATTAAGCGCTACAACAGCACTGTAGGGTAGTTGGCGTTATTATTACCCTCCTATTGCAGATGAGAGCTGAGGAGGGGGCTCCTTTAATGCTACCTAGTGAGCTTACTGCTGCAGCGAGATTTGAACTTGGGGCTCATGGTATCCCCACTTCCTTACAGCGCAATCCTGAGCATATTTATTTACTCCAAAGTCAGTCCCACGGCATTCAGTGGATTGCTCCGTTAGCCACTTGTTACTTAACTAGGCTGCACCAATACATCCCTGGAGACGCAAATAACTAGGGACACGGATGGCAGGACAAAGGACATTATTTGTCACAAAACTAAGGAAAGGAAGGCGGCATGGCCAGGACTGAGTTTTCATTAAGACAAGATAAAATATACAAAACACTGAGGACATCTTTCAGACTGAAGCCAAATGAACAGGACAGCAAGTCCATTGATGGGACTCGGTCAACCATCACACATGACTTACGCCAGACATACCTATTGGCAGATAGCTTTCTGACTGGTGAGCCTTCAGGGGGAATCTCTTCTCCTGCATGTGGTCCAAACTTGCTGGGTGGCTACCACTTTTTTCCTTGTTTCTGAAAGGAGAAAGAGAAAAAAATGGCACAATGCAATTCAGCCCTTTCTGGAGTTCAGCTTTACACTTCTGCAGAAGGCCATTTTATAACTAGATCCCATGTTGGTTTGCAGTTTGTGGGCTTGGCTTGGGGAGGAAAGGGAGGCTTTATCACAGAGAAAGGCACCAGGCTTGCAGGGTCAAAGTGGCAGGACTTTCTAATTAGCAGGAATGATGGATTGGGGCCTCTGGCAAGACGACTCAGCTGCCTGACTCTCTGGCGAACAATTGCCAGAGCTCCCGGCTGGCTCTCCGCTGTGCTGTAATGCCTCCACTGCAATGGCCAGAGGATGGTACTGCAACACAGGGATCAGCTGACACAGGGATCCAATATAAGTTTGGCTCCCCAACAACTTGTTGCTCAAGGACGCTGCCCATTTTTACTTGCCTGCTTGCCTCCAGGCCACTGGTGTGGTGGAGCCAGGGCTTGCAGGTCTGTCTAACTTAGCAGGGATGATGACGTCATCTCCCACCTCCTCAGGTTTCTCTGTTCCTTCTGAATTTAACAGCAATTCTTGCAAAAGCTGGGGGGAAATCAATTTTCCCAGCAACAATTTATTGTTGTGACCTATCACTACATGAGAACATAAGAACAGCCAAGGTGGATCAGACCAAGAGTCCATTTGGTCCAGCATTCTGTCCACACAGTGGCCAACAAGCTGCCCATGGGAGACTCACAAGCAAGACAAGAGTGCAACAGCACCCCATCCCCTGCCCATGTTCCCCAACAACTGGTGTACATAGACTTACTGCCTCTGATACTGGAAGTAGCATATAGCCATCAGGACTAGTAGCCATTGATAGCTTTCTCCTCTAGGAATTTGTCTAAACCTGTTTGAAAGCCATCCAAATTGGTGGCCTTGTGGTTGCGAATCCCATATTTTAGTTACGTGCTGTAATGAAAAGCATTTTGAGGTGGCTTAGTCCTGAGTGGGCAATTTAAACCCATTAGCTTTTCCTGCTCCTGTTAGAGATGACAACAGTTAAAACTGGTTGCTGATATGGGCCACCCAACTGGCTATATTTTGGACTCTCCCTGGGGGCATGGCGACTGGAGCTGTCGTGATGGGCACCTGCGCTTCAGAATTTTGCAGTCCACCACCGCCCCAGGCCTCTGCCACTGGTTTGTGAGCCCAAAGCACCAGACTACAGAAAATGTTAGAAAAGAAGTGTGCCTGAGCTATCAGAAATCTGGGAAACTCTGAATTTTGGCAAACCTTGCTCTTTGAAAGCCACACCTGCAAGAATAAGGTAATTGTCAGAAGGAAAGTCTATATTTAATATTTTATTTTTCAACCCGTTAACATGAACCTCCCAGATCCAAAACAGCCTAAAGTAAGAAGGAAGTGTGTTAAAACTGGCCACCGTCCACTAAGGCTAGTTTGGTACAGTGGTTAGAGTGTCAGACAAGGACCAGGAAGATCTAGGTTCGAAGCCCCACTCAGCCATATAGCTCACTAGGCGATTTTGAATCAGTCACTATCGCTGAGCCTAACTTACTTCACAGGGTTGTTGTGAGGACAATCATATACACTGTTTTCAGCTTCAGTATTGGGAGAGGGATTGCTTAACCCTCCCCGCTGTGACATTTACCCAGCAAAGGTACTAATAGGTTTGTTGCGGGGAGAGAAGATTGGCATAATACAGTCTTTCTCCCTCAGCAGGGCTAATAGTAGTTTTTCAGTGAGGATTTTGACTGGGGAACAACGCAGGGGGAAAGGGTTAACTTCAGGCTCCCCAGAGCTGTTCTTAAGCTTTAAAAAATGATGGCAAGAGCCCCAATCATGGCTCTTTTGACCGACACTCTGCATGGCCCTTAGATAAAGCTGTATTATTTATTTATTTATTTATTTATTTATTTGTATCCCACCTTTTTTCCACTTAAGAAACCCAAGGCGGCATACATAATCCTCCTCCTCTCCATTTTCTCCTCACAACAACAACCCTGTGAGGTAGGTTGGGCTGAAAGTCTGTTACTGGCCCAAAGTCACCCAGTGAGCTTCCGTGGCCGAGTGGGGACTAGAACCCAGATCTTCCAATTCCCAGTCCAACACTTGAATTTTCTCATGGGGCAAGATGACAATACCTTAAAAGGTTTCCTCGGATAGAGTTCTGCTCCTTAGCCTGGCGATTGCATGTGTTAAGGCTCAGTCTTTTTGGAGTTTCTCCTTTTCCTTCAGGAACGCTGCCCTCTCTGTGCAGGACTGGAGAGATGCCATATTTCTCCTCCAGATACCTCAGCGGAACAGTCCTGTTGATGGGCTGGAATATAATTGCTCCACTCTGCTTTGATATTGGCCTGCGGTTTCCCACATAGCACCGAACCAGGCCGGGGATGCTGTCAAAACTCTCGTCTTCAAAACGGAACTGGACGCGGCAGTAAGCTTCGTTGAGCCTCAAGATGATTTTATTGATCTTGAAGTGCTGGGAGATGTTTTTCCACTGACAGGTAAGGACAAAATTTCCAGGGCTGGAGAGAGAGTCCCTAATCAAGAAATCTCCATCTCTCTGAACCAGGCTTTCAGCCACCTTGAAGAGAAAAGAGACAACTGTTTGGATCAAAATGAGATTAACTGCTACTGGATACTCATATCACTTACTTTATGTTTTTGAAAGCCTCCGCATAATTTCATTTCTCCTTTAGAAAAATATTCAGCTAAATATAAACATTACTAAATATAAACATCTACTAAATATAAATGTCTAATATTCCAAAAACAAGTTTTTGTTGCAAAGGTTCTGGCTCAACTGCTCTATGGTGCGGAAGCATGTACGTACAAAAATATAGGGCTGCTGGAAGCAGTTCAAACTAAATTTTGAAGATCAATACTGAGAGTCCCAAGCTGTGTACCGAATGTGATAGTAAGATTAGAAACAGGCCAAATCTCAATAGAAGCCCATATATGGCTAAGAAAGTTTAACTTTTGGTTAAAAATGCTGCTTGCACCTGTAGGTCTGGCCCCACTCAGTTTGGCAGATAATTTTCCATCAAAATGGAAAAAAAACAATGACCATGAAGCTACATACTTTGGGTTTCTCTAAGTCCGCTGTTTAAAAGTTGGGATACGGGAAAGCAAAAGTAGAAATCGCTCAACGAATACGAGATGTGGATTTTCAAAATCATTTAAGGCAAGCATCCATATACCCTACATTTAGGGACGATAGAGAACCTTTTGCATTCGCCAAATATTTGGCAACTCTAACTGCTCCAAGGTTAAGAAGAGCATATACTTTGGCTAAATTCAGTGTTTTGCCATCCGCTTTGTTGGATGGAAGATATAAAAAAAATCCCTATAGAGATCGTGTCTGTATATGTGGATCTGGGGAACTTGAATCAGTAGGGCATGTTCTGTTGCACTGTTATTTTTATAATGATCTTAGATCCTCTTTGATGGCTCCAATTTTGGAAAACTTCTCTGGCAGATCAGAAAATTTTTATTTAGACTACCTTCTGGCAGGTACGAAAGATCAGGTTACATTGCAGGTGGCAAGATTTTGTGCAGCAGCTATTTCACGCCGCAAGGATAATATAGCTAATTGAAGCTTTGTATGGATTGATGGATTGATATTCTATAATAATGTCTGTATATTTGTATATTTTTACTTTGTGTATACTTATTTTTGTCATGCTGGTTTTATAACCGTAATATATATAGTTGTGGGGTGGAAATAAAAAACTTACATACATTAAAGAGACATTCTGGAATAGGACCATGGTTCATATTCCAATATATCATAATCTTTTACTAATATTTACAAAGGGAGCTAAAGGTGCAATCCTATGCATGTTTAGATAGAAAAAAAAAGTCCTACAATGCCCAGCATGCCCCAGCCAGCATGGTTTGTAGGACTTTTTTCTGCCTAAACATGCGTAGGATTACACCTTAAGTCACATATACTCTGTGGTGGTATTTGCCGCGAAGTTGTGCATTTTTGAATTGCCATTTTACTGCAGGTTTTTACTTTGCTCCACCGGGCCCACAGTTGTTTGTGCATGTGTCAGGGGTGGCTTCACTTTGGGTTAAAATAGTGGGCGTACTGAGCACATACGCCTCACTCTGTGCATGTCCAAAGCATCGTGAGAGTGCAGAGTCGGTGGGAAACTGCAGAGCAGGGTTGAGGGACTCAAGGTGAGTGTTTAGTAATGGTCGCCATGGCAACATTGTTGTATGATTTGGGAATGAAACCAAGGACAGTTATTATGCATACTGCATAAATTCACTGAACTGCAGCTGCAGAGATGCACAGCTACAAGCATCCAAAGCTACAGTGTTGCGCAGTGGTTTCGGAAGTTTTCAGTTACGTGAGGAATTACCACTGTGTGACAACTGCACTGCGTATCTGGACAGCCCGCGTTCACCCCTGCTATTTAACACTCTCGTTGCTGCTTCGCTGCAGGGATGCTGCGGGGTTTTGGAGGAATCAGTAGCAAAAGTGGTGCCATATAGATACCCTCCCCCCCCCGGTCAACTCTCTGCCAGGCTTTAATCAGCTGTTCTCTCTCATCTAGTATTGCCCTTAGTTTCCAGCGCTCAACATTTTAAGCTGCTGCATTTGGGCCTTGTGAAAGAATTAAAATAACCTCTCATCAGTAGAAATTGTCTAGAAATACAGGCAGAATTCAAGGGATAGCCTCCCAAAGGTGAAGAGATCATTCTGATCCTTGTTACTTCTGAAATCAAAGCCAAGGGCCCTAGTTGCGGGAAAAGTAGGAGGGGGGAATTCTGATGTGCACTTGACAGTCCCCCAGCAACAAAGGGTTCTGATTCAATTTAATTAAAGGGGCAGCTTTGTAAATTACAGGGTACATATGGACTGTGAACCCTGACAGCTTTTTATTTGTTGATAATATTGAAACAGGATTATGGTTAGCTCTCTTGCTACAAACAGTTGATTGCCATTTTCTGATGGACTGTACTCAACTGTGGAGTGCTTCAGAAATCAGAAAGCCTCCCACCAGCCTTAGTATTCACCTCGTTCACTTGGTTTTCAAGTCAGACATGGAGACCTGCTGTGTTTTCAATCCAACGGCGCTAATTACGGAGGCTGATGCCTCTTAGAGCCCAGAGCACAATAAACCAGGTAATCTCCAAGGCTCTACACACCAATCTAAAGCACTTTCTGCTGATACAAAACCAGCAATAAAAATCCTTCTGGAATTTCCCAGGGTACATCACACACACTGATCTCTACAGGCAAATAAGGGATCCAAATGCAAGGAATTCCGGGCATTCCAGTAGTAGTAAGAAGCAACGCTGTGATGGGACTCAGAATGATGTAAACCAGCCTTCTCCAACCTGGTGCAATCTAAATATGTTGGACTACAAAGCCCAACATCCCCAGCCAGCGTGACCATGTTGCTGGGGGTGGTGGGATTTATAGTCCCACACATCGAGAGGGTATGAGATTGGGAAAGGCAAACCAACAGAGCTTACAGTAGTGTTCTCTTTTCGGCAAGGCTCCCACATTCCCACATGTTGCTCTTCAGGGCCAAACATTAACCGCACGAATGCAATCAATGTGCTTTTCTTTCTTTTCTTTTCATTTTTAAACTGCCCACGGCAGCTGCAGGGGGGGCAAAGAGCATGAGGGCCATGGGGAACAGCGAGGGTCCCGATGAAAATGCCCCTTCAAAGATGCTACTTGCATTGGGAGGGAAGCTTACATCAGCACCAAAGGGAGCCTGCCCTTGGGATTCCAACTAGCAGAAGCAGGGAGCGATTTTCATCACGGGGGTGGGGGGAGGGGGTGGGGAGGTTCAAACTCTTCCACCTTGCGCCGCACGGTCCCACAGTTGCTTTGCTCCCATTGCATCTGCTTTTTATACTTTTTCAAATGTGCAAATTAACATCACGTCTCGCTTGCCCTGTGGGCCAGACCAGACATGATAAGAGGCGGGTAACAGACGTGGCCAAGCTCTGCCTCCTCTTCACCCTCAGCCCTTACAATGAATCATACCATGGACCAAGGGTGGCCAAACTTTTTTCTGTCCAGGGCCAAATTCCCTAGCAGTTAATCTGTTGCAGACCACATGTTGAAAGTGGGCGGGGCCAAATCCAGTAGTGGGCGGGGACAGAACCAAAAGTGGCTGGGTCATCCCATTGTTTCTTTCTTTCTCTTTCTGGCAACCCCATTTTTCTTTCTTTCATCCTATTTTCTCTCCTTCTTCCTTCCCTAGCAGGCTGCTAGGGAAGGGAATGATTGCTCTTGTCAAAGGTCTCACATGATCACTAACAGAGGGCTTTTAAAATTAGGTTGAGGGCCACATGTGGCCTGAGGTTTGTCACAATCGCTGCTTCCTACCCAAAATATGTCCCCCCTCCCAATTAATTCTAAAACTCCCTCCTTCTCGGATTATTAGAAATGTCTGCTTTTAGTAAGATGACAAGAAATAAAAGCGGGTTAGAAGTTTTCAGAAGGGTTGGATCTGGCTCGGGGCCTTCCAGGCCCTGACCAAAAATGCCATTTTGGAGGAATTTATTACCAGGAGAAAGAGAGCACCTCTACATTAAGGAAAAAACCACCCCCCTTACCAGGCTTTTCTTTCTCAGGCTTTTCCACATTCACTACAGGGTCCTTCAGATGCCGCCACATGATTTGTAATTGAAACCATTCCCTCTGGGCAATGTTCCATAAAGCTAAATGAAACAGTGCCATCTAGTTATGGAATTAATCCCGTGATTATTTTAGATACCGGATTATCTCGGGGGGGGGGGGGGAATTAGCGGGATTTCCAGGGGAAGGTGTGGGAGACTTCTGTGAGTGGCCGGTCATGAGCGTGACATAAATCGCTCATGTAGTTCAAGATTTTCAGGGAAGCACAACTTTAGAAAATTGACAATTCCATTAAAAACTGGAATATCTGAATTTCAAAATTTGCCATATCAGTGTTCAAACCAGAAAGATTCCAATCCTTTCAGGTAGATTTAAAGAAAACTACCCAGATCGTCTCCAAGCTTATAAAGTACCCACCTTACCTCCAAAAATGTGGCTGGGTTGAACTGCCATTGAAGCATAACCTTTATTGAGCTGGTTCTGAAAATGGTATTGTCAACTAATTCCTTCAATGGATTTAATATATTGTTGATTCTTTACCTTTATTTGGCAAATTGACACAGAACTATAAAATGCTATTTTAATGGCCTTCCCCTTTTTATCAATCAAGCTTTAGTTAATAAACATGGAAAGCACAATGCTACCAGATTCTGCTGTCTCTGAATGGTTTCCAGGACGGATATCCACAGGGATGCTCGTAACTGAGAAGATCTGCATTTTGATTACAAGCTCCCGCTGTTTCTGCTGCCTTAGATTAAAATAATAATGGCTGCTACTAGACAGAGGTTGAGATGCATGCAAATATTATGGCAAAAAACAAGGACCAAAGTGTTGCTTAGGGACCGTGGAGAAATCTGCAACAGATTCAGATAAATTTGGATTTTTATGAATCCGACCAGCTCTTCTGAGTCACATGGATTCCATGGATTTGCTGACTTGGGGGTGGAATTTGCACAAATTTGCAAATGTGCTAATACACATTAACAAATGTAGATTAAAGCATTTGTGCACACGCCCATTAGCGCGAATGCAAATTAGCACAAGTCGAATGAAATCCTGGTTAAAAAAAAAAAATCTGATTCCATCAATGAACGGATGCCAGAGTGAAAGACACCTGATGATCTGCAAAACACAGACAGAACAGGTGTAATAAAAACCCCATACATCTCTAGTGTTGCTTGGCGTTTTTAACTGGCTTCCTAAATCCAGATTCCTAAAAAACAATCACTGTAACATTATTCCTATTTCAGAATGGGTGCACTACCGCTTCAGTTGATATATCAAGCCGTTTCTGTTGCCAGAGTTCTATTTACTCTGTGTTAAAAATAAATAAAAAATCTTGCTACTAGAAAGACCAACTCCTGCAATCAAAGCATTAAACCTGATGGCACACGAATGGAAGTCTGCTAAGCGCAACAGGGCTTTCTTCCTCCCCTGCCCCCAGAACACGGCTTATCATCTGAAAATCTGATGCAGCGTTTTTCCCAGCCTGTTGAAGCATATTTTGAAGGTGCGCTGGAGTGGTGGGACATCTCCCCCTCCTCATCCCACTGATTTTTGTAAACCACCAAGAGAGCTTCGGCTATGGGGCGGTATAAAAGTATAATAAATGAAATGATGGAATTGGTTCTGTCAGCGGAATGACAGCATTGAATTCAACTCAGGATAAATGATATAAGTTAGATATATTTAGTGTTCTATGTATATATATACATAGATATAGATATAGATATAGATATTCAGCATTAACCTATGCAGGTTTTAAAATAATTTGGAATTCTCTACCCCAGGAAAGGGATGGCAGAGAGCAATAGAGGAAGGGCAAAATATCAAAACCAGGAGAATTAGGAACTTGCTTGTTGCTGTTTTTTGACGGGAAAGCTTGGATTCTCAGAACAGATGAGAATGCCAAATTCTTGCCAGGGAAACAGACCTGGTGCTTATGTGGCAAACCCGCCAACACTTTGAATACCTGGCTGCATTCCCAACAACAGATACGTAAAAACATGGCACAGAAAAGTATTTAGCTCTCAACTGCCAGAAGTATAATTGGATTCTGAGGCTAACTATACACATTCACGGAGAGTGAGAATGGGTCAGAGTAGGCTACCAGCTGAGGTTTCTGGCATGTCTCATTAGGATCATATTTCCCTATAATCAACAACAGGCTGAGGAATAATGACAGGGAAAGCAATTTTGGGATCTTGCACACTTTTTCCTCTGTATTATTTGTTACTGTTCCAAGAGGGCAATTGATACGGCTGAACTGTATCCAGACTAGCGCTCCTGTTTTATTTTACACTCAGAGTCAGGAACGGATATGTTTCTGGGTTCCCTGTATGTACACAATTCCTTCTCCCAGAATAACATGCTCAAGAGTTTTTTCATCATTCCCCTTAATAAATGCTCGGTTTGAACTCTTGCACAGATACGTTCCGGAGAAACTGGATCCCGTCTGCTGAAAAAAAGGAGGTGGAGGGGCCGTGATGTAGCTGGATTCAGCAAGCAAGAACGAACCATCAGGGGAAAAAATGCTGGCAGAGTAACTTGAATGGAAGGCCAAGAAAGGACGCACCTGTCGTGGAATACGGCCGTGATACCAGGCGTGGCTGCGCAAATCTTCACTGCTCATCTGCAGCTCCTCTTCCAGCTCTTTCTTCAGTTTTTCCGGGGAACTGTCCATAATCTGCCGGTCCATGAGTTGTCTCTCTTTAGAAAACTGCAAGCAAGAAAAAGAGAAAGAGAGATTAAGGCCACTTGATCATTCCAGGTCTGGCAAGAAACACCTTAGCTTGCTCAAAACTTTCATTCTGCCCCACGGGTCAGAAGGTCTGCAATAGCCAATGGAGCTCCTGTGCCGCATTTCCCAAGCCTTTGATCCCAAAGCAGTATTTGTGAAAGCTACTGCCAGGTGAGAAGCTAGGTAATGATTACACTTTGCAAGGTGTATCGTAACTGTCCCACCTGGATGCTTGAGATAATAACTGGTGTGCGTACTGAGTCATTTACGTACCTGCCCAGCAAGAATGTTTTATGGAGAGAGAAAGAAAAGTTCCAAGTTTAAGAAAAGTCTGCAGCAGCTCAGTTGTCAGGCACAGGCTTTGCATACAGAAGGTCCCGGGTTCGATCCTCAGCATCTCCAGGTAGGGCTGAGAGAGAACCCTGCCTAAAACCCTGGAGAGCTGCTGCCAGCCAGTGTCGACAATACTGAGCTAGAAGGACCTATGGTCTGTCTCCATATAAAGCAGCTTCCTACATTTTTAAAAGCCGCAGCCCCAAATTCCACACATTCTACACAAGTTAGGAGTTATGCCTGACACTCTTGCCAAACAATGTATACTAAAAACATATTCAGATGATCCTGCAATTCATATGATTTCCAGGATCATGTTCTGAGGAGGAGGTCTTGCTTAACAAACCCTGGCTTGCTGAGACTTATTTGGACATGGTGTGGAGGAAGGAAGGGCCTTCACAGTTGTGGCACCCATCAAGTGCAATGATCTCCCCCACTGAGATTAGCTGGGCTCCTAGTGTGGAGTGCTTCTGCTGAGAATGAAAGACACGCCTGTTTGCCCAGGCATTGCCCTACCCGCTAGCATTGTCATCCGCTCCTGGCAATTTTAATGAGATTTTTTTATTTTTTTATTATTGTTTTATTGTTTTAATGATTGGGTTTTATTGTATTTTATTGTCATTTTATCTTGTAAACCGCTTTAGGAGTATTATATTTTTTTAAATGGAAAGCGGTGTAGAAAATCTCTTAAGTAAAGAATTAAATCCTTGATAGGATACAGACCCACAACTGCTCTTTCTGACCTTGGTAGTTCTCCCTTTTTCTTTGTTGACTAGTTTTAGTCTGTTTGGCTTCTGGGACAATACAACAAGCCTCCAGAGACATCCAGGTCAAGACTGGCTGTTTCCTGTTCTTCTAGCTCCCAGGAACCACTTTGACCATTAGCAATGTCAGCTACCCCTGGATATTTTAATGAGATTTTATTGTTTTATTATTTATTGTTTATGATTGGTTTTGGCATGATTTTCTCTTGTAAACAGCTTTGGTTTTTTAATTTTTTAAAAAATGAAGGGTAGTATAGAAAACCTCTGAAATCAATCAATAGCATCTTTTTCATAGAATCATAGAATAGTAGAGTTGGAAGGGGCCTATAAGGCCATCGGGTCCAACACCCTGCTCAATGCAGGAAACTGCCTTAAAGCGTACCTGATGGATGGTTGTCCAGCTGCCTCTTGAAGGCCTCTAGTGTGGGAGAGCCCATCTCCTCCCTAGGTAATTGGTTCCATTGTCGTATTGCTCTAACAGTCAGGAAGTTTTTCCTGATGTCCAGCCGGAATCTGACTTCCTGTAACTTGAGCCCATTATTCTGTGTCCTGTATTCTGAGATGATCGAGAAGAGATCTTTGCCCTCCTTCATGTGACAACCTTTCAAGTATTTGAAGAGTGCTATCATGTCTCCCCTCAGTCTTCTCTTCTCCAGGCTAAACATGCCCAGTTTTCTCTGCATAAACCTCCTGCAATTCCTTCATCAATAAAAAAATACCACTATATCTGGTCCCCACAGACTGTGGAATGGCCTGCCGGAGGAGACACGTCAACTTAACAGTTTTTTAGAATTTAAGAAAGCTATAAAGACTAATTTCTTCCGGCAGGCATAGCCAGTGGAATTTTAGAATGTTTTTAGGACGTTTTATTGCTATTTTAATAATGTGTACCATGTTTTTAATCTGTTTTAGGTATTTTATCATATTTTATATTCACTGCTGTTCCCCGCCTCGATCCACGGACGCACACTGCTTTTTTCTTTCTTTTCAAAAAGGGACATTTAGAGGTGTGCTGTAGGGAGGGACTGTAGTTCAATGGTGACACAGAACATGCCTTGCATGGAGAATGTCTCAGGCTCACTCTGTAAGATGCGCTGTTAAAAGGGTTAGGTAGCAGGAGATGAGGGAAAACTCTCCCTCTGCCCTGGAGAGCTGCTGCCAGTCAGGGTTGACAATATTGGGCTAGCTAGACATGTAGCCTGGCCTGGCTTAAGGTAGCCTCCTATGTTGGAGACTGAGCTTTATTTATCAGTTTGGCTTCTGCAATCAAAAGCAAAAAAAAAAAAAAAAAAATGAAACCGACCGGGCTCTCTCACAGTATGAAGTGAAATTGTCAAAGCCCAGTCATAGGGCACACAATCCAGCCAGTACATGAAACACCCTGTGATATACAGAAGCACTTGGTCAGGAAAGAGATCTTGGTGTCGTGGTGGATACATCAAGGAAAACATCAGTGCAGGGGCAAGTGGCTGTAGAAAAGGCAAATTCCAGGCTTGGAATTATTAAGAAAGAAACTGAAAGGAAAACAAACAAACATGCTGATGTTGTTATGTCCTATCTATGGTGTGGCCATACTTGAAATACTATATAAATTTCTGATCACCCTGTGTATCAAAAAGGACATTATAGAGCAACCTTCCTCAGTCTGGTGTCCTCCAGACGTTTTGAGCTACAACTCCTATTGTTCCTGACCATTAGTCATGTTGGTTGGGGATGATGGGATTTGTAGTCCAATATACCTGGAGGGCACTAGGTTTGGGAAGGCTGTTGCGGAGCAAAGGGCATCTGAAATGATTAAGGGGTTGGAGCATCTTCCCTACAAGGAAAAGCTAAAGCATTGAGGGATTTGCGGTGCCTGCAAAGCTGCACTTGCATCATATAACTGACACAGCGCAGATCTGCAGCCACTGTGGGGCTTTCCCCATGTATAGACAGCCCCCTGATCAAGATAATTACATCTGAATGGAGTCAATATCTATGGCAAACGTGTTTAGCTATTAATGAGATTCTCAATTGACCATTTCCTACTATAAGACTTCTCCAGAGTTTGATATATGATGTCCTAACCTAGAGCAATAAAGTATCTGTGCTAAGGCAAAATATTAGTCAGGGAACTGTTTTGCTTCTTTTTGATATGATGAAAATTCTTGTTCTATTTTCCAGAATAAATCTTATGTTTATTGGTTTGCTTTTCATAAAGCTTTAATCAACTGCCACCGGAAAGCCATTAGTAAATAATATACATGAAAACTCCGGATTCTTTGTGAATCTCAAGCAAACCCTACTTATTGAGGTATAAAGAAAGGCATGGGGTTGTGGCCAGCTTAGAGTAAGACCATATTCGGACATAACACGAAACCATGGTTTAGCATTATGTGAGCCAAGGAGAGCCGAGTCTCAGGCTCACATACTCCCTACTTCCTCTCCTTGCACAACAGGATTTCAAAACCAACTTTGTGTTTTGCTGGCAAACCACAGTTGGCATTGTATCCAACTATGGCAAACTATGGCTTGAGTGAATCATAATTTGCTATGTTGAGTTGCAACAACAAACAATAGCTTGTCGACAAACTGGGAAGTCAGTTTAGAAACACCTGGCATGTGGAGGGAGAAGGGAGCGTTAGAGCCTGAGTTCCCGCTTTCCCTAGCTCTTCTTGTGCAGGTAATGCCAAAACATTTGTTTGGTCTTATGTCTGAATGCGACCTTAGGCTTCAGAATAACTCCTCATAGTTGGTCTAGTCCAGACTTCCACAACCTAGTGCATTCCAGATGTGTTGGACTCCAACTCCCATAATTCCCAGTCAGCTAATTATGGGAGCTGCAGTCCAACACATCTGGAGAGCACAAAGTTGGGGAAGGCTCGTCTAGTCTCACTCATCCGTGCTATGAACATACTCCAGAGTGATTTGGAGAGTGACGCATCCGTGAGGTCACCCCAAGCAGTCTCTAGACTATGGCAGGCTATCCATTACCAACTGCTCAATTATTTTCTCATGCCCCAATAATCTCTTTAGTGATTCAACATTTTATAGGAGGCATACCGCTACATGTGTGAAAATAACTGCATTCACTGGAGGTCATGAATGTTTGAAACAAAGCTATAAATACATCCCATATGCTATCTCATTAGAATCCCAGGCAGCAGAACTAATTATTTTGTGCCGCAAAGAGCTATAATTAAGAACACCTCTTTATATAGTATATGTATTTTCTGACTGAGATGGCATCTAGTGGATGATCAAGTATGTGATGATGGGTGTTCAGATCCTGTCCCTCTGAAAAGCTGTTGGGGGGGGGGAATGGGGGGAATTCAATATTATATGGAGTGATAAAAAGGACAGTTTCTGCTTCCCTTCCAAGCTGCAGTCAGCAATCAGGTATACCCTGAGCATGGATTAATAATCGCTCCCATAATATGCAAAGTCCTCCAAAGTCCACCCCATCCAATGCTTCTATTCTAGCCATTTGAGTGCATTTCTACTGATACCAATGCACTACCTCTGATCAGAGCCAAGACCTGGGCCTACAATCTTGTCGTCATGCATTCAAGGTCCCCTGAAAGCCTCAGAAACAGTAGTCGTAGACAGACATCTTTGGCCCTCCCATTCATTCTATGCTTACAAATGCTTTAAAATAGAACTTCCTCGGATGTCATTAAACATGAAGGAATGGAGACCTCAAAAGTTCTGCAACACATGTATCAGGTCTATTTTAAACAGCTGGAAACCTCTTAAATAGCATCTTACTTTGGAATAGGGCCAGATGTATTTCTATATAAAATGCTACCCTACTCCCCTTCCACCTCCCTCAGAAGATATGTGGATTGGACCAATGGAAAGTTACCATGACAACATACAGCATGATTTTAGGTATTAGGTGCTCATGCCAAGATAAACAACGGAGTCAAGAACTGTAGCTCTAATTCTGCTTTGATAGTGAACGCTAAGCCTCAAAATTCACATGAACGTTTTTATACCCGTCAAATTAAAATAATGGCTTCTACCATTTTAATCAGGGGCCTTAAACACCGTTGTTAAGCTGTGTGTATTCTCTTTCCAATCGGCTCCACAAAGGGCAGCATAGGAACTCCTTGTGAGTAAAATGTCTGCTAAGAAAAGTTAATATGCAGGCTAGGGGGGGGTTCCAGCCTTTACAGCTACACATCGGGCATAAATTCAACATCTGTAGCTTTCCTCAACACGGGAATACAACTTGGTGCCAGTCTGGACACCTTTCTTGGTGCCCACCAATGTGCCCTATCCCTCCCATTTTTTTTAATTAACGCATTTTCTTACTGGCAGCTAAGATTGCTGTGAAAAAATGTTTCTGCTGGTGCTAAAAACTGTGAATTTAAAGGAGTTGTTTAGAGTGTTGGGGCTTATACTCAGTTTATTGGACAGTTTACTTGCTCTTTGCCATGCCTCCCTTGACAGCCATCTTGTGGTGGTGCACAGGACAGTTTCTCAAATTGTCAAGGTGCCCATGGCCCCAAAAGTTTATATTGTTCTGATTTTATCTGTACTTTGCCCTGAGATCCCAGTGATAGAGGGCAGGACACAAATGTTTTAATAAATACAAGGCTGCCTACCCGTACCAATCTCCCCAACTATGGTCAGGAAATCAGTGATGTGCTGCAACTTTTTTCTGGTTCCTTTGTTTTAAATTGAACAATTTTAATTTGCTTTTGTTTAAACTTCTTTCTTTTTACTGTTTATACCTATGTTCACTGCTTCGGAATCTGTTTTAGATATTGAGCGGAATATAAAAATTGTAAATAAATAAATAAATCTCAAAGCCGTCTCTTTGACGTCCTGGTACATCTATACCAGTGTAAACCATGTTTAAAACTAACCAGGACTGCCCACATAACCAAATGTCAAAATCAAGAATTGAAAATGGTTCTGAATACCTGGTAATGAGGGAATCTGTTTAGCACTGAAGTAGATGCAACACTATGGCCCGTATCACACATAACAATACCCCCTTTTTAAAAAATAAATGTGGATTATCGTAAATAATGGCTCTTGCTCCAAGTGGGAATGGCTAAACCTGGGTTGGAGACATTCAGGCCCCTGTGCCAAATCCAGCTCTCCTCAGCTCCCAACCTGCCCCTCCAGTGTTACTCAGATGGCCATGGCCCCTTTCCCAGATCCCACCTCCTTTCACCCAAATTGTTTGGTGGTTTCCTGACTTTTGTGTGTTTTCACCCATTCTAAAAGGTTGTAACGCCTCTTCTATGACTAAGTTACTGGCAGTAAGAGCTTTAAGATACAATATGCTTGTATCTTTTGCATTTGGCTCTGCCTCTTTGGCATTCAGACCTGCCCATCACTGGAATGTGGTCCCTGAGAGCTTCCCTGAAAATGAATTTGACTGTTGAGCTGAAAGAGATTCTGCCCCCTGGGCTTAACAAATTGTGGACCTTACGCCTGTGGTTTGGTTAGCGTTACGCACGAACCAGGAACTCTCACTCACCTCTCCCCTGACAAGCCAGAGAACAAATAACCCACAACAAACCATGGGTTATTTCTCTGGCTTGTTGAGGGAGAGACAAGCCGGAGTTCTTGGTTCACACATAATACTAACCAACCCACAGACAGAATTGTACCAAGAGCCATCAGGCAGTGTACAGTATACCAGAACATTGTCTCATTAATAAGAACCCAGAATTTTAAAAACTTCTAGGTGATGCGTGAACCAGGGCTATGTCATGATTAAAGCAACCATACACGGAGAGGGCGTTCTCTGTGGTGGCCCCTCAATTATGGAATGATCTCCCCGATGAGGTCCGCCTGGCGCCAACACTGTTATCTTTTCGGCGCCATGTCAAAACTTTTCTTTTCTCCCAGGCCTTTTAACATTGTTTTGATTGACATTGTGGCCAGGCTTAACAGTTAAAATGTTTTAAAGTGTTTTAATGTCAGCTGTTTTATGTTTATGGTTTTAAATTTTGTATATTGACTTTTTAGCGTTAAATCTTTTAATTTTTGTAAACCACCCAGAGAGCTTCGGCTATGGGGCGGTATATAAGTGTAAATAATAATAATAATAATAATAATAATAATAATACGGAGGGAGGGCACATTCACAAGGGAGAAACCGAGGAAGAAATGTACAACCCCGTGGCATGCGCCTGATCTTCTAACCAAGGTTACACTTGCATTGGGCCATTGATGAGTTTCACATATTGACAGTAATTTTTATATTCTTATGACTAAAACAGTCATCCGATATGTGTGTGTGTGTGTGTGAGAGAGAGAGAGATACAAGGTCTGAGATACTTCATAGCTCTAACACTAGGGTTTTTAGGAATCAATGTTTAGATGTGCATTGCTGGATCCTTTACATGAAACTCGACAGAAGGTACCCTGTAGAAGGAATGATTTTTAATCAGTGCAGATCACTTCCAGTTTCCCCTGAAGAAGAGCAGAGATCTTTGAAACACCATAGGAAATGGAATAACCAATTTGTAAATAAAACGACTTGCACCTGCAGGCTTCACCTTTCCTTCGGCTTTGTGGTGCAGCCTTCCTTCTCTTTGAGATTTCAGTTTGGTAGGCAATCCAAGTTTGAAACAGGGATGCTCGAGGAATTTCGATACAAACTAATCCTGATCCATACTTCCCAGACTAATGCACAGAAAATAGCTATCTACCAGCTTTTGTACCTCCCAAATATTCCAGGGCTGTTCTCAACTCAAAAAACATATCAACATATATTTTTAAATGCGAAAATATGTTTAGTCAAGCATATTTTGTGAGCAAATACATTTAGAAATGCATATTTTGAGAGGAAAAATATGGATTTATGTATATATGTGTGCATGCATATATTTTCATGCACATTTAAAATAAAATTGCAGATTAAAGCAGCAACAAGACAGAATGGACTTATGGGTAAACACATGCAAAAGTGGCACAGACCAGAAATATAATGATTTGGCCATATACATTTATATCCAGGAATTTAGGGCAGCATTCATGGGTGTTCTTCCACATTTACCTACACAACAACCTTGTGATGTAGGTTCACCTATGTCAGGCTTCCCTTAACTGATGACCTCCAGATGTTTTGGACTTTAACTCCCATCAGCCCCAGCCAACATGGTCAATGGTCAGGAATGCTGGGAATTGTAGTCCAAAACATCTGGAGGGCCCCAGGCTGGGAAGGCTGATGTATGTTTTTTTCATAGAGACAGCGACTTGCCCAAGATCAGCTAGTAAGTTTTACGGGTGATCGGGACTTTGAACACAGGTCTCCCTTGCAAACGTTCAACACCTTATCTGCCACCAAACCACACTAATATGCAATAGCCTATAATATCATAAACAACATGACAGATTACATCTATCCTAAGTTACGTTTTATTTCATTTTCACTGACACTTTTCCGTTAACGTTATAGGACCACCTACCTTGACGCCAATAATAGCCTTACGATGATAAAAACAGCAAAGGGATGCTATGACTCTCTGAAGAACATTAGAGTCCCTCGGCATTTTCAAATCCTTTGTCCCGTGGACCAACAGCCTCCCTTGGAGCGCAAGATGAATGGACCCTCCCAGCAACTCCCAAGTGCTCCCGCTGAGCTTTTGTGCTGAGCTGTTGCCTGTCAGGGCTTCTAAAACTCTCCCACCTCATACTTTAATTCCAGGCTCTTTCCTCACTGAAAGCTGATCCTGTCCTTTGGACATTTCCCGCTTGCGTCCATCTAGCACGGATAAGTATCATCATGGGACTTGATTCAGCCTGCCAATGAAATCCTAACCCTCAAAGAAAGAAAGAGACTTTTTTTTTCATATTTGGGAATCCCCAGGATTAGAGGCACAAATCCCCAGAGACCAGCAAAAAAGTATCACCTTTCAAAAAAGGAAAATAAAAACAGTCGCATGTGGTAGTAAGCAGAGTCACTGGTTCCCAGAAAGGTTTCTCTGGTCCAGCTGTTTCTCCGCAGCTACCAAAAATAAGTCATGCTGATTACATCAGTAACAGAGCTAGGTACACAACTGATAAGGATAATTGTGGGACGGGGGATGACGCCAGTTGCCTAGGTTGCTGCATATCTCTGTTACTCTTCACGATCAAATATGATGTTACATCCTAGCGTAAAGGTAACCAAGGGGGGAAAAAACGTCAAGGCTATTTGTTTTGACTGAGGAAGCTGCTGGCGACCGGGTCACGCAACGGCAACAGAGAGAAGCCGGTAACATCATTGCAGCCGCTGGTGGCGTCACAGCAGTAAAGGCAGCCTTCTGCCATTTAATTAAAAGATCAGCCAGTGGATTTCCAGGCTCAGTGCTGGTCCCACACAATTATGTCAGGCTCCTGGAAACCCACACTTAATAAGGCTTACTATGCAGATGTAGGGTGCTAGCCCACTCCACTGAAAATCCACCTGAATTTTGACGTTGATTTCAATGGGAGGTGCATTTCGGACGTTGAAGAAAAAGCAAACAAGAGTTCCTTTGCAAAACCGAGGTTAAAGTCAACTTTATGACCCACAGGCAAAATTAAATGTCAATCTATGCCAGGGTAGACAACCGTTTGGGGCACATCTGACATTTTGGGAAAGAGTCCTGGGCACCACAATGAATTGCTTGCGGTGTGTGTGTGTGTGTAAAATCTTAGGACCGTCTCTGGATTCTCTCTTTTCTTCCACCACCACCCCCTTCAGCCATTTTTGGGGCAGAGGACCAAGTCCTCCATCTGTTTTAAAGTCAATGTAGCAATATCGCTCCATTGGTTTTAACAGAGGTAAAGAAAAGCGGTCTTGCAGTTCCACTGGGCGTTTTTGGCAGGCACCACTGAACCTGCAGATTCCAAGTTGCCGAACCCTGATCTATGCAAATGCTATGGTTTTGCATGGAAAAGCTCGAGAAATTTGAGAAATATCCCTTTCCACAGTTTTCGTTCATTATATGGCTGCCTGGCAGAAACCAGACCACAATATGTTAAAAGCAGAGTGCAGGAGCCTTGCAGAAAGGGACTTCCAGAATAATAAATAGGTCTAGAGGTCTCAAGTAAGTGATCCAAGCCACGTATGGCAAGGGAATCAGTACTTAGCAGCACCAGATATAAATGTGCAAGCTATCTTGGAAGAAAGTTCCTCCCAAACTTTAAGCACAAACGAAATCTATGCATCACAGGTGCTTCCAGAGGCTTTCACTAAGCCATTGTTAGGGATGTCCGTCTCTGGGAAATGTAGTTCTTTTGGGCTCGACAAAGTTCTCCGGCTTGTACAACTCGCTTTGCATTAGTGAGCCAAGTTGCAAGCTGTTCCCCAAACTTCGGGAACATTTTGGCACATATTTTTTTTGGGTGGGGGAGGCTCTGCCAGTTGAGCAAATGTCTGAGCAATTTGTGCAAATTATGTTTGAATTTGCACAAATTACACAAATTTGGGGCATAATTTGCAAAATTTATGCAAATCCAGTCATAATTTGCACAAATTACCCAGGACTGTGCACAAGTGACAGAACCTTCCCCCAAATGCACAAAATCCCTGAAAAATCTTGCAAATTGGCCCGACTCACGGCAGATCGCATCGGGTGCTACAGCAGAAGCAGAAATGAAGTCTGAGGGAACTGGGCCCTTGGGGAAATTCCTTGTTTCTCTGTCCCCCCTGGGACCGATGGGAGCCTTAATGGTCCTATTAACAGGGCCTTTAAGGCTCCCATCGGCGGGAGGGTGGGGAGAAACATACAAACCTACAATTTCCCCATGGCCACCGCCATTGGAGTAGAAGGGGAAAACATGTGATTTCCCCAGCCTTAGAAGAAGAGGTAGAAAAACATGGGAAGGTTACAAATAGGGATGTCCAGTCCGTGAACCACCTCGCTTGCCAAACTCAACATTGGCTAAGACGGGCAAGCGTAGTAGTCTCCCAGGTCCACCAAGCCGCCAATTTGTAAAAAAAAGGTGGCTTGTTCTTTTAAGTAAAGGGCCTTTTATTGAAATGGCAGCCGTAATGCAGCCATTTACGCAAGAATACAAGCTGGTAATCTTGCATAAATGGCAGCTTTATGGCCACTATTTGCATAAAAGGCCCTTTACATAAAAGAATGAGCTGCCATTTTCACGCAAAATGGCGGTTTGCTGAGAGACTGGGTGTCTGTGCGAGGGCACCTGCGGACCACCCAGCAGCTTGTTGCATATGGTGAGCAGGGGCAACCGGGTGGCTCGCAGGGGTCCAGAGAGCAGCACGCGAGCCGTAAGGCAGACTGGCATGAATCCATCCCTCTCTAATTACAAATGAAAGATGATAAAGTCTTAGGCCCTCTGTACTTGAGGCAGGGAAATTACACAATAAAAACCTCCTCTAGAAGCACTCCTGGACTCTAGTATTGCAGAACATAGCAAGAGACTGCATGTCTGAATACTCTCCAGTGTCAAAACAGCTTGCCTGTAGAAAGCTAGCATGTTACAAAGAAAGGTTCTAAGCAGTGTTTTGTATCGTTTCCAGTTTTCTATGCTTGGGGCACATGTGTTTGTGAGGTTGTTGTTTTTAATGTAGGGGAACATTCAATCATGCAATTCCCTACCAATAGTCAGAAGCAGTTCAAACTAGAAAAGGCGGGCAGCACGTGATATTTTTTGAATGTGAATGTCCCACAATACAGGCAATTTAGCTTTTATCCAACATGATAAAAAGTTTCTGGAATTCTCCACCACAAGATGTTTATTATGAGACGATCACTCAAATAGCTTCAAGAATGCGGCCAGCCATTTAGAGTTATGAGAACAACATCCAATGTTTAATTTTAGATATTTAATTTTAGATGGAATCAGCAATCCCTTGTGAAAGAGATGAATTTATAACTTGTCCATGAAGCAGCTAGGCAGGGGGGATGGCTTCTATCAGGGGTGGGCAAATTCCTTTGAGTCAAGGGCTGCATCATGTGTTGGGGAGATGGCTAGGGCCATGCGCATCACACTTACATACATACACACACACACACGCACACAGATGCACATCACACACACACATACAAGCGTATTGCACACATCCACACACTGCACACACAAATCTCACAGACAATCCTAGTGGAGATCATTTGGAGGAGGGAGGCTTTAACTTCCCTCCTTTCCCAGAAATACTGAGTAATATCAGAGGGATGGGGGCAAAGTTAAAGCCTCCCCTTAATGCAGCAATGTTAAACCCGCATCGCAACAATCCTCCAGGATTTCCCTGGAGCACTGGGATCCCATCCGCTTCTCCATTTTACCACTGTCGCTGAAGGTTGCTGTGTTAAGGAGGAAGCTTCCATAGTAACAATTCTCTGGGATAGGTGGCACCCAAATTGTCATGTATTGCTGTTAGAATGTTTATTATATTCTACCTCTCCACAATTTTTGTCGGACATTTTATTGTGGAGAGGTAGGATGTAAATGCAATAAAAAAAAAATCTTGCTGTGTCAACAAACAGGCACTTACAAAGGGACATTCAAACTTCATTGATAATGTTAATAAAATGCACTAATACTTGTAGAAATGCTACTTTGCAAGTATAGGGGAAACATCATTTAATTTGACTTATTGTTTTAGTTACATCCCATAAATGCATGGACCAAAAGGATCCTGCAATAGCTCGCAATATAAAACAGAAAGTGTAGAATATAAAGCAAATCAGAGCATTATCATTTTTAATTGACAGGGCTCAGCAGGAATAGCTGAACAGCACCACAATTCAGCCCTGCAACGTAGCAAGCTGTAACAAAGCAGAGGGCCTCTGAGTTCATGAAGGGAGAATAGTTCCTTCACTATTGAGTAACTATAATCCAACTCCACGCATCCTGGATTAGAAAACAGGTCCGAAGGAGGAAGGGTTCCACTTCAACTGCTTCCAATTACACTCTACTGTATTGATTCAATTGCACACAGAATTCACTGGCCTTCTTATCAGATGAGGCTCAGCAGACAGAGGGGAAATCGCGTTTCCCTACCGTTGCTTTGCCTCCTGCTTCTGTCCCACAGTAGGGATGAACCGTTTCCTCTTTCTTCACATGGGGATTAAAGAGGAAGCAAGCAACTACCACATGGCCAATTCAGTGGGCATTTTATTGCGCTGCTTCTCCTGCACACAGCAGGAAATGGCGGCAGGTATCATGAGAGCTAGTGTGGTGTAGTGGCTAAAGTGTTCGACTGGGAGTCTGGAGATCTGAGTTCTATTCCCCACTTGGCCATGGAAACCCACTGGGTGACTTTGGGCCAGTCACAAACTCTCAGCCCAACCTACTCATAGGGTTGTTGTTGTGAAGATAAAATGGAGAGGAGGAGGATTATGTATGCCACCTTTGGTTCCTTGGAGGAAAAAAGGTGGGATATAAATGCAATAAATAATAAATTATAGTAAAAAAAACATGGATTTTCCGGGTCTTATTTTTTTGATGGAAAAAAGAGCAGAAGAAGCAGGAGACACGTGGGAGGCAGATGTCATCGTCAAAAGGACCCATGAACATCAGTGAGTGGCCAGTAACGAGCGTGCTATAAAACGATTGTCTGATGAGGCTCTCTGGGCTTTCCACACAACACTAAAAGCACATATTTGCATTTCCTATAGCTTTAACATGAATCAGTGTAGAACTTGGACAAGTTACCTTGATTGTATTCAGCCACTGGCCATTATTACAACAAACACCAGTCTTGCCTAACAACGGTGAGGAAGATGATAAAATACAAACATAATAAAGAAAAAATACATAAAACCAAGAAATCACGCATACTCTTATTCCTTGTGCTTCCATACATAGTCCCTTTCCAAAATGTAAAAACCGACATTGGGCCACAATATATACTTGATTTCAAAATAGCTCTTTCCTGCTTCCTGTCCAAGATGAACGGCATTCACACATGCATATGAGGCAAGATGGGCTAAACGGGTCACTTTTAATAAAAACAAAACAAAATCCGCAATTGTAATGTATTCCCTAAACTAAAGTGGGTAACCCTCTGCCCTTGGGCTAATTTCAAAAGCAATTGGGCTAATTTCTCTGCAATCAATTAGGTCTGACCTCTGACAAGAGCAAGCAGTCCTCTGGCAGCAGCCTGATGAACTGGAAGAAAGGAGGAGATGCAGGACAAAGAAAGAGAGAAAAGGGGGTAGCAGAAAGAGAGAGTGGGAGAGAAAAGGGAAGCTTCAGAAAGGGAGAGGGGGAGAAGGGGTGGTCCTGCCCACCACTGGCATACGACCCCAAACGGATTACACTTGAGGGAATGTGGCCCTCAACAACAACAACAACAAAGATCTCGGCTACTAACTGTAAAGAAATAACTAGGTATTGAGGTTTAGCAAATGGCTGGCATAGGTGGATTTTTGTCTCTTCTCAAAATCAACAGAACAGCTCTAGTCAACACTCACTATACTCTGCCAGGGCACTCATGGAACAGTCAAAGTAAAACATCTGTTCACAGAATCCGGCTCGCAGCAGGTGAATACCAGAAACCTATTCTAGCCCCCAAGAAAAATACATCTCATTTTAATATGACCATTCAGAATGAAAACAGCAGCTATGCAGCTGCTAAAATTAAGCTAGGGATGTTGCTTTTAACTGAGGTCCCCTCTACAAGGATTCGCTTTTGCGCCTGGTTAGCCGATTATGCGCATAATCGCAGAAGCGCATTTACGCCTAATCCCTCTGCACGAGAGGCGGCGAAGCGCATTAAAGGATGTCCAAAATGCGGTTTACAAGTAGTTAATGCGCATAAGCGCATATTCACACAGTCAAAATGCGCTTTAATGGACGGAGCAAAATAAAACTTGCGATTTCACGCGCATTCGATAATGCGCATAATCGGAGAGATAACGCGCCTCTACGCCCCATTTGCACTCTGCTGGTGTGGAGGTACATTTTTTAATGAGACTTCAAAGAGCATTAAACCTCTCGTGAAGAGGCACCCTGAGTTCAGTCATGGGATTGGCATTGTTTTGTTTTTGTTTCGGTTTGAAGTCAGAAAATGAACCCAAACTCACCAAAATTGAGCACTTCTAAATCCCATTGATTTCAGATTAAGACACATGCTTAATTTAATCCTCCTCCTGAAATAAACACAACTTCAAAACGGCTCAACTTTGGCTGGATCTAATTTGCACCTGGTAGCACTGGATGCCAGCAATGCAGCACTCTGGGCACGCATAACACATACAGAAGGGCTTTTGCACACTTTGTAGCCTTCATCTTGAATAGTTTCCATCCATCCTTAGTGGCAGATTGCACAAACCCTCTGTCAAAAGTCTTGACTTAGCTCTGGCCGCTGCTTAGAAGTCAGTTGAAGACACAGCTTCCTAAGGTCAGACTGGACACAGCCTGGACACAGACAATCATTTTCGGTAGACTTAAGTATGGTGAATATTGTTGCCCGCAGCGTATAAATCCATTTCTTTTGCCTGACTGCCACCACTGGTCAAATGGGCATTGCCTGTATAGAAGCACACAAACACCTGCTAAACCTATGTACCAGAAATGAAGTGACAATGGTATTCATGTACTCACCACGAGCAATGGTGTCTTGTTCATACTATCTTCAAATCTCTGAAAAAAGCATGGCGCAAACTCCCTTTTTAGTACATCAAACTACGACGGCTTGGATCCACAGCATCCCCTTGGGCAGGTGGGGGTAGCAACTGCTCATGCCAGGCAGGTTTAACATGCCCCCACTGGAGGACTCCTCATAGGAGAATAACCAGAGAATGCTGAGCCGACCGTCGCAGAAGAACTGTCTCCGTCTAGGGGTTTGGAGGCAGATCAAGGGGATCCTCGGCCCTCGGAGGAGGTGGTGGCTAACCCTACCCCTCACAGCTAGTTAAAAACCCCTCAGGACTCAGAGGCAGATGCCAAATGGATACCTCGCCCCAGGGAGTAAAGGCGTCAAAAGGTTCAGGTTCGGCTGGCTGCCAAAGTGCCCGCCTGAAAAATAAGGATGCCTCCCAAGTAAAGATATATTAGACTGCTGGAATTATTGGTATTATCCAATGTTAGTTCTACATAGAGTTAAACCATTGAAATGAATGGACTTAAGTCACGACTAACCTAAGTCCCATTCATTTCAATGGGTCTATTTACTGACCTCACCTTTAGAACTCGTCCTGAGTCATCCCTTGCGCCTCTAAAAGTTGGACAGGATTGCTGATTTCTGCTGATTCTGCCCTCCCCTGGTTGCTGTACAACACCTGCTCTGCAAGTGTTGTGCAGCAACTAGGGCTCCCTGGCCCTCAAGAGTGACTTGGAACAGGTATGTCGTCTGCAGTGGGAAGGAAGGGGGCTCCACCTACGGTTCTTTGGGTCCAGGATGCATACATCCAGGACTGCCTTACCAATTGGGAAGACAGCATCCACTTCCGTTTATTAGCCATGTAAGGAGCAGCCTTTTACCGGATCACGCCTATTATTCTCAGTGCCGTTTACTCCAACTAATCGTGGCATTTCCTGCCCTTGCCCCATCAGATCCTTTGGAGATCCCAGGGACTGGACCTTGGGGATGCAATGCATGTGCTCTATCTCTGAGCCAAAGCCTCTTCTAAAACGGAAGGGCCCATCTAGCGTTGGCCTGGAGAAACATTTTTGGGAGAGGACTCAAGTGGAAACATGGGCTTTGAATGCAGAAGGTCCCAGGTTCAATCCCTAAATTTCTCCAGTTAAAAGCATCGCATAGCAGCTAATGGGAAACCCTGGAGAGCTACTGCCAGTCAGAGTACACAATACTACACTACACTGATCAATGTTCTGACCTTGTATAAGTCAGCTGCTTAGGAACAAAACAGACATTATATTAAATCTGTGTCTAGCACTGATGGGTGTTTTTTTTAAAAAGCCTCTAGAATAGGCACAAGGGGCCCGACCAGATCAAGACCCTAGTGTGTGTGGGGGGGCTCTTGAGATCCAGATCAGGGCCCCTGTTTTGGCTCTTACATTCCATCCAGTATACATGTATGTGTTAATGCTGCCCAGAGAGTTTGATCCTCAGGAAGCCATGTTGTTCTCGTCCTCAAATTTCCTTCCAAAATCACCACAAGGCCAGTCAGAGGAAACCACTGCCAGTATTTTCTCGTGGGGTGCATAAAACACCAGGGGCTCTAGTGCTAACCTTTCAAAGGCATTGTGCAGCCACTTTAATAGACTTTCTACTCTAAAGAGAGAGAGAAAAGGAGGGAAGAAGCAGTAGAAAAGCATGGGAGGGTTATGAGTGCAAGGCGTCCCTGTCTGGAGCCCTCACAGAATTCTTTGAATGAGGCAGGATGGTCTGGAAGCAGCCTTGTGTTTAGGAAGCAATTTCTTCAGATCAAACTGCCATATTATAACTTGAGTGACAGGACTCAAAATGTTTCAATAATTAAACGGTCAGATTCTATGAGCTGCAGCACGGGGGCATACACCACGTCTCCTTTGTTATACAGTCCGAGACCCTTTCTAGCATCTGCATGGCAAGAAATTGCACTCTGGCTCCCCCCTATGGGTAACTATATGCTGAAAATGTATATTTAAAAAAAACACATACACCCCCACCCCCACAGTACAGCTACTGCTTTATTTGGTTCCTTTTGAGCAGCTTGTCAAAGCTGAATCCCTGATCAAATTGACTTTTCGCAATTACCAGTTTGGAAACAACATACACACACACACGGAAATGAAACCTGTGTTTTACAAGCATGGGCACCTCCTCCAACGAAAAAGTGCTCTTTCCCCACAAATTAAAGCCTGCTGAACGGGGAGGCATCCTCTTCTGTGGCTTCTTGACCTGTGTTGTTCCCTTTTGAGGTGTCAGGACTATGCTACTCTTAAGGGTGCAGAAGCACCTCAAGGTTTAGACTCTGTACTTCGCAACTTTATGCTCCCTGGTTCCTCCAAACATTTCTTGCCTGTACTCCTCCTTCCTTGTTCAGTAATCCTTCCTTCCTCAACTCTGTGTCTCCTCCACCCTTTTCCTAAGGCCTCCTTCTCCTACACCTATCATGCCCTAAGGTCCTCTAGTTCACAATACTTTGCTTACTATTCAGCTTTCATTCAGAACCCTGGCCTCTGTGCCCCTTGCCAGTTAACTTCTCTATCTTCCAGTCCTCTGCCTACCCCACAAAGCTATTCTGCTCTGTCCCCAGAGAAATAGCTTCGTGAAGTTCTAAACACCATCCATATTTACATCTTTCCCTTCCCTCACTGAGGCTGGACTGTAGAAATTCTAGCAGCTTTGATCCCTGAACAGTTAGAATAATCATAAACTTAGCCAATTGGTGTGAAAAACCACACGGCCACAAGTACAATACAATATAGATTACAAATGCAATACAATATAGATTATAAATACAATACATATAGATTACAAATGCAATACAAAATAGATTATAAATACAATACAATATAGATTACAATACTTTGGAGAAGGCATTTTAGCTTTGCAACATCTGCAATTTTGCTAAGATTCATAAAAATGACTTCATCTAACCCAGCCTTCTTCAACTGGGGGCTGGGTATGATGGGAGCTGTAGTCCAACCATAACTGATGGCTGATTTAACAAACACACCATCAGGCCTAGTAAAAGTAAATGTAGCATTTCCAGGATCAAAAAGTTAACAGTAAGTCCAGAAACTTTGACTTAATCCTATGTGCATTTTCTTGGAAGTAAACCCATTAAAAAGTGGTGCTTACTTCTGAGTAAACATTGATAGGACTGCACTGTTAGATACGATATATTGTTTGAAGGCTCGATAGCAAAAATATTGTAAATAACTATTATTTTGTATTCATTTCCAGAGTCTCTCCGAGTCCAAAGCAAACTTCAAAAATCAAAACAAACCACTACATCTTCTGATACTTTGGAAGCACATAGCCACTGTTAAATCGTTTCTATGCCACTAGATAGCTATTATCTCTTTTAGTATTAGTGGGAAAATACCACTCTGTTTCTAACACTAGAGGGCAGTGTATTACCACAAGGCACAGGCTTTCAAATGACATATTCCCAATTAAACTGAAACCATGGAATCTTGAAATTAAATGACTGAATCTAACAACATCTAGACACAGAACCGAGGTCATTTATCTGAAACAATTACAATATCGCTCATATGTGAGTTACTACCTTGCTCCTTTCCTTACTAAGCTTTTCACAGAAGTCGATGTTTGGCCAAAAGGTTAAATCAGGAATATAAAATCCTAAATGGCTTCTACAAAAGGATTTATGAAGTTTCCTAGACGCATCCATGCCAGAACTTTCCCCCCGTTTATTAGCTCACAGTTATTATAGCACGGAAACTGAAATGCAGCGTGTTAGAATTGGTAGAAGTCTTTCTTGTTTCTGCTTGTAGCCAAGTGACAGTTTCTCAACGTTTATCCTTGTTCCAATATTGCTGCTGGGGATACCACAAATGGGGGCACAGGGTTCAACTACCGAATCTCAGCACAGAGGGCTTCACTTGCTTGTGTAACACTGACAAATACTCTCTCAGCTTTCAATCGTTAGGCACTTCCCATCTGGCAGAATGTGCTAGAAATCCAACAGATTCAACGTTTGCAAGCTACAACAAGCACATTACTGTACTAGCCGCCTAAGGGCATTATTAACTAGCAGTTCCTGTCATCAAGATGACTAGGTTTGAGTTACATGGTTGAAAGAGATTCTATCATGGCTGGCTAAGGGGTAAGGAGGAGACTATATTCTGGGAGAATTCTTCTACGTTCTTCAAATTTTTTTGGGGGGGGGGATACTTCCAACAAATTAAGAATTAAAAAGATGCCAAAACAAGACACAAAGTCTTAATTGTGGCAAATTTGCAGCTCTTTTAGGCCAATATCCTTTCCTGGTGAGTCAGTCAATTTCAGTTGCTTTTGAGCAAATATACTAGATGTTTGTTTGTTGTTTATTACATTTCTGTACCACCTGTTAGCTGAAGCTCTCTGGGTGGTTTACAAGATAAAGCTTAAAACCATAAAATGCAATAACGTAATAAAAATGTCACATAAAACCTTAAGTTCAAAACAGAATAAAAGTAAACTAGCAGCCAAGGTCAAAGCCAGTGCAAAGATCTAAAAATGTACTAATACCATTTTTAAAACTGGAGGAAAAAAGACTGGGAAAATAAAAAGGTCTTCACCTGGCACTGAAAAGATTACAATGTAGGCATCAGGCAAGCCTCTTTGGGAAGATCACTCCAAAACCAGGGTGCCACCACTGAAAAGGCCCTCTCCTGAGTAGACACCCGCATCACCTCATTCGATTGGGGCACTCAGAGAAGGGCCTCCGACGATCTTAGGGTCAGGGCAGGTAGATATGGAAGGAGACGATCCAACAGGTAACCTAGCCCTAAGCCATTTAGGGCTTTGTATGTTAAAACCAGCACTTTGAATTTGCTGGACTGACAGCCTGTGCTGATCATAAAGGACTGGCGTAATATGATTATATTGGCCATCCCCAGTAAACAGTCTTACTGCCTTACTGACCAGCTGGAGTTTCGGGAGTGTTTTCAAATTAACCCTCTATTAACATTAGCAGTACTTTAGTCTCTAATCAGCAACAATTTTTGTTTTAGGAAGGGATGTATTTGGAAAGTCTGAAGGGCTGGCAACATTGGCTTTACCCATTGACTCATTCCTGGCCATGAAGATACACACACAAAAAGGGGGTCCTTAATCCACTCATCCCAGGGAGAATAGTAACAGGGACTTCGGGTGCTTCCAGACAGAAGAAGTGGTAAGAAAGTATGTGGTGAGAACAGTATTGGTGGAGACTACTTGGATCACAAGGGAAGAGCAAGCAGGAAACCCACTGTCATACCCACCTCGAGCACCAAAATGTCTAATGTTATGACTGGAAGTAATACTGTACCAAGGCTTGGATCCAGATTTAATATGGATCAATTGCACTGGGGAAAGTGGAGTTCCCAACCCCCTCCTTCCCACACAGTCCTTCCAGTCCCCTAAAAAGGCCACACAGAGAATCAGGAGGCCCTGCAGAATGGGGTGAGCTCAAATGTGTTGGGGGAACAAATTTGGGCAGAGGGACCTTACACAAGCAAAGCCCTTCCTCTTATGGTAAGTCCATTCCTCTCGCAGAAGGATGTTCAACCGCAAGTTGCGGTATAGTAGACGTGATTTGTGGGTTCTAAGAATCAGTTGACTGTTTCCTTATCGTTTTAAAATTGCTGCCTGCTAGTTTCCATCCATTTTACCTTCATATTCTTTAATGTGAAATGGTAAACAAATGCTCTTTATTCAACTCTCAAAGCCGTTCAAGATTAACTCGGAGCACCAGTCATAATACCTTTCAGATCAGCCTCCGTCTAGTCCAGTCATGCCAAAGAAAAGGGCTAGGAAAAAAGGTAAACTCCCATATCCGAAAGACAAATTATTTCAATTAATCTTTTTTGGCACAAACATGAATCTGACATGTAGGTATATGACCCACAAGGACAAGAAGATTAGCGCCAGTAACCAGGCATGAGTGTAATCATTGTCCACCAAAGAGCCAATGAGTAGCAAAAAAAAAAAAAGCGCTTAGTTTTAATTTGGCAAAAGCGATAAAAACAATTGACCTCAGTCTTCTCTTGATTTACCACCCAATAAATGTCACCTGATGAGTAGCAACACTTCCCACAGGGAGGTCAGCTGCTCTAGAGAACACAGGACTGGGCTGCAAAGCCATGCGGAGCCCTGTTTCCCAAAGGAAATGTCAGGATAGAGTCAACAATTGGATGCGAGAACTGGATGGGAGGGTTACGCCAGTCAATGGGCACTGGGGATAAGGTGTCAACAGGAGCTTAATGAACTATTCCTGCCAAGATAGAAGGCCAAACTGATGAGTGGGTCTTCAACCGATACAGAGCTCCGCCTGTGGAATTTCCTCAGATGCATCATGAGGGGACCGACTGTACTCCCAGTTTGGTTCCTTGACATACAAATGGCTACTAGTCCTGATGGCTATGTGTTACCTCCAATAGCAGAGGCAGTATACCTATGTACGCCAAATTGCTGGAGAACATGGGTGGGAGGGGGCTGTTGCACTCGTGTCCTGCTCGTGGGTTCCTGGTCAATAGCTGGTTGGCCACTGTGTGAACAGAATGCTAGACTAGATGGCCCCTTGGTCTGATCCAGCAGGGCTCTTCTTACGTTCTAAGTGAAATGATCATTGCCAGAAACAGTATCATGTTGTATTGCAGGAGTAGGAAATATATATGGTCCAGTTGTTGATGAACTACGACTCCCATCACTCTTAACCACTGGCTATGCTAGTTGGGGCTGATGTGAGTTGGAGTCCCTGTTGAAACAACTGGTTTCATGCATCTCTTCTGGTTTATGGACCATACATTGGAATTTGTGGACTGTTTACCAGGAATTCTACTTCTTTTGCCCATCCCCGGTAAAATCACTGTCTCTGTTTTGCCTTTGGGGCTCGCCTGGCCCCAACATTGTTATCTTTTCGGTGCCAGGTCAAGACTTTCCTCTTCTCCCAGGCATTTAATAGCATATGATGAGGGTTTTTGTGTTGTTGTTGTGTTTTTGACCCAGAATTGTTGTTTTAAAGGATATTGTAATTATAACTTGTTTATATGCTTTATGGTTTTAAATTTTGTATATCGGTGTTTTTAATATTCAATGTTTTTAATTTTTGTAAACCGCCCAGAGAGCTTCGGCTATGGGGCGGTATATAAATGGAATAAAATAAAATAAATAAATAAATTTTGGGAGCATCTTTTTAAAATGTTTGCATGTGCACTAGAGATGTTCAGGCTTCAGCACACACTAGAAATTAAACTGCTACAAGTGTAACAGGCTGTTACAAGGCTCAAGTGTAAATGTTCTATACTACACTAGTGTACTGGTATGAAGCTGCAGGATCACAGGACACTGCTCCCAGCTAGGCAAACAGTAAATGTATTCAGATTGTCTGTAATAAGTACAGCAAGATCGTCCGCAGTGAGGATAAAATCTTGGGAGTTTTGCTAAAGGAAAGCCGTTACAATCAATTCACTAAGTCATCCTGCTGGGAAACCAGTTCAAGACAAGCTATTGCAAAATAAGTGAACAAGAGCAGAGAACATGCATTTAGCAATTTTAAGTGTGTGTGTGTTCATGCATTGATTTTTGGCATGCGAACATGGGTGTTAGAAGCAAATTCAGATGTCCCTTCTGTAATCACCGAAATTTTGGAAGGTACGGTGGACTCCACCCTCTCTGCCCATGATCTTATCTCAGTCTGCCATGTGGACCACAATGAGACCTTAAGGGTGGGGCTGTAGCTCAGTGGTAGAGCACCTGCTTTGCATGCATAAGGTCACAGATTTGATTCCAGGCATCTTCAAGTACGGCTGGGAAAGAATCCCCCCTGAAACCCTGGAGAGCCACTGCCAGTCAGCATTAGATGGACCAAGGTCTGAATCAATATCTGACAGCTTCCTACATGCCTATGTTCCTAGACAAATCTTAAATTCTATGTGGACATTGCATGGGCAGAATCAGCACATATGACCACCTCTCTCCCCCCCCCCCCCCCCCACAAAACCTGTATGTACACAAGTTAAAACATTTGAGAACCACTGATGCAGGGGAAAGAAGGATGCTAGGAAGCTATTAGGGTATAACAAAACACCGAGATGTCGCTCCAGCCAGCTACAATTTCATTCAGAACATAAAAAACCAAAAGGCCTAACTAGTCCAGCATCCAGTCTCCCATAGTGGTCAACCAGATGCCAATGGGAAGCCTCCAAGTTGTTCTTCAGCAACTGGTTATTTAGAGGCATACTGATACTGGAGATGGCTTTTGGTCATCATGTCTGGTATTGATTGATTGATAAGGCTACACCAGTGGCCATCCCTACACCTTAGAATTAAATTGGACATTGCTGCCGTCAACCGGAAAGTTTCAAGGTTTTTCCGCAGATCAGATAAAGAAGTCAAGAACAAAGATTTCCAGAAAGAAGCACAACTTTACATGGGTACATTTGGGATTGCTGAATTTTGGTGAAGTTCCATTTTCTTCATGCAAGCTTCTGGGGCGTTACATCACCACAGTTGCCCTTATTCATGTCGGCAGGGGTGAGGGAACGAAGGACTGTGCCTTCTGACTGAAATCATCCTGGAAAATCATCAGCAATCTGGTGATTCTTCCGATCCTCCCCTAACTCATCTGTGAAGCACTACTTTTCAGACACTGGCCCAGCTCTCGTATTTGATGGAAATACTTCCTTTTAAGGAAGAGATGAACCCATTCTTCCCTCTTCCTTTCTTAAGAGTAGAAACAAGCCCTCGTCTATTTAAAACACATTTTCAATATTGTCAGTAGGTGAGGAGGGAGGCAGCCGTGTTAAAGAGAGATTCTACAGATTTTATTCCAAATGCTCTAATACCCTCTTCTTCCAAATTCACAGCTGGTACTGTTTGATCTTCTCTCCCCCGCAGGGAGTTGGCATGTTAGGCTGCGCATATGTAGTCTTGTACGAAGCAAAACAGATCTTCCTACAGCCAGTTTTATCTGCCTAGCTCAGCTTTCTCCGACCTGGTGCCCTCCAAAAAATGTTGGACCACAGCTCCCATCATCCCTACTATTGGGCATGCAAGCTGGGGATGCTGGGGGTTGTAGTCCTGCACACCTGAAGGGCACCAGGTTGGACAGGGGATAGACAACACGTAGCCCTTCAGATGTTTTGGTTACAACTCCCATCAGCTCTAGCCAGCCTAGCCAGTGATGAAGGATGAAGGGAGTTGTAGGCCGAAACCTCTGTAGGGCCACAAGTTGCCTACCTATGAGGTTGGGCAAGGCTGCCCTAGTCTGTCTTTGTCCCCAAATAAATCTCTCTCTCTTTCTCAAGGTATGTTCAACCAAAAACAATGCAGTCGTTTTGCCTTATTGAAAAGCGTCTCGGTCTCTTTTCATTACTTGTTTCTTAAAAAAAAACCTAAATACAAAATTTCTTTCAACGCTTCTTGTGAGTAGCCAGCCCAAAGAGGATTGGCCTGTTTTCACTTGGAGAATAAAAGCCAATTCTAAAAGAGCTATTTAACTGTGACCAGAGAGTTTCAGTGGTGCTAACAGAACAAAAGAAGAGTTCTCATCAGGCAGCCACTTCTCAGTACATCGGCTTGTTCACGAGACCCGGCTTTTGTATAAGTAGCAGCCTCCTTTTTAAGCTGCAGAATGACCTAATGCATCAATACTTTATAGATGTTATAAAAAGCATTCATTTGCATTCAGCTATTACAAATGCTATTTTGCAGAGCCATTTAAAAAAAGAAAAAGAAAAAGAACCCCCCACTCTAGAATTTATGTTACAAATGAGCAGGCTAAAAATATCTCAAGTTCTCATGTGTGTCTGAGTAACATTAATAGGAAGTAAAACCCTTTATTTCTGCTTTCACTCTCTAAAGTGGCATCTCTAGACAGATCTCTTAATTTCCATCTAAAGTGCAACTAATCATTTGCTTCAGAGGCATGGAAGTGTTTGTCAAACAAAGGGACAGCGCAGGTGATGAAAGGCAAAATGATACAGCAAACCTACAACAAAGGTATCGTTCAAATGCAGACTATAAATAGGATTGAAATGGCCGACACCACTTGGCTCGGTTTATTTGTGTAGATGCAACACAGGATGTAATTACTATTGCTTGAAACTGGCCAATGTGCTTTTCATCTTTACTCAAATAGATTTGGCGAGACCGCAGTGAATTCCCCTTCATGCAGTTTAGCGCTAAGTGTGGGTAGAGATTAGCATTTACCAAGCGGTGACTTCCCATGCTGTGCATGTAACTACTTGGCAAGCTGGCTGCCCTACCAAAATGTGACGAGGAACTTATCGTACTTCTGCAACTGATAAGCAACCTGGACACAGAGTAGGATTCTTCTCCCCACTTGGTAGGACTATACCAGCTTTTGAAGTGACAATTTGCCCTCCAGGGTAGATTGCCATTTGGCCAATGGCTGCATTCACCCTCTAACACTGACATTTCCAAGCATGGCCAATCAGTGGACACAACCATGTGAAAAAACGCAAACACAAATCCACGTATGCCTGTTCTTAACCTTAACCAACATCAGCTTGTGTCTTTGTCTGATGTCAATCAGCAGACCTAGAGACATTCCTCAGGGTTAGTCCAATCTGAAGGCCTGGAGCTTCCTTCCAGTAAGAACTTGCATGAAATTCTGCTGGATCCCGAACCATTGCGTACTATGAAATGTGAAGACATTTAACTAACTGGCGTTTGAGTAGGACCTGTGTTTTGGTTTATATTTTACCTATAAACATCAATTTATTTTTTTTAAGGGGGATAAAAGGTCAATCCTGCAACCTGCATTATTTATTTACACCCTGCCCTTCTACAGCTTGCACACCATTCAACTACTAAAACCAGCTATAAAATACACCAATATTCCATAAAATAACAACAAAAACAAAGTCAGGTTTAGCAGATAAAACAAATAGTGTGGAAGACACAGAACAGGCCTTCTCGTGTGACCATCAACCAAGCTTCTACCATAGCCAGAATATGGAGAAGGGCCTCTCCACAAGACCGTAGGATCTTCCATGTCAATTTGCATGTATTTCCTTATTTTGCTTTATTTATTCTGCTTCTTCTGGTTATGGGAAAGGACAAAGAACTTTGCCAGGCCTGCCTACCATCACTGGGAATCCTTTTCAGGAGCCCACCAGCTATTACCCTCAATCTTCCAAGCCTAAGAGGTGAGGAAACCTTCCTTAAAAAAAAAAGAAAGAAAAGCAAATCAAGATACTGACGATGCTGAATGCGGACCCAATCCTAATTTTTTGTTGTACTTCTATGGTACCGCTGTAGCGTCCACAGCATAATGGACCTTACACGGTTTTCCATTTGCCTACCCCACGGTATGTCACTGCTTCATGTCATATGTACTTTGTACAGAACTGTTGCCAGACTGGCCAAAACCAGGAGAAACTATCACACTGACAACCCCATTAGTTATACGTCCAAAGTTCAGTTTCCTAACTTGGATTTGGCCTGCCACATCACAGTCTGAGAACATCTGACCAATAGCCTTAAGCCAATGAGTAGTTTACCCAGACGTCTGTGAAATCCATTGATTGCACATATGTGACTATAAACTCATGCACATCCTCTCAGGCCCTGAGACATTATTCTTATCTGGGACAATTGTAGCCACAGGAAACTCTACTGAACATTTTTGGAATGGATTGGGGAGCAACCAAACCCTTGTCAGTGTATTTGGAACCATTGAAAACCACATGTTCCAATATCCTTGAATTGTAATCTGTTGTGGGTAGAAGACACAATTGCTGTGGTGGGACTTATTGCCATCTAAAGGTGTGATCCATTTACCTGGAAGCTCCATTGATTTCAATGGTGATTGCTCCTACGTTGCTCCTACGTAAGTGTGCACAGAAGTACACTTTAAGGGTTATTTTTTATAGCTTATGGCTTATCATGGTCATTTCCTTTTAGAACAGACACATGCTCAGGATTATCTGAAATAAAGAAGTAAGATCACTAATGGACTCTCTGAGCTCAAGGTTTAGCTCTCTGAGCTCAAGGAAAACAAGCAGACCTTGTGCCTCAGTACACTTGTTATGCAAGTCTAAAATGAAAACAGAACAAAGAGACAGAAGCAGAATTGGTCACTCAGCAAATCTCAGCAGCCTTGGGACTGTTTATAGATCTCTGCATATCATTCCATTCAGAAAGTAATTTCAATAAAATAATGGAATCTTTTTATTATTTTATAATCATTTATCATTGTTGGGGTGTTTCACATAAATCTGAAAGCAGACTGAAACAATGGCTGCATTGCCAATAAACCAGGTTACTGGTGAATCCTGGCTTACCATGAATGAGTTGCAAATTCATTCACTCCTGCTTTTCTCTTCCTACTAGCATGAGTGACTCAACAAAGCAGAAATGGTTTGTTCAGCGTGTTAACCTAACCTGGGATCCTGATTTGTTGCTCCCAAACAAGCCAGGATTCTTAAGCAAAAACACAAACCCTGGTTTACAACCTTGGCTTGTAAAAGGAGTGACAAGCTAATGAAATCAATTTTAAATTTGCTCAGCCGCTCATGCTAGCAGGAGGAGCTAAACGATTGCAAACGGGCTGTGTGAATCCTGACTTACTATTCCATGTGAATGCTGCCACTGAGGGAGTATTGCTGAAACATACAACTCAGGAGAATGACTTGGTGCAGTTTTTCCTGGACTGTGCCATTCTGATTCCCAACAGGAAAGATGTAATGTTTGAATATTCCCTATTTTTTAAAAGAGGAACAAACTCTCCCTACAGATAGAAAACTAGCATATCATGAAAAAAAGGTTCTGGTCTAGCATTCTCCTTGCCATAATATTTTTTCTACCCATAGTTTTTTTTTATATATAATGGAAAATTTAAACATAAAGTCACCCCACTTGCAGCCTAAAATGGTACAGCCCAGCAAAAGCTGTACCACCTGATTCTCCTGACTGTGTATTTCAGCTTTGCCTGGAAAAAGTGGTTACATCTGATTGAGTAAAACTCAGTCCAAAAACCAGATTTTTCAGTGTGGCATAACATTTAGCCATGCTACTGCAGCACATTCCAAGAATGATGTGGTAACAAGTCAGCCTGCGTTGATAAATAATGAAGCCATCACATGGTGGCCTCATGATCTATCAATACCGACTAAAATTTGGGTAGTGTGAATTACACCTGAAATGATCTAAGCTAAGAATGTGAAGGTGTAATTTGTGAAAAGCTTTCTAGAAGAGATGTGCACTGAAAAGAAACTGCTGAGGCATTCCCATAGTTCCGCCCTCCCCAATGTAGTGCCCTGCAGATGTTTTGGACTACAGCGCCCACCATCCCTGGCCATGCTGGCTGGGGCTGATGGGAGTTGTAGTCCAAAACACATGGAGGGCACTGTTATGACCCCCGCTCAACTTGAGATTCTTTTTTTTTAACCTTTCTCTTTAAAGGATCCCAACCACGAACACAGTCGGTATACGGCTACCCACTCTGTGGATTATTTTTCCTTTCTGTTCCCACCTCTGGGAATCACGCTTTTACTCTCCCACTGGTTCTGTGATTCTCTGACTCTTCTTGGTCCCACAGCAACCAGCTTTGCTCTTTGAGCTCCTTTTTATTCTCCTTTTATTTTACCGCTACTACCATACAAACAAGTACCTTACCTCAGGTACTTAAAGAATCCTATCCAGTGTGAAACAAAATAACTTTTATTTAACAAGAAGTACATTCGCACATTTTTACAAGCTTGTGGTTTCATTTGTTCCAGAACTTGATTGTTACAATACAGATTTCATGTATCCTTGCCTACTCTAGCCTCTAAAGTCAAGTCTATCTCCTCTTTCTCCCTCTTATTCCCCAAACAATAAAACACAGACTCTACGCTGTTTTAACCTCTTCAGCAAACTAACCCCGACTCTCTCTCACTCCTAACTGCTAACTACCAACTGATTTAAACTGTCATTCCCCTTCACACACTTGAATCCAACAGCCAATCAGCATTCACTCCAACATTCCACTCTCTCACTCCCCTCCCAACAGGATTAACCACTTACCAGCCTTATCATACGAAGTCCAAATGGCATTTACATAACAGATAAATAGCACAAAAACAGTGAAACATCACAGGCACCATATTGGGAAAGACTGTCATAGTTGTTAGTGCTATCCTGAAATCCTGTGCACACTTACTTGGGAGTAAGTCCCACTGAACTCAACAAAACTCATGTCCAAGTGGAAACGTATAAGAGTGAACAAAATGCAGTCATATTGCACAGTGCAATAAGAACACATTGCTTCGAATTATTGGATGCTTCACAGTCATAAAATAGTTGTGTTGCTTGGAATTCTACAAATCCACAGTATTATTTAACCCTTCTCTATAGCGATCATCAGTGTCCCACAAAAGGAAGCATATTTTCCAGCTCTATCTCATCAATTCCACCAGTTTTCTTAGATACTTATTTTTTCTATTGTGGGGGTGCAAGGGGGTGTTTCGGAGTCTGTACTTAAATGTACCTTTCATTTCTATCAATGCAGTTTGCGGAAAAGAACACATCAAAGATCAATTGACCAAAACAAAAATTGCTCCAGTTCTGATACAACAGCCTGAATGCTGGAATACAATCAGAAGAAAATGAAAAAGCCCTTAGTGACAGTGATGATAAATTACCAAGGTCACAAACTGACCTTACTTTCTACTTGCTTCGTTCGAGCAATCTAATTAGATATCCCTTTCTTTCCAAGAGTCAACCCAACATAACATTGTGGTACAATGAACCGGAGAAGAGAAATGTTATTGAAATTATTGGCATTTACTAATAAGATAGTGTTTGTTAGCATTGAAGTGATATTTCATACCTTTACATACTCCACAGCTGGATCCATAGTATTCTGATCTCTGCAAAAGAGAAACACATCAATGGGTACAATGATTGCATCTGACTCAGAACAAAACCAATATGTTATTATTCCTCTTTTTTGGTTCTAGTGGCCACACACCACTACTGAAAAGCTGAGAATTCAGCACCAACCCACCCCACACACAATAGAAGCATAGGATCTGGAGAGTCTCTTTTGATTTCCATTCATCTGCTATTGCTGTAGCTAACATATGATGCACATGGACATGTTCAATGTATCACATTCATTCTATGACATTCAGTCTGGATTATCAAATGCCCATATGTATTGAAAATAAACTGACAAAGTAACTGAAGCCCTTTAATATGGATTTATAAACCTGAAATATGAAACTGTGGGTCAGCCCTCCATATCCTAAGGTAGACCTAGAGACCATACCATTTGGAAATCATAATTAGTTTTATTTCTGTTTTCCCACTTACCTTGTAGGCTATGACTTTTATAAAAAATAAAAGGTGCTGTCAGCTGCATTCATGGAAATCCGATGGCGGGGAACCCCAGGCCTGGCCCTCCAGTGTTCCTATAATGACCCCACCCCCTTTCCCCTAACTACTAATCCTTGGTGGTTTCCTGGCTTATGCATGTTTTCTCCTCATTCTTAAAGCCTGGAATACCTACCCTAAGACCTAGTTATTGGCAGGAAGAGCTTCAAGCTACAATATAGTGTCATTTTTTTATTTTGGCTCCACTTCCTTTATCTTTGGCTCCACCCCTTTTGCATTCAACCCTGCCTACCGCTGGAATGTTAGGAAACTCTTAGGGTATAACAAACACCGAGATGGAGCTCCAGATGACCAAGCTACTACTTGAGGCGGTACAGATAACCAAGCTACTACTTCAGAAGTAAGTTGTTCATCTGTATTAGGGTGACCAGACGCCCGGATTTGTCTGGCCATGCCCGGGAAATGGGGAGCAAATCCGCATCTGGGCGGAAAACCTGTTTTGGGGGGCCAAATCCGGAAATTTAGCCCCCCAAAAGGGTGACCAGATGGCCCTGGGGCGAGCCGGGCCAACCGGGGGGCGGCGGGGGGTCACGCGGCGGTGGCGGGAGGCTGGTGGCACGAGGCACTTACTGGGGCGTCCGTCTGCTTCCCTCCAGTGCTCGGAATCTACTGAGAAACAGGCTTCGTGGCCTGTCCCTCAGTAGCGCGCCGGGTCATCACCCGGCGCGCTACTGAGAGACAGGCCAGGAAGCCTGTTTCTCAGTAGATTCCGAGCACCGGAGGGAAGCAGATGGACGCCCCAGCCGGTAAGGAGCGCAGGGGCGGGCAACAAGGGGGCGGCGCGGCGCGGGCCGTGCAGGTGGGGGGGCCCGCGCGGGTGGGGTGGGGCTGCGCGAGGCATACGGGTGGCGGGGCGCATGGGTGGGGGGCGCGTGGGTGGGTGGGGCTGCGTGAGGCATGCGGGTGGGGGGGCCGCGCAGCACGGGGGGTGGCCGCGCGGGGGGTGGCCGCACGAGGCATGCAGGCGGGGGGGCCGCGCGGGTGGGGCGGGCGGCCTGCGCGGGGCGGGCGGCGGCGCGAGGGACTTACCTGCTGGGGCGTCCGTTCACTTCCCTCGGTGCTCATAATCTACTGAGAAACAGGCTTCGCGGCCTGTCCCTCAGTAGCGCGCCGGGTGATGATGTCATCACCCGCCGCGCTACTGAGGGACAGGCCAGGAAGCCTGTTTCTCAGTAGATTACGGCACCGGAGGGAAGCGGACGGACGCCCCAGCCGGTAAGGAGCGCGGGGGCGGGCGGCGCGGGGGTGGCTCGGCGGGGAGGGGCTGTGCGGGTGGGAGGGCCGCGCGGCGCGGGGGGGTGCGCGAGGCATGCGGGCGGGGGGGCGGCGCAGGGCGGGGCAGCGCGGCCGCGCGGTTGGGGGGTTGTTTTGGGTGGGGGGGGTGGCGGGGGGGGTCCGGGTTTTGGATCTTCAGCATCTGGTCACCCTAATCTGTATGGGCCGGAGATGACCAAGCTACCCTGGGGCAAGTTTTCTCCCCACCTCACCCTGAGGTAGCTTGGTTGTCTGTATTATCCTGCCAAGCAGTAATAAGGCTATTAGCACACATCCTTTACTGTTTCTTTCATGCAAGCCATAGGTTCAAACTCTAGGTTGTTTATCCCCCAACAATCCAGAATGCCGGGTTGGGACGTCGCAATAAACAACCCAGGGACCCGAGTTGTTGACAATGTGCCAACTGGATCACTGTAATCCTCCTGCAGGGTTTTACTGCCTACTCCACAAATTTATTTCAAAACTCTTATGTTTACAATAGACACACCCCAAAACCACAATATTCCCTATATTCATAGCAAATATGTGAATGCTGACTACAGAATGATGGTGCATTATTGACTTTAGAAGAAAAAGACATCTAGCTTCACTGAGCGAAAAGAAAGCACATCTTTTTCACTTTGGGAGTCATTCCCCGCCAAACCTGACTGAGCGCATTGAAAAGTTCTCCATTACACCCAAATATGTATTTAAAAATAATTAGAAGGCAGGTTTCCAAGGCACCTCTAATTGAAATGAATGGGTTAAAGAAGAATCTAATCATTGTATGGAAAGTGGAAGTATCTTTCATTTTCTAAGTGGTAATTTAATCTAGAATATTGAATTCAGTATTAATGTGCCTCTTGAAAGATCTATTGTGAACTTAAGCAAATTGCAGAGAGAGAGAGAGAGAGAGAGAGAGAGAGAGAGAGAGAGAGATGCAATTACTTGGTTTAGAAACAAAGATTAAATCAGTAAAAGCCTTGTTTAAAAGAACAGAGGGGGAGCTATGCTATTTTATATAGAGATTCAAATTGTTCCCCAGGCATAGAAGGTACTCTTCAGCAAAAAGCCTATTAATAAAGAGTCACTAGGCAATTCCAGCATTCTTTGGAAGGGAACTGAACAACTACACCTTGTAAATCAGCTTTATAGCTGTGTAATATTAGGCAGATATTACAAATTTATCTACTTTTGTAATAAGAACAAAAGAACTGGCTGTGAAAGGATTGGTTTGTCTCCAGCTCCAATCTTCTACGCCGGATGGGAATTGTGTAGCCCTCCAAATGTTTTTGGACTACAGCTCCCATCATCCCTCACTATTGGCTATACAGGCTAGGACTGATAGGAGTTGCAGACTAGCAACATCCCCATCCTTGCTCTACACACTTACTCCCATTTACATCCCGCTGAAATCAGAGGGTCTGACTTCATGGTAATCATGTTCAGGATTGTGCTGAATGACAAGCTAATCTCCTGCAGGCGTCCTCATAGGAGACTTTTGTTCAATTGGCCTTGTGCTTGCAACTTGATATCCAACTTCAGAAAACATTCTCTGCACCCAGTCTGATAAGGAAGTCTCTTCCTCCAACCTCCCCAAATTGCTTGAAAACAGATTCTTTTCGGATGTAACCCTATGCATGTTTAGATAGACAAAAGTCCTAAAACTCCCAGCATTCCCCAGCTAGCCATGCTGGGAGTTGTAAGACCTTTATCTGTTTAAACATGCATAGGATTGCATCCTTAAACTCTACAATCTCCATAACAAGATGAACATGACATAAATTCTTGTGTTCATCTGATGTGTCACGTTCAAGCCGATTATGCTTGGATTGTGCCCAGCTTCCATGCTGGCTAGGATACAAGGGAAGGGAAGCGGCAGAATGCCACACCAGTGCTAGGTGGAGCCCTTAATGATGGTTAAGCATTACATTTGAATACCTAACCATGGTTCAGAATTGCCTGCAAAGAGGATATAGAACCTTGGTTTAAATGGGATTTGGGGGAAAAAGAGTATTCTGCATTACATCTGCACTGGACAAACCGTGATTAAAAATAGCATCTTGCCACAAAGTGACAAGCAGCGTCTTCTGCCATCTCTAGGGCAGAGCTGGTAGATCTCTGGATGATCTGTAGCAGATTGGCAAGGATTTCTGACTCTCAACTGTTTAACAATAGCAGCTACAAAATAACTTGGCAACAAAATGACCGCCTCCCCCATTATTCTGAAATAAGCGGGTTTTTGCGTGAATTGACTGTGAACTGAAAGTTTTGGTTCTCAAAACAAATTCATGAGCCCACAATCGAATTTTAAGAATACGTCATTTGCACCACCTTCCAGTTTGCAGATCTTGGGGTTCTCCTAAAAACAATGAAGTAGATTCCACAAGCTTGAAGTCTCCCCTCACTTGCTCTGGGGATAGGGCTCAACTTGACAAGCTATACCCAGTTTTTACCACGTTTGGGATCTTAACAAGCAAGATTAAAGCTAAAAATCGTTAAGCATTGTGTCTCCATCCATCCAGACCCAAGTGGAAAGAGAGAGGCAGAGACAAAGAGACAGATAATGGGCCCCCATTGAGGTTGAAACTGGGTTCAAGTTCTGGAAAGTTTAAGATCATTGGTCTAAACCAAGCGTGGGCAACTTGTGACCCTCCAGTTGTTGTTGGACTGCAACTCCCATCAGCCAACAGAAAAGGAAGATGGGAACTGCAGTCCAACAACGTCTGGAGGATCACAAATTGGCCTCCCCTGGTCTAAAGTTTAAACACACAAGACAGAAGTCAAAAAGTGGCATTGTGAGTTTGTTGTTCATAGTTACGTAACTCATGCTACACCACCGATATTCTCTATTGTTGTAGGCATGGATTCATAATCAAACCCGATAGCATTGTTTTCTAATTACAGCATATCAGAGACCGTTGTACAATAGTTTTAAAAAAGGGAAAAATGCATAATTACTGTTGGTATTATATCAGTGCTGACATACACTATTCTATAAGGGGAGAATCTTAACTCATATTAAGGGCTTTTCTATACAAGGCATTTATCATGCATCATCATTTCCTACTCATGGTTGTTTTTTGTTTCATTAGATGACATTGTGACCCTCCAGTTTCACTTCTGTGTTTAACTGTGTTTAATTATGGACTGATCTCCCCAATGAGGCCCGCCTGGCACCAACACTGTTATCTTTTCGGCGCCAAGTCAAAACTTTTATTTTCTCCCAGGTTTTAACTGACTTTGTGGCCAGGCTTAAAAGTTGAAAATGTTTAAAATATCAGCTGTTTTATGTTTTATGGTTTTAAATTTTGTATATTGCCTTTTTAATGTTCAATCTTTTAATTTCTGTAAACTGCCTAGAGAGCTTCAGCTATGGGGCGGTATATAAATGTAAATAATAATAATAATAATAATAATAATTTAACGAGTACTTTCAGTGATTTTTTTTTAACAGAGAAAATGTGGCATTTAATTGTGAAAGCAAAAGGAAGTACGATTTCCTCTTGTGTATTCACTCTATTCCACTATACCACAATGCCATCTAGAGGGTATACAGCAGAAAAGCAGGAAAGGAAATGCTCCTCGTGTAATGTTTGGATCTCAATTCTGCGACGAAACCAAAAGTAGATATAGCAGATTAACAGCCTTGTGTAGAAAGGCTCTAAGTCACCAGATAATGCTTTGCTCCACATGGTAAGTGAAATCTGCATTCACAGAGCACAGGGCCTTCTTGGCTGGGGCATCCAATTTACAAAATAACTTTCCAAAGGATGTACACTATGCCCCAACACAGCTTAGCTTTTTAAAATAGGGATTTTATTTATTTGCTACATTTTATATACAAGAATCACACGTTTTAATGGCAAATTCGGGTAGTGAATATCCACAGAAATGCAGCCCAAACAGGACCACTGAGAAATAAGAGGGAGGTGTCAGCATGTTTTGGGGAAAATATATTTTTTTAAAAATCTAGGAGGGCCAATGAAGACTGAGCATGCTCAGAAGCCACAGAAGCAGAGCGACAGTTGTAAATGGAAAAAATCGAATGTGGAAATAAAAAATAAAAAAGAATGGCATGCCCTGCTTGGAGAGAATGGTGGCCGGGAACCCAAGAACAGAAGTATTTATTTTAGGAGGAAGGATATACACTGCAATGTTTTGTTGCAGGTCCATCTTACATTCTCAAAAGCATATCATGCATTCATTTCCTCCTCCAAGATTTCTGGCTACAGGTTTGCTTCTGTGGGTGAAAATGTTCCCAAACCATGCCTCTCAAGATTATCTGTAACAATTCCCCTGTTTTATTTCTCTGCAAGCAATATATATATATACACAACCAATAAAGAAGACAAGCCACCAGTTCTAATTAGTCATGTTTATGGGGCCACCAGCAATAAACCAACAGGATTACAACTATGCTCAAACACAGCTGCGCATAAGACCTTTAGCATCAATTGCAGTTGAAAGCTTGTTTCACTACCTTAATAAGCTGTCTTTCATCTGGCATTATAAAGTCCCTACTTAAAAGATGTTTAACTTCCCGCAGAACCCACATTCACATTCACCGCCTCTCTGGTTTGTTTTGCTGTTTGCTTACAGGATGTGTGCTTTTAGGCTGAGGGATGCTTTCGACTTGCACATGATGAAGTTTGACTAAAATAGGGGTTCGCTAGTGCTGAATTTGCACTCCATGTTTGGCTTCCCAGCAATCAGATAAGCCTTATTTCCATGTCAACAAAGAAGCATTTGATGTAGAGAGCAGCTCATTAGCATTGGAAAGGAAAAGCTTGTTTCATGCTTTAGAAGATAAGAGAACAATTATAACAAAAAGCAGCTTCCCATTTAAAGAATAGCATTAACTTATGAACTTATTCAGGTGACATCATAGACACTCAGAAACACGCACTGGAGGCAAAAGAGGCCAACAGCAAATGCTGCTTGCCTTTAGTGTGCTAATCTTTCAGAGGCACTGACTTTTGCTCCTTTTTACCACATCACATAGACATCCTGGCTGAACTTCCAAACTCTGCTGTTACTTTTAATTAGGGCAACACAGTTATTGTTGTTTTAGTGGTGCATGCAGGGACAGGGTGACCATTGTTTAATTGGACTTCCAAAAGACCTTTGACAAAGTCCCTCACCAAAGATTCCTGAGCAAATTTAGCAGTCATAGAATAAGAGAAGTCCTCTGATGGATCAGTAATTGGTTAAATAACAGAAAGCAGAGAGTAGCAATGCCAAATTCTAATGCGGGGATGAAAACAGTGGAGTCTCACAGAGATCTGTATTGGGACCAACACTTTTCAACTTGTCTTTAATTGATCTGGAATTAGGAGCGAGCACTGAAGTGGCCAAGGTTGCCGATGACACAAAAATTATCTAAGGTGGTTAAAACAAACAGGGGGTGTGAGGCGCTCCAACAGGATCTCTCCAAGCTGGGGTAGTGGGCATCCAAATGGCAGGTGCAACTCAACATAAGCAAGTGTAAGGTGATGCACGTTGGGGCAAAAAACCAACAACTTCAAGAATAACCTGATGGGATCTGAGCTGGCGGTTACCGACCAAGAAAGAGATCTTGGGGTTGTGGTGGACAGCTCAATGAAAATGTCGACCCAGTGTGCGGCAGCTGTTAAAGAAAGCAAACTCCATATTAGGCATAATTAGGGAAGGAATTGAAAATAAACTGCCAAGGTCATACTCCCCTTATACAAATCTATGGTGCAACCACACTTGGAGTACTGTGTACAGTTCTAGTCACCACGTCTAAAATAGGATATTGTAGAGCTGGGAAAAGTACAGCAAGAGCAACTAAAATGATCAAAGAGCTGGAAAAACTCCCTACAAGGAAAGGTTGCAATAGAAAGGATTGTTTAGCTTAGGGGTGTACAATCCAGGTCAGGGCTCATGTAACTTTAACAATTGTAGAGAAAAGGGTCATTTGTATGCAACTAGTTCCTGGTGAAATTCCCTCTTCATCACAACAGTTAAAGTTGCAGGCACTATACTAGAGTGACCATATACAAAAGAAGGCAGGGCCCCTGCAGCTTTAACTGTTGTAATGAAGAGGGAATTTCACCAGGAACTAATTGCATACAAATGACACTGGCTGAAATTCCCTTTTCTCTACAGCTGTTAAAGTTACATGAGCCCTGACCTGGATTTTATCTAGTCAGCCTAGTGTACAAAATTATTCACGGGGTGGAGAAAGTGGAGAGGGAGACACTTTCCCCCCTCCAAATCCAAATCCAAAACTTTCCCCCCTCTTTCATAATACTAGAACCCAGGAAGGGTCATCCCATGAAGCTGATTGGTGGGAGGTTCAGGATTAAAAAAAATAATGAAGTATTTCTTCACACAGCGCAGAGTTAAATGATGGAATTCACTTCCACAAGGCATAGGAATGGCCACCAATTTGGATGGTTTTAAAAGGGGATTGGACAAATTCCTGGAGGAGAAGGCTATCAATGGCTTCTAGTCCTGATGGCTGTACGCTACCTCCAGTATAAGAGGCATTATGTTTATGTGTGTCAGTTGCTGGGAAGCACTGGCAGGAGGGTGCTGTGGGCAGCTGATTGGCCACTGTGTGAACAGAATGCTGGAGTAGATGGACCCCTGGTATGATTCAGCCTGGCTCTTCTTACATCCTTTTCTACTTAGAGTACAGTTGTTGTGTTGGCCCCAGAGAATGTGGTACAGTCAGGCTCTCAGAAATCATGCTGGTTCCATAAACAAAAGATCACAAAACAAGTGTGAATCATATCTTTATGAGGACAACTATATAGTGGAAGCAACTTACACAGCAGTCATCTTCAGGTGTATGGGGACAACTATATAATGCAGGGGTGGGTAACTTGTGGTCTTCCAGGTGTTTTGGCCTACAACTCCCATCAGCCCTTACCAGCATAGTCAGTGTTGAGGAATTATGGGTGCTGTAGGCCAAAACAACTGGAATACTGCAAGTTGCCCAACCCTGATATAGTATAAAAAAGTTACATTGAACACATCTTCCGCTGCATACATTCATAGCTATTGTTTAATTTTAAAAATGGTACTAATACAGACTTATCTTAAACAACTTGAGCTGAGGGCTGTTCTAATCTGATTCCTTTGGATAAATTTGATTCCTCTAGACAAAGCGAGGCAATCTATAATCTAATCAAAAGAGTTCTTGCCTAAACCTTTGGGCTGAGAACTCACGTTAACAGCAGCCTACACAGGTCTTTGCCAAAAGAAAAGCTTTTCCCAGCATTTTACACATTAATTGGTCCAACAAACTGGTATCATCTTGCTTGAAAAATGGATAACACAACTCTTTGTAAAGCAGAATTCAAAAGTAGCTAAATTCTATCAAGGCAAGATAATTTTCGAATGCAGAACAATTTTATGAGCCAACCTTAACTTAGAAAAGTCAGATGTCAGGGCAATCGTATTATTATTATCTCTTTCTTACTCATGGCGGTTTTTCTAGACAGACATGATGGGCTTTGCCAAGTCATGCTGTCTTTTACAGATTCAGGAATTTCCTGACAATTGAGCATGTTTTAAGTATGACTGCTTTCTGGATGTTGGTGTGGATGTATTTTGGTAGGCACAGTTTCTGAAGGTTTTCTGTATAATTTTTTGATGGGATGCTGGTGACTGAGATGACTAACGGAATAATTGTGACCTTTTCCTGTTGCCATAGTTCTTTGACTTCCATGGCCAGTGGTGTATATTTGTCTCTCGTTTCTTCTTCCTTTTCAAGAACATTTTTGACTTTCGGTATTGCTATGTTGATGAGGTATGTGTGTTTTTCTTTTTTGTCTATGACTGTTATGGCTGGTCGATTGCAGGGTATTGTTGGTATGAATTGTTCTGTCCCATTATTATTATTATTATTATTATTGCTAAATGGAACAGGCATAAGAACTTTTTAAATGTAGATTAACAGTGTGCTCCCATGCATGTTTATTCAGAAGTAAGTCCCATTGAGTTCAGTGGGATTTATGTGTAGGATTGCAGTCTGAATTTAATTGGTTAAGATTTCCTACAAACTAAATACCTAGGGCAGGGGAAGACAACCTTGTGCCCTCACAAAGTTTTGGACTACAGTTACCATCATCCCTGATCACTGGGCATTCTAGGGGCTTATGGGAGTTGTAGTTCAAAACAGATGGAGAACACCAGGCTTCCTTCAGTCCTAGGTGTCCACACTAATAAATAAAGAGCCCAACTGAGCAAACATTGTTTTCAAGTCACATGAATTTCAAAGGGTTTAAACTGTCCCATTGATTTCATTGGGACTTCAAAATGCTTAAATGTAGTGGGAACATACGCAAAAGCTTAAATAAGATTACATACCCACATATCTTACCACAAGATTGATCTGAGAAACTCTTCATTATTTAAGTTTTGCATTTAACTGTGAAACCTATTACAGATTTCTACTTTGCTACAAGAATTCCATAACATTTCAGCATTGCATTTCACATGGTGATTTAAATAGTCTTCAAACTGACACACACACACAGGGATAAAAACAATTTTCTTTAGATTTCAGTGTGGTCAATTCTTCTCTCATCTGCCAGGGATTACACAGCTAGACTCCAAGTAATGATCAATGCTCATTTGAATGGCACTTCAGTGCTTAAATATCTTTGAGATCAGGATGTATTCTTTGCCATTTCAGTATTGGTGGATTAATTAACCAAACATACACTCTTCAAGTACATGGTATGCACTCATTTGCAAATATAGAATCATCCATACATGTCAGCCATCAGTGCTGGAAGCTTGAAATTCAGTCAGCATGTACATGTCAGGCTTTGTAAATTATTTACTGGTTGATTTATTTGTACCCTGCCTTTCTACCAAGATATTGGCACTCAACCGGACTGAATAAACTTCCCCTATTAAGATTTTGGATCAGTAGCTCAAAATGCGAAAGCTAAGGTACATAACATTGCAATGAAGGTGGATCTTTGAAAACATACCTTTAAGATTAGTTATTCTGCAAAATACAACATCTTTCACTTGCATAATTTTCATAAAGAGGAAAAGACATTTGAAATCAAAGGCAGTGTTTTAAAAATAGAAGAACTGAGTGCTTGCAGGAACAACTATGTTGCTTCTTCGGAGCTGAAAACACAATTAAGACCCAATCCAGACTCCAGAACTGGCACCCACAAAGAGTGGAATGCAGAATGGCTTTTTATAGGACCATAGTATAGCCTTCCCCTCCCCTAATAGCAGCTTCAGAGTGTAGAACTGTGGCCCAGGGAGAAAAACTAAACCAAAAACTGAACTTGTAGCCACAGAAGCTCTAGCCACTAAACCATGGGTGGACAGCTTGTGGCCCTCCAGATGTTGTTGGGCAGCAACTCCCACCAGCCCTTGCCAAAATGGCCAATGTGAGGAATGGTGGGAATTCAGCAACATCTGGAGGGACACACGTTACCTACCCCTGAGTTTGATGGTCCAGATTTAGGATCCTTAATGCATTTGCCACACTATAGTTGCCAATGCACCAAGAGTTTAGAGGAATACATGAGGATTCAAACCAAAGCTACACCCGGAGAGGTCTAGAGGGTATCTTCTCCATCCACCGAACAAGAACGCTGGTACCTGACTCAAGTGTACCAACATTGCAACAGTCCGTGCTGCAATCATAGGAAACTATTTGTGGTTTACAGTGAAAGCAATCTGCATTTTTGTGCTAAATGGCAGAGGGGTGATCTCAAATGCCAAAAGGCAAGGGTGGAAGTTATTCATGCTAGCAGGATCTAAGCAATGCTCTCCCCCACCTGTGATGGACAGAGGGTTGCCAAATCTCCTGAGTCTTATGAAAGTCTGGCACGGAGCCTAGAAGCCAGGAGATGGAGCCCACCATGCAACCAGCCTATCTTCTCCTTTGTTGGCGCTCAAAGAGTGTAACCCCAGCAGCTGGTCTCAAAATCCAATCTACCGTTCACATGGAGGTGTGGCAGACAAGGAAGCTTTCTTAGCAATTATTTTTCATAAGGAAGCAGCATGCGTTGGCTCGAGAAGGATGGCTAAGGAAGCTATGTCTAGCTAGCATTATGCTCAATATGTTGCGCAAGGGACCAGACTGGGGGTGGTGTGGAGGACAGAACAAAGACTACACACACACACCTCAGCATGTGTATGCACTTGCTGGAGAAAGGACTAAAGCTGGTTGGTGGCGAGCCAGACCAAGGAAGATAGGATCAACACCATTGCTCAAGAGCGAAGAAGAAGAGAAATGGTTTAATGTGGAAACTGATTGCAGAAACCAGTGCAACCTACACTGAGATCTTGGGAGAGAGACAAACTATAGAGGTAAAAATCTGGCTTACCCCAGAGCGTTCATGGCTGTGTCACCAACCACAGTGGCAAAAGCATGAGGGGGCTGCAAGTTCATTTATTTCCTGGTCTACCTGCCCCCTGTCCGCACCTCCACTCTAGTAAACTGGAATATCACTATCGATACCAAGTTCAAGTCTCAAAAAAGGAAAAAGATGTAAGAGGTGGATGAAGGAGTTTCTTTCCATCGCATGAGTAGAACTCAGTGTAAGTGGAAACGTCTCTTTCAGATGCCTCCTTTAACCAGCCCTAGTTAGCATTACCCTTTTCCAAGTTCTTGTTGGAACAATGTTTGCAGGGCTAGATTGGCAGGTAGAAATAGCTGTGCAATCCTTCCCGAACAAACTGATTTCCCTCTGCAAATGCCTGCTCCTTTTAGCCCATTTATGTCGAGCACCCAAAGCATGTCTGCCTGGGGAGGAAGGTCTCAGGGGCCATTTGCAGGGGGAAATCAGCAGACACTGGTAAGGATTAAGAAACCCTCCTGCAGCTTGCCGATTATCCCCCCTCCCCAATGCCTCCCCATCTCTGCATTTGCATTACCTCAACCACTGTGAGTTTGGGAAGGTCTTTGTAAGTTCTTACACTTGAAAGAAACAAACAGCCTCTGCAATCAGATCCCAAACAAACTGAACGTTCATTGGGATTTTGCAATATTTACCTTGATCAAGGGTGCCATCCTACGCATGTTCAGACAGAAAAACAGTCCTAAACTCCCAGCATTCCCCAGCCAGCATGGGGGTTGTAGGGCTTTTTTCTGTATAAACATGCATAAGATTGTGCCATTGATTGATTGATTAAAAACCAGACAAGCATCTTTAAAAAACAAACAAAACCTAAACCTATGGCAGCCCTAGCTACATTGGGCAGATGTAGGACAGGGTTGAATTTGGACAGCGTTCCCTTTAAACTCCGTGATTTGTACCCAACCTCTAAAGATTTTTTTTTAATATCTGAAACTCTCAGACAGGAAATTTCAGATATTCCTATTCACACCTACACCCAACTCAAGAGGACTGATTTCTGAATAGACATAAACAAGACTGCTCCATAAAGGATCTTTTGCAATGCAATCCTTTTTGTGCCGAGTCAGCTATATGTTACATTGGGCTCTATGGGGCAGACTTCCATGTGAGTGGGTATAGGATTGCAGCCTTAAACATAACAATTAGTTTCAAATACTTACGTTTTAGATTGAAGATGTCCTTATTATCAAAGGATATTCACCTACATCACGTTAGTATAGTGGGCAGGTTCACACACTTATACAGAAACAAGCTTTTGCTTGCTTTCCTTGACAGCTGGATGAACAACTGTGTGCAAATAGATGCTGCATGTGAGGTAACTGACCTCACCTGGGTAATGTCTGTGCAGCTCCAACTTCGATTAGGGCTGACAATAGCCCAACTCATCTGATCAGGCGTTAGCAAGGCAATAGATTTAACCACCCTCCATTCCATCCCTGAATAGATGACTACCACCATCACCAGTGATTTGACCAACGATTAGGTCAACTACTGGAGCGCAAGTGGAGGAAAATATATAATGAATCTGACTGGGCACAGGTGAGAACCCACCTGAGGACATATTCTGTGGCAGTGATGGATGCGAAGAAGTCTTTCTTTTCTTCCACCACTGCATCCTCACATTATCAGCAGACCTTCCTTGAGTGCTAAATAGTCTGGTTAATGTGGGCACTGGGGGCACAGGAGATACAACTCTCGAAGGCCCCAGAGTGACCAATTTGCATTACATCTGTAGCCAACTTGGAGCTAAGACACCATCTGGTCCTGTTGTTATGGATTGTACAAGCTGAGTCCTCCAGGATAAGATATCTTCTTGTCAACTGCCTTCTAGATCTCTGTCATTCTTGTCCACTGAAATCTGTCAGGGCTAATGGATCTTGTAGCTTGTTAAAGTCTCTCTGAGTGAGGATGCAGTCCCTACCATGTCAAGGAGGCCATCATGAAATTCCTTCTGGGGAAAAACCCTTGATCCTATGATCTGGGATAATTATCCCAGTCTCTATCTTTCCATTCTTGGGCAAAGTGCTGGAGCAAGGGGTGGCCTCTCAAATCCAGGAGACTTTGGAGGGTACCAAGTATTTGGATCCATTTCAATCTCATTTCAGACCTGGCTTGGGACAGAAGCAGCCTTGACTGGTTTAGTGGATGACTTACTCTAGGTAATGGATGGGGTAGGAATGTGACCCTACTGGTTCCCCTGAACCTCTCAGCAACGTTAGTTACCATCAAACATGGTATCCTTCTAGGTTGCCTGGCTGGACTGCATTTGGGAGGCACAGTATTGCGTTGGCTCCAGTCCTTCCTGGAGAGACATTTGTAGAAGACGGTGCTGGGGGACTTTTGTTCTGCCCCATGATCTTTAGCACACAGCCTCTGGCATGCTGTAAGGAATCTATTTTGTCCCCCGAAGCTTACTATCAGCATGAAACAACTGTTAAATCCATTTTTATTTGATTTATATGGGATCTTATTTTAATTTTTAAGTCCCCTTTATTGGGATTTTGTCCCATAGGGCAGCGTAAACATATTTTAAATAAATAAATAAATGCAGATATGAGAAGCTTCCACATGCAGAGCACATATTCTACAACCAAGCCCTCCCCTATGTGGAGAGACTTCAAGACACTCCTTTGTACAGATAGCCATAAAGCTTTCTAGAACATAATCTCAACAAGCTTGTGTTTCTACATTCTAATCGCAGTTCCTATCTATGTACTAATTTTTGAAATACCTTTATTTAAGTAGTTGATACTGAATGATGACCTGACCAAGCATCATCATGAGATAAGAAAGGAATTTTCAAATAAAAAAACCTGAATTTAGTACACAGAGGTTGCCTAAAGGGCATTGTAAATTCCAGGGAGCCACTTGCATTTTTCTTCTCTGCTTCCCTCTCCCTTTTCACATAATATTATTTAATCTGTCATGGTTTTATTTGGCACTTGGTTTTTACTATAGGATGCCAATGTCGGTACTAAAACACCTCACTATCTTAGCATTAGAAGGATCATGATGGAGCTTTTGCTCCTGAATCCTAGCTAAACATATATTATTTTTATTCACCAGGTACTGAACGCTGCAGTTTTACAGTAAGGATTACAGAACCATAAAGCCACAGTTTAATCGGGACACTTGGGATAAACCAAGCCGCCGCAACCATGCACTCAAAGGTAGATTTAAGCACCCGCCAAGGCCCACTCCTTGGGAGAAGCCCAATATGGACCATGGAGTCTTCTAGGCCACCTCCTTGCCCTTGCTGCCTGTGCAGCTGCCCTCTCCAAGCATGTGAGCTCAGACAAAAACAAGGAGGAGGAGGAGCAGCACCATCCACTCACCTGGCCCTCTCCCTCGGGGTGGCCATGCAAATTGGGCCCGGCGCAGGAGGGCAAGTGAATGCTAACAGCAGCAAAGAGGCGGCACTTCGCTCAGGGGCCTCCCAAAAAACCAGAGCCAGCCCTGAGTCAAAGCAGACAGAAATGCCACAGGCCCCCTTGTCTGTGGGTATGTAATTCTGCTGCTTCAGGAGCAACTGAATGACTCAATTGCACAACATGGGATAAGTACTCCACCCGTAGACAGAGGTTGATTAGGAGGAGTCCAGGCCAGAGCAATGACTCAAAACAGAGAAAAAGGTAAGACTCCTCTGTGGGCAGGTATTTTTGGGCTTGCAGAAGCTTGAGAATTAAATTGTGCATCACACTAACAGCTCTGTTTGGGCACTCAATGGGCCTACGAACATAGTTTGGGAATCACTGGTCCGATTTGCATGACACAACAGCCCACCGTGACTGAATTTACCCATGGGGGGTGGGGTTGTCGAATCATGTTGGGTTTGCTGTGGCTTGTTGTGTCATGCGAAACCGGGTGGAATGGGTTCTTTGAGGGTTAGACAACCTTCAACTAACTCATAGCTTGTTTTAGGTTATTTGAGGATTGTCTGACTTTCAAACAAACCCTGCTGCGTGGGTTCACATGACACAACAAGCCATGGCAAGCCAGGCGCTGTGCAAAAATGGCAACCACAGCTAACCATCACGATGTGACAGACCCTACAGGGAAAATTCACCACTGTGGGCTGTTGTGACATCCAAACATGTTTACTGTATCAGGCCAACTAAATACTATGTTTGCCCTGGAAAAAAGCAGGAATGCCTGTCCTCTTCTGGACTTACAGAAGCTGCACAAATTACCATGTGCTTAAGTACAAGAGAAATTTCCACCTGCATTTATTCATTCATTTAAAATATTTATATACCAGCCATCGTTTTATTTATTTATTTTCCATCGTTTTATTTATTTATTTTCCAAATATTTTTATTGCATTTTCATATACAGAATTGATACAAAAGATATTGTTTCATTATGAACATATAAACCAAAAATATAACAACAAAATCATTGGATACATTACATTTCTAGAACTGAATTATTTTTCAACTTAATTTCAGGATTCCAAGTTTAAGTAAAAATTAAATGCCTTCATTAGTAAATTATTAGATTAATTCATTTATGCTAAGACATCTTTCCAACAGGATCCATGTGAGTATGGAGGTTCTGTACTATTTGAATTATTTGTAAAATCTATGAAAGCTTCCCAATTTTCGTGGAAGCTATCCTTGTTGTTTTCAGACCTTTGTAGCCTAACTTGGTTGGTTAATTTCTCCATCGGGATGATGGACCATATCTTATTCCAGCATATTGGCACTGGATTTGCTATTTCCTTTTTCCTAGATGATGCTACTACCCACATAAAAGTCAAAAGATCATTGTTACTGGCCTTCATTTTATGGTACCAGGGTGGTTTACAAAACATAATCACTTTTTTAAAAAATCCTAATAAAACCACAACATGCTACAATAGAAAGGACAGAAGATACATTAAACTGTTATCTACATAACCCACCATAATACTACACCATAATAAATGGGCCTAACAGACCATGTTCCTGCTTTCTTGGGGGCAGGAACCGCTATCTTTACACATTATACCAACAAGTGAATTGCTTAGGTGAAGTAAGCCAGTGGGAAAGAGACAAAGTCTGGTGCTGGTTGACATGTGTTTTATTTTACATTAAAGGCCCAATGTTCCGGATGTACTCCTTCCACAGGAGCTGTGTCTCAACACACATTGCCTAGACAAATTTACAACTTTTTTCAGAATACAAATCCTTCAGCAATTCTCGCAGAGAGAACACAGCCTTCAAAGAGAATTGGCGAAGGATTTGTATTCTGAAAAAAGTTGTAAATTTGTCTAGGCAATGTGTGTTGAGACACAGCTCCTGAGGAAGGAGTACATCCGAAATGTTGGGCTTTTAATGTAAAATAAAACACACGTCAGCCAGCACCAGACTTTGTCTCTTTCCCACTGGTCAGCATTGGTGCTACACCCTTCGCAACACTTAGGTGAAGTAAGACCTGTGAGAAAGCAACAGGGCATTATTCTTCTGATAGTATCTCAGCCTGCCTGTATTTCGTAGTATAAAGTAAAGTGAGACAAGCCAATAAGTTCACAAACTAGTTCAAACAAGCAATGTTCCTCCACAGCAATGTGAAGGGCTGCCTGCTCCCATGTGAACCCGGGAAGCCCTGCTCTGGGTGTCCCCACCTTCATAGTGGGAGTACCAGATTTGGGCTTCTTCTGTGGTGACACTCAAGTGATGGATCTCCATCCCAAGATGGTAGGTTTCTGGTGAATCAACTGTTGACACATAAAGGGTTTTCACAAGTCTTCCCACAGGTTCATGAACACACGACTGGGAACATACCTTTGTGTGCAGTAGAGTGGATCCATGCCCACTTGTTAATCATTTGAAGAGGGCCCACAGCTCAGTAAGTGTACAAGCAGGGCCTTAGTCATGTGGTACGAGGTGGAAGGTCACGCACCACCTCCACTGAAGTTTTTGTAACCAAAACGTAACAGCATGTATTCAAATATATGTCGCTTGGATCAGAGATACATGATGAAGTACGCAACATGGATACATGATGTAGTATAGAAGTAACTTGCAAACCTGTTTAGGATGCCAATGTAATATGCGAGAGCGAAGGCCAAATGACACATGAAGCAGCAGGTCTGCGGTAGGGTCTCTCAGTGCCTTTACTTAAAAGCAGCCATGCTGAAAGGACAAATTGGACAGCGGCCACAGCGCTTCCACCCCAATCCAAATCACAAGTAACGCAGGGTTTTTTTTAAAAAAAGAAGAAGATAAAAGAGGTTTTCACAGGTCTCCCACATCACGTGTAGCTTGGCCCTGAATATTCAACATTCATATATGAATGCAGATAATCTAAGATGAATTTTGTGGAAGTCTAACCTGGACTGGGAATTGCAGTCAAGCCAGGTTGGGAAAAACATATATACATACATATGTATTTCCACAATACACACACAATCTGGATGAGTGTCAATGTTCACCAGTGTCTTGCAGCTTTTAGACATTTGATAGTTCCTAAGGTATATTTTGTAACATTCACATACAACTGATGACATTTACAAATTTCATATATTCGCTTTCACACTATAAATTCTAACATTAGGATTTTTGGGGCAAAATTGTATGCATGTTTATATGGGAGGGGGGAAATCCTACAACTCCCAGCATGGCTGGCTGGGGCATGCTGGGTTTTGTAGGGCTTTTTTCCTAACCAAAAAGCTCAAAAGACAGCATGGAAACTGACCTTTCTTTCTTCTTTACAATTTACTGCAATGTATTTTTAAAAGCATTGTCACAAATTCACAGAACTATTGTCCAGAAGGGTCTCTTTCCCACACCCTTTTTCTCTTCTGGGGTGGCAGCATTAATCATCTGTAGTCCGCATGGAAATGGGATTAACATGAGCCACCCTGGGAGAAGATTATGCACAGCTGCTTTTTAACGTTTCCACCAGAGTTTAGGAATCCACAGCCTCCCTTCGTGACTCACTAGCTGTCGTGCAGTCATAAACAATGTCACAAAGTAAACACATCCCATACCACTGTTTTCTAAATTAAAACAGTTTGTGGCTACAATAACCAAAATAATAGGTTGGTGGTTTTTTTTGTTTTTGCTGTCGTTGTTATTAAGATTATTGGAAAAGTTGGATATTGAGTTCCAGGCTGAACAGATATACTTGATGCTAACAATCCAAACACCAAGATGAGCAAACCAAAATGTTGTGACGTGGGAATAATTGATTACTAGGGCACAGAAATCAATGGCTGCTGAAGGAAAGGCATGTAGCCTGGCTAGAACACAAAGTGGCATTATTCAAAATGGAGAATCACAAATTGATGGAAATGTGGGATGTAATCTCCATCTGTTTACATCAGCCTTCTCCAACCTGGTGCTTTCCAGATGGGTTGGACTACAGCTCCCATCATTCCCAGACATTAACCATGCCATTATATTAATCTACACACTAATCTTAAATTTAAGGCGTAGTCCACACCAAGGACTAGTCAACTTGTGTCTGGTCTACAGAGACTGCAAGTGGAGGGCTCAACAGAACTGAAAAAACTTTCATACCTCACCAGGAAAAAAAAATCCCTCCTCAAAGAAAACAGATAGAAGGGATGTAGCTTGCCCTTTTCCCCAACCATTTTCTACATACAGCAAATCTTTCAAACAAATAAACTCCACTTTCAGTCTTAAATAGCCCAGACAGAGGTTCAGTAAAAATTAGACCTACAGTACAATATGTTCATACAACCTGGAAATCGACTGAAGGTGGGTACAAGCTATTCATTTTGTCCCTGATCCATAACTCTGTTGCAAACAATCACTCCTTTATGGCAGCTATAAACTTGTAATATGTCTTCCCCTTCCCCCCATCACTTGCCTGTTTACGTTCCTTACATTTCTGGCTGCCTGATTTGTATTTATGGGCTGACGTGGCAGTATGGAATTTATATATGTTAATTATACACGATCAACACATGCCCTTTAGATGCTGTTCCCCAAACCTAGGTTTCTAACATCAGCTGTTCTATGCCTTCTGGAGACCAAACACATTGACTCGTGTAAGTTCTGGGGCATATAAATCCTAGCAGCATTTCTGGCTACCACTGTTCTCAGGATCTCAATTTCCCTGATTATTATGGTGCTTGGCCCTCTTTCCTGTCTGCCAATCATTTGCCACACACTGTTGGTTCTCCTGCGTAGGCACATGAAATGCCAGCAGGAACTAAGGCTCTCTGGGACTTAGAGTTGGATGGAGTTTGGTAGGCCGTCTAGTCCTACTCAATGCAGGAAATCCAGAGCCAGAGCATTCCCAACAGATGGTTGCCCAGGCTCTGCCTGAAGACCTCCAGTGCGCTCTTCTCTTCCTTAAACATACCCAGTTCCTTCAGCCTTTCTTCATGGGACATGTTTCCTGTACCCCTAACCATCTTTGTTGCCCTCTTCTAAAGCCTTTTTATGCATTCTCGACAAATCCATGTTGGATTCTACTAATAACCACATTGTATCAAGATGCTTACAAGCAGATTCCTTTATAATCTTCCCTGTTATTGAAATCAGAGGCCCTGTTCAGATGTAACGGCAGTGTTTGGTAGCAGCTTTTGGATTAATTAACCCATGGTTTATTATTGAGTTTAAATTGGGGTTGTTTAACCCTCAAATAACCCCAAGCACCTGAGTTCAGATGTTATGGACACAGCCTACGAATGCCAGATTCATAGGATGTTGCTGGAAAGTGAAAGGGGCTCACACACACCAAGCATCCCTGCAATTCGTGGGTTAATTAACCAACAAATTGCCACTGAACACTGCTGTTAAGTCCAAACAGAGTCAGTCTGACCAGTCTATAGTGTCCAGGATCCTCCTTTCCCCACTGTTAGAAGATCGTAACAACACTTACCTATCTCCAGTCCAGTGGAGTTCCTGAGAAAGTGTATCACACAGGGAGTCACAAATCTCGCTGCCTGTCAAACACGTCCAAGAGCTTCCCATACAAGTGTAAAGGTGGCTAATACATAAATAAAGTTTCTTGTTCTGTTTTAACACGGCTTCTGATTGGTTCTTTCGAATCTCAAAAGATTTTACTAGAACTGGACACCCCAAAAAAGATACATGGAAATTGGTGGAAATGCATAAACATCCTCGGGAATGATCTACAACAGCCTTTCCCAACTTAGGTCCTCCAGATGGTTTGGTTATCAACTCCCATCATCCCTGTCCATTAAGCATGCTGGTGGGGGCTGATGGGAGTTGTAGTCCAGAACATCTAGAGAGCCCCAAGTTGAGGAAGGCTGGTCTACAATTCAGCCCCAGTGTTTTTCTCATAATAATGGGCTCGCAGCCTGAGCAGGGCCCACAAGCCCTGGTCAAGTGTACCCCTTCGATCCACCCATGAGTGGGCTCTACTTTGGGGTAGTGTGCTGAAACCAAACTCCAGATATTCAGAGACTGTTCAGTCAAATCACAACTCACCCACCCCCAAACCAAGGGCCTTGAGCCTACAATATCCTTGTTCCTGTGCAGGAGCAATGGCAGGCAGCTGCTCCAACCAGTTGCAGAAGCACTGGCAGCTGTTGCCCAGCAGCTGCACCCTTTGTGCTTCCAACACCAGGCATGCCAGGGATTTGCCAGGACTCAACTGCCTGCTACAGTGCGTGGACGGGAAGAGATGGGTCACACCGACACAGTGGATCATACCCTTTCCTGTTAAGTTTTCAAATAAAGATACCCTAATTAAATGGTGTATACCCTGCTGATGCAAATTACTCAAGTTAAATTATTTTGTGCACCTTATTTTTATGCCAATATATAGCTTCATTTCTTTGTTCCCCCACCTCAAAGACAAGGAATGATGCCCAGGGTCTGCAAAATAAGACAGAACCTCCAGTGTGTTAAATGGAAATAAAGACGTTAAAAAAATTAATTTTTTTTTCAAAAAAAAAGACATGAAGGCTGTTGTCACAAGCAGAGGCCAAAATAAAGATGCATTTATGTGGCAGATGTTAGTTGCTTTTGTTTGTGTGGTGAAAGACAGACACATCTGTTAGTCTGCCTAAAAGAAGGAGGAGGCCAAAAGGCACTTCCTAAATTGACCACAAAAGCATAAGAAAGAGCAACTGGCCAAGGCGTAAGGAACACAATGAACATAGCCATAGTCATGCTGAAAAGGATGGGCATCAAATGTAATGTTGGTTCCAATTAGGGCTCAGAACTGAGGAAAGAGGGCTAACAGATATGCTCATGTTTCTTCAGGGTCAGAGGGTGGGTTGGAATTCGGGCAAGGAAGTTTGCCTTTTTGTGCCGGTGATCCCCTGTGCCCACCACTCACAAAATACACACAGATACATTAGGCACGTTTATTAGTTCTATATTGTTGATTTCATTCCAACTGTATTTGGATGGTGATGTTTGAGTTGCAAAATTCCTATAGAAATGTGTTTTATGTGGTGTTTAATAAATGAAACAAAAAAGAAATAAATGGCTGCTATATGAAAGCAAACAAGACAAAACATCTAAGAAGACAACAGTGGCCATATGTATATCCTGGCACAGGGGGAAATAAAATAACTTCAGCTGCAGTAGGAAGAGACACGGAACAACTGGAGGTTGCTTAAGAACAGGTTTGGAGCTCCAGTTTGAAGAATGAAATTAGATTGAGTGGATCTTAAAAAAAGCGACCCACACAACATGCTTGAATTCTCATATTATTATAATATGATACTATGGAATTTGGGTTAAACAAAGGTATAGGAGGTAAAAGAGGCACAGAGCACGTCTTAGGAACTTGAATGAACACCATAATAATCTTTACAATACATCTGCTCAGAAGTAAATCTCACTGAGTCCAACAGGTCTTACTTCCAGAGTAAGGGGGTATAGGAATGCAGCCTTGTTTTTGTGTTGGGAAACACTCACATATGCAATTTCTCTGACGCGTCACTGAAAATGCCAATAAACCCGAGTAGCATTCATAGCAGATTTAAATTTAATACGATTTACCTGTAATGGAAGCTGTCATTCTTCCAATTTTTCTGGGGATACTCCTCTATGACATCTTGAATCAAAGGTCCTTGCGTTCGATGCGCTTTGGAATGTGGCAATGTTCCCATGTGGCTAAAGGCATCACAGGATCCAATAGGAATGGTTCCCTTTTTCTTCCTTGGAAGGGTGCCGTGAATTGACACATCAGTGCAGGTATTTGAACGACGTTCAGTGGCCAGAGACGGTTTGCTACTCAAAAGGTCCATAGAAGAAGCCAGTGAGAACTCATGGTTCATCTGCATATTTCTTGGGAGACTTGCAAATTTCCCAGCTGTGATCATTTTCAATTCTAGAAAACAAACATAGTGCATGGTGGAGGTTAGAAAACATGACAGCAACCTTCAATCAGGGTAAGGGCAAATCAGGATTAACAGTCCCCATTCAGACTGCTCATCTATCTTACATTAGAGGAAGATGTGGGTTATTTTTTAAAATATGTTAAAATTAAGAGTTGACAACTGACAGCCCAGGGTTAAGGAAGGTTGCCAGAAATATATCTACCAGGCTGCCAACAGTCACCATAGTTGTTACTGCAGATTTCTAGCCAGCTTTGCACTGGCATGTTACACCATGGTGTTGTTGTTTTAAGATGAAAGAGAGAGGAGAATAGAAGCAGGAACTTCCCAACCTTTTTGGGTTGATGGGCACATTTGGAATTTTGAGAGAATGTCGTTCTTACAAAATGGGTGCTATGGTGGTGGGGCTGCCCATTCATAAAATGGCTGCCGTGGTAGGCATGGATGGTCAAAAACACTCATTTCCCAGAAAGCAAAATCGTAAGACTAAAAGAAAACTAATTCGGCCAGGGGTGGGGACTGAGCTCCAAAACACAAAACCTCTAATATAAACACAAATAAAGATGGCACTGGAGGGCAGAACTTTGCTTTGCAGCATGCCACCATCCCAGCACATTGGTGCCCAAGGATCCCACATTGGAGATCCCAGAGTCAATGGTGAATCTCATGAAGAGTTGTTGACAACCACTCAGCTAACCCTAATAGTGCTGGACCTTGTAAAGTACGGATGTGCAGCGAGTGACCCTCTAGATGTAAAGAGACCTCTGCTCAAAGCAAGGGGAAAAGATATACCACTGACATCGATGGATACTGCTGTTATAGTACCCAGTGTGGCACCAGCTCCAGTTACAAGTTGTGACTGGCGCATTTTATGTACCGCTTTGGCAGTACAGTGACCCTATTCAGACGATATGCTAAGCCATGGTGGTTAAGCATTTTGAGCTAAACATTATGGCCTAGTGTTTCATGTGAACTATGATTTAGCATGTTGTGTGAACCATCCTAACCATGGTGGCTACATAAACATGGTTTAAACACACTCACTAACCATTTGCTGCAAAAGGGTTAGTGGCCTAACCACGGCTTAACATATCATCTGAACAGGCCCACTGACTTGGAAGTTTAGGTCAAGTTGCATGACAAATCTAGGGTCAAAAACCCAAAACACACATACATACATGAATGTTCTGAAGGATTTTAGGAGGGTTGGCTGTTATTGCCAATAACATTTATCTTTCTAATTGTTGTTAACTCTCAAGTTCTTAAGCAGGTCAAACATCAGCGAGGAATCATTAACTACAGCTAAATTGTCAGAAAGGGCTGATATTGAACAGACAATCCTCAATTTAAGAGATTACCAGTCTAAGCTGAGTAAGGCAGGGGTGCAATTTGAAAAATATTCAGTGCTTCAGGAAAAAGGCTTCTCTAAGGAGCACAGGCATAGTTCGCGTGTTTCTAAATGCCTGTAAGCAAAAGGATCTATTGACGCAGGAACAGATAACTGTAAGTCTTTTGTGGGAAACAAAAACTACCTGATGCAAATTCAGCTCAGTGTGTCAAAAATATATTTTATGGCTTGGATCCTGATTTCCCATAAGTGGAACTCCACTCATGGGAAGTTCCTACCAGCAGACAGTGGATGATGACGGCACTTTTCATCAATTCCCCTTCCTACCCACCCCCACACACTTATAACCAAAACTGCCCCAGGGGTTTGGGGACCCTCCAAAACAGTGTAAGGCAGGGATGGGAAACCTCTTTTATCCTGAGGGCCAAATTCAATTTCAGAGACGTTTTCAGGGGCCAAAGAATTGGCTGTTGGCAGAAAGAGGGTGGGGCTTGGGGAAGGGGCATGGCTATAAGGGGAAACTTAAACGATCGGATTTGGCCCCTGGGCCAGAGGTTCCCCACCCCTGGTGTAGAGAGCGGTATGGGGACTGCAGGGAATAGGGATTGAAGGGCCTTCTGCAAATTGGAACCCTTTTGTTCGCAAAACTGACACTCAGGATCCGAGCCTATATAAACCTCCAGATAGAACCTTACCAATCTTATATTCATGGAATTGCATTCTTACAATAGATACAAACAAGGTGTACTTTACACAAGGACATAACAGAAAGATCAGATATAGTCATCCAAATAGAAACTGCCTTATACCAAGTCAGACAAATGGTCCATCTCGCCCACTGACTGGTAGTGACTCTCCAGGGTTTCAGAGGGGATTTTTCCAGCTCTACCTGGAGAAGCCAGGGATTGAGCCTAGGACCTTCTGCATGCAAAGCAGGTGCTCTACCACTGATCCATATGGGTGACATATTTACCTATTCTGAAGTCATCTTCAGAGAGTCTTCTCAGGGTGCCCCTGCCAAGAGTGGTTCAAAAGAAGCGGACCAGAGAAAGAGCCTTTTCAGCAGTGGCACCTTGATTGTGGAATCCCCTTTCCAAAGAGGCCCACCTGGTACCTACATTGTGGACCTTTTGGCACCAGGAAAAGACCTTTTTTATTTCAGCAGGCATTTTAAGAGCTTTTCAAGGTTACTTTAAGATTGTTTTTAATATCTTTAACAATGTTGTGTTTAAATGCAACAATGCTGTATTTAAATGTTTAGTGTTATTTTGTTGCTGCTGGTTTCATTTTATCTATTCAAAGCAGATAAATAGATCAAAATCTATTTGATGTCTAGATTTTAGTGTTTTAAGAAATTCTGTAAACTGCCCAGAGGGCTTTGCTGAGTGAGTGGTACATAACTGTTGAAAATAAATAAAACAAAATAAATGAATGGGGAACAGGGATAATTTGGAGCCATGACAATAGGAATAATATCCAGAGTAGTTTCCTCTAAACATTCAAATCTGAGTTTGCATTAGCAGAAGAGATTTTGTAACATTTATTCCAGGTTGAATTAGCGTTCTCACTGTAATTGTAGACGTAGGCCACAAATTAGCTTCTTGTATAGGTTTCTTGTACATGTCATCTCATCTTTCTGAACCACCTGTAGCTATTGTTTACAAGCAGACTCACTTACAAGGAGATACCCAGAGCTCAATGTTCTATTCACCTCAGGTTGCAGAATCCAAATGATAAAAATAAAATATTTGCATAAGCTCTTAGGCCACAGTCCTGAACTCACTCACATCATCACTGGTTGTAAATCCAATATGCAAGTTGGTTTTCTGTCACAAGCTTAAATATTACTGAGCAGAAGGTGACCACTGAAGATCCAATTATGCACACAACCTCCATTTTCAATTAAGTGGATTTTAAAAAGAGTGGTCTGCTAATAAGGTGCCTACATGAAATTAGGATCAAGAAAAGCTCATTGGATTTTGCCTCTACTATGTATTCCATTAACAAAAAGCCCTGAACGATTTTTTTTTAAAAAATTCCATTCTTCTTGAGGAAACAAAATGAGCCCAAAATACAAGCAATTTAAATGTTCCCTGTCAATATCTGGACTGGAAACACAAACAGAGCTCTCAGGGATCCTGGGTTGGAGGTGCATACTCTAGGTCTGGTTTCAGGTCAAACTGCTCACAGCCTTGGGCTGGCCCTTGAAAACTTCCCAAGATTCCTTCAGAGGAAGCAATGAGACTTAACATAAATTTAGGGTGACCATATGGAAAGGAGGACAAGAGGCTCCTGTATCTTTAACGGTTGTATTGAAAAGGGAATTGCAGCAGGTGTCATTTGAATGCCTGCAGCACCTGATGAAATTCCCTCTTCATCACAACAGTTAAAACTGCAGGAGCCCTGCCCTCTTCTGTATCTGGTCAAGACGGCAGGACTCCTGCAGCTTTAACTGTTGTGATGAAGAGGGAATTTCACCAGGTGCTGCAGGCATACAAAGGACACCTGCTGAAATTCCCTTTTCAATACAACTGTTAAAGATACAGGAGCCCTGTCCTCCTTTCCATATGGTTACCCTATACGAATTCATACTTCAGTCCTAAATGTTTTTTGTAAACCTCCCAGAGAGCTTCAGCTATGGGGTGGTATAAAAATGTAATGAATGAATATGACTTCATACTACTATGCATGTCTACTCAGAGGTAAGTCCCATTGTTAAGACTGCAATCCAATACGAACGGGTTACTGTGTGTATAGGATTGCAGCCTTAAACATCTTTATGAAAAGTGATCTATTCCTTTGGAGAGAGAGACCATTGCTCATAAGATGTTTTCCTCACCATAAAGCACACAGTTCTATAACACCTTGTTCTAAAAAAAGTGTTTCTATGTCATTCCTATAGGAGGAACAAAAAGGATTAGTTCTCTCCCAGAGGGATTTCCCAATGGAAACCAACATCCCAGAACAAAGACCTTGATAACCTGCTTACTAATACACGTAACCATCACAAGATGTCTGAAGATATTGCTTTTGCTGAGCCCAAGAGTTCTCAGAAGTTTGTCTCTTCACAGCTACAAAACCTCAAAATGCCTTAAAAGATGCAATATTCCATTCTGAAGGGAATACTGCTGAAGAACCATATTTGGTAGGAAATATTCTTTTCTTCTTCTTCCCCTGCCGGTGTCAGCTCAGTCACACAGCTTCAAAGGTTGTCTCAAGGTGCTAGAGGGTTTCATTACAAAGAGATATGGAAATGAGCTCTGAATGTTACTTGTTTGCTGTAGTGCAATCAACTACAAAAAACGCTGCAGGACCCTGGGAACCATATGCCTTAGGGCGACTTTCCTCAACTGCTATCTGACAGTTCCTTACATGACAAAATTCATACTATGCCCAGTTATGGTTGCTAACTTTTGAATCACTGCACCAGCTCCTGGAGCTGTGCCTTTATCTGCAGCACGAGAAGGAGCAATTCACAAACAATGACATTTATTGCCACACCATTAAAAAAATTGACCTGCAGATTTTTACATGTCAAGCTGTAATTAAAGTCACAAAAGAAAGACAGATTGACCTTTTTTACCTGGTCAGTTGGCAACCTGTTGATGAGTCCCAGGTGTGACCTGGGGTATCTGTGTGTGATTAGTAGATATGTTTTTTCATTACTATTCTGAAAAGAGCTATAACAATAACTTTGTGGAATGCAACCCTTATTTCTACTTGGAATCAAGGGAGGGGGGGAACCTAGCTTTAGTATCGCATAATGTGAAATATAGAATATAGGCTTCCTCCACGCTATTTCTTCTTTAAAATAGTTCCATATCCCTTCCTTGTAGCCAGAATTAAAGTTTCAAGAAACAATGAATATATCTATGCCGCAACCTAAATCTAACCAATCTAAATTGGTTTAATAAGCATGAATGTACATTCATTCCACAATGAATAAAAACCTGAACCAAATAGTGCCCATTCGGTTCCAGTGTTATTCGTTACAGAACAAATGCCACGAGTAACAAATGTGTGCAAGGGGGTTTTGGCTTTGTTATCCCATTCATACCCATTTGTCACTCATTCAAGTGGGGAAGGGGTTGTTTTTTCTGGTGGCAGCAGAGCTGATTTCAGTAGCTACCTCCTGGTGGCCATCATTTTATTTTCCCAGAATGACCCAAAACACTGCATTGCTCTGGGGCATTCTGCAGTAAAAATGGGGGCATTATTGGGAGCTGCCATTCACTCCACAAGAATGACCTGAGCAATACAACATCCCAAGGATTCTGAGAAAATAAAATGGTGGCCCTCAGGATACAGCCACCAAAAATTAGCTCCACTGCATTTGATGTTTTTAAAGCTAAGCCCCATACATTCAAATGAGTTCATTAGAGGCCTTATACTTCTTATCTTTGCTGATTTGACACCTTCTTGGCAATAGAGGCACCAGCAATACAAACAATTCTACTTATTACAGAGGACTATAGGCAAGGCTGCTTAAAATAAAGCTAGAGTGCCATTATATCTTCACAAACGTTTTACACAATTATCTAGGGCAGCCTTTCCCAACCTGGTGCCCTCCAGATGTGTTGGACAACTCCCACAATCCTCAGCCAGCATTGCGAAGCTCAAGAGTTGTAGTCTGACACATCTGGAAGGCACCAGGTTGGGGAAGGCTGATCTAGGAATACATTCCTTTAACGACTTGTCCTCTATTAGGATGCGCAGAAGGTTCTGCATGTACCTTCTTTGCTGTTCCTCATTCATACATTCTAAGAAAGGAGGGGTGGTCAACTTTTCGGGGCCCTCTATTTTCCAGAAGTGGCCACTAGATTGGAAGTATATTTTGACATACAAACAAATCTCCTCATGACAGTGTCAAGGCTTCTTCATAAAATTTATACTATATGGCAGTAAAAGGACTTCACGGTTTGGGGACACAGATGCTCAGGTAGAATGCGACCTGTTAAACATAGAATATTAAAATGTGTGCAACTGTTATGTCTTACAGACTGAAAACATTTCTCTTCTCCTGGCAAGTTGAAGCTGTGGCCAAATGTTTTACCAAACACAAGTTCAAATTTGGTAGGATTGATGCCTTTGGAGTGGGAGAATTCCTTTGGGGGACTGGATCTGGTTCTAAGGCAGGGATGGGAAACCTCTTTCAGACCAAGGGATGAGTTCAATTTCAGAGAAGTTCTTGGGGACTGCATTCCAGGGGTGGGCGGGGCCAAAGGCAAAGGGGGTGGTACCAAAATACCAGCATATTTCAGCTTAAAACTCTTACTGCCAGTAACTAATCCTTAGCAGAAGCATTACAACCTTTTAGAATGGGGGAAAATAAACATCCACGCAAAGCAGGAAAACCAGGAAATGATCAGTAGTCATGGGAAGAGGGTGTGGCTAGGGAAAGGGACATGGTCATAGTGGGAACCCCAGAGGGCCGGACTGGGACTGCAGGAGGACTAGATTTGTCCCACAGGCCTGATGTTCTCCACCCCTGCTCTAAGGGAAGGGACTGTATGAGCAATGTTAAGACAAGCAGAGCTTGGTTAAGACTACAGACAAATGGAAGAAGTGATGTCACTTCCTTCCACTTCCCTCCATTTGCCCCAGGATTCCCATGATTTATTCAGCCTACAAGAGGGAGTGAAAAGCAACAATGAAACATATAGTTGGCCAGGTGAATGGGCTGGACACACCCAATGATGCACCATTGCTAATGATGCAGCAATTAAGCAAGTGTAAACAGGATTGACCTGATCAAAGCTTGGAGAGGTGAATACCTGGAGCCTCAAGTAAGCTGTTCTGAGCTTTTTATAAATAATGGACTATAAATGTGATTAAAACAATAAATCTTTATTTGAGACAAGTGCCACTCAAATATTGGCTTGGCCTTTTCTAAAAGTCCAGCAAATTGTTGCAGCGTCTTGCCAGTCTTGGTTTAGGCCCTCTTTAGTGCACATGTTTTGTTGTTTTTCTGACCTAAATCTTTGTTATTTCAGCCCTGTCTTTTGCAGCCACTGGATCAGAGAGTTTGATAATCCCGGAATCCACATCAAATAAAAAGGGGATTGCGCTCTGGGACATTTAAAAAGAGTCTGAAGCTACTTAAAATGCATCTCTGGAAACATGTTATCTTCTCTTATTAGCAAGGGATGCCTAAAACCATAACAAAAACAGATTCCAAAACCAACGAAAATATTATTTTAGTTTGTGTCTCTTGTGTCTTTTCTTTCAACATGTTACAGTAGAATTAAACCTGGGACAGGGTCATAAACCTGAGGCTAGTTCTGTTGACTGAAACGGCAAAGAAGGGATAAAATGTTAAACCTCAAATTTTGGCGAGAAACAAGTTCTTATGTCAGCAGTTAATTAAAGAGTCTATAGGTTGAAAGCTGCACTTAGATCAGGGAGAAATGGGATTGAAACCTAGCTCTACCCGAGATAGAACTGTGGGCTAATCTCACAAATAAGCATTTGGTGCAGCTCTCCTGGGACTGTATCACTTGAAAATGCAGATCGGGAAATCACATTATCAGATTTTCCCACATAAAAAAAAAATCCTTGGGCTTTACTTGCACTTTCATCCTTGTGCAAGTGTCAAAACCAATACTTTGATTCCACTCATGCAACCTGTCCCTCAACTCATTACAACTTCACAGAGCTAGGTATTGCTTGCTCTCGTCACAAGCCACCTAATTACCATAATTACTCCTGTGGGGCACGGGTTGTTGGGATCCCTGAACCCAGCAAGTCTGAGTGACTGGGGCTATTTGCAAACCATCCTGAAACCCATAGCTTGTTCTAGTGTTGCTGGATGGTTTGTAAACCACCCCAGCCACCTATTCTCACCGGGTTCAGACGTCACAATAATCCACAGCCAGTGAGGGAAATTATGCTAATTAAGCGCCTCGTGATCGGCATGCATGGGTGGGAAAATAAACCAGTGTGGATTATTTTCCCTCTGTGATTGTGTGAACCTGGTCCTAGGGAAGCTCAGAACTTGTCATGGAACTCTGGCTCTAAGGAATTAATGTACCTTTCCCTGTGCTGCATTGGCTGATGGTACTAAGGACCAACAAAACTGCAGTTACTCTTTATTTATTTATCTATCAGGCTTTTGTTTTCCTTGGGAATTTGAAACACATGCAAAGCACTGGATTTGTTAAAAAAAAAAAGGTATGAAGGAGCGTATTCAGAGGAGGGCAATGAGGATGATTAGGGGTCTGGAAACAAAGCCCTATGAGGAGAGATTGAAAGAACTAGGCAAGTTTAGCCTGGACAAGAGAAGATTGAGGGGAGACATGATAGCACTCTTCAAATACTTGAAAGGTTGTCACACAGAGGAGGGCCAGGATCTCTTCTTGATCAACCCAAAATGCAGGACACAGAATAATAGGCTCAAGTTACAGGAAGCCAGATTCCGGCTGGACATCAGGAAAAACCTCCTGACTGTTAGAGCAATACGACAATGGAACCAATTACCTAGGGAGGTGGTGGGCTCTCCCACACTAGAGGCATTGAAGAGGCAGCTGGACAACTATCCATCAGGTACGCTTTAAGGTAGATTCCTGCATTGAGCAGGGGGTTGGACTCGATGGCCTTATAGGCCCCTTCCAATTCTACTATTCTATGATTCTATGATCTTAGGTGGATCTCTAATGAACCAGTAACAGGCTGACCTTTATAATAGCTAACATTAACTAGTTAGAATCACCAGATTGGCATCTACACTTTCCCATGAGCACTGTGGGAAATAATCCACCAAAGCCTTAATGTGGCCCTGCTATGGCCCTAATAAAGAGGATATGACAAGAACTGCTTGGGCTGATCCCACCACCACCCCAACATACAACAGAGAGAGAGAGAGACAGAGACAGAGAGGGAGGGGAAGGAATTCAGTAAGATAAAGTTTAGTAGTAGTAAAATTTATTACGGTCAACAAGACCAGCAAATTTAAAACAACATAATATAAAAACATATTTACAGAGCCTACAACACATTAGATTTTCAACTGACCCTCCTGATAATGATTGAATACATAGACAAGTCATCAACCCGTAGGAAAATGGTAGCTTGTATAACTATCTTACATGTATACACTGTCATTTGGATATAAGTATAGGACAATGCATGCTAGTTGTCCATTTGTTCATGCAGTTTACCAGTCACCTCCCTGCGACAGGAGATGGCTGCTACACAAAATCTGGCCACTTTTAGTGTGACTGGATCATCTAAGTCTGACAATAAATAATCTAAATAAAATTTGTCCGGCCTACCCGGGAATTTTACTATAAGCAGGTCAATGAGAAGGGATCTAAGATCTTTATATAAATAACACTGTAGCAGAATGTGACCTACTGCTTCGATTGCCCCCTTCCCACCTGGGCATACCAGTTCTCTGTGAGGGATTTTGTAAGATAAAGTTTGAGAAGCTCTGGCTTCAGGTTTTAGAAAACACTTTTAAAAATTACATACAGTGCAAAGGTGACTCAGGATGCAATCCTATGCATGTCTAGACAGAAACAGTGCTATAACTCCCAACATGACTGGCTGGGACATGGCTCATTGGGGCATGGCTGGACATTGTAGGACTTTTTTTCTGTCTAAACATGCATAAGATTGCACACCCAGTGACTACTGCACATGCACACGGGGGGGGGGGGGGATTCTCCTGCTGCCTTCCTCATAGGTCTCCTAAAGCTGCTCTCGAAGCCAGAGCACCATCTAGAGCGGAAATCAATATGGGGCACAGCAAAATCAGCAACTCTCCCTTCAAGCAGGAGCATCTTTTCTGCTCATGCTCAGGGCTGTTAAGATCCCAGTGAAAATGGCATTTTTATTCATACTGTAATTGTTTTTAAACGTTTGTATTTATTACCCTTATATCCTGCTTCTACCTAGAGCTCCCATGCAATTTGCTGATGATGTCCACACCTGCTTTGCTGCAACAACACTGCATCTCTTGGTGCTCCCAGAAGGACCACTGGCTTCATATTATAATTCAAACTATTCCCTGCGATAGTTATGTAGCTACTCAACATGTCTTTATGCATAAACAATATGCATACCATATGCCTATCGCCAATATGCACCTCTTGACAGTGGATTTAAAATCCATTTCCAAATAATGCATAGTTTGGTTGTGTGATTTAGTCAAAAGTAATTACAACTGTTTCAATATCCTTCTGTCACTTTTACTGAAATACTATCATTTCTTTTTAATCAACAGGTCACTTAGAAAACAGCCCCTTGACTGAATATATTTTGCTGACAGCTCATGTAAGAACTAATAAGCAGATTTCAGAAAAGAATACAATTCATGATTTTGCTCTTTTGATCACATTATTTCACTCTCTGAAAACTGCTCCTTGCACATGAGGGAAAGAAACCACATACACCCTTCTCATATAGCCCATTACTCAGTAATGTGTCAAGTTCTTTTGCAGCAGGGACGATCAACTTTTCAGCATCAGGGTTCCAATAACCTTAATAGTTATGGAGAAAACGGGGATTTGGGCAGGTGTCACAGTGCTGAACAGCTTGAAAAGCTGCGCCCACCCAATTACGCTTATCAACAATAGCTGTTAAAAGCACAGGATCCCTAACATTGAAAGGCTGGCCACTGCTGATTTATCAGGACAGCACTGTCATTCTTACCAGTTAACAAAAGCAGGCAAATCCCCCTAGCTAAGCACATTTATTCATCTGTTTGCGATCAGACTTATTTCAAGGAAGGGCAAAATCCAAATGGGGATTTTAACAAATGTTAAGTCTCCCATGGCAAGAAGCAAACAACTAAAAGACTCACAAATGTATTGACACTTTCATCAGAGGCATGGAACAGAGAAGTCCTACTCATGTGTTGCATGTGTGAATGGGGAACGCATGGGGAAAGGACCACCAGGACCCCATGTTCAGCCCCGCCCTTTAAGGCACACTGCTCTCGTCTTCTCCACCACTGGGGTTGTTGCATAATTTCTGAAGCAGGAAGCATCCTATAGTCTTAGAGGCTCCCTGAGTCCCCGCACAATTTCTAAATCGCACAAGAAGCCACCACAAGTACTGAAGGCTCCCCGCTTCTGAAGTTATGCCAAACACAGTGACAGTAGAAGCATGGCTAAATGCGTGGCCCCGCTACCCACTTCATCACCCTTACCTATTCACACAAGTCATACCTGAATAGGGCTACAGAGAAAATGTTAAACAGACAAGGCAGAGATGGGATATATCCATACTGCTCAATAGCTTGGTCTTCACTAAAGTGATAAACGTTTGGCTGAGCTGTACTGCAAGCTGCAGTTCATACAATTGAACATTCCTCCTTTATACAAAAATCTTCCTCCCTCAACTAGCATGCCAGGGAGAAGGCTAAGCCATAAGCCTTCTCCCTGACATATAGGTTTTTTTATGTGGAAGGAATGTTCCCCCCCCCCTTCTTTTTTTGTAAGAAGGAATATTCAGTCATGCGAGCCTCCACCTGTAGTATGAAGTGGTACAGCCCAGATAGAGGTTGACATAGTGAGAACAAGTAGGCTGTAGCCCTACAAGCTTGACCCAAAATAAATGTGTTAGGGCAGTGTCCACAGCTACCAGTGGGAGCTAGTGGTTCTTATAGCAAGTGGAAATTAGTGGAAATGCTTGTTCTTTCCAGAAGAGGTCAGGTCAGCCAGTCTTACAGAAGGGAGCTGCTGACCTGTCCCATTCCAGTAACAAGCGTTTCTTTTTGTTTCTGGGGTTGCTTTAGGCAGCAATAACTCCCCATTGCTCTAGCAGTGAGTCCCACTGGCACACCTGAATGGGTAGAAGTGCAGCAGCAGTAGTATTGGATACTGCCCCTAGCCATTCAGGTGCCACAAGACTTTGTTTTTACTTCCAAATAAGTATACTTAGGATTACAACCTTAACGATAACTCATGTTGGATTTGTTTCATATATAATCAAGTGAATGACTTAAAATAGCAAAAAAAAAAAAACCCAAATAAAAAAACCCATTGTTTTCCCACCATTCAGTTACCATGATTCTGGGAGTTGTCATGGATACGCATGTGAACTTTTCCAGCCAACTAACATTCAGGAAACCTAAATACCTTTCAAAATAATAATAATAATAATAATAATATATATTATTTATTTATTACCCGCCTCTCCCTCCGGATCGAGGCGGGGAACAACATCATCATAAAACACACAAAACTGATTAAAAATACATAAAACCAATATATCATTAAAATACCAATAAAACACCAATAAAACATTTAAAATTCATCTGAGTAGGCCTGCCGGAAGAGCTCAGTCTTTATAGATCGTTTAAATTCCTGAAGACTGGTAAGTTCACGGATCTCTCCCGGCAGGTCATTCCATAATCTGGGAGCGGCAGAAGAGAAGGTCCTCTGGGTAACAGTTGTCAGTCTAGTTTTTGTTGACTGTAATAAATTCTTCCCAGAGGACCTAAGCGTGCGGGGTGGATTGTATGGGAGAAGGCAATCCCGCAGGTAACCTGGACCCAAACCATGTAGGGCTTTAAAGGTAATGACCAACACTTTGTACTTCGCCCAGAAACTAACTGGCAGCCAGTGGAGAGATTTCAAAGCTGGTGTAATATGGTCACCCCTAGGTGTACCAGTGACCAACCTGGCTGCCATATTTTGAACTAGTTGAAGTTTCCGGACTAGGCACAGAGGTAGCCCTATGTACAGCGCATTGCAGAAGTCGAGTCTCGAAGTTACCAGCGCGTGCACTACCATCTTTAGGTCTTCCAACTCTAGGAAGGAAGAAAGAATCAAACCCAAAGCAGTTTATTGGCACATTCAAACTATGTTTTTAATAACTCATTCAATTAAAATAGAATAAGCGCAAAGTTAGGAACACTGGAATGTTTTAAAGGTACAATCCAGCCAAAAGGTTTGAAATGGGAGAGTGATGGACATGCTTAAATGCCTCCCAATGGAACACATGGGACTCTGAAACATGCTCAACTTTGGCTGGATTGGGCCTGATATTGTTTATCCTGCCCACCATTGAAAGAGCTCAGGATGATGCAACGGGTAATAATCCCCTTTTATCTTTCTCACACCAACCCTGTAATGAAGGTTAGGCTGAAAGATACAGAATCATGTTGACTCTGGTATCAAATGCAGCTTTAGACTTTGCTTTGAAATAATTATAAGTTTAGCCTAATCTCCCCCCACCCATCTACCGAACCAAGGTTATTTCTTTTAGTACATATAGGTCACACTGGCTCCAAAGCCCTTTCTGTTGTCTAGCAGCTTAAGATTTGCATGAGATTTTCACAAATAGAGAGAGTTCAGGGTGACTCACATCCAAAGAAGTGGGTTCTTCTCTTCTCCCTTCCTCCTCTCAGGGACAAACACAACCAGCTATTCATTCTTTGGCCAAACAAAGCAAGAGAACAATGTTGTCAGCGCAGTTACAAGGCAGCCCACTTTTCTCCCTCTTTACTAACTTTCCAAACAGATTCATTAGGAAGCCTGTCCCACCCACCCTCAAAGACCCTGCCTCCAATTGAGTATTATACAAAATACTGCCAAGGCTACCTGAGTCATTTGATATTAATCTGGATGCAACACTGTAAACAAGTGTGCAGTGGGGGAAAAGAGTTGCAAGAGAAATTATTTAGAAACAACGAAGACTCTTGCGGGACCTTAAAGGCTAACAACTTTATTCCAACATGAAACTTCTGTGGACACTATCCACTTCATCCTATGCAAGATTAGCCTTTAAGATGCCACAAGACTCTTTACTGTTTATGCTACAGCAGATTAACACTGCTACCCCTCTGGAAATTGTTAGGAATTATTTAGGTGGTTCCTAACAATAGGAAAACATGTGCGGTTTTTAAAGGTTTTGTTTTTAATGCCTGTGCATTTTAAACAAACTTTACTTTATAGAAGAATGCTTTGTATATATGCCAGTTATGTCTGCTGACAGAAAATCAGCCAGGATATTTAATGGGCAAATTCCTTCACATCCCAACTACCATAGTAACATGTTGTTGTGTTGTTTTTAAAGTCACTCTTACAACTTGACACACACAATTGCTTGCAATTCATTAAGCAAATCATGTCATTGTTATCCTCTTCAGAAACTGAAGTTAAATGTGGCTAAATTAATCACAACTAAGATAGCAAGAGCACAGACACGTACAGTGTGTGTGTGAACATCTTAAAGGTGTTTGGTTGCTGCTTACCCCTTGCATAATTATGCAGGGAGTTCTAGAATTTTGTGCATATTATATTGGAAAAATGAGTGAGACAGGAATGGTGAAGATACTTAGCACCGAAAAACACAACAAAAATTATTATTATTATTATTATTATTATTTTGACAGCACCATCAATCGTCTATAATTGACTACAGTCTATAATCCAACACATGGGAAATAGAAGAAGAGGAGGCAGGGAAAGAATATGCAATTGCTGAAGTTACATGTAGTTAGGCTTAGTTATAGTATGAAACAGGGACTAGGATGTTATGCCAATAAATAATGGAATCAATATAATTAGGGTGCAATCCTTTGCATGGTTAGATAGAAAAATGCCCTACAGCTCCCAGCATTCTCCAGCCAGCCTGACTGGGGAATGCTGGGAGCTGTAGGCCATTTTTCTGCCTAACCATGCAAAGGACTGCACCCTAAGTCATAGATCAAATTTAGAAAGACTCAAAAGACCATCTAGTCCAACCCCTTATGCTAAAGTAGAAGCAGCAACTCTGCCCCTCACTGATTATCTCAACAACCCAGGAGGAGGAGAGGAAAGAAAAAACTCTAGAGTCCTGTATATTGTATCCTATATTCAGAACTGCCCCTTTAACACCACATAATATTTCTTGAAAAAAATGTTTATTATTATTATTTACATTTCTATACCACCCCATAGCCAAAGCTCTGTGGGCAGTTCACAAAAGATGCTACATGGTAAATCCTACCAGGCTTTAGATTATATCTATCTATCTATCTATCTATCTATCTATCTTCTGATAAGGTACAAAAATACACAGTTCTCTATACATTTATCAGATGACCAAGGTTCATCTCTGGATCTAATATAACTAGTATATTTATCATTTCTGCTAATCGCTATACCTTTGTAAAGTATCGCATAACTTAGGAGTTTTACTATTTTCCCATTATTAGCCACTAGTAGCCATTCCACCAGGCTGTACAGACAGAGATGAGAGGAAAAGCAGAGTCCTGCTGAATAAATTACTCCCCCCTCCCAGAGTTCCCTCTCCATTCCCTTTTCCTTGTGTGTTGTCTTTTTAGATTGCAAGCCTACAGGCAGGGACTGGCTTGTCTAACTGATTATATTTAATCAGCTCTGGGATCCTTTTTGCCTGAGGAGCGGCATAAAAATATTTAAAAATATAAAAATGTTTAATCTTGCACCAATACCATATGTCAGTCTTCATGGGGGGGGGGGGGGGAAGAGAATAGGCATGCACCATCTATAGGCATATATCAAAATATACTCACAATTACCAATATAGACCATACTGTCCCATCTATGTTGCATTGAAAGGGTAAAGTAAAATCTACCTTTTTAACATTCCAGCCATGAGGATGGCTGAGGCTGCAATCCTACCCAGACTTGCCTGAGAGTAAACCCCATTGAAGGCAGTGAGACTTATTTCTGATAAGACATGCATAGAATTGCACTTCTAGTATCATGGTTAAGGGGTAAGTAACCCGCATTAGCCAATCTTGGGCATATAAGTAACCGGCATTAAATAACCTTGAGAAATGACTTCCTATAGTAAGGACTTGCATTCCCAAAGTTTTCCTATAAAACCTGAGCCATTTCAGAATGGCAGCGGACCCCAACTACAAACAGGCAAACAGACAGACATTCGTCGTAACTGCACAGTTGCTGCTGAGTAAACACGCCTAGGCTTGGGCTGCCCATAATTTCCATTCCTCCGGCTATATATATATATATATATATATATATTCTTAAAAGCGAATCAAGAAATGAAAAACTCCGCCAGCAGCCCGATCCCAACTCCACAGATCCCTAAACAGCCCCTGGCGTAGTTCACCCTGAATCAACAGGGCTTCCTTCCAGATCACGCCCCGCTCACTTCGGATCTCGGGAATCCCGTCTTCCTACCAAGCCAGAAGGCACCGCTCTTACCTTGCCGGGGGAAAGGAGACCAGGGAACTCAGCACCAGGGATCGCGCAACGCTTGGCGAGCAAGTGAGACCCCTGCGCACCGATCATCAGGCGCACGCGGTTCCTCGGGGCTCTTTTGGCAGCCAGCCTGCTCGGCGTTCACTTAAGCGGCGGCTCGGCAGCCAGGACAGAAGCGATGCATGGCTGGGTTTCTGACGCTTTGGGCTGAGCTGCGAGGCAGGACTTGGCCGCTCGGGGACGCCGGGGCTGCCAGCAGCAGGAACCGCGAACCCAGGCAGCTGCGAGCCCAGCGGAGAGAAAGAAGAAGGGAGGAGATCATGCCCCACACAACGAGCCGTGATTTAGTGCTGCTCCAGCCACACCCCTCCGTCGGGCTCATTGAGGCTGGAGCCCCCTCCATAAAAGTCATTTACATCTGATGACCTCCCGTTGCCCTTTTAGCCATTTTTTAAAAGAAGAACTTTCCTTCTGTCTTCGCAGCAAGTTCTCCCTGCAAAATCAATCTCCCTTAAAAAGTGGTGATTTAGTACTTCCTAAATACAAGTTGTCTTTTTCTTTCTTTCTTGGGGCTAGCGCAGGCCAGGCTATAATCGCAGCTAATTTCCTTATTGGGGAGGAGGGGCTGTGCCAGGGGGACCCTCCCCTTCATTGGCATCCAATCTCCTATGCGGTGAGTGAGTTTGGTTCAATGACAAATACAGTATTTGTATACCAGCAAAGAAGCTTAATTAAAACAGCAGGTGACAAAAGCAATACACAAACAGCCACTCACCTTGTGTGTTTTCCCTCACTGGGTTAAGGAAAAGGGCAATTTACATGAGCCACCAAATATGGATCTCAGACTGGTGAAAATAGCCCACATAATTGACTTGCCTCCCATCAGTGATATTATTGCCACGGGTCAAAGCAGGGCCAGCCCTACCACTAGGCAGGATGAAGTGGCCTGCCTGCCTATGATACCAGAAGTTGGGATGTGATCAGTGAATTTGCCAACAATCTCAGCTAAATCTGATTTGTTGTTATATCCAAACTGGAAATGGTGGTTGCTGAAACAACACAGGGTCATTAGCCATGATTTGAACTTGGCTTGTTTCAATAAACCAGTTAACACTAACCACAGTTTGTTGGATGTAACACTAAAATATGCCTTTGGCTTAGTTCGGACAACACTTTAGGTGATGGAGGGGTTATAACACTCACTGTGCATTATGTTTCCGGTGCTTGCCACACGACATGTTTTCCCTCCCCCATCATGCAGCTGAAGGTCCCCGCGTCCTTCTGGGCTCCTCTCCCCTCCCTCAGTCCTCCGGCCGTATCCCATGATGCACTGCAAGTTCTGGCGGCTGTATAGGAGCGGCTGGGGGGGGGGGGGGTTCTGCCGCTCCTGACGGGGAACTCTATGACTGACTGGGATAGTACACAGAGAGAGGGGGGTTCCCAACACACAACACTTTAAACAATGGATTTTGGGATAAACAATTGAGCAGCCCATTGTTTTTCCCCATTGTTTAATTCACAAAAATAGCGTATTGTCAGTTGTGTGTGCGTTGTGTGTTGCCTGCCACACGACACAATAAGAAACACAACTAACTACTGATTTCCCCCCTGTTGATTATCGTGTCGTCCGAACTGAGCCTTTAGCTTTAGGTGAATGAGCTTCAGGCTCACAAGTTTCCCCTCACCTCTCCTCCTTACATGACTGCAAAGAGGAGATAGGAAGTTTTTGCTTCCATTTTACTTAGAGCATCATCAGATGAGCGTTTTATTGTACACTTGTTACTGGCCACTCACGGTTTTTCGTGGATCCTTTTGCTATCATCATCTGTCTCCTGTGCGCCTCCTGCTCCTTTTCTCATTTTTAGAGTGACAAAATAAACCTGTTTTAATCCGAGTTTTCTGAAGTTGTGTTATAAATTGCCCACTAGGGGGCGCTGTCCCCACTGAAATCTACAGGCCACATGCTGGTCTCTTCTCCATAAAAAGTGCTCATTTTGAAAATGGAAGAGAACCAACAAGAGAGCCCGCAATAAACATGATTTCCTGCAATTCCCCCCCCCCCCCCCCGTTTGATGAGCCCTTTAACCTCAGTTACTCATTGGGCCTGTTCAGATGCCATGCTAAGCCATGGTGTTTTGTGTTTTTGAGGGAACTATGGTGGCTTAGCATGCCATGGGGGGGGGGGGTACCATGACTATGATGGCTACTTTAACCACTATCTGCAGTGTGATTAAGGGCCTACGGGGTGGCTTACAATCTCATTAGTTGGGCTCCCCATGGTTAAAAATGGCCATTCCATGAAAAAAAAAAAAAACATGACAACCATAGAGACAACCGCCTAGAGTGGCCGCAACTTCCAACAATGCTCTAGCCCGTGTGAACTTTCTCTATGGTTGAGATCACCGCATGCTGGCTACAGTGTCTGGCGCGATCCAATTCCCACCGTGGTGGCTGCTGGGATATGCAGCAGCAGCAGCAGGAGTGCAACAGGTTAACCATAGAGCAGGGAGAGGTAAGGAAACCATGCAACATTGCATGGTTCCACGGTCGTGTGATGGGTGGCCACATCATTGTTTTGTTAACTTGCCCCACTCTCTAGTTCCCCAAATCACCTTCTCTCTGCTCATGGGTGAAAAGGCCCATTATGTCTGAACCCTGCAAACTGTGGTTAGTCTTAAACTATGGGTTAGGCCTAGCCATTAGGGAAACGAGTCAACTTCAAAGAACGGGTTATGATCTTGGCTTGTTTCCCTGAACCATAGTTACAATTAACCACAGTTTGGGATTCGTACATAATGGTAGACTACAGTTAACTGAAAACAGAAGCATTTACTTCTGATCTCCTCGCAGCTGCACCAGAGGAAGAGAGGAGCTCACAAACCTAAGGTGCACACAGAATACTAAAAAATATATCTATTACCAAACATAGCAACACACCACAATTAGTTGAAATGGAAGCAGATGCTCCCAATCTCCTTGCAGCCTGCTGAAGAAGGAAAGGGGACTGAATAAGCCTGAGATCATGTAACACTAAACTCTGGTTTGGCATTACAGGCAAATGAGTTTTCATATGTGTATCTTTTGCTATTTTATAAATCTGTGTGAGGACATATAATTGTGATCATGCAGGCAGTTGCCTTCCAACTCCAAGCAGTCTTGGATTATACAGATTTTCTAGACCCATTTCAAACCGGCTTCAGGGCAGGATATGGTGTTGAGACTGCTATGGTCGCCTTAGTGGATAATCTACGCTTGAGTATTGACAGGGGGAGTGTGTCCCTGCTGGTACCTCTGGACCTCTCAGTGGCTTTCGATACCATTGACCATGGTATCCTTCTGGTATGCCTGAGGGGATTGGGACACGGGGGCACTGTGCTTCAGTGGCTCCGGTCCTACCTCTCGGGCAGGTTCCAGATGGTGATACTTGGGGATAGTTGCTCCTAAAAGAAGGAGCTGTTGTGTGGCGTACCTCAAGGTGCCATCCTATTCCTAATGCTGTTTAACATCTACATGAAACCGCTGGGAAAGATCATCCGGAGGCATGGGGTGCTATCAGTATGCTGATGACACCCAAATATATTTCTCCATGCCTTTGACAACAGCGTCAGTTAAGGATAGTGTGTCTCCTCTGAATGAATGCCTGGAGGCGGTAATGGGCTGGATGAGGAAAAACAAACTGAAGCTGAATCCAGATAAGATGGAGGTGCTTACTGTCAAGGGCCCTAACCTAGGTTTGGAGGTGTGTCAACCAGTTCTGGAAGGGGTTACACTCCCCCTGAAAGGCTGTGTTCGCAGCTTGGGGGTGCTCCTGGATCCGTTGTTCCAAATGACAGCTCAGATAGATACGACGGCCAGGAGTGCTTACTATCAGCTTTGGCTGATACACCAGCTGCGCCCCTTCCTAGAGTTGGAAGACCTAAAAATGGTAGTGCACTCACTGGTAACTTCGAGGCTTGACTTCTGCAATGCGCTGTACATAGGGCTACCTCTGTGCCTAGTCCAGAAACTTCAACTAGTTCAAAATTTGGCAGCCAGTTTGGTCACCGGTACACCTAGGGGTGACCAGATCACACCAGTTTTAAAATCACTCCACTGGCTGCCAATTAGTTTCTGGGTGAAGTACAAAGTGTTGGTTATTACCTTAAAGCCCTACATGGTTTGGGTCCAGGTTACCTGTGGGATTGCCTACTCCCATACAATTCGCCCGCATGCTCAGGTCCTCTGGGAAGAATTTACTACAGTCGGCCAAAACTAGGCTGACAACCGTTACCCAGAGGACCTTCTCTTCTGCCGCTCCCAGAGTGTGGAACGACCTGCCGGGAGAGATCTGCCAACTTACCAGCCTTTTAGAATTTAAGAGAGCTATAAAGACTGATCTCTTCCTGTAGGCCTACCCAGTCGAATTTTAAGACTTGGTTGATTTTAATAATGTATTAATTTTATATGCTTTTAATCAGTTTTATGTATTTTATATTGTCTGTATGATGCTGTTCCCTGCCTCAATTCGAAGGGAGTGGCGGGTAAGAAATAAATAAAATTATTATTATTATTATTATTATTATTATTATTAAATGCCATGAGGGGGGAAACATTCATTTTGAGATAAGAGCTGCCACAGACTGCTTCACATAGAAGTAGAAATAGAACTTTCTTTTAAACAATTTTAGCAATTACCATAAAGCCTTGTTTATTTGTAAGACTTGGGAGAGATATAAGAGTCTTTCAGTCAGTCATGCATTCAGATAAAGTGAAGTACTATTTACACAGGATTTACTAAGGACAAAGTGTACATTACACAGGGATGTACTAGAATTACATAATGCAAAATAAGATAAATAAGAATTGTGGACGACCATTTCCAATAAGAAAAGTTCTATAGCTCTTGCCCGTGTGGTCTTGTGGAAGGAGAACTGAATTTGGATCTGGGTTAAAATTACTGGGTTAAAATCGCTGCAATGGACTCAAGCGAGCAAATTATTATCTTTCAACTTTGGTACTCCAGCATAACAATGGGAGTCCTTTACTTCACAGGTTTGTTGTGAGGATAATCACAATAAAATATTATAAGCAAACAAAATAAAAGTGCTCCATAACTGAGTTCTTTGCTGGGTCTGCACTTGTTTTCCAAGGGCACTTCTTGATGTCTCTGACTAGGCTGTAGCGTTTTTTCCTGCTTGATAGTCCAGATCTGCAAGGGATTTGCCCCCTGCCAAAATACGTGACTGACTGGTCAGAGAACCGCTGCAAGCCATACATTCTGCATGGTTGACTTCTTAGAATAAATCTGTAGGCTACTGGGGAATATGCATTGTATGTGTGGTAGGATGCTACAGCCACAGCCGAAAGTATAGGATGAGTAGAGAACATGTGATCTTTCAGCTGTTGTTGAACTGGAACTTCCATCAGCCCTTCCCAACATGAGGGATGATGGGTGTTGGAATCCAACCACATATGGAGGGCCACACATACCCCATCCCTGGTACAGGAAGTTAACATTGACTTAGTTTGAATAATCAAAACATCCCACTGTGGGTTGATCAAACCACAGTGGACTCTGGCACGTGCCGGGTGGGATTTGCATATTCAACAACCTGCCACACCTTGTTGTGCCATGGAAACCCAGGGACTGTGGGTTATGTGAGAGTTCAACAAACCCTCACATAATTCAACAACACACCCTGGGTTGTTTAAGTCTTGCATAACCCAAGGTCCCTGAGTTCACACAACACAACAAGATGTAGGCAAGCATTAAAAATTCAAAATAGCTGCCCTCCTGCACCAGAGCCCATTATCATTTAAACAAGCCATAGTGGGCTGTTTTGATTGTGCAAACCAGCTCATTAGAGATGTACTACAATGGCCAAATGTATCTCTTTCACTGGGTGTCTGCCATGTCCTAGCTCACAGTTTTCCCAATCCTTACTCAGGTACAGTCCCCAAAAGAGCCATCTTTTCTGTTCATATGGTTGCAGTCTCTGTTTCTAATGACAGATTCACATTCTCACCAAGCAAAAGATAATAGTTCTGCGATGGAGGGATCGGTTGGCATGTGCAATTCTAAAAGTGATCCATATGTGTGGAGAGCCAATTTACATAATCCTTCCCCCTCATTAAATACCTCTATTAAACTCTCATTAAAGGAAGCAAAAGATTGTACAAATTAAGCATCGGTGCATATGGACCTATATAGGTTGGAGTCTAGCTCATATAATGCCTTGCATGCACTGTGGAAAGTATCCGCAACAGTTTCTTAATCCTTGACCAGGTGTGAGTATATGAAACAGCATTATAATACAGTATTTGTGTTTTATTTCTGAGATTAATTTAAGTGCCTATCAGTAAACCCTTCTTTGTATTTCCAGATTTGCTCCTTCTTCATTAAGGTTATGCACTTTCGCTACCAACTTTTTAAACTCTCACATTCTGGTGGCTGCCTCTGAGGGGATTCCTCGCTTTCCTTGAATGCTGATATTTTGCAGCTGTGTTGTCTTCTGTAATCCCCAAAGGTTTTTCTTAACATTGTTCAATTACTTTTTTTTTTGGGGGGGGGGGGGAGTCTGAGTTCATAAAGCAGGAGCCCAAGGGCTTTACTGCTACATGGATAATAATTCTCCCTTAGCCAGCGAAGCTTCTTTGTAACTACAATGATAGGTTGTTAAGCAATAGCAGTTCATATATTTCCTTTGGAGATTTGACTGCTTTTAAAAATATATATATTAACCATTTCAGTTCCAAAGTCTGACCCTTTCTACTCTCTCTTTATTACACAAAGCTATTACCTTTTTCTCAAGCTACGTCTAAACGACATCATAGGGTTCCATCATAAGATTTATGACTTCCACCAGATTGTCACCATAATTATGCTAAAACAGTGATCACAATAATGGTGTCAAGTAGAAATCTTCAAGAGTCAAGAATCTATAAATGGCACATACCAACCTAATTTGGGTGTACAAATCTTGGCTTTATACCCATACATTCTGTCATCATGCTAACCCTCTTTCCTCAGCATGTGGAGGTTACCCCAGGAAATATTCCATGATTAGCTGAAGTTTCAGACCCAGGAAACTATGGTTATCAGGTACAGAAAAATCCAGAATCAGAAATCACAGTTTGAAATTGATTTAAGATCTGGCTTGTTCTAAACTCGGTAACCATAGTTTCCCATGTTGGACATAACAGGGAACTATGGTAATGGAAGACTTTGTGGGTTAATCTCAGCATGCTGAGAAGAAAAGAGGCGATGTGAGGAGAGAACATGCAGGCACAAGACTCCAGCATATTTCCGTTTATTAAATTGAAGTTGGTACAGCCGAACTGGGCCATTATGTGTTTCTAATGATTACGCTCCATTATGTTTCAGGGTTATACAAACAGCTTCTGTGAATATGGGATTGCTCAGAGCGTTGCTAGCAATCAATAAGAATAGATCCAGAAAGAGAAAACGAGTTATGATTATATGAATCTGGCAATGTACTTTGCACTCTTTACCACGATCCTGGTAGCAACAGCTGGTGATGATTCTGTTTTTGCAGATGGAATACTGGGACAGAGACCCACATCTGCACTTGTGCGTTTCCATCATTCAGCACTCAACACTAGGGATGTCACTCTGACATGTCAAAGAGCAGCTTCTACTGCATCAGGGTGCATCCAAATTAAATATTTATCTCTGGAAAATGATGTGGTAACTCATGTTTTGGGGATATTGCTATGTGAAGAAGTAAAGAAGGTGAGATGAAGGACTATTTCATATATTAATGATATAAAAAGTCGACCCATTAGGGAAAAAATCGAATCCATATCTAAATCCAAAGGATCATTTGATTTCCCCCCTAAAATGTTAATGAGATGATGATGTAGTTATCCCAAACCTACTTCTCTATGGTCTAGTCCTAGTTTGCCTCAACAATTTCATGGGAAGCCTGGATCGCTTTGTTACACCAGCACAGTTCCCTCAGTTTGGCTGGGCACACTAGTATGAGAATTAACAATGGCTCGTTTTGGACAACACATTAAGCAATGGGGGGGGGGGGGGAACAATCGTCAGTTGTGTTGCTTATTGTGTTGTGTGGAGGGTAATACGCCACTCTCAAACTGAGAGAAACAACTGGCTTGCAAGTTGTTTAGTTCGAAGCCAGTTGTTTAAAGTGTTGTGTGGAGGGGTGACTGTGTTAATGGCGTGCGGTTAGTGCGTTAGAACACAAGCCCATAGAGGCAGGCGACAAGAGCAACCAAAGCAGCGGCTGCTACAACTGGCGCAACTTGCAGAGGCTGCTGGGATAGCACCGGGAGGACCAAGGGAGGAGGGAGGGAGGGGAGAGGTGTGGGGGCTGTGTCAGTCAAATGCCGGGTTGACTATTAGTCCACTCAGCGCCAGCCCCAACCACTCACAGTTGTGTAGGAATATGTTGTTTGGGGAGTACCCACAAAATAACCAACTGTGAGTTGGCTACTCAACCCACCATTGACTAAAGTGTTGTCTGAAACTAGCCAATATGATCAGAGCTTTCCAATGCTATTGAAGCGACATGGGTTGGGCTATTGAGAAAAAGTTTTATTTTCATATTTATTTTCATATTTATTTCATAAATAAATATGAAATAAAAATATTTATTTTCATATTTCATAATTCATATTTTCATATGAATTATTTTCATATGAATTAGGCCTCAACTTTTGAGACAGCAGTAGATGTAACCTGAGGCATCTGCAAGGTTGTGTGTATATTTTTGAGAGGCAAACTACACAACTATTTAAAGCTAGAGTGAATAACCTTATAATGGGAGTGGCCCTGGACAGTGTCCTGCATTTTTGAGTCTGGGCTTGCTTTGACAGTCTCACAGTCTAATTCAATGCATATCTACTCAGAAGTAAGCCCCACTGAGTTCAATGGAGAGCTTACTCCTAAGTAAGTGAGGACAGAACTGCAGTCTCAAATACAGAAAATAACAATTTGTTTTTATAATTTATTTTTATAAGTTATATCCCGATTTTCCCCTCCAAAAAAGGGAGTTGCTCAAAGCAGCTTACAAAATATAAAAATGTAAAAGCATCAATAATCAATCATTAAAACACATTTACAACAAGCAAAAAGCTGCAGCAAAGACAAAAACTCAAAGAGCCAACACTAACAATGAATGAAGCTAAGCAACCATCCTGCTTGTATACATCCTAGTATCATTGGTACAAAAGCAATTTATGTTATGTTACTTATGTTCTTCCTGGACAGGTAAGCCATTCCCTCCCTTGTATCACAAAGCTAACTAATGTGCTATACTTCCATTTATGCTGATTTCAGCATTTTTCTTTCTGACAATTTCTTTGAGACTCTAGGGGTCAATGAACAGTAGATTGTTTTCACTTTAACAGACCTCTGCCACATCATCAAACATGTCACATAAAAGAGAGTAGCTGAGAGGCAAGAGCAATCATTTCAAGCCAACAAGACCTGGATAGCTGATTTTTGTCGTAAGACTGTTATAAATACAGTAGCTTCTGGGAAAGTAAAACAGATGAAATCACTGGAGAGTAGATTTAATTCACCTCAGGTATCATCTTTCCCCTTCTTTCGTCTTCAGACCTTTGCTTAAATATTTATTATCTCTCTAGAAGCCTTTTTTACACTGTATTTCAATATTCCCATGGGGCAATGTATTAAAAATCAAAGCATCTGAAGATTATAAATAGATTTAAAAACTGACCTGAATTTGGAATGTCGACAGAAATTCTCTTCAAAACACTTGTTGCAAAGGAGAAAGGGAGCTTCAGTAGGTTTGGAAACAAAGAGATGAAAGCAGAAGACACCAACTCTTCCTTATAGCTAAGATATAAAGTCAGGATATTTTTTAAGGGGAGAGAAATTGGGCAGCTTCACACACTTACGTGGGTGAGTGTTGTCATGGTGGATAGGCCTAGGCATAAGTAGACTTGTTTCACACTTGATCTCTCCTTACTAATGAGGGAGAATATTGGCATTTTATTAACACTAATAGTCCATTCTTCCTCCAGTAACCTCACAATACATATAGTTCCCAGGTGGTCTCTGATCTGGCAGCTTTCAGGGCTAGAGCTGCTTGGCTTCAGCAACAGGATGACATCACCTGCCTTCAGTCCACCTTCTGGGCCTGCTACTAATATGACAGGCAGTAGTTATAGTACTGGTGCTATTCTCTTGACATCACACATGACAACGTAACAGTTCTGCTGGAACAGACCAAAGGCCCATGAAGTCCAGCATTCTGTTTCAAACAGTTGGATGTCGCTAGGACAGCCTTCCCCAATCTGGTGCACTCCATAAGCTTTGGACTACAACTCCCATCATCACTGTCCAATGGTTATGCTGGCTGGGATTGATGGGAGTTGTTGTCTGAAACATCTGGAGGACACCAGCTTGGGGAGGGCTGCTCTAGGAAGAATACAAGCAGGACATGTAGTCCCAGCCTATGGTATCCAAATCTAAAGGTTTGGTCCATTTAGCTATCATGGCCAATAAGTTTCAATTGACCTATTTGTGTGAATTTGTCACATCCCTATATTTAAAGACATTTACGCTAGCTTGCACATGCAATCAAATTTATTGTTTGTAGCCAATGCTCATTACCATCTAAACCAATGACCATTACTCCTACCATATAGTGGCCATCACAGGGGCCCTTTTGGATGCAACGGCAGAGTCCGATGGCAATTTGTGGATCAATTAACCCATGAATTGTGGAGACGTGTAACACACCCAAGCTGCATGCAAGCCACTTCCTGTTTCTAGTAACAACACTTTAATGCCACACTCACAGATTGTTACCATGATATCCAGATCCCAGAAATGAGGGTTATTCGTGGGTTAAACAAATTCTGGCTTACCATGAACAAGCTGCATGATTGTTTACAATGCCCATTCACTCCTGCTTGGCTTCTCCCAATAGCAGAAACAGGTAAATTATCTAGAAAATGGAAGTTTACTGTGATGTCCAAATGAAGGATCCTGGTTTGTTTCTTCCAAATAAACCAGAATTTGTAAGCCAAGAACACATCCTGTTTACGATTCTTGTTTGTAAATGGTGCATCCTGGGCTTGGAGGTCATGGTAAGCTTTGGTTTTCTGGTTAGTGTAGGTGCTCATGCAGGAGTAAATGGACTACACTCACTAGTATTCAGCTTGTTACCCTTCTGTGTGAACACATTTTTTCAGCGAAATGTCTCCTTTCCAAGGTTCAACTGGAAATTATTTAGGATGAATCATTTTGAGATGTGTAAGAGGAGTTCAAGAGCCTATATCTCAATTCAAAACAGGTGTCTGGCACACTTATAGAATACTAAGTGCATATAACACTGTGGAATGTGGGATTTCGTAGCTCTTGTTAAAATACAGAAGTTCCCTTTAAGAGATTGCTGCTGTGAATTAGAACTGTACTGAAATAGATTCAATCATCAAAAAATCTGCCAGTTTAAAAGGGCAGAAGCTAAGGATACCTCATGTTGGTACAAACCCCACAAAGCCAGGAAATTGGAAGCTAAGGCTGATGCCTTATCTGATGTGCCCCGCTCCTAGCCTGGCCACATTAAATGAGACACCCAGTAAAGGCATGGGTCAACTCACAGAATAAAGGTGTGAATCACGTCACAGTAGGATACCTCTAGCAATACAGTAATGCTCAGAAGCTTCATAAGACAATACAGGACCAGGACAATGTGGAACATCTTTGCTGCTCAAAACAGTTCACAGAAAATACATTGTGCTCAAAACAGTTCACACAATAGTTTTTAAATAGACAATTTAAAATCAATAGCCACAATAAACATTATAATACCGCTACAATGCAACATTAACATTTCAACAACTAAAAGTCCATTTAAAGCATAACAAAAAATTAAATGAGTATAAAACTTACCAATAGGTCAATTAATAATATCCAGCAACAATAATGTGAACATTATATTCACATTAAGCAATTCAGAAGTTCATAGTGAGATATCTAACAATGATACCTATGCCAAATCCAAATAGCAGTAAAAGAGGACTAGATTAAACTAAAGAAAAACTAAACTACCTCTTATCAGCAGCCTCCAAGCAAATATGGCCAAGCATACAATATCCCTGTACCCAAACACAACCAACATGTCCAACTAAAAGCCCCCTTTTGTTAAATCAAATATTTGTTTGATGTATTTACGTAGATCTGACAGCATATATTCAATTATAAGGGCAGGTGTACATGCTATTACTTCTTCCATAGGAAAGCCTTTCCATTGCATGTTTTTGCCCACAGCTCTCCAAAATGGGATTCCCAGACTGCTGATGCTGGGCTTCTCCGAAGAACACTCCAGTGCTGATGAGCAGCTGAGCACTCAATTCATCAGTGCTGATAATCAGTTGAGCTGTTGGCTCTGATGACCAGTCTCCTAAGCAAAAACAGCATACCAGAACATTTATCACGGGATGCTCAACATCAGCAAAAGCTCTTTATACATGATTCCATGAAAATCACACAAAACTATTAGAAGCCCTAGTCACAAACGCTTCTAATCTAACTCCTGGCAGAAACTTAACACTGAGAGGTAAAGGCCACAGCTATGGGATATGACATCAGATATAACAACGCATAGCTTTAAAAAGCAAAGTCACACACAAAAATCTCAACAACACATGAAACCCAAAGCCAAAATAAACGCTCAACAACGGCAAACTCCAAAATACCAAAATCACAAACCGGGATCACCCTCTGCAAAAACAGCTAGATAATGTGACAGTGTTTGCCATCTCTGTATCCAAGTGTCACTGTGCTTACATAATATACTTAAGGAAATGAGTTGCCAACATTTTATTGGATCTGTTCCTCTGATCCTGGAAGTAGAATATAATGGTGTATCGCTACCAGGACTCCTAGCCATTGATAGTAATAAGCAAAGGATTAGGTCCAAGTGGATTTTGCCAGAAAATCCAGCAATGAACGCCCAAGGACAGAAGATGGTCCAGGCAGAGGAACTGTAGCCCAGTGGCAGAGCAGATACTTTGCATGCAGAAGGCCCCAACCCAGGTGCTGTCCCTGGCATCTCCAGTCTTAAAAGGATCAGGTAGAAAGTAATGGGAGAATAGACAATACTGTACTAGGTGGACAAATAGTCTGAATTAAGGTAGCTTCCTTTTTTCCTGTGGTTGTTGCTTAGAAAATTTCCTGTGGCTGCTGCTCAGAAAATGTAAGGTGTGAACAAAGTACAAAGATAAACAGGTCTAAAGCACTAAATAAACTATGCAAATACCAGAGTGTTGAATGTACATATTGGCATCGTATGTTTTGAAAGTGCTCATACTGCTATGAGTAAGGCAAAGGAAATTAATCCCAACCATCCTTGTCAAATAACTGAGTGATACATAATGATGATAATTACTCATATCACATAATCATGTATCATCCTCATCATCTTTAGAATCAGGCAACATTGCTTTCTATTAGTTCCTTTTTTTCAGTTGAACACTTGGAGTTAGGAAAATTAGAAAATTATAATAAAATGCAGGAAGTTTTTGCAGTTTTCAGAGTTGTGAGGATGGGGCAACACATCATGCTTGACTCAGGACTGCCACTGAAAATGACATTGGATTTGTCCCCCAACCCACATTCTGTAAAGGGCACACTTACCAGTATCATGATGCCATCACGTATTGTGTTTCCCCATTTCCCCACCTCTCTCATAATACTAGAACTCTGGATCATTCCATGGGAGATTCAGGACAGATAAAAGGAAGTACATCATGTGGAGAATGTGGATAGGAAGACATTTTTTCTGTCATACTTCTAGAACTCGGGGTCATCCCATGAAGATGATTGGTGGAAGATTCAGGGCAGATCAAAGGAAGTACTTCTTCACGCAGCGCATAGTTAAACTATGGAATTCCATACCACAAAACGCAGTGATGGCGACCAGTTGGGATGGCATTAAAAGGGGATTAGACAAATTCCTAGAGAAGTAGGCTATCAATGGCTACTAGTCCTGATGGCTATATGCTACCTCCTGTATCGGAGGTAGTATGCCTATGTACACCAGTTGCTAGAGAACTTGGGTGGGAGGGTGCTGTTGCACTTTTGTCCTGCTTGTGGGTTTCATGTGGGCAGCTGGTTGGCCCTGTGTCAACAAAATGCTGAACTTGATGGACCCTTGGTCTGATCCACCATGGCTCTTCTTATGTTCCCCACTGCTGCTCCAAATTATAGGCTGATACTGGTGGGGAATGTCATCATAGGGAAAACATCATGGGGAAAGAGGGAAGAACTTGACATGGCGATGCCATATTGAGTGTAATATGTACTTCAACCTCTGAAATCTTCCTGTTATGATACTGAATGGCCACCAATAGCATTTTGCCTTGTAAAATATATTCCAGCTCTACAATGGATATTCACATCATCTGACATCAGCTGCAACAGCTAACTTTAATGTAGTTACGTAATCCATATTTTAATCTTTTAAAACTAGGCATCAGTAATATATACTGATGTTAAGTAAGAGATGGATATCTGGGGATCACAGATATCTGTGGCTTCTTAAGGGACAGAGAAATTTGTGTCCTCTTAAGAGACAAATTTGTTATTTGTATATATAACCACCTTTGAAGGATGCGTGGCTCCTTATGGATCTCTCGCTAACATTATAGAACTTTATGCAGGAAAAAAGATACTCCTGACAAGAACCAAAACTGTACTTGAAATTGCTTCTATTATTTTCAGAAAGATATAGAAATGAATAATAGTTTCTCTTTGTGTGTGATAGACAGATGCCAATGCATATTTTTCATTCAGTTTCTGATGGACACAACAAGGGTAAAGATACGTAGAGCTCCAAAGAAAACAAACAAGAACACAGCAGTTGGAATTCACAAACGAGAAGTGGCACGGTCATTCGTTTCATTTTAAATCTGGTCCATATGGCACATAAAAGCCAGGCCTGTCCATTTATATTTTTGGCAACTAAGTCTACACAATCAGCCCTTCCTTAAAGGTGGCAGGATGGTCCAAAAGTTTCCAGTTCTGGTAGCTGTCAAGGACAGCCAGAGGACCACACAGGTACTGGTAGAATCTTTGACTCAATAATAATGCAATGGAAGTGGGATTTTCTGTCTGCTGGCAAAGCTACCAGAGACTTGGCACCAGTTTGTAGTCTGTGAAGCAAATAGAGAATCAAACACATCGTAGGCTAACAAAAAAAAATCTGGCTGTGATCATGAGGATTTTAAATGTCAGCAGAAGGCAATATTACTGACTTGCTAAAACTGTTTAACTTGTTGCCTAAAGTAGGCATGAGCTGACTTTGGGCTTATGGGATCTACTTTATTTATTTATTTATTTATTTATATAACTAAAACCCTAAGATTCACCAGCTGAAAGTGCAAAATTGGCTCGGGGCTGGGCCAACTGCCTACAGCAGACAAGCTGTGCCCAGACAGGTAGTTCGGCCTACAACACCCATCAGCCCTAGCCAGCATAGACAATGGTGAGACACGATGGGAGTTTTAGGCCAAAACATCAGGAGGACCACGCATTGCCTCCCCCGGCCTATGGCATCCCATAAGCAGTACAACATGATGTCCTGCATATACAAGTACAAATCTACATCTGGCCTAGTACAGATTAGTGATTCTAACATCTTACTTTCTTTTGAAGGAGGGTAGCCTTTTGTTATTGCTATTGTTAAACTAGAGGGAATCAGAGGGTCAAATCCAATATAAGAGTAGTCCCACTGAAATGAATGAGACTTAAGTTAGTCATGACTAAATAAGCCCCCTTCATTTCAATAGGCCTACTGTAAGTAGGACATATATTGGATTTAACCCAGAAGCCTTAGCCAACCTACTGCAAATCATCCAAGGGTCTACCAGCAACTCTCAATCTGCCTTCTGCTCAGTCCTTGACTAAGAAAACAATTCCCAAAATATACTATATCCGCTGTTACTGAGGGTGGGTGTCTTAGTGGATTTGAGACATTATCTTCGCAATTTTTTAACGACATGTTTGGCTGAAGTAACTTTCTCTAAACTAGCTTTTTGGTTCAGGTTTGGTGTGACACCCTCCTTCTGCAGTACTAGGAGAAATTTAAGTGAGAAGTTAATTTTTGTTGTTGCAGATGGAAGGCTAAATGAAAACAACATGATGCTCCAGGATAGTCCAAATGCTGAAAAGCAAAGTGTTCCCAGAGAAAGTGATCATGCACTCTTGCTCCTAGACACAGCGCTTTATCCAAGGCAGTCACAAAACAAAAACACTTGATAATAGGCTGGAGGCCAGAAAACCGCTACAAGTCCCCACTGTGAAAACAATCGCTTGTAGTCACTTTTAACTGACAGTACAGATCTACATAAAAGCAAGACTGCCATGCCTTTGGATATGATGGGCCTAGTCGCTTGCCAGCAATGCCATAAAACAAGGAAGAGATGTGATTCAGTATCTCAGTTCCACAGTCTGTAGTTCAGTTGTATCTAAAAACTGGGAGCAGAAACTGCAGCTGGAACTGTTTCTACTGTTTTCATTAAGACGCAAACCCTCCCAGCTTCACAGTCCAGTTGAAACGCTTCTGAACATCCTCATTGGCTGGCACTAATTTGCCACTCTCACTAGCACATGCTAGCATTAGATGCGCAATTAAAGAAATTCCTGCACATTACCAAAAAAGAAGGGATATATATTGCAGAGCACTATAGTACTCATTCTAGCTCTCAATATACTCTGGCACAGTGTATATATAAGGCTCCCAACCCCTAACCATGTTTGGGCGTGGGACATCGGACCGTGAGTTCCCCCATTCTGTCCCCTTTTGCATTAAAAATTCCTCACCATACTCTCAAGCAGCAAGACCCAAAATCGACATGTTCAGGCCACCATTTCCTCCTAAGAATCAGAATGCAACAGGCCGCTCACTACTCGGAACAATTCTGCAGGGAAACTTGATACGGACGCAGCGGTGCCGGAAAACTAAGATTTCTTTGCCGCCATCACCACCCTGAAATGAACTCTAGCCAAAGCTAGGTCAGATTCATCAAGATTTTGTGCTCACTGTGGCTCTTATCATTACCTCTGCCATTTAATTTCCCCCAACTCTGCACTCAGGTATGCTTAAAACAGCTCTTTGTACCCAAGGAAACAAAATCACCATCAGCCTCAAAAACAAAGCAACAACAACAAATACTCTTCTGCATATCTTGGCTCTATATATGCATTTGAAGCGATGCACAGTGTTCAGGAAGAATGTTTAAATGCAATGAACACTCTATGGAAAAAAGAACTGTATGAATAAAGAGTGTCTATAAAGCATGCAGTATCACTTTTGATAAGGCTTTAATTGCTGAGGTACACATTTTTTCCATTTTTCACTTATCTCTATGATTACATGTTTTATTTTTCAAAGTTCTCCTCTACATTCCTGAGGAAAGCTCTCAGGTTTGTTGATCCTAAACTGGGATTGAAGTTACAGAGGATGTCAATGTTCACATTTGTTTTTGAAACAGCTTTTTCTGTGCTTTATTTTCCCAGTTTCAATTGCCCCTTTCAGTAAAGCTGATGCAGGGTGACAGAGTATTGCAAAAAGAAGAATGAAAATTAAATGGCAGAGATGATGATTAGAGCCACAGTAAATAATTTACACACAGTCAAAACACTACTAGGAGATTAATTCACCAGTGATGGTCTTTTTCAGATCCACAAAATATATTTTTTAACAGGGTGCAAAGCAATTTAGAACTCTCGGTAAAATCTGTAATACAAATATAAAACCCATATATCAAAATGTTAACTGCAGTTTAGGTAATGTCAGAGTCTGGATTTAATTGTCTTGTGGGGCAATAGGAGTGGCCACTTACTACAAAGAGGACAAAAAGAGAATTCTGGTTTGCATAAAATTTGCATATGCTAATGTCTATGTACAGATGCATATTTAGAAACAATTATTTTAATTGAAGTAGAAATACAGTTCAGCTCAGCTAAGTGGAGAAAATGCTGACCAGGAGCCCTGCCTCCCTGCTCAGTTTGCTAAGCAAGGTGCTAATTCTCAAGGGGCAACTTCAATGTTCCTGCTTTCTCCTTGTATAATTCCCCCACGAAATAAGTTCCATTGGATGGTTAAACTGCCATTTAAACACTTATTAGAGAATTGAGCGCTTTTTGTGATAAGATTTATTTATGTATACTATTTATTAACTTTTATATACCTATCACCTTATTTACTAAAAAGCATCAAGGCAGTGCACAAATTAAAACAATTAAAACAATTAAAAAGAACATTAAAATATTAACTACAGAACTTAAAAGGCTAAATTTAAAAGACGTGTCTTTGTACCCCTCTCTAAAAGCCAAGAGAATGGGAGGCCAGTCATAGTTCTTGAGGGAAAACTTTCCACAGTTTGGGGACAACACAGGAGAAAGTCCTTTCAGGTGTGCCCAAGAAACAGGTATCTACAGATAAAGGCACCTTCAGGAGGACCTCTCCTGCAGATCTTAGTCTTCGGCCAGGTTCATAACAAGAGAGGCAATCTAAAACATGCCGATCAAGCTGGCAACAACAGCAGTTCATAAGGAGGTTTTTTTTGTTGTTATTTAGAGGAGTTCCATTTAAGAGACGTTGTATTATCTTTTTCTGCTATTAATCACCTCCAGCCTGTCATTTCATAAAATCCAGAATCCGTGGGTGGAATTAGATGATATATGGAAAATGCAGGGTTATCGACCCTGTGTTTTCCTCATAATTCAGGGGCTGGGGTGGAGAGCACTTCCAGGGAAGAATGGGTGGACTGATCATGGGGGTGGCTTAAATACTCCCACCTGGCAATTTTCAATTACTTTTCTCAGCCAGGCTCCAAAACAGTGAGTGATGGGTGTGTGGGTGGGAGAATGGCTTCATGGGAGGGGGATTTGTAGATGAGAATTCACACCACAAGAGCAGCTAAGTACTCACAGAGCCTATCTACACACACAGGATATAACACTTTGAAAACATTTTGAAAACTGTACATGGAGTGTGTCCTGGGCCCTAACAGTTGTCACTACTGTTATAAACTGTTTTAAACCATTTTAAAGCAGTAGTGTAGCTAGGCTCTGAAACTCAGTCTACCCATCTCTTCAGCCTAGAAGTCCCCTGCATTTCTTTTATCTTGACAAACATGGGGATGGGGACGCTATTTGCCATGGTAATTTCTAGTTTCACCCACAACACCCCGTCCCTCTGGCTTACGTCAGGACAGCCTGTTGGATTCTGTCTATCCATCTTTTGCAATGGAAACAACTACATACTCAGCAGTCTGGGGAAGGGCCATAGGTCAGAGGAAGAGCACATGCATTGCATGCAAAAGGTCCAAGGTTCAGTCCCTGGCACCTTCAGAGAAGGCTGAGTAAGAGACCCCAGGCTGAAACACTGGATAGCTGCTGCCAGTCAGTGTAGACCAGGAGCAGGCCACCTGGTGCCTTCCAGGTGTTTTGGACTACAACTCCCATAATCTCTGACCATTGGTCATGCTAGGTAGGGCTGATGGGAGTTGTAGTCCAAATCATCTGGAGGGTACCAGGTTGTCTATCCCTAGTGTAGACAATATTGAGCTGGATGGATCAAGGATTTCACTTGGTATACGGCAGCTTTCTATATGCAACACTGAATAGAAAACCAGAAAACCATATTAGATGAGTATTTGTTATGTCAAGGGTGGGCAACATGCGCCCTGTGGGTCACATGTGGCCCCCACCAAACCCCAACATTTTTATACACACACACCACAAAATGGCACTTTGTAGTAGGTATGTGTTGGAAAGTTTGGTGTGACTTAGGGTGCCTCTACAAGAGCAATTTAAAGCTCTTTCAAGGCGCATTACAGATTTTACAAGAGCGGAGCGCAAATCGGAGGTTGAGGCACTTTTTACCTCCGATTATTCGCATTATCGAATGTGTGTTAAATAGCAACGTAAAATTTACTGCGGGTGTTAAAGCGCCTTATGGCCATGTAAACATGCGATTCTCCGCATGTAAACAACTTTAAAGCGCGTTTCATACAGCCTGTAATGCGCTTCACCGCCTCTCGTGAATAGGTATTAGGAGTAAATGTGCTTATCCATATATGCGCATAATTGGGCAACTGGGCGTCAAAGCGAAATCTTGTAGAGGGGACCTTACAGCAGAGTTGCTTGATATAGAGAAAACGTGGCAACACCGCATTTAGTATTGGAGGCAATGAACGCAGTCTAAAGCCAGTTTAAAAGAAGTTCAAGTCAACTGACTGTATTGGTGCTTTTATACACATCGTCAGAAAAGGCTGATCTGGGTGTGTGAGCGTAAGTAAGCTAAGGCATGAGATAGGGTTACTTGCTTCCTTCAGGGAGAGAGCTGAATGGTGCTTGCTGCAGAGGCAAGAGGATGAAGTTAGAGGAAGGGGAGGGAGCAAGAAATAGGAACTGATCAAGCTACACGGCATGCTCTATCGCCCCTTAGTGTCAGAAGCATGAGGAAATGTTCCTAGCATTCAACCAAATGGAGCACTAAAGCAGACATGGAGGGAGGACACAAAAATGGCTCCCAGACCTCCCACAGTTGCCTACTTCTGTGGTACATTACAACTTACAGTAGTTAATTTTGATAATCATATTACAGCTATGACCCAAAAGCCCATATGGAAAGGAGGTTTGGAGATCACTGTAGCATAATAAGGTGATCCTCCAGGTACACGGAGGTTGACCATTCTTGTTCTGGTGCATGCTGATTATATTTTCCTCTTTATATTCAAATAGCTTCCACCACTCCAGTTAGATTACAGGTTCTTGGCTTGTCAAGACCATATGACAGATTTCCTACCTTGCTTTCTTTCTACTTCTTGAAGGACCAAGATGTTGGAAATTATGTGTGTCCGGTGCATTTGATTCTCAACTCCCATTTTCTTAAGTTCAGCTTCAGTCAGGTGGAGTAAATCCTATTATAGGTCCAATTAAAGTGAAGATAGCTTAGAAAATCGTAACTACATTTATGAAAAATATAGATTCTTAATTGGTTTGCAAGCTAAATAATAAGATTAAGGCTGCAACCCAATGCACACTTTCTTTCGAGTAAGTCCAATTGACCTCAATGCAGTTTACTTCTGAGTAGATGTGACTAGGATTGCACTGTAAGGATATATTTCCAAGATATCTTAGGTCTTTTTGCTGATTTCTTCCTGTAGACCAGAAGGATTCCGTGAAATGTCATCACCTGATAGATAAAATTTAATTCGTCAAGAATACACTTGCATTTATTTATGTACGTATTTATTGCACGTTTAGAGACTTTCTGGATGTATTGCCTTAATTCAGTGGTGGGCAAAGTGAAGCCCACAGGCTACATGTGACCCCCATGGCCATTTTGGGGGTCATTCTTCGCACCTGAGAATGAAAACATCCCAATACAATAGGCAAAATGAGTACATCCATAAAGAAAGCAGCAGCTGTTAACATTGTGACCCATGCTAATAATAAGAACTGCAGACTGATTGGGTCCATACCCGATAGCAGCAGCTCTACTATTAGCTGCGTTAGACAGTTAATTAGAGGTATAATGAAAGGGCAGCAAATTTTGAGTTATTTATTTTATTATTGTTGTTTTTTGTTGCCAAGAAAGAGGAGAGGTGCTTGTGAGATTTTCTATTTCAGGTGACAACGTAACTTGTTTAGCCTTTGGCACTATTCATCTTGACATGTGTGGGGAAGGGGGCCATTTGCTGCTCTGCCTCAGGCGGCAAATGTTGAGGAATTGAAAGCAAAAGGGCCAAACGCAGCTAACGTTTGTATTAGAGCTGGGTTCAATAAGAGTCTTTCGTTCAAGGAATACTCACACGCCAACTTCTTGTGTATATACAGAGTTGTTTTACTAGTGATCCAATCTATTTACAGCACAACAGTTTTCCAATCAGTTATTTACACAATCCTCCTCCTGTACAAAATCATCTAGTCCGACCGTCTCCAAACGTCTCTCCGAAATCTCCCACGTCTCTCACACAGTCTTTCTAATTAGAGTTACTTTTATACTTTTACATACCAGCCACACCCTGCACAATCTACCTTATCTTATGCTGGTGCTCAAGCAATAATCGGTCTGGCCTCCAGGCTACTCCCTCAGCATATTGCTTGCAGCTGGCTTGTCCTTCGGACCTAGATCAATAACTTTCTTTTAATCCACTTTGTATCTGGAATTTTCTCCCCAACAGCAAAATGGCTTGGGTAAAGCCTACATCAGACATTCTGAAAATGGGGGCTGAGGAGGAGTTTTTAAAATTTGAGTTACCTTTTTTACATTACTGAGGCAAAGAAAGTTTGAACTATCTAAAAGACCGTATCCTCTGAGGGAGGCTTGGAGGATGAGAACAAGGGAGAGGGCATTTTTCTAGTGCCCCCCGGTTATGTAATGCTCTCCCCAGCGAGGCCTGCCTGGCACCAACATTGTAATATTTTCAATGCCAGGTTAGAAGTCACTCTATTCCCAGGCATTTGACAGGATATGATAAAGATTTGAATGGGTCTTGGGATTTAGTATTGATTGTTTAAAATTTCTATATTTTTGTATGTAACTGGCTTTATATTATGTTATCATATTGCATTTTTAGGGTTTTATTTAGGGATGTGCACTGGATCGGACCCGATCCACGATCCGAGTCCGGTCCAGTGGGAAATCGGATAAATTATCCGATTTCCGATCCCGCAGCTGGATCGGCCGATCCAATCCGAACCGGTCCGAAAAAGCTCCGAACCGGTTCGGCGGATCGGCGGATCGGCGGATCGGCGGGCGCCCACTGGCGCCCACCGCCGCTTCCATTGGCGGGCGCCAGCGGGCGCCCGCCGATGAAAGTGGACAGCGGGGGGGGAGGAGGGGGGCACTTACCTTCTCGGCCCGGTGGCTCCCGTCCGGCGCCGGCGCCTACTACTACTAGCAGGCTCCGCGGCCTGCTCTAGGGTGGCGCGCCGGGTGATGTCATCACCCGGCGCGCTACTCTAGAGCAGGCCGCGGAGCCTGCTGGAAGTAGTAGGCGCCGGCGCCGGACGGGAGCCGCCGGGCCAGAAAGGTAAGGAGGGGGTGCGTGGAGGGGAGGAGGGGGCGCGCGGAGGGGGGAGGGGGGCCCTTACCTTTCTGGCCCGGCGGCTCCCGTCCGGCGCCGGCGCCTACTACTCCCAGCAGGCTCCGCGGCCTGCTCTAGGATGGCGCGCCGGGTGATGTCATCACCCGGCGCGCTACTCTAGAGCAGGCCGCGGAGCCTGCTGGAAGTAGTAGGCGCCGGCGCCGGACGGGAGCCGCCGGGCCGGAAAGGTAAGGAGGGGGTGCGTGGAGGGGAGGAGGGGGCGCGCGGAGGGGGGAGGGGGGCCCTTACCTTTCCGGCCCGGCGGCTCCCGTCCGGCGCCGGCGCCTACTACTCCCAGCAGGCTCCGCGGCCTGCTCTAGGATGGCGCGCCGGGTGATGTCATCACCCGGCGCGCTACTCTAGAGCAGGCCGCGGAGCCTGCTGGAAGTAGTAGGCGCCGGCGCCGGACGGGAGCCGCCGGGCCGGAAAGGTAAGGAGGGGGTGCGTGGAGGGGAGGAGGGGGCGCACGGAGGGGGGAGGGGGGAGGGGGGCCCTTACCTGCCCGGCCCGGCGGCTCCCGTCCGGCGCCGGCGCCTACTACTCCCAGCAGGCTCCGCGGCCTGCTCTAGGATGGCGCGCCGGGTGATGTCATCACCCGGCGCGCTACTCGAGAGTAGGCCGCGGAGCCCGCTGGTAGTAGCCGCCGGCGCCGGACGGGCCGAGAAGGTAAGCAGTGGCGGGGAAGGGGGCTTACCCCCCCCCCGGAGCCGTCCGCTTCTATCCGCTGGCGCCCGCGGGCGCCAGCGGATGGAAGCGGGCGGCCCCAGGGGGGGTAGGGAGCGCGGGGGAGGGGGTTTACCTGCCGGGGCCGTCCACAGCGGACGGCCCCGGGGGAGGGAGGGAGTTAGGCCCCCCCTTACCCACCCGCCGCCATTTTTTCCTCATAGACTTGCATTGCAATGCAAGTCTATGGGGAAAAAAATGGCGGCCGATCCAAAAATGTACGATTTTTGGGTCGGGATCGGACTCGATCCGGTCCGGGGGGCCTCCGATTTTGTCCGAACCGGTCCGGGACAAAATTGGAGGTCCCGATCCGGGTCCCGATCCGATCCGGGGGGTCCGTGCACACCCCTAGTTTTATTATTTGTAAACTGCCCAGAGAGCTTTGACTCTTGGGCGATATAGAAATGTAATAAAAGAAATGAAATGAAATAATTAATACTGTAAAATTAGTTTATTGCCAAAATAGGATGTTATCAAAAGACTCTGTTTTTCAATAGTTCATTTTTGATACGTTACTTTCCCACCTTTCAAATCATTTAAAAGCACTGTGAGGAGCTCTTTCATTTTTATTTTGCTAGGCTTTGTCCAAGGATCATTAAAAGGCATATTCTTTGGAATTTACTTTGATGGAAGGTGCTCTTAACCTAGAGATCTATTGAGGTATATTTTACAAGAACTGGCATCTCAACTCTAGAACCATAAAACACAGATTCACATCATTTACTTATGGTCAATGCATGGCAACAACCACCTATTTTTAAACTGAGCCACAGTCTGGAAAACCTCATTGTTCCCAACCACCCCCGCCCCCTGAAATTTGTGGACTGGACAAAAGTGTTGCCAATTAATTTATGGAACCTCCATTTCAATGGTACCATCACTTGTAAAAAGTTGGAAATACATGTTAGACTGGTGCATGTTAAAATGTCTAATTGTGTACAGTTTGGTATAACACTATTAAATATTGTGTGAGATGTTGGATGACAACTCCCATGATCCCTGTCCACTTACATTGCTGACTGATGGGAAATGCAGTCCTATAACAACTGGAGGGGTTCCCCACCCCCTTTTGTAGTGGCTAAAATGTTTGGTTTGCATGTGGAAAATTCGGGTTCAAATCCTTTGGGTTTTATCCAATGTTAGTCCTACTTTGAGTAGACCCATTGAAATGAATGGGACTTAAGTTAGACTTACATAGAATGCAACCAATTTTCAGTTATGAAGCTGTTTGGGTAGCCTTGGGCAAATCAGCCCCTCTCAGCTGAATCTGGACCAATCTACACCAAGTAGGATATAACACTTTGAAAATGTTTTGAAAACTGTATATGGAGAGCCTATCTACACAGTCCCTTGGAACGTTTTAAATAGTATTTTAAAATGTTCCAAATAGGTGCGTTCTAAACATTAAGGAGTACTCACGTTACAGGAGAAACAGTCTTCAGTCTTCAAAGCGGTGTGTTCAGTTACACACTCTTCTGCCCCATCTCTTTCTGTTTCGTTTTTACAGTGAGTTTAGGGCAAAGCATTGTGGGCGTTGTAGTTCAGTCACCCACTTCCTCCTTAGTTCCTCTTTCAATCCCTAGCTTTCAATGAATATAGGTCTAAGGATTGTGGGTGTTGTAGTTTACTCACCCACTTCCTCCTTATCCCCTCTTTCTTCCCCACCAATCAACTGCAAAGCATTTGGGCACCGGTAAACGAAGCACTGCCCCCATGAATCACAAACGGTAAGGAAGGACACATTATTTTACTTAAAACGATTTATTAAAAGTAAAACCGTTGTATATAGCTGAAGTGAGTTTTAAAAAACCTTGGATATACATCGTTCAAGGGAGTGCGTCATGTAGCCCAAAGAGTTTTCATAACTCTTATAAAACGTTAAAAACCTAGCATGTAGATCGGCTCGGAGTGTGTCCTGGGCCTCAACAGTTGTCACTACTGTTATAAACCGTTTTAAACTGTTTCAAAGCAGTAGCGTAGATAGGCTCTTTATCTGACATGATTGTCGGAAGATGAAAACTGTCATTCTGAATACTTTGGAGCTAAGGCAGGAAACTCAATAAATAAATAACCTTATAGAGAAATAGTGTTATTTTGGGCATTAGATCAGAGAATCTGCAGGAAAGACCATGACTTTCTTGGCTACAATCTCACACATAATTAAACACACTTAAGCCCCTTAATTCAAACTAGTTTAAACACATTTAACTCTTTGTTGGATTGTGGCCACAGAATTTATGACATTCAACATATGGGATATCCATACTCTTCTTTAATAAGTATAACGGTAAAAGTTAAGAACATAAGAAGAGTCCTTCTGGATCAGACTAAAGGTCTATCAAGTCCAGAATTCAGTTCCTCAGTAGCAAACTGGATGCCAACAAATGGAGTATAAGAGCTCCATCAGACGAGTGTTTTATTGCATACTCATTACTGGGCACTCACGGATTTTCGCGGGTCCCTCCCACAATGCCGTTTGCCTCCTGCGCACCTCCCATCCCTTCTTGCCTTCTTCACGCCACAAAAAAACACCCCATTGAGTCCAACTTAAGTACAATATTACCTTCTTGCTTGTGTTCTTCACCAACTGCTACTCAGTGGCATATTGCTTCCAATACTGGAGGTAACATATAGCCACAATGCCTAGTAGCTATTGATAACCTTATATACATTGAAAGTTATGTACATTGGTGCTTCAATACACTGAAACTGGGGCGAATTTTAAAATAAAGAATGTCTAAGAACTGTAACGGAACATTATTAATACTACTTCCAAACAACATAATGTAGGCTTACTTTAGGCATTAATCATTAGTCCTGGAGCTAAAGATCCATTCCTCTGCACAAAATTCCATGTAAATCAAGTTGGGCTTCCTTCAAACTAGCCCTAGTGAATTTATACACACACACACACACACTTACATACACAAATTAACAATAGCGGTGTGTCTGGACTTGCTGGGGACAATCTCAATGGCAGTAATAAAACAGAGCCTCTAGAACTGTAGGATAATTCATAGAAAATTGATCCCTAGTGCCTGGACAAATCTCTCATATCCAAAATGAGACACTAGTCAATCAAGGAGTTCATTCCTACCTTCCTACCCACTCAAGCAAAAGTCCTGGTCTTTTTAACAATGAAAGCACTTCTGTTGTGCATATTCTCTTCCTGTTTGCTGTCTGTAATGACAGTTCTATGAAAAAGAAGGATCACAGAAACACGCTCCAACTTCATGCTGCACAGTGTTGACTGCCATGCCATGCCGTGTCTGCTTGAAGAATGGACCCAGGCTATCTAGGAAAAAAATAAGTGATTCCTTCAGGAGCCATTAGTGACTCGTATCTCCAAAACCCTTTGGTCTTTAATCAGTTTAGATTATCAGACTAACCTCAAAACTCACCAAGAAGCCTTTAGAAGCATAGGTACGTGCAACTGAAACCATCACATTTTCTTCCCTTGTTTACCCCTGCTTCTCTTCCCCTTCCCATGTGGCTTTTCCCTTGTATCTATTTTTAGATCGTAGCCCCCTGGGGTTAGGAGCCTGTCCTCCTCTCCTTCTTTGTAAAGTGCCCTTTACATACATAAGGTGTGCCATATAAAGAAATATATAGCACTGTATCCAAAGTTAGTCTCACTTAAGTCCCATTCATTTCAATGGCTCTACTTTAAGTAGGAATAAGATTGGATACAACCCATAATACTCCTGATGCTCATGGTGGTTACAGTGTGTGCTGAGAAACAGACAAAATTGTCAATGGTCCGGGCACAATCCTGCCAAAGGTTGCATTCCTATGACCACTTATTTGGGAGTAAGTCCTATTAAACATTAGTGAGGCTTACTTTTGTATAAGCGTAGCTAGGATCCAGCTTTACATACAATTTATTTAGATGAGAAAGACTTATGCAGGGGCTAATTATCTGTTAGCATGGGAGCAACTGGACTATAGAAAAGGTCATATTGCTGAAAACAACAGCCCCGTGTAGATAGGGCCGCGCAGAGCTGGTAATATGCCCAGGCCAGATGGGAAGTGTGTGCCCCCCTCATTTCAAACTGCTCATCAAGTCTTTTTTAATCAGTGACACTGATTCAGTGCTAAATACATATATGAACTAGAACGATTTATAAAAAAAGGTAATGGGAAGCACTTTTATTCAAGATGTAAGACATCACTTCTTCACATTCAGGAATGCTTTACGTGCTTTTCTTTGGGCAAATTCATCAATAACAACCAACATGACCGTTCTACATAACACCTCCATATTAAACCTGTTCTACAACACCTCAATGTTGATCAGAAATTAACATTTATTTTAGTTGCTGTACAATTAGAAGCAACAAAAATAGAACAGTCCATCATTATCAAATATTATCATCATCATCATCATCATCATCATCATCATCATCACCACCATCATCACCCTCACGGTATCATCATCATTATTATCATTAATAACACTACTTGTTACGCTGCTCCTTGTATAAAGATATTAGGAATCATTTCCTGGGACAGCTTTTGAGAACAAGAGCGGGTTGGCCCACTGCTGATATTATCTGTGATCTGTTAGCAGATCATAGTAAAGCGATTACAATCAAGGTCGCAATGTTTGCCGCAGCAACTCAAAAAATCTGCCAAAATTTCCTAAAGAAATCAGGTGTAGATTGCAGAGGGGACCACCTGCCATAACTTTCTGTGATTTGCTAATAGGGTTTGCATCATTTTTCAACAGTATAAATCTCAGCCTTTTCTCTCAGTTCTGGCTCCCTTATATGTATTCTCTCCCTATGAGTTTGTAAGTATTTTGGTTGTCACAGAGATATTTTGTTTTATTGTTGTAGTTGTAACGGCCTTTGTGCCAGAGACAAATAAAATGTTCATTTCATTTAACTATCATCATTGCCTCACCCTCTGCTCCAGAGATTATATGCCATGGAGAAGATTGAGGAAAGAGACGCAGTAAGGACAACCATTGCAACTTAGGCAGATATATCCCCGCCCTGAATGTGGCATGGCCCTCTGGAGCTTGTAGTCTGACCATGGTATTCACGATGGACGGATTCTGCGCTGTTTCCACAAGGCGGGCTCCTTGCTTCTCGATGGGCCGCTTACGCTACAGAAGCAGTAGCGTAAGCTGGGGGGACCTCCTTGGCGGAGTGCCCTCTCAAAATCGTGAGCCCCGGGCCATCTGGCCCCATTGCCGCCCTCTACCCTGCCCTATGTGTAGAGTCTTCCCATAACATTTAGACCAACCCCCACTAGGTATTTTGAATTACATCTCCCATTATCCTCAGCTGGCTAATTTAGGCAAAATATTTGCCTCTCTCTTTTTTCCACACCTACCAGCAACAGCCAATGCTACAGAACAAGGGTGGGAAAATGCAGGACAATGCATATACGTATTCCTAAGAAACAGCAGAAATTTGTTGAAACCTGAAAAGCTTCTAGCCTTTTTGTTTTTTTAAAGGAAAGGATTTGGTTTCCATGAACTACATAGCAATGTTTTCATTTGAGCTAAATATCTGATGTAAGTATTGAGATAGATATGATATATTCCCCCCATTCATTAAAATAAAACTGGGGGGGATATACTTCCCCCTTCATCTTGATAAATATCTACTTTGGTGCCAAAAGCCAAGACTGTACTTGCTCGTAAAAGGTAAGTAACAGGGCAAACAGTAAACTGCACACCTTATCTTGATGAGGGTGTCTTATCTTAGACCCTGATAAACAGGCTGCATTTTATGACATGCTTTACTTCACAGATATACATGATGAGCTGGTTTCTTTCCAGCTTTTGCCCAGTACACAGGCATATCACTTAGTGAAATTAAGGCTGTGATCCTAAACACAGTAGGGAGTAAGTCTCATTGAAGCCAGTGGGACTTACTTCGAAATAAACATGCATAGGATTATGCCGCACAACGAGTAGTGCACACAATGTATGACCCCTGAATCACTTGGTTACTACCTGGCATAGTTGGTTACTACCTGGATAAAAAAAATCCATATTGATGATTAGTATTGCCAGCACAGAATCAGATCTGCTTTGACAATGGCCGCCTCTTCACCGCGCCTCTTCCGGTGCACCGCAGTGGCGGCAGTCGGCGCGCCGCGCATTGACACTCCTGCCACTAGTCTTCACGGCAGGAGCATCACAGTGGCTTTTCCTGTCGCTGATGCCGCCGTGCCTGTGCCTGCCCAACTTTTTAAAATCGGAGCAAAGGGCCTTTGCCCCTAGATGGCTTCGCACTGGCGGCAGCATCATGTATCACAACTGCCACCAGTGCAAAGCCATCTCGACGGAAAGTGTCCATCTAGAGGTACCCAATGTAACTTTTAACTTTCCTTAAACTTGAAGCAGAGATTTTTAATTTGCTATGGCTCTGAGATGTGCGTGCTGTTACAGGCAGTGGAGTTCAAAGCACACAGATCCTTTTAGTATCATAACCTTAGTCTACAGTGATGAAAAATTAAAGCCCTGATTATTTTGTCTTTCAACAGATTGTGCATATTGTAGGAAAGTTTTAAAGAAATTACCCGGACGACTCAGTTTAAGCCTCGCAGGGCAATCCATATTTCACTGAAGCAAACGACAAAAAAACCCATAGCTTTCTCAGTTTTGGGATACAGCCTAAAGCTCCAGTTCTGAGATGAGACTGATGTGGCAATTAGGGAGATAAATTTTATCCTGAAGGGTCTTGGTGAGCTCAGATTTTTATCCTGAAGGGTCTTGTCTAGGATCTAAGACTTAGGCCAGGGCCCCCCTGCTTGTGACCCGCAGCCTGTGTTTTGCCTACCCCTAGCCTAAATAGAAATGGTAAGCAAATGTTCAAAGAAAGAAAAGATCTTCCTAATTGAATCAAACACAGATGATGATGATGATAATGATGATGAGAAGGTATAGAACACTTGCCAACAGATGTTCTGGTTTGAAATTAAGTGGTGGTACGGTATGTATATGTATGATACAGACCTGGTTTGCACAATCAAAACAAGTCGCTGTGGGTTAAATAAGTCAGAGTCGCTTGTTTTAGAGTCTATTTACACTACTGCTTTAAAACAGTTTAAAACGGTTTAAAACGGTTTATAACAGTACTGACAACTGTTGGGGCCCAGGACACACTCCATATACAGTTTTCAAAACGTTTTCAAAGTGTTTTATCCTGCTTGTGTAGATAGGCTCATAATCTCCAGTGCGTGCCAGACGCCATTTCTCTAATTACCTGCCTGGGCACAGCTTGTCATGTTGTCTGAACCAAGGTGGCATTGTTTGTTTGAAAGGGAAGCAACCCTCAAATAATACATGGTCTGTTGTAGGGTTATTTGAGGGTTTTTTTCCCCTTCAAACAAGCCATACTGCCCAAATTCAGACAACATGACAAACTGCGTCTTATTGGTGCCAGTTTAAAGTTACCCAGGCTTTTCAGGATGTTTAGTTCACTGCAGTGTTATTCTGTGATATTCTTTAAATCTTTATTAAATACTATTTTATTTAAATCATTTTATGTAATATTATTTTCCCTCCCCAATACTTTGTAGACTGCTTTAGCAGATTCTTTACCTAAAACGTAGCATTATGTACATATATAAATAACTGAGAGGCTAACTACATATTCCTTGCAAATGTGATTATTGGAACCGTGTTTGTTTGATTGTTTGTTTTAACAAGGAAAGAAGTTTAAGAGGGGAAATTCGGAGTAGAGAAATAGCAGGGGAGGGGATATTTAACCCACACCTTCTCTATTCAAGGTTACACACCCAAGCAGCTTCACTCCCACCCCAGGAGTGTTCAAAATGAGTTGAAATCCTCTTTGGAACAGAGAATATGATCAGCATTGAAGGGATTTAAGCAGGTTTCCCCCCCTCCTGAATCTGCTTTTCTAAAATTAATCCCAGTGTTGGGGCTCAAATGCAGGTTTCAGTGCACATTGAATAACTAGTCACTGTTCTTCTCATTGGGGAATTCCAGTGTTCCCTGGAACACAGTTTGAAAACCGTTCTAGAGAATGGGTTGAGATATTTGTATCAACACGACTCAACACTTGGAATGGCTAGTGTGATTTCCCCACCAATTCTTGGTTTCTTACCTCTACCCCATCATATCGGTCATCAAAAAGTGTGCAATATTCTGGGAGGCCCAGCTGAGACAGCCAATTAGAGATGGAGAGGTGCTTCATGATCTCCTACTTGCATCTTCTCAAGATGCCTTTGGTTCTGCAGAGCAAAAGATCAGCATTAACCTTTAACTACAAGAATCTTAAGAGTTACTTCTAATATATGCATAGCAGTCATTGGCTGTAGCTCTACGACACCCTGCCTGCCAGTAACGTTGCTGCAAACAACCTTTTCCCCACATCTCTTTGGCCTAGTTCTCACAAACAGTGCATGACGCGGTCAACCTGTATTTGTATTAGACTGCACCACACTGCATGTATAAGAGAGAGACATTGTGGAATGTTCTACCAAAACAAATATATACAATTTATGCATAAAAAAACTAGCATGTAAAAGTAAAGGCTAGGTTAGAACGCTTCTCTCTACCAGCTAGTTTCTATCTGTAATATTTTCTTTTTCTTTTCTTTTTTTTTTATGGAGGATCATTCAGTCATGAGAACTCCCATCTGCTGTGAAGACACAGTTTGACTACCTCATCCGCTGCCCAAAGGACTTTGCCTTTCAGTTGGTAATTGATGGACCAGGTAGTACCCCTCAGGAGACCAGGCTAGGCTAGGGTTAGGGGTGTCCCCATACCATGAAAAAAGGAAATGCCGACCTATCCTTCCTATTGTTATGCCTAACAGCCTTATATGTAACAAAACCAATTTTTCATAAATGTCAATGCAGTAGCCACATAATAGGAGGACACAGTTGAACTTCCTAATCCTTCTCAAAAGAGATACAGAACTCTAGCTAAGCAGTAACGAAATAGTACAGCACCATTTACTGGTTGGAGGTGCTCCATAGCAACTTACTACTGATGGTATTTCCACAAAAATAGAAAGTAAATAATCCATGGACTGTTTTAACCAGGATCAGCCCCAAACATTTTGCTGCCTGAGGCAAAGGACAAGATGGCAACCCCTTCCTTTCCATGTAAAAAAGCCAACTGAACTGGCAGTTGAATCTTATTCATTCCTGATAATGGGACAACCTCCTCCACCACACTTGAAGGCAGCAGCCCAGCTTATGGGGTGCAGGGCAGGCTGTGTGGTCCACAGCTCTCTTTTCCAACAACTTGTTTCCACCCTTCCCAGCATCTGCTGCCTGAGGTGACAAACTCACCCAATGGTAGGACCGGCCCTAGTTTTAACCTAAGTTTCGATCCATATATAATGGATATGCACCATTCAGCACTGCATGCGGCCCTCAAGGCTGAAAAGATTGCCCACCCCGATACAATGGCACTACTTACGCATTGATATTGCCTGATTTTCCTCATACAACTTTCTCTGAAAAAATGTGGTTCCATGTGCAGAAAATGCTTTCTGCTCTGCTGAGTGTCTAAAAATGCATCTATTTTGTCTATTCCATTACTCAAGCAAAAGGATTTTAGCCTGCTGTGCATAAAATCCAATGGAATTGTGACTTCTCAGCAACAAACACACTTGTTCCAACCTGCATACATGCTAAATATTTTTACACACACGCTTGCCCACAGGCTGATGTCATATGGTCAGCAACGTGTCAAAAATAAAAGAGAGCTGTCGAACATGGTTACAGCCCACATTGCTGAGGTTACACATTTTTAGCAGTCCTGGGGGATGGGGAAACCTCAAGGAAAGCATGACATAATGCAGGCTCAAGATTACTCAAAGTATATGGATGCTTTATTAGTGGAAATGTCAAACAAGCCTTCAAGCAAGAAAACCAACTTCTTGATTGCAACATATTGGAAGCTGCTAAAATGTTCATCTTTAACTCATTAGGTACATTGTCCTATGTCAATGAAAACTGTCCAATTACAAGTGCTTGGAATGGGCGTCAACGCATAAAACAAATCCTGTAGAATAATAATAACAAAACACTTATCCTTATGAATGTTGGCGCATGTATGGAAGAGAAATCCTGCATACTGCAGGGACAATAGTGCCTCTCTGTGCCTCTCTTTGCTCCCCATCCTGTTGGCCGTGACTCAGGGTCAAGGCAGTGTGCAGCTTTCTTCCCCCATCACAACATTGTCCTCAAGTGCAGAACTTTATTTTTCCCTGTAGGAGTGAGCAGTAGCCATTCATTTACAGACGAGTAGAAAGGGGGCACCCCTAGGTACTGGGGTGGGAGTCAAATTTTCTTCCAGTGTATGGAATTTAAAGCAGGTTTTGCCCCATTTTCAACCCCCACCTGAATTGCAGTCCATTTACTTTGTTCCATCAAACTCAGTGGGAAGGACTGAAAAACGAGCCAAGAAACCCCATCATGTGTTTTCTTTCTTGATCATGCTATACTTCAGGTTTGTGGGATCTTCTGCGTATGTGTTTTACGAGCACCCCAAGACCCACCAACTAGAGCCTAGTGCAAAAGACATAAAACTTAGAATTAAAGAATTCTGTGCTAATCCACTCCTGGTCTCCCCCAAGCTTTCCTCATTTCAGCAGTACAATTTAGGGGGAGATAGTTTTGTTGTATCTATCGTTAAACAATTAGGAGTCATAAATCTTTGCCAAACTACTGCAGGCCTGATACATTTGCCTTCTGATCACCCCTGTGCTAGACTGTGATGGGATCCTGTCAACTGGCGTATGTGTGTGAGAGAGAGGGGTGGGGGGTGGGGAGAAAGACGACATGCTACAATGATCTATCATTTATTTAACCAGAGCCCCTGAAAGGCAGCAGAGACTGAAATATCAAACAGCACTTCTGGAATGTATCCGATGTTCAGACTTTGGCAAGTATCCCAGGAGTTGCATAACTATAGAACAGGCACTGAGGATGCCTCGCTATGTTCCCTCGTTGTATGCCACACAATTTATTGTAAGGGTTAGGCATTGGGAATTGATAGGATGAAAACTGCGTCAATACGGAGTTGCTGAGATGTTCCATGTTCATCATCTATATTTATGTCAATCAGCTTCTTAATATGACAGTTCCAGATCCAGACAGGGCAATCTTCCTGCTATGCATCAGAGCAAGAGGTGGAGATGGCAAATGAGACAAGGATGTTTTCTGCTACTCAGACATCAACACCAACACTCTGGGTTCCTTCTTTCTGTCCTGGGGCAAAGAAAAACAGACAGACAGACCAAGGGAAGGACAGTCCCTCCGGGGTGTATGACAATCTCAGTGGAGGCTGCAGGCTCTGATTTCGGTAGGGCTGTGAATCTATTCTGGGTTTCAGCCAGAAACAGCTGGAACTGGTGAGGAATGGGGGTGAGGTATTGGGAGGACAGAGCTGTATACAACTACTCAGTCTGCCCTGCTTCCCCTAAAGTGGCTTGCTGCCTTAAGCTGCAATGATGGCTGCTGTTCGATTGCCAGTGTTGAAGAAAGATTCAGCTGCCCGCCCAGTCTAGTTGGCTTCTATATATGTGGAAAAGGGGTGCCATCTTGTTCTTGTTCTGCGCTTCAGGCAGTAAAATAACTTAGGCCATCCCTGCATCAACTTTTCAGTGTCTGTGTGACAAAAAGCTGGGGGACGTTGCTTGGTCCATTGCATTTTTCATGTGCTCAGATTTACAAATGAGTCTCTCCTTGCCCATTCTCTGCTTGCCCGTTCTCTTTTCTTCCTGCTCATGATGTAGATCTCCCTAATAGTACAGAAGCTTCCCACTTCAGGCTGCCCTTTTCTAGACATGGTTAGTGCTGGTACAGAAACTCCTCACTTCCTTTGTGGGATCCGTGCAGTGAGTAGTTCCAGCCTTATAGTCATGGTAACGATATACATGGCAGACTGTTTCCACTGTTTTCCATGAAGCAAGAGCCTTTCTAAACAAGGCATTTATTGTGTGTTCATGATTTCTCACTCACAGCAGTTTGTGGGTGCTTTACATGATGTTTTCATCCTCTAGGGCTTCTCCCGTTTTTGCAACCATTATTGCAGGGGTTTTTTTTCTAATGGGGAAAGTCCAGTATTTCCATGAATGGCGGCATAATACCCTGATGTATTTGTGCAATTCCACTGTACCACAGCACCACCTAAGGGTTATGTAATAGAATATATATAAAAGCAGAAAAAGAAAACCTCAGGGAAAAAAAGTGCAACCCCCACATAGACTCTGGAAGCAAAAGCTTTGGTAAAATGGCGGATTAAAAGCCTCATATAGAAAATCCCTAAGTCCAACACAAAGCATAGGATTTCTAAAGCAAATTGAACTGAGTTGATCTAGGCAACAGGTATAGCCCAGCCCCTGTCATTCTTAGTCCTATGCCTCCTCCCTAGGGAGGTCCTTTCCTCCCATCTTAACTTAATTATTCCTACTAGCTCAGGCTCATCTTCTTCCCAAGACCTCAGCTCCACTCAGCTCCATCACCCATCACAGCAGCATGAGTGTCAAAATCTCAGCCTTTTAACATCCTTTCTCCTTAAGCCTCTTAATTAAAACAAATTAAAACATTAAATTATCATGCAGTGAAAATTATCATGCAGTCCTGCAATTTTCTTAGCTTCCCCCCCCCTTTCTTTTGCTTCATCCCAGCTCAGAAAGTTAAGCCTTTCAGGCACATCGCAAAAGTATCTCTTTACCCCAGTCATTAAAGCATTTGGGCCTTGATCCAGCAAAACACTTAAGGACATGCTTGAAGTTCATCAAGAATTTATGGGGTATGGCTGACTCAGTTGTTTGAAAAGAGGCAGGTAAAAAAATGCATTTATCTAAAATGTGAGAAACTGCATACTACAAATATTCCTCTATTCCGAATTGTGTGATGGAAAGCAGACATGCTGGCTCCGCTCCCTTCGTCACTGTGCCTGTCACCCTCCACCAGTTGGAAGATGAAAGTCTGCAACTGGGAACCCGTTCTATTTGTGTAAGCTCTCCATGCAATTTAGAATCCACAAAGCTTTGTGTGCTACTGTATTTGCAGAAGCGTCTACTGCTGAAGAGACAAGTATTAAACTTAAAATGTGGCTTGTCTCTGCAGCAGTAGGAATTCCTGCAAATATAAGAGGAAGCAAAGTTCTACCACTGAGACACTGCCCTTTCAGCTGCGCCTCTCTTTTTCTCCCACAGGTGTGCATATATATCCTGGCTGGCATCAAGGGTAGGCATGGTTGGGCACTTGCTAAGGGCCCGCACCCAGCAGGGTTCCATTAACAAGAGCCCTCTGGAGTTGCTCCTTCTCTTCATCACTGCAACCTCCTTGTTCACCTGCCTCTCACTCTGGTTCAGAGAAAGATGGTGGTGAGAAAGAGCAGGAGATGCCACAGAGTAGTTGCTCACCGGCTCTCTGTCTGTCAAACAAGCAAGGAATAGCAATGATGAGAAAGAGGATGAGGAGCAATAGCAGCTGGTGATGATGGCAGTGAGAAAGTAGATTCACTGAGGAAGGGGGGCTATTAAGGTTGTCTTGCCCCAGGGCCTTCTAAAAGCATTAGGACCAATGTTTTTCAGCCTTTTCATAAATGATCTGGAATCAGGAGTGAGTAGTGAAGTGGCCAAGTTTGCTGATAAATTCCTGGAGGAGAAGGCTATCAATGGCTACTAGTTCTGATAGCCATGTGCTACCTCCCATAGCAAAGGCAGTAAGCCTATGTACACCAGTTGCTGGGGAACATGGGTGGGAGGGTGCTATTGCACTCATGTCCTGCTCATGGGTTCCTGAACAACAGCTGGCTTGCCACTGTGTGAACAGAATGCTGGACTAGATGAACCCTTGGTCTGATCCAGCATGGCTCTTCTTATCTTCTTATGACTCATGTTCTTAACCTGGAGCTGGCACTGGTTGTCTAATGTTGAGTGTTTCCTTCTTTCCTTGATAAGTGGGCTGCTCAGGGCAGTTGATACACAATAAAGCACCATTCTGAACAATGAGCTACTGTCCTGGCAGGCCTCAACTAGAAGAGAAACAGACACAGAGTTCTTGAACCGGAAACTTTAGGACGTGTAGTTTGAGAGACAGGCTGACATGTGCATTCCAATGTGACATGCTCTCTCAAGAACTACGAGTCCCAGAGTTCCTGCAGGCACTTTCTGTGCCATCAGTGTGCAGCAGCAAGAGGAAGGGATACCAAGCAGAACAATAATTAGGGTCGCTGAGATCCCAGGTGCAGTAGGAGCCGGTGCTATGATAGGATTGTCAGGTTCTGGAACATGTCCGAGTAAATGAGTTATGCCAGTAGCCTTCCAAGTTTATAGAAGAAGAACTGACACTTGGACCAAAGGACATCCAAAGGGCATTTGTCATTCAAGTATAAGTAATATACATGTGCAATTCTGTCGGGTTTGACTGAAAAACAAATTATTAATATTTCCTCTGTTCCCTCTGAGTTTTTATGTAAAGAACACTCCGATTTATCCAAATATTTTAAATCTGCTTTAATCAAATCTATCCTCCACTAATCATTTGGATGAATGGAATTTTACTGTATGTTAGGATTCTTAATATAAATAATGTTAAAATGTCATGTTTCTGTGTGAATATCTCAGAGCTTACTAGTGCTAGAAGTAAGTCCCACTGATTTCAATCCGGGTCTTACTTTTTAGAAAGTGTGTTTATGGATGACAGCACACAGTAATGCTTGACAAACGCTTTGTAATACAGATCTATTGCCATTTATATAAAAGTTTGCTGCACTTTTAACCTCAGGGTGAAGAGTAATGCCAAAGGAATTGCAGGATTTACCCAGAAAAGAGCACATGCTGAACAATGAAATCATAAACAATGGCTACCTAATCTCCTTGGGCCAGCTGCATTTAATCTGCTATTAACATGTTAAAGAAAACCAAACTCAAATCTAATAAATTCAAAAGCTTTATGACTAGCTTTACAAAGCACTGCTTTCTGTACACTTAACTATTTCGTTTCAAAGTTCTGTGGAGCATTTTCTTTTCCTACTTGAGGCTTTCCAGTATCCAGAGCAGGCTTTCTCCAGATAAAGATGCCCTCTATCTGAAACTAAACAACTAGGCTGAACAATTTCAAATTGTGCTGTCTGTTGCATAGTCCTTGAGATGCAAAGCTCTAAACAATGTTGAACCACTTTTAGCTGAAAGGCCATTTTCAATTTCAAAGAGGCTCCTGCAGGTCTGTTGTCCAAGTCTAAGTGTTGATGGGCAACATTTCTTAGGGCATAATCCTATGCATATTTAGACAGGGAAAAAAGTCCTACAACTCCCAGCGTTCCCCAGCTACACATGCCTGGTTGGAGAATGCTGGGAGTTGTAGGACTTCTTTTCTGTCTAAACATGCATAGGATTGAGCTCTTATAATTCTTTGTCTTTAAACTGGAATTGGATGGGCTAGCCACCTGAACAGAAGACTGCCCTCTGTAAAAGGAGACACTTGGCCACCCTAGGATAAGATTGAAGTATGCCTCCCATGTTAAGCTGGAAAAAGCTGTTCCCAGATATCAAAAGTCTACAGATCAGTGGACTAAATTATTGGGCAAGATCTAATTCAGCAAAAGGCAGCTTTTACTATCGTATATACAAAATATATGGAATGTGGATAGGAAAACATTTTTCTGTCATACTACTAGAAGTCGGGGTCATCCCATGAAGACGATTGGTGGAAGATTCAGGACAGATAAAAGGAAGTACTTCTTCACGCAGCGCATAGTTAAACTATGGAATTCACTACCACAAGATGTGATTACCACCAATTTGGATGGCTTCAGAAGGAGGTTAGACAAATTCCCAAATGAGAAGGCTGTCAAAGGTGACTAGTCCTGACGGCTATATACTACCTCCAGTGTAGAGGCAGTGTAATTATATCACTTGCTGGGGAACATGGGTGGGAGGGTGCTGTTGCATTCATGTCTTGGCTGTGGTTTCCCGTCAACAACTGGTTGGCCGCTGTGTGAACAGAGTGCTGTACTGGATGGACCCTTGGTCTGATCCAGCATGGCTCTTAAGTTCGTATATCCTAGCCTATTCCAACCTGGTGTCCTACAGATGTGTCATCCACATGCTGGCTAAGGTGAATGGGAGTTGTAGTCCAATACATCTCCAGGGCACAATGTTGGGGAAGGATGTGAATGAAGATACAACAAGAAGTATCAGAAAAATGGACAAAATTTATTTTTGCTCCTTGTCAACCATTTTACAGTTTTGGTTTGGGGCATGCATACCGAACAATTATACAACATGAACTTTTTTTTAAAAAAGCTGGCTATAACATAGCAAAGCATGCTAAGTGAATTTGCGCAGACATTTCTTGAGTTCCTTTTTGTATGCCTTGAAGCTGAGACAGCATCATAGTCATCGGGCTAAGCATTTGCAGCCAACTGAATAAACCCAAAGGCACGCAATGCATTTTCTTCCTACATGTCTCACCAGATTATCAATTTGTTGGAATTGCACTGCAAAAATTGGCTTGGAAACTTTTGGCAAAAGCCAGCAGATTTTAGACTACACTGTGAGAAATTATTTAGATTAGAAATAAAGAATTGACTCCCCCCCCCCCCCGAAAGGAGAATATTTGATTAGGCAGGATCAATCATTATAAAGTGTGGGCAGAGGGGAGAGACATTCCTAAATTAGAAGCACTACCAAAAATGGGGGGTGGAGGATTTGGCAGAAGCCAGCCTCTGAAACTTGAATTTCAGTGGGATAAACAGGCCCTTAGAGAAGAGCTAGTAATTCAGGTTGCTATATCTGCATAGAGAAATGAAAGGCCTCCAAAAGGTTGTGGTCCTTACTGAGACCTTGACTGGGTTTGGACAATTGCAGTGAGGGATCCAACCATTGTGGCTGCTTCCCCTGCCCCCCCCCCCCCGATGTGCCATGTATGCGACTGCCATTTTCATTTTTGCCCATGCTGCAGCACAAGTTGGAATGTTTTCCAAAAGTGGTGTGTGGCCGGGGGGGGGGGGGGGGCAGGGCGTTGTATCCACCCTACAATCTCTACTGTGTGTAGATTTTGGTGCATGCTGCGTTGTTATCTCAGGCCCAGGTTGGGCACTTCTTGGCCACCATCAGAGGAAAGTGCAAGGCCATCATCAGCTGAGATCTTGTGGAAATTCTGGTTCTGTGAACCAGCGGCTCCACACGAGGCGCAGACACATGGCTGCTGCAATTCACGCAGTTATGGTGATCCTTTTTTTAAAGTGCTCTCCCCACAGGGATGCACCTGTTCATACAACCCAGCTCAGGTACAAAGTCCTCTGATAGCCCTTTGCACATCCATGGGCAATCACACGGAGGCCTATATGTATTTGGCTGGGCCTCAGAGTGACTTTTCCAGAGCCACTATGGACGAACCATGCCCTGCTGCAAATAAGTTCAGACCATTTGCCAAGGCCCCAAGATCACAAAGGGTCCACCACACAGGGACACTATTTTGACATGGCACAGGATATCCAGGGAGATTGGGGGCAGCATGAGAAGATTCTCCATTTAAATAGGAACAAGTCAAACCATTGGTCCACCTAGCTCAGTACTGTCTACATCACCCAGCCCCAATCAGTTGCCCTCCAGATGTTTGGGGCTACAACTCCCATCAGCCCCAGCCAAGATGACCAACAGACAGGAATGCTAGGAGTTGTAGTCCAAAACACCTGGAGTGTACTAGTTTGGGGAGAACTAGTCTACACTGACTGGCAGTAACTCTCCAGAGCCTCTTTCTTTACCCATTAACCATGTTAGTTGGGGCTGATGGGAGTATTCTGTCTGGCAGCAACTCTCCAAGATATCTGACATTCCAAACAGCTCCCCCTGTGCCCAAGAAGTGCCCTGAATAAACTTGTGATTGATGATGATGATGATGATGATGATGATGATGATGACGACGACTTTGTGTGTGGCCAGAAGCACTGTCTGCCATCATTATTCCTTTGAATACATTTGGATTCCATGTGGACCCAGAGACATTCTTAGAAAGTAAAGATGGCGGGCAGCTGGAGGCCAGCATTTTGCTTTGAAGTGCTCCATCCAAAAGTCATGGACCCCATTGCCACTGCTTGGTAAGGGTGGGGGAGGCTTGGGGATGGCAATGGAGTAATCAGGGGAGAGCTGGAAGGAGGAGAAAGTGGAGAGATCAGGCTTGTCTAGCAGTGACATTAACACAATGGGCGGAGGGAGTGGGGAGAATGAGACTGAGGTGGCCTGTGGAGAGCAACAGGAAGGGTTAGAGTGGTAGGGTGACCCAACCGACGTTGGGGGTGGGGTGGGGGTGGGGGAAGCAGGGAAGGGCTCCATGTCCATTTGTATATTTTGGAAGGAATGTGTGTTCTTGGTGTGTGTAGGAGTGATTGAAAAAGAGAGCTGGGGGGAGGGGAGTGATCCTGAACGTGTGAGAGAGAGAACTGTGGGTTCAAAGAAGTGGTATGTTTTGGGACTCAGACCCAACCTCTACTTTGTATTCAGGTTCTCGGTGAAGTTACTTGCCTTTCATCCAGTCTCTGTGAAATGAAAACAGTAAGGAGGTGCTTCCCGTTAGGTTCTTAACCATACGTCAATTTTAAGATGTGGTTCTTTTGGTCATTCTGGCCGCTGCTCTAGTGCGTGACAACCAAAATTCTCAACGGCCTTCTTTATCAACGCAGCTCAAATTGCTCAGATCTATGCAGTCCCCATGAGAATATAATTGTACTTCAACAATTAGATTTCCCCCACAATAGGGCCTGCAATTGTTTAATTATCCCCTGCAGAAATATCTTCCTGAAGCAAAGGGTCTTACCTCAGTGGAATCGTACTGTCATGGGGGGGGGGGGGCGACGACAGGAAAGTGCTGTTCAAAACAAACAAGCTCTTGCCAGTTTGCATCAGCTGAGGTGCTGAGATTTTACATCCTTGTGGCAGCTCCATTTTCTGCTCACTCTTTCCACTCATGCTTCATAACAATTCAGCTTGCAATAGTGATTTCCATGTGAATGAATCCCTCAGCTTTATCTGAATAGACGACTCTGTTTAACCAGTTGCTTCTCCAGGGGCCTAAACTGTCACAGACATTACGCATACTCTTCAGTCTGAAATGAGACAAGAGGGTTCCCCCCTCCACTCAACAATAGCCTAGATCAGTCTGTACTTGAGCCTGCTTACAAGCAGGCAGAGGCAATATCAAATAACTCACTGAACAGCCCATCAATAACCCCATTCATACTTTATAATCCTCAAACGTACTTCATGGTTCATTTGCTCAAATCTTTGTTTGAAGCTGCCATAATCAGGTGCCATTAGCCAGGATCCTGACAAATTGTTTGGAAGGTTCCATTTATGCAGAGAGAGAAATCCGAACAAAACCACCCAACTCTTCAGCAGCTGAAAAATAGCTATTTTGAGCAGACTCTCCTCTCAGAGGCCTACAGACAAACTTGAATATGCAGCTCAGGTCCAGTTCTTCGTCTATTTGCTATACAGCAGTGAAACATGAGCATGAAATGCAATTCAACATGTCTGTGTCTGGACAATGTGTTGATAATGATACGCTCTCACACGCTTACTGCTCAGCATTTAAAACACCGTTTGGATCAGCAAGTCCACTTCCAAATTAAAATTAAAGCTGTAATTATACAGAGGTACTTCTCCCACAAAGGTGTTGTGCCAGGAGTTGGGTTTCAAACCCCTTCCCACCCACCCACCCCGCCGCCACACACACACCTCAGTCATGTACAAACATGGTTAGTTGCTACTACACATTTTGGTTTCCTGGTGATATTCACAAAGCACTGTAATTAAAACAGCAAAGTTAAGTGATACCATTACATCTCTAGCCAGCTAGGCTGTCAGTGTTTCCTATTGGTAGGAAAGGTGAAAGAGGTTGAACCGCTGTGCTTCATACTCACAGGTGTATTTCTAGAATGCTAGAAAAGGTGTGCTAGCGGTTGATGTTGCTTTGAATAATATTATTGCAGACATAGGCTCAATTTGGACGACACGATAGTCAATGGTGGGGTAATAATCAACTTTACAGTTGTTCAACTAGGGAGTACTCCCCACACAAAATGGTAATAAATAATCAACTGTGGTGTGGATTAGGATCAGTGCTGAGTTGACTATGGCAGCATTCGGATGACACAATAGTCAAAACAACTGACGATTGTTTTCCCCACACCAGTTGTTTATTGTGTCGTCCGAACTGAGCCATTGTGTTTCCCATCCCGTATAGGTAGGCTTCAGGTTGGCTCCCCTGGGAACCTTGTGCTGAGCTTGACAGGACAACTACATGCTTGGAGAGGACAGGTGGATGGGCCAGAAGGATGGGCAGGAAGGAGCAACAGCAGGGGCAGGAGGCTCCAGACATTGGCAGTGGGGGTCCTGTATGTATGGGAGCCTCAGCAGATGTCCAACAATGCTGACCTTGACGCCACTCCTGGGGAACAAGGAGGCATCGGATAGTGCTAGTCTGGGCCTATCTACACTACTGCTTTAAAACGGTTTATCACAGTTTTAAACCGGTTAATAACAGTTATAACCGGTTTAAAACTATTATAAACCGTTTTAAAGCAGTAGTGTAGATAGGCTCACAGCCTCAATTTCTACAGAGTATACACTCCCTGGATGTATTACTTGCCAGTCAGCATAAAATCTCTCTCTCTCTCTCTCTCAGGCTAGCCTTATTCCCAAATGCAGAACTGCTTGTTCCAGCCCTCATACTAGTGGCTATCAATGACTATTAGGGCCCATTAAATAAGCACTTTTAGCTAGAAAGCTGTAACACGAAATGTAACACAATAGCATTTCTATACCAATATATAACTTTTCTAAGCAAGGCTGTTAATCAACTGTTAATCCACTGTATCTAGCTTTGTTTTCATCGCAGAATTGAAGTCCGAATACTATATGAACAGCGTTTCCTATCCTGCTTTTCCATTCCATAACCTCTAGGTGGCACTATGGTACAGCGGAATAACACAAATACAGAAGTGAAAAAGTGGTTTCTTTCACTTTTTCAATTACATGGCGCATTTTCCGAGCTCTACAATACTTGCTGAAAATGCTCTTTAGATACAGAAGCGAAACCAGAAGATCATGATGTTGTCTAAAGAACCCATAAGCAACCATGAATAGGGAATGACAAATGCACAATAAATGCCTTATGTAGAAAAGCCCATAGTCTTAATACTGCAGGCGCTCAGTCTTCCTTACATCTGAAAGGAACAAGCTTCATCCCAATTCTGAGAAATAGCCTAATCTTCAGGAAGGACTCCTGGAAGGACTTCTTAGCAGTTTGGGAAGTTGGCGAGATACATGCCAAGTAGGAGCTTCGTTGAAACATTGAAAACATTCTTATACTTATGCTTTTCCATTTTCTCTGTTTGAATTATGCAGAGCAAATGCTTTATCCCTTCCAATCCGAGCTCATATACACTCCCATGTGGAAGATAAATATCTGTCTTCCCTGCTCTTACAAGCGGGCTCAAATAGAAAATAATCTGCATAACACTGATGACTCCTAGTTTTCATGTTGGCTTACTGTAATAATCAGAGGGCACTGATTCATGAATGGTCCAATATTTTTCTCACATCTTCTTTACGTACCATACGCTCATTCAGTAACATCTGTAATCTAAAGTTACTGTTGAATAAATTATTTTAAATGCCCAGGCATGCGATTGAAAGGCTATTGAAGCTTAAGAAGGAAACCTCCCATTGCCTTCAGGGAGCTTTGGACTGGATTACAGATAACTAACGTTTAGCAAACAAGGAACAACTCTTTCCTCATTTCAAATGAACCAAAAGGCAGAAATGAAAGGTAGGTACAGAACATCCTAGTAACATTAATTGATGAGAAAATATTTCCAGAGAATATTTGAAATTTACCTAGTACAGCGATTTTCAAAATTCCTATCTTCAGGAAGCCTTTTCCACATCTGGAAAAGGATTCCAGGGTTCCTTGGGACAAAGTGTGAAAAATCACTGACTTAGGGCACAATCCTATGCATGTTTAGACAGAAACAAGTCCTACAACTCCCAACGTTCCTCAGCCAGCTGTGCTTAGCTGGGGAACGCTGGGAGTTGTAGGACATTTTTTCTGTCTAAACATGCATAGGATTGTGCCATAAGAACTGCTGTCCATCAACAATTAATATCTGGTCAGCAGACCGGTCAGTAACACAGGTCATTTGGTCACAGTCTTCCACAGCATGGTAAGCTGTACTTTAAGTTATACTAATAATTTCAAAATTTGCATCATTACATATACATTAGCATATGCAAATGTTAAGCAAATAATTGTCCTCTTTTGGGGTGATGTTTTTTCTCTTTTTTTAACATTTAATACTTTTTTCTGTCTAAACTTGCATGGGAATGCACCTTTAGAAGAATTTAAATGCTCAGTAGTAGAGCCCCTGCTTTGCATGTGGAAGGTTCCAGACTCAATCGGGGGCACCTTCAGGTATGGCTGGAAAAACTCCTGCCTGAAATCTTGGAGATCAGCTGCCAGTCAGTGTCGACAATACTGGTCTAGATGTGCCAAAGGTCTGACTCAGTATAAGCAGCTGCCTATGTTCCTAGAGTGGTGCAGTTAGGGCTGGACCTTGGAGCTAAAGTCCAGAGCCCCAAGTTCCAGGGGCCCTCAAATGAGTGGCAGGTGCAGAAGCAAATTCCTTTTCGTTGCTTAGTCATGATTTAAGTAAGTAAAATGCAAAACTGTAAAACGGTACATGCTGAGAGGATTTTAAAAAATAATAATAATCAGGGCTGGAAAGCATTTTTGTTATTGTTGTTCTAAGTTGTCAGGAATTCAGAAGCAGTTTTAAAGCATGGAATGGCGGTTCAACACGGAGGGGTGCAACACGGCGAAGAGAAACGTTTCTGCAATACAGACGGCCATCTAGAAGGCATCTGCAGAAGAGCCCTTCTACATGACGTATTTATTGCGCAATCATGCTTCTTCACTCACGGTTGTTCATGGGTGTTTTATATGATGACGTCATCCTCCAGGGCTTTGCAACCATGTTAACGTTGCGTTTCAAATCGAGAAAAGTCTTTTGTACGGGGAAAGGCGGAATGAAACCCTAGTGTAGTTGAGCAATTCCGCTATACCACAGCACCACCTAGAGGTTCTGAAATGGAACATATAGAAGGCAGGGAAGGAAAACCCCAGGAAAAACATGTGTAGAGGATCAAAAAGTGGCAGGTTAAAAGCCTCATGTAGAAAAGCCCCAAGTGCAGGGTCTTAAATTGCTTGGCTGCACCATTAGGTTAAATATACCTAAGAAGATGCCTGCCCAATAATACCATACCTAATTTGTTTAATTTGTTTTTAGCTGTGTATATTTATTGTTTTACATTGTTTGTATGATTTTATTTGTATGCCGCCCTGAGATCCTTGTGATACAAATGTTTTAATAAATAAAAACTTACCTGTAATAATATAGACAACTTTCTTACCAACCCTGAGCCTATGATCTTTTTACTAGGTGTAAACAGGCAAAGTAAAATATTAGAATCATGAACATAGGGCTGTAAGGAGTCCTTTAGGATCACCAAATCCATTCTCAGTATTGCACTTTACTTAGGCTGCAATCCTATACACACTTACCTGCAAGTAAGTCCCACTGAATTCAGTGGGACTTACTTCTGAGTAAACTTGCATAGCATTGCTCTCGTGGGGTGCAATCCCATGTATGTTTATACAGGGAAAAAGTCCTACAACCCCCGGCATGCTCCAGCCAGCATGTTGGAAGTTATAGAACTTTTTTCCTGTCTAAACATGCATAGGATTTTTTACCCTTAATCATTTAAATCCTCAGCCCTGCGATAAGGCACTTTTTGCGAAGATGTAGACACCTACTGGCTTTACATTTGCCATTTATATGGCAAAAATAACTTCCACGATGAGAGGATAAACATATGATGGCACGTGTCAAAGCATATCAAGTAAGATTTATGGGAATTTACAATACAAGCTAAAAGTGGCAAATTCATTAAATCAAGTGACTGCAGATGAAACCCACTGAAACCAATTGTTTAACTCTGGGTTAGATTGTAGCCTTAGTCTCCAGTCTTTTCAGATCTGAGAGGATCTCTCTTTATCCCTGGCCTCTAACACAAGGCCCACATCTAATTTTTAAAAATATAAATATTTTATCATTTTCTCTCTCTCCATCCTTCTCCTTCTCTTAAAAATATACAATAAAACTTGAAAATTTTGGCACTGCCACTGAAGTGACCAGTTGGTGTGTGTGGATAGTGTAATTATACGGTTTTATCACTAGATGGCACTGGGCGTGTATCAGGGTGGAGACTGGTGTTTTCTCTTATTGATTTGTTCTTGTTTAAGAGAGACAATGAAGTTAGGTCTAACTTCCTGACTAGTGTGTCCTCTAACTGACTTGTGGGCCAAAACCCACCATTTGAAGACCATTATTAAAATCTACTGTTCTCCAGGCCATTCTTGTATAATTGCCATGATTGTGCTGTTCTGTATTGCCTTGGAAAACACTGGAACAGATTACCTTAGGCTTTAAGGGTAAAATCTCAAGAGTTCCTATCCTTCTGATATTCAGATCCATAGCAACAAAGGAAAAACATAATATGGGGTATGAAATGCAGAAAGTTCAAGCGAAAGGAAATCTATTAAATTGCGAGTGTTAGCCATTGTCATTCCACATACAGAAGTTTGAACCAAACTTTGGCCTCCTTGAAAAGGACTCCATACTCTCTCCTCAGAGAGATGGAACAGCAGAGCAGGAACTGCTCTCATTATGATTATGGACAAGGTCTCATAACATGAGGAAATGGCTCCTGTAGCTGATAGGAGCCAAAGTTCCAAAACCAAAACATATGGCATTGGTAGTAAGAACAGGCCCTGAGAACATCCTGACTCAAATCTATCGAAATTCGGAGACAGGTTGTAAAAACCTTCCTTGACCTATGATTGGTTAATTATTGAGGAAGAAATTCAAGGGGTGGTAACTCTTCCCGATGACAGAAATGCAAGGGCCAGCCTTCTGCAACCTGCACTTTGGCTGGGGCTGATGGGAGTTGTAATCCAAAACAGCCAGAGGGCATGAAGTTGGGAAATACTGGTATAGACTTTTAGGAGAACTTTGCACATCCTTGAAGATGCCACAAGAAAAGTAAAATCTCCCAGAGTCCCTTCACCAAATGAACACAGAAGACCAGCTATATTAGTTAATTATTGCGCTTTTAGCTTTGATTTTACATATTTCAAATATTGTAATGTATGGACTTTTATATTGATTATGATGTATTTTAATCTCCGATTCTGTAAACTGTTTAGAAATAACTTTAGATATGGTAAGTAGGATATAAAATTATTATTATTATTATATTGCCTTGAATGTTTGTAAACAATCTAAGTATTATCATTACCACCATCATCATCATCATTTCTATACAACCCAATAGCTGAAGCTCTCTGGGTAGTTTATAACAATTGTATTGTTGTATGTTAGCTACTACGAGTCTAATAGAACAAATTGAGCCCATTCGTCATTGACTACAGCTCTACTTCACCCCTGTTGAGTAGGCTGACCATATGAAAAGGAGGACAGTGCTCATGTAACTTTAACAGTTGTAGAGAAAAGGGAATTTCAGTCGGTGTCACTTGTATGCAATTAGTTCTGGTGAAATTCCCTCTTCATCACAACAGTTAAAGTTGCAGGGGCCCTGCCTTCTTTTGTATATGGTCACTCTAGTATAGTGCCTATAACTTTAACTGTTGTGATGAAGAGGAAATTTCACCAGGTACTAATTGCATACAAATGACACCGACTGAAATTCTCTTTTCTCTACAACTGTTAAAGTTACATGAGCCCTGTCCTCCTTTTCATATGGTCAGCCTACTGTTGAGTAAGAATAGAGAAAAATAACAGGTTGACAAGGCTGATCTATAGGCACCTGTTATAGGTGAGTCAGGAGCTGGAAGCCAGGAATTGAGCTGAGGAGTCAGAGTCAAGGATATCAGAACCAGGGAACACATCATGCTGAGGAACAAATCCAGACCGGGACCACAGGGCAGTGACCTGTCCCCTCCATGCTGTTTTCCCACTGAAAACCATCCTGGCAGGCTTCCTACTTGTGTGGAGGAGCCCCTACACTCATGCATCTGTATGTACTCAGGGCCCCTTCACACCTATTCAGGATATGTGGTGGCTGGGGTGTGCGGCTGGCATATGCATCAGGGTTCAGGGAGCATGGGTACCAGTTGCAATCCCACTCCCCCGTCATGAATTTGGTGAGCATGTAGGAGGATGTTGTCTGAACATCCCTGTTGGAACCAGAATTTGAAAGGAGGGATTTACACCACAGGTGGGCAACTTATGGCTCTCCAGATGTTTTGGTCTAAAATTCCTATCACTCTTAGCCAGCATAGCCAATAAATGATGGGAGTTGTAGGCTAAAATGTCTGGAGGGCCACAAGTTGTCTATCCCTGCTTTAGATGGACCCTGGCTAGAAATAGGTCAGGAAATGTAGCCCATTTATTTGCGTCAAATCTTTGGATAGGGAGCGGTACATAAATATTTTAAGTAAACAAACAAACAAATAAATAAATTGTATTCCATTGTTCTAGCAGGGGTATTCATGCTGGGCTGGAAGTTGAATAAAGCAGTATAAAATAACACCAATAAACAGTGTACTCAGCAAATAAAAGAGATGTGTGTGTGTATTTTCATATAAACACTTTAGGAGTGTGAAATAGTCAACAGCAACATGATTCCTGGAATAGATCAGTTTTAACTGCCCTGCAAAAACAAAAACATCACCCAACAATGAAACTAGGACCGAACTCCCCCAGGATATCATTCCATAGTCTGGTGCTACTACAGAAAAGTCCCTGCCTTTTGTACCCACCAAACATCTGACAATGGTGTAGCGGATAATAGGACATATATGTTAATATCAAACCTCAGGCTGGTTCATATAGCAGGAGGAGGTTCTTAAAGAAGTCTAGTCCCAGACTGTCTGAACCTTTAGGGCTTTAAAGATCAGAACCAATACTTTATACTGAGCCCAGAAACAAACAGGTAGCCAATGAAGATGGTTAACCATGGTTAAGGCCATTGTGGTGCGTGTGTTTGTGTGGGTGGGTGAGAGAGAGAGAAAGAACCCTCAAATGCAAGGGAAAGGCCTGAGGTGGGGAGTGGGTGATCCCATAGCCATTTAAACTGGGCCTTTGACAGTTCTGAACCCTAGAACAGGATCAGTGACTTCATGAGGCACCTCTAAAGAAAATGTGGATTTTCTCATGTAAGAGATTTTGGTTCAGATTATGTAATGTCTGAGAGAGAGACACACAGAGAGAGAGAGAGAGAGAGAGAGAGAGAGAGAGGAGTTAACATTGTGTAATTAACATTAAAATCATACCCAGAAATGTTTCATTTTACATATTGATTTCAGATTCTGTTGCTAACCAAATATTTGTGTGTCACAGAACTGCCTTATTTAAAATGCCTCATTTTATTACATGGATTTTCTACTTAAGTGCTATTGATTAAATCCCAAACAAGTTACTAAAATAAATGTGCCAAGAGTCCTGCGTACAGTGATCACAATACAAAATGAAAACCCCTGTTCATTATTATAGGAGTCTAGGGACTTGATTCACATCTTGGATCCAAGCAAGGCCTTAAACATGGGAAAGTAATTGCATGTTCACATTTATAAGTAAGTAATATGGTAAAGTTTTTGTTTTCCATACTGGAGTGTCCTTGCTGCTGCTAGTTCCCTCTGAGCTATGAAAAGATCTCACAAGCTGTTCATGACCTCATGCTTCCTGGAATTTTCCTAAATGCATGGGAAAGTACAGAGCAACTTGTCATAAAGTCCTAGGAAGGAGAATGAGATTGAACAAAAATAAACGCCTGTCTCTGCTTCAAGCAACTTGGTAAGGAATTGCACATAGTCCAGAGGTTACACATTAAGGCTGCAATCCTATGCATATATCTAGGTTGGCCACTTATGCACTGCCAAAAAAGAGGATGAAAAAGGAGAAAAGACTTGTATGATATTTGTATGTGCTAACTGACATGTGTAGATGCCCATTCTGGGTGCTTCCAAATGAGGCTTTTATAGTGCCATCACCCTGCCTCATTCAAAAGAATTTACGGTGGGGGTTTCCATCTGAAGATGTCTTCCACTTGTAGTTCTCCTGTATTTTCCCACCATTTCTCCTGTCTTTTTTTCTTACTGCAGAAAATCAGTTACTTAGAGATCAATCCTATGGTTCCTGGATTAGGGTGACCATATTTTGGAAACCAAAATGGAGGACAACATGGTCAGCCTCCAAGGGGCATGTCCAGCACCAAGGGGGGGGGGGGTGCCCACGTGAACATAGCCTTGGTCACATGTCTGATTTTACAGCACACAATTAAGACAAATCTGTTCTACGTAACATCTTAATGTTAAAATCACTGAAATAACAAGTGAGACATTCAATGTATCTGAAATTAACTCCACTCACTTCTACTTTTGTAGCCTTTGCTGTACTTTGTTGCTATACTCTGTGTGATACATTCTCCCCTTCCCTCAAATATCTTTTCTGATTGTATCCTCACTCCACTGCAAGCAACTGCATAACAGGGCTTGCTGCTGGCTGGCTGGCTGACTCTTTTATTTTTAAAGTTCAATTTTTTTTAAAAACCTTGTGTATGATTGTCACAGGTTTCTCTATTCTAACATTAGGATGGGTGTTGTGGGTGGTAGACACTACTTCACCCATCACACTTCTCACTTATATATGTTAGCTTCTCAAGGCTTTTGCATGGGCACCACTTTTCACACCCAGACTTTGAACTCCTGTCTACTTCCTGCACAAACATGTGACTCTGAGATCCTCTTTTTAATGCTCTGCATTACATGCCAGCACCGTGGCACTAAGTTACAACAAGTGTCTCTGGGTCGTCTGTGCAGCCTCTAATGTCTCTCTCTCTCTAAGTAATGGCACCCAAATCAAAGCCTCCAGCCTCAAACAATCAATCTCCCTCCCTCTTCCAAAGTCTCCCAACAGTCCAGCTGGGCTGTACACTTGTACCCTGTGGGCGGGGGGGAAGGGTGCCAGCTTATTGCTTGGTTACGTCTGGTGACTCTTACTTTAAAAAACACCTCCGCCACCAGCTGCCTCTGCCTGCACCAACACTGGACTCTGAGAAACCCTTAAAAGGCTCTGTGTGGCACTCCAGCCTCTCAGGGCTCAGCTACAGCCATCTCTGAATTTTGTCTTCAGTCTAACTCAGTCTCTAAGAGATATGCCAGCCAGCCAGCCAAAGCCTCAAATCTATCCATTTTTCTCTGACTTGCACTTCAAACGTTCTGCATTGCATGCCAGCAGTGCAGACAGAACCTGGCTCACAAGTGAACAAAGTGAAGTTGAAGGGAAGGGGTAGCGAAGCAAAGCAAAGCAACGACATGCCAGGTTCCAACATCTGCAGCAACAAGAGATGAGAGCTTCTCTCTTGACTGGCACCTCGCTGTTGGTCATGAGAGTTTTTCTCTAAGGATGACCCTTCATCACCCATGGTGTGGAACTCTTGAGAAAAAGACCTCTGGCCCGTTCTGTTTTGCCCTGTGGGTTGCTTTGACTAACCTCTCCTTTCCCACATTTTGATCTGTGGATGCCTCTCCTCTGCTGAGCTCCAAGTGTCCAACTGCCCACCAAATCTACAACAGGAAAGGTGCCATGCTTGCCCAGCACTTCTTAGCTACAAACTTGAGATCTCCTTGATGCCAAGGGCTGAAACTACTCAAGGTGCAAGACCCCAAAGAGGAGGTCTGACAACCTGAATTTGAAGAGTATGGCTCCAGTGTTTTTTAAAATATATATTTTAAATCCTCAAAATTTAAACTAAACCTAAAAATCAACAGATGAACAGATATGCTTGAAACTTGGCATGGCTAAAGCCCTACTTAAGAACTGTCATGATGCCAAGTTTCATCTCCTTATCTTTAAAAATGATGGTTTTCAAAAATAATAATTTTAAAACCTCAATTTTTTAAAAATTCCTAAAAATCAATAGATGAACAGATCTGCTTGAAACTTGTAATGGCCAAAGCCCTACCTAAGGGCTATTATGTTGCCAAGTTTCTTCACTTTATCTTTAAAAATGACAGAGCTGTAAGCTTTTTTTGTTAATTCCCATTTACTATAAAGTAGAGCTGCCCTTTGGGAAGGGGGAGGATGGGAAAAATCCGGATTTTCCTTCAGATTTCATAATTCCCCCTTCCTGGATTTGTTACCAAAAATCCTGACATGTCCTGGTTTTTCCTGACACATGGTCATCCTACGATGAGCACCCCAAGGACCATAGGATGGCTTGGAAAACCCGTCTGAGGTCAGAGATAGCACTCCAGTCTTGGAAGGAGGAGTCGGATATCCGACCCCCACCCCTCGCAGCTGGTGTGGGGAGAACTGTTCCAAGGTCCCTCCAAATAGGATCACAACTGGCATACCAATCTAAGCTGGTAAAATGGCCAGTTTAATTAAATTCAATGGGACTTACTTCTGAGTAGACATGAATAGGATTATGATGTAAAGTTCTTAAGCGCAAATGTAAATTTGCAGCTAACACTGAAAAATGTAATGTGACAACATGTGTTTGCAAATACATGTATCATACAATTACACTTGACCGGAAGCCATGATTTATGGAATGTATACTTGGTGGCAAAGCTAAGTTCATGTCTGTGCCATGTTTGATAAGGCCCTAAATCCTCATCCTCTTAAATCAAGGGTGGACAACTTGTGGCTCTCTACAGTTCCTAGTCAGCATACCCAATGGTGAGGGAAGATAGACGGCCAAAATATCTGTAGGGCTACAAGTTGCCAACTCCAGTCATACACTGTTGGAATCCGTACAAGTGATCTCTACTATTTTTGCAGATGGATACAGAACATAGCAGGTTCTGTTCAGATCAAAAATTCCACGGATCTTAACAACTTCAGATTCTGTCATCTCGTTCAGACCCATCCTTAATCATTTCCGCTAATCCCTGAACTAATTAAAAGGTGAAGCCATTTTGACAAATTGCTAAATAAGCTTTGTCCAGTAAACATATCTCAGCTAGATTGGCTTTTCATTTCTGGTTGTTTGAATCAAATGAGATTAGACATACTTAAGAAAGCAGCACTAATCTGATAACCACTTTAGCACAGAGGGCAACAAACCTTCCGCTAAAACAGAAGGTTTCAATGTTTTCTATACAATGTTATTTCATCTGAGTGGGTGGGTGAGAATACTTTTTTAAGGACTTCTTATAGAGGGTCAAATACACAAATGATTTTCAGTTTGGCTTCTTCTGGAATGTATAATTCTGCGTTCACAATCACAAGCCAACCTTTGTAGGTTAAAATGAACAGGAAAGCAATGTTAATCTGGAGGCCAGATACAGCAAGTTTTGGAGTGCAATTTGAGACTCCCATATGTTGAATAAATTTTGTTCCTAGCCTGGATCACAGTAGGTGCTTCAATAGCCCCCCCCCCCCACCGATGATTAGAATTAGTGTGGATTTTCCTAGCCTAACAAAAATTAATTGACATAGCTTAAGTGTAAGCTGCAAAAGCTGTAATGAACAATAAAGTAATTTTTGAAAAACTAAGGATTAATCTCTTTTGGTTTATAATAAACCAAAAGAACATGGAAACTTATGATTTTTTTTTAAAAAAATACTTCGTCTGAGTTTTCCATATTTTAAATTTACCTTTCAAAGCTTCCCCAGAAACTATTGTTTGGTCCATTAACCTGAAAAATTGGCATGGAACAGGGTGATTAAATGTGCTTTCATCCACTTCCTTACTTCCCACTGAACTGCCTACCACAGGCTCAATGGATCCATTAATGACACATTGTATATTAAAGTACAACATAGCCACCAAATGTAATTTAGCACCTAGCAGCTTCATGAAAATGATATGCAAATTACATTATCTAAATGCAGCACACCCATGCAAATTATTAGTGGCTTTCCAGTTCACGATGCATTGCTAAAGTGGACTCTGGTGGTGCCGGACACATTGGCCCATCCCTGGCTCAGGACAATAGGTGACAGTGTCTGCAGAGAATACGTAATGCCTGCATTGTACTCCCTTTGAGTCTATCTTGCACTTTGGTACCCCCTTGTGGCCCGCAGCATTTATTGCCGTTCTCAATGCTTCGAAGAAGAAGGTTAGTGCTGTGATGCTGATACATAAAAGAATAATGATGTGTTAAAGGACAGCATGATGCCTCCAATGGAGATTTAACTCAAAGACTGAATATCAAAAATCCTTCCTACTGTAAATAATGAAGACTCCCCCCTCTTCAACCTAACACTTAGGAGTTCATTTTATCAAGTTAGATGAATGAAGCATAATTCACGTGTATATATCTGTTCCTTTGGCTTATTTCCTCTAGTAATACATATTTCCTAAGCCTACTCCAATTTTGCGTACATAAAAGGGTACTTTGCCAGCAGCAACAACAACAAAACAAATCCTTCACAACTCCTGGAGTTGTGCCTATATTTTTGTTTCTGTCAGCAGAAAGAAGAAAAATCATGTGAGATTATTTTCTAAACTGTGCTACTCTTAAAACAGTGAAAAAGGGACATACACCATTGGAATTATACAGATATTCCTGCTAAGTTTTCTATCCTCTTCTGAGAGCCTATCTACACTACTGCTTTAAAAGCAGTAGTGTAGATAGGCTCTGACTGCAGCAAATTGTAGATATTTGCGTGTTCATTTGTCTCACTTCCACTCTGTTAATTGTAGTCATCTGACAAAAAAGTTCAAATCCACCCATCCAAAGGTAAATAAATGATCCGTTCATTTCCTTTTCATTTTTTCCAAGGAAACTGAAATGCTTTGCTAAAACACAATGCACTTACTTTATGCATAGTAAGTTAATGCCCTGATTTGCAAGCAAGAACAAGACACAGCATATTTAAACCACTGCTTTCTTAGACAACTTCCCAAATAACACAGTGTATATAAAACAAGAAAATACAAAGTAACGTTTTGCTGTTTTAATATGTGTGAAAATATTCTTTTCTATTTTTAAATGCAGAATAACCGTCTTAGCTGAGACACTTTCTCCCCCCCCAGGCAACATTTTAAATCATTCTGACCTGTAAAACACATAGACATGCTAGCTCAGTAAAAGAGTCCTCCTGATAAATAACAATTAGCCCATTTGTTCAATAACCAGAGATTGCTGCTTTGAATACTAAGAGAAAAGAACACATAACATTTCTTACCATTCAAATTGGCTACCATGTTCCACTAATGTATCCTTGAAACTGAAATATCCTCTTGTTGAAAGACACACCTTGAAAAGTCCTTCCAACCAATCAACAATCAGACCTGCTCAGATGTCAACAGCTTAGGAATCATGCAGTGAGAGACAAATTCTATTTTTTTCTTTTGATTTGTTTCCTAAGACTGAAAGAAATAAACAAAGATGTGTCTTGTTCCAAGCAAGGTTAAGGATTTATTGTATACCTCTTCAGAAATATTTACATGCAAAGTATAATACCCCCCAACTGCCTTTGATAGTATGCTGTAATAAATCAAACAGAGCCAGAGAGAGAGAGAGAGAGAGAGAGAGAGAGAGAGAGAGAGAGAGAGTTGGGATATATTGCATTAGAAATTCCTGCAGGCAGGGGAGGGAGAAACTCATATATATACACACACATACATATACACATAAGATATAATTCAGACAAAACTAAGCACATTTAACCATCTGGTCTAAGTATCTAGGTTTACTCCTACATAAATCCAGTAAGTCCAATAGGACTTACTCCCAAGTAAGTGAGTGCAGGCTTACAGCTATGGGGTCCAATCCTGTCCATATTTTATTGGAAATACATTCAAATTAATTCAGTGTGGGAGTTATTCCCAGATAGGTATAGCCTGAGTTCCACTAATGGGACAAAGTCAGTCTCTGTCTGTCTGTTGCATTTCTATACTGCCTTTCTGAAGCCAACCAATGTAGTTTACAAAAATATCAGAAAATAAAAACCATAATCCAAACAATTTTAATGAGCTGGTGTTTAATTCACCCATTGAAATCAATGGGACTAAAAGGTATACATTTGGTAGCTCAGACACACTTACAAACTGATTATATTAATAGTTCTGAAGCTCAGATTAATTCTTAAGAAATTAATTCAATCACTCTCTTTTTAAAAAATCAGATTTCTATTTCTTCTAGAAATGTCCCAGTTAGGTTGCAATCCTATACCTACTTACTTGGACTAATCCACATTGCACTCAATGGGATTTACTTCTGGGTAGACATGTAAAGGATTGTACTGTTAATATGTTAAAACTTTGTAATGTACACAAACAGAACCCAAAGACTGACTGCCATGGTCAAAGCTCTGTCTGCTCCTCTACTGGTGTAGCTAGTGCTAGAGATTTGAGCATGTTTTCACTCCATTCCCAAATCAGAAAGTCACAGAACACATGCAGACTTGTCCTGTGGAGCGTTCTTGAAAGTCTTGCTCAGTGGGTTCAAAAGGACTTACTCCCAAACTGGTGTGTATAGGATTGTGACTTTCAGCTTATAGAGATTGGCAAAAGGTAGAATGCTATGCTTAAACTTTCCACAGAGTTGTTAAAAGGGGGGGGGGGGGGTTGCATCATTTAATCCAGAAGTCCTCATGACTTAAATCCTTAAATAATAAAAAATAGTTTGAATTTCCATGAACATAATCATGGCAAAAAACAATCACATCTCCTCTCATTCTAGACCATAGGTGCTGAGGAAGTCCAAATAGCCCCCAAATCTCCTAAAATTAGATGGATATACCAATTAAGTTTATGAATGTCTACAGGAGGTGGCACATATTCCATATCAACACTCTTTTACTTTATTACCATTCCTACTTTTATAATAGATTAAATAAATATGCTGCGATGGACATTGAGGGAAGGGGACACATCTGATTCTTTCCCCTGATATTAGCTAGGTTCTTCCGCTGCTGTATCCTTGGAACTTAAATATCCTCTTGCGGAAAGACACACTTTGAAAAGACATTCCAGTCAATCATGTTGACATTGGGCGATGCCTGAAAAATGATATCTATTTTCCCACTTGTTGGACATGCACCAGTGAATTCTGACAATCACATTCAGGCAGTGATCAGCATTCACTGGCATGTCTGAATTTGTGGACACTTACAAAGATTCTCATCTGGGATTGCCGACGTTCACCAAATTGTGGTCATTCGCTGTCCTGTAGATTCTGTAAGAAATGCTGCCCTTCACAGTATCCTTTTGATGATTTATTTTAATCAACACCCATTGCCTGCTAACATTTTTGAAATAATATCAAATATCCCAAAGGAACAATGTGACACATTATTTCAGCGTAATGTCAGAAAGTAGGAATATGCCATGCTGTTAGAACATAAGAATGAAAATGGCACATTCATTTCACAGAAAGAAGCCTTTGTCCGGTGCCATCTGCATAAAGAGCCTTTGATGTTCTGTTTTTGAGCTTCCTCAAATTGTTGTCTCCACTGACGGGTTGCAGTAAATTTTGTGCTCCGCTGTCCTATGGGGGAGAATGTAAGAAAAGGCTGACGCTGCTTGGAGTTCATCACAAATTCAAGGGTAGAGGTATCTCCCACGAGGTGGGAAATGCACATATTTCTTAACAAACGGACTGACGCCATAAAGAACCTCGATGGGGGGCCTTCTCTGTAGAGGCACCCACCCTCTGGAAAACCCTCCCTTGTGTGGTTCGGGAGGCGGAAAATGTAACATCCTTTATACACCTCCGGAAAACATACCTTTTCACATAGGCTTTCCCTGGACTTTAAGTTAGTTGGTTTTACACTGTATTTTTTAAAACTTGTAATGTTTTAAATTTATCTGATGCTTGTGGTATTTTATGGTTTTAATTGTGCATTGCCCAGAGAGCCTTGGCTAATGGGCAGTATAAAAATGTAATAAAATAAATATGAAAATATGATTATTTCTTCTTTTTAAATAAAGTTTTTTTTGTTTTGAAATAGTAGGAATAATATATCCATATATGAAGATTTCCATAGATACATACTTTAACATGCTTGGAATACTATTTAGAAATAGCTGCCATTTGACAGTGTAGTCCAAGGGTAAGCAACCTGGTGCCCTCCAGATGTTCTGAACTCCCATCAGCCCCAGACACCATAGTCAATGGTCAGGTATTATGGGATTTGTATTCCCATAATTACATCGAGTTAACCCTGGTGTAACCCAATAAACACAACTTAATTCAAACAAAAATCTGGACAGCTCTTTGAAGATCTAGGTTGCTATCATACCAGAGTTTTTATCCCGCAATTTACCGGGGCTTTTGCTTCCAAATTCTTTGAGGGTTTAAGATTAATTCCTTTACACAGGTAGACACGTGCGTTGATTCTGGAACTTAATTTGTCTGCAAGTTTTATTTATTATTTATTTATTTATTTATTTTTATTACACATTTATATTGCCCAACATCCAAGGCTCTCTGGGCAATTTACAATTAAAACTATAATATACAAAAATCAAGATTTAAAAATTAAAAAATTTAAAAATATCATATAAAAACAGAATAAATTATAGTCCAGGGAAAGCTTGTCTAAAAATGTATTTTCAGGAGGATTTGAAGGATGTTACATTTTCTACCTCCAGACATGCATGAGGGAGGGTTTTCCAGAGGGTGGGTGCTATGTTTCATTATACATCCACCTAATGGCAATGCCGTACAGTGCAACTCCATCATTACACACCGCCAATATATTGGATTAACACTCCTTGCCACGTTATCTCTAATCTTTTAAAAAGAGGGTTAAAGGTCAAAATGTTCAGATGTCCTGGAGGTTGATGTCATGTAAAAGACCCGCAAACATCCGTTTCATGGAGAAATGCTCCTGACCAGCACAAAATGAATCCGAAGAAAACTACATTATCATACAAGACTAATGATGAATGAATAATAATTCAAACAAATAGCTTAGCTGCAGTATGGGCAACCTTCCCTTACTCCCCATCCACTTCTTTACAACTAAATTGCATTAAGGGTACAGCACTATGAATAAAATGTTTTGATCAAAACATGCGTTATATTTTTTTCAAGATGTCACTTTTCATATCTTCTGCACTTACAGATTCCTCCTTCCCTTTCTTCCTGCTTCTTTATCAAGCTACCCATGTGCAAGATGTTCCAAAAGGCCATTTCATCTTCTCAGCTGATCTTTGCAGGAAATGTGTCACATTTTAAAATTTAAAGTGACTGCACTTCTCTTGGGGTAAAGTCGCCAAGTTTAAAAGCAATCACTCTTTGGACTTGGATTATTTGGCAATATTAATATCAAAGCTAGAATGATTCTAATAAGAGTGTAACATTGGATACTAGTCTTTGGTAATACATGAACGAACACAGAATCAAAAGGGCTACACAGATTACATAGAAGGCTTTCTCATCGGTGCCACACCTCCTTCGGCTTCCCACTTCTTCCTTGTGATTCTATTCTACAAATGTTACTGGAGGGCTGTGAGATCCAGGCATCAGGAAGCAGTAACCACTACTGTACTGGCAATGCATGAACTGGGTAGTGCCTTTGTTTTCAGAAAGCTCAGGCCCAATGCACTTTGAGCAGTGAATGCGCTGGCTCTATTATTGTTGCAAATGAAGTTGTCTCTTCTAGCATTTGGGGGAGGGTTGTTTTGTTTTTTCACTGATTGCTTCTTCTTCTGGTTTTACTATCATGTCTGACTCCTTTTTGATGGGCTACTCTAGTGTAATCAAGTATCCAACTGCAAACATTTGCTTTGACAACAATGAACTCTGGCAACTGAAACGCTGATTTTTATAAAAACGCATCATTCTCATCTCTTTGATATGCCTGTATTTTCTGAGGTATGTTCACATGGCTCAGACATCTGTTCGCCTGGCCTTAACATCCTGTTTACATTAGCAACTAGGCAGTCCTAATAACAGAAATTCCCTGCTGGATATGTGTACGTATGTGCTCATTTTTAAAAAAGATCTATTGTGTTGTCAGCTGGGAAATAAATTTCATCATACTTATCTGCTCCCAGAATGGAACACTATTTACATATTTTTCTTCTTGTTGTTACTAAGTTGTATTTGAGCCAATAGCCCATGGTTTGTGACCTGCTTTGTCGCAGTTATAGGGATCAGTCTCAATGAAAGCCCGGCAAGTATGTAGAGAAGTGCTTTTTACTTACTTTTTACTTTACCTTCAGATTACTTTTCTGGAGGATCCAAATGAATGGGAAGAATCTGGATTTTGGATGATAGGTAACTGAATGTCTCGATTCCCTAAAAATTAAGATCAAATATCAGTTGCGGCAGGGAGTGGTCAAGTACTGTAGTGGTAGGAGCAAGAATTTAAAGCCAGAGGGTTAGCAGTGTACAAAGGAGCATTTTGCCAATGAGAGTAAGACGTGGATGAATGTTACAATGAAAGAGAGCGGAAGGAGGAGATATCTGGGAGACAATGGAAAGTAATAGGGCTAGGAATACAAATAGAGCAGCAAGAAAGGGATCGAAAGCAAAATCAGAGACAGGAACAATACAAATGTCACCATTTTTGTTCTATCATTTTTTGGGGAACTGCACAAGAGGCAAATGCGAATCCTTTGCCAAGAAATTGTGAAGCTTCATCTGTTCAATTTCTGCCAGACAGAAACAAGCACCTGACTGGCAAGGAGGAAGAGGAGCAATGGCAGGAGCTGCAGCCACCCATTCTAACCTATTAGAGCAGCCTTCTCCTCCATCCTGGGGAGCGTGGCTGGCTGTGGGATGCTTGGAACTGTAGTCTACCACATTTGGAGGGCACTAGGCTGGGGAAGGCTGTATTGGGGGATGAGGATGAACATGCAGGTGCAGTAAGGCCCATATAGCCATTCGTATGCCCCTCCCCCATGCATGAGGCTCTATCATTGCTTTCAGTCAGAATGCTCAGCAAGGAAAGTGTAAGAAGCCTGTTGGAAAAAAAAGTACCACAAACACGGCTGAATACAAAGGAAATACAAAGCGCTAAGCACCCAAAAGTCCTCTGCCTGGATAGGCAAATCTGCCAGTTTTGCCTTTTCTGGTGGTTTTTTTTTAAAAAAATCTCACATTCTTTCCATCACATTTAAGTTCTTATGAAAAAATGAAGCGAACAAAATTATCTCCCATACTTACCACAGTATGAGTTCTCTGAAGACCGCTCTTAAAAAACAACCCCTGCCCTAAGATGTAAAGACAACTCACGAGGAGTGCATTTAACAGAAAATGAAGTAGCTTCATCTGAAGCTTCATCTGAAGCTTCACCTGCATCTGAGATGACAAATATCATGTACATTTGAGGCACCTTGAAGAACCATGGGGAATGGCACCAAACACATTCAACGGTGCATTTTTAGAGATAAATTATGGGTGATTAGATAGAAAAAGAGACCTGAGGAAGGGCATAGAACTTGGATTAAGAAAACTCTACAGTTTTCTATGCTTGCATCATGGCTTTTATTAAACGGTAAGTTCCTTCAGTTTCATAAATGAGAACATGCTTCCTCCCACAGGATGCTTAAGTAGAACTGGCCATATATACAGGTAAATGTAATAAAGATAATTAATAAAGACAGACAAAACGAAGCCAAAAGCCTGGTCAGTCGATAGTCTTACTATTGATTAGGGCTGTGAGATTTCCATCTGTTTAATCAGTAGAATAATAAATTGAAGGCTTTTGATGATTAATCAATTGGGCTTTTAATCACTGAGTGTCAATTTCAGTCAGTATGGTTGATCAGTATGGTTGAGAGGTATGGTCACCTTTGTTTATTTGTGACGGCTATGGTACAAATAAAGCGAATTAAGAAAAAAATATTAAAGATGGTGTGAGGTTATCTTTGACTACTTGCTGCTGCCGCCCCTGTCTCGTCATTACTATTTAGGTTCTACAGCACCACAGCCCAGCAACCTGGCCTCCAAATAATTTCTTTATTCTGCTGCCACTCTCAGGTTCACTTACAGACCACACCAGAAGATGCAATTAACAATAATTTATTAATAAGAAATTGCGTGTCAACAAGCTTAATGGGTACTTCAGTTCAATTGCGTAGCAGTTACAAGGTTTCAATGCTTAATGGTTTTTGTCAGAACTCTTATACTTTAACAAACTGTTCTTTATTTAATCTATGCTCTAAAATCTTATCTCAATCTCTCAATTCTCAAATTTCTTTTAACATCTCTCTCAAAAATCCCCCTCAAATCTCCCCAATCAACCTGTCAGCTCTCTCTGTCAGACACATATACACTCTCCACTCGCTCTCTAGCTCCTCCCACTCTTACACAACCAACCAATGCAGGCACTCTAAACAACTAGCCAATCAGCACTCACTTTCTATTCAGGCACACAGCCAGCCAATCCAGGCACTCCATACTTACCTAGACCTTTAACTACAAACAGTAAATACATTTCGGCCTAGTTATTTACTTTACCTGTTATTGTTCTTACTTCTTTTTAAAGATATAAACAAATGCATATCACAAACAATAAACTTTGCAATATATTTACATCTACAAACAGTAGAACATCACAGATGGCCTTTTCTATTAACGATGGCTAGTAATTTCTTTTATCAAATTTTCATATCAGATTCTACCAATATACACATTCATTTAAATCTAATAAATCTTAAGAAACAAAACGAATCAACTAAAATTATTTAATTGATTGACAGCACTTGTGTTTACTAACTGGAAGCTTGTTTCATTTCCTCATCAATTAAAAAGACGTGTATGCACAACTCCTTCTATAACCTTCTTCAATGCCTTCATTTCATTATTTGTTAGGCAACGAACCAAAAATCATTACCACAACTTAGGTTGAAAAGATATGCAGAGAAACCAAGACAAAATGAAATATTTTTTCTGTGTTGCCTCTTATTCCCCTTTACATCTTTATTAACATACATGAAATGCTTTTTAGTACAATGTATTATTGCCATCATTATATTGAACTGGATGAGGCCTTTGACTGAGGAAGATTCATGTTTGTATGGCGTTATGGTGCTGAGTCTTATAAGTGGTGTTTCTCGGCGAGGTGGAGGACACAGAGCAAGGCTGAGAATATATTTCATGTGAGGTGGGCGGATTGAAAGAAAGCACAAGGGCTCAGTGGGAGCGCCACACAAAGGGGGCATTGAAATAAATGTTGGCAAACAAAGATGATGAAGAGGACTACATTAGGTGACAAGTTTACCTCAGAAAGTGCTAAATAGAGCTAAGTAGGGTGGCCATGCATTCTACTTTACAAAGGGGAATCCTCTCTTTGAAGATGTCCTTTATTTGATGGCCTGTCCAGTCCAAGGCTGCCTCTACAAGAGGCATTTAAAGCTCTTTCAAGGTGCATTAAAAAATTTACCTCTACAAGAACGGAGCGCAAATCGGGCGTAGAGGCGCTTTAAACATCCGATTATGCGCATTATCGAATGCGCGTTAAATAGCGAGTTTTATTTTGCTCCGGCCGTTAAAGTGCATTTTGACTATGTAAACAAGCGATTCTCCGCATTAACTACTTGTAAAGCTCATTTGAAACAACCGGTAAGGTCACCCGTTGTGTGCTCAATTACCTCCTGCATACAAACATTTGCGATAAAGCGCTTCCGAGAAGATGCGCATAATCGGCTAACCAGGCATCAAACAGAATCCATCTAGAGGGGGTCCAAGTCCAATTTCATGATAAAGAACCAGAAGAAGTTGCCCATCCACAGTTAGCATCAAGACAGCAGACTGAGAGATGTATTTAAATAATAGTCATTGGCTGAATTCGGACGACACAATAAGCAACTGTGGGGGGAAACAGTTGTCAGTTGTATTGACTATCGTATCGTCCGAATGCTGCCATAGTCAACTCAGCACTGCTCCTAATCCACACCACAGTTGATTATTTATTACCATGTTGTGTGGGGAGTACCCCCTAAATGAACAACTGTAAAGTTGATTATTACCCCACCATTGACTATCGTGTTGCCCGAATTCAGCCATTGTTTCTAAATTTGCAAATCTGAGTCCTCTTAGTGGCGCTGTATAAGTGACCACTCTCATGCTAAGTATGATGTACTGTATTTCTATTTACATTATAATAATTGCTTCTCAATTTGCATCTGCAAGTGTGTTTTGTTTTGCCACAGTCCCTGATGTAAGAAGGTTTAAGTGTAAAGAGAGAGAAAGATGTATTTTGCTTTGGTTAGGACTAGAGAAGTGATACAACATTTGAACATTATGCTGGCAGTCTGCCAACTATAAAGGGCTTTACAAGAAGTTGCTGAGTTATTTTCATTGTGACATTCATTGCTAAATATCAGCCTGCAACAAGCTTCAACAAGGATTTGGGCCTATGTCCTCCATGGCCAAACGCAAAGCGGCATCCTGGCTTTAGTCAGCAAATAGGTTTCCTGGAATGTGACTTTGTGAAAGGATTGAGTTGTGATGGGCTTGACCAGCTAACTGGTTTGATTGTCATAGGTCCACAACCTCCATACTTTTTTTCACCTCTATGTTGACACCTGGGCAGGATCTACACTACTGCTTTAAAACAGTTTATAACTGTTTTGACAACTGTTGGGACCCATGACACACTCCATATACAGTTTTCAAAACGTTTTCAAAGTGTTTTATCCTGCTTGGTGTTAGTTCTGGCCGAAGACAGCCAGCACCTCTTGGGGGCACAATTGGCTTAAGGGCCTGTGGTTGCAGATTTCACTTCACTTTACCACATTGGTCAGGAATGCTCTGAATATGTTTTGGGTGTAATGAGTACTTTCAAATGTCGTCTTACCACCACCACCCTTTGCCTCCAAGGAACATTCCTCTCAGCTGTTTCTGTTGAACTCTCCAACTGTTACTGCTGTTACAAAGCTGTTCATGCCATGTGGCCTGCCCTACACCCTCCAAACTAGCCCACTGCCTCCCCACTAATCCATGTTTCTGAACCATCTTTTAAACTGGCAGGAAATAGCTTCTTGCTCAGAATGATTAATAGGCTTCTGCCTGGCCAATCATTTTTTTTTCCTATTCACAACGGGAATGATGCACCTTTCAGTGCAATCCTATACTGGTCTACTCAAAAGTAAGTCCCACTGAGTTCAGCGGGGCTTCCTTCCTGGGAAATGGGTATAGGATCATAGCTTTTGTCTAGATGTCTATCATCTTGCACTTTTGCCCCTTTACAGTGTTGGATAGGCATTGTGGGCCATGCCCCACCCTATCTGTCTACCTTTATTCCTGGTATACATTCTGAGCCTCCACGTCTACCACCCTTAACTGTCCACAAGTCTCTTGAAGCCTTAAAAGACTGCCTTTCCTGTGTAGAACCCCTTCCACGAAAACCATTCAATGCTACCTTTCTTTCCTAAAAACCCTCTTCCAAAACTACCTTTGGCTTAGGTTAAACCTTATTCCTCCTCAGTTGAAACAAAGCCTAAACCTAAGTCTGCATTTGCACAAATCCATCCTACCTCCTATGGCTCGCTCTTCTTCCTCTGCTGTCTTCTCCACTGCTTAAATGTAGACTGTATGCTCATCAGGGCAGTGGCCTTTCCTTTTGCTCACCGCACTGCATCGCTGTCTCCATCACAGCCCTTGTTTAGTATGTGCAAACCGTTCACAGAGCACATGGATGAAGAAGGGGAAGGGAGAAGAGGGCTGCATTAGGAAGGCACTGGAAGAAAAAAGGTAAGAATTTTTCCAATCAGTTTTCTGCTGCAGTCTCCCTTGCTGCTATTTTGGGAGCCTTGTTCTCATCTGTCTGTGTGCAAAGTATTTATGTAATAGCAAGGGCAAACTTTCGACTAGCACGTTTTATGCATGTAAACAATGCGGGAAGCTATATTTTCTTAACCTTGCTCTACATAGGCTTCAAAACAACATACCCCCCGACACCCCCCAATGTTCTGTCTTCTTCACTTTTTTGCTTCCACACACCATTGCTGAACAAGGTAAGATCATGTATTGATCGAAGTGGCAGTATAAAGAGATAGGAGTGTCAAAGCAATTCACAGGAAATGTTTGCAGGATGCTTTAAGGATAGCTGATTCTGAGACATATGGCTCCTCCACAAGGCAATTATGAGGACTGGGTGTGCTCATACTTGCTCCTGGCATTCCCCCTTTGCCCAGGGGCTTCATGTTAATGGGTGGCTGATGGGTGGCTAATGGGTGCAGCAGACTTCCCACTGCTAGTGCAGGTGGAATCCTGGGGAAGAGGGATCTCTATTTTTAAGAGTGATTGTTTCTCTTGGGAGCAGACTGCCAGAGGTGTCTGGGCAGATGCTCAATATTTCACTGAGATTGCCAGAAGAGCACAGGAGAAGACCACGTGTGGCACTTGGAAGCAGTGGAAGAAATGCTCCTGGTTGTAGGGGGATCTCTCTGCCACAAGTGGGTGGGGGAAAGGCACCCAATTTGCCCCAAATATGGAGCCGCCTCTGTGGATTGCTATAGCTTGGTGGTAAAGCACGTGCTTTGCATGCAGAAGGTCTCAGCGTCAATCCATGGCATTTCCAATTTAAAAGCAGGCCTGAGAAAGACCCTGCTGTTGCCAGGTAGAGTACTCAGCTAGATCACTGGTGGGGAACCTGCCAAAGGCTGCATTGCCTTCTCCCAGTGGCCTTCCCCAACCTGTGGCCCTCCAGATCTTTTGGAGGGCAACTGTCATTAGCCCAGCCACCATGGCAAATGGGGATGCCAGGAGATGACATTTAAAATATCCGGACTGCACCAGGCAGGGGAAGGCTGCCTTGGGATAATCTGCTGGAGGTGGTGGGCAGGACTGAAGCTAGCATTGGGCAGGGCCAGAGCCCAATGTGGGCGGGGCCACCCTTTTCTTTTTCTGCCACCCCCCACTCCTCCTCACCCAGCAGGCTGCTGGGAGAGGGACAGATGTTTTTATGTGTTAAGAGCGTGCTCAATGCTTTCACTTGCATTTTGGAGGTAAAGCAGCCCCAGCTCCGGGACCCAATCTAGTGCTGATTGGGGCCTGGATCTGGTATGGGCCCTACACTGGTTTCCTTCTGAAAATCCCTTCTCCCGGCCGCTATTTGCCCCTGCAGGTGTTGTTTGCAGTAAACATCACCTCTGGGTGGAAAGAGCAGCTGAAGCAGGATTTTTTGTCCTGAACCTGACACAGAGCCCCGGTCCAGATCATGAGTGCAGCATCGGATCAGGACCCTTTATAATAAAAATGGCAGCCTCACACACACGTTTTAAGCAGTGTGAATAATGCAATGTGCAATTTGGCCCTGACTTAGATAGCTTCATATGTTTCTGGTTGAGCATAACAATAGCAGAGCTGGAGTGCAGGCAGGCCATTTATTTTAATTTTTTTACTTGTATACTGCTTACCATATTTAAAAATTAGCTCTAAGCGGACCTGTAATTTTATTTACACTTGGTGCAAGCCTGCCCCCCACTTGCACGCCCCAGAACAAAACATTTGGAAGTGGGGACCAACAATGAAATTCTACTACAAATCCCAGAAGCCTCAGCCAGCATGACCAATGGTCAGGGATGAAGGAAATGGCAGTCAAAACATCTGAAGGGTACCAGATTGGAGAAGGCTGTTCTACTACACACGGCATGTAGGGCCAGGACCGGCCTTACTATTTCACAGGGGGAAGTGGGCGCAGCAGGTGGCGGCAGAGGGGAAGAGCAGCAGTCTCCCCATGCAAAAGGTCTGCTGCTGCCTTTTGTTGGCTATGCAGACAGCCGGCAGGCCCAAGAAACAGTAGCAGCTTGGTTGTCTGTGGGCCGTGGGCCTTGCCACGCCTCATCTCCTGAGCCTGCTGGCCAGCCGGGTTACTTTCCTCAGCGAGGACACATGTACCTACATCACCAGCACACTGCCTATGTAAGGTCTTTCTGCCTTCAGGAGCCGCACTGGAAGGACACGCAGATGCTGCGTGGCTCCTGAAGGCAGAAAGACTGTACAGGCACAGTGCGCTGGCAACGCAGGTGTGCGTGTCCACGCTCAGAAAAGTAAGTTGCCCGGTGGCGGGCAGGATCGGGAGGTAAGCTGCAGCCAGGCGCATGGACAATAGAGTGGCTGTTTCTTCTTGAGTGTGCAGACGGGGGCAGAGGAGGCTATGGGGGTCTGGCGGGTCCCCGGTGCTTCAGGTGGTGACCTGCCTTGGGCCAGGCCTGTGTAGAGCATCTTTAGATTAAAGGGAGATTGCGTTCGCTTACTGTCACTTTGCTTCCTGCTTCTCTTCTGAATTTGAAAGGAGCTGAATTACATGGGAGGAGAGCAGCAATCACATGGCCTGTAGTTTAAAACTTCCCAGCTCATATAGTTGAATGGGACTTCGCCCTTTAGTGGGTGTTTGTAGTGCAACTTCGACTGCACACAGCAGGAAGAATAGGGATATTTAAAAAGAATCAGGTTTTCCAAGGTTTATTTTTTAAGCAGAATAACTGAGGGAAGGAGCGGGAAACATGCAGGAGGCTCATGACGTCATCAAAATTACCTGCAAACTTCCGTGAGTGGGCAGTCACGAACATGCTATAAATCGCTCATTTAAAGAACCATGTAGTACCATTGAATTCAATGGGAATTGCTCTCTGTGCTAGTAAGTGTCCTTAGGAATGCAGCCATCAACTTAGTGCCCACAATCCAACACAGAATTAGGTATATTTAAACACATTTATTTAATTGGGATTGTAGCCAGCGGTTTCAAGTCAGCCAAGCTAAGTGCTTGGCAAACTTTTATCTCCACCTGAAAGTGATACAAATCTTGAAATACCTCAGGCTATTTTAATGAGATGCCAACTAAAATGGAGGGCCGGGGGGGGGGGACGTTTGTGACAGTTTCTGAGTTAAGTATATGTGCCAAGAGTTTATACTATAAGCATTAGATCACACTCAATGGGCCTCGCTCTTATTCTCTCAGTGCTATATAGAGGAAAGGGACATTCCAAATGGGCTCAGTTTAAGTATTTGAGTACCTATGTACGTGCTATTAGTCCAATCTCTCGATCAGGAACTAAAAAAGGTACAAATATTAGAGAAAATGCAAGAATGGAGTATGGCTTGCTGAAAGTATTTTGCACCTTCAGTTTTGCTTTCATAGGAACATGTTTAAACTACTGTTGCCCTCTGGGGTGTGCCTCTCAGTTTTTGAGGAATAGCACAGCATTATCACCTGGATGACTGTAAGTCTAGATAGAATGGGAAGTTGATCGCTGATGACTTGTTTGGAATGAAGATTGCAGTGTGGCAGCATACCAAGAGTCCCTCAATTTCAGTACTGCGTTTCAAACACTGGCAATCCAAATACTTCTGGACACTGTCAAGCAGGCCTTGACGGAGATAGACATGCCCTGTTGTTTGTCTACACAAGAATAGGAAGAAGGAAATATGGGACACTTCATGGACATGGGGAGATGCAGTCAAGTAGGTAGGAAACAATTCACACCACGTTGCAAGCTGATCTTCCACTACCATCATTGGTTAGCAGGTTAATCATCATCATCGTTTATTTCATTTCATTTCTGTATCACCCAGTGGCCAAAGTTCTCTGGGTGGTTCACAAAAATCAAAACCCTAAAACACAACATGATAAACATAATATAAAATCCAAGCTCAGTTCAAAATGCTGCCTTTGACCTTTAAAGCTCTAAAAGGTTTGGGACCAGAATATCTCAGGAGCCAGATCCCTTGCATATGAGTCCAGCCAGGACTTTTGTTTCCCTTTGGAGGCTCTCTTTCAAATTCCACTACTGTCTGAGATAAGACAGTACTGAGAGTGGGCCTTCACAACTGTGGTGCTGGGATGTGGAACAGCCTCCAGAAATAAGATGATGGGTGATGAAGACGGTTTTACTTAAGCAGGCCTCTTTAGGACCTTGATTTTATTGTGATTCTGTTCTTAAACTGCAGGGTGTACTTGTTAGCTTGTTTCAGGTTTTGAAGTTGTGTTTTGATCTTGCTTTGTATTATATTGGTTTTATGCAAGCTCCTTTCCGTACTTTTTGTTAAAAGGCGGGGTGTATAGATCATCATCATCATCATCATCATCAACAACAACAACAACTCTAGTATCGAAGGACCAATGAAGTTAGCCCTGCAAGAATCTTTCATGGCTGCCTGGTCAGACAGATTGGGACCACAACAATAGGTGAGAGGGTTTAACTCCTTCCCACATGCCATTTCCCCAATTAAAATCACCCTCTGAAGCTGCCTTATAGAAGAAAATAGATCGCAACTTGCAGGATAACAGAATATTTTCCTTTACTGGGATCACTGAAAGGGGCAAACAGCAGCTTTAGGGAATTATTTTAGTTGAGTAAATAGTGCAAGGGACTAATTCACATGTAAGGAAGTATATTTTATTTGGCCAGATATACCACACATCCAAAGCATGTCACCAAAATAGAGGGCTAAATCCAACGTTACACGAGCCAACTTCCACACGCGTAACCGGAATTTCCCTCCCTATCCTCCCCCCTTCACTGAAGAGTCTCCCAACCCTCTGGAGCAGATTTGGGGAGGAGGGGAAATTCAATCCACCAGCATTCAATCTATGGATACAACCCATAGTTTGTACATATCTATAGATGCACTATTACACACAAATTACACTATCGCCTCTTCTCTCGTTACACAGAATATCACCTCTGTACTGTGACACCTAACTAGCCCATTGTGCCAACTCTATAGCAGCTTACTGTAAGGAAGAAGGTGATCAGAGATGGATACACATAACATGGCACATAATTTCATACTCTCAGCACTTCGAAAGGGACAACAACCCTTTGAAATTAAAGTAGTCATGACGAACATATATCCCACTGATTTCAGTGGGTCTACTTTAAGTATGGCCAAGTCTGAATCTAACCAATTTTGTCCCCAATTACTGGCAATGTGCACCCAGAGATGTGTATGGGGTGTGTTCTAGCTCACATTCAGTTCATGTGCGAAAATGGTGAGGCCCAAAAGACCTGACCTGCATAATGGGCTGTGCCAATTTCACTTCCCTTCTTAAAAGCAGGAAATGAATGAGCCATGGCGCCCTTCCCACTCTCCAATGGCAAAATGGAATATATCGTACTTTTAAAAATAGGTAGAAAGCACAAAGCAGCATGGCTGTTCCACCAAAGCAAGGCTATTCAGCTATGGGGTAGTATAGAAATATAATAAATAAATAAAATCCTGTGCATTTGGTCTATCTAGGCCAGTATTGTCTATTGACAGTAAGGGTTTACCATACTAGTAAAATCCTTTTTCCAGGGAATCTTGGGAATTGTAGTTCTGTAAAGGGATGGGCAGGCTGGTGAGCTCTAGCAGGTAATGCCTAGAATTCTTTAGGGCAGTGTTCCCCATCTTGGTGCCCTCTGTGCATTTTGAACTACAACTCCCAGCATTCTTGACCATTGGTCTGGGGCTGAAGGGAGTTGAAGTCCAAAACATCTAGAGGGCACCGGGTTGAGGGAGGCAGCTTTAGGGGATGCCATCATAATTAAAGCAGTATAAAACTGATAAAATTAGCAGTATAACTAGGACCTGAGTGGCAACAGCTCTAGGGTCTCAGGAGCAGATCTTGTCTATCATTGGTGGATGAGACCGTTTCACTGGCCTTAACCTGCATAAAAAGCTATAGACTCTCTCCAGTGCATTCCTCCTTCCCTTCTCTTTATCTGGGGATGGCGAATAGACTGAGCCATTGATGTAAATGGCTGAAATACTTACAGGAGAGTCATGCAAAAGGGCAAAATGCAGCTGGGATGTCTTTTGCTATCAGGGCAATCCCACCGCTCTTAATGTTTTAGTTTAAACAAAGAGTCTTATTATGGCAGCTTAAAGACTAACAAATGCACAATTTTATTTTGCCTCCAGCAATGCCATCTACTGGCCAGAAAGAAATAAGGGGTATAATCTTGGCAATGTAAATCAAATGTAAAAAAACCACAAAAAACAAAACCTTGAATCACAACATTTCCCCACTTTCGCTGCCGTTCTTGCTCATGGCCAGGCCTCAGCATTGGGTGACTGGTGCAAGGGGTCCTTGTGTAACTTGGGCCCCCTCCACAAGGATGCGCTTTTGCGCCCGGTTCCGGGATTATGCGCATTATCGCGGAGGCGCATTTACGCCTAATCCCTCTGCACGGGAGGCGGCGAGAGGCGGCGAAGCGCATTAATTCATGTCCAAAAAGTGCTTTAGAAGACGTTAACGCGCATAATCGCTTGTTCACACCGCGATAATGCGCTTTAACGGCCGGAGAAAAATAAAAGTCGCTATTTAACGCGCATTCGAAAATGCGCATTATCGGGGAAATAACGCGCCTGTACGCCCATTTTGCGCTCCGCTGGTGTGGAGGTAAAATTTATAATGAGCCTCTAAGGCTCATTAAACGTCTCGTGTGGAGGAGGCCTTATTTTGGAAGAAACATATAGGCATATTGGGCTTGATCAAAGACATTAGTCAGTAAAGCATCCCTCAAGGCAACCTGCAAGCCATGCCTCAGTATGAAGCTTATCTCTAGATCTCAGATATCTGGATGCTGAGAGTACCTTAACAATGGCACTCTGCACATGGCTCAGAGACATTTCCCCTCTTCAAATGCTGAGAAAACTGTACTAAGTAATGCATAGGAATGGGAGCCTTGTTCAAGGCCTTCAGTCAGCTCCAACAGCAGATTCAAAGAACCACTAAGCTACTTCTAAAAGACATAGCACAGAACATGGAAAATATACACCTATGTTGTTGAATAGACCCTGTGTTCAATGGTTATCGATGTGGGATACAGATACGATGTGGGATACAGCCATTTATTTGACTGTGAGACTCAGAGAGATCCAAATACAGTTACATAGAGATAAAAGCAACCTTTTAACTATGACCAGTATTTATCACAAAAATGTGTCATTTGCAAAAATTCAGCAAGTCATTTATATTCAGTTATTGTAGCCTGTTTTTAAGTAGTGGGTGCCAGGCATCAGGTCTGCCCAAAAGCCGCATTCTTTCATCTCGAAACCCTGTCCCTCATATTAGTTGTATAGAGATTGATGACTAGTGACAATGTCCTAATGCTCACAAACACCAGATGTGGTAAGAGAACATTCTACCATGTGACATCCAACTGCAGTACAGGATGATGTAGTCCAGACACATATTTTACAACTGCCTCTGCACTTAGTCAGAACTAGGTTGGAGAAATGAATCATGTTAAGAAGTACTTATACTCTGTCCTGACACTGATTCAGGAGGCTGAGCTCATATATTTTGTTGCTGAGTTCTGATAAAGCTGAATGTCAAGTGGTAGGATCCAAGGTAAATGTAAATATTAATAACTCAATTATTTCCTGTTTTATTATTCCATACCTGTATTTTTTTGGGACTTCAAAGAATACATGTTGTCACTGAGAGACCACTATCATATCATTTCAGATTACAGCTGCTAGACAGTTTGGAAAACAAGATTTCTAGTCTAGTAAATATATTATTATTATTATTATTATTATTATTATTATTTCATTTCATTTCTATACTAACCATTAGCCAAAGATCTCAATTCGCAAACTCACAAACCACCAATACAAGATAATAAAATCCAGCATGAACTTTCAATATACAAAATGTAAAACGATTTAAACAGCTAAAAACAATTTCAAAAAAAAATTAGACCTGTTAAAAACAGCTGACATAAATGCCCCCAACATATGCCATTAAATGCTTGGGAGTAGAGGGCAGTCTTAACCTGGTGCCAAAATGATGACAATGTTGGAAAAAATATATTTCTTTAGTGGGGAGATCATTCCACAATTGGGGAGCTACCACTGAGAAGGCCCTCTCCCTTGTTGCCCCATTTTGAGCCTCCCTTGGAGGTGGTTCTTGGAGGAGAGCCTCAGATGTTGAATGTAGTGTCTAGGTAGGTTAAGGTTGAGAGGGGCACTCTGTCAGGTATTGTGGTCCTGAATGTGTGACACTTTATAATTAAATCTAGCACCTCGATTCAGGCTCAGAAACATACAGGCAGCCAATGCAAGTGGGACAGAATTGGTATTATATGCTCAGACTTTCTGACCCCAGTTATTAATCTAGCTACCACATTTTCCAAAAGCTGCAGCTTCTGATCAGTCTTCAAGGGCAGCCCCACATAGAGTGCATTGCAGTCATCTAATTTGGAGGTTACCAGAGCATAGATTACTGAAGCCAGGTTATCCCTGTCCAGATAGGGGCATAGCTGGGCCACGAGCTGAAGCTAGTAGAAGGCACTCCATGTCACTGAGGCCACCTGAGACTCAAGTGACAGAGAGGGCTCCAGGAGAGCCCCAAAGCTACGAACCTGCTTCTTCAAGGGGAGTGAAATTCATATCCTAAGCCCATTTCCTTGTCTCAGTGTATATTCTGTCTCCCCACAACACACACACACCAATTCATATCAATGGTTTACATGAGCAGTAATGTAACCGTTTTATATGTGTAAGCCTACGAGGGAGAAAAAAATCTATACATGTATTAACAATGGATAGAAACAGATAGAATTTACCTAAATTCTCCTTGTCATTTCAGATGGACAAAATAAACAAAACTCCCTGTGCTGCCCCACATTGCTGTATTATCGTGTAACCACAGTACCATAGCACGTACTACAGTACCATACGAGTACCATATGAGAATATGAATAGCGTAACATGATAGAGGCAGGCATTGACTATGTCACAAATAGCTACAAGCTCTTCTGCTCCTGTCTAACCATGACAGAAACCCATGGCTGCCCATGCCAGAGGTTAATCACCGCACATAAACCTGCTCCACTGCTGAAGTCAATGTCCCGGACATCAGATTGACAAATGTTAGAAGGCCCAAATCCTGACAGCAGTTTCTCATCTGAGGCTTTCATGGCAAGACTAGCATCTTGAAGTTATAAAGTGGCAGGTTAATCTAAAGCATTTGGACTAAAAAATAATAAGTGATACACAACTAGTAAATTATAACATACTGGACAAATATATCTTGGTGCAAGCAGCTAGTAAATTTTCAAGCTAGGCAGAATAGAAACTCAGTTATTCCTAAAGAAAGGGAGATTATTTTTGTAAACAACCCAGGGAACTTTGGCTATGGGGTGGTATAGAAATGTAATTGATAATAATAATAATAATAATAATAATAAGTGAAAATGCTTTAATAAATAGTGGCTCTCTATCAAAAAAGATTTACCATCTCTGGCAAAGAAAAAAATGATGTATTTATTGTCAGGGATTATAGACCACTGTAACTGTCCAAGAACCCTTAACTATTTTTAGCTAGGGTCTTATTACAAAAATTACAATCTCCTACTTAATGCTTTATTTTTACATGCACAATTTAAGCATGAAATGACTGACACCGTTTGTTAATCCATTTGCTACTTAAAGTGTTTCAAAACACCTGCATTTTTTAAAACAACAGTAACAAACTTCTAGCACTTCATTCATCTCATCACTGATGAAGAATTCTGCATATCCCAAAAGCGTGCATACTCTTACACTAACAAAACTAATAAAAGTCATCACTCTGTTGTTATTCTCTTGCTTAGTACATTTCCCTACACCAAAGAAAAACCAACTGGGAAATACAGATGAACAATGACAAAAGTTTTAAAACAGTTACATTTAGATAGAAAGCACAATCAAATAAAATGAGGAATGTTAGCATTCCTCATTTTATTTGGTTGTGTTTTCTATCTAAATGTTACTGCTCAAGTACACTTGAAATTATCTAATTACAAAATGCAAAATTATTTAATGAAAGAATTCAGAATATAATGCTCTTTAAAGCAATTAGATGCCATCCTTTTTATTTAAAATGGGCAACTCTAGCATCATTATTTATTTATTTTTAAAAGGTTCACTATTTACCTTGAGAGTGATTTTTTAAAATATACAATCCTACTGCATATCTACTCAGAAGTAAATTCCACTGACTTCAAAGGAGCTTTCTTCATTGACATATGTAGCCCTACCTAATAAAAAAATAATAATGAAATAATGGTACTACTGATTTCAATGGAACATCTATTTATATGCGGAAATTAGTTCCATGGATTGTTGTTGTTTAGGCCGCGAGGAGATTGCAAAGATAAATTCTAGAATCGACACCTTTACTGAGCACATGAGAGACGCGAACAAACCCCGACGGTAATCTCCGCCTTACCTCCCCGCGCTCCGCTGCCTTAATTCCACCCACCAGCCCGGCTCAAGTACCGGAAGTGAGCCGGCGAGTCTTCAGGCAGCGGAGCGCGTGGTTTAAAGTTGAATTTCAGTCTCAAAAATCTCTTCTGGCTTTCGAAGTACGGTGAAAGTCTGTCTGTGAGTTGTATAGCGGTTGTACAAAGAATCCAACAGGTGGCTCCGTGGCGCAATGGATAGCGCATTGGACTTCTAGAGGGTTGAAGAGATTCAAAGGTTCCGGGTTCGAGTCCCGGCGGAGTCGCGAGTAGAATTTTTTTTCCTCTCCCCTTTTTTTTCTTTCTTTAAAAAAGTACTTCCTGCATTCCTCCGACTCCAGGGCAAATATTTGCTGAGCCGGCGAAAAGTGCCGTTCGTGAAGGGCGCTGAGCACAACCCAGGCCCATTCGCTTACAGTGCCGGCTGTAGCCTTTCCCCCTCAGGAGGAGCTCTGCCTAGCGGGTCGGTAGGGAGGCGCTCGAGTCTGAGGGGCGGAGAGGACGAATAATGATGAAGAGATTTCCTCAGTCTTTAAACGAGATAACGGTGCTGCTAACATACACAAACAGAAAGCCTGGCTGCCTAGAATAGTATTATGATCTATGGAACCTATCCCGATTAAGGACGATTCTTGAAAATCGGCGATGTTACCTTAGCCTCTGACTAATACCCATGAGAACTAGACGCTTAAAACATATGAAACAAAATATCCCCACGAATGCCCCCTATGGGCAGCAGAGTCCTGGGATGATGATGATGCCTCTCTGTTTGCAGTGGCACAGGCAATTATAGCATGCTCGGTCTCCCGTGCTCAGGATAGCTTACACAGCCTAGAGCTACTCTTTCTTTGGAATGTCAAAAATCTACCAAAGATCCTCTAATAAAGGACTTTTTATAATAATAAAAGATTAATAATACTAGTCCATGTGTATGCAAAGGGCTTGAGACTTGCACACAGATAGATAAAACCACCTGACATTTCTTGGTGGGGGAGTTCAGTGGTCTTCTCTGGATTTGAATTGCAGCCGCAGGTTATTTCAGTCAGATGCTTGGCTAGATGAAGATGTACACTTTGCTATCAACTCTGGTTTATTGCTGACGGTATCAAAATTGATGCTGCATGCACTACCACCTCAACATGGATCCTACTGTGTCAATACTCCATCTGTGATAATCTGGACCTAAAAAGCACCCACACACCACTCACCATGCTACGGACCAAATCTGGATTGGGGACTTCTGCACCTACTTTAATGTAAACATTTAATATAGACATTGCCACTACATACACATTTAAAGTAATTTCTATTTTGGCCTCAGGAAGCAGAGATGGGAGAAGAGGCTACACTTCCTTCCATTCACCCTTCTCTTCTCCCAATTAGAGGATATTAAGTGACTTGTGGAACTTTTACTCTCATTGCACAACACTTGCAATACATTGGAAAGATGTAGGTTTAGTAGGCTGGGGATCTCCCCTCCCCACAGGATGAAAGCCCTACCCCTTCGAGAGCCAATTGCTGTCTCTACACAGGTTGTGTCGGGCAGGTTGAGGAAAGAGGCAACAAAAATTAAATGCCCCTTTTAAATGAATGCCTAGCTTTTTTAAAATGAAAAAAAAAAGACCTACGGAGCTTGATGGAGTTCACTCCAACACCAAGCAGGGCCAATCTGGGAGGGTAAGATAGTTGCCCCTAAAGTGAATCATGACTGGACCCTGCTTGCTGCCCATAGGGAGATACTATCAAGAATATTCTGGAATGCTCTGTAGGAGACAGGAATTAATGTTAAGAAGTTCCTCTTCCTCCCACCTCATATTTTACCTCACCTTTAACCCCCCAAAACAATTTATTCACACCATCCGCTGCATTCCATGAAACACAGTAATTGTCACCTTTGTACAACAGGCTCTCTGAAAACAGACAGAATAAAGTGCTTGTGTGTGTAAGCATTCCATGCATGTCCATTCACATGTAAACACAACATGCAAAATGGTCTATTTGTGTAAAGTTAGCTCACTAGCAGCACACTTGTGGGCAGGGAAGTAAAACTCTTTTCTAATAGCATTCTTCTGACCTTACCACACCCTTCAAAAAACAGCCATGGAGGGGAGAAAAACTCCTTCAATGGGATTTTGGTTCAAACAAACAAAACCGTGAAACATTTTAATGAGAAAGTGGGGAAATAGGAGAAGAGATAGCCTGCGGTATTTTCCTTTCAGAGAGATAAAGAAAGGGTCCATTACATCGGAAAGCAGAGTGCTAGTGCTAAACCCTGACTAAGAACATAAGAAGAGTCCTGCTGAATCAGATCAAAGACCTATCTGGAACCGTATTGTTTTACTTACGTTTTCCATTGCTTATTGCAGAATGAACTGTGAACTGGACTCATGTGTTTAGATAGAATTATCCTAAAGGTGGTCAACCGGAGTGCAAAAGCAGGACAAAGCAGCATGACCCTTCTCCTGTCGTTCCCTGGCACCCAATATTCAGAATGCTTCTTATCCTGAAGGTACCATCTAGTCATCATGACTAGAAAAGGTAGGTGTGGGGGTCAGAGCCACAACAAAATAAAAACTCATTTGAATCCCCAGTTTGAACCCTCTATTTCATAGTGATCCCAGCTGGATATTTTATTTAAGTGGGAAGAGTAGGGCACCTTGACAGGCTCCAAGGAAGATGTCTGGGGACACCCCCACATTGCCTACCCCTGCCCTAGAAAGCTTTTTTAGGATTGCACACCAAAAGTTTGCTGTCCCATCCTTACAAATGTAGATACAGCAAAATGTGATGTGTCAATATTAGAGCAGGACAAAATAAGAATGAATGTTTGGTACTCCCAACCGTGTAGTAGGCAAAGAACTGATAGGGACATCTCCCTCTCTAGGTAGGCTTTTGAGCCAACACTGTTTTCCGTCTAAAATGGAACAGCCAGGACAGATAAGATAAATGGGACATATTCAAAGAAACCTCTCAAAAAGCCAGTTCATATGTTACAGCTATTTCCTAGGTTGTTTAATCCAGAAATTGGCAGGACACTTGGAAGTGAATGAAGTGCTGCCTCTTGCCCATCCGCCACTTCTGCTTTCAGTTCACAACCCAGGAACAAACCGTATGTTTTGGAAATGCCCAGTATTTGCCTCCTTTTGGAAGTTATGTGGATAAACTTTGCATTGAAACACTCTTTAAATATTTACTGATGTGCATGTTTTTTTTAAATTACTTACCTGCTTCTTGGATGTTAACAAATAGTCAGTGTAAATGGATTTTTCACGCCCTTTTGACAGCCAAAAGACTGATATTACAACACTGGAAGGATAAATGCTTACCTCCTATAATGCAATGGATTGAGGATCTGAAAGGATGGCATACAGGTGCCAGTTGCGAACGGACACTCAGATGGATATTTGGTCTCCTTTTGTCAAAGTTTATGCATAATTCAATTTTTTTAAAAGAATGTTGTGGCCAACTGAAATGGATACTTTCAATACATGTAGTTATACTACATATGTGCGATGTTTCCCTTTTTTCCCTTTTGTTTGTTATTGTGTTGAAATTCACAATAAAAAAAAATTAAGAAAGCACTCCTATGTCCCTAGACTGTATCTAGAGGGACATAGGATTGTTCAGTTTTCTGGCTCTGAACTGGGAGCCAACAAACTGCGCTCCCCACCCTTTTCCCCTTCCTAGCTGGAGAGGAGATGGGGAAAAGGAGGCATTCCTGGAGGCAGAGAGGGGACTAATGATGAGGAACGACAAGCTATCAAATGAAAAAAGGAAGTTAAGGATGTTTGTATAAATTGAAATTTAATACAGATAAAATTAAATTGTTGATATCATAACAGAATTCTTATGTATATACAAATAAAGTGACAGAATAAAAACAGTGCTCATTAGACTCTGGCCATACGTGTTTCGACTGTTTAGCCTTCGTCAGATGTACCTTACTATGCACGAGAATTGAGGTTAAATCAGAATGTCTGGTGCACACGATCTACCATTTTGGGGAGTGACATTCAAATCCCTTAGTTTGGGAATACTTTTTTGAGAAACTATTTCTGAATACTCGACAGCCTAGTAATTGGGCCACTGACGAAGACTAATTAGTTGAAATGCGTATAGCCAGAGTCTGAGCTGCAAGGTGCTACAGCACAATTATGTGAAAAAAATATTATTTTTCCCTTTTGGTGTGTGTGCTCAAAGTACTAATTAACTTGTCAGTTAGAGAACAGAATCCCCAGTTTCTTTAACACTGATCTGAGCGGTTCCCTTTCGAGCTGATGAGAACTATGTGAACTGAAAGCTTCTTCAGTGTGTCTCCATCTTTATCCATTTCTAAATATTACCATGGAAAAGAATATATGTTAATATTGACCTTCATGTCTGCAGAATGTATTTTACTGCACAGCATTAGGTTAATTAGTATTTTTCCAGCGGATACCTTCACAATAACAAAATGAAATTTCTAAAACGTATGAATATATATTACAGTAATCCAATTGTGAATTCTGAAAAATGTTTAATGGGAAAGTATACAGAGATTTTACACATTTCTATGACAGCCAAATCTCACAGATTGAGTTTTATTAGAACTCTTATTTTGCACGTGATTACTTTCCCCCTCTAAAGTTGAATTCCATGCTCTTTACTGTAAACGTTTATCAGTACTTAGCAGGGAACTTCATTTTCACTGCCAAAATATTATTGGAAAACCAGCGCCAACCCTGTCCTCTTACTGCAGATGTGATAAATCTCAGCTCAGCACTTGTGCAAAACACAGAAATTCACTATTAAAAATTAAGTCCAATCTTCTTTGTTTCAAAACCTATTTGCGAAATTTCTTCTTCTTCCGATTTTTCTTGCCTGCTGCAAGGGCTGCCTTTTCAGCAATGATGTCTTGGTATTTCCTTTTATTATATCTGAACGAGACAAATAATTTGATGAAGTACTATACATCAAAAACAGAATCCAGAAAAATCACTGTGGACAAAATAATTTCTCTTACGGATTTCCAGTAAAACAATTTAGATTAATTGCAGCCATGATTAGTGGCCATGACAGCTAAATGGAACCACCATATTCAGTGCTAGTGTATCTGAGTACGAGTACCAGAAGCAGGGAACAATCTTCAGGGGAGCACTCTTGCCTCATGCCCTCGTGAGCTTCCTGGAGGCAACAGGCAGAAATAGGAGGCTGAACTAGATGGACCTTAGTATGATCCAACAAGCCCATCGTTATTAATTATTCAGAACAACAGTATCTATACGAATAGAACAAACAAGAGTTTTGGTACACTTGTTGAAATACTGTTGAGCATATAACTAGCTCCAGAAAAAAACCTAGAAGAAAGGCAAGGAATGCTCTTAAAGCAGAGAGCTTGGTTTTATTTTAAGGAGTATTCACTGACATCTTCATCACTCATTGCTGCTCCTAATTTGCACTGTATTTAAAAAAATAGCATTAACATGTCCATAAATTCCAGTTAAATGCTGAATGGACACCACCAAAGTCACCATCATGCATGCCTCAACTAAGGCAAATGCATAATGGAATCTCAATATTGTATCTGCCTCCTCTCCACCCATCATACAAATACCACAAAACAGAAAATATGATGCAATATTTAAACAGGCAAGCCAGAAATTGGGAAGCTGCCTTATACCATATCAGACCACTGGTCCATCTAGTCCAGTATTGTCGACAATGACTGGCAGCAGCTATCCAGGGTTTCAAGAAGGGTTTTTTGCAGCCTGGACATGTTGGGGTTTGAACCAGGGACTTCTGTATGAAAAACAGATGCTCTATCACTGAGTTATACAGCCCCTTCCTCATACCTGCTCCATATCACATGAACTGTGAAATATAATTCTCGATAATCCAAACAAATGAAGTATACGATCTATAGATTTTTCTCCCTTTCCTGCTCCCATGAACATGCACCGGATTCATTTTTAATTTTAAAATGGCTTCCCCATTTTTTTAATAAAAAAAGTCAAAGTGGCTTATAAAATTGCTAATTTACATCAAAACAATACATTTTAAAAAACATAACTAAAAATTACTAAAAACAGCCTCAGACAGGAAAGCCAAGAGAGCAGGTTAAAAAAAATCCATTTAAAGGAAGGCAGATAAGCACTTTTACACCACATTAAGGGAGCAATCTTATGCATGTTTAGACAGAAAAGAGTCCTTCAACTCCCAGCGTTCCCCAGCAAACCATAGGATTGTGCCTTAAAAGGTCTTAACAGCACACCTGAAGCTTAAAAGAGAGGCAGCCAACTGCAACTCTCTAGAGAGACAGTTCCATAATCTAGACACTGAAACAGAAAAGGCCTGGTCTTGCATCCCAACCAACCATGCTTCTGTTGTGCCTCATAGTAGGGTCTCAGGAGTTGAATGCAGACTTTCGAATATCCTTGGTAATAGCTTTTCCATTGCCACAATGCTTGCATTACATTTCAAGGGAAATTAATCGTAAATACCTTCTAAATTCAGAATCTGCTAGAAGTTCTTCCACAATGTTTTTCTTCCTCTCTTTCTTGGGAATTCGAGCATGATAGAAGTCAACTGGAGAATCCACAACAGTTCCAACCTGAGAAAGGAATGTTCAAGATAAATTGATTACTACAGATATTTGAAAGGCTACTTTTATAAAAGTACTAAGAAGAGTTATATACAGGGTGAACAAGGGGCAGCAAAGCCTAGTATGCTATATACAAATACCAAACTCTGAGTGCCTATCCTTAGGGAGCTAAAACACTACAATCCCTGCAAAGAGGGAGGCATCAGCAGGCCTGGGACAACCACAAGGTTTACAGAATTACAAAAACAGGAGCATTCCATACTGCCACAGTTTGTTTCACATCCCTCATGTATACAATAATATCAGACAATTCCTAAATACGTACAACAGAGTGAAGAACTTATAAAATCACCAGGAAAAAGGTTTTAAGAGAACAGAAATAAAAACATAAGGTTTTATTCAGTTGTATTCAGCATCATCTTAGGTGTGATTCTTAAGTCTGGCATACCATCAAACATGCTAATGGTGCATTAGGCTCAAGTCCAAATGAAATCAGTGAGCCTTCACTATGCTTATCTGTGCTCTGGACTGTAGCCACTGACAACAATGCAAAAGGGAAAGACAGACGCAGAAGTTATTGAAGAAGGAAACCAAGTGACTTTTTCAAGCAATAACCATGCAGCAAATAAACACAAAAAACGGGGCCTTAGGAACATGCAGCTATGTTTCAAAGTCAGCAGGCAGAAGCATTGCAGTGTGCAAGCAGAATGGAATTATGAATAATTAAAAGATATATATTAGACTGCAAGCAATTTAGATCTTAGAAAATGCAATGTGAAATAGCGAATGTCAAATAGCTAATGTGAAATAGAAATACAAAACTCATTTCCTAAGGAAAGGAAATGAACAACAGTATGCTCCAGAGTATAGTTAGGTTTTATAAGTTAACTTCAACAGATTGGTAAAGGAGTCATGTACATACACAATTGTAAATAGCTTCTCAGTTTCTTACCTGAAAATATTTGGGGAGACCTTCTCTATCATTCTTTTTATAAAATCGTTTAGGATCTATGGCTGCCCTCATCTTCAAAGCCATAAGGTCATTTTTTAATTCATTTGTCATTTCTGGAGCTTTCATACCAAACCAACCATCTCCTGTAGTTTTCGCTCGCTCTGCCTGTATTGGAAGCATCAAGAAATAATACATCAAAGCTTGTCAATTGCTATAAAAATGATTGCATTTTATGCAGTAAAACCAGATAGCTGAGACCTGTAAGCAAACTTTGTGATCTGGTATTACAGTCTGGATATAAAACAAACAGTTATGCCAATCCTTACAGCTTTACACTAAGTAGTTTTTAGAGTCCTCAAAATATTTTCACCATATTTAAAGAGGTTTCTAGGAATGTTATCAACAGTAACTGCCTAAACCAGCAATATTAATTTCATCAGCGATTGTCTTCCAAGGCCTCGATGTCAAGCTAATTTGAAAGTCAAAAAAGAGGTACAACTGATACAACACCGGTAAAGATTATTCATGTAAAGGATAAAGCTTCTGATTTTCTCTAACAATTCTTTTGATACTAAGTAAGGCAGAAGTAAATGGATAGAAGGGATGCCCAGGGTTGTGTGCCTCTGCCATTTTGAATATGTAACCTTTGATCGGAGGTTGCTCTGTGACATGTAAAGCCAGGCACGTTTATTGTGGGTTGTTTAATTAGTTGTTAGGTTAACTTTGGGTTGTTTAGCCCACCATTAATTGATAGTGCTCAAATCCACGTTTGCACTTCATAGACCAACCTCCATTTGGGCTGACTGGAGTTGCATATGCAAAATGCTGGTGGAACATGCTAGGCATACAATGCAGCAAAGTGCCATTAATTTGTTGCTGTGATGTGCAAATGAGCCCTAAATTTCCAATCTATGTCAACCCTTCCCCAAGTATGCTAGCTAAATGCTCCACCCTCTTCCTCCCATCCACACAATTTCCCCAATTCCCATCCTTCCTTTCAAGTGTCCAGCCTCCACACTTTTGCTCCTTGCTAAGCCATTGCCTCGCGGTCTTTCAGGTTTCCCCACACCCACTCTTAAAGCCCTTCTGCATCCATAATCTCTTGGAAGTTGCTTTCTCCTGGCAACTGAGTACTTCTCAGTTTCCTTCACAAGCTAGTCTCAGAAGCTAAAGTTGTGAGAAAAATGTGCTGATGATTCAGTGTTGTGGTCTATCACATGCAGCCACATGAGCTGCATTTAATGAGCACATGATTTACTCCCATTTTGTAGGCATTTCCCCCAAGGGCTCAAATGTACTTTTAAGATGCAGATGCCATTATTACTGTTGTTGTGATTTACATTTCTATACCGCCCCATAGGCGAAGCACTCTGGGAGGCTTACAACCCTCTATATATTTCACACATCATATTTTATACCAAGTTTCCTCAAAGAAGCTCAAGACAACGTATATGGCATCATCCCATTTTATACTCACCTACACTATTGAGTATAAAAGCTGAGAGAGTGGAGATATGTACATACCTACAGAAGGATTTTGAGACAGACCTATACTTGTAGCCATGAGCATGACCAATATTGCTCAGTGGCATTTTGCTTACCCTGCGTTGTTTCTTTAACTGGTGGATTGATTCTCTTAAGGGTGGAATACATTCTTTTTTTTCAAAATCTGGAGTAATAATACTCTTCTGCAAAAGCTATAAAGAGATAATTGATAAACATGGCATGATTACTACACAGTGCAATGCAGACAACACACAAAAGGGATACTACGAGATTTGATAAGCAGAGAGCTACCCCCAAATATGTAAAACTTGATGAATAAACTCAGGATTGCTACAGCTTAGAATTTCAACAGTACTTGCAGGCCCCAATCAACACCTGCAAGTAAAGCTGAGAGAGGAACATTAAAGAAAACCGAGTTTGTAGAGTGCAGACATTGTGGAAGCTCTCTTGGACAAGGCAGAGAGCATCAAGGATTTCTTCAACTCAACAGAGAGCAGTACAAATCCCTATCATTTCAGTGTCTTGTAATGTGTAAAACTGACTAACAGAACATGATGCTTTTGACACACTGCAGACCGTATAAGTAGAATGAGATCATTTGGAAAAGGTGACCCTAAGAAATCAAGATATGACAACCGCATCTTGTCCTCCTAGACTGTACTTCTTGAAGGGTCTGATTGCCAGCAAACATGAGAAGCTAAACAAAGGTAGTTGGTTGTAGCTCTAATATAAAAGTTTCCCTGAAAACTATTGCTGTTGCATTTGTCAGTTTCACTCTGAAGATTTTCATCAAAGTTTCATTTTCATTTCGGTACATACTTGAAGTAGACTTGCCAAAATGGTAGCTTCCCTTGTCACTGCGCAAGAACCAATCAACAAACTATTCTGACCTGTCAGAACGTAGGTGGTTATGCTTGGGTGTGCCGGTACCTAAGTAGTCCTGGAATAATCCACTGCAAGTTTAAATTGCTCACAAACATATGCTGAACCAAGCAGATTTTGTGACTGGCATGTCTGTAATAGCCCTGCAGCCATCTGTGTTCATGGACTGCTATTCAGGTGACTGCTTGTTTCATCCTGATAATAAGGAGCACCATGAACACAGTCACCCCTATTCTGACATGCCAAAATGGCAGCACAAATTGAGCATGATGCGAAAAGTGGAGCTAATTGTATGGATGACTCATTAGATTTAAATAACAGTGTGTAGGTATATACATTACATTACAAGACAGGTGAAAAGTTATGGTATCAGAGCTTCTTTTGGAGTTTTAAGACACTAACAATCTAGATTAAACAGCAACTTGACATAAATGCAATGAATTTTGGCCAATCATGAAACTTTGGTTCTTAGTCATAATCATATTGTTCTAAATAGTTCATATATTTACAGTGGTGCTTTTGTGGTTTATTTATCCCAGATGTCAGTTTAACTATGGTCTTTTGGGAGTTTACCTCATCTTTCTTTTTCTCCTTTAGCGGCACTCCTTGAGATCCAGGCTTCTGCTTTCCTGCATCAAAACTGATATATAAGCCTCCAAGCTGTTTAATATTCAGACCGGGATCAATGCTGCTTGAAAGTGATAAGCTAGAAGACAAAGAATGGGTTACTTAAAAGGTATCAATACATGATCACATTAGCGTGCTTCCTGCCATCTGTCAAAATCACACTTCAAACATTGTGTGTGTGTGTGTGTGTGTGTATGTACATACCACGCCATAGGAACCAAAAACTGCAAACAGCTCTTTAACCTCCCCCTACCCAGTGTGAACAGCTACAGAGGTTTTAATAGTATCTTCACTTCCCTATATACTGCCAACCACATACTCCCAGGACAAAAAAGCTCTTAGAAAGTTGCCAAAATACGTAAGGAGAGCCCACAGTCTGCCAACCACCTATCCCAGGGCCATCAACAGCTTCTTGTCCCTACTCCATAGCAACTATTCCCTGGCACAAAACCAAGAATTCACTTATCCCCAGACTGATGTCCCTTCCACCCATTCACTTAGACCTTGCCAAATAAAAAGAAGTCATTTTTGCCCCAATACATATCTCTAACAGGATTACATAGCATACATTATAACTAAGTTCCTTGAGAGAACTTACATTTCATTATTTGCATTTAATATATCTTCAGCCTCATCTATGAACTCCTCGTCATCATCTTCCAAGTCCGAGGATTCCCCACTTTCTTCATCAGCCATGGCGTCGTCCTCCTGCTCTAAATAATATGCTTTCCTGGGGTCCAACCCAGGGGTCTTATCAATGACAAATAGTTCTTCACCCTGTGATTTGGTCAAGGTTGATGCCCTTTGATTACCGGTATCTGCACAACTAGCAGTCATTTCCATTTTATTCATTTCTTCCAAATCACTGTTTTCAGATTCATCAGTCTCATCGCTTGTAAGAAGCAACACAGTGAAACATTTGTCATGCCCTGTTGTTTTGGTTGCACTTGAAGAAGATTCAGCCACTGGCTCCTCTGGACTTCCATCACTGTCTATACTCGCAACAGAAACCCTGCCCTCATCATCACTGCTTTCAATAGTTTGTGATGGGATAGTATCATTTTGTGGGCTATCTACTTCAGATGGCTCATCTACATCTATTATCTCTTCTCCATGATGCAAACAGCTTTGTGTAACTTTTCTGGTACCCGACTTCGGGGATTCTTCATTGCTTTTGTTTTTACTAGGAGTTGTCTGTGTTGGTGACATATTACATTGATCAGGGTGATACACATCTGTACTCTTTATAGGTGACTGGTTTTCTGTTACTTTTATGGATTTTTCTAAGGTTCGATCACACACTACCTCTGGATTTTCCACAATTTCATATGCATCAGCTGATATTTGTTTTGTATCTGATTCTCTTACATCTTTGTCCCTTCCTGCCTTTAGCTCTGTGCTACCCACAGATTCATAATTGTTATCCTTCAGCCTCTCTTTCTCAGGTGACTTTTTGACACATTCCCTCGCCAGTTTTTTAGGGCTGATGGAGGAAATCTGTTTTAGATCATTACTGACAACAGATTCGGAATGGCACTTCGTTTTACAGGGGCTCAGCTGCTTATTTATCCGGGTAGATGAAAGTTTGGGTGCTTGTTCTGCCTCTAAATCAGATTTTGTGGGTTGTTCAGAGTCAGAGATTACCACTGTCTGAGACGCAGCTGCACATTCAGGCAAGTCTGCATCGCCCAGTACCACGTCACTTTTTATTTCATACTGTGACGTTTCCGCTTGCAACTTCAGTTGCATACTCCTTGTCATGCGTTGAAACTGAACAGGTGGTTCTGAGGAAATACCCGAGCACCATGATTCTGCGTCAGAGACCTCTTCGGTTTGGGATTCACACACTGGTGCTACATTGGTCTTGACTTGCCGACATCTAGTCATTCTCACAACACTATGAGTCCTCGCTCCAGAAACAGTGGAAGAACATGATTCTGCTTCAGATATGTCATCATCATCTTGACATCTGCTTCCTTCGTTTGGAAGAGCTTTCTTGCTCCGCCTGCTTTTAGCTGGAGTCTCTAGCTGACAAGGAACTACGATCTGCCGCCTTCTGGTTATTCTTATAAATGAAGATGTCTGAAGACCAGACACAGAGGAACAATTTGATTCTGCTTCAGAGATCTCTCCATCAGCTTGCGACTCAGCAACTGGGTCTGCTAAATGCACAGCTTTGCTCTTATTCCCAGTTTTTTGTTCCACTAGAGGCTCTTCCATATCCAATTTTGTTTCAGATTTCTCCACTTTCTCAAGATGATATTCAGGGATGACATTTGCATGGGAATTTACTTTACTTCTGCTCCTCGTTGTCCGCATAGATGTGCTGCCTTCCGTTGAGGCCTGTTGCAAGAAATGACAAAACTGTCAGGTAACTTGCAAAATTGCCACAGAGAAATGAAAAGCCACATGAGAAACTGTACTCCTCCAGGTGCCTACTCTGAGGGAAGCTCAGAGGACAGCAACAAGGGAGAAGGCCTTCTCTGTGGTGGCCCCCCCAATTGTGGAATGATCTCCCCGATGAGGCCCGCCTGGCACCAACACTGTTATCTTTTTGGCGCCAGGTCAAAACTTTACTTTTCTCCCAGGCATTTTAATGGCTTAAGTTGAGGTTTTTAACTGACTTTGTGGCCAGGCTTAACAGTTTAAAATGTTTAAAATGTCAGCTGTTTCATGTTTATGGTTTTAAATTTTGTATATTGTCTTTTTAGTGTTCAATCTTTTAATTTTTGTAAACTGCCCAAAAAGCTTCAGCTATGGGGTGGTATATAAATGTAATAAATAATAATAATACTCTCAAATTCTAAAGCACTGTGGCTTTTTGTTCAATTAGCTATTATAATCATGAGGCAATGTTGCATCAAACTGCATGGTAAACTCATTTTTTGGGCTTCAGCTTGCCTATAAAAGCCATTTATAATTGTGAGAATCATCTGTTTTCGGCACACTGCCAGTTTCTGAAAGAGCCTTGCTTCCTGAAATTGGTACTGCAGAACACAGGACCCTAAGAATAAGTTTAACATGCTTTTATTAAAAACTAACCCCTTTTGTCTATTTTAAAGCTGCAATCCTACAAACACTTACCTTAGAGGAAATCCAATTGAACTCAGTAGGGCTTACTTCTGAGTAGACATGCATAGGATTGCACTATAAAACACTTATTCTACGTTCTAAATTGATTATTCTAAATTGATTATATTCTGAGGTTTCTTTTGGTAATACAAATGGTCATTTCAGATTCCCCCGAGTGCCTAGAAACATCAGTTTTCAGAGGGGGAATACACTGCAAATTGATCTCTGAACAAGAGTGAAAACTACAGCAAATGTTTAAGCATATAGCCAAAAGCAGGTTAAGAGAAACAAATTCTAAAGTAATGTAACCCTAATTTCCCTCAGAGCAACCCCTGGTGAAGAAAAAATGGAACCTGGGTACAAACAGTCATGGTATGGGAGAGGGGGAAGAATGCTAGGTCCCCAAAATAGTGTGTGGTGCCTCCAGCTACATGTTTTCTGAAAGAAGGTGGGGAGGAAACTAGTGAACAACATAATAGAACAGGAGGCAAAAAACAAAAACAGGGAGGACGAAAGAAGCAAGAAAAATAACTCAAATAGATATATGGCTTTATGGAAAGTTTCTGACAAAAAAAAATAGAAGGGGATAGAGTCAAATAAAGGAGTGAGCCATAGGTGGATGATTAATTTCTTAGACTTGCCACTGGCTACATAGTGCTCGGCTGGGATGCAGCTGAAGGCCTCTGTTTCTGTCACTCCTTTGGCTCTCAAGCTGATGCTGGATGATCACTGCACAAGGAACTTGCTGCCCTTTTCCTCCACTGACTTCCCTTGATCGTTGTTTTTGCTCTCTCTCTCTAGTCTGTAGTCTCTTTATCCTGTCTCCTCTCTGAATCCCTTCAAACAACTCTCCTCAGAACTCTCTCCCAATCTTCTCAGATCAAACACTTTAACTCTCTAACCGCAGTTCCTAAGGCCCCTTCAAAGTGCTGTGCTCCATGCATCTCAGTGGAGGTTACGCTGCACAAGATTACAGTTCTGTAAACAGAAAGAACTAGACTTCTATTTCCAGAGTTTTCTTATCTCAGGAACTCTCTCCCTGCTGGAAAATAGTTGGGGATAGTATTCCTGAAGGCTCTGAGGTTAATCAGCAGCTAAAACCACATTATATGTTTGCAGCAGGTAATTCAAAAGCTACAGGCACTCATAAGAAGAGCCATGCTGGATCAGACCAAGGGTCCATCTAGTCCAGCACTCTGTTCACACAGTGGCCAACAGTGTTGACCAGGAACCCATGAGCAGGACACAGTTCAACAGCACCCTCCCACCCATATTCCCCAATAACTGGTTTATACAGGCTTACTCCCTCTGATACTGGAGGTTGCACTTAGCCATCAGGACTAGTAGCCATTGATAGCCTTTACCTCCAGGAATTTATCCATTCCCCTTTTAAAGCAATCCAAATTGGTGACTCACTGAAGCATACTGCACTGCAGGAATCTCTAAAAGGCAGAGCATTCTGATAGATAATTCAGGATTAACCCAAAATGGTTTAATTTAATGCAACATGACTCCCCTTTAGAGTGGAGATTACTTACATGTCTGCTCCAGAGCTTTACTCATCCATCAGTACAAGATGTTAGTGAAAAAACTGTACACTGCATGGCTGTATTATTTCTGTTGATGCCATGATTCCCCTAGATTGTCTTCATTACAGGGCACTGTGCACAAATGCCACGCAGCTTGCAGTAATTGGACCAGAGCATTAAAACCTCCCCTCCACGCATACACACACACTGCTGGGTAACCATACTGCAGTGGTCTAGCTAAGCAGTTCTAAATACAACATATTGCTACACATACCTCACAAAGATGCCAATGAAACCGACAAAAAAAGGCTGAATCATCTCTGGCACAGAAGAGCCACTCGTGAGCCACCAACCCTACCATCAGAGAAGCTAAAGCCAGAGAATCCGGCTGCATAACAATTCTACACCCCATGAAGCCCTACAGGAATTCAGAAGCCCAGCCTGAGTCCAGCGGTGTATCCATCGCAGACGTTACAGCCTCCTTCCAAAGGAAAGCACCAAGGCAGGTACCGGGGACAGAAAACAGCACTTGGCAGTAGCCCCGGACCCATTGTCATCGGGAGGGCTGCAGTGATGCATCACTGGCTCGCTCTCGCCCCCACCGCCGCCGGGGCTCCATTCCATAGATCCAGGCGAGCTCTAAGGCAACGCTCAGCACATGCTCCACGTCACTCTTCGCCGGTCACTCGACCCCACCTCAGAGCATACAGAGAGCCTTATTCAATGTTAGCCCTACTTGGAGTAGACCCACTGAAATTAATGGGACTTACGGTGCATTGATTTCAACGGGTCTACTCCAAGTAGGGCTAACACTGAATGCAACTCAGAGGCTCCTGCGTGCGTTCAAGGGCGGTCGGGGGAGCGACTGAGAAGGGGCTCTACCCTTCGAACTGGAACGGGCTGGGATGAGCGGAAGCAGAGAATCGCTCCGTCGAGCTCGCCGCCCCCCTTCGCTTCTCCGCCGCCTCCCGCTTCTCTCACCTCTGCTCTCGCAGGGGGGTCGCTGCTTCCCGCCTCCGACTCGTTCCGCCGCGTTGCTCGCCTGGTGGCCACCATTTTTCCTGGTATCAGGGGACGCGTGCACAGGAAGCCACTTCCTCTTCGCGTCCAGGTCACTGCGCCTTCCCTAAGAGCTCCGGCCGAAAACTTCACGCTCGCTCGATGGTTCCTACCATAGAAGCTGGGGTAGGCAATCTGGCGTCTTCCATAGGTTTCGGACTACAGTTCCCATGAACCCCAGCCAACAAAGCTAGTGGTCTGGGATCATGGGAGCTGCAGTCCCAAACACCTGGAAGGCCGCAGATTGCCTACTCCCTAGCCTAGGCTTCTTCCCACGCCCCACCAAGCTTGCAGGCGGGAGTCAGCCGCTCAAGGCGGTGAAACAAAGAACGGTGAAACAGGCACAGGGCAAAGATGGCGGGATTGTTACTATTGTTTGTAGAGGAAACTCTCTTCGAAAACAACGTGTCGCCGTTTGTCAGTTTCAAGAGGCAGGACTTCCTCTGTCTGCGCTGTGACCTCTCAAAAGTTGTTTGGATGAGTGAAGGCTACCCTATCCGCCCCACACTTCTATGCTCCGCTGTTCTCCCTCTCAGGCGGTCCAGACATTGCTTTTTAAAGTTCATGTGTGTGTGTGTGTAATGTAACAGAATTAGATACACGGAAGATCAGCACGGCTTAGGAAAGATCCTAAAACTGTTCCCCACCTAATCATACTACTGAGTGTCCTTAGGTTCCCTCAGATCACTCCCGTCGCTCCCGAGTGACCCCCATCACTCACCCGAGTAGATTACTCCCTTGAGCAGTTCTTCGTACATAGTGGCCTGCAGTGAAGCAATGCTCAGTTAAGCAAATACACCACAACCAACCAACCAGGTAATACACCCCCCCATATAAAAATATGCCCCCCCACACACATTATACATATCACAGGCAAAGCACACAGCTCTTTCTCCCCCACCCCCTACAGCCAGCAAGGACACTCCCTACCACCCCAGTTAGGGTGACCAGATTTTGGAACCCCAAATCCCGGTCCAAAATGGCCACCCAAAACGGCCGCCCAAAAGGGGCGTGCCCACCCCCCAAAAAACATTTTAAAAATTTTTTTAAAGGCCACCCGCCATGTGAGATCTGAACACCCCCCGCCACCCCCCCCACCCGAAATAAACCCCACCACCACCAAGCCACCCTCCCAAAAAACACAGCGAGGGGGGAGGGGGCTTACCTGCTGGAGCCGTCTGCAGGCGCCCGTGGACTGTCCCAGCAGATAAGAAGCGCGACGTGGGAGGCGTGAGGCCCCCCCACTTACCTGCCGGGGCGACCGCTTCCCTCCGGTGCTCAAATGTACTGAGAAACAGGCTTCGCGGCCTGTCCCTCAGTAGCGCGACGGGTGATGACATCATCACCCAGCGCTACTGAGGGACAGGCCGCGAAGCCTGTTTCTCAGTACATTTGAGCACCGGAGGGAAGCGGTCGCCCTGGCAGGTAAGTGAGGGCCCCCTCCCGCTCCTTACCTGCAGGGGCGGCCCCTTCCCTCCGGTGCTCGAATCTACTGAGAAACAGACTTCCTGGCCTGTCTCTCAGTAGCGCGCCAGGTGATGACCTGAAACCCCACCACCAAGCCCCCCATCCCCCCCAAAACCCAGCCTGGACTTACCGGGTCTACCGCCACTCGCCGCTGCGTGACCCCCCGCAGCCCCAGTTTGCCCCCCCCCCGGTTGGCCCGGATCGTCCCAGGTTTCCCGGTTAGGACCAGGAAACCCCAGATCTGGTCACCCAGGGCATACTTTAAAATAAAGCATTAGGTTGCAGCCTCTTATTTTTATTTTCTAAGAATGCCTGTTGGTAGGGTGACCAGATAAAATCCAGGTCAGGGCTCATGTAACTTTAACAGTTGTAGAGAAAAGGGAATTTCAGCCAGTGTCATTTGTATGCAATTAGTTCCTGGTGAAATTCCCTCTTCGTCACAACAGTTAAAGTTGCAGGGGCGGCCCTGCCTTCTTTTGTATATGGTCACTCTAGATAGTGTCTGCACCTTTAACTGTTGTGATGACGAGGGAATTTCAGCAGGAACTAACTGCATACAAATGACACTGGCTGAAATTCCCTTTTCTCTACAACGGTTAAAGTTACATGAGCCCTGTCCTCCTTTTCATATGGTCAGCCTACCATATACAAAAGAAGGCAGGCCCCCTGCAACTTTAACTGTTGTGATGAAGAGGGAATTTCACCAGGAACTAATTGCATACAAATGACACTGGCTGAAATTCCCCTTTCTCTACAACTGTTAAAGTTACATGGGCCCTGACCTGGATTTTATCTGGTCACCCTACCTGTCAGTTTAGAGGCATTGGTGGAAATGACGATAGCACTGGAGGCTGGTGCTCCCCCCACCAAAAAAAATCTGAAAATATATGAGCAGAGAACAAGCAATAAATGTATATATTTTGCACTACTAGTTAAATGTGAAAACCAGTTCAATGTTAGACTAGCAGTGACATAATAGACCAAGCTGGGATTTTGCTCCCATGCAGGTTTACTGCCTCTGAGAACAGCATCTTCCTTGTTTCTATCGGATGACCAGCTGGGGTGCTTCCAGACTAGGCTCTTAGGGCATCACTCCCCTACCTCCTTCACAGAATTTTATGGGGCTTCAGATGTCATTTCCCCTCATATCCCTCCCATGTTTTCTTAACTTCTTTTATCATTTTCAGAAAATCTGTTAAGGAAAAAAGAAACCGTTGCACAATGGCTTCTAGGTGTTAGCACTAGGACCCCTCCACCTGGAAGCACCATGGTCTTAATTAACGTGGGTGAGAGGTTGGTCCTGGTCATTTTTAGAATTTATTTTGGATTGAGTACATAATATCTATTTCAATTACCTTCACAAACACCTGGAGGAAAATACTGCTCCAGAAATGGATGTTTTCTACACTTGGAAGGAAGTGTAATGAAGGAAATCTAGAAACATAGCCTAACAGCACTCTGTGCAGAATAGAAGCTGCATGGCCACAGTGAGACCACTCCAGCTTTAGGCATTTTATCTTTTCAACTGAGCTCAAACATACCTGCGAACCTTGAAATTAGGGTACAGGTGTGTTAGGCAGCCTGTAGTTGTTCACCTTTTAGCAGTGAGCATGCATGTGCAGGGGTGAAACCTTGGTTCAAATTTAGGCATACCTGAAGGAAGATCTTTTTCTCTGTCCATTGTGTCAACAAGAATGTGTTCTGCTTTCACAATTTGGCATCTGTATTTTTCAGACAACGTGGCCCCATTTAGACACCATTAACCATGCTGGTTAAGCAGCAGGGTTAACAGTGTCATCTGACATGTGTTTTCTTTAACCAGGTGCCTCCGCTAACCATATTGTGGTAAGCTTCACTAACCCTGTTCTGCAGCAGGGTTAGCGGCACTAACTTTGGCTTAAGGTGTCATCTGACATGCATCTGTGGTTAAGGGACTGAAATCATAGAGCTAGCAGAATAGAATGGCCTAAATTTCGCAACTACTGGCTCTCTTAGTGCAAGGGCTGATGGGATATGGGGCGGAGCATCCAGAGAACTCAGGCGCTCATCTGCTTTGTGGTTAGCATGTGGTTAAGGAAACTGGGAACCAGACAGGGTTAACAGTGTCGTGTGCGAGTGTACGGCTTGTGGTTAGTGCTAACCACACAGATGCATGGTTAAGCTAACCACATAGCACTCAGTGTTGTCTGAATGGGCCCTGTGTGTACAGTTTAAAACAGATTGTAAAGTCTGAATTCATTATACTATTTTTAACTGTAGCGCGCTGACCAGCACTACTCATTGAAGAGTAGTTCAGGGAGAAAAGATGGACCAAAATCTTTATTTGCCGCCCCCAAAGCGAAACAGAACCTAGAAGTCTGCACAGATGCAAATGAAAAACAGTTACCAGGAGATTTCTGTAAAGCAAGCTCTTTTTTAAAAAAAACAACAATAATAATTTCAAACTAGTAAAAAGTTCATTTAGTACACAAGTTTAAATAATATCAGTTAATTTGAAGCGGACTACATAAAACTGTAGATTTCTACACTTTCGCCCATTTCATATTCTAACCCCAATTTTGCATAAACAACACCTTTTCTGCACATTCAATAATATACTACTTTTTAATCAATATCTCCAGAGTTATTCAGTTAATTTAAGCAGCAAATCAAAGTTTACTCCAGAATCCTGATGGACAAGCCTGAATCAAGTCAATTTCATTAGTTTTCCTGGACTCCTGTCAAATGACTTTTGGTACATGCCTTCATGCATTACTAACCACTTGTGCCCCAATTATTTCAATTGAACTTAACTCAAAGTAACAGTTGAAATCTAGAGTGTCCACTGCATGCTTAAAATATTTTAGGACCCGACCACCACCACATGCTAAACCCCCTTATTCAAAACATCTAAAAAAGCACAAGAGATTTATCCACTGGAATGGATTAAAGTATGTGAATATGATATGATGGACAGTAAAAATAATTTATTCTGTCTAGCTGCCTATAACAATATTATTTTTTTTATTAGAAAGCAAAATTTTAGACTCCAGATAAAGTTCACCACCCCTTTATGAAAACTTTCATTGATGCGTTAATAGGTAAACTGATACAAATTTTAACCTTATTCAAATCACACAAAACTTACAAAGAGAGCAATCTATGGTTCCTGGGAGAATGTCCCAAGGACATATTTTTCGGATTACCCCTCCCGAAGCTGTAGACACTCCTATGACTTCAGCAGGACTCTGAGATCTGAATCGATCCCTCCCTTCCCCACCACCACGTAAAGAACTACAGGGCCTGTTTTCCAAGGTTGTGAAAATGGCCTCGGATGACCTCGCAGAGGTCAAAAAAGAGGTGTTCCAGTGGGGGGAAGAGGGGGAGGAGCCAGGATCTGCTCTATCCTATGGCCTCTCTAGCCCTGCCCAGCCCCAGCAGTGCGACTTTTCTAGATGGGCTTAAAGGCCCGTCTACAGGAAAAAATAAAAAAAGAACGGAGATAAAAATTGCCTTTGTCATTCCTCCCATCTTGCCAGCAGTAGCCAGGTAGGGCACAGGTTACTCGGAAGCTTCAGAGATTGAAGGCTTCCATCTAGTGAGCAGCAATCCCATAAGATAGTTCCCAAAATGTCTTTGTACAGAACTCTTATTAAGGCATTCTCTTTGGAGATATTCCAGATGAAAAATCTGAAAAAATCCAGATGAAAAAGCTAGTTACAGCCGTTTCTTTAGGTCAAGTAGACAACAGCATACACCAAACTCATTCTGTCAAAACTGCTAAAAAAATTGTGTGTAACTTAGTTATCTCTGGTTTGCATTTAAAGAGAGTACATTTATCTTCGCGTGTCCCCAGAACTGCCTGATGATTACACTGAGTGCAATGATGAAATTTATATATAAAACACAATCATACTTGTATGATTCTCGAAATAGGAATTGTGCTTCACATCAGCAAAACAAGCTTTGACAAAGTTAATTCTGTTTGACCATTGCTCTCCAATTCTAACAGAAATATGCTATCTCCTGCACATAGGCCAAGAGGAATGTGGCACAGAAGCGGAAGATAAAGTTATGCAAGGCCAAGTAAAAGGCCTCTTGTACTATGATGGGAAGGGAGAAATCAAGTATACATTACTTTCATTAATATATTAAGCAATTTGCTTGCCCACACTTAGTTTTGTACCACTGGTCTATACTGGAAAGTTGCTTACTCCACCAGTGTTCCTAAATACATCAATTCATCAGCAGTAAAGTCTAACAAGTTATATTATTCCTTGCAAATAAAAATATTTCAATCAAAATATACCTAGTCAATTTTTAGTTTATATTAGTCGGTAAAATAATCCAAATATTTTATGTATATATAATCTCTAAATTGAATGAAAAACAGTATTACACATGTGAGCAAACTGATCTCAATCAGAACACACATATATGAAAGAAAAGGAAATGGGTAGACAACTATGGTGTTGGTTGCTATATCACTATGTAATTTGGGTTTCACCAAATACTTGATGATAAAAACTTTTGGTCTTTACAAATTCCAGTTTCCAACTTGGTGCGATATATAGTAGAGATATGGTCTCTCAGAAGCAGGCTATGGTTAAGATCAATCTTAAGACGATGGGATTCTTTTAGCTTGCAAGATGTAGCCTTTGGATTTGATAATTCCTCTGCTCTTCACAATGACTGAATATCGTAGAAGCCACAGTGGAGTCCATTTGTGCGCTTGGCAGTCTGGAATGCTCTCCTGAAGTATTTCTTGGAAGCTTGCTTCGCAAAGCAGTTCTGAAAGTTAGAACAGGGACATGAGAAGAGTGCTTTTAGGAGACTGTGCAACCAGCATTCAGAAGTAGCAATATTTTTAGTCCCATAAAACAAGCAGCATACCCAAGGTCATGTTGACCCCTTAAGATTTGGCTGAAATGCTCCGGTTTTCAATTAAGGCACCCAGAATGGGTTCTTTTTATGAAAATTATGGTGGACCACACAGAATATGGAACTCTGCATAACAGAGTTAATGTTTTCATGATCTTAGAATGCCAACGCATGTATGGATCTTTAGTTTACTCTAGCTAGGCAATTCTTATGTTCTTAACATGATATTACCTTTTGGATCATTATGAGTTAGCAGCTGGATATCAAACTCTTTTGCAAATGCAGTCAAATCTGGTGGCATCACACAACAGGAAGCAAGATTTACCTGGTTACTGCTTGGTTTCACCTAAAAAATAAAAAAAAGGTCAGCTTTCCTTCATATATAAGATACTGATAGGGTGTTTGCATTGCACTATATGAACTGACTGATTCCTTATGGCATATATATATATATATATATATATATATACTCCATGATTTTTTTCATTTTATTTTTGCAAATGCAAAACTTGCTTCATGTATTAAACATACAGGGTGAAATTAGCAACTTGCCCATCATGCTATCAAAATGTAGAATTTTGTTTAAAATGAGATCTGATTTCATAAGATTTTTAGCAAAACATATTAGCAGAATAAAGCAGCATTTCTAGGTTATTTCAGTTGAACAGTTTGCCTCTTACCTGCGCCCACAAGAATAGTTGCTCCAACAGGGTTTTATCTAAATCAGAAGTCCCTATGGCAACAATATTTTTGTTTTGAACTAGGTTTTCAAGCTCTGCCCAGTAAGGTTGTAAATATTCTAAAGAAAGATTAATTCCGTCTTCGGTTGGAGGAGGAGCAATGATCACAGAATCCAACTGGTCGACACCAAGGGCACAACATGCTAAAAGAAGAGAAAGGTTTCTTGGGTAATTAGGACTAAAAAGAATCACAAAAGGTTTTCAGAAGCACAAATCTACTTATCTCCAACTCACTTACTCTATTCCTTGTATACATGTTCCAAGTCTGCAAATCCACACAAATCCTTGCAGATACGAACACTTGTACAAGCTCAAGCAAAGCAATGTTTTAAAAGACAAAGAATCTAGACAAAAAATATTAAATGGAAGCAAAATATGCTGAAAAGGCAGGAAGAACTAGAAGAGGTCTACAACTGAATGTTCAGTGTGTTATGATTAACAAAACTCTATGGAGGTTATTTTAAGAGTTAGCTGAAGCTTAGAAGAGGTATATGGCACCCAATGCACCCCAATCTGGAATGACAACTACAAATTCATTTTTATTTACAAAGTGTAATATTTCCCACTTTCTGCTCTGTACTCCAAGTCAGCTTCCAATGCCAAATCATTGCTATAAAAAAATAAAAGTCTAATCCTTGCCAATGTACAATGTTCATAACCTCCTTTTGCAATGCAACAATAGGGTTTTTAAAAAACCAGATTTCGTTCAGAGAACAACAAGCTTGTGTTTACTTCTGCAGGATGCAAAGGCTACATGTTTTGACTGTCTGCCAAGTTCAGTTCAAAGACAGTGACAAGGAGGTACAAAGGTCATTACGATCTTTTAAAAATCATCAGAGAATCACCCCCAACCCCCAGCTGTTCTAGAGTTAGGAAGGGCTTTTTTTTAAAAAAAAAACTACTACAAGGAACCACTTGAGAAGCATTGATGTTCCAGTATTGAACTTACTCATATCGACTGCTTCTCTGATTGAAGAAGTGTTTGATCCTGCGATAAACAGTTTTGCTAGAAAAGAAAATCTAGAGTTAATGAGGGAAGACAGCATCTACTACTGTAATAGTGCACATCTAAAAGCCACCTGTTTCTGGCTATTTAATAGCAAATCAACTCTGCATATACTGCGGGCCATTGTCAGTGGTATACACACCTTCTCCATGCAGATGGCTCCCACCAAGCTGTTGCCAAACAGTGTATACAATATTGCACTGGATAGTCCAATGATCTGACTTGGTATATGGCATCTTCCTATGACCCTATGATGTCAGTCACCGCACGCTCAATCACTGTAGGTATTTCATTCACCAAGGGAGCGATCCTATGCATGTTCAGACAGAAAAAAATGTCCTACATGACTGGCTGGGGAATGCTGGGAGCTGTAGCACTTTTCTCCCCAAACATGCATCGGATTGCACTCTAAGTCACTTCTGCCTTCTAACCAATAATAGATTGTTAAATTCTCAGGTTATAATCCCATATGTACATTCTTGGGAGAAAGTCCCATTGACCTCAGTCAGGGATGATGTCAACTAGCATGGCCTAAGATAGGTTGCACATTTACAAGTAGTCTATTCCTTAATATTAAGAGCAGCTCCAACATTAAGGTTTTTTTGTTTTCACTTGAACTACTACTGCACAGAGCAGACAGTAACATTCAGGCATTCATCAACTGATGTCGCATAACACCCAATATAGGGTGTTAAGGAATAAGCCGCAACATTACCTAACTAAGCTTGACATCTCTTGGGCCAGGAATTTTTGGTAGGTATGGCTCTTGTTGTGTGTTAATATATGAGAAAATAGTAATAGTATTAAAATAGTAACATTTGTTATAATGGAACAAAGGGCTTTTTTTAATTTTGAAGGGCTTTTAGATGTATAAAATCATAATTTGAAGCTACATTCTAACTATAACCTTCAGCACCTTAAAATAAAAAAACACTTCCCAAGAGAAGATGTATGTGATAATAATAATAATAATAATAATAATAATAATAATTCTTACCTGCCTCTCCCTTTGGATCGAGGCAGGGAACAACATTAATACAATAACAATATAGATCAAATACATAAATTAATTAAAAGAGCATATAAAACAATCAACACATTTTAAAATTCTTGGTTTAAAATTCATCTGGATAGGCCTGCCGGAAGAGGCTAGTTTTTATAGCTGCTTTAAACTCAGAGAGAGTGTTAAATTGATGAATCTCCTCCGGCAGGCCATTCCAGAGTCTGGGGGCGACACAAGAAAAGGTCCTCTGGGTAACAGTTGTCAGCCTAGTTTTGGCCAACTGAAGTAAATTCTCCCCAGAGAATATCTGTCTGTCATGCATATTAGCCAGCAACAGTGAACATTTCTCTGTTGCTCCCCTCATACAATAACTTTTGTAATCACCACCTGGTGGATAAGTCACTGCTCAGCAAGAAAATCTGGACTGCTTCTACCTCCTTCATTAAGTTGGTTTCTTATACAAATGCAACTGAGAAATAAAACAATGTCCATGCAACGAGAACAAAAGCATAAAGAAGCTAATGATTAGGTATTTCAAACAGCAATGATGCCCCAAGGCATTCAATTTTTTAAAGTCTAACAGAATACATAATAGCATTTCTTTCAGAGACTGGCAGGATCTACACTTCTGCTTTATAGCGGTATTGAAGTGCATTGACAACTGTTGGGGCCCATGACACATCTACTCAAGCAGGATATAACACTATGAAAGTAGCATGAAAGCAGTATATGGCATGTGTCATGGGCCCCAACTGTTGTCAGTGCACTTCAATACCGCTATAAAGCAGAAGTGTAGATCCTGCCTCCATTTACTGCTTTCATACAACTTGCATAGTGCTATATCCTCTTTGGTGTAGATCTGGCTTAAGGGTGCAATCCTATGCATGTTTAGACAGGAAAAAAGTCCTCCAACTCCCAGCATTCCCCAACCAGCATGCTGGGAGTTGTAGGACTTTTTTCTGTCTAAACATACAAAGGATTGCACCCTAAGGCTTATTCCTTGATACAGGTTTAATTTGAACAGGTTTCTAGGCAACCTTCCCATTAAGATGAAACGAAAAATACAGAAATGCTAGGAGATTTCAAAGCGATTTAATGTAAGACATGTTAGATCAAGTCCCTTTGGTGAACAATAGCCCTGTTATTATCTCTTCATAAGCCAGGCCATGGAAAGATTTGCCAATGAGCTCCTGACACGCTTGATGGTTTAAACCAGCCTTCCCCAACCTGGTGCCCTCCAGAAGTGTTGGACTGCAACTCCCATCATTCCTAGTCTTCACGGTCACTGGTTGGGGAAGCTGTGATATACAATGGCATCCAGGACACATTTGCTTTCTCCAGCTCATGGCTCACCCTAGATTAGAAGATGATTGCAAAAATTGACTTCTTGATTTCATTTATGACAGCCATCAGATATTTTATGACAGGCAGACTCACAGAATCATTGATGGAAACTCTACAGATGATTTGAGTTGGTCTTATCATCTCAGATAAAAAACTGGGTTTCAAAAGAGTTCATTAACTTGTTGATCAAGAAGCACGTGCAAGATTATTTGCTTCACCATCACCAACAAACCCAAGAGCGACCCATCAACATACACTAGTACAATAACAACAAATTTACTTTTAAATCTGCAGCTACCTCTGTATGAACAGTCACTTCGTTTTAAGACTGCACTGCAATACAGAGCTATAAGATGCTCCCACTATCCTACTGTGCCTGCTATGCCTCATCAGCTACTTCCATTAAAAAAAAGGATTTGTGATGCCTGAGCTACAAGATGATTATGCGGATTGCTGCCATGTACAGGCATGTGAATTGAACAATGCAGCTTCTCTGGTGCAAAGAAAGCAGTACCAAAAACTCATTTCAGGTAGTGCTTTCTTTGGGGCTATTCACACAACATGAACTGTGGGTTATTACGATGTCTGAACCCAGGACATTTTCCATAGAGTGGCTTGTTAACCATCCTGAACAACCCAACAACAAACCATGGGTTCTCAAGATGGCTTATTCGAGAAAAATAACTCACAGTTAAAAAAACGACCCAATACTCAACAACTCACATTCAACCACCAAGTGTGGGTTAGCATATTGTGCAAACCCAATCTTTGTCTGTGTTCTCACATAACACTAAAACCATGCCGTTGCGTTATGAAGGTGACCCTGGGCACGCTTCAGGCTCATCTGCTTCCTGTTTCTGCTCCAGCGCAGTCATGCGAAAATCAAAAACTCCTGCTTCTGTTCTTGATTAACCAGATTAGCATTACATATAAGTCCTAAACTGTAGATAATCCTAACTATGGTTTACTACAGTCTTCCACAACTTGGTGCTCTCCAGATGTTTTGGACTTCAACTCCCATCAGCCCCAGCTAGCATGGCCAATGGTCAAGAACGCTGAGAGATGTAGCCTAAAACTTCTGCAGGGCACCAGGTTACAGACAGCTCGTTTATTAGGGGTGCCTCTACAAGAGCGATTTAAAGCTCTTTCAAGGCGCATTACAAATTTTACTTCTACAAGAGCGGAGCGCAAATCGGGGGTTGAGGTGCTTTTTATCTCCGCTTGTGCGCATTATCGAATGCTCGTTAAATAGCGAGTTTTTATTTGCCGCGGGAGTTAAAGCGCCTTATGGCCATGTAAACATGCGATTCTCCGCATGGAAACAACTTTAAAGCACGTTTCATATAGCCCGTAATGCGCTTCACCGCCTCTCGTGAATAGGTATTAGGAGTAAATGCGCTTCTCCGTATAGGCGCATAATCGGGCAACCAGGCATCAAAGCAAAATCTTGTAGAGGGGACCTAGAACAAGATGGCCTCATAAACAACAGTTTGAGGTTGACTTATTTTAGTAAAGCGCAGTTAAGGCTAACTGCAGTTTGACCGAGCTTGGATATAACAGGACACTGCGGTTCTCCTTCTCACAATCACGCTGGGGAGGAATGTGGGGGAGAGTGCACAAGCCTGAAGCCTGCACAAGCTAAACCAGGCTTAATAGGTAAGCTATTAAGGCATACAAACAAATCAACCAGACGACAGATCCATAAAATTCAATGAACTTTAGCTTTTACAGCAGACAAGCTTGCGCCTTTCAGTGGTACCATTTTCCACAAAGCAGAAAGTGACACTTTCTCTTCCTCAATTTCCCAACTGATTCAACACTTCATATTTCATAAGCCTTCAGAAACTGATGACTCCCTATATCCAAGAAGTTTGCAACTTAAGCCAGGGCCGGCCCCCTCAGCTCTCCTCCATGTCAAATATACAACTGAATTCACCTGAAACCTTCAACTCGTCCCTTTCTTCAGAAACGATCTTTTCAATTGCTTGAGCAAGAGTACAGTCTAGGGTTTCTGGCATCTCCTGCAAATAAATATGCAACAGTATACTGTTAGCTGAAAAAGAAATATAAAAAGCAACCTTGTCGTCACAAACGTCACATTCTTATATATTTTTTAGAAAAACACCACTGCCCTGCAGATGGGATGGTTGGGAACAGGAGCCTTTGCAACTTCCCTGTCTGAGACAGGCTGCAAGGGGCTTTGTTCACCTTCCTCCACTGGAGGGGCTAGTATTGGTGAGGGAAGGTGCAGGAAGGCTTCGAACTTGCATGCAGTTTGCTGATATGTGCACATCCTCAGCTTTGGAGAGCCGTCTTTTGAACATTAAGCCTACATTTATCTTCGAAGGAAAGCCTGCACATCCATGTAACAAATAAAAGGAAACATTTAAAATATGTGTTGAATTTTTAAAACTAAAAATAGACACAGGGATGGTTGAAATGTAATCTCTGGCTGAATCAGGCCAAAGGCCTACTTAGTCCAGCATTTGTCCACACACAGTAGCCGACCAGCTGCCTGTGGGATTAGTTTACATCAGGAACAGGCAACTTGTGGCTCTCCAGATGGTTTGGCCTACAACTCTCATGATCCCTCACCATTGGCTATGCTGGCTAGGGCTGAGGGGAACTGTAGGCAAAAAGGTTGGAGGGCCACAAGTTGCCCTCTCCTGGTTCACATAAACCAACCAGTTCTTTGGCCACAGGTCTCTGGCCCAATTCAAAGGCAACATGGTGAGCATCCTCCAGACACAATGATGGCTTAATGTCCCTGTTCTTCTGACTCCATCATGAGGGGTTCAGACAAACCTCCCCACCTATCTAAAGAACATGTGAAGGGGGGGCTCTGGGGAGACCTCAGCTAGCTCTGGTCCCTTGCAGCCATGTCTTCACTGGAAGGGGATCCATACATATGGAGCTCCTCTAAGAAGTAGCACATCAAGCTCCATTAAATTACAAAGAATTATGTTGAAGCTAATGTATTTTAATTCCCAGAAACAGTATTTGCCTTGCCAGTAACTAATTTCATTTAATTAGGACAGAGCCAGGTTGTGCCAGAGGCAGGGAGTCAAACTGATCCAAAAGCTGGAATGAAATTCATTTTTTTCCTGGAATGGAACAGAATCTAAACCATTATCTCAGGGGTGCAGAACCTCCAGCCTGCGGGCTGGATCCAGTCTGTGGGGCATCCCAATCCAGCTTCTGGAGTCTCCTGAGGTTCCTCCAGCCTGAGCCCCTGAAGGAATCCTCTCAGGGCGCATCCCCTGCTATTATCTTTAATCTGAGGTAACAACAAGGAAATGGGGTGACAGGAATTGCCTGTGTGAGGAAATCAGCTGCTCTTCTTGGTGTGGGCTAAGTCCAGCCACCTCAAATCCCTGTGTTATCTCTGATCTGAGGCAACAGTGAGGGTTCTCTTGGGTACCGCAAGTTAACAGCAGAACCCCCACTATTATCTCTGATCTTAGACTGGCGATAACAGCTGGAATGCGGGGCAGTCTGATTCAGCCTGTGCTGGGAAGAGCGGCCATTTCTCTCTGGTATGGACCGAGTAGCTTCATGGGGTGCCAGGAGATGTGCAAAGCCAGGGATTCTGCCAGCACTGGGAGGAACGTCTCCTCCTCCTGGTACCACCGAAGTCCCTTTCTCTGTGTCTTTCCAGCATGGAGAGTGGAAAAAGGGAGAGGATGGACCCTGGTGAGGAGCAATCCAGCCCCACCACAGTAAAGCAGCTGAACCTGAATCAGATAAGAACTGGAAACACAAATTCAGGGTCTCAGTTCCGAATAAGGGTTTGCCCAAAAAGCAAAACACCTGAAGTGGTACACTCCCTGACTCCACCAGAATCAGAATGAGCACATAAATAAGACCAATGTCTGGGAGGATTTATCTATTTTGGATTTGTTCAAGTTTCAATTTTTTGCCCTTTTCAAGAGCTGGGCCTGGGAAGCATTAGCCAGGGCTTGGATTGAAGGTCTGCTTCCCCTTTGTGAGAAGGGTTTGCTCAATATACAAGTTACAACATGACGATCCATCTGTTTAGGCTGATAATTCTTTGTTTCCCTAGTTTTACTAAATCAGTTGAAATATATATACATGACGTTACCTAATAACAGTTCTGTGATAATTTACTACGTCTTCCTTTTTTCCTTCCTCTTTAAAATACATTTGCTTGCTTCGTCACCTGTCTCTGATTATACAATTCAAATTAAACAAAAAAAGGCATTTATTTAAGTTCCTATAATTTTTTTTTGTTTTATGCATGTTTCCCAAGAAATAAAAAAATATCCCTTACCTGCATTAGATCAGGGCTGATCTTTGAACTCCATTCATTTATGGTTTTCTGAATGCAATCCCGCAGCTGCAAAGCAACATTTTGGCTATTTAACGCTTGTTTTTTTGTATGCAATACAATGTTCAAGAAGTAAATTCAGCAGAATATTGAAGATTAAGTACAGAGTAAGCATGCCCCTACTCAACATCTACTTGCTCCCCCCTCTTCATCACTCCATCTGTGTAGGAATGCAAACTATACATGTTATACCTTTTATGGCAGGGATGGGGAACGTGCGGCCATCCAAAGTTGTTGGACTGCAACTCCCATCAACACTTCCCATTGGTTACACTGGCCAACAACATCTGGAGGGCCACATGTTCCCCATCCCTGTTCTATAGTGATATAACAACAAATGAGAAGACAAATGTAAACATGAAACAATGGACTTTTAAAACATTCTTCATTTCCCCCATTAGTAAAGTAGGTGTCTTGCACAAGAAGAACATAGTAAGACCCAAAATGGACCTTGGCATCCTGGATAAGGGAAGAGAGAGACAGGCCATAATGTATACTACAAATTCCTGATGGTTTGGGGAGGGGAAAAATGCTCAAGCCATCAAAGTACAAACACCTGGAAAACTGTGGTTATCTGACCTCATCATGGCCGTGATGCTGGAGGAGGAGAGCGGAGGGATGAGTCAATAGTTCACTGTGGGTTGTTCTCATCACAATAAGCCATGGTTTACCGCGTTGTCTGAACTGGCCCACAAGTGCCTTAATTCAATATAGCAAGATCCAGCCAGCTCTGAAGTCTCTTTACCAGAATCCTAACAAACTAATGCCCAAGCATGTGCCCTCCAGACGTGTTGGATTGCAACTTTCATCATCCCCAGCCATTTGCCATGCTGGCTTGGGATGATGGGAGTTGCAGTCCAATACATCTTGGAGGGCACCAAGTTGGGGGAAGTTGCACTGTGTGTTTCCCTGAAAAGTGGCCAGTAGTTCACAGATGTAAGAAAATTACAAATGTGTTTTTGCCTAGACTAGAGCGGTAGCATTTGTTTACTGAATCGGAAGTTGTCTCACACTCACTTTAGAAGTTCAGACCGGCACCTTTTTACTGAAATTTTGGAACTATGCAAATATATTTAAATTTAATCAATTAACCGGATAAATGGTTTAAAGGCTGATGACTACCAACTAACAATCCTTTAACTGGCTGACAGCCTGAATATATAGTATTCCCTGCTATGATGAAGTATCAAATGTGCACTTTTAGACACTGTTTTCAGTTTATAATCTGGCTGGTTTCCCTAGCTATTAAAAACACTATCAGCTTAGACCAACGTTTTCCAAAATTTCTAATTTTGGCAAATCCTTTCCCCATTGACTGGTCTGCTCAGGAGCCTCTTGAGCTCCATCCGCCTTGGAGCCCCAGCTTCCTGCAAAGGATTCTGGGACATATACTTGGATGCAGACTTAGTTTGTGTAGGATGCTGGCAAAATCTATTGGCATTAACCATCACCTTGCATGAACCGAGAGCATGCCCTATGACACACCCAACATATAACGCACCCTGCGGCTGCACACTGCAGGGCAAGATTAGGAGCAGCGAAGAAGCAGTCTTTCAGGAAAAACCTGTCCGGCTTTACCGAAATTCTCACTGAGAAATCCCAGGGCTCCCTGGATCAGCTTGGAAACCACAGGGTTTGAAATGGGTGCACTGGTTAGAAACAACTCACATGGATAGGAAGGAGGAGGATCAGAAAACAGAACTGATGCCTCAGGCTAGATGAGTGCATTTTGTACACGTCATGAGAGCGACAGAATAACTTCCTTCAGGGAAGTGAAGTACACAGGCTGTGTTGTTGAGGGCTCAGCCTGTATCCTCAATACTCGATTTATTCATTACTAGTTTGGGTTGGAATTTGTGAGTGTAGAAGTACATGTAGCAAATAATGGCTGCAAAGTTGCAAACAACATTATATACATTTTTCATATTCCAGCCCCTAAAGATTCTGAAAAGATTCTGTATTCAATCCAAGCATGGTAGTGGTTAGAGTGTTGGACTGGCACGGTGGAGACCTGTGTTCTGGCACCCACTCAGCCATGAAGCTCACTGGGTGACTTTCAGGCCAGTCACAGGCTCTTTCCACACCAGGCTATTTGCCTGGGATGGCTCCCGGCTAGACCCTGTGTGCCGATGGTGTGTATTAGGTACTTCTGGGATCACCCTTCCTCACTCCCTCTACACCCCTGTGGTGTAGAAAGGGCCACAGATTCCCAGTCTAACCTACCTCACAGGAGTGTTGTGAGGATAAAATGGAGAGGAGGAGGACTATGTAAACTGCCTTGGATTCCTTGCAAGTGGGAAAAAGTATAATAAATAAATACTGAAGCAACCACCCAATAGCTTTCCCTTTCCCACATACTGCAATACCCCTACCCCCCACACCCCAAAAAAACCCTGTATGGCATTTAAGGTTAAATCTTTACCATTGGTTTGGGAAAATTTGAGGCAGTGTGCAAATTAAGTGAAGAACTTATTTCATTTGAGATGATTTCGAGGATTAACTGGCTGGCTTTGCCTCTTGTGAAATTTAAATAAATCCTAGTAATTATTTCTAAATTTGCCGATATAGATATAAATTAGAATATACAGATTTGTGTCCTATGTGCCTAGACCCTGTTGATGACCCATAGTTGAAACAAATACATTTAGGGTGCAATCCCATTCATGTTTAGACAGGATTCCCTGAAAGTTGGGAATTGTACAACTCTTTTCTATCTAAAAATGTATAGGATTGTGCCCTTAGTGTGAGTCTATGGGGTAATTTAATAGGAGAGAGAGAGAGAGAGAGAGAAACTTGGGGTTAGATTCCCCCCCCAAGCTATTATTTTAAAATAAGAACGTTTGTGAAAAAGTAAAAATATATATATTTCAAAAGTTGAATACCCCATGCCTATAATAAACACACACACACACACACACACACCTCCCTTTTGAACAGCTATGAGGCGTTGATCACATTTCAAGCAGTCCATTACTGGATAGCTGCCAAATGCAATTCCATTACTACCTCAGAATGGTATGGTTTACAGAACAATGGCTCCCAATCCTCATAATCTATGTTCTAAACAAAGCCAGGCAGCTGGCTCTATAGATGCTCAAAACTAGAAATGGAACCTCAACCTCATAATAATAAGAACAAGCAAGCTGATTATCCAGAAAGTTAGCTGTGTAGTTTTTCTAAGTCATCTCAAAGCAATTTTTAATTGAGATATTTCTACAACCCCAGGGTGATTTTTGACATGAGAAAAGCTTATCATGGAGTTTGTGGTTATCACAAACTTCTCTGCTCACATCACAAAAATATAATTTGCAACAAACGTCCACTATATGCTTATGCCAAATGTTTTAGTGGAAACTTTCATTTGGATGTAAATGGGAAAACCTTAATTCCAGATGGGGATGCCTGCTTTGTACTCTCATAACCTCAGCTGTTACAGAGGCTTACAATATTTTCACCATATTTATTTAGTTTTAAAATGAATAAATCATCTGCCATTTACAAGGGATCCCAGGGCAGTATACATAACGTTATAAAACACAAATATAGTAATGATAAAACTACAGAATTAGAGGCATAAAAACTTTTCAGTCAACAATTTAAAAAACTGTATTTAAAATGCCTGGGCAAAATAACAATTTTATGGCACATGAGGAAGTATCTACTTACTTATTTTCTTGTCATAAAAAAATGCAAGATACATGACCACATTGATCCGACGGCTTTGAATAGATTTGATTAGCCATAAGAAATGAAAGAATGAAATGCAGTGTTACTGTGCCATTTTTAGGAGGTTAAAAAAATAATGACCTCTCTACCTGCATGATTCCATACTGTGATTACAACCAGATTCCATAGTGCAATTATAACCAGGGTGAGGCAGGGAAATTTTTGCAGATACATGCTGTAACACTTCAGTGCCAAGCTAGAAATGCATTTAATTAACCACTTTGGGGGATTGCTGTATAAATAAAATTTAGCACTACAAATGGTATTTTGACTACACAAACAAAACAAAACTGATGTGTTAAATCATAACTGCTCGTCAAATCTTTAGTACCTTTGCAGATCAAACTTTCAACAGTTCAAAATGCTAACTTAAAATGCTAACCATGAATTTGTGTATTCAACAGTTTTAGCACCGCTACGGGTCACTTGCGTGGCTCCACAGTATGTCAACAATTTCACTTTCTCAGCTCCTGTCCCCAAAAGCCTTTCCTCTATCTGAGATACCCTGATGATGTCTTTATTATCTGCACTCATGGACAAGAGGCACTGACAAAGTTTTACTAGAATTTTCAATAACTTTCATCCCACCATCATCGCTTGTTTTTGATGCCACAGAGTAACACTGCAAGCTCTCTTGAAAAGCCAAGTTGTTGGCTTTAACACATTTCTTTAAGATCACTGTGGTGTATTTGTTTTTTTGTTTTTTGTTTAGAAAGCATGATTTAGAAAAGATAAGAAAAAATATAGTAGAACAAATAATTGCCAAAATGAATGCTTCAAAAAGAACATAGTTAATGTTTGCCAACTCCTCTCTCTTCAGTTCTCCTTAGGGGGTTATTTTTAAAAACGAATGCAAAAGAATCAGAGGAAAAAATAGCACTGGTTTATGTAATGTTTTAAAAACGTAATGGGCTTCAGTTTTGAAAAGGAGACTTTCAGTTTATAAGCCTACTACATGGCGGCTTTTGAGGGCCTATGAACAGATAGGGCCTGTTCAAATGACAGGCTAACCCATCACGGATTGCTCAAAACCGTGGTCCACAGTGGGTAGCGTGTTGTGTGACAGGAGAAACCCCTCCCCATGCTAGGTCACTTACCCACGCCCGCTAACCATCTTCTGCAAGATGGTTAGTGGGCATCCATGCTGGTTCCTGTGTCGTCTTTTAGGAACCCTGTGGGGACTTTGGCCCATTTTGGCGAAAAAACACAAAACATTGGTGACCTAGAGTCCACTAACAAGAGCGTCCATCACTTCCGTTGACGCTCTTGCCGCCACAGAGTTTCTTAATGGTTGCCGCCATTTCCCCCTCCCCGCCATTTTTTCTGTCAGAACAGCTCCCTGGTGCCTGTTTGGGGCCCGGTGGATGCCAGGTATGGTATTTAGCCACGGAGGGGTGGGTGGATTGGGGAACCACACGGTGGTGAGTGGTCCCGTTTGTGTGGCATCCTCCCTTGTAGTGGGTAGTGTCTCGCTCCACGCTGCGCGGCTCCCCTACCCACCCAGCCACCCACCCTCCGTGAGCAATTGAACAGGCCCATAGCGAAAGGCATATCATATGACAAAAGTGACAGATTGTTTTTGTATAGAAGGGCAATACATGTGGAAAATACACACCCTCAGAAAGAAACACATTCTAACACTAAAGCTACTAAAGGTCATCTTAGGCTCAGCATGTTCCCCCAGCTTCAGTGGAGCAGGAAGTGAGCAAATCTATAACCAGAAAGGCTTCTATTCACCTCCAGCCTAATTCCCAAACACCCTCATGGATGCCAGAATGACTTTTAGATAAAGAATTTTGGCTTTTAATACTGCCTTGTGATTTGTTGTTCTTATTATATGCCACTCTGGATTTTTTTTAAAAAAACGATTGCTGAGATGTAAAAATGAAGGGAAATAAGAAAAAAGTGTGCCAACGCATTCAAAGCAGTATGCTGACTCTATAGTTTGCTATAGGAGGCTTAAGAGAACCAGGACGCCTGCTTGCCAGTATTTATGATAGGGAATAAGCCCTATCATAAATACTATCCAATCAATTGTTATAACTGGAAGGCAGTGAACCACATCGCTGGGTTTGGGTTTGGTGTCGACCCCCATCCTCCCACACAAGTCTGAGAACAGCCAATCTTGTATATAGATATCAATGTATATGTGGGGGGGGGGGGAGGAGAGTCCTTTTCTTTTTCCTTGTTCTTTCCTTTTTGAAGTTCTTAATTTGCATTATTGCTATTCACAAACATTTAACTATCATGTTGTGTGCGCGCGCCTATGCGTTTGTATAATATGGATTTAAAGTGCAGAGCCAGTTTGTAGAAAAGTGACCCTACGCGCTCCATAGCTTCCACAGTTCGTCTAACAAGAGAGGATCAAGCGTCGTCGGAAAGGCTTCCCGGATCTCCACCCCCCCAACCCCAACCCGCACCCCACTTCCCAGATCGCCTCCTCCGGCCTCACCTCTTCGCTCGGGGTGGCCGGGCACTTCTTCCGCAGGCGGCCCCAGTTGAGCAGGTTGCCCGTCTGCAGGTTGAGGGTGCTCGCTTGCCCCAGCAAGACCCCGCCGCTGCCGCTCTCGCTCCCCATGTGGGCGTCCAGAGTCCGGAGCTGCCGCTGCCCTTGCTGTGCTGCTCGGCTCGGCTGGAAGGGGTCGCGCCGCCACCGGCTCCCGGGGTAGATCTTCTTGAACCGGGGGTGAGTGGCGGGAGGGGGACGATGACTAAGCAAGTAAAAGTGCTCTGTCACCGTTCCTGGTCACATGGCGCGCCGGCGGGGCACAATGGGGGGGAGCCACGATTCGCAGGTCAGTCCAGGGAGGGGAGTTCAGGAGGCGGCGTCGGCAGCAGCAGCAGCAGCAGCAGCTCGTGGCGGAGACCGCGGGAGTTCTGTCTGCGCCGCAGGAAGCTTCTCCCGGAGGAGCCCGATCCGTCCGATCCCTGCCGAGCCACGCTCCAGCCCTGCAGCGGAGAGCAACGTCTTGGCGCCAGGGCGCATGCCCGACAGTCAGGAGCATGTGCTGTGACAGCCGCGCGACGCGCGTTGCCCCTCCGGCAGTCTCCTGGGAACGGCAGCGTTTTTGACCAGCGCCCTCTGCCGGTTGTCTAGAACCGCCTCAACTTTCCCCGCATAAATCTTCTTCCCCCGCTCTTTCCTCTCCCAAACGACTAAGCACGAACGCGCAAGCAAGCAAGCAGGATCTATAGTCACTTTCCCTTCCGTTTTAGGAATCTGGGGAGGTCTTGCCTTCGAAAAGTCATATGCTTCTGGACAAGTTAAAGGACAATATACGACCCCAAACAAACCATGTTTATACACGAAGGTCCTGCTGAGTACAATGGAGTTTTGAAAGGGGGATTAGACGAATTCATGGGGGATAAAGCTTTGAAGCTCAAGCTATTTTATTAATGGCTACTGGTCAGGAGGTCTATGTACTCCCTCCAGTTCTAGAGACAGTACCGCTTTCAATCCTATGCATTGTTTAGACAGAAAAAAGTCCTACAACTCCCAGCATTCCAAATTTTTCTGTCTACACGTGCACAAGATTGTGCCCTAAATCGTGAAAGTCTCCCATGAACCGAAAACATCCATATGAGGAGGTTGCCTGATGTATCTCTGCATGATCCAGTGCCTTGACCTTCCCCATTTCTAAACAGTCTCCACTGGTAGAGGGAATGAGTCATTCAATGACTCCCAATGCAGAAACACAGGAGTATTGCCTTCTAAAAGGGTTGTCCATTGCAGCTCTACATGAATCACTCTTTAGAGCCCACTTCCTTCCAGTTGTCAGAATCGAACCCTCAATTTTAATTCCAAAAACAATGTGCTTCTCATATCAGAAGTTTGGGCAATACTATTTGAATGCTTTCAGGAATGAGCTTTTACTGTATAACGTGAACAAAAGTTTGCAGACCATGCCCTAGTACAGAGACATCTCCTGGACCCCTTTATTATTATTTTTCTTGAGCATTCAGAACAGTTCTGTATAGCTCCAAAACTTGTAGGTTGCTTGATAAACATGCATTTGTCCAAAACCTAGCTCTCTGATATGTCTTTTGCAGAACCAACACAGTGAGATTCAAGATCAGAACTTGAAAAATGGTTTTAATTTTACTTTTTCTTCTATAACTGGGACTTACAAAAATTACATTCTCTTATACTGCAGTCCCATATATGTCTACTCAGAAGTAGGGGAGATTGAATTCAATGGGGTTTACTCGGAATTACGTTGGCATACGATTGCATCCTTAGAAGGTAGGCTATAGTATATTACTAAGTATAATAATGAAGACATAAAATATGCATGCCAGAACAGGGCCAGTTGTATAACATTTTGTATGAAATCCAAAATACTGGTTTATAAAGCAAATGTAATTTATTTATATCACACTCTTGGAATAACTAATCCCTCTTTTGTGTGTATTCTATGCTAATAATGCCTTCCAGTGTTTGGAATTTGCTGCTGCAAGCTTATATTTATCACTGTCTATTGGTCTCCAATAATGGCTAACAAAACCTTGGCTGCATCCCAGAGGGCTGCAGCTAGAATGAAGAGGCTGTTAAAACACAACACACACACACACACACATACACACTGAGAGAGAGAAAGAGAGCTCAACATAGTTAGAGGCTTAAACATCATTCTGATTGTACATCAAATCTGTTTGTTATTTAATGTTTGAAAAAAAGAAAAAAAATAAACAAAAAACTAAACACTTTCCTGGTGAGTATGAGATGTAGTATGATAGAAGTTCTCTTCTGGCACGTTAATATGTGCGCCCAAGCATATTTAGAAGCTGCTGTCCAAGGGCCTTGCTGATGTGGCACATCTCATCTCCCCTTGCTCTGATATACTGGTACAGCTGATTTTGAGACTCGCGATGTGACATTATTTAATTTTATTCATTTTTAGAATTTATATCCTACCCTTTTAATATGAATTAAATGAGGGCTAACAATTTAAATAGAAGAATAAAATATAATCACGGACAACAATAATAATACAGCACCAAGCAGCATCAAATCAATAAAAGACACTAGGAGCAACAGAGCAAGACACCAGCTGTTGGCGCAGATATCCTAAAAGGCCAAATTCAATAAAGCCAGAGAGACCAGGAGGCTGTCTATACGTTGTCTTTGCCCTGGGGTGGCTCCAAATCCACGTTGTGTTAGTTATATGATGCAGCCACCAATTCAGAGCCGTCCTGGGGAAAAGAGCTGAAGATCTGGAGCAGAAAAGTCTAGGATTTACCCCAACTTTTCCTGCCTGAGTGAGGTCAATGCAGTTCTTCCCCATCTGTCCTCGCTCAGGCGCTGTGGGGAGAGGAGGTGTTCCTGGGTGGGAGGTGACCTGCCATTGGTCACTGGAAGCCACAGGAGGGGGCTGGCCCAGTTAGCCTAATGGCTGCCAGAAAGCCTGCACTGCCTCCCTCTGTCTGGATAACTTGCCAACACCCCGCTGCAGCAAAGCCACGGGGTGTGGTGGCGGAGCAGCGCCAACTTGGCACTGTGAAGACAGACTCCAGGATGGACTTCACTTGGCACCTGAAAGGTAGCAATGAAGGTGCCAGGCTCATATGCTTAAGGAAACAGTTCTATGGTTTAGGTGCCACCACTGAGAGGTCCTTTTCTCTGATAGGCACCCTAACCTCAGAAGCAGAGCAGCCAAGGAATAATCTAAGGGCTCAGTCTTATGCATGTTTAGACAGAAAAAAGTCCTACCAACTATGGTGGCTGGGGCACGGTGGGAGTTGTAGGACTTTTTTCCGTCTAAACATACATAGGATTGAGTTTTGAAATACTCACCTTCAGAGTGAACATATTTATGCACCAAGGGCACTCTGCTACCTTTCCACCAGCTGAGGAGTTGTAGGATTTGGCAGAGCCTCCATGAGGCCAGCAGAACTTGAGATAGTCAAGGTCATAATCAATTCATTTGTACACCGCATTTTCCACCACATGTTGTGCTCAAGGCAGTTCAGAGAACAAACAGGTACAATGACCATATTTATAATTCATGACAATATTACATTAACAATTCCATCACATTCCATTTCAGACATATCAAAAATGAGCCTAAGACACCCCCATTATCCAGTACCAATAATATCGACACTGTACTCACATTAAGCAATTCACTAAACAGTTCTGATTAAGAGACCTAACAATACGTTATCTCACTCACACTAAACTCACAACCACCCACCCCAAAGAGAGAGAAAGAGGAAAGGATAAAAGAGAGGAAAAGCTAAAATAATTACAAGGCACTTCAGGCAGTCCACCCTCAAGCAACAGAAGGAGGCCCTCTTCTTGCCAGGGTCCCATGACCTGAGGCAAGAAAGGGCACTCACATTCTCAAAGCAATTCTCCCCCTGGCTGTCCCTAGGCAGCAGAACACCACAATAGGCAACATTCAGTGGAGGCTGGTGGTTCCTATGTCAGTGGGGCAGTGAATCCACTCTGAACCACTCAGAACTCTGAAGAAGCTACTCAGGTTTAACACCTTGGATAGCTCCTTTAGACTGGTTTTGGCTGAAACCCAGAGTGGACTCGTCAGCCCACTGACACAGGGGCCACCAGCCTCCACTAGCAAGATGTCCTCCTTGTTATAGTCCTGAAGACAGTACAGCACCCTCACACACACCCAATTAACAGAGCTCTTTTATGAAGACTCCTAGGACTGGAAGCAGGGGGAAAGGCTGGTGGCAACCACAGAGTGTCTCTCACCTCTCTGGCACAATATGCCACAGGCGCGAAGGATACCGCCTCACATGACAGATGCTGCTATATGTTGCCAGCAAAATGAACCAGATACACTGGCAGAACACTCCACAAATATAGGTCAGTGGAACTGCCAAACTGTGTTGCCGGTCTGTTGTAGTGTTTTGAGTGTTTGACTGGGACTCATGAGATCCAGGTTGTAGACCCTACATAGCCATGAAGTTCACTGGGTGACCTCACAGGATTGAAGATGAGGAGGACCATGTACTCCACTTTTGGTTCCTTGCAGGAGGAAAAAGTGCAGAATATAAATGTAATAGATAAATATGATAGAAAAGTAAATAAACAAACAAATTGGAGTGGAGTTGTGGGTGTGATGTGGACAGAACAGGGAAGGAGGACACTTAAATAAATTCCCAAGATCATGGCCACATCCCCACTGATGGCACAACTTTACAACAGCCATGTGTGGTGTAAGAAATTTCCCTCCCATTGGCCTCAATGGGGAGGATTAAAAATAGCTGCTCCCACATTGACAACGGCCCACCTACATTGCCTTGTCCAGAAGCACCTTACCAATCAGAAAGCATTGTACAGCAGTGCAGCTATTCCACCTTTTCCTGTTTTTTTTTCTGATAAGAAAATAAAATACGGAAGAAACGGTGGGAGGAGGGCAAAGTTACAAATGGAAGACGTCCATCTGGTTTGAAACAGAAGTTGCTGGTTCTGATTTGGGTGGGCCTCTGAATCCTTTCTAGGTTTCTATCAGAACCACACAGAACTCTAAAGAAGCTATCCAAGGTGCTGATGAACCTAGTTTGGGTCTCGGCTTCAGCACTTTGGATAGTGCCTTAATTGTTCTGGCTGGTAATGACTGAAACCCAGGATGGATTCACAGCCCCACCAAATTCGGGGCTAGCAGCCTCTACTGGAGTTAAAAGGACGCCTTTTCATTTTGTTCTCTGGACCTTCCCGTGTGCATTTTTTTTTGGGGGGGGGGGCAAGATTTGCGAGCACGTGGTACAACAAAGACGCTCCCAGCGGCAACCTGCCTAGCAGCAAAACCTTGTACAACGTTTGGCCAGGACAGATTTCCTTTCGCCTGTGCTGCGGAGCTGCTGATGAACTCAGCGCATCTTGGCTGCATGCAGCAGCAGCAGCAAGGAGATGGAGAGGGATTGATGGATGGGGAAGCGGGCTGGCCGAACACACCGACTCAGCCCTCCCCCGTGTGGACGCGCCCTCTTGCAGCCCCGCGGGGCTTCCTCCTGGGGCTAGGGAATCTCCTGATTGGCCAGAGGCCCTGCTGGGACTCCCAATTAAAGTGCAGCCGCGGCGCAAAGGCGAGGAGGAGGTGCGGCCGCCAGTTGCATCCCCCGTGCAGGCGGTTGGAGACGGGCGGGCAGCGCGATCGCCTGCAAAATGGGTAGCAGGATCACTTTCTTCGAGGTGAGTGTCCTGGTGGTGGAATGGCCAATGGGGAGCAGGGGTGGGGGCGCACGGGGGTGGGAGCTCGGGAAGGAGGAAGCGCAAGGGGTTGGGACTCCAAGAGCATCAAGGTTTCGGGAACTGGATGGCAAGGGGAACATCCTAGAATGGGGGGGGGGGGTGCGTGTGCACCCGCCTTCTGGGTCCGATCACCTGGCTGCTTGACACCAGGTCCTTCACCAGCGGTGCCTTGTCGAGCAGGGGAGAGAGCAGCAGTCGCTAGTTCCACCCACCTCTTATCTGCATTGGAGCTAACGGGAAGATCCACCAGACACTTGCATCCAAATCCTGAGCACGTTGCCTCATTGTGGCCATTGGGACTTATTATTTCCCAGCAAAGGAGCTTAGCCTTTAAACTCACCCTAAGATCTTCCAACTTTTTCAGATCCTGGATCCACCTTTAGCCTAAAGGCGACATGCTTTGGGGACTCACTTCTTTCTCCCCCCCCCCCTTTTTTAACCAAATATTTGAATGGTGGTAGTGGTGCTTTTGGTAAGACGGGTCCTGACTCATCAGTGAAGACCAGTGTAGCTAAGACATAGGATGGGAAGTGGTGGGAAGTAGTGGGTGGTGTGATTTAACAGCAGGCTGTTTTCCCTGCTTGAACTGGAACCTGCTTGATACTTGTTTTTGTTTGTTTGTTTGTCTGTCTTCCATTACTGTAATGAAGTCCATGATTTTATGCCTCTGAAACTACTAGGGAAAGTAGTTCATGGCAGCTGCTTGAAATTCCTGTGCCTGTTGCCTCTCTACCCAAAGCCCAGGGAGTCTGGGCAAACATCACCCTGCACAGCATTACATGTTTAGGTTCCCACAACAGTCATACATTTTTAGCAATTTGTTGTGCCGTGCAAAAAAACTTAAATCGATGTGTAATACATGACTAGATGGCCCTAAAGAGGGAGCCAACATATGCAGTCTAGCAGTCATATGAATATATCCATGAATGATCAGCATCCGAATGCAGCTGATTATCATAAGGGTCCCCAGGGCATCCTGTTCTTAGGTTACTAGATACTTTCCCTGGAGTGGCTCCTTGCTTCTCAGACTGTCACATCTTTCTAGTAGAAATCATTCTTGCTCTAACTTGGATCTCTCTGCCTTGGACACATATGTACATTTATTTTCTAAGTTTGCTTTCTGCTTGCTGGACAGGAGATGGTTGATTACCCCCGCACTTTTGTTTAGCTTTTCAAGAATAACTAAGAGCAGAAAGGAAGAGATTTCTTTTTACAGACCACTCTAATACCCAATTTTACATTTATGTCTTGGATAGTATATAATAGATCATCTGGAAACCTTCAACATTTCATAAAGAGCTTTATTTTAAATGGGGGGAGAGCAATCCTATGATCCCGCGAGAGTGTCCCAGGGACTACAGGATTCTTCGCAGTCAACCTTCTGAGGCCATAGACACTGCTACGGCCTCAGAAAGGAACTTCAGAATCCTATCCCTCCCCCCTCCCCGCCCTCTCACAGCCATTGCAGGAGAAAACATGCCAGCTGTTTTCCAAGGATGCAAATGTGGCCTCAAAGGGGCAGGGAGAGGAGAGACCAGATTACAATGAATCCAATGGTTTCTCCAGTCGCGGTCCTGCCTCTGCCAGCACACCCTCTCTAGACAGGGTCAGAGGCCTGTCCAGAAAAAACAAAACTATGGAGGATGGAGAGGCAAAAATTGCCTCCTTTCTCCTTTTGCCCTGCGGTAGCAGGTCGACGGCATTGGAGTCACGAAAACATCCAATTTCAGAGGCTTCTGACTAACGAGGGCACAACCCATAGGATTGCTCCCTTATTCTACATTTAGCCCTCATCTTTCTGTACCTCTTCTGCCCTATGGTACACAGGCATATTGTGACACACTGACAACCACTAGGAGGTGACATAAGCACCCCTGAGGAAAGAGGGCAAATCAGAAGTTCAGCTCCCTTTGTCCTTCTGTGCTCATTTCCACCAGTAGTGCAATGCACCTTCTGTTCCTATGCTTTTGTGCCAACTGTTTTATTTCTGAGAAGTTGGGATGTTTTTGAACATTCCACAACATCACAGCAGCTTTGCTCAGAGGCTGGCAATAAGCAACTGCCTATTTTTTTAAGCTCATATTTTGTACTTTAAGGGGAACCCCCCAAAACATGATTTTAAAATGTTTGTTTGAATGTTTGGCAAATTAGCAAGACCATTATTTTTGCAGTGAATCTCCATATTTTGTGATTTGGCCTCTTATTCATGCCTTCATTAGTACAGTAAATGCCCTAAAACAGTGTCTGTGATGTGTATAGGAAAGTGAGTGGGTGAGGATTGATAATAGGATGCAGATTATATTTCAAACCAAGAGGAGGAGATCACCAGCGAACATCACTGGCCACAATTATAGCAATTTCTTGAAAGACTCTCCAGTTAGTTGCTTCATTAAGTTCTATTCTGTAGAAACTGGTCTGTATTTGAAAGTTAATATAATCTTAATAGTCCATGATGATTTAACAATTTAAAGTATTTTAGGAGAAACTACATGTTATGGCCAGTCTTGAGACAAAGGGTGTGTTTTGATATCTTAGTCTTATGATAGATGCAGGGCCACCCAGAGGTGGATTTTTTTTTTTTTTAAAAGCACCTCACCTAAAAGATAATAGAAAACAATTGCTTGGCCATATCGAGCTATTCCAGGCCTTGATACAAATACAGCTGAGAGGTGCTTACTTCAGATTTGTCCACAGAGATGAACTTTTGTCAGATGGGAAAAAAATACTATTGAATAATTAGTCGCTGAGTGGTAATTCAGTCTTGAAATGTGTTAAGTGTATATTGTATTGAACAAGCATTCTTTCTTATTTTGAACCAGCACTGCATCCAGAGACGTTTTCCTAACATACATGTTCAGTAGCTATGAGGAGAAATAGAGATGAGAGAATGATCAATTATTGACTTCTCTTCACAAAAAGCATATGAATTTAATCATGCACTCTTTCATCTTGGAACATATTTACTCAAGGGGCCCTTTATGAAGCTGAGGGACAACGCATAATAATAATGAGGGATATTGATCCCAAGGACAGTGTGAGCCAATGCTGCTAGTAGTATTTCTAGGTCCAAAATGTATCTGAGTAAATGTCTAGTTCACTCACGGAAATGGACCTACACACACCATATTACATGTCTGGCTATAAACACAAATCAAGCAGGCAGAAACATAAGGATGTTAAAGGCTAGGGAACTAAATGAAACTAAAAGATAACAGTCAATTCCCCAGTTTTTCAAAACAGGCAAGGCCTTTCTGAAGTCTAGCTCAGTTACTAACTAGCTAGAGAAATAGATGAACAAAAAAAAGATGAAAATGATTCCAGCATACAGACTGTCTGTGGCAATTTATCATGAAGAAAAGGTGCAAGTGCATCATGTCCCTGAAATCTAATGCTTTAAAAGTTTGGTAATAACACCATTAGCACCATCACATTCAGAAGAAGGTTTACAAAAAGCAGGAGAGAAAAATGCCTCACTCTCTGATCCATGTTTTTCTCAAAGATCCAGGCTGGTGTCCTAAAACCATAGTTGATTCTATCTGTGGAGAAAAAGTGCCTTTTCCAGTGTCCTGATGTTTGAAGAAATGCAGGAGCTAGCAAAATCAATGACAAAATGATATAACTTCCCTGAATATCTTCTCTAATGTAATATTTCCAATAAATATACCAGTGTATGGGATGGGATCATGGTATGTGTGTGGGAGGGAGCTTTTGTTACAAGCTTGTACTGGCCCCAAAAATGATACTTGGGCCCTGGGATCAATGCAAGAATGAATGAAAAGGAAATATCCATATGATCTTTCTCTGTAGATTCATATTACATCTTTGGGATTTTGGTACCAAATACAAGTATAAGTACTCAAGACTGGTCCCACAGATATTGGTCTAATCTGTAATCATGTCACCAACACCTAGTCACCAACGATATCTTGGTTAGATCCTGTGGCCATTCAGAGCCATACATAAAATTTGGGGGGGGGGGAAATCCTTAAAGCTTTTGCTAGAAAAATTAAAATTATGGAGAGTTTTTAGTAAATTGAGTGAGAGGAGAATTTTAAATTTATGAATATGCACATTAAGGGAATGTAGGGCTTCTGGACACTCTCCATTTACAGCAGAGGTATTGAACCTCTTTCAGCCTGAAGACTGAATTCCATTTTGTTCTTAGGGACTGCATTCCATTGGTGGGAGGGGCTCAAGACAGAAGGGGAGAGGCCAAAGGTGAAAGGGGCAGGGCCAAACTACCAAAATACCTTCATATGTTAGCTGTTGTTGTGATATTTGAGGGTTGTTTCTTCCATTAAACAAGCCTTGCTGCCTGAGTTCAGACAACACAACATGCCACTCCTGTGTGGATGATCAGGCAAATGGCGCTTGGCATGTGATCCAGCTTAAACAAGCACTGTTGGCCATACAAATTGGCCTATTGAGAACCTCATTTGAATTCTTTTATCATTTCTGCAACCCTAAAGGCTTAGAAACTCTTTCTGGATTGTTTTATTCATAAAAGCTATTTTAAAAAACCTGTGAGCTGCACAGAGGAGACCTGGTCCTGAATTCTCCCTAAAGACAATGCCTGAGGGTATTTATTAGTGAGATTCACATTTTTTCTCAACTAAATAATGCAGACAAGTGCCATAGCGTGCAGATATGAATCTTAAACTCATCAATAACAAATCCAAAACAAAGGGAAACACATAGATTTTTGTCAATAATGTTGTAAGCATCAGGATCTGACTTGAGCCATCAGTGGTCTTCAGGGAATTCTTGACAGAATTTTCTCAGTGGCACAATAGAACATCTGGATTCAAACTGAATGAGTGTATATTTCTCAAAGAATGTATTTTTTAAAAGCAGGTTAGCACTCACCAAGCTGAACGCAACTCATCAATCATGAATTATGGCCTGCCAGGACCTTGACAATTTCCCTGTTTTTGGAATCCCCAACAGCAGCAAATATAAGAGGCTACTTGGGCTCCTGGTGAACATGGCTGGTGGCAGGGCCAGCATCAAAGGTAGGCATGGTTGTGCACCTGCTGAGCACCCATACCCCTTGAAGCTCCTCCTGTTCAACACTGCAACCTGCTTGTTCACCTGCCTCTCTCTCTGGCCCAGACAACAGTGGTGCTGAGAAGGACCAGATGCCACGGCCTGCTTGCTCACTGGCTCTTTGCCTGTAAAGCAAGCAAGTGATAGCAATGAAGAGAAAGAGGATGAGGAGCAATAGCACTTGGTGACAATGGCAGTGGGAAGATAGACTAGTCACTGAGGGAGGGGCCCCACTGGGGGTGTCTTGCCCAAAGGCCCTCAAAAACCTGCAACTGGCACAGGCTGGCGAGCTGAGTGTTGGCTCTGCAAGTCCCAAGATGGGTTTGCCTGCTTTATAGAATCCAAATGCAAGTTATTACAAGTACTAGCATCAGATGAGAAGGAATTCACTGTGTTGGAGGAAACAATCCTACCTCTCATGGCCAGCCCCATGACATTTTGCTACCTGAGGTGGAACAGTCAATGCCCTTTCCCCAAAGTCAAGGCACATAGTACCCAAGACTGGCAAAGTTATTTTGGCACCTGAGGCAGAAAATCTCACAAGTGCCTCTCCCCATCTCTGGCAATAAAAAATACATTAAATAACTGGATTTACTGCTCTTTTGTGACACCGACTGCTTCATTCTGTCTAATTGTAAGGCTGGTCCTCCATTTCCTTGCTTCAAACATAGGCTGGGAAAAAAGGTTACTTTAGTGCACATTTATTTGCAAAAAGGGAAAAAAAAATCTCGTGTAAATGAATAAAGTATGCTCTTACATTCTGAATAATTTATTCTCCCCCTTGCAACTAACATTAGTAGGCTTGTTTTTATTTTTGCTGAGTTATTTAGAAAACCATGTGCTGTCATTAATGGGTTAGAGTTGATGGAGAAATAGCAATTTTAAGTGATGATAGCTTTGCTGAGTCATATATCTTCTAGAACAAATAACTTTCTTACAGGTGGGAGATCAAAATGTATTTTCCTAAACAATTGCTTTTAAAATGAAGACACAGCCACATTTCTTATACTATTACTATATCATACGGTCCTATCCTTGAGTTATGCCCATGGGGTAGGATAGAATTGCGTCTCACTGCAACTCCTGTGCTAATGAAGAACAATGCAATGTTGAGGGAGGGGAATAACACTGGTATATCCTTGCACTGGTGGGGTATCACTGCTAGCTTGATCTGTAGTCCAGCAGAATTCTGCTGGTATGGGGGTGGGTGGGTGGAGGGATTCTGGGTAAAGTGGGGACATAGGGGAAGGAATAGTCATTGGAATCCTGTGCTCTCAGGGGTCTGTTCCATGTTAAAGACAGCATGACTTTATCCTGTGCTCTCAGGGGTCTGTTCCATGTTAAAGACAGCATGACTTTATCCTGTGCTCTCAGGGGTCTGTTCAAGACAGCATGACTTTATACCTGCAAAAGAGTTGGTGTGAATTAAGACTCCTTCTGGAATCAGTGGAGAGCCCCAGATGGCAACTAGGAATCCATCCATCCCTAGTCCAAACTTCCCCCAAGTCCCCATGACTACCATTGTCAGAGGGCACGCTCAACCCTTTTTCAGCTAACTGCACTGCACACACAGACTGATGAAGGGTTTACGCAGTTGGGATCCAGTGCAGAAAGGTAAACCATGGGTGAAAGATTGTTTCCATGGGTGGATCTTCATTGTAGAATTGGGGTGTATATGGGTACACATTTCATTTACATTGCCCCAGGGCTCCTTTACTTTGGAAGATCATTGCTATCATTTGTTTGTAATTTGCATTTTAACATTGTTTCCTTGTTAGTTTCTAAGCTCAATTTAAAGTGCTAATGTTCACCTTTAAAGCCCTAATCAGTAGGAGAGCAGGTTACTTGAAGGACGTGCCTGCACCCATATAAACTTGCATGGCCCTAGAGACCCACCTCAGAGGTCCTGTTCTCGGGCCCACTGTTTAAAACCACCAGATTGGTGGGTACCACAGAGAGGGTCTTTTCAGTGCTGGCTCCACATTTCTGGAACTCCCTTGCTTAGTAAGTGCATATAACTCTTTTACTGATGACCTCTAAGTGGAATTTAAAAATGTCTTTGTTATGTTTGGAATTGGACTGATGGGTTTGTGCTGGGTTTCATGTTTCAGTTGCTGTTTTTTCAGCTAATTTATTGGTCTTGTTTTAATGCAGAGGGCCTGAGGGCCGAATTCCATTTCAAATAAACTCTTGGGGCCCTAGTGGCGGGTGAAGCCAAAACCAAATATACTAACATATTTTAGCTGAAAGCTCTTCCTGCCAGTAACTACGCTGTAGGAGAGGCGTTTCAGCCTTTTAGAGTGGGGGGAAAAACTGTTTATTTTTATTATAGTTTTACAGTAGCATTTTCCAAGAGAGTATTTGGCTTCTGTTGCCAGGCAGACCCTATGGGGAAAAGGGTTTTAAGAATTGCTACATAAGCAGGTTTAGTTCCGTTATAAACAAAGTTTTGCCCTGGCAGCTAATATTTATATTGTATTATTTCTGTTGATATATATATATATATATATATATATATATATATGTTTAGAGATGTAAGATGTGTAAGGGGCTGGGGAAGGAAGAGGTTCCATCTCCAGCTAAGAAAAAGTTGCCTTACTCATCAGAATGTAATCTGTTGTATTGAATATAAGGGAATTTAAAGTGAATACCATTAAAATACATGGTGCCACTTAGATTGTCACCTTTTTTCTGTGGCTTAATGCTGCACAACAGGTAGTAACTATGCCAGGAAAAGCATAATCTGCTGAATTGTTTCCTGTCATGCAGCTATTAAAATCATAGGATCCTTGCCAGGTGACAATTCTAGCCTCAGATGACACAAACATTCGATTGTTTTCCAGTACACCAGTGAGGGAAGCACGTTACGGAGCATAAACAGCAAAATGAATGTTCTGAGAACTAGACAAGATGCCCAAGATATGGGATGGAGTAGAATTAGTCACATCTAACAACGGAATCCAGTCATGAGGTATTCCTGATGGGCCTGCACTGAAAGGACTTAGCTCCCTACAGTTTAGTTCAGTGTTGGCATTAGACATTTCTCCCAGCCTTTTCCCATGCCACCTAACTTTATTTTGATGAGGCAATGGCTGCATTTGGATGTCACACTAAACTATGGTTTATTGCAGGGGTGGGAAGCTGAGGCCCAAGGGCCAAATCTGGCCGTCCTTGAGTTCCAGTCCAGCCCTCTGGTCATGCCCTCTTCCCCTGGCTCCACCCCCTTTCTCCCAGCCACTGATCGTTTCATGGTTTCCCAGCTGTTGTGCCATTTCTCCCCATTCTAAACTATTGACATGCCTCTCCTCAGGCTTAGTTACTGGTAGGAAGAGCTTTAGGCTATAATATGCTCATATATTTTGTAATTTTGGGCCCACCCCATTTGCCTAGCTCCACCCATCATCGGAATGCGTCCCCTGAGATCTTCTCGAAAATTGAATTCTGGCCTAGGGCTGAAAGAGATTACCCACCACTGGATTAGTGAGACGTGAATGAATGAGCCTTGCCTCCCTCTGGGTTTGTGTACTCCCTTCTTCTCCTCCAGCACAGCCAAGAGTTCGAAAGTTTCCATTTCTGATTAAACAGAGCTTACTATGTCATTTGAACCTGGCAAACTGTGGTGGATCTTAACTATATTTTAGTTTTAGTTTCAGACAAGCCAACTTTAAACCATAGTTTACGAAGCTGACTTGTTTAACCTAATTTAGTTTGCCAGGTTCTCTAAATACCCCCTCACAACCGTGCCAGTGGGAACAAGTGAAAGTAGCTGTGTTTGAGTAAATGATACTAGAAAAAATGTGAGGCAGTGTCTTTACCCTGATTAGGGATAGCAGATCTAACTGATCAGCAGAGTACTGACCAATGTACTTCATCTGAAGTTCATGTAACACAAGAATTATTCCATACATTCTGGTTGTCAAAAGAATAGAAATCCTTTGATTGGGATCCATCTTGAGGATGGTTGGATGGCTTCCCTAATGAAAGAGAAAGAAATGCCCTGCATTATAATTTAGGCTGACCATATGAAAAGGAGGACAGGGCTCATGTAACTTTAACAGTTGTAGAGAAAAGGGAATTTCAGCCAGTGTCATTTGTATGCAATTAGTCCCTGGTGAAATTCCCTCTTCATCACAACAGTTAAAGGGGCAGGCACTATACTAGAGTGACCATATACAAAAGAAGGCAGGGCCCCTGCACCTTTAACTGTTGTGATGAAGAGGGAATTTCATCAGGAACTAATTGCATACAAATGACACTGGCTGAAATTCCCTTTTCTCTACAACTATTAAAGTTACATGAGCCCTGTCCTCCTTTTCATATGGTCAGCCTATTATAATTGCATGCACTCTGGACCCAGTGGGACAGAATACTAAATGTAATGCCAGGAGCATTTTCTGAGCTGTAAAGAATATTAAGCTCCTTTGACTAGGTTCTTTCAACTGCTTATTCTTTTAACAGTTCTATTCCAAAGGCAAACTTTGAGGATATTTTCATACTCTTGTGTTTGTAAAGCAAATTAGTGTGCAAGAACCAGCCCCAAAGCAACAACAAGGCAATTTACAGATAGCTTCCCTGAATATACTCCATTCAGTTTTAGTGGGTGAATTCCTGTTAGCAGGAAGCAAATTATTCCCTGTGCAGATGCCTGGAGGGAAGCAGTTCTGAGGAGTCTCAGCAGGGAATTGAAACCTAGGGCAGCAGCCATTTGAGTTCAGTTGGAATAAGAGTAAGTTGCACAGTGTCATTTCTCCTGTGGTATCATTTTATAATGATTTTGTAAAGTTTTGTAGCAGCAAGTATTGACTTGGTACAACTAAGACTAGCGAAAATTCAGAATTGTTATAGTATATGCCAGTCAATTCTGATGCAACACATTACAGGCTTCAGATTACTTCTGGGTACCTATTGTTAGAAAGGACTTTTCAGTCTGCAAAAGTACAAAACAATCTGGACGGTGAAAGTAAATTTCTTTATTGAAATACAACCTTGCAAGATTGGGTGCTGAGCTACAGAAGCAGAGCAGGCACCACAAACATCAAAAATCACACATATTTATTCCCTGCCCGGTAAGGATCCCTCCCCTGTCTCTCATTAGTCAGGAGATCCAAGGTTTACAGCCTATCATGACTGCCTAATTAAACTACTAAAATCCCCGCCCTTGTTTACATATCCCCTTACTCAGATTTTAGCGACCCTTATTTCTATTTATTAATTACCTTATTTGATGACAGCATTATTGGTTTGCACTTTTCAGCAGTCAAGTTTACCACTAAAATTTCCTGTCTGCTAAATCTCTCACTGTAAAAGGTCATATCTGTGCCTATGATTCATATTTGTAAAACTTTGCTTTTGAAGCCTAACCGCGAAAGATATAATCTGGCCACAGGAGCTATATTCTACTAATTCTTAAATGTCAAGTGAAGGGAACATGTCAAATGAAGCAAACAGACTTACATAGGTTTAACCGTAAACAGCCTACTTATACTTTCCTGTTTTCTTCTTACCAGGTTTCCATTACATGTACGCATATTCCATTACAAGCATAGCATTTGTCCAAGCCTGCCTATTCACCTAATTTTATTATGATCTTATGCATTTTAATCTTCCCTGTGTGTTAGAACTGAAAAAGTAACATTTTTCATTTCTCACACTATGGAATTACAGATGGTAATTCTATGCAGCTCGTGAAAATGATATTGTTCTGCCTAGCTTTCAATTGTTAATGTCACTTTCTGTTTCCTTATTAATCCCTGGTTTTAAAGTATGTGTTAGATTTTCGTGTTTTTATCTATTTTATTTTTTTTTGTTTTTATTGTACATTGCCTTGAGCACTTATTGAGTGGAGGAGCAATCCAATAGTCTAAATAAATAAAACGTATCCATAGACTCACTTGTAAACTATAAAATGTAAAAACAACAGCAGCCACAGTAGGAGCCAAATTTTCAGGTTTTAATACAAAAAATTTAGGATTTTGGGTAGGAGAAGGCACTGCTACGGTCTTGCTACCCTTCATTGCAAGGGAAATTAGGACTGCTAAAGCTCAGGGTTTGCACTGTTATTTCAGGGTTTTATCCTCCATCTTGGAATTCCCGGAGCAAGGATAGAGATTTCAGTCTAAAGGGCTAGAACCAAGGGCTAAATTATTTTAATCCACCCCTATGTCTGCCAGGAGCAGCCAGGCTCCACCCTCTGATCGTCCAGATAACATTTCCTTCTGCTAAGCTCCACCCTACTCTACCCACCTGTACCCTCTGGCACTAGTCTTTAGGTCCCAGGTTCAAGACCTGGTAAACTTAACAGAGATTCATACCATAGCCATCCTCTGTGTTATTATTTTTAAATGTAATGCAAATGAGTCTCCATACATCTAATTGGCTGCCCTCAATTGCTGCCCTCCTTGGCCCTCTTTAGCCGGACCTTCTCTGCACACATGCAACACACATGGGGAAAGGAGAATGGAATTATGCCACTAGCCTTGCTCCCTTAATGTATACGCCTTCAGTGCAATGTCTACAAAAGAGCATTTACATCTGCACTGCTGTATGTGTGTAAATGCTCCATGTGACCGCCCCCCTGTGCAAATAAGTGCTGCTCCACTCAAGAGGTAGTGCTGAACATCCTTCAAGAGAAGTGAAGGAAGTTGGGTTGCCACTTACGCATCAAAAAAGGAGACAAAAGAGAATGCCAATTTGTGTAACATTTGCACATGCTAATTTATATGCATAATTGCAAATTTAGAAATAGTGACTATAATTTAAATTGAAATACAGTACATCTCACCATAGTGAGGAAGGCTGACCTATAAGTCTTGATGGGCAACGTCAAGGTTCCTGCTTTCCCTTCTTGTGGTTCCTCTAAGCCAGCCTTGGAATGGGCGGCTCATCAAATAGAGGATTCCTTCAAAGAGAGTTCAGACAGCTCTTCAAAGAGAGGACTGCCCTCTGTAAAGTAGGCCACCCTAGCTCAGTGGGGCGATCCTGCTCCGCCTTCTCCACAAGTTTCGCCTACTTTGTGGAGAAGGTCTGAGGAGGGCTATGTGTGATGCCATTTTGATGGATATGCATGTCACATTCACAACAGTGGCTATAGGACGAATAGCAGGTGAAACTTGAACTGGGGGTGGCAGGTGAGATCAGCACAGCAGAGGATAATAGCCATGGGTGGTGGAGATCCAAATCTTCAAATATGCTTTATTCTGCTTGCATCATGAGATTTTCTTCAGCAGACACACACTTGAAATGTTTCCAGTCAAGTATCTGTTTTTATTGCCTCCAGTCCTGCTGCTTAGCAACAGACCATAGCAAAGAAAGAGTTTTCTGGCATGGTTTATTGCCAGCTCTGGCTGGGTAATTTTGATCTGAAAATAGACCTTTGCAGATAAATGTTTGGAAAGTTTAATTAGACTACTAAGAAGTAATCAGATGCTTGGGGTATGAGGAGAAACTGTGCCCCAGCCCTAATGAAATCAAAAGGAGTCTCACACAAGCACTTTCTAGCAGCACAGGCAGGATTAGTTCATTTTGCACCGCTCTTTCTCAAACCTGGTTGTTCATAGTATACTATAGTAAGCATTTTTCTTGTGAGTGATTTTAAAAAAAATCAATATGGCATTCAGTTGTAAGTACCAAGCAAGACAGTCTAACAGCAGGGAAGGCCTGTTCCAAATAGAAGTGGTTGCAACCATAAATGAGATGTTGCAATTGGACCATTAAGCTGTTTGGTTAAAAAGCCAAGGTATTTATTTATTTATTTTATTACATTTATATCCCACCTTTTTTGGTCCAAGGAACCCAAGGCGGCATACATAACCCTCCTCCTCTCCATTTTATCCTCGCAACAACAACCCTGTGAGGTAGGTTGGGCTAGGGTGACCATATTTTGGAAACCAAAAAGGAGGACAATATGGCTGCCCCAAGGGGGCGTGCCCACCCAAACATGGCCTTGGTCACATGTCTGATTTCACAGCATACAATTAAGACAAACTTGTTCTACACAACATCTTAATGTTAAAATCACTGAAATAAAGAACAAGTGAGACATTGAATGTATCTGAAATTAATTTCACTCACTTCTACTTTAGTAGCTTTTGCTGTTCTTTGAAGCTTTTACTATACAGAGTCTCCCCTTCCCTCAAATATCTTTTCTGACTGCAAATCTTTCACTGGATTACAATAGTCTAAACTTTCCTAACGTTTAACACTCTTTCCCCATCATTTTTCTCATATCCATACTCACAGATTCAGCATACTGTTACCATTGAACAAATGAAGCAGTGGACAAGTGCAGAGAAATCTAGTACAACGAACTAGCAACCTAGCATGCAGGAAGAGTATAAAATATGATTACCCTGCAAACATTAGCCATGGAACAAAATGGACTAAAGGCTTGTTGTAGTCACTTCTCGCCTCTTAGCTTGTTTCAACTTCTGGTTGATCAGTGAGAAACTAATCTAACAATGTGTGATTATATCTCTGATTCATTAGCCATGTGAACAAGACCATGGTCAGTACAATTCAAAGATAGGCCAGAACAGATGCCCATTATTACAATGCTAGATAAGGATCTTTCCTTCCTTTTATCCAAGTATATACTGAATTTACATTGCCTCAGTGTGCAGAGAACATGCAACCAGCAGGTGCTCTCCAAAAAGATGCTTTCAGAGCCTAGGAGATCCAGACACACTCAAACTCAAGCTAAGCCATGCTATGCTGGGACAGAACAATTCTGGGACAAGAACAGTCATAAATATAAAAGGAAAACACAACTACCTCATTGACATAGCAATACCTAACAACAAAAATGTTGCAGAAAAGGAAGAGGAAAAGAGAGACCCAGCAAAAGTTTTAGGAAATCTCGCTCATATTGGCATAGATTGAGATATTTTGCTGGTCAGAATTTTCAACAGTAGAACTCCAATGAAAATACAACTCTAACCACAGCTTCTGAGGTAATTAGCTGCTGGTCCATGAGCTGGCCTCTGTCTCCAGGAAGGAGCTGAGGACGTTGATATGTCATTGTCATTGTCAATACATGAAATTAAAGCACAGTGATAGCAGTCTGTGCATGCTTTCTCTCTCTCTCCAAGCATACGACAATAAAAGAAAACCTTAAAATGATATCACAAGCTGGACACAGGATAGGGCATTTCTCATTGTAATCAATAGGACTTTAATTGTCTTCCTTGTTTATGTATTCATTATGCTTTCTATTTATTACACCCAATAACCCAACTTCTCTGTGTGGTGTACAATAATTAAAAAATAACATACAAACAATAAAACAATAATTAAAAACAGCACATAATAAAACCAAAATGAAGTCAGCCATAAACAGTAAAAACACAACAGCACAGTAAAACCAGCAGAAAATAAAGGTGCATAGGGCGAAGAGCACTAAAATACTTATTAAAATAATTGGGTGATGAAAACACCACAACATAGGTACCAAGCAAGCTTCTCTGGGGAGGGCATTCCACAGACGGGGTGTCACCATTGAAAAGGCCACTGATCTTAGGGTGTTGTTTTCTTAGGGTGTGAGCAGCTTGGTGTTGTTTTCACCCTCTATTTGATTTTGATCTTTTCATTTTTAAATATTTTCTACACTCTCTACGTGGCTTAATTTTCCCTACCTGGACTTTGCTGAGTTCTATACCCTGGATTCTAGGAGAGATCTCTTTCAACCTTCATCTGGATCCATCATAACCTGGTCTTCAGATCTCTCCTTGTGATCTCTCCTTGGGATAGGTAGCTATACATTCCTTTTAATCTTTCCCCCTCCCCACCTACACACATACACTGTTCCCTTCCTTTTTCTAAAAGTTTGGACCATATGGTTATAATGTTGAAAGCTTCAAACACTAGGGTGACCATATGAAAAGGAGGACAGGGCTCCTGTATCTTTAACAGTTGTGTAGAGAAGGGAATTTCAGCTGGTATCATTTGTATGCATGCAGCACCTGGTGAAATTCCCTCTTCATCACTGTAGTTAAAGCTGCAGGAGCTATACTAGAGTGACCAGGTACAAAAGCGGGCAGGGCTCCTGCAGCTTTAACTACAGTGATGAAGAGGGAATTTCACCAGGTGCTGCATGCATACAAATGACACCAGCTGAAATTCCCTTCTCTACACAACTGTTAAAAGTTACAGGAGCCCTGTCCTCCTTTTCATATGGTCACCCTAAGCAAATGCCAAAGGGGAAGAATAACCAGTGGGGCTCCCCAGAGCAGTCACCCGCCCTATGGCTTTCCTCAAAGATCCTCAGAAGGTGAGCGAGGGGGGCAGTCTCTATGAAAAAACTCCACTGGCTGTAAAAAGCAGCCTGTGTGCCTCAGACAGGCCAAAATGCCTGACTCTTGGAAGTCCTTCCTTAGAGCATTGTGGGAGGGGGCAGCAGCAGCAGCAACAGTGCAATCTCAATGGGGAGGTAGGTGAGAGATGGGAGAGGCGGTCAGGGCAGGCACGGTAGGGGAAATGCAGCACATGGGAGGTAGAGGGAGACGTGGCACATGAAGCCCCAGCAGGTAAGTGTCTCGCGCCCGCCCCGCCCCCCCACCCGCCCTGCACATCCGTGCCGCCCCCCCCACCCCCCACCCGCCCCGCGCTCCTTACCTGCTGCTGCTGGTGCTGGGGCTTCCCTCCGTGCTCGGAAACTACTGAGAAACAGGCTTCCTGGCCTGTCTCTCAGTAACGCGCCGAGTGATGACGTCATCATCCGGCGCGCTACTGAGGGACAGGCCGTGAAGCCTGTTTCTCAGTAGATTCCGAGCACAGAGGGAAGCCCCAGCACCAGCAGCAGCAGGTAAGGAGCGCGGGGCAGGCGGGGGGGGGTCGGCGCGGGTGCACGGGGCACTTACCTGCTGGGGCTTCCCTCTGGTGCTCGGAATCTACTGAGAAACAGGCTTCGCGGCCTATCCCTCAGTAGGGACAGGCCGTGAAGCCTGTTTCTCAGTAGATTCCGAGCACCCGAGGGAAGCCCCAGCAGGTAAGTGCCCCGCCGCGAGCACCCGCGCCCCCCCCACCTGCCGCGAGCACCCGCGCCGCCCCCCCCACTCCCCCGCCCCCCCACCCGCCCCACGCTCCTTACCTGCTGCTGCTGGGGGTGTCCGTTTCCCTCCGTGCTTGGAATCTACTAAGAAACAGGCTTCCTGGCCTGTCTCTCAGCAGTGCGCCGACTGATGATGTCATCACCCAGCGCGCTACTGAGGGACAGGCCGCGAAGCCTGTTTCTCAGTAGATTCCGAGCACCGGTGGGAAACGGACGCCCCAGCCGGTAGGTACCTCGCGCCGCCAGCCTCGCGCCACCGCCGCGTGACCCCCCGCCGCCCCGGTTTGCCCCCGCCGCCCCCCAGTTGGCCCGGCTCGCCCCAGGGCCACCTGGTCACTGTTTTGGGGGGCTAAATTTCCGGATTTGGCCCCCCAAAACGGTTTTTCCGCCCGGATGTGGATTTGCACCCCATTTCCCTGCCATGTCCGGACAAATCCGGGCGTCTGGTCAGTCTAGGTTGGGCTGAGAGTCTGTGACTGGCCCAGAGTCACCCATTGGGTTTCCATGGCTGACTGGGGACTAGAACCCGGATTTCCTGACTCTCAGTGCAACACTTTAGCCACTACACCACACTGGCTCATATGAATGAGACTTCCCTGCATGCAAAGCTCCTTATCTCCTGTCTTCATGCTGTTATGCCGGGAAGCCTCTAATTAACCACAGTTTAACATTTCATCTGAACCAGGAAACTATGATTACCAGCAGTGGTGCTGTTAGTCACGGACCACTGGGTGAAACAGCACAGCAGCGCAGCAAATATGATATGGAAGCAAAACTGGTCTGGATGAAATGGGAAATTATGGTTAATGAAGACTTCCTGGTTCATTTGCCCACATGGTAAAGGGAAGACCAAAGAGATTGTGTGTGCAAACCAAAGGTTTATTCATATTTCAGCTTGTTAAGCTGAGATATGATTGAGTAGATCCATTATGTCTGACAGGGCTTACTCCTTACTAAGTACGGTTAGAATTATGGCCTAAATCTTGGATTTACATATAGTACTAGATAGAGTTATTGTCAATTTAACTGTTGTTTTTAAATGAGTGACTGTGGAGTTTTTATTCTAAAGACATGCAAACCCGAACTTGTGCAAATATCTTTTATACTGTGGGCTTGTACAGATATAACACCGCCATATCATCTGTACAGTGATTTCAGACTTTGGGTTTAACGGGAATCCTGACCAATCCCTAACCAGGTTAAGTTTGCTGCTCATGTTACAGTTAACTGTAGTTAAATCTGGTGGAGAGAATACCTGAAAGGATTAGATCAGTGAAGGGAAAATGGGACACTGAAACTCATGCTTGATCCGCAACATTGTGCTAGTACTGGCCCACTGATGTAAACTAGGGGTGTCCAAATGCTTTCAGTTTGATTTTATCTGACCCTGCCAAATGTAAATTAAAGTCTTAAGAAGACTGCCCACAATTTCACCTATCAGGAAGAATAATGTGTTCAAGTTGTAAGAAATAGAGATTTCCCACATTTTAACATTACTTCTGTTTTTTTGCTCTTGTGTGTAACATAGATTTAACTACACATGCTATGCCTGAGTTCACATACTGCATAACTAGAAAGTCCTTTCTGAGTATAGCACCAACTTTACTATGGCAAATGTCCACCTTTTTGTGAGGGTGAGAGGATCAGTTTGTGTCGCAAAACACACTTCTGGCCTCCAGACCACTTTCTGTAGCATACAGTGGTTGAGGTGACCAGAAGAGAGGGCTGCTGAATTTTTAATAGTTATGACGAAGAGAGGATTTCATCAGTGGCTTCAATGTTGTATTTTTTGCCTGGCCGTCCTACTGACAGCCCTAAAGATATAGAAATTTGCCTATAAGCTGGCTTAGTCATTAAAGTTTATCTTTTATTTCAAGTCATGCATGTTTTTAAGAACTTCACCCTCAGCAAAGAATATTGTACAACATTGTACAATATTGAAAACGATGGAAGCAATACATGGAATGGATGGGAATGGGAAAGATCTTTCTCACATCAATCTGGACACCACATTGACACAACACAGACCTTTCTCACCTCTTAACTTGTTTTAGTTCTGACGTTCAGCACACTGGGATGGCTGGACAGTTTCCACTTCCATCCCATAAGAGGCCACATTGGTGCCATACTATTGTTATCCTGCAGTGACTCTAGACAACACATTCAGCTATTTGTGAAACTAAAAAGTTTGGGGTGGATCCAGGATCATCGTTCTGCAAGAGGAAGATCTCTGCAGTTGATCCAACTAATGCAGTTGATCCAACTTAGATCTGGATTCAACCCCCAGTATACATTCTCAGCTGCAGAAGATACCTTAGCAGCTTACCTATTGTTGGTCTGATCCGCAGTATTCCATTTCCTGCTCACACAGTTCATCAGCATGAGATCGGTCAAACTGATTTATCCACTCGGTGTCTTCTCTTAGGTGGAAATCCTCGACTGGAAGACAAAGCAACAACTATGCTTTTTGGATAAGGTAAATAATAGAATTATAGAATAGGAGAGCTGGAAGGGGCCTATAAGGCCATCGAGTCCAGCCCCCTGCTCAATGCAGGAATCCACCTCAAAGCATACCTGACAGATGGCTGTCCAGCTGCATTTTATTACTTTATTTATATAGCATTTTTTGAGTGTTCCTGGTGTGTTAGATATATTTTCTCAGTAATACTTAAAACAACCTTCTCTCCTTTTTGGTTAATTAATCTAAGCTTATGAGATGGTGGGATGAAGAAACCAGGGGTAGGGGCAATAAAATTGTCCCCCGAAACATGGCAGGGAAATACATTGCAAAGGACCAGTGATTACTTGGCAGCATGACAAAACACAGCGTGTGGGAGACAATGGCCATGTCTACGCCATGCCTTTTCTCCAAAGTCGTCCCTGGATCATCCCTATGCGCCCAAATGACGCACAGGGGATCCTGGGGGCAGGCAGGAATGACCCCTCCATTTTCCTGGGATAACTGGTTCCCCAGTTATCCCAATTTTCCCCGCAGTCCCAGGACCATTCCGAGGACCATGGGAGGTGTGGCTGCCGCTCCCACCTCCTCGCGAGTAGTGCAGCCTTCAAAGCAGGCATGGAGCTGTATGGGGAGGCTCCGTGCCCATGGGGGTGGTGGTGGAGGGTAACAATTTTGCCATCCCTGCGATTGCGGGAAGTTGGGGTGGGGATTTTCTTTTTAACTACTCACTTTTGTGATGGATTGGGGCCTCGCAATTGCGTGACTGCCCCTCTTAAAAAAACAACAACGATGCCTGTGATGTCCCTCTTCCCTTCCGGGACATCATGCAGCTGTCTAGACGCTGGGGGAGGATGCTGGGTAAGTTTGCGACCCTCCCCCCTCCCTCCCTCTACACCCTTAGGTGTAGATGAGCCCAATGACTATTAGGAGATGCAATAAAAACAGGGAGAGGGAGAGAATACAGACCTCCTAAATTAGGACAAGAGGCCCAGAGAGTGAGAGAGAGGTAGGTCAGTATCATTATTCCCATTTTGCAGATAGAGCAGCTAACCAGTTATTTCTTCTTTTCCCTAAAATTGAAAAGCAATGGATCAGCTTGAAAAGCCCTTTTGAATGTCTGCATGCTTACCGATACCCTATTTTTTGTTACCTAGGTTGAGCCAAACACTACAATATGTGATATCAGGCTAATGTTCCATAAAATATGTAAGTATTGGTATCATTGCATGTAGTCTGCGGAAAAGACAAAGTGACATAAGTTTTGCATATGTTCAGGTGCAAGTTGTGCATTTTACTTGCAGAAGAGCAAGAAGCTCCGGGTTGATGCAGTAGTGCAGGTTTTGCAAAGCTCATTTTTACTTCTTTGCATGGGCAGAAAATATATGACTAGGATTTGTTTTTTATCCCTACAGATCCTCGGTGGTATCCAGCAAGGCAATCTATAAGACTTGACCCCAGTAAGTATTAACCGAACCTAAGAAGAGCCAGAGTCCATCTAGTCCAGCATTCTGTTCACACAGTGAACAAGCAACTGTTGACCAGGAACTCACAAGCAGGACACGAGTGCAGCATTACTCTCCCAACCATGTTCCCCAGCAGCTGGTGTACATAGGCTTATTGCCTGTGCTACTGGAGGTAGCACATAGCTATCAGGAATAGTAGTCACTGATAGCCTTCTTCTCTAGGAATTTGTCTAACTCCCCTTTGAAAGCTATCCAAATTGGTGGCCATCACTGTGTTTTGTGGAAGTGAATTCGATAGCTATAACTACGCACTGTATGAAAAAATACTTCCTTTTATCTCTGGAATCCCCCACCAATCAGCTTCACTGGGTTCTAGTATAATGAGAGAGGGAGAAAAATATTTCCCTATCTACCATGCATCATTTTGTACACCTCTCCATGTTTCTCTAAACAGTCCCAGTTGCTTTCCTCATAGGGGAGATGTCCCAGCCCCGTGATCGTTTTAGTCGGCCCTTTCTCTGCTCTTTCCAACTCTACAATACCGTTTTTTTAGGTGTGAGGTCTGGAACTGTACACAATATTCCAAGTGTGGTTGTATCATAGATTTGAATAAGGGGATTATGATTTCGGCCATTTAATTTCAATTCCTTTCCTAATTATACCGAACATGGAGTTTGCCTTTTTAACAGCAGTCAACTGGGATGACGATGAAGACGATACTCAAAGCACTTTACAATAAAATACAAATCCCCATTACAATATTGTCATATCATTGAATTAGTGTCATTCAAAATCTTATAGCTATGTTAACCTTTATAAATAGAAAAGGCTCTGTCAGTCAAGAGATGTCTATAACCCTGTAGCTATAGAGGGGGTCACTGCTGGCTCCAGGATTTGGGGGGCGGGGTCCTTAGAGAAGGCACACTCAGTGGGGCCCATTGACCTTGAAGCAGTAGGACATGCAAACTGAGAATTGTCTTTTGCTGGCTTTCCACCATCTTGGGTCCTCCATGCAGAGGGAGAACAGCAGTGCTGCCAGAGTGCTGACTCTTCGCTAGTCTCGGCCCCTCAGAAGATGGCCAGCCTCACAACCCTCTGGAGCTGGCCCTGGACAGGAAAGCAGCGATGATACAAAATCTTGTATATAAAGCAGCTGTCATACAACACTTCTTGCTGTGATGTTTATCTCCACCACTAATCAAATGTCTTGATCCTCCAAAGGATATTAGGGGAGGGACTGTAGGTCAGTTGCCGAGCACATAATTTGCACATATAAGGTACATAACGGGAACTCCTGGCATGTCCTGTTAAGACAGAGGTGCTGAATCTCAGATCCATAGGCCAAATCCAACCTACTTGGGGTCCTAATCCAGCCCTCCCAAGTGCCCCAGATGGCTACATCATCCTTTCCCCCAACCACCAATCGTTTGGTATTTTCCTAGTTTTTCTGCAGTTCCTCCCCCTCCCCATTCTAAAGGTTGAAATGCCTCTCCCAAGGTCTAGTTACGGACAGTAAGAGAATTAAACTAAATTATGCAGGTATTTTAGATACGTTTGGTATTTTAGCGCCACCCCGTTTTGCTTTCAGCCCTGCCCATCACTAGAATGTGGTCCCAAGAACATCTCCAAAATTGAGTTTGTCTCTCAGGCTGAAAGAGGTTGGACACTGCTGAGGTTAGAGGTCTCAGGCAATAGGATTGGAAAATACCCTTGGGTAAGACAGCCGACAGAAGAGATCATCATAATAGATGATGCCGGAATGGTAGGTGAGCCAATGGGTATAGCAGCCTCCCCTAACCTGGCTTCCTCCATATATGTTGTACTAAGACTCCCATTACCACCAGCCACCAGTTGTAGTCCAACACATCTGGGGCCACCAGCTGTAGAGTTGTAGAGAAAAGGGAATTTCAGCCAGTGTCATTTGTATGCAATTAGTCCCTGGTGAAATTCCCTCTTCATCACAACAGTTAAAGTTGCAGGCACTATACTAGAGTGACCATATACAAAAGAAGGCAGGGCCCCTGCAACTTTAACTGTTGTGATGATGAGGGAATTTCACCAGGAACTAATTGCATACATATGACACTGGCTGAAATTCCCTTTGCTCTACAACTGTTAAAGTTACATGAGCCCTGACCTGGATTTTATTTGGTCACCCTAAGCTTGGGGAAGTATAGTATAGTTTCCTATTTGTTAATGCTCACATGTTCCTTCCCTACTCCTCCAAATGTGAAGCATCGTAACCTTTTCTCTTTTCTTTTCAGAAGGAAAATCACTGAGGGATGAAGAAATCCTCCAGCTGCTCCCTGTTGGCACAACTGTTACACTCTACTTTAGAGATTTAGGGCCTCAAATAGGATGGACCATGGTGAGCTTCAAAGCCTGAGATGTTTAATTAATTATGGTTTTACCGTTGTTAATCCTCGCATAACTTCCTATTTGTGCTGATGTAAAGTTCCCATATATTCTTTAGTCATCCACAGAGAGCGGAGACTCTTTTCGCTGTCCTTTTTTGTCAATACTCTAAGATCATGCGATGGCGAGATGAAGAATCCAAGGGTGGTGGGGCTGGAGTGGGCGATATAATTGTCACAAAAACTTGGCAGGGAAATTCATTGCAAAGGAGCAGTGGTTGCTTGGTAACATGATAAAGTACAGCTTGTGGAAGGCAGTAGCTAGTAGGGGGTACGATAAAAAACAGGGAGAGGGAGAGGGAGAGGGAGAGGATGTAGTCATCCAAATTAGGATGAGAGGCCCAGAGAGAGAGAGGCTAGCTGCCTGACACAGTCCTATGGAACAGGTCCTTCTTTGGTAAAATAAAGTCCCTGCCACCTACAATTACTTCCTTCTTTTTGTTCTCTAGCTCCAGTAACAGCAGAAATGTGTTCTAGCAAAAAGATGTGGACCTTTTACCTGTTGGTTTTCTTCCTCTCATGGCTGTTAAAGACACATATTTGATCTGATTTGGGGGGAAAAGAGACTCTTTAAAAAAATAAAGAGCTGGAATGAGAGGTTTATGAAGGCAAGAGTGGAATTTGTGAGTGCAGCGGGTGGGGTCCAAAGCCTCCCTCCTTCCTGCTTTCCTCCTTAATTGGTTCTGATAACTTGATACATGACTATTTTCTACCTCTTTATTAAACTAACTAGTTTTCAATTTAGGGAGCTTGTATTCTACTCTACCAGTAGCTATTTTAGGAGGCTATCCTCTATTATGCATCTGTTATTGTCTTACAAAGAATTTCTTCAGAATTCCTTATGAAGAATTTCAGTGGAATCCGTGTATAGTGTATTATAATCGATTTATATGTATTTCATAGTTATTCTGCTTTTCCTCCAAGGAGTTCAAGGAAGCATGCATGCTTTCCTGCTTTCCCATGTTATCCTCATTACAACTGAGGATAGAAAATGACTGGCCCAAAGTCACCCAGTGAATTTCATGGCCAGGCTGGGATTTGAGCCCCAATTTTCACACTCAGGCCCAGTTTTCACACTCAGGCCCAGTTTTCACAATGAAATAACACATGCTTTGTTAACCATGAGTTGTTTGGGAGCATATGGGAGTGTGTGAGTGTGGTGGCTCCCAACTGCTCAATTCTAGTGTGCTAAAACACCCAAGAAACATTCCATCCCTGGGTTGTTCTCTGTGAACCCCAAAATCTGGGTTGTTGAGGGAGAAACAACCCAGAGTTATAACCCATGGTTTGTTCTTGGATTATAACTCTGGGTTGTTTCTCCGTCAACAACCCAAAGTTCTGGGTTTGGACATCACAGAAAACAACCCAGAGACAAGTGTTCTTGGGTTATTTAGCACACCAGAAGGAGGTAAGCAATCAGGTAAGCAAACCGTGATTGACAAATCATGGGTTATTTCATTGCGCAAATGGCTTCTCTGAGTCCAGTAATAAAGACCAGGGGTAGGCAACCCATGGCCTGCAGGGTTTTTTGCTCCACCATCACAGCAAAAAAATAATGATCCTGGAGCCTAACCATGGCTGGCATTAGGCCTTTGCTGGCATTCATTGCAGCTGAGAATTGCCATGGTAGCCATCTAATATCTTTTCTTTCTTTTGCAGGTATTTTTGATAGAATATACGGGCCCATTGTTCATCTATTTTGTGTTTTATTTCCGCATGTCTTTTATCTATGGCCTGGATGACAGGTTTACCTCAAGCCGGCATTCAGTTGTTAAGTAAGTTGCACGTCAAGGCAAGAGGAGTTAATTCTTGGGTATCAGAACTTTATTCCAAAATGTCTTGCCATATTTGTCTCTTTAGATTTCTGAAACGCTTTTATCTTGCTGTTTCTAGCTTGGCATGTATCTGCCATTCTTTCCACTACATCAAAAGGTTGATTGAAACAATATTTGTTCATCGGTTCTCCCATGGGACTATGCCACTGAGGATTATTGTTAAGGTAAATTGTCACAAAATGTGCTTGCAGCCCTTATATAAAATCCAATCTGGCCACTCATTGCAGTGCTCTAGCAGCCGAATTTTTAGCGCAGCTTATGGGGTAAGGTACTGCCACTCGTAATGAGAAACCTGTCATCTGCTAGCATTAACGCCACACTATTAAAGTTTAACTGCCACCCTTCCATTCCAGATTCTTCTCATTTTTCCAGTTGTTGCTGCAAGATGGGCTACCTCCACGTCCATTTGATCCTTTTTCTTCTAGCTTCTCGCAGAAGGCTTCCTTGAGTGCACATTTCCTCTCTGGAGCTTACTCTTCTGCCTGACTAGGAAGCCAGAAGAGATTATTATGATACACAGGCCTGAACTGGACGTGACATTTGACATAGGAGGGCTCAACCCTTAAGGGTGGCCCTAATAGTGGTGAATTCTCCCCTTCTTACTGTGGTGGTGAGATAGACCTAACACCAGGCTTTCCTGCCAGTGGCAGCTAACAATATCGGTGCATTAGAATGAACAGCTGTCATAACATAGATGGTTAAGTCTGCCTAAATATTAAAAGAGGAGGAAGAACTCGTCATGGGGCTTCTATTTTCAAATACTGTCATGGACTACTGTTTCCCTGACCTTCTGTCTCCTCCTGGTTCAACCCCATATACTTCTGGGTCATCTTCAGTAGCCACAGTGGCTCCTATTGCTGTACCTAAAGCAGCATCTGCCCAAACTTTCCCAGCCGATGTTCCTTTATATAATAGACTGCATTATCTCCCGTGTCCATGCTACACAGGCACTCTACTACCTTCACTCCCCTCTACCCTGCTTCTATGTGGCTGGAGCCCCTCAGCTCTGAGCTGCTGCCAGAGAAAGTGGCTTTGTGATATACCTTTTCCTGGCTGCTGTCCAGGCTCCCTACCTGCCAATCTTCACTCCAGGCTGCTGCTTTTCCTCACAACTTGTTTACCCAGGTCCTCTACACCTGATGTTGCTGTGTTTCCCCAATATTGTCTGTGAACTCTGTACAGTTACAATTGTCTGTACCTTGAATTTGGAGATCCACCCCCTTCTTCTCTTAAATTTCCAGATGACACTGGAATAGCCATGTGTTTTCTATGACCCCTGAGAGAAAGAGCTTCTCTGCTCAAGGTTATTCTCCCCTTTGACTAGAGAGTTAATGCTTGTAGGGAGTTATATTGCTCATAGAGAGGCAAAGCTGAACCACATTTCACTGCTAATTAGCCAGCCTTCTCCCAACCTTGTGCACCCCAGATGTTTTGGACATCAACTCCCATCAGCCTTAGCTGGTGTGGTCACTGATCAGGAATGCTAGGAGTTATAGTCCAAAACATATGTAGGACATCAGGCTGGGGAAGGTTTAGTTAGACTGACACTTCCTTTCAGCCCAAGATCATTGGCCTTTCTAGCACTCTCCTGACTTCCTGAAATAGATTACCCTTGGCTTCATTCTGTGATTGAGGACAGCTTCCTGCCCAACTATTCACTCATCCAGATTGCCACTTTAGTTGTGTGCATGGAAAATGTCCTACATAGTCAACTGGTGCATCAGCTATGTAGTCTTTGTCCAGGATGATCAGATGACCAATTGTGGGGGGGAACACAGCAACGGAGGCTACTGCCACCATGCAATCCCCATCAGCCTACTCAATCCTGATATACTGGTTTTAATGTGTTCTGATTTGTGCCTTCTTCCTATGTGCTCTAGAGTCCAGTCCAGTCTGGGAAACATCTGGTAATTTCTAGTCCATGGACATGCTTTTCATTTACAGCTTTTTCATTGGTGAACACATTGGCTGGTTTCGCACGACACTTAGGCAACGGAGGAGGAAATAGCGAACTGACCATGCGCATTGCTCTGCCGTCCGTTGAGCAGCGGAAAGTTCCGGCGTCCATTTTGGGTGCAGCGTCTCCTCCCTCCCCCCTCTCTCAGTCCTCCAGCCGTATCCCAGCATGCACCGCAAGTTCTGCCGGCTGTATCAGAGCAGCTGGGGGTTTTCGGCTGTTCCGGCTGGTAGAACTCTATGCTCAAACGGAATAGTTCACAGAGAGATGGGGGTTGGTTTTGGACAACACTTTAAACGACAGGCTTCGGGCTAAACAACGTGCAAGCCCATTGTTTCTCTCCGTTGCTTAATTGGGCTGATAAGCGTATCATCAGTTGTGTGTGCGTGGTGTGTAACCCTCCACATGACACAATAAGCAACAGAACTGATGATTTCTCCGCCCCCCCGCCCCGCCCCACCCCACCCCGCCCCACCCCACCCCACCCCGTTGCCTAAAGTGTCGTCTGAAACCAGCCATTCTGGGTTTAAGCTCGGATCTACTTCACATTCTAGAGCCAATCTATGCATCATCCCGCCCCCCAAATAATGTGATGTAGCTCTCCTGGGACTGAACCATTTCAGGCTGCTGGTGGGGAATTTAATGATTTGAATGCTCCCTCACATTAAAAACTCCTTGAAGGTGGAAGTAAAGCACACCTGACAGAAGGTGAGGGTGAAGTCCTTTCCCCTAAAGTATTAGCTTTCCTCGGGCAGTGAGATGCTTTTATTTTTTAAATGGGGATGCATTCAAAAAGGGGATCTCTCAGCTGCAGTCAGAAATTGCACTGTCCCAATACATTTGTATCATGTGACCTTTCTGAACACGTAGATTGGTTCTTAAATTAGCCAGTTCTGTTCTTCAGACCCTTCTTGGCTTGAAGCATGGTAGGCACAAAGTATTCATAGTAAATACACCTTCATTGTTTTTAGTATACATTGGAAGTGGAGAATTGTTATAATTTTATCTAGAAAGAACATAAAAATGCTTAGATTGTGCCTTTGAAATGCACTGGGCTGAGCAGTGCTGTCTTATGTTTCCATTTGTTTATGAATATAAATATGGAATAAATAAATAAATTTATATGTACGGATATAGATCCCTTGCATAGAGGTTTGAACTCCAAACTGAAAGTTCTCCATGATCCTTTCAGGAGTGTAGTGTCAATCCCTTTGATGCTGCTTTAAGTAATCTTAGCAAGATGTTGCTTTCATTAAGCCGTATGCTTAATGACAATGCTTCTGAAGAATAAGTGTCCAGTGGCAAATGGACAGTTGTTGTATTACTGCTATCGATCTCAGCTGAAGCAAAGACTCTAGAAGCTTTTTGTTATTCAGCTTGGGTGATGTTCTTGTAAATCGTGTAGTTTCCTTGAATATGCCTGTTCACATTAATTACAACATTTACTGTTGGATCTGATCCAATACAGAAACACATCCTTAAAAAAAATGTTTCTGTCTCTGACAGAGTTCTGACAATTGGTGATTCCACCAATTCTGACATCAGGATTAATGGGAACAAGTATAGCTGGTGATAGCTTGCCTCTGACTGCTTTGTTTATTGTCTCAGGCCATGTCCTTTATCTTGTCCTAGCTTATGCAGATGAAGAGAAGAGAGGCTCTCTGCTATGTGTTTGGTCCATAGTTATGCAAGAAAGATATAATATTTGAAAGTGTCCCTACTGCATTCCATACTAGCATGCCCTTTTCTATGCTTACACAAGACTGAAAAAACAGTTCTGCAATCTTTCAGTATGGTTCAGTTTAAACTGGGGAAAAGCTGGTTGTGTAGAGCTTAGACTGGCTAGTGACCATGCCATCATCAATATGCCTACCCCCACCAAACCCTAGAGCAATTTTCCAAGCACTTTTACGATTAAAAAAAAAGTCTAAGTATATATATGCTGTTTCAAAATACATATATTTTTAGGCAGAGAGCCATAAACATCAACGCTCAAGGTGAACTAACATTTGACTTGCTGGTATGTATATGTAAGGCTGGTATGTATATGTAAGGCAGATTGCAGATTCAGAATCACACTATGGATGAAGGCACCATTATGAGCACTGTTAAAAATGTTACATCTGCTTTCACCCTCAAATATGAAGAGGCAGGAAAAGCAATATAATAAAAATATCACATTTTCTCTTAAAAGATACAAAATCTGAATCCTCCGTATCCATGTAGTTGCCCTATTTTCTATTGAGAATTGCGACTGTAACATACGTACGGGAATTTCTTCTAGATCTGTGCAGTGTTTGGAATTAACCATCTTCACTTTCCCCCATCCATTCAGCACATAAGAGGTGACTCCTTACAAACATAATACTTGCGTAGAATAGTTGTATCAACTTTTTTTTTTAAAGGGACACTATAGTACTTTTAAGTTTGCTGTGCAGAAGACTATGACACCGGATAAACAGTGCCATAAGAGACAGTAGTTATATAAGAGTAGTTATATTCTATGGAGGTTTCATGGACTGGAATAAGAGGCGATCTTGTAAAATAAGGGGCATGAAGTAAGCGAGTTGCAGCTGTGTTTGTATTATTAGTTCTATGTCACTAGTCCTTAAAGAGATGCATTGGCTCCTGGCTCATTCTGGTCACAATTCACAGGTCTGGTATCGATCTTTGAACCCCTTCACAGCTTAGGACAAAGGTACTTGGATTGCCTACCTTAATATCAGCCTGGCTGTACAACGATAAAGATATCATTGGAGCCTTTTTTCCCTAAGTGTCCCCACCAAAAGAAATTAGGTGGGTAGTGATGAATAAGCCTTCTTTATGGTGATAGCCCTGAGATGCTCTCTCTAAGGAGGCTTACCTAGTGTCTACATTGTTAACTTTTCAAGACCAGGCAAAGGCCTTTAGACTTTCCTGCATGGTTTTTTTTAAAGCAAAGAGGTTTTACCTCAGAATTTGATCTCTTTTTCTGCTGCTTTATTACTTTTGTTATTGTTGCTGTAATTTTGTATTGTATGTTGTTGTATCAAAATTATTTGTTAATAAGCTGCCCTAATAAATTTTACTGAAGTGGTGGGATAGAAATAAAACCTCAAATAAACCCCTTTGCTGGAAAGCAGGGAACTGTTTGCACAAGAAAGCTGAGGGCTAAAGCTGATTGGACTGGGATCAATTCTCCGTGCTACCCAAGGAAATGGCAACCTCTCACACAGCTATCCACCCCCTTCCTTTTGAGCTGTTACCTCAGTGAACTAGGCCATGTTAGCTAGGGAAGAGAAAAACTTGGTGCCTGAATTTCTTTTCACCCCCCCCCCCCTTATGTATAGTTAAACTAGGGTGACCAGATAAAATCCAGGTCAGGGCTCATGTAACTTTAACAGTTGTAGAGAAAAGGGAATTTCAGCCAGGGTCATTTGTATGCAGTTAGTTCCTGGTAAAATTCCCTCTTCATCGCAACAGTTAAAGTTGCAGGCACTATACTAGAGTGACCATATACAAAAGAAGGCAGGGCCCCTGCAACTTTAACTGTTGTGTTGAAGAGGGAATTTCACCAGGAACTAATTGCATACAAATGACACTGGCTGAAATTCTCTTTTCTCTACAACTGTTAAAGTTACATGAGCCCTGACCTGGATTTTATCTGGTCACCCTAAACATTAACACAAAAGGCCTCCATGGGTCTAGGTTAAGTTAATGTTTGAGCAACCATTTTTTTCGTTGAAGATTTTAAGAACTGAAGCTCGCTCACACACAATGGAACTGCCGTAAGTGCCACCATAGCATTGAAAAGCCTCTTGGTGGCTTCTGAGCCAAGAACGTTCTAGGTTAAAGACAAACCAAATATGGGTGCATGTTCTCCTTAAATGTATTGTTATAGGGGTAGAGAACTTATATCTAGTATTTGAAGCATTTAGATGTTTAAAGCTGTCACTATATTACAATCAAATGAACAACAAATGGTGACTTAAAAATTAACTACTGTTAGTAAGGAAATTTTCTCCATTTTAAGTGCTGTGTTCTTTTTAAAAATCTCTTTCTCTTCATAGCTTGAGATCTTTATGCTATTTTTTGACAATGTCAACAGTGCAAAATATCAAGTAATGGATAACTGAAAATTCTTTTCAGTAGTGAAATGTGGGATAGCTGGAGGGCAGGCCTGTTTAATGCAAGGACCCTAAAGGTGGGGAAAACATCTCGCACTCAGGATCAGAGCAGGGGGAAAGTACCCCCCCTTTATATCTGTGTCACTAAGTGCAGCATGTTTTCCAGTATGTGAATAGCAATCATTCAGTTTTATGAAAGAAAATAGAAGCTTATACTCAGAGGCATCATTGAGGTGGGGAGTAAACCTGCCTGTGATTGCCCCAATTTCTTGAGGGAAACAGGTTCCCCCCCTCCCCATGACTGTTTTGATAATAGAGCTTGTTCACTTATTTCCATAGGTTTTAATGGAAGACATTGAGAACTGAGCCCTTCTCTGTGTAGCCCCATGCCTGGGTTTTGTTTCTTGGTCACACAAAAGTGAGACAAAGAAATGGAACCCAGGAACTGGTTTGTGTGTAAACACACAGAGAAAGATAAAAACTGGCAGTAGCCCTGTATATTGTAAAATATTTACACATATATCAATGACCTGTTTTACAGAATTGTTTCTATTACTGGGGATTTGCTGCTTGGCTTGCTTATTACATCAACCACCCTCTTTACACACCACCCTGTAAGTAGCAAAATAGTTCAAAATTATTTGAGCATTTCACTGACAGTGCTAATTGAGTGCTAAACGGAACCTTCATAAACATTTTGTTTTGTAGCCTATGGACAAAAACAGGTCAATTTTGCTCTGATCATGGTTTTGGTAAGTATATTCATGTGGTATTGTACAAAATAAATTTTAATGTTTCTTACATATGATATGGAGCAGGCAAATATTCCTTAATGGCTATGGAAACATACAGTAGGACAAGCAGAAGTCAAACACAGATCTTCCAGAGAGGAGTAGCTAAGGTCAAACACCCAGGATATCAGTCAAGCAGAATCAAAGTCCAGAAGACAGCATCAGATCAATAACACAGAAATCCAAACCTGAGTCAAGGTCAAGGAACCAAGATACCAGGCACAATGAATTGAAGAAACAGCACTGGGTAGGCTGACACTGAAGGCTCATATAGCCAGAGCCTCTTGAGCCCCACTTAGGGCTCAGTTGTAGTTCATTATAGTCCTCTGGCAAGAGTCCTACATGCGAGGAGTCATTTCCTCTTGCAGAGTCCTCCTTTGTAATGGAGCACTCCTTACTCAAGGGAGCCTTACTGGGCTGCCTCTTGAGGCCACAATGCTTCTGGGGGCCAGGGGGTTGCTCAACCTCTGTTGCAGAGGCAGATTCCCCTGCTACTTGCAGGGATGGACCTGTGGCCATCTCCTCCAAGGTGCGCAGGCTCCTCCTGGTCTTTTGACATTGGCTGATTGAGAGTGCTTTTAATTTCTGGGAGCTGTAGCTCCTCTGAGGAGGATTCCTCCACTTGGGCATAACACTGATCCAGTGTCATACCTCGACTTAGTATGGGCACCTGTTTGCACTTAACAACTGTGGCCCTAGATGGGAGATAAGCAACCTATTCTTATTCTTATTCTTATTATTCTTATTAATTGCATTTATATACCACCCCATAGCTGAAGCTCTCTGGGGCGGTTTACAAAAATGAAAAACATTAAGCATTAAAAAACTGATATACAAAATTTAAAACCATAAAGAGCGTAAAAACAGGTAATAAATACAATATCCATTTAAAAACAACTATTCTGGGTCAAACAACAACAACAACAACAAACCCCTCAACATACGCTGTTAAATGCCTGGGAGAAAAAGAAAGTGTTGGCGCCAGGCGAGCCTCATCAGGGAGATCATTCCATAATTGGGAGGCCACCACTGAAAAGGCCCTCTCCCTTGTTGCCACCCTCTGTGCTTCCCTCAGAGTAGGCAACCGGAGGAGGACCTCAGATGTGGATTGTAGTGTACAAGTAGGTTCATGTTGGGATAGGCGTTCCATCAGGTATTGTGGTCCCAAGCCGTGTAAGGCTTTATAGGTTAAAACCAGCACCTTGAATCGGGCTCAGAAATGTATAGGCAGCCAACGCAAGCGGGCCAGAGTCGGTCTTATATGTTTGAACCTTCTGGTTCCTGTTATCAATCTGGCCGCTGCATTTCGCACAAGCTGTAGCTTCTGAACCGTCTTCAAAGACAGCCCCACGTAGAGTGTATTGCAGTAATCCAACTTGGAGATTACCAGAGCATAGACAACTGAAGCCAGGCAACTGTTTGCACTTAACAACTGTGGCCCTAGATGGGAGATAAGCAACCAAATAAACAACCAAATAGGCAACCAGACAGTTCAGAGGCATTGCTATGTGGAAGAGAATGCACAGGACACTGGCACCGGCTACACTTTCCAGATAGGAGGTCAAAACACAAATTAGGGTTTTAGGAAGGTCCATATAAGGTATAGGGTTTTTTTTAATTGGGGCAAATATATTTGAGCCCCCATTATTTAAAGCGGCCTTGGTTTTCAGTGTCTTTCATTTCTCCTTGCAGACATGTGAAGCTGGAAACTTTTCTATCCATGTTGCACTTAGTAATCTAAGAAGAGATGGTAAAAGCTGAGTTTCTTATTATTATTATTTTGAGGTTGCTTTGGACTTGAATAAGAACAATGAATGAATTGGGTGAACTTGGAAATGTATAAAACGGGTGGGCAATTCGTGGCCCTCCACATGTTGTCTACAGTCCTAGGCAGCATAGCCAATGGTGAGGGATGATGAAAGTTTTAGGTCAAAACATCTGGAGGACCACAAGTTGTCTACCCATGATATAAATGACCCCTTCAATGAAACTGACTAACTTTGGAGCCCTACAATATTGACTGGCATGTCATCGACCACCTGTGAAAATTAGGCCTGCAACAAGTGAGACCTATAAGGAAATGTTGTGTGAATACTCCTGTTCAAGTTTCCAGCCAGCCATGCCCGTTTTCTGATATTCCATTCCATTCCCCTAAGCTGTCTCCCCAACAATCAGATAGCATTCTGTGCCTGCTGAGGATCCCCAGTCCTCACAGAGCTGTTTTGGGGTTTCCCCCTTAGATCTCTTCCTAACTTGGCTGCATCTGGCTGGGCTCCTATCACTGTTGTTGGGCCAAAAACTAGAAGCAGAGGAGGTTTATATGGGGTTGTCTCAGGGCTTTCCTTGACCACTTATTACTTGCCCTCTAGAGGGATTGACAATGGCAGACTCCTGACAGATAGACAATCCATTCAGATTGTAAAACTCTTTGAGGATATGGGGAATTCTTGGCCTTCAAAATTTAACGAACCTTTCCTCCATTGTAAGGTAGTTCCAAAGTCAGCTACCTGGAAGCAAATAAATTTTAAAAAAATCTAATCTAACACCTGATTGAAGATGAATGTCTTCTCTTTGCAACTGACCAGTCTGTTCAGCTACTATGAAAGGGCAAATGCACTATGTAATGGTACCAGGAAAGCAAGTAGCTACATATGAGACATGCTACCCATCTCAGCTATATGCTGCAGGGGAAAGTTGGCTGTACAAAAGAGTATACAAAGCAGAGAGTACAATTCGTTTAACTTTCTGTGTATCTTTTAATCGATAGGATCCAAGACCTGTAAGATCCCTTATCCAACAAAAAATCCTTTCACGTGGCTATTTTATTTTGTGTCCTGCCCTAATTATACCTATGAGGTAGGTATTTTCTTAATCATCAGACTATACTGTAAGATGTAAGTTTTGCTTGATGTATATATGTTTCAATATTGGTACAAACCTCAACCTGTTAGGAAATCCTTGAAAGCTTGAATTTTAGTCCAAAAGGTGTGTGTGCGTGTGATAAAACACAGAGCTCTTTAGTTTACACGATTCTTGGGGGAATGTAAATAAATGTTTAGGATTCTATGGGGGCAGCTACTGAGAGGGGAAACGTGCAGGAAAAAATATACAGATGGAGAGGCATAGAGCAACTGTCCAGAAGTAGTTTTTGAGGGCAAGGTGTTCTCTCAAATGCATACAGTCTGGGTCCAGTGTTCAGCACTTACCTCTCAGGAAAACTGTGAGGAAGAAAGAGCAAGATAAAGATTGTTAAACAACCTGCACATTGAGAGAGCTAAATCAGTTATGAATTGGGAGTATATGTAAATGGGAATATTACAGGAGAAGGTTTGGAGGTCTATACAGCTGTCCTCATAGAATCATAGAATAGTAGAGTTGGAAGGGGCCTATAATGCCATCAAATCCAATGCCCTGCTCAATGCAGGAATCCATTTTAAAGCATACCTGACAAATGGTTGTCCAGCTGCATCTTGAATGCCTCTTGTGTGGGAGAGCCCTCGACCACCTCCCTAGGTAATTGGTTCTGTTGTCGTAGTGTTTTTCGTGATGTTCAGCCGGAATTTGGCTTCCTGTAACTCGAGCCCATAATTCTGTGTCCTGCACTCCGGAATGATCAAGAATCACCGGTGCTTGTGGCGGTGGATACAGAGGGAGATGTGCTGCCGCCAAAGCCATAGAAACAAGGAAAGGGCCAGCCCCAGCAATGGTAGCTAGAGCTGGCCCCTGCCTTGTTTCCATGGCCCCGGCAGCGAAGGAGGTGGCAGCACAGAGCGCTGTCATCTTGCTTTGTGCTGCTTCCTCCTTCCCCATTGGTTTTGACGGGGATAGACATATTGCAGATGAATACCATACGTGGTCTGGGTATGGTATTCATCCGCAGTACATCCAACCCCATTAGTTTTGAGGCTGAGGGTGGAGGGAGAGCTGATGCCTCAAAAGTGATGGGGAATGGAGGATGGGATGCAGGAGGATGCAATCACCCCTCCTGCGCCATCCTCCGTTCACTGCAAAGTGCTGGTGGATGGCGATGGGGATACAGGACTTACCCACTGGGGCAGGGGCAGGGGAAAATGATATCACATCCCTGGGAACATGTGGGGCACTGCGATTGGCGGTACCCCACCTAGGATGGCATGTGCCTATCCTAGAAAGTGCATGAGGGGCCATGGATCATGGGCCCCCACCAAGGGATGGCACGATTGGAGGCTCCCCAAGTGCTTCCCTGGCTGGGATTATTTCCCCTGCCCATAGAGCCTCTCTGGGCAAGAGCGGCAGGGGTTTGTGCTGCTCTTGCCTCGCAACTTTGTAGGTGCAGGAAATAATCCATGGAGCCCTACAGATGACACAATAATCAACAGTTGTGCAGATAATCAAGTTTGCACAGTGTTGATTATTGGTTATTTTTAGAAAATAACCAACCATGGGGTGGTTTCTGCCCCACAATTGACACAATAGTCAGCGATGGACTATTTAGTTTACTGTGTACTATTTAATCAACAATTGACTATTGTGTCATCCAAACCCAGTCTTTGGCTGAATTCAGACAACATGATAGTCAATGGTGGGGTAATAATCAACTTTACAGTTGTTCATCTAGGGGGTACTCCCCACACAATATGGTAATAGATAATCAACTGTGGTGTGGATTAGGACCAGCGCTGAGTTGACTATGGTAGCATTTGGACAACACGATAGTCAATACAACTGACGATTGTTCCCCCCACCCGGTTGGTTATTGTGTCGTCCGAATTCAGCCTTTGAGTCCAATTCTGTAGCCAACTGTGGCTCCAGTTAATAGTTGTTCCATCCAGCCCACATTTAGCTAGTTTGCTAATCAGAATATCATGGGGCACTTTGTCAAAAACTTTCCTGAAGTCAAGATATATTACGTCCATAGCCTTCCCACAGTCCACAGGGAGGTTACACGATCAAAAAATGAGATCAGATTAGTCTGGCAGGGTTTGTTCTTGACAAATCCACATCAGCTTCTAGTAATCACTGCATTATTTTCAAGGTGCTTACAAAGTGACTTCTTTATAATCTGCTTCAAAATTTTCCCAGGGATAGATGTAAGGCTGACTGGTCTGTAGTTCCCAGGTTCCTCCTTTTTGCCCTTTTTGAAGAGTGGGACAACATTAGCCTTCCTCCAGTCATCTGGCACTTCACCCGTCCTCCATGATCTCGCTAAGATAATAAACAGTGGTTCGGAGAGTTTTTCTGCCAGTTCCTTTATTACTCTAGGATGCAATTCATCAGGCCTTGGAGATTTGAACTTATTCAAAGTAATTAAGTGTTCAAAGTAATTAGGTGTTCCCTGACCATTTGTCTATCAATCTTAAACTGCAATCCTGCTCCTTCAGCTTGTACTTCATGTTTGCCAGGATTAACCCGTTACATTTTTACATCATGGCAAGGATGGCCCTACCATTAATTAAGTAGCCCATCTCTAGTGTAACATCAAAGAGTAGCAAATTGCTAGTTATTTAGTTTATTGTATTTTGTGTGCCATTTGCATTTTCTGCCTCAGGTTTTGAGGCAGCATATTCTGTTTCTGCAGCATATTCTGTTTCTGCAGCATATTCTGCCTCATATTATACAGTTGTGGGGGTGCAGAAAGTAGATCTGAACCTACTGGTCGATCTCTGGGTGATGTGAAAGGATTTCTGATCCCAAGTATTTAACAATAGCGGCACCAAAAAGACTCAGCCATGCCCTAAATTAAATTGCTGACATAAAGAAAGTTTGGGGTAACCCGGAGTGGGTTTTTTTCAGGAGAGGCCATGAGTTGCATTTAGTTTTGATATGCAAAACTAAATTCCTGGACTCAGAATTCTTTTAATTCTTAGTGAGCAACCAGGCTCCGATTGGTGGATCTCAGTTATAGTAAAAACAAAACCCCACAGTAGATCCTATAAGCCTGATATCTGCCCACCCCTGAGAAAGAGATAAGTTCTTTATTTGCCTTCAGTGTTATAGGTGGGACTTCCAACATCATTTGCCAAAGGAAAGTTGCAACAGAGGGTGTCTCCAGATGGACTGCTTCTAACCTTTCCAATCAAATACACTGTGCAGTTATTTGTCCTTTTCGTCCTTAACGGATTCCGTAGAAAGAAAAAAAGATGGAAGAAGCAGTAGGAAGGAGGGTTACAGGTGGAAGAAATTGTCATCTCGACACCCTTTGAAATTCCATGAACGAGGCAGGGCAATTGCATGGTAAAAGTTAGTCTAGAAGCACCCAGAATGTGATTTTTGGAGGAATATAAACTTACACTGTGGAGCAAGCTGGAGAACGTTTTGCAGTGGAAACTGAAAACACAGTCCAGAAGGGGGCAGCATGTGTGCACATATATGATTTGATCTATTCATTTCTCCTCCTTTTGCGACTTCTTTCAGGAGCAGCACCCAGAATTCCAATAGAGATTTTTTTAAAAAATGAAAGAAGTTCTTTTAAAATGGGGGCACGAAGAGATAGAAGAAAATTAAGCTACACATACTTAGTATGTGTATATGTAGCTGGTGGCATTTTCCAGATTCTCAAACTATATTTTGAAATTGATGGGAGTGTAAAGAAATATTTGGGATCCTGTGGGGGGGGGGGCAGTTTCTGAGGCAAGAAAGTCTTACGGGGTGGAATTATGGTTACAAAGTCATAGTTGGTATAGGTCAACAGGTGCAGCTGTTCTCGGAATTGTTGGATTGATGGAGGCAGGAGAGAAAATGGACTGGACATTCCCTTCACTGCCTGACTCCTGTCTTAAAGATTATTACTGAGACAGAACCCGAATGCTGTGTTAGTATTCTTGACCTGTAACTGTATATATTTGTTTCCCACAGAAATTGGAAGGGGTGAGGCTAAGTCTGCCAAGGGTGAAAAAATGTCCAGCTGCAACCCTGTTTTCCAAAGACACTGGTTGTGTTTCTGATTGTCTGCATTAGTGTGTTTCCGTTGCTTTATTGCTTTGGTTTTTACAAATTGATATTAGAAATAGATATGTTTGCATGTTTTTTTTTATTATTAAAGGGACTAGCTGAGCAATTTTAATCATGTGAAATAGTTCTGAATTTTCTTGGCCATTACAGCTGGGGACATGGATTGGTTTTACTATCATGACTCAGTGCGTTCCAGGTGAGTAGCATTCCTGGTTTAAAAAATTGGGGGTATTATTCTGACTAGAATATTTTTTAACATTGACCGTCTCTCTCTCTTTCTGTCTTGCAGTGGGATTGTTCACCTTACTCTGTTTCATTCAGATGACAGTCTGGGCAAAGGATAAACACCACACCTATACACGAGAGTTTAAGGACTATCCTAGCCTAAGAATGTCCATCATTCCTTTCTTGTTATAAGAACAAGATTTTTTTCCTCTGCATCATAAGAATCAAAGTCAATGGATTTGTATGGAGACAAATATAGGCAAAGGAGATACGTTATGTTATGAAGATGATTTACGTGAGGTGTTTCAGGTGCATGCTGAACCTAGTCTGCTGTGGGAAATTCCAAGGGCTCGAAAAGCCATGTTCTCCCCTTAATTCTGAATGTGTACAATTCAGTATTGACTCCCTTTTTCCCTATTGCCTTCTTAGTCATGACGGGCATTCAGAGCTAACTGCCGTTTAGCTGGCCAAGATACCTTCTTTTGCTGAGAGGAGGTGCTTTTGGTATACAATTGGGTTGGGTCTGGTGACAAAGAAGCAGCAGCATGAGAATATGCCATGAAATAGTCTGGAATTCCACAAACCTGCATGTTCTGAGGGAAATGCAAAGAAGTCTCTGAACTAGATTGCTCCCCCAACCCCAAAAAGGCAAAGAGAGCTGCATGGCTGCATCAGTCAGGCGTTTGCTGTGACAAATATGTTTACAATGTAGATGAAAGTGTTACCTGGAGAGAACATTAGGAGTGAGAAGAAAAGCCAGTCTATACACTCAGAATAATCATGCAGTACAGCTCAGTTGGGACTGTACCATTTCAGACTGCATGTTGGGGTTTACATATCAGAATGTTCCCAGTGTAAGAAAACTTCCTGCATGTAGAAAACTGGAACATGGAGAAAGGATTCCAGCCTGGCCCTCCACCCCAGCCTGCTACATTCATGATGGCCTTTTAGGTGGGGGGAGCATCCAAACCCACCCATCCCTCCTACCCTGCCTGCAATCTGAAGTGATACAGTCTGAAATGTTATACTGCAGTCCTGTGCACATTTACTTGAGAAATAAGCCTTATTCAACTCAGTATCAGGTACTTCAAAGTAAACAGGCACAGGATGGGCTGCATGTGTACTTCTAAACAGGAGCGCAGAACTGCAGTCCTCAAAAGAATACTCTCTACATATCTCAGAATACAAAGAAATATTGAACTTTCCGTTGTTATATTTTGTTCCTAGAGCATTGGTGTGTTTTAAGAAGGCTCTGTGCAAATCATATCAAGAAAATAATGCAATATTGTCTTAAATTAAAAAAAAACTTAACTAATTTAAGACTATCAACAAAGGGGCATGGACTGTTTCCTTAACAAGATTTATTTCTCTAGCATCAATGTACAGGCATTTTTTCAACTATTTGTAAAGAGAATATGCAATAAAGTCAAGCTTATATTTTGACCTCAGTCCAAATAATTCTAGCAATAGAAGACACACTGTACTGCTTTGCATGTAATGATAACCCATACTATCGTTGATTTATGGGTTGTTAGTTGAAGGGTTAGGGTGAACCCTCCATAATGGTTTAATTATGGGTTGTTAACCACAAACAACCCACGAGGGGAACCTATGTTTGTTGTTAAGTTGTGAATTCTGGGTTGTTCATGGTTAACCAATAGATAAACTATAGTGATCGCTTGTAATGACAACCCACAATTCAACAACAACCCATGATATGATGACAACCTGTACTCTGGGTTGTCATTAATTGCGAACCAGGTTATTGCAACTGGTTGCTGATGTTTTCTATTTAATTTAATGCCCAGCTAAGTCATCTTGCTCAAGTTAGAAAGGACAAACACTATAAAATCTTTCTTTCACCTGACACATACACCCTGATGCAAATACAACACAGAAATCTTCGTTAGACAGCAACCGGTACCTGGGAGGAGGCAGTTTGGGAGATATTACCAAACATAATGGAAAACAGCAATTCACAATTGAGTTTTACGGCCAGATTCAAATTCATGCAGTACATTTATGAGTTGCCTGTCTATTAAAAATATTCAAGGTGACTTACAAAACTCTTAGGATCATACAACTGGTGAGGGCCTTGAAGCCCAACCCATACTCAATGCGGGAAATCCAGAGCTACAGCATTCCCAACAGAGAGATGCCCAGTGAGGGACAGCCCACCACCCCCTTCAGGTAATTGGTCCCTCTGTTGAATTGCTCTTGCCATTAAGAAGTTTCCACCACCAAAATCTACTCTTCATCTAGTTCTGCCTCTACGGCAGCTAGGAATAAATCTTCCACTTCTTCTATGTGACTTTTTCAAGTATTTGAAGAGTGTTATTATGTCCCCTCACCCTTCTCGGGTCACCTTTGCTCCAGGCTAAACATACTCAGTTCTTTCAACCTTGCCTTATACGCCGTTTTGAATATAGTCTTTGCTCTTTTCTGAAACTGTTCCGATTTGTCTGTATCCTTCCTAAAATGTGATACAGCTCTTCAGATATTATATCTGTGGTGTAGGTCTTGATTGGAGAGGGACTCATAGTGGCAATAGTTGTGTAAGCAGCTATTGGGAGCAGGGATACTTTAATCACACCAATGCAGTCATTCAAAAAAGTTCTACTGGTATTCCTAAAATGCTCCCAAACTGGGTAGGGAACCAGTTCCTCAGAAGCTTTCTATGCAGTTCTGCATGCATGTAATTTCCCCTTTCCTGGTAGTAGTCGTGTCATGGAGTCAACAGTGATGTAATCTGCTCCTCTCCAAACTTGAAACTGATAAATAGAAGGCTATTTATTCAAAACATGTTTACCTTCAGTGAAATCCTCACAACCATTTATAGCATTGAAACATATAAAACAAACAATAGTAGAGGTTATTGATCTAAAGCAGAAATGGAAAATGAGCAAAGCTGTCTGCCTGGCCAAAGAACCAACTGGACAGCCCCCCCCCCCCCACTTCAGCCACGTTCCCAATGACATCAGAAATTGTAAGAGCTCTGGGGACAATCCACCCTGTAGAGGGAATATGGTTCCTACCCCAGGTCTAGAGATTAGAATAGTACAAAGTCAAACTCAAATAATGTGACATTCCTGCTATACAAATATAAAAACATGGTGCCTTGGGGCTCTCTTCCACATGGTTTCCTATTGACTTCACAGAGTTTCACACAGTTACAGGCTAGGCCTAGGCTAAATACAAACTTCACCCCATAAGATTTTCATAGCAAGGGAAGTAGCACAAATGTGAATTCCACCATTGATACTGGTTAATTAGGCTTAAGTGAGATTGAAGCAGTACACAACCTTTGGAATTCGCACCATCTGATGACAGTTCCACCCCCACCCCCCCAAAGTTAAAGCTATGATCTAGCAGAAGGGAGAACAGAAGATCCATCCCGGATCAGAACAAAGGTCTAGTTTAGCATTCTGTTTATACAACAGCTAACCAGCTGTCAACAGGAGACCCGCAAGCAGGACACGAGTGCAACAGCACCCTCCCACCCATGTTTCCCAGCAACTAGTGTACATAGGCTTACAGCCTTTGCTTACTAGAGGTAGCATAGTGATATCAGAACTAGTAGCCACTGATATACTAATTTGGGGAGGAGAAGGCTAACCCCCTATTAAAGCCATCCAAATTTTGGCCATCAGTACGTCTTGTAGTAGCAAATTCCATAGATTGACTCTGCGCTGTGTGAAGAAGTCCTTCATCTTCATGAAGCTTGCACCAATCAGTTGCATGGGATGACCCCGGGTTCTAGTATTATGAGAGCCATGAGTATAATGAAGGCATGGGAAACTAAAGATTTCCTGTGCGTCCATAAAAAATGGCCATTCCTTAGCTGACAGTGGGAGCCTTTCTCAGCAATAACCAATACACATGTCAGGATGAAATCCAAAAAGATGATTTGTGCTTGTTATCAAGTCCTAATTTGATCCCCAGCACAAATGCCAGTTTTACTTTAAAACAGATGTTTTAAATTAACATTTGTACTGTTTCTGCTTTTGGTTCAGAATAAAATTAGGAAGTGGTGAACTTGCATACTTGGTTTTTAAAAAGTACACAAACACACACACACACGAGTGAAGGTTGTATTACATAAAGATTTTGACCAATCTACTCATTTGATATCATCACTGTTTCCAGCTAGAGCCCCTCAAGTTACATTCTGCTTTGCTTAAATTATTATGCTTGTGAAAGGCATATTCAATATAGTATTGTGGTATTGCATGGTGCTCAGCTGTTGGAAACTTTGCTTTAGCTGCTATACGGCTCTTCTATGTGGTTCTCTGCCGATAGAAAGCAGGGGTCACCTTCACCTCTCTGTTAGCTCCAGCTGCACGAGGATGTAGAGGAATTTCTTCATCCTCCATCTGTTGTTTAGCAAAGTTCACAAAAACCTGTGGGTGAAAAGCAGAGAAATGTGCCTCCGTTAGCAAGGAGGAGGAAGGGAAATCCAGAACCTCTATGAAAATTTAAAGGATGGAGGTGGTTCATGACTCCAGAGTGATAAGTTTGGAAAGATCTGCCTCTTCTCTTAAGAAGTCATGCAGTTGTAGTCTAGCGCAGTCCTGAAAAACTTATCTCCCTAAGATCTGGAGTAAACATAGGGAAACATGTTCTCCTTCCCCAGTTAATCTTACTCACAGGCTGACCAGGCAGAAGTAGCAGCATGCTGAGTGAGGGAAACCATGAGGGCTAGCTTGATTGACAAGGCAATTTTTATATCATCATTATATAGCCCATGTTGCCATGGATGCTAGTAATCTGAGGGTAAAACATACTTTCCCTTTACTTCCGCTATGTCAGTCCTCTAGAAACTGTATGGAAGTTACTTTCCTTTAGTGCAACTGAGAACTTTTGGCCCTCACTTCCTCACATCCACCACCGGTGAATGACATTCACTTCTTTCCCTCAGGCCTCAAGCCCACCTCTTCCTCCTCCTCCTCCTCCTCCTCCTCCATTATTATTATTATTATTATTATTATTATTATTATTATTATTTCATCTCTTTCTTGCTCATGGTGGGTCTTTTAGACAGACATGACGGGCTTTGCCAAGTCATGCTGTCTTATAAATTCAGGAATTTCCTAACAATTGAGCATGTTTTAAGTATGACTGCTTTCTGGATGTTGGTGTGGATGTATTTTGGTAGGCCCAGTTTCTGAAGGTTTTCTGTAATTTTTTTTTTGATGTGATGTGTTTGTCACTGATGTGACTAACGGGATAATTGTGACCTTTTCCTGTTGCCATAGTTCTTTGACTTCCATGGCCAGTGGTGAATATTTGTCTCTCTTTTCTTCTTCCTTTTCAACAACATTTTTATCATTCAGTATTGCTATGTCGATGAGGTATGTGTGTTTTTCTTTTTTGTCTATGACTGTTATGTCTGGTCAGTTGCAGGGTATTGTCTTGTCGGTATGAATTGTTCTGTATATTTTCGATCTGCATTTTCCATTATTGTTTCGGGTGAGTATGTATAGCAAGGTGTAGGTTGTTTGATAAGGTTGAATTTGATAGCCAGTTGTTGGTGAATTATTTTTGCAGCTGTATTATGTCTGTATAGTCTATTCCTGCCAGAATTTTACATTCTCCTGTTATGTGGTCTATTGTTTCTTGGAATTTATGGCATTTCCTGCATAGGTCTGTTGTTACACTGTTATATTTTATGATGTATTTTTGGTAGTTCTTGGTGCCTATAACTTGATCCTGTATAGCTATTTGGAATCCTTCTGTTTCTGGAAAGAGCTCACCCTTCCTGAGCCATTCGTACAAATGTTCTTTGTTTATTCATGGGTTCTGTATTATGTTGTAGTGCTTCCCATGGAGTGCTTTTTGTGCCCATTTTTCTTTTTTCTCTGTGAGTGTGAGTGGTTGTGTTTGGTCTTCATTTTGTAGTGCTAGGTTCAGTGGGGTGTAATTTTTATCTGCTGTTACTGCGGGTGTTTTTAGTGTGGAAGAATTCTCTGGGTGATTTTATCTGTTTAACATGCATTGTATTAATGTCTAGCAGACCTCTTCCTCTTTCTTTCCTGCTGACAGTTGTTCTTTCAATGCATGAATTGGGATGGAGCATGCGGTGTTTTGTGAGTTCGGTGCAATTGAGTCTGTTTATTTCTTCGAGTTCAGTGTGCAACCAGTGTATGATTCCGAATCAGTATGTGAGAATGGGTATTGTGTAGGTGTTGATGGCTTTGAAAATGTTTTTAGAGTTGAGCTTAGATTTTAGGATTTGTGAAAGGCGAGTTTTATATTGCATTCTTAGTTGAGTTTTTACTGTGGAGTGATTGATTTTTGTGTTTTGTTGGAATCCTAGGTATTTGTATGTTTCGTTTTCTTCCATGTTATCTAATATTTCATTATTTAGTGTTTTTGCTGTTTCTTCTTCTTTCCATTTTCCTCTTTCTATGTGTAGCATCTTGCATTTTCCCATCCCAAATTCCATTTTCATGTCTGTTGTCAGTTCCTCAGTGATTCTCAGGAGACCTTTTATCTGTGTCAAATTTGAAGCATAGCTTTTGATGTCATCCATGTACAGGAAGTGATTGATTCTGTGCTTTGCTTGTTTTTAGTGTTTTATGTTGATGCCATATGTGGTGACCACGTTTGATATTTATTTTTTCTGTCTGTATATGATCCTTGTCTGTTGTTAGGTGTATTGTTGTTCTCCATGTTTCCGTGATTCTTGTCAGAAAGTTTTTGATTTAGGGATGCATTTTGTATATTTTTAGTATTTTTTTCAGCCAGTTGTGTGGGATGGAGTCGAAAGCCTTTTTATAGTTAATGTAGCAGGTGTGGAGGTTTCTTTTCTGTTTTTCTGTTTGCTTTATGATGGCACTGTCTATTATTAACTGTTCTTTGCATCCTCTGCTGTTCTTTTTATATCCTATTTGTTCTTCTGTGAATATATTGTGTCGGGTGAGATGTGCTTCAATTTTCTGTGTGATTGTGGCGGTTATAATTTTGTAGAGTGTTGGAAAGCATGTTATGGGTTGTTATGATGATAATGACAATGATGATGTAGATATCCTGCCATTTTCCCAATACTGGGACTCAAGGTGGCTTTACAAATTAAAACGTGCAGTTAAAACAGATAGCGATATACAAAGATTAAAATATTATTATACTCTCTTTCCCACAATTTAAGAACTGGCTTTTTCTAGGGCCAGTTCTTTTCTGCCTCCTCCGCCATCTCAGAGTGTTCACCACTGCCTTGACCACTATCCCTGTGGCCAATATGGCTGCTTCAAGAGCAGGCTCAACTCAACAAGCCCAAGGCCCTCCCTGTGCACCTACCCAGCACAGAACTACATGGCAGCTGTGGTTTCCACACCTCAGGCTCCTGGCCAGGGTGAGGAAATATACTGTTTGTCTGTTAAAGCTTGAGCTTTGAACATTTTCAAAATTTCAAAATTTTCTGCATGTCTACATTGCTCAAGCTTCAGTTTTTAGAAAACGAGCAAAATCGGTCTGGTAGATCTCTAGTGTAAGGCTTACACTGCTGAATTCTTATATAAGATGTGTGCAGAAATAATCCTCTTCCTACCAGCAAGGCCTTTGATAAAGTCTACATTAAACACATGTTAGAGTTTTGTAAGAACAAAATGAGATTTCTATTCTACAAAGACATAGCAAAATCTGGGGAAATCAAAGCCATGACTGTGGCAAGAGTGGGCATGTATTGCCTTAATTGGTACAACAAAATGTTTACAAAGGTTGGGCCTATTGAAAGTGGCTGACCTCCATTATCTTCTCTTTAAATCAGCACCTACCTTACTCAGCTCCACCTGAGGTATCAGCCGATGCACAAATCTAGAAGCATATATCCTTTATGAAGAATTGCCAAGGTTTCTTCTGTTATCAAAACCTTGTAACATATTGGGCTGGTTTCTAGTTGGGTGGTTTGCATATGTCTGGCGGGTTGTTTCCATTTTCAGGATATTGTAACTTACCTGATCTAGGGTAGTTTGTGTGACAGAGTACTCTTCAATATTTAGGTTGCCCTTGTTGGAAAGAATCAACCGAAAGATCCTGGCCAATGAGTAGGCGCATATCTGATACTGCAACATGTTGTAATGCTTTTCCCTCTGTACACTGCCCGGGAAGTTCACTTGTATGAAGTGCTCTGTTAGGCTTAGATCCGGAGACAATCCAGGTTTAGGGGCCTTGATTTTCATGGTGACAATGTAGCCATCTCCATATCTGTAAAATGCCCATAGTTTATGAAGGGATGTTTTTTCTGCTCAGTAAGGATATGCGTAACATTTATTTTATGCGATGTTTAATAAATGTTATAAATAAATCTATTGACTATGAGACCAACAATGGGAGTAAGAGGATGGAACTTGGTCAAGATGGGGAGTTATTTTCAAACACATGCAAGGGATATCGGAGAGAGCTAAGTACTTAGTCATGCCCAATTATGTCCTATAGCAGTTCAAGCTAAGAAAACACTATATAATAATTGTCCTGATATGGGAAGGGTTTGGGGGAGGGTTATGGGCCAGGATGTTCTTAGGGGTCCTTCCCGAGAAGCCTTATCTTCTCCCCAATGTTGATGCTGCCCGTTCGCTTGCCTGTTCCTCTGGGCCCAATCCACACCATGTTCCAGAGGAAGAGGACAAAGTGAATAGAACCTGCTGCTCCTTTTCTCTGCTCTTGTCACTGCTCACTTGGTTGGAGAGGCACGTGAAGAGGCAGCAACCGAAAGGATGAGGAGCTGCAGGGTCAGGGGGCTCTGGAGCCCTTGCTGTGGTGTGGGCTCTGGCGGATGCACTCCAAAGCCAACCCTAGTACTGGCCTTGGGGACATCCCTACATCAATTCATATCATCTGTTGTAGTGAACAGGCTGACATATTTGGAAAACCAGCTTATATCAGTACCAAAGACAGACCAATTTAATTGTTGCACTCTCTCCCCAGGGAACCTTGGAGATTGTAGTACAATGAAGTATGGTCAGGAATCTAAAAGACAGAATTCCCAGTCCTCTAACCAAACTACAATTCCCAGAATTCTTTGGGGAACTGGTATAGACCTGCATGGCTGTAGTCCAAATACATCCCAGGTCTGCTGTGTTGTTGCTCCAGTTAAAGTCAGTGTGGTTTGTGCCATGGATTACGCCCCTAGTCTGCAACACCTAGCTATGTTTTCCTTACTAAGACGCACTAGGATAAACATGAGACACAAATCTCTGGCTTACTTGTATTTCAGATGCTGGATGGTGCCCAGGCATTTGAAGGTCCCCTTAACCATGATGGCTAGACGTGTACAGAGTGCCTCACATTCTTCCATACTTGTAAAAACAGAAAGCATATAGTATTTCAGGATTAATGTAAAAAAGAAAAACAGACTGCCGGTCCCAATTAAGATTTAGGGCATAATCTTATGCATGTTTAGACCAAAAAGTGTAAATGTGAATAGGATTGCACCCTTATTCACATTTGCCCTGACCCTAACCAATTCCTCTCCAATTGTTTGGGGTTGCCATAATGTTGAGCCATTATCACAGGCTTGTTGCAAAAAGAACCAGGAAAATGGCTGCTGTGCCATACAGACTTTGTGGGAGGGAACACACACACACACACAGGTCCCCTCCACAAGGATTCGCTTTTGCGCCTGGTTAAGTGATTATGCGCTTCATCGCTGAAGCGCATTTACGCCTAATACCTCTGCACGAGAGGCAGGCAGGGAGAGGGGAGGGGGGAGGGGGAGGTAGGGCGGGTGGGCGCCTGTCTCTTTAAGGCAGGTCCCTGCGAGTTGTTATGCTGGAGAGCGAAGGAACTGATGGGGCGACTGAATGAAAAGGAGTAAGGGGGGGGAACAGGGCAAGAAAAAGGGAAAAGGAAGCTGGAAGACGGCGAGAGCGAGAGGTCAGCGGGAGCCCGGTAGGAGCGGAGCCAGGAGCCGTGCGGGGGAGCCAGCAGCAGCAGCAGCAGCAGCACTCGGGAGGCAGGGCGCTGGCTTCACATCCCGCCGCAAAATAAAACTCGCTATTTAACGCGCATTCGATAATGCGCACAATCGGAGGGATAGCGCGCCTCTACGCCCGATTTGCGCTCCCTCCTTGTAGAGGTAAATTTTTTAAAGCGCCTTGAAAGAGCTTTAAACCTCTCTTGTAGAGGCAGCCACAGAGAGAGAGAGAGAGAGAGAGAGAGAGAGAGAGAGAGAGTCCTCTCACTTCCTCTCTCCCATGTACGGTACAACGATGAGATCACGCTCTTCCCACTTCCAAAGGGATGGTGGAGAAGGCAGTGAGTGTGGATGTGGTGGTGCAGTGGTTACACAGGAATCGGGTGAGGACTTCCTAGGTGCATTTGTGTCCATGGGCACTGCAGTGGAGACCACACGATTAGGAATCGAGCAGGGATCCCCAAAACATATACAAACCTCAGTTCATCTGCTAACACTTGGGGATTTAAATAGGCAATTAGAGCCACTTTACTAAAACTTTTTATAAAATAACTCCTACGTTGTCTAGGAAATAAGCTCTCTTACTTGACAACATGATCTGATACAGCATGGATGAACTGAATGGAAATCACCCCAAGGCGTACAGATGGTGTAATGGTTAGAGTATTGGACATGGCCCAGGGAGGGTGAGGATCAAATCCTCATTCAGCTATGAAGTTCAACTTGGGCCAGTCACTAACTCTCCACCTCGTAGGCTTGTTGGAATAAAATGACAGGACTTTGTAACTCCTTGGGAGAATGGCAAGACAAAAAAAAATGTAAGAAAATGAATAATTTGGGAAGAAAAAGTCTCCCTGCATGTAGAAAGCTAGCATATCAGGGAAAGGTTTAGATTAAAATCTTTCTCTGATATAGTAGCTTTCCAGCTGCAATCTGAAGTAGTATTTTGCCAAAAGGACTGTATGACATGCTTTCTCTGAATGTTTGAATCAGCTACAAGTGTGAACAAGAACTTAGTTGCAGTGGTGATTTTATGTGTGCAGGTTTGTATTACCTGTGTGAGGTGAGAACCACAGCTCTTCCATCTCTGATCACACTGACAATTGAGTTCCATAAAAAGCGCCGGGACTGAGGGTCCATTCCTGTAGTTGGTTCATCCTATGAGAACAAAATAATAATAATAATAAGCAATACTACTATTACTACTACTAAATATGGCTAGGTAATTAACAAAATATTCCAATGTATCCCCCTCTCCCCAACCTACCGCCATAACAGGAGTGTTCTTTTTCAGGGCTTCAGCATTGGAACAAGAGCATTGTAGTGCTGTTCAGAGCTCATACTGGTGGGATTTCAACAAGAGAAAATGGGACACCCTTTTTCTTTTCCATCCTCCTGAAGTCCTTGCCCTCTGTGCTATAAAGTGCTCAGGTTTGGGGTTTAGAATTTTGCTCTTTCTCATTCTAAAAGTAAACCTTTTCAGTGTAAGGATGAAATCTCCTTCCAAATCTGATTCAGAAAAAAACCCAGTGTACTGCCGTAGTTCAAGGTGGCATGCTGGAGCATAACTTAGGGTGCCTCTACAAGAGCGATTTAAAGCTCTTTCAAGGTGCATTAAAATTTTTACCTCTAGAAGAATGGGGCACAAATCGGGGGCTGAGGCACGTTTTCTCTCCGATTATGCGCATTATCGAATGCGCGTTAAATAGCGAGTTTTAATTTACCATGGCCGTTAAGCGCATTATGACTATGTAAACAAGTGATTCTCCGCATTTCAACCACTTTAACGCGCGCTTCATACTGCCGGTTATGTGCTTCACCGTCTGTCGTTTATAGGGATTAGGCGTAAAAGCGACGGTGAGAAGATGCGCATAATCGGACAACCAGGCGCCAAACTGAATTCTTCTAGAGGGGACCTTAGTGGTGTTCACTGAGGACAGGAAGAAAAGCAGGGCCAAAACATGATTTCCACACTTTTCCAAGAACTTGTCCCAAACAAAAAAGACAGTGGGAGCAGGACATTGGTTTGTCTCAGAGAAATTGAAGACACCAGCAGGTTTTTGGGCAAGGGTTCTGCACAACCATGCAGAATTACATGACTCTAAAGAGGCCGCATGGTCAAATTCTCTGTTTCCCTCACCACAAATTTGCTTACCAGCAGGACTAAAGGAGGGCAGCCTATCAGTGCAATGGCAGTGGAAAGCTTACGCTTGTTGCCCCCGCTGTATGTGCCTGCCAGCTGATCCGCATATACCAAGAGACCAAGCTTCTGAATTCCCCACTCTGCCACCTGTTGAAGGAATAAAGATATGATTACAGTTACTTAGAACAGAGTGTGGTTTATCTCCCTCTTGGCATGTGGCCTGAGCACTCAGCATCTCAAGGCCATTACAGGAAATGGGAGGCCTGTCTGAGCCTCACGTATGTCCAGAAATGTTTGCCCACTTCCAGATGAGTTAGAAAGTTGATACGGTCACCCAGTGATAGGTCTGGCTGTACAATGTAACAGAAAAATCTAAAAACACGCATTTTGGGGGTTTAAGTATTTTTTAAAGAATTTAATAAAAACCAAGACTTATGCCTACAACTCCCAGCATGCCTTGGGCAGAAGGCCAGACTTACAGGCCTTTGTCAGCCATTGTGAGTGCACAGGCAGGTGGCTGCTGCGTGTCTTTCACAACCTGACTCCTAAGGTTGGTCTCGAACAGCCAACCAATTCCACATAAAAGGAAACAACCCACATAAATGGGCTGCGTCCATTTGTGGTGCCTCCTCCTGCCCTCTGTGTGGCTTTAAAATCATGACTAGATACAACAACGTGACTTTGAAGGGTCAAACATGCTCAAAAGGCACTTCACCCTGATATCACTGTTTTCTCAGAATCTGGGGGAAGCAAGCGCACAACTTTTGCCCTTAAGAGGGAGGGAGGGAGGAAGGAAGGGGAGGCACTCTGTGCATGCCCAGAAACAGACCCGACAAAGGGGGGGAAGTGCCCACTCAGTCCCAGCCCTTCAGTACAGGCTCCAGATGGAGCACTTGATGGGTGAGAAGTGCAGGACGAGGCAATCCCAGCAGGATTGGCTGGAGCTGGGCGTGTCCACTGACAGCTGCTTACATCCCCTCCTTGGTGATGCTACTCCTTCACGCTTTATCATGGAGCAGCATCGGCAACAACAGGACGTCTCTGAGGATGTGGGCACCTGCAGGCTGCCAAAGGCATGCTGGGAAGTGTAGTACTGGTATGTAGAGTGGCTGATTTTAAATAAAGTAGGAGTTAGCAAACCAGGTCACTCTCTCACAATCCTAACTCAGCTCCCACTTTCCTCACCTCTCACTAACTGTCTTTGTTCTCCTTCTAACTGACTTTACCCAACTGTCACTCACCCCCTCCCCACCATGACATTTTAGCCTCAGCTATCAGTCATTCCTCCATTCACTTTTCTGTTTCAATAGTAAAGTCAGGCTTTTACATAAAAATCATAAATTTTATCCAGTAATTCTTGCATCTGTCTTGGAATGTTGTGGTTTAGTTATAACAGGGGGAAAAACCCACAGCATAAAAAATCTCATCAAGTTAAAAGGCCCTGGAAAATATATATATATATTAAAAATCACTTGGCACTTAAAAGCCATTAATGCAGTCACCAGGCCAGCCCGCCTGAGAAAAAGAAATCCTTTAGCAGGGTGCCACAACTAAGAAGGCCCGCTCTCCCACGACACCTCAGATGTATTCAAAGATTACCGTTATTCAGAGAGCTAGGCTTGTGCCTACAACTCCCAGCATCCCTTGGGAGGAGGGAAGACTTATCGGGCTTTGGCGGTCATCATCTGGAAGTAGCTCGCCTTCCTGGGCCTGAAGGGAGAGTGCCTGGGCTGGCTGCCTTGGTTACTAGGCACTATCGGGAACAGAAGGGGAGGAGGTCACAGCTCTGGGCCTGTCACTGACGGCAATGGCCAAGCTACCCGTGTGTCAGCCAAGTAGCTCCCTCAGTGTAGTGTGGACTGGCTCAGCCAAACTTCACTTCCCATGAGCTTCAGCAGCAGGACTCCCATTGGGCAAGTCGGGCACCACAGCAAAAGGCATGCCGGGAGTTATAGTTTGTGTTTTCTGTGGGGGACAAGGAAAATCATGGTGACAGCTTCAAGGTGGCCCTGGCCATGCGTTGAGGGTGTATGTGTGTGTGTGTGGGGGGGGGGGCGGGAAGAAACTAATTTAATTTGTTTTAAAGTTAACTCACAGGCCTAGCACTGGTCTGTGTTCTGGCTGCTTTCCTTTTTTCATAATAATAATTTTAGAGCACATGCATACAACAGTTCCCCGTGTCCACTGAGATCCGCTTCCCTACCATATGTTATTCGGATATCTGGGCAATGCCAGGTATATTTTGAAAACATATTTTTAGGTTTGCATCTTTTTTAGTTGGTAGAAAGGGTGTCGTGTGTCCTGATTGTTTTTGAAGTTTAGATGGCTGCTCCCATCAAAGTACGATGGGAGGTGTAGGCATTTCAGGAAAACAAAAAATGTGGTTTATCACAAAGCTCTAATTTAAAATACAGATCTTATTAACACAATTTTCCATTGATTCTAACAAGACAATTTATTAACTCAACCAAACTAAAAAAAAAAGCAACCAACCTAAAGATGAATAAGTTGCAGAGAAATGTATTATTTATCAAATAAATGTTATAAACATTATTCACGGACCCAAGCAATGCTGGGCATACCAGCTAGTATATTATAAACAGCTCTTGATTTATCAGCCTTCATACATTACTTCTTTTTTTAAAAGCATCAGACAGTTTAAATGACCGTAAGTGCTGAAGAAGAAATTGTTCCTACCTTCTCAACTTCTGCTGCAGGGACCCCACGCAGACGTGCATAGAGACACAAGTGCTCTCTCCCTGTGAGCAGGTCGTCGATAGCATCAAACTGTGGGCAGTAGCCCATGTTTTGATGAACACCAGAGATCTGAGACAAGATACTGGAGAAAGACAATGAAAGTGATTGAAACGACAACAACACTCCAACTATGGAGCTCTAGTTGCACTCGATCTGTAGCACTAGAAAAGAGAAAAGGATTTGGCTAAAGTATGGCAGCATTTCAGTAAAATAATACATTTGGTGCAGAAAGTAACATTAAAACCCCACTAAGCAGAGCTTGGTTGTCCAACACTCCTGCTTGTCTCACATGTTAAAACTGGAAAAAAATACACATTAAAAGATTTAATGAGTGCCCACATCTACTGCATACAGGTACAACGTGTACATGCTATTGAAAAGGTCTGTGAGGAGCAGAAATTGGTCCTGGTGTGCATTTCTGTATTGGGTAAGATGTACTGTATTCTATACATACAGTACATTACAGAAGTGGGTACATGCTACATTTTTTAATGTGGTACCCGTTACCACTGTAAAGCCTGAAGTAGCCCTCCATGTCTCCACCGTAGCTTCGTATCTGTTTAACTGTATATATTGATATCAGTCCCAGCCAGAAAACAGGAATATACTGCTAATCACAATACAAGGGCAATCAATTCACACATTCATTTTTCACTGGACCGTTCAGGCATTTCTCAAGACCCACCTGTGCCCAGCCACGACAGCATCTCCAGATGTTACTCCAGTATCTCCAGTCAGCATCTTGAACGTTGTTGTCTTGCCAGCTCCATTCACGCCCAGGAGACCAAAACACTGAATTATAAATTAGAACACACTTCGTTACTTCCAGGAGACCAGCAAGGAGAATTGGTTCAAAATGTGTTACAAAGCTAATGCATGACCCACCTCCCCAGGACGAATGCCGACGCAGAGTCTATCCACTGCTGGGATGTGTCTTCCTGCATAAATCTAGAATAAGAGAATTAAAAAAAAAAGAAACAAGCAATCCCTGTTCTTACAAGAAAGCTACTGCTGAAGGAATCTATCCGAGCTTGACAGTTATCACTTTCAGGGACAATGGGGAAAAAATACTCCACCAAATATGCACTATTAATAAGACAAAATAAAGTGAAAAACACTAACTTATATCACTTTTCGTTAACCATATATATGTGTTTATGTTAAGGACTTGGCCCCCCAAAATAAAGCAGTCTCATTGATTGGTAAGTTAAGATGGCATAGTTTTTAATCTAATAAAAAGATTTTTATACAAATAATAAAATTTTAAGAACATAGGAAGAGCCATGCTAGATCAGACCAAGGGTCCTTCTAGTTCAGCATTCTGTTCACATAGTGGCTGACCAGCTGTCAATGGGGAAACCCACAAGCAGACCATGAGCCTATCTACACTACTGCTTTAAAATGGTTTATAACAGTTTGAAACTGGTTAATAACTGTTATTGAATGGTTTAAAACTGTTATAAACCGTTTTAAAGCAGTAGTGTAGATAGGCTCCATGAGTGCAACAGCACCCTCCTGCAGCTGTTGTACATAGGCTTACTGCTGCTGGAGATAGCATAGAGGCATCAAGATTAGTAGCCATTGATAACAGCCTTCTCCTCCAGGAATTTGTCTAAGCCTCTTCAAAGCCATCCAAATTGGTGGCCCTCACTACATCTTGTGGTAATGAATTCCATATGCGCTGTGTGAAGAAGTACTTCCTTTTATCTGTCTTGAATCTCCCACGAATCAGCTTCATGGGATGACCCCAGGTTCTAGTATTGTGGGAGAGGAAGAAAAATGTCTCCCTAGCCACAGTCTTCACACTATGCATAATTTTGTCACCTCTATCATGTAGCCGCTGTTTTTCCAAGCTAATCAATCCCAGTGGGTTTTTTTAAACTTTTGGGGGAGATTTGCGCAAATTTGCTAATGTGCATGTGTGGAAGTGGAATGAAGGTCTCGTACATCACTTTAAAAAACCTGATGAGCATAAGATAGAACAAAGGGGACCTGACAATCCAAAATATACAGATGGAACAGATTTGACAATATCTATAGATCCCTACATGGTGGGGACAAAGTTTTAAAGGCCCTTCTCCAATCCCATAGTCCTGATAAAGCTTGGCACCCAGCTGCAGCTATTTGTTTAACAAAAATCAGCTACATAACAACAAACTGTGCGGTGCGACAAATATCACGTCTGGCTTGGCCCTAGCATTCCACGGCACGAATGGTCCACTTCTGTCCGTGGAGTGGGGGAGGGGACTCAAGCTGGTCCTTTGCCTCTGGCAGCAAAATGTCTTAGCCAACCCTGGGGAGCTCAAAACAAGCGGCTGTTTCATATTTAGCAAACTCTCTTTACCAAGATGAAATGGTAATTTTATCATAATTTATCATAATTTTATCATAATTGCTGGGAAATTACCTTGGTCAGTTCCTGTAATTTCAAAATATCTGTTTTGCTGCCTCCATTCATGATCCGTTGTCTTTCCTCTGCAACATCCTCATCTTCATCCATAACAGGCAGCATCACTGTATTCTGGAGAAGACTGATGACACCAGACTGAATAAGTTAATAATTTCGGACACAACCCTATACATGTTCGGACAGAAGAAAGTCCTACAACTCCAAGCATTCCCAAGCCAGAACTGCTGGCTGGGGAATGCTGGAAGGTGCAGGAACTTTTCCTGTCTAAACATGCATAGGAATGGCGCTCTTAGTTCACGTCTGAAGAGCTCCCACCCCTTGGACACGCACAAACGTTGTACGTCTTAAGCAAGACACATCTACTTGTTAACAACAGTTAAATGCATACAGGTAAGACCTCTGAAGGTTGAGAGTTTTCCAACGTACCATCTTATAGAGAAGAAACTGTGCTGTGTCAGAAGATTCACCATAAAATATGCGACACCCTGCACTGCCAGGGCAACCATGTTTTTTCCAGCAAAATCCCAGTGAAATGGATTCAAGACATGCTCTTCTCCTTAGGGAGGAAACCAACCAAAACCAAGGTGAATTACTACCCAAATAAAGCATTGCATGTTTGACCAAAGACTATTTAAATAGTCATTCAAATTTTGAGATGCAAAAATATACCTTATTCAGGGCTGACCTATGATATGCTGCTACCCAAGACAGACAATCCAAAGTTCCCCTCCCATTGGATCCCAGGCCCAGCATTGCTGGCCTGATCAACCCACCTGGTGCTGACACTGCAGGTATTCATCACCTAATAAGCGGCTTACCTGGTCCCATCAGGGCGGGATTTTTAAATAGGTCCCGAGCTCCCATGCATCTCCTTACAGGCAACCACCATCTTTAGTCCCCCGCAATGCCCGACATCTCATCAGACCCCCATTGGGGGCAATTAAAGCTGGCAGTGGCCTACTGATGCCTGCATGGAGCCAAGCAAGAACTTGGTCCCTCTTTAAAAGTACCACCCACCACTCCTGTCAATGGGACCACAAAGCTGCTTGTTGGGTCGGGGCGGAGGAGGTATGAGTGAGTGGCATCAGTGGTGGAGGCAGTAGAAATTCTGGGCAGAGAACCCTGAACTTGGGTCCCCTTCCAGTGCTGCTGCTGCTGCTACTGCCTCCTAGTCACTCACACCTTTCCCAATCTCCCTAATGAGATGCAGTGGAGAAATTAGTTATTTGTTTTATTTTATTATGTATTGATTTATTGATTTATTGCATTTCTATACCGCCCAACAGCCAAAGCTCTCTGGACGGTTCACAAAAAAAATCAAAACCGTAAGTACAATTTAAAGTATAAAACTTAAACCACAACGTTAAAAACACAATGTAAAAGTACAATGTAAAAGTACAAGCAGAATAAAACCAAGCAGCAATACATAGATTTAAAATACAGATTTAAAACAGGAAAGTTAAAAGACTTAAGATGGTAAAATGTTAAAATACTGGGAAAATAAAAAGGTCTTCGCCTGGCGTCAAAAAGAGCATAATGTAGGCGCCAGGCGAACCTCTCTAGGGAGTTCATTCCATAGCTGGGGTGCCACAGCAGAGAAGGCCCGCCTCCTGGTAGTCACCTGCCTCACTTCCTTTGGCAGGGGCTCACGGAGAAGGACCCCCCAAAGATGATCTTAGGGTCTGGGCAGGTACATATGGGAGGAGGCATTCCTTCAGATAACCTGGCCCCAAGTAGTTTAGGGTTTTAAATGTTAATGGTTTACACAGGGAGTGTTGCGTCACATTACAGTTGCAGGTGGGGATGAGAAACCCACTGCGGAGGACCAGTCAACTGCTCAAAACCTTACTTAGGCATAGGGGCACAGAGGAACCATCTCATTCTTTTGTACTTACCGAACTGAGCATACACATCAACCACAGCTTGGTTCATGGCTAAGTCAATGAGTCCACGACCCAGGCAAAAATGAGGAAAGACTAACAGGATATTTTTCAGTGTTTTATTGAATTTCAGCAGAGACTGAAAGAGATAGGAAAACATGTGCTAATATTGCTCAATTTACCTTAATCCTTTATCATTTAAGAAAAGTATTTGGAATTAAAGTGAAAGGCCACGTGACTCTTTATCTCACCAGCCCTTATTAATAAATGAAACCTGATGCAGCAATTGCTGTTCTTAGGAGGATGTGCAAAAGAAGAAATCTAGATGGTGGAGGAGCTTTTCTCTCCAGGGACACTGGAGGAAAGGAAAATGAGGGGAGATATAAAAGAGGCTGCTCCTTTTGAAATACCCTTTTATAATCTTTTTTAAAACATCCTATTTCTGGGACACTGTTGCTACGACCTAGGGGCTCATGAGTTTCAAGGTCAGGATCCAATGTGACATGGGTTTCCCCGGAAAACCCACTGCACAAGCAAGCACTACTGGTGTTGCACTAGAGGTCATTTGCACCAGCACAACATAATTTACCTTAACACTAGTGTAGCATTGGATACCGCCCCAAATGTTTTCTAGCCCTTTCCTTTTCATCAGCTACCCTTAAACTTCACTGAGCATCACATATCAATACCTATCTCCCTCAATGGATCAGGACTCTGAGCCTATCCACATTGCCCTTAAAACGACTTATATTCTGTTTCAAAATGTGTTTTTTTAAGTCGTTTCATTACGTGGTAGGACACACTGAGCAGTACTTACGTTTCATAGTGACTGCTTCCTCCATCCTCAAAGTGTTCACTGGTGTATTACAGGGTTAATTCCTTGACTCTTCTTCTTTAGTTTTTGTTTTGTAGGCTGCTTGAGTTAAGGAGACAGAAGTGGGCGGGTCAAGCAGCCTGCAAAACAAAAATGAAAGAAGAAGAGTCAAGGAATTAACCCTGTAATACACCAGTGAACACTTTGAGGACAGAGGAAGCAGTCACTATGAAACGTAAGTACTGCTCAGTGTGTCCTACCACGTAATGAAACAACTTAAAAAACCATGTTTTTAAACAGAATATCAGTAAGGGCAATGTGGATAGGCTCACAGTAAAGTCTATGAAGAAAAATCACTCACCGGGTTGTTTTCAAAGAGCTCCTGGACAAATGTAATGGCACTACTGTTGATACCAATGAAGAGATTAATGCAAGACAAGGCAACATACGCAGTGCTGGGGATGCTAAAGAAGCAAGATGCTGGGTACATCATAGGAATTATGGCCCATCTGCATGCAAAAGACAGAAAAAAGGAGGATGTAATAAATGATACATTGCTTTCCTGTGGCGAACAAAGTCTGGCTGAGATGTTATAAACTGTTACTGTCTGAGGTCAGTCTGGTTAGAATTCATAATTCAGCTGCATCATTCATCCCTTCTACTAGGAATCCAAGAAGCTGCTAACAAAACAGGACCCTTTGGGATTGTCTGTCCCTCAGGGCTAGTTCACACATGCATGCTTGTCACTTGATGTCTGAAGCACTAAGTGATGACCTGCGTGTGTTAATGTACCATCACAGACATAACTTCATTTAAGCTCACATTTACCTCCAGTTTTCAATTGAGTCAGTTCACCACACATTCACTGCTGACTCATCAAGGCAGCCTCTACACGAGAGGTTTAAAAGTCTTTTAAGTCTCATTAAATTTTTTACCTCTACATGAGCGGCGCACAAATCGGGAGTTGAGGCGCGTTATCTATCTGAATATGCGCATTATCGAATGCGCGTTAAATAGCGAGTTTTATTTTGCTGCAGCCGTTAAAGCGCATTTTGACTATGTGAACAAGCAATTCTCCGCATTAACTACTTCTAAAGCGCATTTCAAACAACTGGTAAGGCCACCAGTTGTGCGCTCAATTACCTCCCGTGTACCGTCTTTTGCCATAAAGCGCTTCCGAGAAGATGCGCATAATCGGAGAACCAGGCGTCAAACCGAATTCTTGTAGAGGGGGTCCAAGACTTAGTTCACACAAACAGCAGATCAAAGGATTTTTTTCCCTGGACATCGAATAGTTTGCAATTGATTCAAACTGCAGTTGGGGGGAAACATAGGGCTGAATCTACCCTATGAAAAACATTCTCTGCATGTATAAAAATACCACATCAGGGTAAAGGCTGGATTAGAACTCTTCTACATGCAAGGAGCTATTTTATATTTAATATGGAGGAGCATTCAGTCAAATGTGCCCTGTCTGCAGCAGGCATAGACTTTTGTTTGCATAAACTAGGCCCAAGTGCTGCAAAGTCTAGTGATATACATATACAGGCAAATCCTTCTTCAATATTTATAGATGCTTTTAAAGCATAAGACTCACACCTCTTTTACTCTTAAAAATCTCTCTTGGGGCTTCTTTCAAAATGCATCAGTTTCAAAAATTCATGAGAGTAGGTCTTAGTAAATACACCTGTGGTTTGCATAGTGCTGTTCATCTTCAAAGAACATGACAACCACAAATTACTACTAGTAATCTCCATTTTTCTTCCGTCAAAGTGCATGACAATCTTGAGTTGACTAATGGTTAGACTGACCAGATAAAATCCAGGTCAGGGCTCATGTAACTTTAACAGTTGTAGAGAAAAGGGAATTTCAGCCAGTGTCAGTTGTATGCAATTAGTTCCTGGTGATATTCCCTCTTCATCACAACAGTTAAAGTTGCAGGCACAATGCTAGAGTGACCATATACAAAAGAAAGCAGGGCCCCTGCAACTTTAACTGTTGTAATGAAGAGGGAATTTCACCAGATACGAATTGCATACAAATGACACTTGCGGAAATTCCCTTTTCTCTACAACTGTTAAAGTTACATGAGCTCTTTCCTCCTTTTCAGATGGTCAACCTAGCTAAGTGCAACCTCCAGTATTAGAGGCACTAAGCCTGTATACACTACTTATTGGGGAACATGGGAACAGTATTGGAGGCAGTGAGCCTATGTACACTATCTGCAGGAGGGGGCTGTTACACTCATGTCCTGTTTGTGGTTCCCTGGTCAACAGCTGGTTGGCTACTGTGCGAACAGGGTCCTGGAGTAGATAGAGCCTTGGTCTGATCCAGCATGGCTGTTCCTATGTAACTCTGCAGTGTCCGGTGGTGCCTTCTTTTGTATACGGTCACTCTAGTATAGTGCCTGCAACTTTAACTGTTGTGATGAAGAGGGAATTTCACCAGGAACTAATTGCATACAAATGACACTGGCTGAAATTCTCTTTTCTCTACAACTGTTAAAACTACATGAGCCCTGACCTGGATTTTATCTGGTCAGCCTACTCTAAATCCTTCTTCAGACATTACCGGTCATTGAAGAACTATTATGGTTATTGTATTGGAAGCAATCAACAAATAAGCACTCAGAAAAGCAAGACACTTTTATTTAAAAGCCTTGAACGTCTTGCATTTAAATTTTAAATTTTAAACTGTTGTAAAAAAACATCTGTTAGTTTAAGACCACGTTTCTATGAAACATACCATACTAATTTGTTCTTCTCATGGGGAATTTAACTAGCATATGAAGTTTTAGTATTCTTTTGGAATCAAGATACATATTCAACACAACAGACATCGATGTTCTGAATATCTCTGTCACTGCCTCCGTAACTGCCTTGGAATTAATGAAATATTCATATTACTCACCCATATAAAAGCAGCAATGTTATAAGCGCAGGAAGGTTGCTTGGTGATGTGAAAGCTTTCTTTTTAAAGCCAATGAATATTGCCACTACTAGGCCAGCGCTTACAGTATAATTCACCTGGTACAGGGGAAAGAAAAGAAAAGTGCAGTGAAAAAGAAGCTTGATGAAATTTGGAACAAAGTGCTCAAATCTATGCCAGCTTTTCTAATATCTTCCAGGATGCATTAATTCGCATATTATTGTCTTGGCCTTGGTGGAATTAGGAAGCTATACAGAAAGGTTGGCCTTAGAAGGAGAGAGAAGTCGTTAACAATTTGCATATTCTTTTCTGAATTGAACATTCTGGTATTTGAAGGAATTGGATCTCTTTTTTAAAAAAACAAAAAAAAACAGGAGGTGGCAGGAAGAGATAAACGATGAGCAAAATAATGTAATAAGTTAGAGGAATCCCTGCTGTCTCCACTTAAGGATCCCCAGCATCAGGGCTGGAAAAAGGCTCTGTCTGAGACTCTGAAGAGCTGGGGTTAATCAGTGGTGTAGTGGTACATTTTGAAGTGTAGGTGCTCATCATGATGATTCCCACAGCCACATCCCCAAGAAGGGACCAAACATTCAGACAGCTGTGCTGATTTCGGCCAGGAGCACGTCTTTTGTAAGGCTAATGAGTCTTAATTGCCCATTCAAGAGCCATCACCCCCCCCCCCCCCCAGTACTTTGCTTTACAACGGGGAACAATTTGGGAAATTCATTCCCAGCCCTTAGCTACTGTGAGGTTTGCAACTAAGCTAAAAGGGAACAGGGAAATCTGAGAGGGGTGGTGGTGGTGGTGGCAGATAACATCAGCTCCCCCAATGATAATAAAGAAGTGCCGGTGCTGCATCCTTGTGAGCCCTGGTTCCATTACACCACTGCTGTTAATTGGAGCAGTGTGGATTCACTGGTCTGATTCAGTATAAGGCAACTTCTTATGTCCAGCAGTGTAAAGTACATCAATACAGTGATATTTTGAAGGGAGCGCTATACCACTTCAAGATAAATTATTTGATTTATTTGGCTGATTTGGCTGATTGGAGAGAACTGTCAATTCTGTTGGAACAAGCTATTCCGGTAGGGTTTTATGACAGTGTTTACTGGACTTGTTGGGTTTTGTCCACCAACATAAGCAACATATGCCTATGTTAGGAAGCTGACTTAAACTGAGTCGGACCACTGGATCATCCAGCTCAGTATTGTTTACAGCAGGGGTGTTGAATGTTAGGCCTGCAGGCCAAATCTGGCCCACTGGAGTCCCCCAGGCAGCCATGCCCACTTCCCCTGGACCCACCCCTTTTCTGCTGACCACTGTTCATTTGGTGGTTTCCCCACTTTTGCACACATGCTGCCCCCCATTTTAAAACCTTGAAATGCCTTTCCCAAGGCTTAGCTCAACCTTCCTCAATCTGGTGCTCTCTAAATGTTTTGGACCTCAACTCCCATCAGCCCCAGCCAGCATGGCCAATGATCAGGAATCTTGGAAGTTGTCGTCCAAAACATCTGGAGGACACCAGGTGGGGGATGGGTGCTTAGTTACCAACAATAAGAGATTTTAAACAAATATATAGTGGTGTTTTGGCCCCCATCACTTTGGCCTTCCGCTCTGCCCACTACTGGAATATGGCGCCTGGGAGCTTCTTTGAAAGGGAATTCTGTCCTTGGGCTGAATTAAGTTCAACACTGACTTGCAGCAGCTCTCTAAGGTTCCAGACAAAGCTCTTTCCCAGCCCTACTTGGTTGTAGATGCCAGGGACTGAGCTTTGGACCCTCTGCACACAAACCCTGTGCTCCACCACTGAGTGAGCAATTACGACCCTTCCCCATATTTCTTTACGTCACTTTCAAAAGCTACTCACTATGTCCCAAAGGAAATTGGTGATCCAGTAAACAAAAGGGCTCACGCCACTGACAAACTGGAGGTGCTTGGCTTTTGTCACCCGTTCCTGGATCAGGTATAAAACAAAGCTTGCCGGGATGAAAGACATGGCAAAAATCACACAGATGGAAACAACCGCATCTACCGACGTGGTCAGCCTGCAGTGAGAAAAGATGGGGGACAGCCAGTGAGCAAGAACCGAAAGCTGCACATGTCACTGTGAGGAAGCTCTGCACTTCCTGGAATGTGACATGACAGGAAACGCATGGCTGCCCCTGAAAACAGAAGTCCCATGTCTCCTCCTCGTAGGGGTAGGCAACCTGGTACCCTCCAGATGTTTTGGACTACAGCTCCCATAATCCCTGATCATTTATTATGCTGCCTGGGGCCTCTAGGAATTGTGGTCCAAAACCTCTGGAAGATAACAAAATATTTTCTAGTGGGGTAGGCACATATGACGACTGCACTGTGAGTTCCCTGCTGCACTTCGTTGGTTGTCCTGTGTCGGAACAGTGAAATACAATGGGTAGAATTCAATCGGGGCTATGCATGTGTGGGCAGCCCCTCCAAGCCTGGGTCTACGCATGCACAGCCCTGCAGCCGAGGCCTGCGCCCAGCCCCTACCACATGGAGCTGTGATATTGTGCTTTCGGGGGCAAGCACCAACTTGAGTGAAAATGCATGTTTCCAGAAGGGGTGCAAACTGCCCCTTACAGAAATGTGTGTTTTCACTCAGGTTGGTGCTTTCTCCTAGAAGTGTAATATTGTGATCATGTACACATGGCCTTTATTGGATTCTACCAACGGTGTGGCGACATCACATTGCATATTTCTTAGTAACAGACATTACTGTGGAAAGGAGGAAGCATGGCATTGCCATTTCAGAGGCAACTGTGGGCAGTATCCCATGGGACCGCTGCACTTATGCAACACAGGCAGGATCGACGCTACTGCTTTAAAACGGTTTATAACAGTAATGACAATTGTTGGGGCCCAGGACACACTCCATACACAGTTTTCAAACCGCTTCAAAGTGTTGTATCCTGCTTGGTGTAGATCTGGCCTAACATAGCATAAGCAACCTTTGGCACAAACAGCAGCTGGAGTGGGGGATTTCCCTGCAGTCCCGACTGGCTTTATCTTAAAAATACGAGGTCAGTGACTGCTTTTGGTGGTGATGGGGGAGAAGTAAAATGTCCAGTGCTAAGCAACCTTTTTAAAATTTAATGGAAAAACCCAGGACAGAAGACAAAGAAGGAAGCTGCAAAATGAATCCCAGATTCATTCCCTTAAAGATTTAAGACAAATCTTCCTGACTTCCCTGAACTGCTGGTGATGTGGACAATTCAGAATAATAAGCAACTGCTGTTCCCCCCACTCTGTCTTTGGAGGCTGTCTTAGTTTTCTGTTCATCCCACACTTATGGCTAAATGGCTAAATAGGTTCTCTGCTCAGAGAAACTAAGGAGTAACTTACTTTTTGCACTACTTTTAAGCTAAAGGTATCATCAATGTTTGAACCTATCTATAGGCATATTCCCTATTTCTGAGCCGCGGTGCCCACGCCAGCAGGAAGAAAGGAAAAAACAGAATAGCAAACGTTTATTCTTACACAGTGACTTCAGAGAGCTGCTCTTTAGAGAGGTTCAGAGGATGGCTGACAGCAGTTATGCCATATTCCTCGGAGTTCCTCCCTTGCTTCAGGTTGGCTCTCAGCACTGCATTGTTGGCGATGTTGAGAAAACTAACCATGGCATGCCAGCCTTTGTTGTTAAACCACACCTGCATGGGTAAGGAAGCACATGAGCAACTCCAACTAGCATATGGCAAAGATAGCATCTGTCTTTTGTTTAATTTGCCACTTATATTGACTATGTATATAAGACCCAAATTACACATTACACTAATCGCATAGCGAGTAGCGGAAGGTTAGCTTTTTATTTACTCTAGTGTAAGCATACAATTTGGATTGGGTCAAGCACACAACAGGAGGGCAGGATTAAACCTCCCCTCATTTTTAATACCAAATCCTCCCTTCTTCAGGAGATTAAAAAAAGAAAAAAAAAGTCTCCATTGGAAGCAAAATGTTTTGAGCTGGCCCTGAAATGTGCCTAAGTTCAGTTGCTTTGCTTGGGTATTATTTTCGATGCCATGAAATATGTGATAGTCATCCTGCATATTTCATTTCTTAAATCATTTCCATTCACCCTTCCCTTCCCTCTCAAAAAACCCTCCCCAGTTTATATATCCCAAGCTTTCTGTTTTTTTCAGGGTTGATGGCAATATAAAAAAAGCCATTGTTCATATTGCTGTGAATACTTGTTTGTCTTAGCCTGGCACATGCTTCTTGTTAATCAGGTTCTGCAGGAGTCTATAATGCTTTGAAACAGGAAAAAAATATTCATAAAGTTTTAAAATACCTTAATATTGTCTTCAGTTTCCATGTATTTAAGAAAATTTGACATTTCCTTAGCGGTAGCCATTGTTGCTTCACCCTAAATAGCAGAAAACAAGGATCAAATTGCTCGGTAAACATATTTCAGTCCTATAGGCATGAATTTTTTTTTTTGAGATGCTCAAAATCAGGGGGGAAATGGACACAGAACAATCCTTGCTTACCCCTTTTATGTTCATCATTTCACCAAGATCACTCAGAAAACCAACAATTTGCTCTCCAGTGACATGAAGGACTGGAAATTTTCCGCCAATGGAAATTCCTCCATATCTAAACACAAGAGCACATGCCCATCAAGTGGTAATGAGGAACCCCATCCCTCTCTTAATAGATCCCCAGTATTCTAAAAGCTGTCTCAAGAATAAACATGTCTCTCTTACAAAAGGAAAGTAGACATCTACCCTAAATATATTAATTTTTTCAGTATCGACAGTGGGGATAAATAAACTAAATAAGAGCTGTCTCCAAACCAGCCATCATTGCCCCCCCCCCCCCAATATATTTCAGCAGAACAGTACTTGACCAACTATATCAGTTTTTGATTGATTAATTGATTCACACTCTATATCTAGCAATATTCCTGAGTAGTGAACAATAAAAGAAAGAAAATAATTAAATCAGATTATGGTCAATAAAACCATGACTGATCCAATGAGGAAAGCTTGTTTAAATAAAAACTGTTTTCAGCAGATGCCAGAAACAAAACAATGTGCTGCCCACCTACCAATAACAGGCAGGGCGTCTCACAGAGAGGGGGCCAATTCACTGAAGGCTCTACTCTGAGTGGATTCCTGCTGAACTGCAGGTCCACACAGAACCACCAGGAGCACCTCATCAATAATATCTGTTGTTCAATTCAAAGCAAAGCATTCATCACCAAAATTCAACAGAAGACATACAGCACATATGTTTCTTACCTCTGTTCGTTAACCCAGTATTTGCTCTTTAAACTGCAAAAGAAAATGAAAATATAAAAAAATAAAACATCCTTGAACATTCCACACTAATTCAGGATGGTTCTAGGAGAACCCCCAAGCTACAAACCCACTCTTTCAGGAGGAGTGCAAACCCATCCAGAACAGGTTGAACACCCTCCATCCGGTCAGCAGAACCACCCACTAACAGCATCTCAGCCTTGTCTGGATTAAGTTTCAGTTTGTTAGCCCTCATCCAATCCATTGTTGCAGCCAGACACTGGTTCAGCACATCCACAGCCTCACCTGATGAAGATGATGATGATGATGATGATAATGATAATGATAATGATAATAATAATAATAATAATAATAATATACTTCTTACCCGCCTCTCCCTCTGGATCAAGGCAGGGCAAAACATCAAATATAAAATACATAAAACTAATTAAAAGCACATAAAACTAATAGATTATTAAAGGAGAAATAGAATTGTGTGTCATCAGCGTACTGAAGACAATGCACTCCAAACTCCGGATGACCGCACCCAACGGTTTCATGTAAATGTTAAACAACATGGGGGACAAGACAGACCCCTGTGGGACCCCATACTGGAGAGTCCACGGGGCCGAGCAATGTTCCCCAAGCACCACCTTTTGAAGTCACCCCGCCAAGTAGGAGCAGAACCACTGCAATGCAGTGCCTCCCACTCCAAACTCAGCCAGTTGTCCCAGAAGGATATCATGGTCAATGGTATTGAAAGCCGCTGAGAGATCAAGGAGAATCAACAGAGTCACACTCCCCCTGTCCTTCTCCCGACATAGGTCATCATACAGGGTGACCAAGGCTGTTTCCGTGCCAAAGCCAGGCCTGCAACCAGACTGAAATGGATCCAGATAATCAGTCTCATCCAAGAGTGTCTGGAGCTGGCCAGCAACCACCCGCTCAAGGACCTTGCCCAGGAATGGAACATTTGCCACTGGCCTATAGTTATTAAGATTTTCTGGGTCCAGGGACGCTTTCTTCAGGAGTGGTCTCACTACTGCCTCTTTCAGACGGTCTGGGACCACTCCCTCTCATAGAGAGGCGTTAATCACTTCCCTGGCCCAGCCAGCTGTTCCATCCCTGCTAGCTTTTATTAGCCAAGAGGGGCAAGGATCCAATACAGAGGTGGATGCATGAACCTGTCCAAGCACCTTTCAGACACAAAGTTATGTCTGTGCCACAGGGAACTGTTGAATCAACCCTCTGGGGGACCTTGTGGTTTTTTGGGTTGTATTGGAGTGTCAGGGAAGAATGTATAAGCCCCATTCAAGCAACCACTAAACTCATGGAGGAGGGTGGGGTTTGGGATTGCAACCTCTAGCCATGTTGCTGTGAGCATAGAAGATGTTTGGCCATGTCTCCTCTCACTGCTCCACCCTGGCTGCCAATCATTTGGTAGTTTCCTGGTTTTTCTGAAGTATTTTCCCATTCATGATGGTTGACATGCCTCTCCTAAGGCTTAGCTACTGCTGGAATACGCTGGAATTTTTTTTGTTATTTTGGCAAAAATACCCCCTTTTGCCTTTGGTCCGCCCACCACCAGAATGCAGCCCAAAATCAAATTTTCTCCTCAAGCTGAAAGAGGTTTAGGGGTGCAGAGCAAACAGACAGCTTATGCATGTATATCTGTCCAATGTTTTGTTCTTGTGCAAATGTGCATAATGAGGTCCTGATGAGTTTTGTTGTTTAAATGAAAAGCAGCCTTTGGAGGCTGTGGGGCTGAGCAGAGGAGCTGTGGAGGGGCAGGGGGGAGCTGCTCAGCATCGCGACAACAAAGCTGCTTTGTATAAAAACAAAGAAAAACGAAGTTACCAGTGCTTCATTGCACATATTTGTGTGTAACATACACTTTGCCCCTCACAACCCAATCCTATGCACCCATCTCTCGCTGCACAGATTCAGGCTATCAGTAGAGCTTCTATACTAATGAATGGAGAACTGAGCAGCGGACTTGCTATTAGGGCCGTATGAGAACTTCACTTGTGTTCCCAAATTATGCAAATGGGAGCGCTTTCCACCCCCAAGAAATGTTTGCAAATTCCAGAATTTGTGAATGTGTTCGAAAAATACACACTTCTTTAAAAATGCACTTTGAAATGTGTATTTTTCAAAAAAATATGCATTTTCATCCTATAGTTAATGGGACAAAAGTGCACACTTTTGAAAAATACACACAGAAATGTACAGATTTCCTGTTCAAAATGTGCAGTATTCCCATTTGAATGAGCCAAAAAATAGGACAAAAACAAAAATGAGAATGAGCTAAAATGAGCTTCAAAGTGATTTTCAGAGAATTTAGGTAAGCTGGAAAGTCCTTGGTTTGCCCATCCTTACTTGGTATTCAGAAGTCTTAAGAGCAATTCAAGATTCTTTTCAGAGCAGTAGTCTACGCAAGCTGCCACAGATTTGTAGAAGACCCTTTGTTTTGAAAATCTCTAAATGGAAAGATCCCAACCAACCTGCTTCTAATGAGGGTGGGATACGTTTTCACTAGGAAATCGGAAATATTTCGATGCGTGAGATCCTGAAGAATTTCTGTGCTATGCTGAACTCTCTGAAAGGAAAAGAAAACAGCCATTAAACTCTTCATGGCTAGAATGTGGCAGTTCAGAGTGGCAGGGAGGGGCCACATAGTTTTCTAGTTTTGATTTGAGTGAGAAATTGCTACTCGGCTAAATACAGAGAACTGCCTTACGTCCTCTTAGGAGTTTGAAAAGAAACCTCTGGCCCTTTTTTTTCCTTCTATGTCTTGATCTCAAATCACATAAAATTACAGAGATTTATCACTGTAAGCTAGGTCAGTTTCGCTTGAAGGCTGCCAAATGATTTGTACGTTTTGGTAAGCCTCACCCTAAACATGAATGCAAGTGATACTCAAAACCCAAGCAATGAATCTCTCCTGGTTCAGAACTCGCTCTCCCTCTCCCTCTCCCTCTCTAATTTATAAATACCTTTATTCTCTAAAACTACCAACTGGGGACAGAAACAACACAGTAGCTGACAAAAAAGGCCCTCGATAAATCTTCAAGCAGCATGTGAATATAACCACAGAGGGGCAGTGTTGTCCACCCCTAGAAGAAAAATGAGCTTTTACTAGGAATGTATGACAATTCTGTTTGTAGATGAAAACCTGATGGATTTTTCCAGTTCAGCCTTGAAGATTTCCTCCCATTTCCTCCCGCTGACATTGACTCAATCTATAGCAAGTTACGCTAATACGCATATTCTGAGTTTTCTTCAAAGTTGGCAATTTGTGCTTCGGGGGAGTGGTGGCAGGGATCTTGAAATTTGGGCAAATGGTGTCAAAAAAAATCTTTTTTTTAAATTAATTGCTGATCTTGTCTGCTACAAGTCCCACAGGGGCAAATTCCCATCTTGTCAATATCCTTGTCAGTTTCATCCTCCCCACACACTACTTTGTTTAGCCCCAGCAGAGCCAAATTCCATACTTGTCAAAGACCTTCTCAATTTCCACCCCTTTGCTTGAAGTGGGGGATGAAACCGACAAGTTCTGTGACATGTACAGCATATGGAAGTGAAAATGAAAGTGGAAGATTTTTATCTCCTCTCCTTGTGCACAAAGGAGAAGAGGGGGGTTGGGGTATGCGAAGTGGAGGCTCACCGTGATGGTCCTCCCAAAGCTAAACCATGGTTTAGTGAAACAATGAACCAGGACTCTAACAATGCTCAGCACGCCTCCCTATACCTATACATTTTGCTTACAAAGCACTCTCCCTTGTACTAAGGGCTTTATCTGTTCAATTCACATTCTATGCGTGTGCTATCGAAGAACCTGGTGCAGAATTTGGCTCTCTGTGAATCTCAGCTTTAATTTTTTCAAAGAAAAGGGTGAAAGAAAACTGCATGTTCCCAAAATGAAAGCCGCAGATAGGGATATCAGAAGTTGCTGCTCTTCCACTATGGCAAGGATCTCCAATCTTTTGGAGCTTGCGGGCACATTTGGCATTTTGCACCATGAATTGACTATTGTAGCAGGATGAAGGGTTGGTCACAAAAATGCTGGGAATTGCTCCATTCACTTGCTGCGGGGAGGGGAATAGCTTGGTGAGTGCTATCAGCTGGTCTTGCAGGTGCAGTGGAGACCCTTGTGCGATGGATTCTTATCTCCCTACGCGTACAACGTCCTGTCCCTTGTGAACCAGCTCCTTGCAAAAGATTCCAAATTCCACATCAACTGGGTAACCAATTAATCACACAGCTGTATACAGCTGTGTGATTAATTGGTTACCCAGTTTTTTCACCCAACTGAAACCCATTCAATGGCAACCATAGTGCTTCAAACCAGTGCATGGCGACCAAAGAGTACCTGTGGGGGAGGAAGTCCGCCAGCTCCCAAAGGGCACTCTGGTAGCATAGAGAGTTTCTTCCTTGTGCTGCATCTGCAGGAGGGCGAGGGGTTGTCGGGTTTCCATACATTCGTTCGAAAAAGAGCAGATACGTTATAAGGAACGGCTGGTGTCATCCAGGGTGCTGACGTATTAATGCAGGGATAGCTCCTGCACAGAAATACAGAGCACACAGTATCTTTTACCCATATAAGTATCAAACTGGTCACGCTGGATCACAGAAAATGGCTGGATTTACACTTCTCACCTTCATTACAATACCATTACAAGTTGTGCCCCTCCCAAGTATACCTGAAACACAAGTGAATGAGCTCCATCTCTTAGGGAAGGTGCTATCCATACTTACAGAGAGATAGATAATTTAGGGCCTACCGACACCATACTCCTATGCTGGTTTTATACCTGTTTAAGAGCCCTTGAGTATTTACACATGTAGGGCTCCTTGTGCTAACAATCAAAATGCATTGTGCAACTAATCCATCTTTTCTTAACAGATGTGGTAGAAAAATGTGGGAGGGCTACAAATGGAGATGACAATGTCTGGACCCCTATAAAATTCTGCGAATCAGGCAGGGTGTTGGCCCTATAAAAGCCTCCTCTGGAAGCACTCCAGAATGCAATTCATGGAGTTGGTTCCAGTTTTAGCCATTATTAGAGTAGACCCATTGAAAATCAATGGGTCAAATTAGTCATGATTAAAGTATTAGTAAATCTGGAACCAACCCCTAGTTTTTACACCAGCTGGCAGTGCGAAGTTGGAGGGAAAAAAAGTTCTCTACAGTTTTAACTTGCTAAGTAATGTTGAGGCCAGTTCATCTCAAGTACTATTGTTGCCACCTTGAAATAGAACAGATTACTAATCTAAAGAGAGAACAGTGTGACTTACTGAAGTGGCTCTCTCTTCAAGCAGCGATTTCCAAATCCTGGTTTATTTACGAAGGCGTCAATAAGAGAAACCATTTGCTCACTTCCAGGTCGCTCGTTGCTAATGAGATTGGATGAAATTTAGACTATAAAAAAAAGGTTGACTGCAGAAGCGATGTAGTTGCAAAGGAAAATCAGCTGATCACACAGGTAAGGCACAGGTAATCACAACTGATGTTAGTGATCACCAGCCTATTATAGGATGAAGCATACAAGCTTTAAAGGAATTTACAAAAGGACCACGCAATGGTATTTCCACCCATGATCAAGGCACATATTGCTAAACATGGCAAGATGCAAACCACAGATACATAATACATGAATTCCTGTCTAAGAAACGGACAGTGGTTTTTAGGTCAGACATATCTAAGCTATTACAGTAGAATTCCCGTTGGTGAACCTTGACGATTCATATCTCCTGGTTATCCGATTGCTTATATATTTCCCTCATAGTCGGATGCTATAGGCTGGTTAATACAATCTCAACTCTGGAAACGCTATATAGATCAGGAATGTAGAACCTCTTTCAGCACAAGAGTTGAATTCAGTTTCAGATATGCTTTCAGGGGTTGCATTCTAGTGTTGGGTAGGGCTAAAGGCAAAAAGGTCAGGGCCAAAATATCAACAATACTAGCATGTTTTAGCTTAAAGCTCTTACTGTCAGCAACTAAGCCTTAGTAGAGGTGGTCCATTTTTTTTACAAACTGTGCAAAGCCAAGAAATAACCAAACAACTAGTGGTCTGGGGAAAGGACCATGGCCATCTGCAGAACCCTGGAGGGATGCATTGGAATCCCAAGTGAGGCAGATTTGGCTCACCTCTGACATGCATGGTGGAATGGTGGGTCCATATACAGTATGATCCCCTTATGAGGCATCATAATGCACAGTATGAACCAAATGTAAAAATAAACACCTGTATGTACTTTGCATGCATTTCCTACTGTCTTTCCACTCTACATTTGAAGTGGAAAAATATGGGAACTGGGCACATGCATTTATGCAGGCCACACATGCAAGAGGCTGTATACGTACGCAGGGTTCCTGCTCCATTGTAACAAATAGGGATGGGTAAGAATTTAGTTTCACTTTGGTTTTGATAAGAATTTACCAAAATTTGTGAAGTTCTCCATGTTAAGGATAAAATGAACTTGAAATTAAGGAATATCGAATGTGAGATAAAACGAAACTGACAGGTTTGTCCATCCAGGCCCAGGGCTTTGAGTACTTAGCTCTTAAAATTCTGGTTGGCTCCTTTTGTGCTGAATTAGAATTGCCAATTCTTTTTTCCCCTTTTCTTTTCTGATAGGCTTCTCATCTTTAACAGCTATATGGTAGGCAGGTACATGAGGGTCCTCTCCATGCTGGAAATAGCTGCACCTATTAAATTTGGCTGGTGCAGGGTGTGTGTGTGTGAGAGAGAGAATTTCGTTCAGTACCTTTTTGATAAGAATTAACTAAAATTCGCAAAGCTCTGCATATTTGGGGCAGAAAGAATTTGAGATTTAAAACATCTGAATGTGGGAGAAAGTGAAATTGACAGATTCACCCATCACTAGTATTTCCATATTTGAGATTATAAGAACTGGCCACAAGTGACAAATCTTTCCATTTGATCCAAACTGCATGTTTTCAGCACCTTGGCCTCTTAGCTCTTTAGAGAAATATGCATGCATAGAAAAAAAAATCAGAAAGTGGCAAACCCTGGACCAAAGCAGAAATCTCCAAGACAAAACCTTAAAGGATCTACTTAATTAGTTAGCATCAGCAAAAGTCAGTCTCTAAAAATCAGTGCGGTACTAATGTTACTTCACAAACAAGGCAGTAGCTAGCCAGAAGGATGATGCAAAATTTAGGCTGGGAGAAGAGATAACTCACAGTCTGATAAAATTTGAGAGCTAATTCAGTAGTTATCTACCAATTGCAGTCACATGATTTCTGTTAGAATAAAGCGACAGAGAACTAAAGTCCACTCAGCATCAAGTCACCACAAAAGCTATTGATAAAACAAGAAAGGGAGCTCTACTCTGATAAAGGAGTCCTCTAACCTGAAGAAAGTGAACTGCTGTCCATAGATCCAGGGGTGGAGAGTTAGACTGGGGTATTCACCAAATGGAGGCACGAGGACTGTAAGTATCAGGGCCAGCAGCACAAAGCTAGCGGGGAGAATAACCTGCAGGCAACAATGGAAAACATCAGTCACCTGCGTTACACATTGGCTGAATTCGGACAACACATTAAACAACTGGGGGGAGGGAACAATCATCAGTTGTGTTGCTTATTGTGTTGTGTGGAGGGTAACACGCTGCTCACAAACGACTGACTGTATGCTATTCCGCCCAAATAAGCAACTGAGAGAAACAACTGGCTTGCAAGTTGTTTAGCTCGAAGCCAGTTGTTTAAAGTGTTGTGTGGAGGGGTGAGTTTGTTAAAGGTAGGCTGACCAGATAAAATCCAGGTCAGGGCTCATGTAATCTTAACAGTTGTAGAGAAAAGGGAATTTCAGCCCGAGTCATTTGTATGCAATTAGTTCCTGGTGATATTCCCTCTTCATCACAACAGTTAAAGGTGCAAGGGCCCTGCCTTCTTTTGTATATGGCCACTCTAGTATAGTGCATGCACCTTTAACTGTTGTGATGAAGAGGGAAAATCACCAGGAACTAACTGCATACAAATGACACTGGCTGAAATTCCCTTTTCTCTACAACTGTTAAAGTTACAGGAGCCCTGACCTGGATTTTATCTGGTCAGCCTAGTTAAAGGCGTATGGTGAGTGGGTTAAAACACAAGTCTATAGAGGCAGGCGGCAAGAGTGACCAAAGTGGCAGCTGCCACACTGCTACAACTGGTGCAACTTGCAGAGGCTGCTGGGATAGAACTGGGAGGACTGAGGGAGGAGGGAGGGTGGGGAGAGGGGCAGGGGCTGTGTCAGTCAAATGCTGGGTTGACTATTAGTCCACTCAATGCCAGCCCCAACCACCCACAGTTGTGTAGGAATATGTTGTGTGGGGAGTACCCACAAAATTACCAACTGTGAGTTGGCTACTCAACCCACCATTGACTAATGTGTTGTTCGAATTCAGCCATAGTGTGTGGCAGCAGTATCTGTGTGACACTCAAATAACACACAAGCATACCCAGCGTGGACAGTTGAGCTAGGACTATACCTAGCTCAGATCACAATTCACATCATACATCAAAGTTTCAGAGCCAAATGTTCATCAATCTTCAGGTGGGTTTTTGTTTTTTGTTTTTTTAAATCCTCCCAGGTTTGCAAAGAAAAACCTAAATGACAGTGTCTAAGAATGGCTCAGAAAATACAGATGATAGGATTACAGGCACATAGGAACTTGGTCCAATTCCAGACTGTCTGACAGCGGCTCACCAGGGTTTCAAGCCAGAGCCTCTGTCTTTCCCAGTTCTACCTGGAGATGCCAGAGATTGAACCTGGACCCTTCGGTAGGTAGGGCATGTACTCTACCACTGAACTATGGCCACTCCACACACATGAACAGTATGGAACTTCCGGTGACCGTGGAGCAGGATTTTGTGTGCTATTTTGTCCTTCTGCATGGGCTCTTTGTTCTCCACCCAAATGTACTTGCAGAATTCATTACAGAAATATATTGTTTCTTTAATTGCAGTAGATAATTGTCCTTGATCATAAAAGACAAAAAATATACCCCTAGTGCTGTTCTAAGTTATTATAGTTTTACCCTAGCTCTATAAGCAAAGACAAGTTGGCTTCATGCTTATTTTTCTCTCAATAAAATGCTGTGGGATCTAGTTCATTTGTTTTGGACTGTAAAGTTCAGCATGAGGATACCTGGGTCTGTAAAGTTTTGGCATAATTTTACAAAAAGATTGTACCTCCTTCTTACCATTAAACCTGTTGTAAATGCAGGTGCACACATGTGAACTCCATTTGGAAGAGACCTCTGCTATTTTAATGGCTAAGTACGTACCTGAGCGAAGAAGTCTTTCAAGCTACGGGTGGAGTGATGGAATCGTTTGATGAGAAGTGCTTTGATCTGCTGAAGGACAAGCTGGCAACCTTTATTCTGACTGGATCCTTTACCACCGCTCCCATCTCCTTCCAGAGCCACAGGAGTCCGCGAAGTGCCATTGGCTGGCAGAGCATTTTGCTGGGCTCCCTCTTCTTGTCCAGTGGCACCATTTTCATGGGCAGCTCCTAGATTTTAGATTGTTCTGTTTCAGGGCTTGTTGAAAGATATTTTCAGTCTCGCTAGTCATGGAACTGTGAGATTCTTTAAGTTTTAGCATTCTAAGGAATATAGTTTCCCCCATACCTGTGTAACAATGCAGCTACACTTACATCAGGGAACCTCTACACATCTAACAGCAAGAAAACTCAGCGAAGGCTTACCAAAGTGGTCCAGCCCCCCCCCCCCCCAATTCCCATTAGTCAGTGAACTTCCTCTACATCTGTTCTATTTCTGGATTTCCATCACTGTTAGATGGATTATGGCTAAAGCAACTGCATGGCTCTACTGTGCTCAGACCCCATATTTAAATAGGTCCCTTAACCCTTTCCACATTGGAGGATTCCCCATCATGGGAACATTTGGAAAAATATACCCATGTCTTCACATCAGCGTTCTGTGGTCCCCTACTCCACATCAATGGTAGTCAATGAAATGGTGGGGGGGCAGCAAACACATGACTGGGATGAGTTCTAATGGATACTACTGATGGGGAGATGCATACTAGAACTAGTAGCTTTTGCTCTCATATTAGTAGTTTATTAAGATGTGGCAGATATTTTGCATAACTTGTTAGTTTGGCCCTCAGGGACTGGATCATGGGGGTGTTTACCTGCATTCTGCATTCCAGGACCAGCCTCTGCTGTAACCTTCAAGAAAACCTGCAAGAGAGATCCATTAGGAGGATGTTTTGTGAACATGTAAGAGGATCTTTATGCATCTTCTCTCCACTGCTCCAATGCAATACAAATTAAAATCATTGCCCCTTTGATTGATTTCCAATTAACATAAAACATGGAATTCCTTAAAGAAGAAAAGGAATAAATCCAGACACGATGCCTGTTCCTTTAACAAGTCAGACACAGGCTTAAAACATCAACAGAAAGTTATTACATCATTTGGGTATAAATAGTCACCCGAAATTATGAAAGAAAGGACTGGGGAGGAAGGAATTGTCTCAAGGTTAGCAACCTCTTCAAGTGGTGTGTCTGAAATCCCAAAACTGCTGAGTCCCACATCAGCCAGAGTTTCCTCTAATTCTCTGAAGAGACTGGCGTAGGATCGTTGCTTAAAATTCTTACTGGGGAGCAGGTAGATAAGCTCCTGACCGATACTATCGATTAACTTTGCTTCAGGAACATGATGATGGATCAGTTCATTTAATTCATTCAGATCACCTGTGAAGAGGCAAAACATGGTTTGAGAACCAAATGGAGAACTGTATTGTTTTCATTATTGCAAACTATTCACATGATCAGTCACCAAAGAGCATTGATGAAGGGCAGTAGTAGGGAGCTACTTTCATACCGAGGTACAGTTGAAGCCCCTTCTATAAGTGGGTTCCCCCCATAACTTCTCTGTATTCTTTAAAGATTCTCAGAAAATCTTTGCCACCACCACTACGTCTGAAAATGTTGCATGCACAATAATTATCTGGACACACCCCAAAGGGCAGCACCAACAAGGATAAACAATAATAATCCAATAGGCGCAGGAGACAAGTTTATTGATTCCAATTATATAAACTCCAATACATTTCAAGAAAATTGCTCAAAGCTGAGCTATTTGGTTCAAAATGTTGGGGTTGCAAAGAATAAGGCACAAGACGCCACCCAATCAATAAAACACAAGACAATCCCTGTTGGGTCAGACTAAGGGTCTGACTAGAATCCTGTTTCTGAAAATGGAAAGTCAGAGGCCTCTGGAAGGGGCAAAAGCAGGGCAGGAGGAAAAAGGTCTTCTTTGATGTTTGTCCTGAGCAACTGTTTAGAGGCCTCTGAAGTTCTGCTAATCCAGCTTGCCCTAACCTGGTGCCTTCCAGGTGTGTTAGACTGCATTCCCATCGTTCCCAACCAGCACGGCCATTGTCCATGCTGGTTGGGAATGATGGAAACAGAGGCCCAACACATTCACAGGGCACCGGGTTGAGGGAGGCTGCATTCAGTTAACTGGCTAGTAACCACTGAGAGACTGATGGTCCATGAAAGTCAGCAACCCGGTCGTCTTTGTGCAATGAACAAGCGGAGCAATCCCTGTTCTCACCATCCAGTTCCTGTTCCACAGTTTCTGCCTTGCTTGTGGGTACGCAGCCGGAGCAAGAACACGAACATTTGGATCCCAGGCTGCAGGAGGTCTAAAAGCAGATAAGGAATACTATCAGTTTCCAATGTGTGTTCATAATACGTATTAAGTATAGTGCTACAGCCTTATCAGAAGCAATTGTTTGAGGAGACTTTCTCAAAGGGTTGAACAGACCTTCTCTTCAACCTTTGTTGAAAATTGATCAGCTTGTCTGGATAGCTGATTGGTTTCTAAAGAGTTTCTGGGAGTTGGCAATGTTTTCCCCCTTTCTGGATGGTGTTGGTGGTAATTTTATATGTATACATTTTGTAATATTGACTGAGTTATGCATTTAAGACTGCATATCACAAGTCACATGTAGCCCTAAGTTATCTTAAGTTGGGATGCAAATATTCAGAAGACAAACATGTAATATGAGGTATAATAAGACTGCTTGTGTAACCCTTGCATTCAAGGTATTGTGAGATACACAACGCTCAGTTATGGTTGAAGGAAGGGAACCCAGCAATCAGACTTGAGTCTAACAAACAAGAATGACATTTCTTTATATAAGAGATTAAAACCAGTTAACAAAACCAACAGTTATAACAAATAAGGCATTTTAAAAAACCACCACATGGCCCAACCCAAACCAGTGTTAGTTATATGGTAACTGCCTCACTCGTCTGCCACTAGTTGAATAGGCATCAGTTCATTTTTAAAAAGTCTTTCAGTCTATTCATTCTCTTGCTGACGTTCGCTCCTTCTGTACTTTCTTGTGTCCTGTTCTGTCTATTTGTTTTCTTCTTTTCTTCTTCAGGTCTCTCCTCAGAGTCTTCTCTCCTCAGAGTCTTCTCTCCTCAGTTCCTTATCTTCAACTCTCCCTCCTCATCCAAACGTCGCCAATCAAGTTCTCTCTTTGCTCTTTCACCATATTCTATGGCCCTTCCATTCACTTGTCCCACATTCTGAAGTACCACAGGAATAGCCATTAATCGTACCTCATTGCCATACATTTCTTCAAGGGGAGGATCTTGAATAGAATTTTGAATAGGCGGGGCAGTTAACTGCCCCAGATTGTTCAAAATGCCACATGGCTCCTCCCTCTTGAAGAAAACGTATGCATCTTATAATTGCATTTCCATTTTGCAGTGAACGATGCTCACAGATTATTTGTGCAACATGGTGCCAAACACTTACAGCCTCTTTTGCTTCACTACTTTGAATGTTTTTCATCTTGCGGACCAAGGTGAGATAAAAGCCTGTCCCAAAGGAGTTCTTTAGGAAAACAGGAGATCCTGAGCAGTGCAGCTTTCCTTGGGAAATGATAGCAACCCGATCGCCAAGGATGTCTGCTTCATCCATGTGGTGGGTTGAAAGAATGATGGTCCTACCTGAAAGGAAAGGGCAGATGTGACAAAAAGATTCTCTCTCTCTCTCTCTCTCTCTCTCTCTCTCTCTCTCTCTCCCCCTCCCTCCCTCCCTCCCTCATGCTATGATTGCACACATGTCATGAGGATCGGTGCAATGGTTTCTGAAATATTTAAGATAAAGTTCATGGGAAGGTTTTAAGCATACATACCTGGTTTTTGGAAATATTCTGGCCTATGGCAGTTCAGGGAGAACCTGTGCTGTATTACATCCCTGAGCTTTAACCAGAAGAGCACATACAAGGCCTAGAAGCCACCTAAACTGCAGGTCATGTGACAAAGCATGGCTTCCAATATGGCCTTTTAAGTTAGACTTGGAATTACTTCCCTGGGATTAGCAACAAAAAGAACTCAGTTGGCTGCTGCGTCTCGCCACCAGCTCACCACATCCACATTTTGCCAGTGCCTAAGATCTTCTGTTCAGCCTTGCCTCACCTTGCTCCTTGGAACGTTTCCTATCAAGCCACAAAGCCCTCACTAGCTCAGCAGGTGCCTGTTTGGATAGGACATCTGTGAGGAGGAATGTAGGCTATAAAAAACTAAATTGTAAAACTGACAGTGGTGGCTAGCTTCCTATAGAATTCCCTGCCTTTGGATGTCAGGCAGATGCCAACGTTGTATTGCTTCCGGCACCTCCTGAAAACGCTGCTGTTTCAGGAAGCTTTCCATGAATGACCGGTAATGGGGTTTTATCAGAACTTTGTTCTTTTGAAAATTGTATTTTTAATCAGGTGTTTTTATTCTTTTATTCTATTTGGGGTTCACTGCTCCAAAACCTTTTGGATGGGGAGTGGTAAATAAAAGTTTTAAACAAACAAACAAACAAACAAACAAACAAACAAACTCCAGCACTCCTGAGTTCCCAGATGGCCATACTGCCTTTCTCACAACTACCAATTGTTTGGCAGTTTCCTGTCTGTTTTACCCATTCTAAAAGTTTAAAATGACTCTCTTAAGGCTTAGTTACTGGCAGTGAGAACTTTAAGCTACAATATGCTGGTGTTTTTTGTATTTTGGCCCAACCCGATTTACTTTTGGTCTCACTCCCAAACTTCAGGCATCACTGGATAGTGATTCCCAAGAGCTTCTCTGAAACTGAGTTCAGACCTTTAGCTGGACGAGATTCCCTACCCCTGGTTTACTAGTTGGGAATGCAGGTGGTGATGAAGAAATGACTGAGTGCATTGGAATTTGCCTGCCAAAGCACAGGCTACAGGCCTCTAGTCATATAATTAACCCTAACTTAACAACTTTAGGAGGTTTAACATGCAAAAGCTTGACAGACAATAAAACAGGACAAGCCATGTAAAGCTAGCTTCATCACCCCTACTCACAAACAACAATTGATCTGTTGAAGCCAGAGTTACTCCATGTACTTGGATGCAAATGCATACACAAAACAGTGCAAAGCCCCTAAGCTGTCAATTTTTGCTACCTTTTCATTTTGATGGGAAGCTTGCACTAGGCACCTTCAGAAGAAGGTATTAGCAGGTTGACAAAGCATAAATTAAAGGGTTGGACAACAAGACGTTGACCAGAATCTGCTTCAACTGAAATCCATGGGACTTTTCTGTACACACACATACACAGCTGGCTTTATATTATTAAGACTATCAAGAAGCTCAGATACAAGAGAGTGCTACTGACACATACTGCACAGTGGCCGTTCTGGAACCAAATTACCTGAACGATACTTCAGTAGGAGGTCCCAAATAGACCGTCTGGAATACGGATCAACTCCAGAAGTGGGTTCATCCAGGACAACCACTTTTGCTTCGCCTGCAAAGGCAATGGCAACAGACAGCTTCCGCTGCATGCCGCCTAAGTCATGAAAACAGGAACAAAGTCAAAAAATAAGAGATGCATAGTTTTACAGGCGAAAGCAGCAGGAGAAAGGTTGCTTCTCTGTGGTATATCGCAGGGCTTGCACAAGCAACCGTCAGATATCGAATGAAATAGAACAGAAACTCTTGTAGCACCTTAAAGACCGATACATTCACCGGAGGCTGGTGGCTTCAATTTCGGTGGGTCTGTGAATCCATTCCGGATTTCAGTCAGGACCAGCCAGAACTCTAAAGAGCCATCCAAACTACTGAACCTTGGATATCTCCTTTAGAGTTCTGGCTGGTTCTGACTGAAACCCAGAGTGGATTCACAGACCCTCCAAAGTCAGAGCCACCAACCTCCACTGAACATATTTATCATGGGATAAGCTTTCTGTAAGTCAGAGGTTCATCAGACGAGCATTTTATTGCACGCTCACTACTACCCATTTATAGATGTGCACGCGTCCTTTAGAAAACGTTGTCTGCCTCCCATGTGCCTCCTGCTCCTTCAGCTCATTTTTCCGTAGCAAAATAGAGCCCTTTTATTCCGACTTTGAAAAAAAACGGAATGTGCTGCAATCTCCTGCTATGGGCAGGAAAAGCAGTGCGATAAAAACAGCCTTGGAATGGGCCATGTGGTCTTTGTTTACTTCCTCTTTCCCCTCGGGGAAGAATGAGAAAGTGCAGAGAAGCGATGGTAAGGAAACATGATTCCTCCCCCGTGTGATGATGCTCTCAGAGCTTACTTCACCAGAGGTATCTGACAAAGTGGCCTAAGGTCCATAAAAGTTTATGTCACAATAAACGTGTTAGACATTAAGATGGCACAAGACTCCTTTGATGTAATTGACAAACAAGGCTACTGCTCTGGAATATATTGCTTATTTAAACTTAGGCCTCCTCCACACGGGGCGTTTAATGAGCCTTGAAGGCTCATTATAAATTTTACCTACACACGAGCGGAGCGCAAAACGGGCGTACAGGCGCGTTATCTCCCCGATAATGCGCATTTTCGAACGCGCGTTAAATAGCGACTTTTATTTTGCTCCGGCCGTTAAAGCGCATTTTCGCTGTGTGAACAAGCGATTATGCGCATTAACTACCTGTAAAGTGCTTTTTGGGCATCTTTTAATGCGCTTCGCCGCTTCTCGCCGCCTCCCGTGCAGAGGGATTAGGCGTAAATGCGCCTCCACGAAAATGCGCATAATCCCCGAACCGGGCGCAAAAGCGCATCCTTGTGGAGGGGGCCTTATTCTGCTTTGATCCTATACAATATTCGAAGTGGCTAACGAAACACAAACAAACCACTAGATATCAAAATACAAAATAATAAAAAAGCAAAAACATATTCCTTTCCCTTCAGAGAAATTAAGATTTGAATTGGCTGTACTTCACAGCTTTTCTGGCCTTGTGACTAACAAACTATACCTGGAAACAAAAGGATAACCTTTCTCTAAAACGTATCACCACACAAATCCACTCTACTAAAAGCAATGTGAGGCAGATTCATCAGGTGGCAGATTTTTGATGCCATCAAAGGGCACACAATGGTCAGTTATTGAATGTGTTGTTATACATTTTACTACGGAAAGGCACCATTCAAATTTTACATTTGTTAATATATGTTGGTCCAAACCTGTACCAGAGTCCCCAGCTTAATCTGAACATCTAATTCCATCCTCAGAGGCAGCAGCAAATACCTAATGTGTAAGAGGTAAAATGACACACAAGATTTTGAGGGCAAGCCCTTGGGTACCTGACAGGTTTTGAGCCTCTTCATTCCTTTTATGCGGCAGGCCAATGTCTTCGAGCATCATCTCTACTTCCAGTTCTGCCTCCTCTCTGGATCTCCCTTTTAGCCGAGCATAAAACCGGATGTGTTCTGCGACAGTAAGGCTAGAGAAAAGAAACTGTGTGGCTTTAGTTGACCAAAAGACACAAAAAGGTTTCACTATTATACTGTAAAACAAGAGACAATAGCTTCCCTGCCCCACCCACCACTGTCTTGAATAGCTTTGAAGTCAGTTCAAAAGAAGTATCACAGCTCTTGGGTGAATTCTCATCTCATGTCCACTTTTGGAATCTAGGTTTTTGCATTGTTTCAAAAATGTGCAAATTCTGTTTATTCAGAGGTGACCTAGGACAAAAGAAATGTGTGAAAACTCTGAAATGCGAAGCTTCTCACAAACTACTCAGCTCTCTTAAAATTATTGGCTATCTGCAACCAAACAGACTGTAGGAAAGGGGGTTAGAAGGGTCCCTAACAAATGCAATTTAAGCACTCTAACTGCAAAGCCCTTGTTGCAAACTCAGAAGACACAGGCTCAATTCACACAACACATTTCTCTACACAGTGTAAAAACTAGTGATGTGCAGCGGATCGGGTCCGATCCATGATCTGGACCTGATCAGGGAGAAATCGGATGAAATTATCTGATCCCAATCCCGATCATCTGGACCGTCTGATCTGATCCGATCCGATCTGAAAGGACCCGATCCGGATTGGGGGAAATCAGCTGATCGGACCTCCTCCCCCCTACCCCCACTCGTGCTCCTTACCTGCTGCCTCCTTGCTGCTGTCCGCTGCCACCTACTGCTTCCATACTACTTTGAAACAGGCCTTGCGGCCTGTTCCACAATAGAGTGCCAGCGCGCCGGGTGACGTCATCACTCGGTACACCCTCGCTCTAATGTGGAACAGGCCGTAAGGCCTGTTTCTCAGTAGTACTGAAGCAGCGGGTGGCAATGGACGGCAATGAGGAGGCAGCAGGTAAGGAGCGCGAGTGGGGGGAGGGGGGAGGTAGGTGGAGGTCCCCTGTTACCTGCTGGCGTCCCGTGCTGCCATCTGCTGCTTCCATACTACTGATAAACAGGCTGCAAGGCTTGCTTATCAGTAGTACGGAAGCAGTGGACGGCAGCGTGGGATGCTGGCAGGTAAGGAGTGTGAGTGGGGGGAGGGGGAGGGAGAAGGAGAGGGAGAGGGAAAGGGAGGTCCCCACTTACCTGCTGGGCCGTCCACTTCTGCCAGCTGCCACCCGCTGGTCCCTTCTACTGAGAAACAGGCTTTGCAGCCTGCCTCTCAGTAGAGCGCCGGGTCCCCGGTGCTCTACTGAGAGGCAGGCCACGAAGCATGTTTCTCAGTAGACGGGACCAGCGGACAGCAGCGGACGGGAGTGGGCAGCCCGGGCAGGTAAGGCACATGAGTGGGAGGGGAGGGACAGGGAGGGGGGAGTTATGTCCCCACTTACCCGCCCCCATGTTTTCCACATAGGCTTGCATTGGGGGAAAGCTTTCTTTTCCCCAATGCAAGCTTATGGCGAAAACACCTAAAATGGTGTCCAATCCGAAAATTGGACATCCGATTTTCGTATCGGAATCGGATCGGATCCGAGGGACCTTCGATTTTGTCCGATCCAATCCAGGACAAAATCTGAGGTCCCGATACCGATATGATTTTTCCTCCCATGCACACCCCTAGAAAAACTCCACTCAGCGCTTGAGTTTGTAGGGGGTACTCCCCACATAATATGTTCCAGCTCCACCATTGTGTGACTGTGGGCTACTGTGGAATTGAGAAAAAGTCAACGCAGCATTTGATTGACAGTTCCTCTGTCCTCTCTCCTCCCCCAGCCCTCCCAATGGTATCCCATCAGTCATTGCTGCAGAAAAACAATCCCACCGGCTCTCTTAGAGTGGCACTCCTTCCTTTCACCACACTAGCCAGGGAACTCTTTAGCCAGTGGGAAAAGTCCACTCATTGCAACAGGAAACTCCACAGAGCCCTCCAGAATATAGCCCTCATGCAGGAACTCTCCTCTGCACGGTGTGGGTATTCAGCGTGGAGTGTTTTCTAAAAAAAAAAATGCACCGTGGGGTGGAGTTTTCCCTCCAGACAACACATTTCTCAATGGTGGCGTAAGAACTCCACTATGGAGTACTAAAACCACCGTTGAGAAATGTGTTGTCTGAACTGATCCACTGGGTGCCTTGCTGCAGCTTGTCTCACCATACACCAGTCATCTCCCAACTTTGGTGCTAACCAAAGACCAAATAGGCAACACAGAGTGAAAACAACACACCCAGAAATAGCATCAGGGTTGCTTGTAGCATTTTATAAGCTGCTGGAAGAATGGAGGCATGTCTTGAAGTACTGGGTACAATCAGAGCCTTTCCATTGGGAGACCCATTACTTTGAAGCAAGTTTCTGATGGCACTTACTGATTGAACAAGATGTTGTACTGTGGGCACATGCCTAAACTCTGCTGGACGGAGTCCATGTGCGTCTGGATGTCCTTTCCACCCACCAGTATTGTTCCAGATGTAGGTGGGAATAAACCTGTGAGGATAGACCTAGCCAAACCAGAGGGGAAACACGTTTTTTTTAAATCAAGGATTATAAATATTATATTTGTTAAATATTATCAATAATTATAATATAAAATGAATAATAATAAAAAATTGAATGATCAAAAAATACCAATTAAACTAATTTATAATAATAATAATATGAAAATTAATAATATGATAATAATAATATGACAAGATGTCCTCAGGGTGCCACTAGGTGGTGCTTGAGGTCTGTGAAAGCACTTGGGAAAAGCATCACAAAATTGACTGGAACTTTGAAGATGAGCGTTCTCAAATACTGACTGTTATAACAATTCAAGGAAGCAAAGCAAACAGTTGCAGATACCCATACATAAGTTGGGAGTGGGGTGGGAGATGGACCGCATATGTTATATTATTAGTTCTGCTGACCTATACTATTAAGGGGTTAATGAAAGAGAACGGATGTAAGGTGAAGATTTCTTCCCCCTCCACCTTAACAATATTAGAAGAAAAGTCTCTTTTAAAAATTTCCTTGCACAAACAAGTTTACATAAAGCTTGAGGAAGCTGGAGGTAAACCTTAAAGCTGTCCTAGTGAACAATCAGTGCCCATCTTGTATTTTCAAAAAGAGGGTTCTCTTTCCCCTACAAGTACAACCCTCAATCACCCCCTCTCCCAATTGATGCTCTGAAGCTGGAAGTTAGCCAGGCTGCACCTTGGATAAGGGGGGTATGCTATTTGGAGAGGAGAATGCACGGGCATAGGATGGGTGAAGCACTTTTTCCTCCTGCTGATCCTCCCCTGCAAGTGCTTCCCATCCCTGAATTCCCCTTGGGATTGGGATCACATTTTTGCAGAGGGAATTTCTAGCCTGGCCTCAAGAACACAGCCCTGGAGAATATAATGTATGGCACTTATTTCAGATAAGTAAACTGCTTATACATCTTCAGAATTGGAAGGGCTGTGACATAGATGGAGAAAACTTGTTTTCTGCTGCTCAGAGGCTAGGATCCAAACCCATGGGTTCAAATTTAAATCAGCCTTATGCATGCTTGTTGGGTAAGATGGGTGTTGTAGTTCTTGGAGGGCCTCCTCCACACGAGACGTTTAATGAGCCTTGAAGGCTCATTATAAATTTTACCTACACACGAGCGGAGCGCAAAACGGGCGTACAGGCGCGTTATCTCCCCGATAATGCGCATTTTCGAACGCGCGTTAAATAGCGACTTTTATTTTGCTCCGGCCGTTAAAGCGCATTTTCGCTGTGTGAACAAGCGATTATGCGCATTAACTACCTGTAAAGTGCTTTTTGGGCATCTTTTAATGCGCTTCGCCGCTTCTCGCCGCCTCCCGTGCAGAGGGATTAGGCGTAAATGCGCCTCCGCGAAAATGCGCATAATCCCCGAACCGGGCGCAAAAGCGCATCCTTGTGGAGGGGGCCGAGGACACCAGGTGTGGGGAGGCTGATTTAGAGCTTTATCACACCTACTATTTTTCCCCTGGGTTGCTTCTGCGGCTTCCCCCTCCGTTTCGTATTCGAGTGTAGCGTTTTGAATCACACGTGGTTGGTATAGCTGCGATACCTCAGCTTGGCCTATTGAACTTTGCCTGTTTCGGACTTTGCCCATTCAGGGATAAATCGAACAGAAACTAAAAACTGCGACCTCAGGGCGAGAGAGCAGGAGGAGGGGGACGACGCTGAAGAAGTGGAGCAAATTCGAGGTGGGTGTGCTTAAACCACCCATGACAACAACCTTAGACTAAACATTAGGAAGAACTTCCTGATGGTACAAACTATTCAACAATGGAACAGACTTCTGAGGAAGGCGGCCAGCTCTCCTTTGTTAGAAGCTGTTGGGCAGAGGCTGGTCAGCCACCCACCAGGGATGCTGTACAACCAGATTTCCTGCATTGGGTGGACTAGATGACCCAGAGGCCTCTTCCAACACTATGATCCTACGGAAAAGGACAGATGCAGCAGCATATCTGCAAAGTCCACAGTTTTTGAAATGCTGACTGGGGCACAGCATCTAAAAGCTGCTCCGGAAAAAACCTAGGGGCAGTGGAAACCGAAAGCCAAGAAATGTTTGTCCAGACCCCTGAGAAACTATGCACCTGGAACTCTCATCAGCCTAAGGGGCAGATTAGCTTTGCTGACTTCATTGCTTTTTCAGCTCTTTCAGACAAAAGGCTCCCCGCCTCTCTGAACATATTTAAGAAGACCTAACCCCAGGAAAATGCTGCTCTTCCAGAGACACATCTGCTTTTGTTTCTCCTATTACTTCCACTTCTATAAGACAGGCATTTCCTTCTCCCAAGGCCTTGCCGGTTTTGGAACAATCACTCTCTCTCTCTCCTCCCTCCCCTTTTTCCCTGAAGTCAATGTGATCACAGATGAGGGGGGAATCTGACTTTACAATGTACATTAGTTAAGATAGGAGACAGCAACAGCAGCCTCCTGTAGGAAACAAGACGATTACCTGCATTTTTAAAGGATTTGCTACAATTGGATCTAAAACCTAAATTGCTATCGGAAACAAAATACATGGCTATGCAGATTTATAACACATGTGCAAATTTAAATCAGCCCATTAACCTAGGCTGACCAGATAAAATCCAGGCCAGGGCTCATGTCACTTTAACAGTTGTAGAGAAAAGGGAATTTCAGCCAGTGTCATTTGTATGCAATTAGTTCCTGGTGAAATTCCCTCTTCATCACAACAGTTAAAGTTGCAGGGGCCCTGCCTTCTTTTGTATCTGGTCACTCTAGATAGTGTCTGCAACTTTAACTGTTGTGATGAAGAGGGAATTTCATCACGAACTAATTGCATACAAATGAAACTGGCTGAAATTCCCTTTTCTCTACAACTGTTAAAGTTACATGAGCCCTGACTTGGATTTTATATGGTCAGCCTACTGATTAACCTAACAATGAGGCTGCGCTGCAAGGCAAAACAGGCACTATGTCTGACTGGTCACTCTGGCTAGGAGACTTTATAAAAGTTTGCAATCACCCTGCTCAGGCTGCCTCTACAAGAGAGGTTTAAAGCTCTTTCAAGGCGCTTTAAAAAATTTACCTCTACGAGGAGGGAGCGCAAATCGGGCGTAGAGGTGCGCTATCCCTCCGATTGTGCGCATTATCGAATGCGCGTTAAAGAGCGAGTTTTATTTTGCAGCGGGATGTGAAGCCGGCGCCCTGCCTCCCGAGTGCTGCTGCTGCTGCTGGCTCCCCCGCTCGGCTCCTGGCTCCGCTCCTACCGGGCTCCCGCTGACCTCTCGCTCTCGCTCTCCGTCTTCCAGCTCCCTTTTCCCTTTTTCTTGCCCTGTTCCCCCCCTTGCTCCGTTTCATTCAATCGCCCCGTCAGTTCCTTCGCTCTCCAGCATAACAACTCGCAGGGACCTGCCTTAAAGAGACAGGCGCCCGCCCGCCCTACCTCCCCCCTCCCCTCTCCCTGCCTGCCTCTCATGCAGAGGTATTAGGCGTAAATGCGCTTCAGCGATGAAGCGCATAATCACTTAACCAGGCGCAAAAGCGAATCCTTGTGGAGGGGACCCCAGTCTCAGAATTTTACAGGGATTTTGCCTTCTACTTGTAATCCTCCTGAGTCCTCCTATCACTTCCATTAAGGAGGGAAAGACAGAATTGATGCACAGTGTCTTTTGTCTGGTAGTGCTAGGAGCCATCTGTCTGGATGCGCCCGTACATAGGAAGCTGCCTTAGGCTGATTCAGACCATTGGTCCATCTAGCCCAGTATTGTCAACACTGACTGGCAGCGGTGTTCCAGGGAGTCTTTCCTCACCCTACATGGAGAAACCGGGGATCAAACCTCAGACCTTCTGCACGCAAAGCATGTGCTCTATCACACTAAGCTATGTTCTCTCCCCTGATCGAACTTGTACTGAATCATGATAAGAATTACCATTCACATGCAATATGTGTGTGTGTGTCGTCTCTGTCTATCTGTATGTGTGTGAAGTGGATGCCCAATGCAATAAGCACTTAACACTGTGGACTCTTCTCTCTAGGCCAATGGTGCAGCCAGGGGTCAGACCTTTGGGCCAAAATCCAGGACCCCACAGTTTAGGGTCCCCCCAAATGACCACCCAGAGAGAGGCAAATGCTGAGGGCAGCAGAAGCAAGCTCCATTTATTTCCTGTCATCATGATGGTGCTACAACTTAAATAAGTTTATGATGAGAAACTGCACATGCGCAGATTTTTTTTGTTTATTTAATATTAGGCAAATTGTTTTGTCACTTTAACATATTAGGAATGTAGAAGCAATGGTAAAGCATGGAAAGGTAGGGAAGGCGGGGGGGGGGGGAAGAGAACAAAAACGTTAGTTGAGTGCTTCACAACTGATGTAATACACATGGCCACCTAAAGGACCAATAAGTCCAGGGTTTAAAATGACCTAGCTGCACCACAGCTCTAGGACCTTGGAGAACTTCAGTTTTCTTTGTGAAATGAGGTCACATTTAGAAAGGGGTGAAATTAGTAGTAGTTGAAGCTTGTAGCCTCCTGTTATCTCTAGTGATGTTGCTGAAATGTGTAATGATCTTATTCAGTATATGTGTTTGTCCAACTTGCAATGCTCAGCCCATTTTCCTGAGAAGTTCCTTTTTGGGCTCAAAATAGCCCTATTTAAGTATTCTTTATATAGTTTGCTCTACATGTGAGCTGGGACGGGGTCATCGTGAGTTGCTCTGCCCCCTATATAATGCACACCATTTGGACCCTCTGCCCAGACATCCATGCAAATGTCTGCAGAAAGGGGGCCTTCACACATGAAGCTGTACACCTGGAGGCCTCCTCCCAGACAAGGGTAAGGGCTACATGATATGCATGGCATCAGGAGGCAGTGCTATAGAGTGAGACCCTCTCCCCACTCACCTGTTGGGTTAATTGTTTGAAATAATGCCTGAATAGGGCTAATGTTAAATGAGAGTTTGGGTGTGTGTCCTCAGCAGACCAGGCATCCCAAACCAACTGTTTTCAAGGCTCACACACAGGGGTTCTTTACTATTAACTCTTACTCTGATTAGAGTTCTGTTGATTGCTATGAACGAACTTTCCCAGCAGCCTTTTACCTGGGTTAATCATTGTATGGGATGGTTGCCCCTACCCAGATTTAAAACCCTCCCTTGTTCCCAGGTGTGTTTGTTGAGGATGGTGGTTGAATTTCAAGGTGAACATAGGAAGCTGCTTTATATTGAGTCATATCATGGGCCTACCTAGCCCAGGGGACCCCAACCTTTTTGGACCCATAGTTTTTGCAGATGCTTGTGGGCACCACATTGGGGGACCCCTTTGTGGGACACCACTGGAGGTACTGTGGGTGCCATGATGTCCAGGGCACTCCATTGGGGAACCCTGATCTAACCCAGTATCGTCGAGACCAACTGGTAGCACTGGTTTCAGGCAGGAGTTTTTCCAGCTGCACCTGGAGATGCCAGGGACTGAACCTGGAACCTTCTGCATGCAAAGCATGCGCTCTACCCCTGAGCTACAACCTTCCCCTAATTTATTGGCAATTTTTATTGCCAGTAAATTAAAAATATGAAGAAACCGAATACAAAATAATGAAACAAAGGAAGATAGCCATGTATAAATCTTGTACGTAAGTAAGTATCTCAGCAGGAGGTTACTGTTATGTCAAACTGACTCACATAGTGGTTGTCTTTCCAGCTCCATTGTGGCCGAGGAAAGCGGTGATCTGGCCCTCATAGAAAGTAATATTCATTCCATCCACTGCTGGCTTAGAGCGATTGGGGAAGATCTTCACCAGGTTCTGAATGCACACACCTGGGACCAGACCAGAAGGCTCAGCTTCGAAGTACTGGTTTGCTTGAAACATAAAGAAGTTTTAAAAATGAACGAATGGTAGAGGTGAGTTTCGTGGCCACAGCTTTCATTCAAGTGCAACGTGTTATTATGTTAGATTAGAAGAAGCAGCCACATTACAAAACACTACACGCTGGCAATCTCCCTAATGGCATAAATGTTTCTGGTTTGCCCCATGGTAAGCTGGAAAAGAACCAAACTTATAAAAATCTTTGTAAGAATGACTAGGTGGAATGTAAAGTATTAGGCATTTGCAGCTGACACATTGTTTATGCATCCTTCCATCACACTGAGAGTGAGCTGAGCCATTACAAATTCCATGACGAGACTACTATAAGAGCGTCATCAGACGGGGAAAATTGTGTTTCCTTACCGTCACTTCCCCCTGCTTCTGTCCCACAATACTTCCTCTTTCTTTACACGGGGAAGAAAGAGGAAGTAAACAATGACCACGTGGCCCATTCAGTGGAAGTTTTTATCACACTGCTTTTCCTGCACACAGCAGGAAATGGAGGCACGTTGTGCTACAGCTGAACAAAGTCGGATTTTCCAGGTCTTTTTTTGTGACATGAAAATGACCAGAAGGGGCAGGAGACACACAGGAGGCAGACAGCGTCATCAAAAGGACCCCTCAAAAAACGGAGTGGGCAATAACGCGCATGCGATAAAATGCTCATCTGATGACGTTCTAAATTTTTCCCATTTGATGAACATCTTGAATTATGTAGTAAGTTGAGAGCAGAACCAGAATTTCTCGGAAGAGATTTTTTTTGTAGAAAACTTCTGAGAACCTCTCAAAATGAGTCTCTCTCTCTCTCTCTTTTGGCAACTCCATCTCTGCCCCCGCCCCCAAGGCCCTGAATTATGCTAGTCTGGGGCATTATGTGGGATGCATAGTTGTGGATAAACAACCAACACAGGTGCTCTGCTGTTTTTGCTTGTGGGAGCAGCAAAGAAATCTTATGGGGGAAAGAAGCTGCTGCAGTTGGAAATGGTGAGCCCTGCTCCTAAGAAATTATTGGGAGAATTACCCGTCCCAAGAACAATTCAGCAAAATGCCCCTCCAATTTCATCACCTAAAAATAAGGTAGAGAATTTCGAGATGCCACATTCAATCAGCTCATATGCAGCAAGCAGAGCCAGTCCTACCATTGGATAAGGTGAAGTCTGCCGAAGGGCGTCATCAGTCGAGCATTTTATCGCATGCTCATTACTGCCCTCTCAAAGTTTTTGCGCATCCTTTTGATGATGCTGTCCACCTCCCGCACATCTCCCGCCCCTTCTGGTCTTTTTTCTGTGACAAAATAGACCCTGGTAAATCTGACTTATTTTTTAAAAAGTGAAACTTGCCACCATTTCCTGCTGTGTGCAGGAAAAGCAGCACAATAAAAATGTCCACTGAATGGGCCACGTGGTCACTGCTTCCCCTTTCTTTCCCCATGTAAAGAAATCATCGCTATTGTGGGACAGCAGCAGGAAGCCATAGCGACGGTAGGGAAATGCGATTCCCCCCCCCCCCCCCGGTCTGATGATGCTCTTAGTCAGAAGATTTGGGGGTACAATTACAGAGGCAGAAAACTCTCAGTTGTTTAGCTTATATTTTTACCAACATGGGAGGATGCACATGGAGCATTTTTCTCCACATTACAAGCAGCCAGGGGAAAAAAAAAACTAAGTCTATAGTAGTGTGGAAACAAAAATGCCCAATCTTCATGCTGTTAAGCAACGGCACATAAATAGCTCACCATGTAGTCACAGCCATTGCTCAGAGCAATTTAAAGCACATTCTATGCTGCACCAGCCTTTAGAGACTGAACAAGTCTGTATTTGCAGTGACAATGAAATCTGGCATGAAAACAAGCCATCTGTCCAGATGTTCAACTTGTTTTGTAAAAAAAGGGAATGGAATGAAAACACCACAGCATAAAATAACATCCTTTGCTTTTTGTCTTGGTGGGAGCAAATCACCCTTGTGCAGAGGACAGACCAAGGCCAGAGTTCTCCTTATGTCCCACTTAATACCGGCTGTCCACAGGACTGAGCTCATAAGACTGCCATTTTAAATGCCACCATAGGGGTTGTTTTATTTTACTTAATTCTGGGCCAAAGAAAATGCCTTTGAAGTAAACAATCCCCTTGGGCATTGGTAAAGACGTAAATCAAGAACCTGTTGACTTGTGTTTATCTATATTACCTCAAGGTTTATAGGGAGAGTTTTCCATGAATGTTGTTTACTAAATTGTTCAGCATTAGAAGAGTTATGTAAGGGAGTAGCCCACTCAGTCTGGATCTCTCCCATTCCACTGATGGGCCCATGGCTGGAAATGCCTGTGACTCTTCTACTCTAATTTAAAATAAAGATTATTTTTTTGAAGTGAAGACCTAAAGAGGAAGATGCACCACCGGACACTGCAGAGTTACATAGGAACAGCCATGCTGGATCAGACCAAGGCTCCATCTAGTCCAGGACCCTGTTCGCACAGTAGCCAACCAGCTGTTGACCAGGGAACCACAAACAGGACATGAGTGTAACAGCCCCCTCCTGCAGATAGTGTACATAGGTTCACTGCCTCCAATACTGTTCCCATGTTCCCCAATAATAGTGTATACAGGCTTAGTGCCTCTAAAACTGGAGGTTGCACTTAGCTAGGTTGACCATATGAAAAGGAGGAAAGAGCTCATGTAACTTTAACAGTTGTAGAGAAAAGGGAATTTCCGCAAGTGTCATTTGTATGCAATTCGTATCTGGTGAAATTCCCTCTTCATTACAACAGTTAAAGTTGCAGGGGCCTTGCCTTCTTTTGTATCTGGTCCCTCTAGTATAGTGCCTGCAACTTTAACTGTTGTGATGAAGAGGGAATTTCACCAGGAACTAACTGCATACAAATGACACTGGCTGAAATTCCCTTTTCTCTACAACTCTTAAAGTTACATGAGCCCTGTCCTCCTTTTCATATGGTCAGCCAGACTTAGCCATCAGGACTAGTAGCCATTAATAGCCTTCTTCTCTAGGAATTTATCCAACCCCCTTTTAAAGCCACCCAAAGTGGTGGCCATCACATCTTGTGGTAGTGAATTCCAGAGTTTTAACTATGCACTATGCACAATATTCTAAGTGTGGTTGCACCATAGATTTGTATAACGGCAGTATGATACTGGCAATTTTATTCTCAATTCCTTTTCTAATAATGCCTAACGTGGAGTTCGCTTTCTTTACAGCAGCCGCACAATGGGTTGACATTTTCATCAAGCTGTCCACCACAACCCCAAGATCTCTTTCTTGATCGGTCACCACCAGCTCAGATCCCATCCAGTTATACGTGAAGTTGTGGGTTTTTTGCCCCAGTGTGCATACTTCAGCTCACAGCAGTCTAGCTTTAAAAATGAAGTAATAGCATTCTTTCAACTGAATGACAGTTATTAGATGTTAAAGATCGCTAATCCATAAGAAACTTCCAGATGTTTTCTACTGGCCTTTCACAATAACTCGCATCAGACAATGGGGTGAATGTTCTCCTGTCTTAATGTCGAACACAGAGTAGGAGTTTGTGCCTGGCTTCTAAACCGAACATTCACATTTGCAGTGGACTTGTTCTTTTACTTTGTTTTCTTTTTAAAAATCAAATCTTATTCAGGGAGTATGGTCTATGTTTGACAGAGTCTGGATATTGTTGTGATGAAGAGGGAATTTCACCAGGAACTAATTGCATACAAATGACACTGGCTGAAATTCCCTTTTCTCTACAACTGTTAAAGTTATATGAGCCCTGTCCTCCTTTTCATATGGTCAGCCTACTATAACCATCAGGACTAGTAGCCAATGATAGCTTTATTCTCAGCTTCCCCCATTCTAAATGCAGGAATGGAAGCAGAGAAGAAGCTCCTTGCACGGAGCCTTGAATTATGCTATTTTCAAATCTGTCTTATTGAGTGTTTTTCAAAAATTCATCCATCACACAAACTACCTAAAGATCATAGGTTAGAAAGCAGAATGTCAGGTATTTATTTGAAGAGAGAGACAGGGCAATGTCTGCAGCATTTTCAGAGTTTTCTAGAAACTGGGAGTTGAAGTGGGAAAGAAGCCAAGATAACAAGGTGCGAGGAGGAGATTTGGTAAAGCAATCTTTGGTTCTCGACAGGCGAGATCCTTTTGAAGGACTGCCCTGCTTTAATTCATCTGTAATCGCAACTTGAGTCCGGATGAGCCTAAAATGACCCTGGGTTTACTTCAAGTCCTTCAAAGAATTTCGTCTTTTCCCCCCAAAGCTGGAATCACCAACTTGCCATCAAATGCAAAAATAAAATAAAAATACAACTAAAAAGGGGAATTCTGAATGCTAAGTAGGACATACAAACATTTCAAACATCAGCCCATATTAGCTTGATTGGTCACAACCATAACTACAATTACAAATAAACTAAAGCACTCCCCAAATGAGTGCCCCTCCAATTATTGATTATTATTTTTTAAAAAATCTCCAGACTTTGGATTTTCTTGTTCAGTGAATTCTCTAAAGGAGCAGTGGGTAACTTTGTGAGGTCTGCACATCAATTTCCAGCCTCTGGACTTGCCAGGGGTTGCACTTCTATGGCCACACTGCTTGCATTAAATATATACTGTGTATACACACACGGCTTGCCACCAAAGTCCAGCAGCAAACTGTTACTAAGACTCACAAGGGCCATATTGAGCTTGAAAACAAGCAAGATTTGGCACTTTTGAGTACCTGTAGCAGTTAACTGCTTTTATTTTTTGCCTTCTCACTGCGAAATTTAAGCAGTGGGGCAAAAAGGGGTGGTGGGGGCCACTCTCAAGGCTGTAGGGGGGCACATGTTGCCTACCTCTGCTCTAAAGCCTTGGAACTGAATGGCTGTGTTTTTCTAATGGGGAATCAACAAAGAAAGGTGCATGCAGTTGGTCAAGTACAGCCTCAATTTCCAATTGAAAAGAATAAGCCACAGAGTTCTGCTGGTGGCAGGGACCTCTCTTTCTGTGGCTGGCAGTGGATATGGAGGCTGCATAAACATGGGCAGGTAGCTACTATTCCTTAAAGTGGGAATGCTGCAGATCAGAAGTGATCAGAGGAGGCACATAACAAAAGAACTCCTGGCAGAAATTTAAAATGCCCACTTACAGCTGAAGGAGGGCTGGAAGCAATATGGTCTGACTTCTTTCAAGGAAAGTTTTCAATTGATTACCAATGACTCCATACTCATGTTAGGCTGCAAATCAGAGGTAGTATTTTAAAAAAACTAGTGGCTCTGTCCACACTTGAACACCTTTTATTTCTGGAGTATCACTGCGTTCCCCCTTTGAAACAACAACACCTTAGACAAATAAAACAGCTTTTTCCCCCCATGGGTGGGTTGTGGTTCAAATATGTGATGCACCCACGTGTAGTCTGGAGTATCACTTCACACACACACACACACACACAGAGTTTTTGCTCTCTCTTCCCATGGCAATAAATATGGCACTGTATCCCCTGCATTAGTGCTGACTCTGTGCCACAGAGCAATGTTTAGAGTGGGAGGGACATGAGAAATAGGTGATGGATTTTAGGTCACCTGGGCTGTTTCTGCTCTGGTGACCACTTATGCATCGTACTGATCAAGAGTAAAAATAGCAGTTCACCTGTCCAAACACAGCAATCTCTCATGCAGTGACAGAACCAGAAACGGGGACAAAAAGCCCCAAACCAGGTCATAATACCGGAATAAAAAGGCAGAAATTGTGGGAAAACTACAGGTTGCCATTTGCATTGTGTAGCTTGCAAGTGAGTGAGACAGTCAAATAATGGGATGCGTTGGGGTGGGGTGGGTGGGAATGGCAGTGTAGACAGCAGCAAGGTCTGTTGGTTTTAGGGTGACCAGATACAAAAGAGGACAGGGCTCCCACAGCTTTAACTGTTGCATAGAATAGGGAATAGGGAATGTATTTGTATGCATGCAGCACCTGGTGAATATTCCCTCTTCATCACAATAGTTAAAGCTGATGGAGCCCTGCCCTCTTGACTAGAAACAAAAGAGGGCAGGGCACCTGCAGCTTTAACTATTGTAATGAAGAGGAAATTTCACCAGGTGCTGCATGCATACAAATGGCACCTGCTGAAATTCCCTTTTCTATACAGATACAGGAGCCCTGTCCTCCTTTCCATATGGTCACCCTAGTTGATATGTCACAGGTATAATAAGGCATACCTTGTTTATATATCACAGGTGTAATCAGGTACAATCAAAACCACCACAGTAGTTATTAGTAATAGGTAATCTGTAGGAGAACATGATTATATACCACAGAATACTAAAACGCTACCAAAACACACACGCAGAAGTAATGGTACGCAATTTCACAACACATACCATAGGATTAAATTACTAAAAAGAATTATAATCCTACTGTCGTCATTCCCAAACATGTGGATTTGGCCATATACGAGGAACTCAAGACTTGTTTGTTAGTAATATGCTTTCTCAAGGACAGTTGAGGGCCTCCACTATATTCAGCAGAATGAAGGGATAAAACCTTTCCTGGCTGTTCCACTGCAATTGGGAGATGGTATGTTTCACCGTTCCCCCTTTTAAAAAACAACACCTTAGACAAATAAAACAGCTTTTTCCCCCCCATGGGTGGGTTGTGGTTCAAATATGTGATGCACCCACCTGTAGTCTGAAAAACTATTTCTTGGTTCTGCTGACTGTGTAAACTGGCTCTCAGACACAACGCTCACAAAACTGCTTCTTAAAATGTAATCTCACAAGCATGTATGCATGAAAGACTTAGAGCTACTACAGACGGGGACATCACGTTCCCTTACTATCGCTCTGGTTCCTGTAATTACATGAGGAAGAGAGCAGGAAGAGAGCAGTGACCATGTGGCTTGTACCGCTCAATGTAGTTGAATGGGACAGCACCCTCTAGTGGGCATTTTATAGCGCAACTTTGCCTGCCTGCACATGGCAAGAAAACCCGACAAATGCCGATATATCTCAGAAAAGTTGGGTTTTCTTAGTTTTATTTTTTAGCGCTAAAACCAGAAAATGGAGCGGGAGATGCACAGGAGGCTGACGTCCTCGTCAGAACGACCCACAAACATCTGTGAGTGGCCCGTAACAAGTGTGCTATAAAACGCTCGTTTAAAGAAGCTCTTAAACTAAAAACAGTAAGAATTCTTTTTTAAAAAAACTGCCTGGTGGCCAATTTGTTGTCCCGGAATTGATTCTTGGGCAATAAAGCTACATGGCTCTACCTTGCTACATCTGCCTATTGTCCATCCTACACATAGAGAGACAAATGAACTGGAACAAAAGAACCACATTAAAGTTCAAATGGATGACACAAACGGAGTCGCGATTACTCCGCTTCTCTCTCTCCTTACTGGGAATTTCATCTTTGTCTTTTGCCTCTGTCTCAGGCTTCCCCTCCTCGTTGCACTCGGTTTTTCTTTTGTGTTTACATTTGTTTTCTTTACCATCCTTCTTCCTCTGGCTGTCAGTCTTGTCCTCTCCCTTGTCAGGCTCAGCAGCTGTGCCTTTTCTCATCTCTTCTTCTTCAGCCTTTATGTCGACACTGCCTTCATTCTCTGATCCTTTGTCTAGGTTAATCGAAAGTCACGTTACTTCAAAGGCAACAATAGTTTTCAGCATCATCACATGGGGGAAATCGCGTTTCCTTACAATCACTTCTCCGCCCCCACTTTTGTCCTTCATTACTTCCTTTTTCTTCGCGGAGAGGAAGGAGGAAGTAAACAAAGGCCACATGGCCCATTCAGGGGCCATTTTTTATCGCACGGCTTTTCCTGCACACAGTAGGAGATTGTGACACATTCCATTTTTTTTTGGTTAAAAAGTCGATTAACGGAGGTCTATTTTGCGATGGAAAAATGAGTGGAAGGCGCACGGGAGGCAGACGATGTCATCTAAAGGACACACAAACATCCGTAAGTGGGCAGTAGTGAGCGTGCGATAAAACGCTGATCTGATAATGCTGTAAATCTAAAGATAACCATTCCTTAACTGTTGCAAAAGGGAACTTTTGTCTTGAGCACCTTAAAGACCAGCTTTCCTGAAGAGAAGATGAGCTTTTCATAGACCACAATCCACTCTGGAAAATGTTGAGATGGTGCTATATGGCATGCATGTAGGGCAATGGTTTTAATTTTTGTATATTGTTTTTAATTGTTTTAATCCTATGTAAACCACCCAGAGAGCTTCGGCTATGGGGCGGTATACAAATATAATAAATAAATAAATAAATAAATAAATAAATCATATTAGCTGCATCTTGATTTGGGTTTCATCAAGCAGCTCTTATCTTTAAAGGCTGATGTAAACAAGATATGGGGATGAAGGGAGAAGTTCTGAAGTTTACGATTCTTGGAAATAGGCACCTACCTTCTGCCTCGCTGAGATAATATTGTATTTCCCCTCTCGCCAGAAGAAACCACTATGAGCCCCTGCTTGTCTACAAGAAACAGTGTATGTGTGTGTGTTTAAAAAAAGATAATGGCAGTGGGGAGTTACAATCTCTTAGAAAATAGGAAAATATTTGGGACATAATAGGAGTTAATTTAAGCAGCAACGTTTCATGAGAGGCAGCTTGGCAGCGGTGGATTGGGAGAGGCTAGACCAGCAGAAAACATGGTTGGCTGGATACTGGCCTTCCTGGAACTTTAAAAGAAACTATTTGGATTATTTCTCAATGTTTATAGGGTAGGGGTGGGCAGATGTTGTTGGACAGCATAGCCAATGACGAGAGAAGGCCACACATTCCCCCATCCCTGCGATATAGTTTATTCCACACATCTGGAAGGCCACACATTCCCGCATCCCTGCTATATAGTTTAAATATCTTCTTATCTAGAGGATTAGGGTTTGTAAACAAAGCTGAGAGGAAGTATTGTTCCCAAATCCCAATGAGTAAGGCTTGGATGACAACACTGAACTATGTGTGGTATTTTCACTACAAAGTTGTTTCCTGTTTGGCTATGCATTGTATCCATGGCATACTTACTGCCTCAGCAATCAGGGTGTGTTTAGCATGCTTGCGATTTTAAATTCTGGCTTCGTTAGCTTGTCACTACAAGTGATGGGATGAAGTGGTTTTTCCTCATGTCATATTGAACCAATGGCACATTTTGCCTTTTCATATTTCGCTTCACTGTGTTTGTAGCCATGGTCCCAAAAGTGAGACACATTTGAGCTGCCCCCTGTTTCTGTTAAATACACCATTCCTGTCCTGGTCTCTCTTTATCCTTTCTTCATACCTCAGATGGTGGGGAAAGAAGCAAGCCCGAATGCCTGTCTCCAGTCAGTAAGCATTGAGAAAGCTCCTCCTCCACAGGGCATCTTTGATTGGTTGTTGGGAGGGATCTCCAGCATTTGTCAGAGTCCCTTCCTGCTTCCTAACAGATTGGTAACAATTTTTAGAAGGGTGGCTGTGTGTCTTGTGGCACACTGAAGACTAACAAATGTATTATGGAATATATGTTTTTGTGGATCAGAGTCGTGGACTAGAGATCAGTGCTTGCTCTTTGCAGTCATGCCACTTATCTGTCAGCTGTGGGAGGAGGGGGCACTTGAAGCGATTCAGGTTTAAGGAGCTCTTTACCAATGTCAGCCCATATGTTGAAAAGCCAACCGAGCCAGTAAAACACTGACCAGAAACAGAATGGATGAAGGGATCCTCAACGCGGTGCCTGTGGGCATCTCCTACAGTGCTCACAAAGCTTTCCCTCACCCGGCCCACTTAAGCAAAAACGTTTTACGAAAAGCCCTGGAAAGCATTCAGGCGGTCTCCTTTCTCGCCCTTTCTAGCTTCTAACCTTGCTCATTTTGTCCCCTGTACCCCTTTTGCCTTGCTATTTCTCTCCCTCCTACCACACCACCTCCTTTGCTCACTTTTGACCAGCCAGTTTCCCACGGCAGCCATTAAGTGTCTAGCCACATCCACCATGGGAGCCATTTTGCGGCAGCACCCACAGCAACTTCTCAAATTCCTAAATGCGCCCATTGGTCCAAAAAGGTTGGAGACCCCAATTGTATTGGAACATTGCCCAGGATGTTAATAGTAATAACTAAGCCAGAACAAAAGGACCCCAAAAGTCCTACATAGAATAGTTCTCTGAAGAAATATAGAAATGACAACACATTCCAGAATTGTTGTCGAATGATTAGAGGTCACTCACCTAAGAGAATCAGAACTGCATTGACTTTATTCAGTGTATATGAGCGCATTTATTATTGCAAATTTCAGACAGCCTGATGTGCAAGTATATTTTGAAACAATTTATCATTGCACTTTGATTTACATTAGCCTTGTAATTTACTTTTTGGAATCCTTTTGTTCTGGCTTGAGATTTCTGTTGAGAGTTCCCCTCCCCTCGTCTTCTTTAATAGTAATAAGGCACACATCCTCTCGATCTTTCGGAACTCCTCTCACAGTGTCCGGGGAGGGTGGGGGAAGCTATACTTCCAGCTGAGAATCCAACAAAATGTAAATCCCCTTCCATGGGAACAATGTCGCTGCGTCTTTCGCTCTGACCCGACCCATGTGTCAAGATGGGGAGGGTGCTGCTGGTGGGAGAGGTTTCAGAGTGTGTACGGAGGGGATTAGCCCCCTACTGGCCCAGAAGTACCTTCATCTGTTGAGAACCAGATGCAAACAGCCTGTGGGGGGCTGAGGGAGGATTATGGCAGGGATGACGAGCAGAATGGCTATGCAAAGGACAGATTCTCTCCTGCCCTCTCTTGTGGCATAGCGACCAGTTGTGACTGTGGTTTTGTGGGTTCTGCATAAACAGAGCCCCAAAGAGCAGCTCGCTTATGCGTCTATGCCAGACAGTGGAACCACCAAAGTGATTCTGTGTCTTTGATCATACAATGGAGCTGGCTGGCCAACTGGAGATTGCTCTGAATGAAAATCCATTGTCAAGTTTGGCATCCATTCAGACCAGGCCGGTTCACACAGTCTAGAGCTCAGAGACCCAATTTTGTGGGAAGAATGATGTCATGCAGGGGTGCAGGAATTCAGGATGGGGGGGTCAAATCCAGGTGGCCAGCCCCCTCCCCAGGTCCACCCCCTTTCTCTCCACCATTGATTATTTGGTGGGTTCCTGGCTTTTGTACAATTTCCCCCCGTTCCAAAAGGCTAAAATGCTTGTCCTATGGCTTAGGTACAGGGGCAGTAAGAGCTTTCAGTTAAAATATACCCGATTTAAAAAAGACTTTTGGTCAGTCCTTTTGCCTTCAGCTCCACCCTGTTTGCCCCCAAACCCACTAAAATGCAACCCCCCTGCCCCTGAGAGCTTCTCCGAAATGGAATTCGGCTCTTGGGCTGAAAGAGGTTCAAAAATCTCTGGGGCTGCCTATACGGAGGTGGGTTGCTGCCATGATAAGCAAACCCCCACACTTTTGCTGGTTTGGGGTAGTGGCAGCTAATCCTGATGTTGCAGCAAAAGCACGGGGTTTCTGGCAGCCAGGCCCACGCCCTGCCCTTTGCCCGGGCAGACAGCAACCAATCAGGGGTTGCCATCCGCCTGGCCATGCCTCTGCAGTACTTGCCTCGCTCCAGAGAAAAAAGTGGGGTACAACCCCTACTTGTTTTTCTTCGCAGCTTCATGGGAAAGCCCTGGGGTGGCTGTGCAGTGGCTGCAGCATTGCATAATTAACTCAGTGCCACCATGCGCCCATCCTGGGGCTTTCCTTGCAAATAGACAGCCCCTTGACATAATGTGTGACCAGGTGTATCCTTGTCAACAGCTTGAAAACGTACTTTGTCAATCAGAAATCACTGCCTGGAAGCTAACATCAAACATACAATGCACCAGATCACATGTTACATGCTTTGTGCCATTATGAGCACCAGCGGCTGGGGATGCATGTCTTAGGCACATTGCATGGAGGTGCTTTGGAATGTTGGACCAAAACATCTAGCGGAGAGTCCACAGGGCGTCTGGGCTGCTTCAAATCATATGGGATCCTTTTTTAAAAATTAGTTTTTATATATTTAAACTATTTCTAGAGCAAAATATTTTTAAAAGGAAAAGCCCTCCCAGAAACCACTTCCATGCAGGAAAATCAGAGATAAATTGTCACACACCCATTTCATTGCATGTACACATGCTGAAAATCCATGCTCAGCTGGATAGACTTGGGTGACGATCTATAAATAGTTTCCACATTTCCTGGTAGGAAACGCAAAATTGCCTTCAGTGCAGTTCCAGTGGAGTTGCATCTGCTTAACAGAAAGCAACACAACGATGAGCCCTCCCTCATACAAGATTAGCCTCTTCTTTTCACAAGGGGCTCCTAAAGGTGAATTCTGAAGTGTAAAATCAGCAAACATGATGCAAGATAGTTTCGTGGAGATTTAAACTGAGCAAAGTTGGCCTCAGGAACTCAGGAATAAATGCAAAGATACCCCAAACATGCAGGAAACACCTGCCTCTATGGCATCTGGGCCCCAGTTCTTTCAGAATCAGTAGGCAGGGATATACATGTGTCAGATAGGTGGAAGCACGCTGCCTTTCTATTCTACATCAGGCCTGGGAAGTGTGGGGAGGGAAGCATGTTTCATAACTGCTGGGTTGGGCCAGTGAAGCACCTCTTTTGGGACATAAAGGTAGTATCCAATGGAGTGTTGTGCACACTGCCAGCCCCGCCCTCCCCGGTCTGCTCACGCCAAGCCCCGTCAGCCCAGGTCCACACGTGGCCACAATATGGCACTTCCAAGGGTAAGCCCTGACACATGCGAAAATACTGCTTCCTGGAAGGGGCACAACTTCCCTCTTCCAGAGAGCAGCGTTTTTGTGTGACCTGGGGCTTGCCTCTAGAAGCGCTATATCAAAGTCACACACAGACTGGGGCCTGGTGGGGCTGACCATATGTGCACCATCCCTATTGGATACTACCCTCTGTAAAACATGGTTCCATTTATGATTCTTAGGCTGCAGTTCTATGCTACTTACCTGGGAGTGAATCCCATTGAATTCAATGGGGCATGCTTCTGAGTAGACAATTATAGGATTGTTTTATCAATGACTATTAACAGGACTATTGATTTTATGTCAATGTAGGCATGTATTTCATGATTACATTTATACTTATGACCATTGATATGTGTTTTATGATGAGGAATAAAGGTAATATTGTAAAGGAAATTAAAATGGGCATTTGTAGAGAAGATATGGGATGGGGTATATATTGGACATATAGATGTGTTGGTTGTTGTCTGAGTAGGAAGGTAATAGTAGCAATGTAGTTCTCCTGTTAATATCGGGATGTAATGGGATATTAGTATATGTAACACATACCTGATGTTGGTTGGCAAAATGAATAATATATATTATTATTATTATTTTTAAAAGAAAAAAAGTATGGTTCCACTTGGGAGTTGGAGAATGACAGAATGTCTCCAGATACAGAGACATTCCTGATGTGGGGAGTTACTCTGGTGCCAGCCCAGTTAAGATCAGAGTCATGCTCATAACAGCTCTTGTCAGCTATCTCCAGACATATCAGTCAGAGAGACATGATTTGCAGGCTGCCAGTTAATTTCGGCATAATTTAGGAAGATTTCAGACAGAGCCCAGGCTCAATCTCCAACAACACTCTAATAATAGTGGGCCACTCAGAGTTCAAAGCCACCTGCTAAGATTCCCACTGTATGTCTGAGTCTAATCTTTTCAATGGCTCCCAGAATGAATGCCAGAGTGCATTCGCCTCTAAACGGATCAATGGCTCGAAAGTTATTTCTGAACGCCAGTTTTTCCGCATTGCTCACCATCTGCAGTTGTTGTTTTCTCAGCCTTTGGGCGTCCCGACCCAAGCCAGTACGACTGCTGCAAAGGGAAATACCAAGGCCGTGGTATCCCATAGTCTCCTGAAACAAAAACAAGTTGGTGGGGTGCATGAGCATTCTTTGTATTCTGCCATGGGGAAGAACCCATCTATGCAAATCTTACCATGCAATAATTACTTGGTGTTTCATTAGCAGCAAACATTGCTGCACATTAGAAGTTTGAACAAAGCACAGCCACCCACCATAGGGCTCACAGACCAGCTTCGGTTTCCTCAAGATTATTATTTTTTTTCCCCTCTCTCCATCAGAGCAGGGAGAAAAGAAGACACACATTCCATGTGGCACCAGATGACTTTTTGTTTTCAAAACTGAAACTCAATTTAATTAAGGAATTAAGCTATGCCCAGCCTGGGGAGGGGTTGAATCTTTAATAAGGAGGCAGCAAATGCCAGAAAGTGTCTGCCTAGGGCAGGATTTGAAATGAGGATTTCCCAGCTCTCATTCTTAGCCACTACACAAACCTTTCTCCAAGCTGCTGCCTTCCAGATGTGTTGGAATTGCAACACCCATCATCCCCAACCAGCATGGCCAAATGTGTGGCCAACATCAGAAATGGCAATGCTGGCTGGGGGTGGTGGGTGTTGCAATTCTAGCACACCTTGACGGCACCAGATTGGGGAAAGCTGCAATACACCATTACAGTAGTGTCTAGGTTCCTACAGGCAAATCTTCACTTCAGGTTACCCCCCCCAAAATCCCAGAGATTAACAGGTCACTGCGTATGAAACACTCTAGGCTGCTTTAAATGGGACACTCGCTCTCCTTTTCTGAAATGTTAGTGGCCTTTGGGGGCTACAGGCTTCTCCACACAGGGCTTTTATCCTGCTATTGAGCTTGGTTACTCATGGAAGTTTGAGGGTCCTTTACACGATGTTGTCACCCTCCAGGATCTCTCCTGTGCTTTGTGACTATTTCCATGGCTTTATTTGTAATGGGATTAATGGGCTATTTTTTTTAAAAAAAATAACAGCAGTTTGAATAATATATAATAAAACATATGGAACTTGCAGATAAAGGAACTCCCTGGAAAACAAACTAACAGGGGAAGTGCGTTTAAATGGCCCAACTTAATCCTTCAAAGAATCTGGAAGTAGAAGCCTCAGTAAAATTGTGGGAGAAAAAGCCAGATGTGGAAAAGCCCTATGTCTCCCATGGGGCACCGAGCCTTTCATTCTAACCTGTTGCATAGATATGCACCAGAGTGGGTTTGGGGGGCAGAGCTTCCTTCTTCCATCCCCCCTTCCACTGCTTCCACCACCAGCCAAGACAGGAAAGGGAAGTGGATATTTGGAGACCGGGGGAACAGAGGGGAGGGTGTTTGGAGAGCAAGACGTCTTCTCCAGCTCCAGTTTTAATTCAGGGACTTGTAAACCTCACCTCTTTCAGGCTAACATCATGAGCCCTAAAGCTCATATCCAGACCAGCATCTCTACTACCAATTTCTCTACTACCCTTTTTCATCTCTTTACAGGCTAACCAGGCAAAGGAGAAGCCATGGTCTTGCCATGGTCAGATATAACGTTTCTTGAGCTGGAACAGATTGCAATTCTTTTAACGCGAGCTTCCCTCATTTCTTGCAACCCAGAAACAGCCCAGTGATAAGCAGCATTGATTCTGGAAAACTGTCTACGCTGAAAGTCAATGGTAAGGTGTGAGCTTTCGCTCGACAGATAAGATCTTTTGCGGCGCGTTGTTTTCGCTTTTCAACACCTACAGTATGTGGCTGGACAAGTTTCTTGATCGGCAGGGAAATCCTTCAAAGAGACATATTGATTGGTATATAAAATAATGCGTGCAGCCAGCTTTATGCTCTTTTGCATAATAGCAAAAGGGGAACACACAACAGGTGATATGCCCCTGGCAGTTGCAGAGGGGTCACCTCATCACTCTTACGTGGCTGCTGGGAGTCAGGCAGGCTCTGCCCCTTCCTGCTACTGACACTGCTGTGCAATACATCTCCTATATGACTCTCACATGGTACGACAGCAATCCTTCGGCAGGTGGGTGGCAGAGTGGGAAGGAAGGTGGCTGCCAGTTGAACCCACCTTCATGTTTCAAGTCCTGTCAAAGGCAGCAATCCAGAATCAGAGGAAGTATGCCTATGTACACCAGTTGCTGGGGGATATGGGTGGGAGGGTGCTGTTGCACCATGTCCTGCTTGTGGGTCCCTGGTTGATAGCTGGTTGACCACTGTGTGAACAGAGTAGATGGACCTTTGGCCTGATCCAGCAAGCATGGCTCTTCTTACATTCTAACGTGCCTATTTCAAATAGCTGTACTAAGGCTGCTGCTGTGAGATTTATACAGTTGAGTGGGGCATAATTTATGATTCTTTAATTCTACTCCTAATGCTAATTCTCTGGTCTGTCTCATCTGAATTGTACAGCAGGCTGCCCAAATCATACTGTCTGTTGGATCCAAATTATCACACCCAAGTGTTGCCTTAAAAAGAAGGTTCCTCCTCCTGCCGTTGGCAAGAAAAATGAATAATTTGCCTTATTTGGCAATTTGCAAATGGTGGCCTGAGACTTCCATTAAGCTTTTGGTAGCAGCTGACACCGAGTTATAACTCTTGAGTTTGCAATCAGCCTTTTTAAAAAAAATATTCAGTCGCATTTCTAATCAAAGGTATTTCATCTCCCAGAAAAGAATGTAATGTACGTTGGCTTGGAACCAAAACTGCCATTGGGCAACAGGGAGGGATTCCCAATTGTTTTCCAGTTCCCTCTTCCTGCTGCAGCCTCCAATGCTACATCCTATGTAATTCCAGAGTGTTCCCTGCTTTCAGGAGCAGCTTTCCAGGAGAGTAGAAAGATCTTCAGCAGGAATGGGAGGCAAAAAGCCTCATTCTATGGACAGAGGTTAGGATCTTAGTCTAATACATTAAAATAACATTAGGAATGTAAATAGACATTTCCTTTTGGTCTCACTTATTTATTCACCTATGTACAAAAACAAGAAAATAGTTTAAACTGGATGCAGAGAAAATATTAAATGTGAGAAACAGGAATGTTACTGAAAATAACCAAATTGATTTCTCTTATTTAGGCACAATCCAGAGTTTTACTGCATAATTAGGCTGCAATCCTATACATACTTACTTAGAAGTAAACTCAATTGAACTCAATGAGGCTTACTTCTGAGTAAACATTCTTAGGACTAGGCTATTAAATACTTAGATTACGTTGATTTTGATGGGATTTCATCCTGAATAGTTGGCATCGGCATTTTCCTGTGGGCTATAAAATATCCTGGAACTGTTGGGTTTTATTTGTTTTTAATGCTTGATTATGGAAGTCCTAACTGTAAATGTAAAGATTGCTGTACTAAATAGGATCCAGTATATTTTAATCCCATTTATCCTCCATTTCTGTTAAATCAGTGAAGACAGGATTTCACCCTTCAATAGTGCCTGTACGGCCACCTCCATCTAAACTGGGCAGAACAGAGAAAAAGCCATACCTGGGAAGACATTATCCAAGTACCAAGCAAGCAATCCATAGATGAAAGCATCAAAAAACATCATCTCTATAGAGAGCAAGAAACTGTATTGATCGCCTTCCAGCGGACTAATCCAGATGTTGTCCCACTGTAGCCCAAGTCCTTGCTCTTCATAGCGTGACAAGTATTCTGTACCAAACCCAAAAGCCACAGGTGAAAGCAAGCTCTAGAAGAGAAAGGCAATGAGTTCAGTAGGGGGAATACCAAAGTATCTTGATGGGAAAAAATGTCTTAGCAATGAACATATAGGAAAATGCATTTCAAACTAGTGGATGGATTTCCCTGGTTAGTCTTTCCTGGATTTAGTGATGCCCCATGTTTTATTCCACCCAGTTTTCTTTGAAAATTTCTACAATCAAATTTCAGAATTTGAGCAAGTATAGTTATTCTCATTTCCAATATTTTCCCCTTCCAGATAAATCATGCATATTAGCAACTGTGTGCATTAAAACATGCCTTTTTTTAAGTTAACGGAAAGCATAGCAATTCAGTGTAGATTTGTTTACCATCCTTGGAAACTCCATGCTGAAAAATACAGGTAGGGCAGCCTTTTCAAACCTGGGACTCTCCAGTTTGTTTGGACTACAACTCCCTTCCGCCCCAGCCAGTATTGCCAATAGCCAGGAATCTTGGGAATGGTCGTTCAAAATATCTAGAGTGTACCAACTGAGGAAGGCTGAGGTAGGGGGAACAGATTGCCAGGTCAGCTGTGCAATTAATGCAAAGAAAGGCCAGGTCTTTTCACTTCATCCAGGAAAGATAATCTGCCTCTGTGAGAATCCAAAAGCTGGCTATTCAGCTTCAGCAAAACCCACTTACAGTCAATGTGATTTGCAAATTGGTATACTTGTGCATTTAATAAATAAATAAATAAATAAATGCTCAAATGTAAGATATGAGGGAAGACACTGGCTGAATTCGGACAACACGATAGTCAATGGTGGGGAAATAATCAACTTTACAGTTGTTCATCTAGGGGGTACTCCCCACACAACATGGTAATAAATAATCAACTGTGGTGTGGATTAGGATCAACACTGAGTTGACTATGGCAGCATTCGGATGACACGATAGTCATTACAACTGACGATTGTCCCCCCCCCACTCAGTTGCTTATTGTGTCGTCCGAATCCAGCCACTCTGTGTGTGTGTGTGTAAATAAACAATCTAACCGTTTTCCTTTTATTTCACACCCACCCACCCATGTTTCTATGAAACCACATTCAAAGCAGCTAACAAAAAATTCTATTACATTTCCCCCACCCTGTCCTCTGGGTAAGTCCAGCATATCATTCAGTAATAACAATCTCTTGTCTTCAAATAGCTCATGTGCTCAGTATTACATTTGGATGGCTTAAGGAGAAAAGGCTCAGTTCGGACGACACGATAATGAACGGAGGGGGTAAGAGCCAACCGTCAGTTGTGTTGCTTATTGTGTCGTGTGGCAGGCAACATACAACGCACACACAAGTGACGGTACGCTATTTCGGGCAATTAACCAATGGAGAAAAACAACGGGCTGCTCAGTTATTTATCCCAAAATCTGTTGCTTAGAGTGTCGTGTGTCGGGAACACCCCTCTCTCTGTGTACTATTCCACTCGGTCATAGAGTTCGCTGGCAGGAGCAACCGGAAAAAAACCCCGGTTGCTCCTATACAGCCGGCAAAACTTGCAGTGCATGATGGGATACGGCTGGAGGAATGAGGGAGGGGGGAGGGAGAAGACGCAGCAGCCCAGAAGGACGCCGGGACTTTCAGCCGCGCAACGGGTGGAGGGGCAACATGTTGTGTGGCGCGCACTGGTAAAATAACGCATGGTGAGTGTGTTATTAACCACACACCCAAAGAAAGGTTAACTAAAAACAATACATTCTATCCATTCCCTAACATTTCTTGTTCTCATTATTTTCCTTATCCCCAAATATGGCTTTCGATACAAACTAGTTCTAATTCTGTTCATGCACATTGCAATCATGTGCTTGATAGAGCAGGCTGAAATCCTACACTCATTTACCATGAAGTAAGCCCCACTGAACACAGTGAGACTTACTTCTGAGTAAACATGCATAGGATAGCACTGTAGATAAAGGCTCTGTTCAATTACAATTTGTTAAGGTATTTGATGATATTTGCCTCTTCCAGACCTGGGGCAAAATTTCTCAGAAAGCACTTTTCTGAGAACTTTTTTTGGGTCCTCCCTCCCCAAAATGGGGGATAATTCTTCTCCTCCACTGGAAAATACTCAGTGATATCTCTCCCCTCAACCTCAATTTCACCACCCACAAATTGGGTAGAGAATTTTTGGACGCACTTTCATCCGGTCCTATTAAAAATTCAGTTGAACAGAACCTCCAGCTAATCTATCAGGTGCTTTAATTAACAGCAATGTTGGTATAATTGCGCTACAATCACATGAACAAATAAAAGGGAAAGAATTGTGAAAATATTATATTTTGCAGACACAGCATTCCTGTCCTCTTCCCACTCCCTACCCCAGTGCCTTGGGGCTATTTCTTGTGCAAAAATGATAAAATATAAAGGACAGTATCCAATACTGCTGCTGTGCTTCCACTTGTTCCATTATGCTCACTGGACATGGACAGTAATAACAGTTCTGTACTGTTAGGCCTGATATATCCACAGCTCGCTTTTGCAAGTTCCATGGCCTGCCCCATTCCAGGAAAGAATGTGTCACTCATTTAAGATTGAGTCAGGACCTGCAAGCTTCCTAGCAGAGGGTTCCATTACTGCGTGGGCACCATTGGCTAACCCAAATAATGCAAAATATAAAAAATTCTACACATTTGCTTAATTGTATTCAGGTTACATTATTTAGCTTTTTGTGGCACAGAGTGCGTTGCTCAGGTGCAGAAGTATTATTCTTTTTAGAGCAGGGAGTAACATGTATCTCTGATTATAATTTGGTATCAAATAAGGTTATGCTAAATGGCCCACCTATCAGGGATAATGTAGCAGAGGATTTCCTGCATCGGAAGGGGGTTGGACTACATGACCTTGCAGGTTCCTTCATGATTATATGAATATTACAAGGAAGAGAAGAACTGTGCTATCAGCTGCTCACATGCAAAGATGAAAAATTTAGAATTCTGTGAGCACATGATAAAATGTTGAAAATTTATTTATTTATTTATTTATTACATTAATATCAAGCCTTTTTTCTTCCTCAAGGAACCCAAGGCAGCATACATAATCCTCCTCCTCTCCATTTTATCCTCACAACAACAACCCTGTGAGGTAGGTTGGGCTAAGAGTCTGTGACTGGCCCAAAGTCACCCAGTGAGTTTTATGGACAAACGAGGACTAGAACCCAGATCACCCAGCTCCCAGTCCAACAGTCTAACCACTACCCCACATTGGCTCATTTATAAATTAACATGCTTGGAACAAGCCTTAAGCTATAGCCCGAGAGCGAAAGAGAATGAGCTTTTCTATACAAGCCTGTTAATTGGCTGTTAATCCTCTGTTTCAATTTATGGTTTCCTTTCCTGGTTTTCTGCTATATAACCTCTAGGTGGCAATGTGGTATAGCAGGATAATGCAAATACACATGAGGAAATCACACTTTATTTCACTTTCTCAATTAAATGCTGCATTTTCCCTGCTCTAAAATAATTCGCCCAAAGTGCTGGTTAGACACAGAAATGAAACTGAAGGGTCACATCATCTTCTAAAGAACCTGTAAACAACTGTGAGTAGGGAACGAGAAGTGCATGATAAATATTTCATGTAGAAATACCCAAAGAGACAGAGAGAGAGAGGGAGAGGGAGAGGGGGGGGAGGGGGGAGGGAGAAGAAGAGGAAAACGTGTTCTTACTGCCATAATCTTTAGCTTAACAGTCAGACGGTCTTGCCAGGCAAAGCAGACGATGTGGGGCAGGTAGAGGGTAAAGTAGATGACTCCACTGCAGGCAGCTGCCAGATTAGCCTTGGAGAAAAAAGTGCTGAGCAAGAAGCATTGCATGATGGTGGCAATGGTGAAGGTCAACAGGAACCAGAACAGGAGGTGGGGACTGCTGTAATGAAGCACTTTGCCATACTGTATTGAAAGGAAGGAATGGAAGGAGAAGGTCCAGTTAATCATGTAAGGTATGCTGTAGATTAGAACTCTTCTTTAGGAGGCACCTACTTATTCATTGTTACTCACTAACTCTACTTTGGCATTTATGTCATGGTTAATTGAGTACTTTATCAAAAAGGGATGGGACAACACAATCAGGCCAGTAGATCTAACTCCCTTTCTCTAGAACAGACATCCCATCAGACCCTGCCAGCATGGCCAATAGTTAGGGGACCAACCTTCAGAGGGAAATCCAGATCCAAAAATTGGTAAGGAAATGTTTTGTGACAGACATGGACAGATAAGGTGATTTTTACTTTGGAACAACTGGTAGGTGCCAATGATGAGTTCTTGCCATTTCCTATCCTGCATGCCAAATATGACTTGCCAACTATGGCTGAATGGCAATACTTGCAATTGCAGCATTTGTTAGTATCTAGGTTTGGCATGGCCGGTTTTACAGCATCAGAGTCTCCATCATTATTAGAAGCACTTATTGAGGCTGGTCAAGCAAAGTGACCCACGATCCACATTGAGTCAGTAACATACAGCGTCAATAGTGCAGCTGCTACTCTGCCTAAGCTAAACCATTCAAATGGATTTAGATACTTCTTATCAACAATGTTGGATTGATATAATTACTCTTGTGTAAGGAAGAATGTTGCAGCACAGTGGCAGTAACAAAAATGCACAGTATACACAACCTATTGCTACTGGTGTTATGACAGTGCTGGTATCAAGTCCTTTAGGGAACAGCCAACCATCAGCATCTTCGATTTTATCTCCAGTGGTCCACCACCAGCTGGAATCTGGCAGTTTGCCAGTGAACAAGATGGAGCTCCAGCTACCCAAACATACTCTTCTAAAGGAGCAGCGGGAGTCGTTCTTTTTAACAGCAGTAGTATTTGCTAATGTATATATGCAAAGTGTAGGGCATTAACCGATTAGAGAGGAAAATATATATACTAGCTGTAGAAGTCTGAACCCTAAGTAGGAAGTCCAGGGGTAAAAGGTCAGACATAACACCACAACTATTGCTGGATTCAAACAAACTAAGAGCCAAAACAGACATAACCAAATCTGTATCTAATGGCAACCTAGAAAACTGTTGTTTAGAAATATTTGTTTCTTAGTGAGTGCAAAGACTCCAGCCTTCAGGGTCATCTTTATCAGGAAGGGCTTTGTCTTTGTTTTGAGACACCGTGAATCACACAACAATCAAAAGAACACTGTATCCTTACAATAGACAAATGTTAAAAGGAAGCAGGACAGCAAATAAAGACTTTGGCTTGCCTTCCACAACCAGATGCCCTTCAGATGTGTTGGATTAAAGCGGCCACTACTCCCATCCAGTGCAATGGCTACTGGATAGGGATGATGGGAGTTGTAGTCCAACACATCTGGAGAGCACCCAGTTGGGGAAGGCTGTGAAATATGTAAAAATCTATGATTATGTCCATACCAGAAAGAGAGAAAGAAACCAAGAGGGTTAAAGAAACCCAGGATAAAGAAATGGAACAAAAAAGCCAAAACAATGGGTATACAAAGGTGTTTTAATACTGTTGAGTTGTTCCCAATATTATGGATAGTTCCCATTTGATTTCAGTGTTGCCTTTGTCAGGGGTAATCTCCTATGCGTTATTACTCAGACACAGATATGTTACTTTCCACCAACCCAATTGGGCAGGAAGCGCTGTGTGTCAAAGTGAAGTTCTAATTTCAAATATGTTGGAAACTGTCTGGTAACACTGAGAACTACTTAACAATATTACACCTCATTTTGTGCATCCACCAGCTTGGCTTTTTTGTTCTATGTCACCAGCATAAAGATCTGGTATGACTGAAGGACACTATATATAATAAAATATTCAGCTGGATTGTGAATGGTTCAGCGCTTATCTGTGATAATTGTATTATGTTTGTACAGAGGCTTAAAATTTGTGTTAGCCTATCTGAGAACTGGGATTCTACACTTCTTCCCCAATTTGCCAATCAGTGATAATATGGATGTTTAATAAATAATGCTTAGCATTTCTATAATTTCTTTACAGCAGGGGTAGGAACGTTTTGGCCAACCAGATGTTGTTGAATTGCAACTCCCATCAACTCTAACCAGCATAGACAATGGTGAGGGCTGATGGGCATTGCAATCCAACAACATCTGTGGACAGCCACCAGTTGTCATGTTTGCTTTAGAACATTCAAAGTGCTCCACAGACATCAGGTTGCATCCAATACTAGTTTAACTTAAGTTAGGGTGACCAGATAAAATCCAGGTCAGGGCTCATGTAACTTTAACAGTTGTAGAGAAAAGGGAATTTCAGCCAGTGTCATTTGTATGCAAATAGTTCCTGGTGAAATTCCCTCTTCATCACAACAGTTAAAGTTGCAGGGGCCCTGCCTTCTTTTGTATATGGTCACTCTAGAATAGTGCCTGCACCTTTAACTGTTGTGATGAAGAGGGAATTTCACCAGGAACTAATTCACCCTAACTTAAGTCCCAGTCATTTCAATGGGGCTATTCTAAGTAGAACTAACATTGGAGACAGCCTATCATCCTGTCTCTTTAAGATATATCAGCTCTATTACCAACAGCCCATGTTAGGAATGGGGTGAAAGATGGATTTTGGCCCTCTTGGGCACTTCTCTGCAGTTGCTTCCACTGTAAGGGCCGTTCTGCATTTTGAAAAGCAAAGCCTAGCTGTTGTGTCTAGGGGTGGAAACATTTGGGACGTCTGAGCAGGCTGGAGAGAAAGTAAGACTTTGCATATGCAAGGCAGGACAGCTTTTAAAAACAAATGCCTCAGTGCCCAAATGTCCCAATGCTGAAAGGCACTTGAGTAGTATGTCGCTTTGGGTCCCTCCCTCCACAAGTAATAACATATAATTCAAACCAAGCAAGCAGTGGGCAGCGATAACTGAGTTTGGATGCTTCCAGACAAAGATTTTACTGTGTAACCGCCCAGCATCATTTGTGGCATTATTTGGGGGTCCCAGACAACATCATCTTCCATTTGTAACCCTCCTGTGTTTTCCCACTGCTTGTTCCATCTTTTCCCTTACCACGGAAAATCTGTTAAGGAAGGAAAGAAGGACTAGGAGCTGTTCATCTCGAAGCATCTTTAGAGGAGGAAAGATGCCTCACCATCATGTTTAAAAAGGAGAGCCCAGTGTGTGTGTGTGTGTGTGTGGGGAATGCCTCCTAGAGGCCTTCTCGAAGTGAATGCTATGTTTAGAACGTGACCTGTCAAGCCTAATCCAACCTGAGGGAATGTCATGAAGGCGATCTTGTGAGTCTCACCATTAAATTTATCTATCTCTGTCAAGTGTTGATGCTGCCTCTGGGGGCTACTGACAGGAATGTGCCTGCTGCTACGTGCTCAAAAGAGGCCAGACCACCAGTATGTCTCCTCCATTTTATGTATAGCTCCTATTGTTTCTTTCTAATACCTGCAGTGCAAGTGTAAAATGGCACATCCTGGACTTGAAAAAAACGCACCGTACAACCCACCCCGGGCTGATGCTTACCGTAATGAGTGCCGTCAGGAGAAACGTGCTCACAGCCATCATGATAAAGCTGTCTAAAAACCATGTGAACCAAATCTCCCCATTTGTGACACCCCTGTTCTTCATGGCCTCCTTCAGTCTCATTTCTTTCTCCAGCACGATGCTCTTTACAGTCATAGAAACTGAGTAGATCCAAGCCAGTACCATGAAAATGGGGAAGGACCGATTCAGAGTAACCATGAAGCTGTCCAGGCCAGAAATACAATGCAGTTAAATAAGCCATTTCCAAGAGTCAGCATGCAAGGAGAGGAAGGATATATAAACACACACACACACACACACACACACACAAGATTAAAACTGGTCAAAAAGTTTCCCTTCACTCGAGGGAAACCTGGGAATCATAATTTGCTGAGTGGCAGGATATGGATCCTAAAAAGGATTCTGAGCACATTCAGCAAATGACAATTCCCAGGATTCTTTAGTGGAAACCCATGGAAGTTAAACTGGAATAAAATTGATATAAGTGTGCAGTGTAGATACATCCTTAAGTCAAGAAAGGAACCGAGGTATTAGGAACTCACTGCATTTTTCACAGATAAGGTTTTTGGGGATGTTCAGAAGAGCCCCTATTTCTACACATCCCCACCAGAAATTCTTATATTGTTCTAAGGTTTAAGGCCAGATCTCCACCAAGCAGGATATAACACTATGAAAGCAGTTTGAAAATGGTATATGGAATGTGTCATGGGCCCCAACAGTTGTCAGTGCACTTCAATACCATTATAAAGCAGTAGTGTAGATCCTGCCTAACCAACATATACATTACTAAAAACTGTGGGTACAAGTGGAGCAGAAAGACAGAAGAGGATGCAACCCCTTCAGATTTAGAAGTGTGGAAGATACAGAGAGCTTCAGCCACACTTTCCCACCTTTTCAGGAGGCCACTAAAATTAATCTGAAGAGGGTGAGGCAATGGAAAGCAGTAATGGCCATCCATGTCTGTCTCCATGCTTGCGATTAAAAAATTATCCCCGCTTATACAGAACAAACCAAAACATTCTGTTAGTTTTAATGTTTTCACTGTTCGTAGAACTGAAATGCTTCTGTGAGCATCTGTGAGGTATCTACCTCTTTGGGATTGGAACTCTTGTCGAAGAGCAGAAGCTGAAGCTTGCGTCACTCCCTCACTCCCTCTCCCACCATAATTTTAGCCAAAATGAAGGCCACTGTTCAGAGTGTCACACAAATAATAATGAACATTCTTTCCCCACCACTCACAGGTAGCAATCTTATTCTGGGGCCCAACCTGCACTTACTGCTAGAGCTCTGTGATCAGTTACCCTTCTCAAATACCCAATATCTAGAGGCAGTTTCTGATGCCCTCTTTGCATGGCCATGCCTCTACGCTGATATAATCAAGTCAGCACATGGAGAGGTAACAATTAAAGAGGGACAAAAATAAACCCTCATCATGTGTTTATGGGATTATCTCCCTCTTGTTTTGTCTGTCCTGAGGTTGGGCGGGGAAGGGGAGAGAAACAATTTTGGAGCCAAAGATAAGATCATAGGAGGATCGCATTACCCAAAGACAAAAGGGAAAGGTAAAAAGGGCACAGAAGCAGACTATTTGAGTTCTCAAAGTGAAATCACTACTGTACAAGGAAAGAAAAAGAGTGCTTTTGAGAACGAACCTAGACCACACTGTCTGTGGAAGAGAAAGAATATATTCTGCAAATCAAAATGGTCCCCTCAGGGCTGATCGTACCATGAGACATAGTGAGGCAATCACCTCAGGCAGCAAATGCTGAGGGGTAGGGAGTGCAGGTGAGGTGTTATAAAACAGAGAATTATGTGCCATGCAGCTTGCCCTGTGCCCCCTAAATTAGCATTTTATTCTCAGGTACAGCAGAAGATTAAGTCCTTTCACCGGTGTTGAAGTAAGATTCAAGAATCAGTCCAGTCAGTTTCTATACATGAAACAGGGGAAGGGTCCCTCTTGTACTCCACTTCAGGCAGCAAAATGTATTATGCTGCCTCTAAACAAAACTATCTTACACACTCACACAAATACACACTCAAAGATTGGAGACCACAAAATAATGCCCTTGTAGAATCGGCTCTGTGACTACTTCACATTGCTTTATGGTGAGGCTGGCTTGCCAAACCTCATTTTCAAAGCACTAAGCCATGCTGTATTCCCCCCACCCCCACCCCCCAACATCTTACCACACAAATGACAACCTAGTAGAATAACTACTCATGACTTAAATGTGATCTCATCAAATTTAGCTTATTAAGGAACGTAAGAAATATTGTTAGCGCAATGTGGCAATCTAATGCACACAGTGCTACTCAAAGATGTGGCAATCTAATGCACACAGTGCTACTCTGACAGCACAATCCTATATGTCTACTCAGAAGTAATTCCCTTTTGGTTCCTCCCATGTAAATAGGACTACAGCCAGCAAATGGTTCAGGGTGCTTCATACTTGGCATTTTTTTCTATACAGAGTCCAACCTCCATATAGGGAAAACTTGTGAAAATCATGTAACAGTCTATCTTGCCAAAATAAAGCAAGATGAAATAGATACTTCAGAGTGATTTTCCACACACAATGGTGTGAATGAGCAAATATGGTCTTTTTCCAAAATTGAGTTTCTCCCTAGGTAGGAAATATGTCAGATATGAAATAGCCCTTACCTGAATGTGGATGTTTTGTTCACTGTGGTAATAGGCCACCTTTTAATAAATGCCCATCTGCATGCTCCCACATTTTAAGGCAGGAAGGCAGAACCTCTTTCAGCATGAAGGCCAAATTTACATTTTGGAGAATCTCTCGGTGGGGGGGGGGGGCTGCATTCCAGTGGTGGACAGAGCCCTACTGGCTGTTCCAAGATTAATGGAATGCCGCCATGAAGAACCTCGGTGGCGGGCCTTCTCTGGAAAACCCTCCCTCGTGCGGTTCAGGAGGTAGAAAACATTACAACTTTTAAACGCCTCCTGAAGACATGCCTTTTTACGCAGGCTTTCCCTGGTTTTTAATGTAGCTTGTTTTATACTGCCTTTTTAACTTTTTGGTGTTTAAATTTATATTGGTGTTCTTATGGTTTTTAACTGAGAATTGCCAAGAGAGTTTCAGCTGATGGGCAGTATAAATACATAATAAATAAATAAATAAATAAATAAACAAATAAATAAATGTTTCGAGCCAAAATACCAAAAATACCAGCATATTTTAGCTTAATACTCTTACGGCCAGTGCTTAAGCTTTAGAAAAGGCATTTCAACCTTTCAGAATGGGGAGAAAACTGCACAAAAGCTAGGAAACCACTAAATGATCACTGGTTGGGGGAAAAGGGACCTGGCCATCTGGGGAATCCTGGCGGACTGGATCGGGACTCCAGGTGGGCTGGATTTGGCCCCTAAGCCTCAGGTTCTGCACTCTCCCGTTTTAAAGAGTACAAAACCAAATAATAAATAAGTGCTGTTCATGCGGTGTAGTGGTTAGAGTGTTGGACTGGGACATGAGAGATCCGGATTCTAGTCCCCATTGGGCCATGAAACTCACTGGGTGACTTTGGGACAGTCGTTGCTTCTCAGCCTAACCTACATCATCAGGTTGTTGTGAGGACAAAATGAAGAGGACGAGACCATGTAAGCTGCCTTGGGGTTCTTTGCAAGAGGAAAAAAGGTGGAATATAAATATAATAATAGTTTTTTAAAATTGTTTTAAAAATTAAACTATTTGGCCAGTTGACCACCAGAGGGCTCCCTCTCTTCAGAGGTGCCATTTTTCTTCACAAGCAGGCAAGTGGTGCTGTGCTATGGAAGGTCTGGCTGCACATGATCCATCACAGTATAATTTAGCTTTACATTTCAAAGGGAAGACACCCTCAAAAACAACGTTGACAATGGAATTTTGGAAGAAGACATAAATGGGATCTCTTTGATTATATGCTATTCACTCAGCTCTCACTTTACATAAGATTTTCACATTGTCATCAAGGAGTGAAACCAGTTGAAATAGCATTAAGATCCCTTCCTTGCCTGTAAAGAAGTGACCTAGGGTTGATGATGATTGATGATAAATCAAAGGAATGTGAAACCTTTGGAGAGCACTGGACCATTGCCTGATCTCTACCTCCGAAACCTGAAAAAGTCCATTCAGCATGTAACCTCAGGGCTGCTGTACTTAATGGAAAATTGAACTGAAGTGAGAGGCTGCAGAAGTGGATATCGTTAGTTTTTGTTATACAAACAAAACCCCTTCTGCTGTGCTCCCATGACTCTCCTTGACCCCCACAACCCCCGGATCAGCAGCACAGGCTGACGAGCCTCAATGGACCACTAGTGCAGCTGTGGAAATATTATTCATTATATTCTTATGTTGCCCTTCCACCAAAAGGATCAGGATAGCATATATTACTCCCCATCCCACATCATCCTCCAAGCAACTCTGTGAGGTAGGTGAGGCTGAGTAGGGATGGCCGAAGGAGCGATGTTTGAAATCGCTAGGATTCTCCAAACGCTGTCTTGCTGTTCGTCTTGTACCTGGTTCCTGTTCATGTCTGTGCCTGACCCCTGCTTGCTCTGTGCGAATGGGAAAATTGGGCAACTTGAGCAGTGTTTGAACATGAAATTTGCACAAATGTCCTACTTTGCGCAACATTCCTCCATAGACTAAAGCAGGGCTGATTCAACCTAAAGGGGAATTTTTACAAATTAGGAAATTTGCATGAAATCAAACCAGGAAATTTGTGCAAATCGAACATCGGCATATGTCCAGCAATTTGTGAACATTTTCAGCAGGCAAATGCTTGCACATATGTTCAGGGTTTGAACAGGGCATGCTCGCATGTTTTTCTAGCAAAACCAAAATTCTTATACATCCTTAAGTCTGAGAGACTGAGACTGCCCAAGGCCACCAATAAGCTTCATGGCTGAGCTGCGTTTGAACACAGGTCTCCTCAGTTCCAATCTGGCACTGTATCCCTGCCGTTCCCAACTTGGCGCCCTCCATATTTGTTGGAATCCAGTTCCCATCATCCCCATCCAACATGGCCATTGTGAGGCACCTGGTTGGGGAAGGTTGCTCTGCCCACCACACCACACTGGCAATTGCTGGCACTTTAAAATCTGCTGACCCAAAATGGGGAAGTCCCAGTGACATCTCCACAAGGTTTGGTCTCTGGCTCCCTAGTTTGCAGGGGGATTCTGAGGCTCAGCTACTGGCTGTGCATGCAATTGTAGGAGAGAACAATATAGTAAAATCCTGTTAGGCTAGTCAATGTGAAAAGTCACCCACGCACTGACCGTACTGGAGCACAGTCCTGAATTCTGAAGAAAAGCACACCGGTCTTGCTTTGGGTTTTCATAAAAGGCTGGAGTGGGTATGTCTGTATGTGTGTGCATGAATTAGCACTTTCCCCTCATGGGAAAGTTCAGCTATAAACTCTGCAACCTCTCCCCCATTCTCTTGCTATTAATGGAATCACTGGATTGCTGTTTTCCAATGGAAGCTAGATCAGACCTTGTCATTCTTTATTAAAATGCCACGGTGCTTTGGTTTTGTTCCAGTCTCCTTATCTTAGGCTTAACCAAAGCAGCACAACTCTGACTCCTTGGTGGTGGTGGGGATTTGCTTAATACCTTCATCCTGGGATTTCTCTAGCTTTCCAACAAGATCAAAGACAAAAGCAGCCCTGCCTCCCATGTAAGCCCATGTGCCACCCACCCACCCAATTAGTTATCAGAAGCAGATCGCTGGGGCTGTTCTTACTCACACATCATCTACAAAGCAGGGATAGGGCATTTGTTGCAAGTAGATCCCTGGAGGCACTTCAACGCCAGTCTGGGTCTTGATAATTCCATGCTCAATCATATCTTGCAGATAGGCAAACCCTCCCCAGATGTACCGCAAATCATCCACTGGGTCAGCTCTTGGACCAGGATCCCAATACCTGTGAAGACAAAGAAAGCACAAACTCAGCCTAGGAAGGTGAAGTCACGGAGGTTCTGATCAGCATCAGAATTGCAGTTGCCAGAGCCTGTGGGCCAAACTACATACTACATTAATCAGTTGAGTGTGGAAGGGCCTGGAGCTCAGTGGTGGAACCCCTGTTTTGTATGCAGAAGGTCTCAGGTTCACTCCCCCAGCATCTCCAGGTAGGGCTAAGAAACAATCCCACCTGAAATCCTGAAAAGCTGCTGCTGCCAGTCAGTAAAGACAATACTGACCTGGATGGACCAATACTCTGTCTCAGTATAAGGCAGCTTCCTATCTTCCTAACTGTATTACAACAGTGGTTCTTATCAAGGTAGTCTTTCCACCTTTTACACATTGAATAGTGTATGCCTGAGGGCCAAACAACATATTACATCAATCCTGTGGTTTGCCGTTGAATACAAGCTTTTTTCTTTCACATAAATCCAGCATGCACCCCACCTCTTGTACTTAAAGAATTTACTACTACACCCCTGCTTGGGATACCAATAAGAGGCAGCAAAATATCTATTATTACGATTATATTTTCACCGCTTTAGGGTATTCTGCTTCAGTCACCAAACTGTTGTGGCTGTTCTAATTAATATTCTAGCTCCAATCACTCTGGGCCCAGGGCCATCCCACAGTCAAAACATGGGCCATGCTTGCCTTGCCCACACTGAAACAATGAGAGACTATCATCACCTGTCTTTGATTTTGTTTGTTTTCTCTACGGCATCAATATCCATACGAATCTTGTATTTCACATGAGGTGGCAGTTGGTTGGTTGTCGGGTCCAGATCAGAAAAGACAACAGCAGCCCAGAACTTGCTTTCCTCCAGAAGATAGAGAGCACGATGAGTCACTCGAAATTCATCAGCATGGCCTTCAAATTTATCAAGAGTCAAACACTGCAGAGAGTAGCAAAAATGTAAGGGTTAGTGATAGACATCAGGGAATATACATGGGAAATCTACACCAGCAGTCACCTTGGTATGATTCGGGCTCTCATGAGGAAAACGGGACCACTATTGCTCCTTACTCTAAAGTAGGGATAGGGTACACTGGAGGGGCGCAGAAAGATATTGCTCTAATAAGTAACATCTCAGCAATCTGTGGTTCCTTGGTTGAGGAACATATAAGACTTTGTTGAGAAACATACAAAACATACAAAAGTTGAGAGACAGATCATGAAAGAGGAGCGAGATAACAAGCAAAGAACACCAGAGCCAAAACCTTAACCTCAAGAAATAATAATGCAAACCCACCACCTGAAAAAGAAGCCAACAAAATTACAAAGCTGAGACAAGGGGAAAGCGACGCAACCCATGCAGCTGAGAGAACCCTGCACACTGAGGAGACAGCCAAGGTATGGCTCTCTACAGAAATGGGTAGGTAAGTCTGGTCAACTCCATCTTAAATCACCCCACACTTGAAAAGTGTAGGGACAAAAATGATTTCAGTCATGGATGAAAATGTGGAAGGGCACTGAGCACACACACCCAGTGAGAGAGAGAGAGAAGTATGACTGAAATCCAAAACCCATAGACGGGAAATTCCTTCATCAGGTCCAACCTATTAGCTTCTGAGCCATTTCCAAGGTTTTGTTGCTGATATTCAAAACCCTAAACATTAGGGACCAGGATACCTAGCTGACCATCTTCCTGTATATACACCAAATCGACCCTTGAGATCCTCAGAGGCAGCCTTATAGGTTGTCCCATGAAGGCACATCAGTGGGCCATCTCAGTAGTGGCACCTACCTTCTGGAATGCTCTCCCATATATGGTCCAAGTGCTTCTTGAAGATGCACCTGTTTATTCAGGCTTTTCCAAACTTAAATCACACTGCTTTGCTTTGCTGTTTGTGCAACGTTTAAATGTATTAGTATTGGTTTTATATTGTATTTTAAGTATTTTTCCCTATAAACTGCTTAAAGATCATTTGATATCAAGTGGCATATAAAATAATCATTGAAATAAATAATAAGAATAAATAAATGTCATAGCTAGGAATTTGGGAGGGAAAAACATAATCACATATCTGTATCTTTCTTCTGCTTCCTAACTTCAAAATTAGGGAGTCGTTATCAGTTTCTGATCTTGGCAAGTGAGTAGACGGTATTCAGTTCCTAAATTGACTGGGAAGAAATGTATTTAATTACCTCACTTCATAGAATGCCACAAAGCTAACTTGTTTGATCTTATCTTCCCAATGATCTCTTGCAGGCCAACAAGTAACAATTACTGTACATCAAAGTGCTCACAGAAGACAACTTGTTATTTAACCAGCAGACCTCTCTGAAATGTAAAGTTGCCTTTTGTTCAGCCTTGTCATCTAAAGAAACGGTTTGCCATTTTGTAAAAAGAAAAACACACACATCTGCCTTTGTATAAGAGTAAGGTTCCTATGCTAACCCGAAGTAATGATATTCCAAAAGATAATAATAATAATAATAACGATTTATTTCTTACCCGCCTCTCCATCTAGATGCCCTCACCCTTAGAAGGATACGACAAGGCTGTAGGTGTTTTTCTTAATGGATGCAATAACAGAGGCCCCCTCCACAAGGATGCGCTTTTGCGCCCGGTTCCGCGATTAAGCGCATTATCGCGGAGGCGCTTTTACTCCTAATCCCTCTGCACCGGAGGCGGCGAGAGGCGGCGAAGCGCATTAATTCATGTCCAAAAAGCGCTTTACAAGCAGTTAATGCGCGTAATCGCTTGTTCACACCGCGAAAATGCGCTTTAACGGCCGGAGCAAAATAAAAGTCGCTATTTAACGCGCGTTCGAAAATGCGCATTATCGGGGAGATAACGCGCCTGTACGCCCGTTTTGCGCTCCGTGCTTGTGGAGGTAAATTTTTTAATGAGCCTTCAAGGCTCATTAAACGTCTCGTGTGGAGGAGGCCAGAGATATGTCTTTAAAGTAGCGGTATTATTACTCTACACATCTGTAAGATGGTACATGATGCAGGTTAGCCACTGAAGTGAAGGGTCACTCTACATATAATGGTCAGTCACATCATGAATGTTTTCACCAAGAGATCTTTTTTTAAACCAAAAGCCATCTGAGGGAACTTGGAGAGGAGTTGGTTATCTCTTTCCCCGAAGGCTGTTTTTTAAATCGAAGTTTCTTCCTCCATGCTGTTTTTGTCCTTAGGGTTGTCAGAGAGATCTGTCCATCCACCCCGCCCAGCCCCAGACTCCAGCTCGCTTACCTCTGAGCTTGCCCGATTTGTATCAAGTCAGGTCAGCTCAAAGATTTTAACCTAGGAGGAGGGCTTTCTCTGCTGTGGCACCCCGGCTGTGGAACGAGCTCCCTAGAGAGGTTTGTCTAGCACCTACATTATACTCCTTTTGATGCCAGGTGAAGACCTTATTCTCACAGTATTTAAACAGTTTATTATCATAGTCTTTTAACTCCACTGTTTTAAATCTGTATTTTAAATCTGCATTGCTGCGTGGTTTGACCCTGGTTCTGCTTTTATATTGCATTTTTATATTGTGTTCTTATACTGTTTTATACTTGAGTCTTGTTGATGATTTTAACTTTTGTGAACAGCCCAGAGAGCTTTGGCTATTGGGTGGTATATAAATGTAATAAAAAAATGTCTTTTTTGTGATAAAATTCGCATCTACATAAATTGTGGATGCATTTTGCCTAAATTACACAAATTGCACCCGCAATTTGGTTAATTCGTGCAAATTGCAGCCCTAAATATGGTTAATGTGTACAAACTGTGCCTGTAATTTTCGCAAGTTAAGCCTATTTACAGTCGCAATGTGCACAAATTACAGCTGCAATTTGCGTAAATGCCAATTTTAATGAGGAAAAAAAAGACACAAAAGTTCTCAGATTTTGGAGGCAAAAAAACAGCTCAGCTCACAAATGCAAGCCGAGCTGGGGGCTGCAGGGAAATACGCCGAACCCCCAAAGAGTGGGATTTCTCGAAGATGGCAATTTCTATTTGTTCTGCAGGGGAAATATGCTATCCTGGCCATTACAGAGTAACCCATGCATAAATATTAGCAATAGTAAGAATAGTAGTTAGGATCCAAAGGAACAATTTCCACAGTATAACAGTGTTCGTAACCTAAAGACTAACATATTTATTCTGGCTTTAGCTTTCGTAGAATATGGCCCACTTCATCAGATGCATGGAGTATTATGGGAATTATTACTATGAATGATGTGTTTTGACACTATCAGTACTTTCTACATTTAATTTCCTTTTGACCTCACTGCTTACAATTGTGTATTCTATACATACATACATACACACACATACAAGGAGCCTATCTACACTACTGCTTTAAAATGGTTTATAACACTTTTAAACCGGTTAATAACACACACGCTGGCTCAATTCGGACGACATGATAGTCAATGGTGGGTTGACTAACCCTAACCCTAACCCTAGGGGGTACTCCCCACACAACATGGTAATAAATAATCAACTGTGGTGTGGATGAGGATCAGCGCTGAGTTGACTATGGCAGCATTCGGATGACACAATAGTCAAAACAACTGACGATTGTTTCCCCCACACCAGTTGTTTATTGTGTCATCCGAATTAAGCCACTATGTACTGAATAATCTGAAACTCTCCATACTATTCTGTGCATCTGATAAGGTGTGTTATAAAAAGTCCACGAAAGCTTTTGTCAGAATAAATGTGTTCACCTTAAGGTGCCACAGGCTTCTTTGTTGTTTAGGATCCAAAGAGTTACTTTAGGCACTAGGTCCTGGCCATCCCTGTTGAACTTTCTGACTTTTTTCTCTTTTAACTAGAGACTCATAGCACGTCATAAGCTGTTTTTGGAAATCTTCTCAGTTTCAAAAATGGTGTGCATTATAGCTGTTCAAGAAGCACAAACCCAAAGCCATGCAGAACTAGTGGAGTGGAGGTTTTTTTTGGGATCAAAGTAGTAAACAATTACAATCAGAAGTAACTGTAGGAAATTTGTTATTTTGGAGACGTACCCTTCGTAGCAAACAAAACACCACAATACCACTTCAGGTTTTATTTTATTTATACGACAAGAAGGTGCTTTTGCAAGAACCCCTCTCTGTATCCTCTCCAAATTTAACTAGAATTTACCTAAAAAGCAACAGAAGTAATACTTAATATTTATATATAATACACCTGTAGTAATGCGCGGTAATCCATGCATCAAGTCAGAAAACCAGGGGGCTTTGAATCCTGGCAGGAGACTGTCACATGCTCAGATAGATTTAAGCCTGTTTAATTAAACATTTCAAATCCCACTTTTTCTTGCTTACACAGATAGACGTGTGTATGCGCACGCGTGACATTTTCATAATCTTTTTATAAGTTTTAAGGCAGTGGATCACTTTTTGCACAGTGCCCTGAGTTAGTAAGTTCAATAATACAGAAAACCAATAAAACAGATTTTAAAAAAAACACAAGTGTCGGGACTACAAGGTTTACCACTAAATAGACCTGTTGGTTTTTGTTTTACAAATAATTGTTTACACTGAATTGCCTTTCTCCATTATTCATGTGAGGTCTGCTCCACCCCTTGCCATCAGTCAGAAAGATATGGGGCCATCATTACAGCCTGTCAAGCCCACTCCTTAAAGCCCCAAGGGAAGTAATCACCCCATTGTTCTACTCAGCTCTCATCCTGTCCCATGCCAAAAGTTCACCTTTGTACATTACTTTTAGCTCAGTTAATGAAACCCTCAAACTTCATGCAATGTCTGATTGCAAGCATTTATCTGAAAGACAATTTTGACCATCTTCATCACACGATTATACCCCATAAAGAAATGAGAAGTGAAACATTACTCCATTCCAAAATGCCGTAAGGTTAGCAAATTATTCTTTGAGTTAAATTTCAATGAATTCTTCTCTGGGTATGTCCGGCTCAAACTACACATGCATCATATGTAGTGCCCCTTTTCCCATGCGTTTTATTTTTTATTTTGTTCATCTAAACCAGCCTCCCAAGCAATACAATTGATACAGGGAGGGGAAAGCATAATCCTTTCTTCTTTATTAGTTTTTCACATCCAAATACTTCCCTGAGTTGCCTTTCTGTAACGGCACTCATCTTTGATACACCCTTCCCCAGAAAATACACATCTGCTGAAGGTGATGAGTGTTGTAAGGCAATGCATCTGGAGGGCACAAGATTGGGGACAGCTGACCATGACGACAACCATAATTGGAAATGGGTCCATCCTCATATCGACCTGGTTCATACGTAACAACAATTCATGGATTGTTTAACACATGAATTGTTGGGGCCATGCAGGAGAAAGTGAGCATGCTGCCTCCTGCCCATTCGCTGCTTCTGGATTGCATCCAATTTCTCAAACAATCCAGGAACACTCTGTTCCTGCATTGTTTGATGCAATGTCTTAACCCTGAACTCTGGGATTGTTGATAGAGTTTTGACCAAACAACATACTATGAGTTCAAATCTGGGTTGTTTGGCCCTCAACAACCCAGAGTTCTGAGTTCGGATGTGACGTTCCTGGACTGTGGTGAGCAGAAACGGTAAGGATGAGAGAACATGCGAGAAGCAGTACATACGCTCACTCACTTCTGTGCAGCCCTGACAATCTACAGTTTAAACAACTCATGGTTTGTTGTTATGTGCAAACCAGGCCACTGAAAAGAAACCACATATGCCAATCTTACCTCCAGGTACTGGTGAACCATATGCAGAACCTGGTTGGTGACACTGAAGACATTTCTCCAATCAAATTTCACCATGCCCTCCTTTCTTCTCTCAGGTGGCCCATTGTAGAGAAAATTGATAATGTCTTCTGCAGTTAGACCTTCAAAACGCAGCTGCTCATTTAAGAAACCTTTCACTGTAGGGTTTCGCAAAGTGTCCTATGGGGGAAATATCAGGTTTAAGTTCACATATTGTATTAGTACATGCACTTTTAGTTAGGCTGACCATATGAAAAGGAGGACAGGTCTCCTGTAACTTTAACAGTTGTAGAGAAAAGGGAATTTCAGCCAGTGTCATTTGTATGCAATTAGTTCCTGGTGATATTCCCTCTTCATCACAACAGTTAAAGTTGCAGGGGCCCTGCCTTCTTTTGTGTATGGTCCCTCTAGTATAGCGTCTGCAACTTTAACTGTTGTGATGAAGAGGGAATTTCACCAGGAACTAATTGCATACAAATGACTCTGACTGAAATTCCCTTTTCTCTACAACTGTTAAAGTTACAGGAGCCCTGTCCTCCTTTTCATATGGTCAGCCTACTTTTAGTATTATATAAGTCCCAACCTCGATGATTCTTAGGTAGTATCTAAATGTTACCTGCCAAATATGTATTCCCAAATCTGCATTTACCAAGATAATGCCAATTCAGAGGAAGAGGGCATTTCCAGGAAGGTGCTTACTTTGATCCCTCCCATGCCTGCTGATTGTTCCCTCCAAACACCACTCCCCAAAGCTGTTTTCCCACTTGCTACATTTCCTTCCAGTTCCAAAGCCCAAATAGGGAAAAAATGATTCGAAACAGGAGGGGCATATTTGACAAGGGAAGAGTTAAGCCCCACCCCTGCTCACTGAGCCTGCTCTGGAAGTGCTCCACCTCATAACATCCAGTTCCAACCTTGCTGTTTAAGATGGATGTCAACAGTAAGGCATTTCAATAGTGGCACTGGAATTACAAAGAGTTACTCGGTTAACGCTGACTAGGTATGGGCTAAATTTAAAACCCGACCCATTAAGAAGATTAACATCTTTGCACACCAAGGTAAGTTATGCAGTTCTCAAAAACGAAAGCTTGGAAGTTAATAATCCATCTTTTTAGAGTTTGAACTGGATGTCTGGACAGGAAGAAGCAGATGGCTGAAACCCGCAGTCCGTTACCAGCGCAAGATGAAAATTACTGGCACGGGTGGGTGGACACCCACTAAGAATTATGGAACAGTGCTCAGCTCAGGAATTTGTGATCAGTTCCAGAGCCAAGCTCATGAGTCTTTTCACCCACAAATTCACTCCTGGTTTCTCACCCAAGTGTACTTTTGGGGAGGGGAAAAGCTTTTAGCTGTTGCTGTTGTTAGAAAATGGGGAGTCGGAAACCCTTGCAGATCTATGCAAATCTCCCAGAGATCTACCAGCAGATCCCGATCTACCTTCTGCTCATGTCTTTCCATGCCTTGATAGCTAGGGATTTGGCATGCACATCCTGATTGGCATCTGCTGCTGAAAAAGGAAGTCCGGCTCTTCATCCATTTGGCAGAACCACCCCATTCATTCCCACGCAGGGAGAGACCTTCCCTCTGATCCTCCTCTTCTGTTTTGTAAGTGCATGTGTTCCATGCATGTACTTTGGACTTTCTTTGTTACCAGGCAGCAATTCACTTAAACTCCGCATTTCATAATCTATTGCCCGCCCACCCAAAATGGCTTGCCTATTTGCTAGCTTGCTTAAATGAGCAATACTGGGGGGGGGGGGGGACCAGAAAGTTTACACTATCTGGGGTGGGAGTGGCACCTATTATCTTTATATAGAAAGTTCAATCTGAGAAGGGGGGTCTGGTCAGAAGAAGACGATGACACTGATTTACCCTGCAAGTGAGGAGGATAATCCTATATAATCCTTGACTTGTTCTGACACCTTCATCTAACCAGCTCCTCAGAGGCTAAGGGCTTCACCACACCAGGCTTTTTATCCCACAGTTTACCAGGGCTTCTGCTTCTGGGTGCTTTGCTCCTTTACATGGATGGGCACGTGCTTTGAATCAAAGACTTCCCCTCTCAGTAAATTCTATATGTTTCATTATACAGCCACTAGATGGCATTGCCGATATATCGCATTAATGTCCTTTCTTGCTTTACCTCCAAACGTTTTGAAAGTGGGATAAAGGGGGGGAAACGTGGGGCACATCCTGGAGGTTGACAACATCATGTAAAGGACCTGCAAACTTCCGTGAGTGGCCAATCATGAGTGTGCAATAAATCACTGGGTGGCATGGCCCTTTCTCCAAAACAATCATATCCAACAATTCTCAAAATGTTCATGGAACAGCGATCTATCAAAGCCCTGACAACTAAACGTTTGCCTGTTCAGAGTCCCATCTGAGTACCAGAGGCTGGGGACACACAATGTCCTCCTTTCAAGCTGCCAGGGGTAGAATCAGAGGGTTGGAAGGGCCGTTGGAAGTCATTTAGTCTAACCCCCTGCTCGATGCAGAATCTGTAATGCAGGATGCAACTACAGCTGCCCTCTTCAATCTTTGCACCAGGCATGGTCTGAAGGCACATAAGACAGCTACCTTGCTGAAGCTAAGCAGGTCTGAGTCTGGCCAGTGCTTGGAGGGGAGGCTACAGGGAACCACATGTAGCCACCTTGAGTTCCATGATGGCAGAAAGGTGGGATATAAATATAATAATAAACAAAAATAAAATATGGTGCTCTCCAGATGTTTTGGACTTCAACTTCTATCATCCCCAGCAAGCATAGTCAATAGTCAGGAATGCTGGGACTTGTACTCCAAGACATCTAGTAGGCACCAAATTGGGGAAGGCTGAGCTACAGCATCCCTGACTAGTGGCCGTCCAGCCTCTGGTTAAATGCTTGCAGCAAAGGAATAGCCTTATTTGCGCTAGCTGCAAGAAAGATAAGAGCAGCCTTTCTAAACCATACCACTGTCAAATCTTAAGGAGCTAAACAGAAGGCATGTTTTTAAATTTTGACTATTTTATCTGTACTATTGTTTTATTGTACCAAATGTTTTTGCTCTATATTTGTGTGCTTTGTGCTTGTATTGTGATGGCCATTGGCTACAAACAATAAACAGAAAGATAGATAGATAGATAGATAGATAGATAGATAGATAGAGATAGATAGACTCCCTTCCCACTTAGGAGCCACCTCCTGAGTCAGTCTGTTCACTTGGCGAACAGCTCTTGCCCATAGGTGATTCCTCCTAACATTTAGCCAAAACCTGCTTCCCTGCAATTTCCACCCTTTGGTTCTAGTCCTGCTCTTGGGGCAAAAGAGAACAAGTCTGCTCCATCTCCTGTATGACAACCTGAGTAGATCCTGCTGAAAACAGAGAACACCAGACCAGGTGGGCTTTACGCAGTCCTGGCCAGGCAATTGTTATGATCTTAAGATTCATTCTTATTCAAAGGTTGTATTTGAATGCCCGATCCTACATTGAATTAACACTAAATTAGGAGTAAGGCATCTGTATGTACCCGGATCATGTTCATTTGCACGCTATCATGGAAGAAGTTCCACACCTGCGGTCCCACTTCTTTCCAGGCTTTAGCCAGGAGTTGGAGGCGCTCAAGTTCCTCAAATGTGGAATTTGCCTGTGGTGTTAAGAAGATGTTGCAGAAGGAAGAGAAAAGAGAGAGAGCATACATGACAAGTGTTAACCACCTTGCTAAATACCACAGATAAAAGAAAAATCGAAATGGGAGATACTCTGGAATTTGAGGATGACTCTGTGACTTCTCACGTTTGGCAGCAAGTCAGTGAAACTTTACAGACGGGTGAGCCAGGCTGCCAGCTCCATGCACTGGGTAAAATTCAGTGCAAGATGTGGGAAGCTGGTTTTCCTCAGGCCCGTCCTATAAAAAAGGGTTGCAGCAAAAAGTAGATGATTCCACTGTAGGTGTGAGGAACCTGTGACCTTCTAGATTAAGGATTGGGGACTAAATCAAGGGTCAGAGGCCAAATCTGCCTGGGGTCCCAATCCAGCCATCCGGCATTTCCTAGATGGTCCTGCCTCTTTCTCCCAACCACCAATCATTGGACATTTTCCAGGCCTTTGAGTCAGGAGTCTAGATGCTGTTGGATTACAACCAGTGGAGACTGGTGGCTCCGATGTCAGTGCAGTGGTGAATCCACTCCGAATTTCAGTCAGAACTCCAGAGGATAGTTCTTTTAGAGTTCACAGTGGTTCTGACTGAAACCCGGAGTGGATTCACCACTGCACTGGCATCAGAGCCAACAGCCTCCACTAACTACAGCTACTATCATTCCTGACTACTGACCATACTGGCGGGGCTGATGGGTGTTGAATCCTAAAACCATCTGGAGCATTACAAATACCCCACCCCTGCTCTACACAATTACCATGTTTTGGAGAACAGACACTGTCCCAACACGGAAATGGGTAAAGGAGATACAACAACCTCACCGTAGACAAAGGCTGCCAATAACAGTGCATGAACCTGAAGTGGAATAAGGCTTTCTAATATTTTAACAGTAGACACCTGTTGTATGTGAATGGTTCAGGGCACACAAAAACATATAAAGCATACTTGAACTCAGGTGCAAGAGGTATCATGGTGTGGAATCAGTTTTTCTGAGTCCGCCAGGGTACATGACAGGGAAAAGGAAGTAGATAAATGGCATCCAACGAGATCCAGTAAGCACCATGTCAGATTTGAGATGCTGAAAACCTTGGTTTAAATCCCCATCCAAATACAGATTCAAAGAGGTAATTATTGAAGAAACTATTATTGGGTGCCTCTACAAGAGCGATTTAAAGCTCTTTCAAGGTGCATTAAAAATTTGACCTCTACAAGAGCGGAGCGCAAATCGGGGGTTGAGGCGCTTTTTCTGTCCGATGATGCGCATTATCAAATGCACGTTAAATAGTGAGTTTTCATTTACCACGGCAGTTAAAGCACCTTATGACCATGTAAACAAGCGATTCTCCACATTATGCACCTCTAAAGCGCATTTCATACAACTGGTAAGGCAACCAGTTATGCGCTTAACCACCTCCTGCGTATAGTGATTTGCCGTAAAAGTGATTGCAAGAAGATGCGCATAATAGGACAACCAGGCATCAAACTGAATTCTTGTAGAGGGGACCATTATTATTATTATTATTATTATTAATTATTATTATTACTACCACTACTATTACTACTTGATTTTTCATAGAGTTCATTTTGTTCCCACAATGGCCCCATGAGGCATTTTAAGCTGCGTGTGACTGGTCCAGAGTCACCCAGTGAATTTCATGGTTGAGGAGGGATTTGAACCCAGGTTTGACCCACTCTAATAATATGGTAGGTCTAATAGTAATAACTACAGGGTGTAACCAGCCTTTGGCTCAGTTCAGTCCCATGGGATAATTAAGACTGATACTAGAGAGTTTGTGCCCTAAATTACTGAACAACTGGTGAACACTAAACCTGTATTCCTGTAGCTCAGACTGCAAATGCATCTCGACAATGAGTTCATGTGTAATTTAAAAACCAGAATAGTGCTGTCAAAACCTGACAGATCATCAATGCTTTGTTATGTGATTCCTTTAACTAAAAAGCACCTTCAAGGTTCTGTTTGGCCAAAAAGGGTGAGATGTTGATGTAATGAAATAAATTAGAAAGTGGCTTTGTTGTTGTGTATTTATTTACTCCTGTTCTGTTTCATTCTAGTTTTGCTGTTCTGGATTGGCATCAGAAAAGGAAGCAGGGAAAGTTAAGATGTAGCATGAAATAATTCCTTTTTAAAATCTCTGAATTATAGGTATCAGTGAACCTGAAAGAGGGTTTCCTTCTCACATCTGAGCACACTGGGCAAATTAACATTCTGTGCCTATTTTTTCATGGCACCAACCAAAGCTAAGGCATTTTAAGAAAAAAATCCCTTGGTAGGTTGAGATCTGTTGGATCTTGCTGGTTGAAGGGACCTCTTCTGTTTTTTTCTGTTTTTCCCTTTTTTATTGTGAAGATCAACAAAACGGAACAGAAAACACATTGTGAAAAGGAAAAGAAAACACATTACATATATAGGAATATCGACATTTTCCATCATGTGTACCGTTCATTTAAAAAAAAAGAGGTGAGGGGGAGAGAGGGACCTCTTCTGTAAAGAAAAGACAAAAAACATGGGGGTGGATCCAGATGTAGGCTGGCAGAAGTAGGCTCCCTCACTTCTTCCTCCCCACTTTAGCCCCTCCAGTCCCCTAAAAGAATTAACCAGGGGACCCTGCTGAATTGAGTGAGCTGTGGGATGGGGGTGGGGAATCCCTGAAAACGAGGCAGAAGCATCTTCCATAAGTGGAGCCCTTGTGTCCACAGAAGGCAGATCCTGGATACAACCCATTGCCTACTGGTGTAACAGAGAGGGGGGGTGGAGAGAATCTCTTACATTCTTTATTATCTTCCGCACAGCAGGTAAATCAGGAGCAAAGAGGATTTTCCCCATCAGTAGCGGTTTCACAGACCTCCAGGCTATTTTGGGCAAAGGGTTCGATTCTATGTTCTGGATCAATGTGTTACAAAAGGGTGCTGTTGGAGGAGGGGAAGGAGAAAGGAGAGCACACTTTATATAATAGCAGCCCAGTTTCATTGTTCATGACATCCTGCAGAGTCTAGACTACCCTCTGGAAATAGGATTTCCATATTACTCATAGGAAATCGTAGCTACTCTAGTTTCTAAGAAATGAACAAGCCGAGCAAAAAGGTTTGTGCTGCATCTGTAAGCATATTAACATATTCACCACACCCATAGTGAACGCAGTGCAATACCGTTTGACTAAAATCCAGAGGAGAGAAATTACATGGTTGATTACTCAGTACATTTTACAGCAGGAGAGCAGCGGTAGCCAGAGGTTCACAGGCCTAAAACAATGGATGCTTACGATAGGGCTAAGTATATTTCTCCATTTCATCCCAAGATGTATTTTTTTTCTACAAAATTCAAGTGGCAGTGGCAGAAAAGTATATATATCTTTGGGGCGGGGCAGGGGGGAGAAATGGGGTGTAATGTATTCTGTCACTTATATTAAAACTCCCCAAACAGAAACATCTGTATATTTTGCAATAATTACATCCAAGTTGGTATGTTTGCATTTTTAATTTAAGGTTCTATTTAGTCATTTTGGTTGCAGGTTTGGGTTGCTTCAAAAAAATCCAAGTCTTTGGGGAAATGGAGAAAAAGCATCCAAAGCCTTCTTGATCTGTCTCATAGAAATAAATAAGTCATATGCAAGTGGAAAGATTTGCCTTTAACAGCAGCAGAGGATAAATTCAACAGGAGAGGCTTTTGCCAGCATGGAGATGCAGTGCTGAATTTCTGCCTCTTATGCAGCTGTTAAAGGCTGCCTCTACACGAGAGGTTTAAAGCTCTTTCAAGTCTCATTAAAATTTTTACCTCTACATGAGCGGAGCGCAAATCGGGAGTTGAGGCGTGTTATCTATCCGATTATGCGCATTATCGAATGCGCGTTAAATAGCGAGTTTTATTTTGCTGCACATTTTGACTATGTGAACAAGCGATACTCTGCATTAACTACTTCTAAAGCGCATTTCAAACAACTGGTAAGGCCACCAGTTGTGCGCTCAGTTACCTCCTGTGTACAGTCATTTACCATAAAGCGCTTCCGAGAAGATGCGCATAATCGGAGAACCAGGCGTCAAACCGAATTCTTGTAGAGGGGGTCAAAAAGTAAAGAGCCCTTATAGAAAGAAGAGAGCAGCTCCAGAGCCAGAATTACACTCCCATTACAGAACAGCCCTTGTCGCAGACAGTGCAGGGTTTTATATCTTCCTAACTCCTACGTTCAATACGACGTAATTTATTTAGGTGTCTTTCTAACCACTCAGTTTTCAGAAATGGTCCACCGAACCCGTATTGGGCTCTATGGCAGAAAATCCAAATGACACCCTATATGAAACCATTGACTATTTGCTGACCACCCGAAGTCCAGTATTTGAGGTCATTGCCACACTCCGCCTCATGATAGAGGCAGCTCTGCTTGTTTAAATTCTTTAGGGCTCAAGATTCCGAGGATGGGGTGGAATAATTTAAGATAATTAGGATTGTAGATATGTATGCAGATATGAAAGGTATCAAATCCAAGAGATAAAACGGGGGGGGGGGGGAGTTTTTCCTTTGCACAAGGTCTAGTTTAGCTTCAGCTTACCAAACAATCTAAATGGAAAAACTAAATGGAAAAACTATCCCAAACTAAGTTCTTGCTGCAGCACCAAGGACAAAAGCTGTCAGAACTAAAATAAGTCCAGTTAACCATTATCAGAGGTACATGATCAATTGATGAATAGCAGTCGGTGTGATGAATAATGAACACATTCTTAATGGTTATGGCAAGACGACTGGGCTTTTGAAAGAAAGCATTTTTAAAAGCTTCCTGTCTCATTTCAATTACTTTGCCATTTAACTTTACACAGTTATTTCCCCTAATGGATGGAGCACCCACCGGCATTGTCTACATTTGAGTCTTCCTGCAGCTCTCTTTGTAGCATCTGGTGCTTGTCAACATCGGAGTCAAGACACTACTCCAGATAAACCAATGGACCAATCTTACAGGGACGGCACCCTTGCACTGCTAGCAAACATGTACATCTACCAGATTCCTGCCCTAATGATTCCAGCTGCTTTATACCTTAGCACAGATTAAACACTAATTGCTCAGGCCAAAGAGCTAAAACGACTAATGGTGTAAACAGTAGCATTATCCATCTTGACGCACGCCTGTCCGTCTGACATGACTTCCCAGGCCGACAAGATACTTACTGGTCGTGTTGTCATAAAAATAAATGGATTCCTTCTTCATGGAGTCAACCCCAAGGAAAGCCTTGTAATTATTATCTTCGTACCAGTTGAGAGAGAGTATTCTGGAACCCCCTCCCTCTGGGTAACCACAGAGGAGATCAGATAAAGTACTCATCAGCTGCCATAAGGAGGCTGACTCTCCATCTTGCAGCAGCAGTTGCAGAGCGGAGAAAAGATCTTGAACACTTGGCCTATGTGCTAGCTGTAATGGAAGAAATCATCTTAATTAGTGGCTGTACCAAGAACAGAAAGGAATTAAAGACACCTGTGCAAACTGTGGGTCAAAGACCCCTGCTGCTGCAAACACAGATAAGGAAACCTGTCCGCTCATAGGCCTTTGATGTTATAAGGAACAAATCATCCTGCTCAGCTCTTCTCCTCTAACAAAATCCATGGCATGCATCAGCATCATCCTTCTTAAACAGCAGGATGTGTTGATTTAATGTTATGATATTTGAACGAATTGCCGAATTGTACTATGGCAAGATCAGATGGGCTCAATCAGGGAGCTGGAGACAGATCCAAGGGCATACTGAGGGTAGGATGGGCAACTTCCCGTGGACAATTACATACACACACACACACACACACACACATATATATATATATATATAACCTAGCAGAGGCCGCAGCCAACCAAATTTGCCCTTGACAACAAAGGGGAAATTGGCTCATTTTGGCTGCAGAATTTCTGCAGTGAAATTGGCAGTGGCAGTATTGGGAGCTGCTGAAAAGGCTGGGTGGAGGGCACATGCAACCTGCAGGCTGCCCACATTTATTCTCATAATATAGGCTGTCATGCAGACACAGGCAAAGGAAACCAGAGACCAAACAAGGTAGCAGGAAGTCCAACAGGAGATGAGAAAATCAGGCTAGGTGCGAGAGCAGAGAAAAAGCAGCAGTTTCCTCCTAAGTAGCTCAGGACAAAGAGCAACATATGACCAGATGTCCTATAGGCTCTGGATACCAATCACTTCATCAGAGATCATCTTTAGCCAGTCTGGAGCTGGATCTACAGAATAAGATTGTGCAGAGGACTATGGCCCCCTCCACAAGGATGCGCTTTTGCGCCCGGTTCGGGGATTATGCGCATTTTCGCGGAGGCGCATTTACGCCTAATCCCTCTGCACGGGAGGCGGCGAGAAGCGGCGAAGCGCATTAAAAGATGCCCAAAAAGCACTTTACAGGTAGTTAATGCGCATAATCGCTTGTTCACACAGCGAAAATGCGCTTTAACGGCCGGAGCAAAATAAAAGTCGCTATTTAACGCGCGTTCGAAAATGCGCATTATCGGGGAGATAACGCGCCTGTACGCCCGTTTTGCGCTCCGCTCGTGTGTAGGTAAAATTTATAATGAGCCTTCAAGGCTCATTAAACGTCTCGTGTGGAGGAGGCCTCCATCACTTCATACGGGGGAAATCATTCTTTTAATGCTCCCATGCGCAAGAATATTCTAGCCCAGTTCTCTCACTGTTGGGCTAGTTTTGTTTTCGTTCTCTAGGTTTCAGGGACTTTTTTTTGTTTTTTTAACACAAAGGAGCATAGTTTGAAATGATAAACGTGATGATACCCCCAACATCTGAGCTCATTCTGCTGCAAGTTCAGAATGCAACCTTGCCTGAATGCTCCTAGAGTCTACAGCAGCAGCAAATGGCTAGGCTAATGTGTTAGCAATGCAGTTAGATACAACAACACCGAAGACACAAATCCATGCATTAGGATGGAATGGCTACCCAATAAGCTCTGGGCAGTTGATCGCTGAGTGAGTGAAATTAAGACACTGGCCCAAGAAGCAGTAGGTTGCATTCTATCCCAAAGGATGACTCCCTGTGCCCAATCCTAGTTGATTACAGATGTCAACTGGAAAACAATTTTATTTAAATTTGACATTTGGACAGAGATCAGGGTCTGTGTCTATGGACAGGAAAGGCTGAAGCAACACCTCCCCGCCTGCTCTGGGCCACCTTGGGACTGAAAAACAAAAATGAGGAAGAATCATGAAATGACCCTTAACATTTAGCTTCAGCGTCAGTTTTTATACTGCTCAGATGATGCCATCTCGCCATGGCCGGGCTCTTACCTTTTGCACTGCTTGAGACACTTTAGAAAGTATTCTCCCCCATGATCGCAGATCGGCACCTTGTGTGTTACTGTCTAAAACAGTAGGAAGCTGTAAATGAAGAAGAGTTGAAGGCTGATGAGGCATGAAAAGTGCCTGTCTAACCTGGTAAGAGCAATCTTAGCCTGGGCTCCAAAGCCTATTAAACCACACGGACTTAGGGGTAGGTGGGAAAAGGAAGGAGGCAGTGGTTGTGGAAGTTTCTAATTCGTATTTTATTGTTAGTTGCCTCGAGTGCCATTTTTTGATGGAAAGGCAGGATAGAAATTAAATAAAGAATAATATGTTTTCAGGTGGTGTCATTGTGAAGACCACTGTTCAGCCAATTCCCTAAGGGGCAGTACCACTTTTTGTTCCAGAAGCTACAGAAGTACGATTAGTGAAGCATCACTAGCAGAAGTATGAATGCCCCGAAAATGAAAACAAAAGGTTATTTGCCTCTTCAGAGTTCCAGATGAAAAAAGAAAAAGAAAAAAAAATCCAAACCTGCAACCTCCAAAACTTTTGCTATGGGATCATTTGCATGGAAGCCAGTTGAACATGTCAGCATATGTACTATAATAGCAGGATGTAAGAACTGCCATTTTTGTTCAGGTCAGTGGTCCATCCAAATCAGCATTTCTGTCTACTGACAGTGGTCCAACCATTTAACATCAAACAATGCTTGATGAACCCAGAGGTAGCAACATCAGCCATATGACCAGACGCCTGAGTTTATGCTGGCAATAAATGGGGGTGCACTCCATTCTATGCTCACCACTCAAGCAGGGACTCACCCTTTTTATGTAATGGGGCAAGAGCAGTAGAGGCTGGCAGCTCCGATGTCAGTGGGGCGGCAAATCCTCTCCAGGTTTCAGCCAGAACCAGTCAGAATCTAAAGAAGCTCTCCAAGGTGCTTCACACCTATTCCTTGGCTGCAAAGCACCTTAGATAGCTCATTTAGGGTTCTGACTGGTTGTGGCTGAAACCTGGAGAGGATTCACCACCCCACTGACATTGTAGCCACCAGGCTCCACTGAACAAGAGCCAATTCCAAAAGTAGCTTGGAGCACCTCTGGCGCAGGTCATGATTTTGTGGAATCTGAAAGAATCTGTTTTCCTTTCCCGGACGGTGAACTGAAATGTACGAGATGAATTGGAATGCGTGAGAGGTGTTTGTTCCCACCCTGCAGCCTGTGGGAAGCATATAATCCAAACATGAAGATGATCCACTCCCTTAACCGTCTAGGTTTCGTCCTTTTGGTTTGCTGAAATTATTTCAAAATGCATCACGCGGTGGCATCACACATACCATAGATTACAAGGGAGGCCTCTAGTATCCATGGTCTGTCTGTCACTTTATGAGAAAGTCCAGTCAAACCAGGAAATTGTGGGATGAGTGATTTTACAGGGCAAACAAAGAATTTTAAGAATTCACCTAATCCGTATTGCTCTCTGTTCATTTCCTTGCTGTGCCACACACTCCCACTCTCCCACCAGTAACTAGGATTAGTTAAAATATTCAACTATCCCTTAGAATGCCTGAATGTGATGTTTCATTTGACATTCTCTTTCAGCCACTATATTATTATTTTTTGCAAATTCTGTAGGCAGAAAAGAAGGAAGATGCCCACATATATATGTTTAATTAAATCTGGTTATATTACATGGGATTTCATGACTTAAGGCTGCAAAACCTGTATGTATTTATCTGGGAGTAAACCCCATTGAACACACTTTTGAGTAAATATGCATAGGATTGCTTTGCAGTTCTCACCAGATTATGGCAAAAGCAGCGTGAGGATTACCATCATGAACCCTCAGCTGAAAAGTTGACAGGATACTGAATGCAGCCCATTGCACATCATTGGCCATTGCTGGTAGGAGCAGGGAAACTCATGGCATGATGATATCATGAGCAGAGACAGTGATACTACACGTTGTAAGAGCAGCTTTGCATGTGCGATGTATCATTTTCTCTTAGGCTTAGTGTTGACCATATTGCATGGACATGATCAGGGAACCTTACGGAAAATACATGGTGCCTCTCCCACCCACCTCTACCCTGGAATTTAATTCCCTTTCCAGTTGTTTTTTACTTCTGCTCCTCACCTATAGTTCCGCTGCACGGAAGGTGAAACTCCAGATGTTCAACTCCCATAAGCCAGCATGGCCAATGGCCAAGAATATTGGGAACTGAAGTCCAAACCATGTGGAGATTTACCTTCAGCCTGCTCCTGACATATAACTCCAAGCCAGCTGGACTTCTCTCACCAACCCATTCACCCTTTTCAGTGAGGACTTTTGTTTATTATCTGACCTTTCTTTCACCTCACTTCTCCATTGACTCCTTGGGCGTCATCTGACGTGTGGGTTATTGCACACTCATTACTGGGTACTCATCGATTTTTGCAGGTCCCTCCCAGCCCTACTAGCCTTCTTCACGTGACCAAAGAAGCCCCCGGTACGTCCGTATTATTTTTAAGATGGAAATTGCTGCTATCGCCTGTTGTGTTCAGGAGAGGTGGTGCAATAAAGGCGACCCCTGAATGGGCCAGGTGCACTTTTTACTTCCTCTTTCCTCTCCCTGAGAGAAAGAGGAAGTACCTAGAAACAAAAGCAGGGGCGGAGAAGTGACGATAGGCAAGCATGATCCCCCCCACCCGTCTGATGGAGCTCCTTCTCTGCCCATGTGACCAAAGCAAATATGAGGGCAACACTGGAAAGGGAAGGCCTCTTCCGTCTACTGCTGCAGCAAAAGCGCTGTCTCAAAGCCACTATGATGTAGGTATTATTATTATTATTATTATTATTATTATTATTATTATTATTTATTACATTTATATACCGCTCCATAGCCGAAGCTCTCTGGGCGGTTTACAAAAATTAAAAGATTGAACACTAAAAAGACAATATACAAAATTTAAAACCATCAACATAAAACAGCTGACATTTCAAACATTGTAAACTTTTAAGCCTGGCCACACTGTTAATCAAAACCTCAACTTGAGCTGTTAAAATGCCTGGGAGAAAAGAAAAGTTTTGACCTGGCACTGAAAAGATAACAGTGCTGGTGCCAGGCGGGCATCATTGGGGAGATCATTCCATAATTGGGGGGGCCACCACAGAGAAGGCCCTCTCCCTTGTTGCCATCTTCCGAGCTTCCCTTGGAGTAGGCACCCGGAGGAGGACCTTTGATGTTGAGCGTAGTGTAGGGGTAGGTTCATGTTGGGAAATTCGTTCCATCAGGTATTGTGGTCCCAAACCGTGTAAGGCTTTATAGGTTAAAACCAGTATCTTGAATCGGGCTCGGAAACATACTTGAATCATGGAGATTTGGGTTCAAAGGCCCACTCTGCCATGAAGCTCACTAGGTGGCCCTGGGCAATTCACTATTTATTGTTATGAGGATAAACAGGATAACCCTACATAAACCACCCTGAGATCCTTGGAGGAAGGAAAGCATATATCAGAGAGAGAAAACTGCTACCTGCGTGGATCCTCAGGACCACAGTACAAATCCCATGGCATCCCAGTCTGGCCTCCAGAGTTCCCCAAATGGTCACACTTCCTTTCACCCAACCACTAATTGTTTGATTGTTTTCCATGCATTTCCTCACATTCTAAAAAGTTGAAATATCTCTCCTAAAGCTTAGTTACTGCAGTTAGAGCTTTAAGTTAAAATATACACATTTTTTTTTTTGCATTTTGGCCCATTGCTTTTGGCCTTCAGTCCCATCCACTATTGGCATCCCCCCAGCTTCTCCAAAATTGAATTTGGCCCCTGGGATGAAAGAGGTTCCACACTGCCACCCCTGGTCTAATGGGTACTGACAGGTGCTGAGTTATGGGTTCCTGACAGGCAGGAACAGCCTTGTCTTTGAAGCTATGAGGGAGAAGCAGTATTTGAGGTAGGACAGCCTTGCCCAATCTGGTGCCCTTCAGACATTTTGGATTGTAACACCCAGCATCCCGAACCATTGGCCATGCTGGCTAGGGTTGATGGGAGTTGAAGTTCAAAACATCTGGAGGGCACCAGGTTGGGCAAGGATGAGTTAGGAGCTCCATTCCAACATTCAGTCATGTGGATGCCCACATACGCTCTTTCCTTTCCATTTCTTTGGGGAGAATTATGTATAAGATAATTATAAGATGAATTATGGGGGCAGGGCCATCATGGAGGCAGGCACTGGCATGGAGCACCCTCTTCAACCTGAAGGCTGAATTCAATTTTGGAGGCTCTTTTGAGGACCGCCTTCAGTAGTGAGTGGGGCTGAAGGCAAAGAAGGCAGGTTCAAAGGAAAAAGAGACTGGGCAAAAATACCCCCCCCAACCCCCCCCCCCCACTAGCATATTGTAGCTTAAAGCTCTTCCTGCTAGTAACTAAGCCTGAGGGTAGGCAGTTCAACGTTTTAGAATGGGGTTAAAAACTACACAAATCCAGAAACCACCAAATGATTGGTAGTTGCAAGAAAAGGGGAGGGATTATTTGGGGAACCACAGGTGGTCAGATTGGAACCCTAGGAGGGCCAGATTTAGCCCACGGGCCTGAGATTGTCCACTCATAACTAGCTCATATTGGTCCCCTCTACAAGGATTCGCTTTTGCGCCCGGTTAGGCGATTATGCGCATAATTGCTGAAGCGCATTTACACCTAATACCTCTGCACGAGAGGCGGCGAGAGGCGGCGAAGCGCATTAATGGATGACCAAAATGCGCTTTACAAGTAGTTAATGTGCATAAGCGCTTGTTCACATAGGCAAAATGCGCTTTAACGGCCGGAGCAAAATAAAACTCGCGATTTAACGCGCATTCAATAATGCGCATAATCGGAGAGATAACGCGCCTCTACGCCCGATTTGCGCTCCGTTCTTGTAGAGGTAAAAAAATTTAAGCGCCTTGAAAGAGCTTTAAACCTCTCTTGTAGAGGCAGCCATTTTCTCCAAACAGCTTCAGTAACAGGGCAGAAGAATTTTGATCATATTACATGGGCCTAAATGAGTGAAGGACATGTGGTCAATTCAGAGCTTCATCACACCTACTTTTTTCCCCCGGTTTGCTTCTGCTGGTTCCCCCTCCGTTTCCTATGCGAGTCCAGCGTTTTGAATCACACGTGGTCGGTATTGCTGTGATACCTCAGCTTGGCCTGTTCCAAATTTGTGTTTCGGACTTTGCCCGTTCAGGGATAAATCGAAACAGAAATGAGCAACTGCGGGTTCAGAGTGAGAGAACAGTATGATGGGGATGACGTCATGTGAGTCCAGCGGTGAAAAAGTGGATCAAAGTCACGGCGGGTGTGCATCAAACCGCGCGTGTGATAAACACTCTAGTCAAGCAGATGAACAAATTCAGAGCTTTTACTGAGGCCCACCAATATGTAGGCAAAACACTTCACAGAGGCTCGACTGACATCCCTTCCTCCACTACATAAGTGGTTAGTAAAGGAAATCAATGCCAGAATTATTTTACAGTAACCATAACAGGCCTGTTAAAAATGGATTTCCTGCCGGGCTGCAACAATTGTTCATCGGAATGTGAGGTAAACTCTCACTCCAGAGTATTTCTCCCTCCCTCCCTCCCTCCCTCCCTCCCCCACCCCCCTCAGTAGGCATCTTCTGTGAGTTCAGATTTCATATCCTAGGGCCGAGTTGTAAAATGAAGCAGCCCTAAATCAGATTGCAGGTTAAAAGGCTTCGCCCCAACTGCTAAAGGCACCATTCCTTCCAGACAGGCGGACTGACATGAAAGCAGAGAAAAGATTCTACTGCACAGATAACTCACAGGCAGTCAGAAACCTGACAAAATGACAGCTTTATGGAAAGCACATGCTGGTATTTATAACCTGTCATGTACAGTGAACAGAAACGCCCTCAACCCAAACAGCCCCAGGTTATTGTTGACGCTTTCCTGGAGCCTTTTGAAGGCATAAGAATGGAGGGTTTGTGAGAAACTCTGAAGGGCCAGGGAGCAGCCTCTTGCTCATGTTACGGTACCAACCCCCGGGATGCAACAGCTCACCTGAAGAGTTTCATAACACGAAACAACAGCCAATGTAAAAAATTCCCAAGCTGACTAAAGCGTGCCACACGTCAACTTGTGGCCCCTTTTGCTGCAGTCTCCTCACATTCTCTCTGTGCTTCCACCCTGCAGCCTCGGCCAATTCCCACTGCCCACATTTTCCGTCCCTGGTACTAGTCTGCTGAAATGCTTCTAGAGGAAATCTAAAGAATGTGCTGACTCTGACCATTATAAATGCACTCTTTCCTCCTTCGGCTCTACTCTGTTCCTTGCCAGACAAAAAACTTCTATTCTCTCTCTGAATGTGTCATTTAGCACCCCAGCCATGTGACTCACTCCCCAAAACTTCCTATTCAACCCTGCATCACTGACAAAGAATTCTTTTCAACCTTTTCCAAGGAGAAGGTCTGGTGTGAATTTATATTGAACTGCATCCCCACCTGCCACCCCACACTTTTCATCTCCCGTTAGCCCCAAAATCACACCAAGGGGTGTCTATATGCTCTATTAACTCTGTAGTGGCTGTGCAGTGGTGCTACGTCATTTATATGATGCAGCCGCCCCCTCGCAGTCACATCAGGCTTTTACCCCTGAAACTGCACATTTTTGCAGTGTCGTTTTAGCATGACTTTTCCAATTGGTCTGATGCCACCACATTGTTTCTTTCATCTGTCTCTAGTGGCTTTGGTTCTGAGGCGTTCCTAGGGACAGATCCCAGGCAGGTTAAGCCCAGGAACACAGGGCAGGGGGCAGGCTTGACAAGCCGAATGGCTGCCGGCACTGAGGTTTTTCCGGGCCAGATAGCCTGCACTCCCTCTAGCTTCTTGAATCCACCTCACCGTAGTGATGCTGCGGGGTTTTGAGGGAATCAGCATACAAAGCAGCATCATATAGAAACCCTCTAGCTCTTTGTTTCATCTATCATTCCTTCCCTGTCTCCCATCTTCAGTCCTACAGCTCTTGCCCTCTCTTCTTCCTCCTCCTCCTATCCCTGCATGTTCAAAAAAGTTCAACTCTCTCTCTCTTCCCTTCTCCTTAGAACATTCTCCCCTTCTCCTTAGAACATTCCACCAAACCTCCTTGGAATGAGGGTATGAACGAAGGGGACACACACATGCCCCTTAATCAAGGGTATGCACTGACACAAATGACAAGAATGTAATTGGAAACATGGGAGCTCTCCGAAGATTTGAGAAAGACAACTCTCATGACAGGATTGCACTGAAATCAATGCAAGCTTCCAATAAATGGTGCCCAGTCATGTCAATTGTCATTTGCAGTTCCCATTATTTCCTATGGACTTGGCTCCCATTATGCCCAAGGAACATGCTTGTCATTAGTTTTAGTATGTCCTCTCATCAACCACGAATATTTGAGCACAGGTACTTAATGGACTGTCTTGATGTAATGGTGGTGAACATACACATTTCTTCACTTGTCCATCCCATACACCTGTATTGTAAGAATGGGTAGATGGTGGCTTACTTGGACAGTAAAAGGTGTCTGAACTCTGCCCATCTCATGTCTTCCCTCACTTCATGGGACTGAAGTAAGGAGCTGTTGTTTGTTAATTTGTTACATTTATATCTTGCCTTTCCTCCAAGAAGCCCATGATCCTTCTCCTTTCCATTTTATCCTTGCAACAACCCTGTGAGGTAATGGTGAGAGTCTGTGGCAGGCTCTTGCACCCCAAAATGGGCCTTGGGCTACCCCGTATCATATATCTAAAAAAATCTACAAGAAGTGTTTCAATTAAGATAGGGTGACCAGATTTTAGAACCCAAAATCCTGGTCCAAAATGGCCACTCAAAACGGCCGCCCAAAGGGGGCATGCCCACCCCCCCAAAATATATTTTTTAAAAAGGCCACCTGCCATGTGAGATCTGAACACCCTGCCACCCCCCCACCCAAAACAAACCCCACCACCACCAAGCCACCCCCCCAAAAAAAACACAGCGAGGTGGGAGGGGGCTTACCTGTTGGGGCCTCCTCCGCGCCCGCGCACCTCCCTCGTGCCTCGTGCTCCTTACCTGCAGGGGCAGCCACTTCCATCCGGTGCTCGAATCTACTGAGAAACAGGCTTTGCGGCCTGTCCCTCAGTAGAACACCAGGTGATGACGTCATCACCTGGCGCGCTACTGAGGGACAGGCCGTGAAGCCTGTTTCTCAGTAGATTCGAGCACCGGAGGGAAGCGGACGCCCCGGTAGGTGGTGGCGAGGGGGGTCCCTCCACCCGAAACCCCACCACCAAGCCACCCATCCCCCCCAAAACCCAGCCCGGACCTACCGGGTCTACCGCCACTCGCCGCCGCCGTGTGACCCCCCGCAGCCCCGGTTTGCCCCCGCCGGCTCCCAGTTGGCCCGGATCACCCCAGGTTTCCCGATTAGGACTGGGAAACCCCGGGCGATCTGGTCACCCTAAATTAAGACATTTCTTGTGGGGAGCTGATCTACGGAGCAGAGGAGGATTCATGGTTCTACTTCCATAAACTCCATTAAGGTATATATATATGAATGGGTTAGACATATGAATGATGACACAGCACATCTAGCTTGGCCTCAAGATAGACAAAAATAATGGGAAAAGAAAGGAACAGGGCCTTTACAGTGGTGGGTTTGGCATTTAGTCTCCCTTCCCCTATAAATCTGCATGTCTCTTATAAAATAGGTGAATATTCGTTTTTGTTTTTTAGATAAGCTTCTTGTTGCCCCATAGGACTGGAAAGTTACACTACATCTCTGTTTTACTGATTAGGCTACTGTTTTAACTGTGGCTTTGGTACTGGCTTGTAAACTAGTGAAGGTTTTGATTAATTATGTCAGAATAATATGAATATTGATTCTGTATAATGGCTGGGTTCACACTACATGATAAATTACACTCAGGGTTGAGTGTGGGTTGCCATTGAATTGTGGGTTATGTGAACCTAGCCATGCTAAAAAACAACCCACACAACCCAACAATAAATCATGGTTTTTCCACGGTTCCACAATAGCCCACTGCTGAGTGTGGGTTGTCATGCTGTGTGAACCCAGCCACTGGCTCAGTTCAGACAACACATTAGTCAACACAGTGTTAAAACTCCACTCAACGGTTGAGTTTTTAGGAGATACTCCCCACACAACACGTTCTAACTTCACTGTTGTGTGACTGTGGGCTACCGTGGAGTTGAATAAAATCCATCGTGACATTTGATTAACAGTTCCTCTACCCTCTCTTTTCCCCTGCAATAAAACACCAATCCTGGCAGCTCTCCTAGAGCGGCACTTGCTCTTTCCCTGCTTTTGCCAGGGAACTTTATAGCCAGTGGGAAAACTCAATTCAGTGCAACAGAAAACTCCACAGAGCCTTCACACAAGATGCAACACAATGGTTGTGCAGCAACTCTCCTCTGCACACCATGGTTAGTCTGCGTGGAGTGTTTTCCATAAAAACTCCACCGTTGCATGGAGTTTTCCTTTCAGACAACACATTTCTCAACGGTGGTGTAAAAACTCCACTGTGGAGTTCTAAAACCGCAGTTGAAAAATATGTTGTGTGAACTGAGCCAATGGCTCAATTCAGACGACACAATAAACAACTGGTGTGGGGGGAACAATCATCAGTTGTTTTGACTATCGTGTTATCCCAATGCTGCCATAGTCAACTCAGTGCTGATCCTAATCCACACCACAGTTGATTATTTATTACCATGTTGTGTGGGGAGTACCCCCTAGATGAACAACTGTAAAGTTGATTATTACCCCACCATTGACTATCGTGTCGTCCGAATTGAGCCATTGTGTTTTAAAAGTGGGAAGCTTCCCTGATTTTATGAAGCTCAGAGTATAAATGTTCTAAATAACCTTTTCCAATATGCCACTCAACAAGGCATATAGTGCTGATATAACGACAAAAACAATAACCAGCCTATTAGGATAATTATAGATGGCCTTCAGAATAGAAAAATCTTGCCCTTCAACCAGAAATATGATATACTCAAAATCATTAATCAATGTCTTCAATCTTTACTTTGGCATACCTGTTTCAAATGTTCAGATAACCAAATACAGGCAAAATTCTGTCTTTCCATCAGGATGGTTTGGCAGCACCTGTGAATCACAGATATTGCCAGCCACCCTGACTATACGAAACACCTTTATAGCTCAAGATCAAGGCATGCTGGGAAATACAGGCGAGGGGAAACTATGGTGAAATTTCTAATGTGGAATGAATTAGATACCAATATTAAAGATCTTGGCAAGCCCAAAACCTTGCGGGTGGGGCAGGGTGGAGCTTGGCTGGCGGGAAGGCCTAAGAGCTGTCATCAATAAATGCGGAATGGCAATAGCCTGAATCAATGCATTCTAGTGTGTTCAAATTATAGTTATGTATAAGACTATTATTTTTAACAAAAAATGTTATAGTAAAGCAAGTGGGGGACCTGCAGCCAAATGCAAATTGTGCAGTGCTCCTGTTCAGGTTTCCAGCAAGCCATGGTACTAGCCAGCCACGTCATCTTCCAAGATATACCATTCCATTCCTACATCTTGATTTTCTGGTCCTCTCCCTCCAATAGTCAGTTAGTATTCCATGTGTACTGAGCATGCTCGTTACTCACTGAGCTGTTTTGGGCTTCCCTTCTTAGGGTTTCTTTCCCCCTATATTTGGTACTTCTGAAAATGCAGAATTCCCCCAAACCTGGTGATAGCTCCTGCTTGTGCTTGGATGGTGCCTTTGGGGAGATATAGGGATCCGCCCTCAGAGAAATGAGTTTGCTATTACTATTTACATGAAAAAGTGTCATAACTGTCCCCCACCTTTGTCAATCCTCCCAGTGCCTTTGCACTTACTGACTAGAATACTGGGAGGTGGAGTTCATTTATTTTGAACTAATCCTTGGTTAAAATGATGCTAGAAGAACTGCTGGTTGTTGTTGTTGTTTCAAATGAAAGCAAACTATTCGGGAAAGTATCTCTGAGGGGGTTGGGACCTCACAGGAAACCCCACTGCGGCTCTGGCTCACAGCTATAAAGACTGTTCTCTTCCGGCAGGCATATCCAGTGTAATTTTTAGAATGTTTTTAGGATGTTTTAGGATGTTTTAATGCAGTTTTAATAATATTTGTCATGTTTGAATTAGTTTTATGTATTTTATCATGTTGTTGTTCCCCGCCTCGATCTAGACGGAGAGGCGGGTAAGAAATAAATCGTTATTATTATTATTATTATTATTATTATTATTATTATTTCTTATTCTCTCTGACCACCAATACAAAAAGCCACCAAATTGTCTTACTTTTTCACCTGGGACTATGTAGCACAATCTAGAACAGCCGTCTCCACCTTGCTGCACTCAAGCTACTATAAATTATCTGCTGTATTCCCAATAATTTCCCCATGCTAGATGGGGATTATGGGAGTTGTAGTCCAACACATCTGAATGATACCAGGTTGGGGAAGGCTAACTTAGCAAAAGGATTTTAAAAACACACATCATCATCATCATCATCAAAAAGATACGCCATGTGGCTGGCACTCACCAGATGGAAAAGCTTAAAGAAGTCTGTATTTGCATACAAAGAGTCTTCGACCTTCTGCAAGGCCTCCTGGGAAAGGGCACACATTGTTCTATGCACAGCTTGAAAGCCGCTTCGACTCCTGAAGATAATAAAGCGATTCAGCAAGGCCTGGTTGCAGGCGATATCTTTCAAAGTCAAGTCTGGGACGCCAAAGGCAAACTGTAGGCAAAATACAAAGCACACCTTTTTGATCACTATGCATTGTCTTCCATCTATTCAGTAAAAATTTGGAAGTACCTCCCAATAACAATTAGAATTAGCAGTGATGCAGAACAATATCTTCCAAAGAACAACAAAGGAAATGGACACCTGAAGAAAACAAAATGACATGCCAGCCCATGGTTTATATAAGCCATAGGCTGTTGAATAGGTTGAATTTCAGGTTGTCATGATGTGTGAACCCAGCCACACTAACAAACCATGGTCTGTTAACCAGAAACAACCCAGAAAGAGAACCCATGGTTTGTTGTTGGGTTGTAAATTCTAGGTTGTTTAACTCATGGATTGTCTATATGTGTGAATCCAGAACTGTGGGTTGTTCATGGTTCAGAGGTGGAAGGCAAGAGTGGTAACACCCCCCCCCCCCGATATTCTATACGGCAAGGGAGTAGACAAAGGAAGAAGGAAACAAACATCTCAGGGATTCAGAAAACAAGTCAAGGATTTCTGTCAGACAATCCTTGGGAAGGGTAACAAACCATGGGTTAAATAAACCATGGCTTAGGATACATTCCACAAGCAACTTCCTGCAACTTCTGTTTGATGTTGGGTAAAATATCTTCTAATTGTATTTACCCGTTGAACCTTGACTATTGAATTTAGGCTCCAGATAGGTGTGAAAAACCCAACTGCATTTTTGGTTTTTTTTAATGTAGTTCTATACAGCTCCCTTGCAGGGCTCTACAAACTACAAATGAAACCTTGGCCCAGGTTTTCTCCTGGGCCAAGAAAAAGCAGGGACCAATGCTGGCCCTATGTTAAGACCAAGGGAAGCAGTTACCTGAGGCAGCAGATTCCATGTGTTGGAGGATAGGGCTGCATTGCACCTCCTAAATTACCCTGCTACCCTCAGGTGTGGTGCAGAATGCTTTTCCATTACCAGCAACAAAGTAAAATTCAACTGCTAGCTGGGTCAGCTGTTGTAGGTGGAACAGGGAGCTCCATCTCATACTTTGCAGCAGGACTTCTGGACTAGCCCTTAGGTATATACATGGTTCGGGAGCACAATACCTGACAGAGTGCCTTTCCCAGCATGAACAGACCCATACACTACATTCAGCATCCAAGGCCCTCCTCCAGATGCCTCCTCTGAGGGAAGTTTGGAGGGTGGCAACAAAGGAGAGGGCCTTCTCGGTGGTGCCCCCCGATGAGGCCCACCTGGCAGCAACATTGTTATCTTTTTGGCACTGGGTTAAAACTGCCCTCCTCTCAGGCATTTGGCAGCATAAAATGAGTTTTTAATAAAGTCCTGGATTGTCTTTGGAAAACGTTTTTAGATACATGTTGTGTGTGTGTGTGTGTGTGCTGTTTATATGATTTTATGTAAATAGTTTTGCACTTTGTATTACTTTTTTTTAGTGTTTATTAATCTTTGTGAACTGCTCAGAGAGCTTCAGTTATGGGACGGTATAGAAATATAATAAATGGAATAAAATGAACTATAATGTTAATATTTGAAGAACTGTAATCAAAAGGGGGACAGCAGCAGGAGGGAGTAGAAGTGGGTACTGTTCATTTGCCTGGATTCATTTCTATGCACACAGATTTAAATGTGTCTATATTTTGCCTAGCACGCTAGGCAACAAAAATCGGCGGAGTGGCACTCTGAACGTAGGTGGTAAGTCATATGTGAAGCACTGCCTCAAAGACATCAAATGGAGACAAAGAGATATGGGCCAACACTTGAACAGTTAAGCCCTTTAGTTTGACTGAAAATCAAGCAGGAATGGATTGCCTTCGTGTGGGTCTGAGAAGTGACCCTGTGCCAAGTCCTATACAAATAAGCTACATGCCTGATCTGCAGCACTTTCCATTCGTGAGCTCAAAAGAAAACACCACAACTATCTGGCTCAATGGCACTTCTTTCCTACCCATGGGAAAGGGGACAGAGGGGCAAAGGGGCAAAGATCTTGAAATATATATATTGACGGTTACACATCATGTTAAAGTATATAAAGATATCTTGTTCAGAGGCTTAGTGGGAGCAGCAGGCCAGGCAAAGTGGCACTATTTCAGTTTCACTTTGGCCCTGAGCATGCAGCCCTCCAAAGCAGTAAAACATATTCAGCCTTTGAATACTGCTTATGGGTGGGAAGGAGAAAAATAAATACACGTGATATTGGACAGCTTCAGCCAGCTGGTGGTTTGTACAACAGCTTCTGAGCAGGTGCAGTCTATCTGAGCAGTAAGACATGTGTATTTCACAAGCAGTACGCTTAAAAGATAGGGGAGAGACACAGAACTGGGGTGCAGCACATAGAAATGACTACTTACAGCAGCATTGTCATGGTTACTGTTACTACGATTATTAGCAGCAACAGAGATGGCATCTGAAAGCGAGTGTGGTGTAGTGGCTAGAGGAGTAGAAAGATGTTTCCTGGAATGTGTTTTCGGCAGATCTTTGATATATTTTCATTTGAACACAGTTTCCTTAGCATTTTGATGCAAATAACATTTCCCTTGCAATTTGTTGTTAGTTGGGCCTTCTTTTGACTCAGATCCCCTGGTCTGTGTGGGGAGGAGTGGATGAGATCATCATAAATCAATGTAAGGAATGGCAGGCTTGGATTTAGTGCAGCTTTAATCGTGCCGGGAACAAACACTGGGTTACGCGCATCACCACAGTTCTTTGGGAGCACAAAAAATGTGCAGAATGTGATACTGGCCAAATAATTCACCATCCTGAGAACCTTACCTTTCGTTCAACAAAATAAAGGAAAACCAGCTTCAGACCCTTATGGGTGCAAAGATATGCTTGAAAGATTGTAAAGAACATTTGCAGAATTATCAGAAGATTGTAAGCAATGCCTGCAGATAATTACCAGGAGTCTAAGAAGTGACAGAAAAAGAGTATCTAGTGGTTGGGGGTATGAAGGCAGTGCCCTGCCCAGATTCTTGCCTCTCCACGGGCCTGAAGTTGAACATTCTTGGGGGCTGTCTTGACGTTGTCTTTGCTCTGGGGTGGCTCCAACTATGTGCTGCATCAGTTATATGACACAGTCGCAGATTCAAAGCTACTAGGGGCAAAGAGGCAAAGAAGAGCAGATGAAAAGTCAGGGACTTACCCCATCTTTTCCAGCCAGAGTGAGATCAACCCGGCTCTTCTGCCGGTCTGTCCTTGCTGGGAGCCACTCCAGGGATGTTCCCGGGCAGAAGGCAACCCCCCTGTTGGTCGCCTGAAGCTGTGGGAGGGGGTGGGCCTAGCAAGCCTAATGGCTACCAGAAAGCCTGTGCTGGGTGACCATCTGTCCGGATTTGCCCGAACATGTCCTCCATTTTCTTGCCTTGGGGCCATCCAGACGGATTTCTTATTTTTTCTTTAAAAGTCCAGAAAAGGTGTGGCGGGGGAGCAAGCCATGCGTTCTTCAAAGCTCCGGTTAGTGTGCAGATGACCTACACTAATAGCGTAGGCCACCCGCGCACTTTCCAGGGCTCCGAAGAACATGCGTCCTGCTCCGCCCCTCACCTTTCCCGGGGAAAAAATATATCTTAATGCTTGAATTAAGAGGCCCTTTTATCCTGGGAAAGGTGCCGGGGGGGGGGGGGCAGAGCAGGCCGCACATTCTCCAGGGCTCCGGAAAATGTGTAGCTCACCTGCCGCCATTAGCATTGTTGCTGGGATCCTCCCAGCCATGCTAATGGCGGTAGGCAATCTCCATGCTTTCTGGGGCCCTGGAGAACGCGCAGCCTGCTCCCCCACCTTTCCCAGGATGAAAGGGCCTCTTAATTCAAACATTAAGAGACCCTTTCACCCCAGGAAAGGTGCGGGGGGGGGAGAGCAGTCGGAGCTTACCTGCTCCTGCTCCCAGCTCTCTGTCTCACAACACTTCCCATCTGGTTCTTCTCCCACAAGTCTCGCAAGACCGGGATGAGATGTTGGAAGAACCAGATGGTGCAGGCAGCAGGATGTGGGCAGGCGGTGATGAAGGAGTAAGTGCAGGCAGGGTGTGGGCAGGCGGCGGAGCACGTGGTGTTGGGCAGGTGGGTGAGCTGTGCGGGGGTGCATGGGGCACGGAGCAGGTGAGCACAGGGGGACGGCATGGGGTGTGGCCAGGCGGCGCATGGCGCAGGCAGGTGATTGTGGGGCAGGCAGCAGGCAGTCCTTGGTTGAGTGTGTATGGGTGTTTGGTTGGGTTTTGCCCTGGTGCGTGTGTGGATTTGTATTCTTATTGTTGTTATGCCTTGGGTGAGTATGTGGGTGGGTGTTGTATTTTTTATGTCATTTTATTTTTTGCCTTGGGGTGTGTGTGCATGTCTGTGTGTTGATTTATTTTGTTGATGAATGTTATTGGCTGGCTGTGGATTGTTGTTATTATTATTATTATTATTATTATTTCGCCTTTGGCGTGTGTGGGGGAGTTTTTTTTAATTGTCTTGGAGAGGGTGTGGGGTTTTTTCCACTTTGGGTAAGTGTGCGGGGGGGGGTGGATTAAATTTTTTATTGCCTGTGGTAAGCATATGTGAGGTGTGTGTGGATTATATATATATATATATATATATAGTTATTATTATTATTATCATCATCATTATCATTATTATTATCATTATTATTATTATCATTATTATTATCATTATTATTATTATTTTACCTTAGGGTGTGTGTGTGTGAATGGATTTTTATTTTTGCCTTAGGTAGGTGGATTCCCCACCATCAACAGCACCATTGGTTTGTTGCTGTAATACAAAAAAAAGGTGGCTCCAAAACGTTTGTGCTGATGCAGATTATGTATTACTACTACATGCAAAGGGGTACACGTTCTCACAACTTTCAGCTCGGTTCCAAACATTGCTTTTCTGTCTGGCTTTGAGATTATGATTATTTTACAGGGTGGCTTTGTGGATTCCCCCCCCCCCCCCCAAAAAAAAACCTGGTGAAAGGTTAACAGTTAAAGTTGCAGAAGCCCTGCTCTCTTATGTAACTGATCATGTTGAGAATTGTCCTGTCCCAGCAAGATAATATGTGGGTGCATAGCATGGCTTGTCTTGTCTGAATGTGTCTGGATCTCCTAGGCTCTGAAATTATCTTTCTGGAGAGCACCTGCTGGGCTCTGGTGATTGCATAGTTCTCCTTGACAGGAGGGGCTTGCACTTGCTAGAGAAAGGTGAACAGTTGTGAGAGGCTGCGATTCTATATTCATTTCTCTAGCTTTATTGAAATCAATGGGACATGTTTCTGAGGTTTCTTTGGGCAGTTTTCTTTAGGTCCCTGATTGGATTTCTGTTCTCTGCACACTGAGGCAGTGTAGATTCAGGAGATATTTGGATAAAAGGAGGAGAAGATCCTTGTCTAGCATTGTGATAATGGGCATCCATTGTAATGGCCTTCCTTTGTATCACTACTGACCATGGTCTTGTTTATATGGCTAATGAACCAGAGATATAATGACACATTGTTAGATTAGTTTCTCACTGATAAACCGGAAATTGAAACAAGCCAAGAGGTGCTAGTGAGAAATAACTGCTACAAGCCTTTAGTCCATTTTGTTCCATGGCTGTTTGCAGAATATTTTATACTCTTTCTGAATGACAGGTTGCTCATTTATTGTACTAGATTTTTCTGCGCTTGTCAACTGTTTCATTTGCTCAATGCTAAATCTATGAGTATGGATATGAGAAAGGTGATGGGGAAAGAGTGTTAAATGTTAGGAAAGGTGAGACTATGGTCATCCAGTGAAGGATTTGCAGTCAGAAAAGATATTTGAGAGAAGGGGAGACTGTTTCACACAGAGTATAGCAAAAGCTTCAAAGTACAGCAAAAGCTACAAAAGTAAGAGTGAGTGAAGTTAATTTCAGATACATTGAATGTCTCACTTGTTCTTCATTTCAGTAATTTTAACATTAAGATGTCATGTAGAACAGGTCTGTCTTAATTGTGTTCTGTGAAATCAGATATGTGACCAAAGTCATGTTCGGGTGGCCACATCCCTTGGGGATGGACATGTTGGTGGGCACGCCCCCTTGGGGCAGCCATGTTGTCCTCCTTTTTGGTTTCCAAAATATGGTCATCCTAGTGCTGCCTCCCCTCGTAAAGACAACCTGCTGCGATAGTGTGGGGTTTGGTGGCAGAGCGGTGCCAACCTGGCACCATGAAGACAGCCCCCAATCTAAGGCTTAAACTCTCCATGATGGATAGCCTCCAAAACATCCAGCCAAGGACACCAGAGTACCTTGTGTAAGACACAGCAATAAAAACAGTATGGACACCTTAGCTTACTGACATTAATCTCTAGACCAGGAGATGTCATTTATACGTGGAACTTTCACAAAACAGAGCCCCAGTTCAGAGAATGTCCCTGAAGAGCAAAAGGTTAGAAAAATATTAAACCTCCTATCCCGGTATAATTCTGGCTGCAGCCAATCTTCCTGGAGCTTTTTCTATGAGTCAGCAGCAGCCTGTTATCTCTCGTGCAACCTGAAAGCAGCAGTTGGGAAACAAATTCCAGTAATTTTATCAGCGTGCCATTGTTCAGCAAGGCTTTTCGAGGGGAGGAACAAAATATTTTCTCAGTTAGCTGGCCTCTAGATTCGTTTTAGCTTTCATGTGAGAGTGTGTGTCATTTCCTGCACTCCCAGGGTGCTTATGAGGTCAGCACCTCAGCTGTGTCCTGCTCTTTGCCAAAGATCCAAATGCTTGTAAACGGGCCTTTCTGTAACTGGTACTCTCTTTTTCATTCTCTCTTCAGAATGCCATTTCAGGAGGAAACAGGATATATGATTAACAGTGGCAAAGAAAGGAGCATCAAAGAATCCCATGATAATGACATCCGTTCCCATATAGTAGCTGTGTACTTTTGGTCGACTGGCAACCGGATATTGCTTTGCAGCTAGAGACGTTTGCACAAATGTATACATTCTCAGATGAAATCCCAGCATACACTGGGTGGGGACAGCAGTCTAAAATATAGACTTTAGAATGCAGGTGGCTGCATGCTCCCTATTATGAGATGTTGGTTTAACCTTTAAAGCCCTAAACAGCTTAGGACCAGGTTATCTAAGGGGCTGCCTGTCTCCCTTCATGCCTGGGTGTCAAGATATGTGGGAGAAGCCCCTTTTAGGGCACCATTATGCACAGAGGCCCACATCTGTCAGGCACCCATGAAAGGGCATGAGAAACTGGGGAATGTGCTCCCTCACGAACAACAATTGGCTGCTGTTCTGGGACTGTTCGCATGTAACAGCAGTGTTCAGTGGCAAATCATGGGTTAATTTTTATAATCAACGTAAAACCCAGACACTTTGGGTTATTTGTGCATTAAACAACCAAAATGAACCTAAGAACAAATCAGGGTTCGGATGTCACGCTAAGAATCTACGAATGACCCAATCATTGATTGTTGTTTAAAAGCAACAGTGGCACATGCGCGGGAAGCTGCTCTCTCTCTCTCTCTCTCTCTCTCTCTCACTTATGCACAACAACCCATGAGTTGTTTAAACCACGGGTGGTTGTTGTGTGCAAACCAGGTCTCTCTCGGCCTTTAGAAAAGGAATCTATCCTTAAAAATATGCAGTTTTAATGTTATTAATGTTCTTGTTTTTATTGTTTTCAACTGCCGTGCACAACTTTGATGGCTTTTCCACAAATATTGTGGTATAGAGATTATGATTTTTGTAAACCGCCCAGAGAGCTTCGGCTATGGGGCGGTATATAAATGTAATAAATAAATAGGATGCTGACGATGACATCAACATCAACATCAACAACAACAATAACAACAACAGTGCCAGCTCCAGTTTTTTGAGAGCACTCGGGCAAGACACCTTCAATAGCCCCCCTCCCATAGGCTGTCTTCCTCTTCACAGCTATGGTCACCAGCTGCTATTGTTTCTCATTCTCTTTCTCATCATGGCTACCACTTTCTTGCTTAACAGGCAGTGAGCCAGGAAGCAAATAAGCAGTGGTACTGACTGCTCTTCCGTCTCAACACCACTGCTGTCTGGGACACAGCGAGAGACAAGTGACCAAGCAGGTTGTAATAGTGAAGAGGACAAGCAACTCCGGGGGGCTCTTGTCAGCAGATGCCTGCTGTGGTGTAGGCCCTCAGCATGTGCCTGACCATGCCTACCCTCGACGCTGGGTCTGAATAATATGACCCAGCCTAGCTGGGTCCCTTGCGTACTAGTTTTCTATTCCAGGGAATGGTGTCCATTTGAGACCTGCCACCACCATTCCATCTGCAAACTACAGTGCAGTCCATGAACAGTTTTATTTTCACATAACTGGCTGGCTGATTGGCCAGATTGATGAGCTCTAAGGATCTCATCAAGAAGACTGGCAGGGTCTACAACCCTGGGTCAGCAACCAGAGGGCCACTTTGACAAGCAAGTGGGATGTGGATTAATCTATGCTCTGTATTAATAGAAAGGGTTGACTGGCTGGTTGGTCTCTGCTCTAACAAATGATGACGGAGGCCTCTGCCCCTCTCCCTGCCTTCACTATTCAGATTCTGAAAACAGTGTGGTTCTTAGTCAAGAAGAAGAACCAACTGCAGATGAGATCCCTCATGAGTTTGCGTGACCAGCACAAAGGTTTTCAACTGAGACTCAACTGCCATTTCTTCAGTGGTGTGTTGAAAGTGTTGACGCTGTACACGCAGGCATCTCAGGGGTTTTCAACACACGCGGCCCCATCACAATGACTCAACAACGGGCCCTTTTTGCATGGTGGGCTAACCATGCAGGATGTGTGTGTGTGTGTGTGTGAGAGAGAGAGAGATGGGATTTTATTTTATTGGAACAACTTATGCTAGTCAAGGTCGCCAGTTTTCATGTTGCACGGAACATTTTTTTCCAGGCAGGAAAAAGCTTTCTTCTGTGCAATTCAAAGAGCTGTCAGCAAGTTTCCTAGAGCTCTGGTTAGAACCCGATCGGCTGAACAATCCGGCAATGATCACGCAAGCCACCTACAATTTGCAAAAACCAAGAGGAGTGAAAAGCAGGCTCATTAATTCCATCTCCTGCTGGCTGTGAACAGTCAGTCACATTTCCCACATTTGAGCATTATTAGCAAAAAAAGAAAAATAAAGAGGAATTGTGCCATTCAGCCCGAGTCCTTCTCTTCTTCCCTCTGCACTCTCACACAGTCGAAAAGCTTTAGTTCAAGCGATCTGATTCAGCAGACCTCATTCATAAGCACGACATTCCTCTCACGGCTCTCCAGCCACAAGCACAGAGGGAGCAATGATGGCCCAGACTGAGTCACACACAAGCCATCTATGAGGGGATGATGCTTTAAGAGTAATCTGGATTGCAATTTTCCACTAAAGTTCACCACCCCCCAAAAGCTAAGACTTGTTGAGAATTCAAGATGGAGAACTTTCTTTCAAGAGTCCAATCTATTCCCGCAGAGACAATGACCTGTCAATGCCCTTCCACCTCTGCTCTTGCTGACATCAAGAATGGCATTTTAATAGTTTTGGCCCCATTCACACTTGTATGGAGATAAAACGATGCACAGCCAACTACAAAGGAAATCCAAGCCAAGTCTAATCATGGATGACACTTACTGGGCATAGCAATGACTACTTTGGCTCAGCATTTTAGCCTCCAAGGCAATAAAGCCAACTTTAGGCCTTCTGCAGGCATTACACTATATCATGGGTTGTTTTCTGAATAACTGTCAAGTATTACCATAGTGAAGGATTCACATCAAACCAGGTTGTGAAATTTGCTTGTTCGAGGCAGGTTTGCAAATCATGGCTTGCATTCACTATGCTTGAGTTACAACTGTGATAATTAACCCATTGTGAAGGCATAGTTAAAACAGTTTCTCACCAGCCTCCCCACTTTCAGGTCTCAGTCACGTCTCCTAATGCACACTGTTTGAGGGGAAGGATTTACCACAGTTTTTGAAAGAAAGATTTACAGTGGATTAAAAAAAGATGGTGCAGCTAGACACACATCTAAAGTAACATCTATTTTGGCTCATTAACAGTCAACCGATTTCTTTGGATGTCAACTATGAGATAAGAGGTTAACTACCTACAATATCCCTTACGTTAAGGGTGGGAAATGTGTGGCCCCTCAGATCTTGATCCAGAACTCCCATCAGCTCTAGCCAGCATAGCTATTGTTGAGGGCCGAAGGGCATTGCGTTACAACATCATCAGGAGAGCCACACATTCCCTGTCCCTGCTTTACATCTTGCATTAACCTAGGAAGTGAGATAGTTATGGAATCTCTAAAATGGCATGGGCCCTGCATTTCTTCACAACCACCTTCTCTCACATGTCCTTCTTTAGCCCCCTATGGCCTGCAGAAGAGATCCATACGCCATAACTAGGTGAAGTCGAAGAGGGTATGGAACTTGGCCTTTTCCATTATAGTGTCCACTTTGTGGAATTCACTTCCTCATTCATGAACTCTGGGGTGGGTAATGCGGCAGGGCAACTGATCAACGACTGGGTTGCTGAATTTTATTCTGCTGTACCATAGATTGTTTCATGATTGAATTTCAAACTGTTGCTGGCCATCAGGATTGGAGCTTGGATTTCTTGTCTTTTAATTTAAAGCAGTTAGTTTTTAGAAAGGATTTGAACTGTTAAACAATTTTGTTCTGTTTAACTGCTATACATTGCCTTCCGTACTTTTGGGTGGAGACAGCAGAAAAATGTTGTCTATATCTATGAATACACACACATACATATATGATTACCCTCATAGAGTTTGCTGCAATATTTCATCAACCCACCTGTTCAGGTCGCACTTGCGCATTAATTAGGTGATAAACCACCCTATCAGGAAAGCCTGTATCTTCAAGCAGAAACTTAGTTAGATTCTCCCCATCTTTTAAGATATCCTGGATTCGTATGCCTCTTCCTGGGTAAGACAGAAATGACAAGAAGGCCATTAAGAGCTGGTGTCCAATGATGGCTTTAAGCAGCCATTATGCTGGTGAGCTAGAACCACAAATTCACTTGGTGACTTTAATCAAGTCACCATTGCTAACCCTCAGTTTACACCCCACCCTGTCTGTAAGAGGGGGATAAAAATCCTCACCTGCCTCACTGTACTAAGGAGTGGAGAATAATAATGTATACTAAGGGCTTTGAACACCATGAAAAAAGAACCATAACAATGCTTATAAAGCTACTCAGCTGACATTTAAAGAAATATAACTGAAGGTGACTTCAGTTGACTATTGTGTTGTCCGAATTCAGCCACTGAGTTGACTCACTCATCCCCCACTTTGTCTCACCCTCAGTCCTCCCACTAGTATCCCATCAGCCATTGCTGCCAAAAATCTATCCTGCCAGCTGGATTATAGTGGCAGCCACCGCTTTGACCCTTCTTGCCTTGCAACTCTGTGGCTGGCGATATAACCAATGGTAGCCAGGTAAATAACCAATGATGCCTTCCACATAACACGATGTCCAATGGTGGTTCAAATAGCCAACTCTACACAGTGTTGGTTATTTGCGTTGATTATTTTGGCCAAATAACCAACCATTGGTTAAAAAACTCCATCTACACAACATGATAACCCATGGTGGGTTAAATAACCAACCATTGACTATTTAAACCACCATTGGTTATCGTGTTGTCTGAATCCATTCATTGATTCACATTGGATTTGCGAGAAATGGTTCTGTCATTGTAGAACTCCCTCCCACAAGACATCCATGTAGTCATCTCTTTAAACAAGCACTGAAGTCATGCTTCCTTCAATCTGTTTTAACTGTTGACGCTGATTCTCTGGAATTTTAAAATAGATGTTGCCCTATATTTAATTTTTGCTAGTCTAGATTGGGATGTTTTTATGCAGATATTCTAGTTCAGTGGGTGAAGTTAGGTACTTTTAGACCCTGGTCTTAATGGTCACAAAATGAGTGGGTTGCGTGCTTTAGACCGCTGTGTGTATTATTTTAGTTGTGAAACACACAGCTAATATTTCCCTTTGTCTCCCAACTGCCATTCCATGCTTTACAACTGCTTCTACATTCCTAATAATAATAATAATAATAATAATATATTTATTTATTTCTTACCCGCCTCTCCCTCTGGATCGAGGTGGGGAACAACAATAAATATAAATACAAAGACCATAAAATAGATAAAACATTAAAAACAAATAAAACGAATACATTAACATCTTAAAGTTCAACTAGGTAGGCATGCCGGAAGAGATCAGTCTTCAGGGCTCTCTTAAATTCAAGAAGACTGCTAAGTTGTCGAATCTCTCCCGGCAGGCCACTCCACAGTCCGGGAGCGGCAGAAGAGAAGGTCAGAACAACAACAACAACACTGTTTGCCAACCCTGATTAAAAATAAATACCCTGAGCATGTGCCATGTTGCAATTAAACTTACTTAAATTGTAGAACTATCATGACTATGAAATTCATTGCCACAAGAAGTAGTGATGGACACCAGCATGGATGGCTTTAAAGGGGTATTAGATAAATTCACGGAGGACAAGGGTTTCATGGGGCAGAATCCAACTGGGTGCTTATGCCCCTGCCGATTCTCTTCCACCCCGTCAATTGTGTTATGCAAGCAGCCTCCACCATTTACATGGAGGCAACGTAGAGCTTCTGAGGGCAACCCAAAATGAGCAGAAACAGTCATTTCTGGCAGGAGACTGGTCAGCGGAACTTGCATAAGGGAGCTCCACCGATCTGCCTCCTTCCAGAGACAAGCATTTCTGCTCACTTCGGGGCTTCCTGTAGGAAGTCCTAAATCTCCCATATGTAAGCACTAGGTACTGCTTGCACAACAGCAACAACAGAATCACACTCCCTGTCCTAAATTATACTTAGGGGTGAAAGAAGCTAGAGGTGAGCAAGAGTGGATTTTTGTGTGGAAGGACTGCAGGTTCAGCTCAGTCCTGGTACTCAAAACAAATTCCTTGGTTCAGAATTCCTTAATTCTAATTCTATGTCTTTTGCACCAGACTTCAGCTGGTGGATCTGGGTGGGTGGGTGTTAGGCAAAAAAACACAAGATACATCCTGCAAGCCTAATGTCTGTCCGCCCCCCCCCCCCCTCCCCATTGTGGTCTAAGACATCTGGAAGCTACATTAAAAGAAGTGAAGTGGATAGTTACTAAGAAGAGGGCCTTTTCTGCTGTGGCACCCCAGTTGTGGAATGCATTTCCCAAGAGCTTCTCTTGGCACCAACATTGTGCTTGTTTTGACACCAGGTGAAGACCTTTTTATTCTCCCAGGCATTTTAGTTTTTTAGGTTGTTTTTATCTGGTATTGTATTTTAATTTTTTGCACTGCTGCTAGCTTCTGTTTGGATATTTTTATTTTTATATTGTAGTTTTAAACTTTTAAACTTTTATATTGTATTTTATTATTTGAAATTGTTGTGAACCATCCAGAGAGCTTCGGCTATTGGGTGGCATAAAAATGCAATAAATAAATATATAAAATGAAGGAGACAGAGATGTTTTGCCTTATTCCATAATCTAATGTCCCTACCCACATCCATCACAGCAGCAGCAGGAGGTTTAAGATGCCTACTTAGGAATCACCCAAAAAAGAGGAAATGCATCACCCCCTCCATAAAAAAGGGATAAAAAAGTAGACTGATTAGCATAATATTTGCATATGCTAAGTTATATGTAAATTTAGAAATTATAATTTAAATAGAAACAGAGTACTCTTAACCATAGTGTGGAAGACTGACCAGGTGACCGGCCTGTTCAGTCTGCTGACTAGCTACTAAGTGTTGCTAGGCGACAGTTCTTACATTTCTTTATCTTTAAACCAGAATTGGACAGGACAGGCCTTCAAACAGAGGACACTTTCAAACAGAGGACCAGCCTCTTGCAGCTCTTCAAATAGAGGACCCCTGGGTTGCATGGAAGCACACAGCTGCATGCAAGGAACTCTACATGCCCTACAGTGGAATAAGATTGCTGGTGCTGGGGTTTTGTATCGTTTTCTTGCAGGGGAGCGAAGAGGTAGAAGGTAGAATAAGTTTAGAAGCAGGGGGCAAAATCAGAAAGTTTGGGAAACATGGTTCTAAAAGAAGTGCTTTCATTTCAAAACAAACAGCATTTAAGACTTTTGAATGAGCCACTTGAATGTGAAATGGCAGTTGTATTGCACATTACACAAGAGACTTGGCATTTGGACCACACTTGTTTATTTTTCTGAACTCTGAAAGGGGCCTGGCATACTCGTAAAATGCAGACCTGGGATTTCAAAGAACGGAGGAAAGTTCCAAATGCCTGGAGTGTGGCCCTGGAACTGTGAGCTTCAAAGCTCTTGAGTGTGTTGTTGTTAGTGTGTGTGTGTGTGTGTGTGTGTGTGTGTGTAAGAGAGAGAGAGACTTACTAAAGAAAAAAATGGTTTGGGATTTCTTTCTTCAGTTCACCTCCCAAAGACAGTTGCAGTCGCTTTAGATGCTGCGTTGTAAGGAGTCCTGAATCCCTCCAATTAGTTTCTCATGACCAGGGATGGATTAATCATTATGCTAAGTAAGCTCCAGAGTAGACCTCTCCCCAATCAAACTGGAGCACCTGCTGTGACCTAATTATCATGCCATTTTCCTGTGGCTGCTTCTTGCCAATCTTCCAAATTTTCCACAGTTCGGAACATTGCCTCTGCTCCCCCCCCCCCCAACATGCAAAAAAGAAGTGGCCATAACCTCAAGAGAACTGGAATATTGATAAGAGGCTATGCATTGTTTTCATCACCTGATAATTGCAGCATCAAGTGATGGCCTGCATGTCTGGAGCAGCAATCGCAAATGAAGTATCACAGCCAGAGGGTGGCCTGGGTCGGATGACACGATAATCAACTGGGGGGGGGGGGGAACAATCGTCAGTTGTGTTGCTTATTGTGTCGTCTGGAGGACAACACAGAACGCACACACACCTGACAGTACGCCATTTGGAGCACTTAAACAACGGAGAAAAACAACGGGCTTGCACGTTGTTTTTCCTGAAATCCGTTTTTAAAGTGTAGTGCGGAGGGAACCCCCTCTCTCTGTGTACTATTCCGTTTGGTCATAGAGTTTGCCAGCCAACCCCCCCCCCCCCCCCGCTGCTCCGATACAGCCAGCAGAACATGTGGTGCATGCTGGGATACGGCCGGAGGACTGAGGGTGGTGGGAGGGAGAAGACGCAGCAGCCCAGAAGGATGCCGGGACTTTCAACCGTGCGATGGGGGAGGGGAAACATGTTGTGTGGCGGGTGCTGCCATGCCGCCAACAAAATAATGCACGGTCAGTATGCTATTCCCCCCTCCATTGCCTAAAGTGTTGTCTGAACTCAGCTGGTGTGTTCAGATGACACTTTAGACAACGGAAGGGTTCATAACACACTCACCGTGAGTTATTTTGCCAGTGCGCACCATACAACATGTTCTCCCTCCCCCCGTCCCGTGGCTGAAAGTCCCGGCGTCCTTCTGGGCTGCTGCGTCTCCTCCCTCCCCCATCCCTCAGTCCTCCGGCCGTATCCCATCATACACTACAAGTTCTGCCGGCTGTATACGAGCAGCCGGGGTTGTTTCGGCTGCTCCTGCCAGCGAACATTATGACCGAGTGGAATAATACACGAAGAAAGGGGGATTCCTGACACACGACACTTTAAGCAACAGATTTCGGGATAAACAACTAAGCAGCCCATTGTTTTTCTCCGTTGTTTTATTGCCCGAAATAGCGTACTGTCAGTTGTGTGTGCGTTGCCTGCCACACAACATAATAAGCAACACAACTGACGGTTGCTCCTTCCCCCCTCCGTTGATTATCATGTCTTCCGAACTGAGCCAGAGTTTTCCCATCACCATCCAAACAGAACTGGTTCATATGTACATCTACAAGCAGTGGTGTAGTTAAGGGGGAATGTAAAGGGGTGCAGCTTTGGGACAGAGTGATGAGCTCCATGATCAGAGGCAGTAAGGTTGTATACACCAGTTGCTGGGGAACATGGGTGGGAGGGTGCTGATGCACTGTGTCCTGCTTGTGGTTCCCTGGTTGACAGCTGGTTGGCCACTTTGTGATCAGAGTGCTGGACTAGATGGACCCTTGGTCTGATCCAGCAGGGCTCTTCTTATGTTCTTACGATTTCATTTGCCTGAGCCACCAGTATATTTGATGCTTTCCTTGGTCTGGCAAATGACTGGGGTGATAATGAGGCTTTCAAGCTCTACTACTTTTTGTGCCAGATTATAAGCTAATTGGTCACCAGCAGCTGTGAATTAGAGTCCAGCAACATCTGGAGGGCCTAATCTAAATAGTGGACTCAAACAAGCCCTGCTTCATCAACACAGTTTAGAGCTGAGTTCACACCGGGTTCCTCTATGTGCTAATGTTGTAGGCCGCAAAACGAAAGAGGAGAGGAAGCAGAAGCCCCAGCAGGATCGCACCTAGAGCTAGATGGGGCATTAGGACTGATGAAGTGAAGTCTGTCTGAAGTTTGGAAAGAGAGAGGGGGATGAAAAAAGATGGGGCTTGGCAGGAGACAAAGGGGTAGGCAAGTGGATATGGAATGCAAACAGGTAGGAATGGAGCAGGCAAGTGGCCAGACTATCAACGAGCTCAACTGCATGCTATGTTAAAGATGTGGCATGCAGGTGATCCTTGCTTTTATTTAACTTCAAAGTAAAAAATCCAGATTGGGATCACTTTGCTTGTGTAGGGGAGGGTTAAACCTTCCCACTCAACCACTTTCTGCCATAAATTCATCCTCCGCAAGTGGGGTGTAAAAAAAGATAATTTGTTTTAAAAATCCTACCTGCACATGGTGGACCTGATCCAGATCCTCCTACTCTAAGGTTAAAAAAAAGAAAGTGAGGATCAGTTGCACATGACACACACTTAACATCATGTGTCGTTTACACCAAAGATACCTGAAGCAAGCAAGGTTCAGGTTTCATACCAGGAAGGCCCAAACCTGGCTGTCAGAGAGGCAAAAATTATTTGAATACTGGTTTACTCATGTTGACAAGGTGTGGTTGCCACTTATCTTCAGAGGGAGGAAATAATTAAGAGTGTTTTTAAAAAGACAAGAGACCAGAACTGATCATTACCTGCAATCCTTTCAGGATTCGTCCTTATGGTTTCCATAAACTGGGTGATGGTGCGCAATTCTTCCCAAAGTCTGCCCAATTCTGTTTCATGGCTTTCCAGCAATAGTTCTTGAGCATCTTGGTACACTCTTGCTAAACTGAAAATGGATGTGTGGGGCATGGAGGGGGAGGGTGGGGGAGAAATACTAGTTAGCATTCCTTGCTGTATTTTCCAAATTGGCCTCTCTCAGCAGCTGTGTCTGTGAGGTATTGGGAGAAAGCGCATAACGGTAGGGTGACCATATGAAAAGGAGGACAGGGCTCCTGCATCTTTAACAGTTGTATTGAAAAGGGAATTTCAGCAGGTGTCCTTTGTATGCATGCAGCACCCAGTGAAATCCCCTCTTCATCACGACAGTTTTGTATCTGGTCAAGAGGGCAGGGCTCCTTCAGCTTTAACTATTGTGATGAAGAGGGAATTTCACCAGGTGCTGCATGCAGACAAATGCATTCCCTATTCCCTATTCTATGCAACAGTTACAGATACAGGAGCCCTGTCCTCTTTTTCATATGGTCACCCTACATAGCGGGCACAATCCTATATATGTTTTGACAGAAAAAGGACCTACAACCCCCAGCATGGCTTGCTGGGGCATGCTGAGAGTTGTAAGACATTTTTTTTCTTTTTAAACATGAGTAGGATTTCATCCTAAACGAAACAGCCAGTCCTACTGTAAAGTAGGACACCTGGCCATCCTACATGTTGCTCCCTAAGGTGGCCGCCTAATGGTGGAGCTGGCCCTATGGCTAGCCATAATTAAGAGACAAGAAGGCTTCCCCACCCCTGTCTCCCACACAGGTCCCCCTCCCTTTCATTTTTATCTGTGCCACAATGTAGTGTTATGTCATTAGCAAAGCTAACGTTAATTATGGCCAACTTTAAACCAGAGTTACAACTTAGAGCGTAAAGCTGGTTTGCGGTCTCCAATTATTTAATTTATTCATTCTTACATTTATATCCCGCCTTTTTTTCCACCAAGGAACTCAAGGCGGCTCACATAATCCTCCTCCTCTCCATTTGTCCTCACAACAACAACAACCCTGTGAGGTAGGTTGGGCTGAGAGTCTGTGACTGGCCCCAAAGTCACCCAGTGGGTTTCCATGGCTGAGTGGGGACTAGAACCTGGATCTCCTAGTCCAACACTCTAGCCACTATACCACACTGGCTTAGCTTCAACTTTGGTACAGATGTAATGCTACACAATGATTAATAGTGGTGAGAAGGGAGACTTGGTACAGGAGGAAGGAAGAGGAAGGAGAGGAAGCCCATAAGGTCACTGGCCATTCCTGCTCTTTAAATCAACTGAGACAAAAGCACTACTATGTTCCACTCACACTGGGAAGGATTATGCTACAGCTGCAGCAGCAGCTCCCCAAATCACTAAAAAAAAAACTGTTTTGAAGAATTGGGATGATATGATCTCTGGACTGGATACCCGGATAGCTATGCTCATTTGGAACCACTACTGGACTCAAGACAATAGAAAACTGCTCCTTTCTTGCTCTGCACCTGCTTTGTCTTGAGAGTATAGGGCAGCCTTTCTCAACCCGGAACCCTCTAGGTGTTCTGGACTGCAACTACTATCATCCGCAGCTGGCATGGCTAAAGGTGGGAGCTGCAATGCAACACATCCAGAGGGCACCAGTTTGGAGGAGCCTTCCATTCCACCCCAGTCTTTAACCACATGGTTTCATTGCAAATTGTTTAAGAGGCAGGAAGGCAGGACGGCAAACAACAGATACATCATCAGGTAAATTATTGAAAAGGCAAAAAGTATGTCTGGAAAGCAACAAATATATCATCATAAAACAACAACAGTGGTATTGTTTTGAAAACTCTGGGTCAACACTCGGAGGGAAAACGGGAGTCCAAAGTTTAGGAAAAGCACCCCCAGGATTCTCAGAAGTAAATAAGTGAACAAATGGTATCAATACAGGAGAAAAATACTAGTATGGAAGCATCTTAATGGGTGGCAAGGCTCAGACACACATGCCACACAAGTTCTAACTTGCCTTTATTTAGCAATCTTTGCATACCACAAAATTAGCCCACAGCCTGGAATTGTTGGGGCTCTTTTTGTGCAGTCATATGGTGGATATAACATCTGTAAGATCAAAATATAATGTGGCAGCCTATAACGTAGGAGTCCTTTGTTCCTCCACCCCAAGACACAAGAGGCGCTCTTTGCTTACATGGAATTATTGTAGTTGGATACAACACCAGGGGACTCTCCACGTGTAGGACTTTTGAAACAAGGATTATTCATGTTACAGAAGATGCCTTGTAACCATGGCAGAGTTCCTGCAGAGGGCATGGCCTTATTTGGGAAATGACCTTGATATCAGACACAAAAAGCAAAAAATGAAACATTAATATTAGTAGCTCAAAATGCTTTGGATAAAGAAATATCATTTCTATAAAGAGCTTTATCAGAGGAACAGAAGAGTTACTTAGCATTATGAGGTCATCACCACCTTTCTAATTTAATGAAGTCATCGCTGGTTTATAACTTAACGCTGATTCACACAACCCGTTTTGTGGGTTAGCTTTCTTCCTAAATGTCAAATGCCAGCATGCCAGAGAAAAGTGTTTTAACATAGGTTTCTCTGCCACAATGGGCTTTTCCTTCACATTTGACTTTATTTTAACACAGACTTTAATAAAATTAATACAGGATACCCCTTTAATTTCAGTAGGAGCATAATTAAAGTCAATACTGAATGATTCTTAAAACTGACGTAAATTTTGGGAGGAGGAGAAATATTCCTGAGTTCTTCTAAATTGTATTTCCTGGCAAAAACTCAAATGCATATTATCTTAATTTGAATATTTTTGTTTAGCATAACATTTAGGGATTCTGTTGGATTTAGGACCTTCAGGGTAAATAGGTGTGGATGTAAAAGTACTGAATTTTCTAAGTTGATATTCAATATGAATGCCTTCAATTTGTGAGTGAGACGTAAGATTTGAGTTAATAAAAGTATTCAGTAAAGTTTAAATTCAAAAGTGAAATTTGAAAAACAAAACGCATAGCCACGAATTTGAAATGTGTGCATAAATTTGTTTCAGCATTAGTGGTATGGAAAGTCCCAGCAACTGGGCTGACTAAAGTTACAAACCAAAATAATATCAAATAATAATAATAATAATAACAACAACAACAACAACAATATAATATTCATATTAGAGCAGTTCAGGAAACAGTGCTTTAAATAGATAAAGACCAGATGAATGTTAACTTTCACAAATGATGAAAAATCCAGACCAATCTCTCTTCCCCTTTTACAAAAACAAATCCAAGATTGTATTGTCAGTGATTGCAGTTGGCATAGCATTTGGATAATTTGGTATATGGAAATGAACTCTTAGGAGGATCAAGCATATATGGGGATGACTGCACAACCACAATGGCAGACCAGGTATAGGAGGAAAGAGCAAGACAAATCACTAATCCTTACCTACTCGTTTAACATTATATAATATAACAATCTAGTATAACATTATATAGTATAATAATATATAATCCAAATCTGTCACTAAAGCCTAGCAAGGTAACATTATCTATTATCTAATTTCTATCACACACAGTGCCTGACTTTCTAATAAACATTTGTTCTTGAGGATCATACTACATGTTATGTGAAGATTCATGGGCTCCATCAACTTCTGTAGCCTCATTAACAAATAGCTGAAAAACACGCACCATGTGCTGCGATATCATAATGTTAGCATTTCCTTAAATTCCACATGCAGCAGCCAATGAAGGGGAGTGAGAGCAAAGAGATGCCTTTTCTATGCTGGCCCCACATCTCCAGAATCAATTTCCATAATGGATTCATCATATGTGTTCTTCGCAGAGCTTCAGGAAGGCTCTAAGGACTCACTTGTTTTTGTTGACCTTTTCATAATCTGTGGTCTGCTGTTATCTGGTTTTATGGTGCTTCATAGTGATGTATTGAATATTTATGTACTGATTTTCTATCTGTTTTTGTATATTTTTGTATTTTTATCTTGCACACCTCCTTGAGAAGGTTGATTCTTAAAAGCGGCCTAAAATCATTTTAAATAAATAAAAATAAATGCTATCCTGATGGTGTCACACAGGCTTTTTCAACTTGGGGTAGGCAAACCAGTGCCCTCCAGATATTTTTGGATCATAACACCCAGTCTGCATGACCATTGGCCAAGCTGGCAGGGGCTGATGTGAGTTGTAGTCCAAAACATCTATAGGGCACCAGGTTACCTAACCTTAAACTACACATACTTAGAAAAATACAGATTGGTGGTATCCACACATGCAATCTGGGCTTGAGAATTAGATAAGCATTGGTAGGTCTGTTTTCTTTCCAATAAGTAAAACAGGGCTTTATATGTTACCAGCATGTCAAGGAAAGCCAGCCAGTTTTGATTTAGTTAAAATGTAAGCCTGAGGATTTTTATTTAACTTTTTGAAAAAGTTTCGGATAAATTTCTTACATTCATGTTGGCGATAGACTGGGTTAATGCTTCTCAGCCAGACTAGGACAAGAAATAAGGACAAAGGCCATAAAAGTTCAATTAGAAGACGAAGCTGAAAAAAGAAATAGTTGGAGGCATTATTTACACATGTAGTCTGAAAGCATTGCAGTTTCCACTAAACAAAGTAGACCATCTGATAAAACATGAGTCCATCATGCAAGAATTCTAAAACCCCCCCCAAAAAACTAGAGCAAAATGTAGGTAACTGGGTGGCCTCCAAATGTTTTGAACTACAACTCCCATAAGCCCCAAATAGCATGGCCAATGGTCAGGAAATGTTTTTTATTAATATTCTGCCTTTCTACCCCCAAAAAATGGCACTCAAGGCAGCTAATAATAAAATCCAGATTAAAAACTTAATTAATACAAAATGAAAAAACACAAATAAATTTAAAACATAATTTAAAAGACAACAATAAAATAACTAAACACACCAACCAATTAAAAACCGATTAAACCAGCTTATATGCTAAAGGCTTGCCTGAACCAGGAACCTCCTTCCTGGTTCCACTGACAGAACTATTTTCATCGGTGGAATGACAGCGTTTGAGGCAAACCCCTGTTTACTGTACACTCTACAGCAAACCAGTGTTGGTCACTGTACAATGTAGTAAATAGCCCTCAGTCATTGGGGCAGCTTGCACAATCAGTGCAACCCACTGTAGCTTATTTAAGCCATGGTGCGTCTCAATGGATGCCAGCAGCCATTTTGAATATTCAACCTCCAGCAGGGAGATTGCCATGGTTTGTCTGGGTGGCAGGGGTTGTTTAAACAAACCCCAAGTAACCCTACAACAGCCTATGTGTCAGGAAAGTGTAAAAGGCAGAGTACAAACAGAAGGATTTTTGTCTGTTGTGGAGTTTACTGTTCCCAGTGACTCAGACCATGAGTTGTCAGGATGGCTTGTTGCCCCAAAATAAACCACCCTTTGGGAAGTAGTCTAGGATCGGGCAACACAACAACCTACGATGGATTGTTGTGTCTTACAAACCCAGTCATAGAGGTTGCTTTTACATAAATTGTTGTTTTGGGATGTACTGACTCCCACCTCAAAGGGGGAACTCCAAACAAACTTATGGTCCCTCAGGCACTGTCTGGGGACCATAGGATAACTCCCTCCATGGATTAGTGGCAGTGGAAAAGGGTTAGCTTGTGGAACTCTGAGCAGTAGTAACAGAGAGTTCCTGAGGCCCAGAAATATAAGCATTTTCTAAAAATATCAAACCTCATAGGTCGGATTGCCAAGCGAAGGAGCAGTTCCCCCATACATGGTGGCTGCTGTGCTGGGAAAAGGAAATCCCTCATAGACTCTGGGCGATTTGCTATGTGTAACAGCTGGTGATGCTCAATGGGAATGTGGATTCACATCAAAAGAGATATCCAGCCAGTTAAATGAGGTTCAGATGAGCATTGTAATATGGACAGAGATGTGCATATCCACATCCATAGGCTATGTGCATGAATTTCCCTTTCTGAATCAAGACACCCATGTCTACATATCCAACTAGGGCTCTCCTCATTCACTGTAATAATGTCGTTTCACTCACAGCTTCCTAAAAACATTGGTCAGAATCCAACAAGGTGCTTAATACCCCTGCTGAATCTTGTCCACCCCGCTGCTTCCCTTCCGTAAGTAGTGGGTCCCACCAATTCTGTTGCACAAGTGGAACCCACCGCTTACGCAAGGGAGATTTAGCACTTCCTAAAGGAAGCACCCAAAATATCCTATCCAAGCTCTGCCAACTTGCAAGGAGCAGGAGCTACTTGTGCAGTGCAATTGGTGAGCAGAAGCAAATCGGTGGAGGTTTATAAATGCCCCATTGGATTCTGCCCATTAAATTCTAAGTCACCTTTGGGGCCCTATTTGGTCTGAAATAGGGTGACCAGATTTTGAGACCCAAAATCCAGGTCCCCCCCGCCCCCCACCTAAAACAACCCCCCCGCCTGCCCGCGCGCCCGCCCCCCCGCGTGGCCCGCCCGCTCCCCCCACCCGCGCGGCCCGCCCGCTCCCCCCGCCCGTGCTGCGCCGCCCGCGCGCCTGCGCCGCCCGCATGCCCTGCTCGCCCCACGCTGCTCGCGCCGCCCGCCCGCCTTGCGCTCCTTACCTGTGCAGGCCGCGTCCGCTTCCCTCCGGTGCTCGGAATCTACTGAGAAACAGGCTTCACGGCCTGTCTCTCAGTATCGCGCCGGGTGATGACGTCATCACCCGGCGCGCTACTGAGGGACAGGCCGTGAAGCCTGTTTCTCAGTAGATTCGAGCACTGGAGGGAAGCGGACGCGGCCTGCACAGTAAGGAGCGCGAGGCGCGGGGCACGAGGCGCGGGGCACTTACCTGCTGGGGCGGGCGCTTCCCGGGCTCCTCCGCCGCCACCGCCACCGGGTCTACCACCGCTCCTCGCTTGCTGCACCGCCGCGTCACCCCCCGCCCCCCCGGTTTGCCCCCCCCCGCCCCCCGGTTGGTCCGGTTTGCCCCTGGATTCCCGGTTAGGACCGGGAAATCCCGAGCCATCTGGTCAGCCTAGTGAAAGGCGACACCTAATTTTTAAAGTAAATCTAAAATAAACTAAAAAACATATTGTGTGCTTTGGACTTGCGTAAAAAGGTCCTGCCCTGTGAAGAACTGAATCTCGTGAAGAGTGATTCAAGTATTTTGGACGGTTGCTTCCTGTAGCAAAAGACCACTTGTTATTTTTATCTTCACAGGACTCCATTCTGTTGGATTCACATCTAAGATTAGCTGGAGCTCAAGAGGAAGTGAATCCTATTTTCCCAGTTGGTGGGGGAGGGGGTTCTGTATATTAACTCTTCATCCTTGTGGAGGTTTTTAATGACCAAACAATCCAGTATATTGAGGAGTTGTTTTTTCTGTCAGATATTCAACATGATGAATTCAATTCCACTCTGTAAAAATAGCTTTTGTCTAATCAGAATGCATAAAACAATAGTGCAGCACACCTCATTGTATACTTAAAAGCCTGTGAAATATACCAACCATTTGAGCAAATTCACTGTATTTCTCACAGTGAATTTAAGCACACACACACACACACAGGACTTACCTTCTGCCGTTTCCGAAGTATCCAATTTTTCCATAGCAGAAGACTGACCTGTCTGAAGAAGCTCATTCTTCTTGTGCATTAGCAGCATCCCAAAGGTGGAGAATAGAAATCCTATGGAGAATAGAAATCAGCTGAATCCTTTAAAAAAATGAACCAGGTTTTCCTATCTGGGCACAGAACTGCTGTGTGTGTGTGACTGGGTTCGCACAATCACTTTGGGAAAATAAGCCATGGTGGCTTATTTCCCTCTCCGCATGTGCTGGTTGAAAGCCACCTAATTAGCATAATTATCCTCTCCAGTCCCACTGAGGCAACTACTTCACTCTGCCGAACGAGTGGGCTGGCCCTGTACAATACACAGCCATCTTACTTCAAGTACCTCCAGAAATCTACTGTGGCTGGTCAGGAAGGAATTTACTCTACAGCTAGACTAGGAAAATCCCAGGCACCAAAAATTGGCTCCCATGAATTAGAATTCCCTCTCCTCAGCTATGTGGATGTATATGCTGTCTCTTAAAAGTGTTAAGTATTCCCCCCGCCCCCAGTCTTGCCCTGTAATTTTTTAGTTATTTCTTGTCTCTATTAATGATTAAATTTGTAATGCTCATGTTGACAAAGTCATCCTTAATACCATTTGTCCTAGACTTACATGGATACAAATCAAATAAACGCAAGGTGCCATCCTTTCCCCAATGCTGTTTAACATTTATATGAAACCGTTGGGAGAGATCATCCGGAGGCATGGGGCGGGGTGCTATCAGTATGCTGATGACACCCAAATATATTTCTCTATGCCTTCGATAACAGCGTCTGCTAAGGATAGTGTGTCTCCTCTGAATGAATGCTTGGAGGCGGTAATGGGCTGGATGAGGAAAAACAAACTGAAGCTGAATCCAGACAAGACGGAGGTGCTTGCTGTCAAAGGCCGCAACCTGGGTTTGGAGGTGTGTCAACCGGTTCTGGATGGGGTTACACTCCCCCTGAAAGACTGTGTTCGCAGCTTGGGGGTGCTCCTGGATCCGTCGCTCCAAATGACAGCCCAGATAGATGCGACGGCCAGGAGTGCCTACTATCAGCTTCGGCTGATACGCCAGCTGCGCCCCTTCCTAGAGTTGGAAGACCTAAAGATGGTAGTGCACGCGCTGGTAACTTCGAGGCTCGACTTCTGCAATGCGCTGTACATAGGGCTACCTTTGTGCCTAGTCCGGAAACTTCAACTAGTTCAAAATATGGCAGCCAGGTTGGTCACCGGTACATCTAGGAGTGACCATATTACGCCAGCTTTAAAATCTCTCCACTGGCTGCCAATTAGTTTCCGGGCGAAGTATAAAGTGTTGGTCATTACCTTTAAAGCCCTACATGGTTTGGGGCCAGGTTACCTGCGGGATCGCCTTCTCCCGTACAATCCGCCCCGCACGCTCAGGTCCTCTGGGAAGAACTTACTGCGGTCGGCCAAGACTAGGCTGACAACCGTTACCCAGAGGACTTCTCTTCTGCCGCTCCCAGACTGTGGAATGACCTGCCGGAGGAGACTCGTCAACTTAACAGTCTTTTAGAATTTAAGAAAGCTATAAAGACTGTTCTCTTCCGGCAGGCATATCCAGTGTAATTTTTAGAATGTTTTTAGGATGTTTTAGGATGTTTTAATGCAGTTTTAATAATAATTGTCATGTTTTTTAATTAGTTTTATGTATTTTATCATGTTGTTGTTCCCCGCCTCGATCCAGACGGAGAGGCGGGTAAGAAATAAATTGTTATTATTATTATTATTATTATTATTATTATTATAATAAAATAATAATAATAATAATAATAATAATAATAATAATAATTGCTACTCCTCTGGATTTGATCTATTAGATGTCTTAAAGCTAGTTACTCATTTGAAACAGCACAGATCCTGAAACTGAACTAGGGTGCAATCCTATGTATATTTAGACATAAAAAAGTCCTATAACTCCCAGCACCCCAGCTAGCCATGCTGGCTGGAGTGCCGGGTGTTATAGGGCTTCTTTCGATCCTGTGGGTCTCTGCCTATCTACTGTGGGCCTCTACCTATCTACTGCTTTATGCCCCTGATGTTTAGAGTATTTCCATAAACTATTTCCTTGGCAGAGGGGAAGGGCCATGGCTCAGTGGTAGAGCATGTAGAAGGTCCCAGGTAACAATTCCTGGCATCTCAAGGGAAAGACCCTTGTCTGAAAAAGCCACTGCCACTTATTAGCCCCATTCAGACGACACCGTTAACCCTTTTGTGGTTAGCGTGGTTAGGGCAGCATGGTTAACACCCGTTTTCCTAACCATCTGCCCTGTTAACCACATTGCGACACTAACCATGGCTACAAGTGTCATCTGACATGTGTCTGTGGTTAAGGGGCTGTGGTTAAGGGTTTAAGAGGTTAAGGCATAGAGCTTCCAGTACAGAACAGTCTAACTAGGTGGGGACACTCTAGCCAGCGGGCTCTATGGCTGCTCTGGACTGCCCATTGATACGCCTGTTGTGGCTTCCATTTTGTGTTTCGCATTAGTTTTTGGAGCAATTTTTGCTCTTCTCAGCAGAGCATACTTACAGTTGAGCTTTTTAAATCCCCACTTGCAATTTCCCCATACGAAGCATCCATTTCTCCTACCTCATTGAAGCATCATTACACCCCTTGGGTTCTGATTACTGTGGCGGCTCTGCCTGATGACGCGGCTAGCGTGGCCGTCACAGAAGGCTTCCACCTCCCCTGTGATGACTGCAGAGGTATAGTAGGCATGGCGATGCAGAAAGCAAAGGAACCACTCACTAAACGGGGCGATGCATGTATGTAATTGCTGATTTCATTGGTGCATGCACTAAAAAGACGTCCGTAACTGTCAGGGCTCCTAGCGCTATGGCTGCTGGGATACCGGGTGGATCAATTGGAGGAATCAGGTGCTCCACTAACCACTTTGTGGTTAGCGTGCGGTTATGGAAAACTTTACCATAAAAAGGTTAAGAGTGTCATCTGCAAGCGTTCCGCATGTGGTTAGCGTTAACCACAGTTGAACATAATTAAGCTATCCACAAAGCCCAAGGTGTCGTCTGAACGGGGCCATTGTAGACAATCAGACAACATACTTATTTCTCTACAATGCATGTATCTTAGGGCTTGCTTGAGAACCCTATAGAACAAGGAAAATAATTAAAATATTGCCAGAGAAAAGAATGAACCCAGCTGATTTATGCACATAGAAATGGTTTAAAAGGTGCCATAACTTCACAGCTGATTACTGTGCTTGTGTTTGCTTTCCTCCTTCGCCTAACATTTGCTAATACATTTAGGGATTGGAAAGCTTGTCTTTGTTGTGATGAGAGACAAGTCAGTTCCATCCATCCATTACTCCGGGGCCAGGACCAATTACCACAACCAGAGGCATTTGCTCTGAATTTTTTTTAAAAAAATTAGGTGTTGCTTAGAGGAGGAAATGTCATCACTCAACCCTGCATGACAAGCTGTACCTCTCTGAATTCCCTCTGCAATACAACTTTTAAGGGTATACTTGTCCCCATTTTGTCAAGATATTCATCAGCTATTTCTATCTAGTCCAGGATTTTTCCAGCTGTCAGATCATCCACCAAAGCTTGAGGTGCATCTACTTCAATACCTGAATGCTCCAGAGCACCCTTCCCTAACCTGGTGCACTCAAGATGTGTTGGACTACAATTCCCATAATCCAGCCAGCATGACCAATGTGTAGTCCAAGACTTCTGGAGGGAACCAGGTTAGTCTTAGTCTTCAATCCTAGACATCAGGGATGGGGAAACCTTTTTGGATGGGAAGCCAGATTGCTCCCCCATCGAGTAATGAGGCATGCCAACGCCTAGCCCCCTTCACTGATATCATCTCCCTGCTCCACCCATTTTGCCTTTCTCCAGGTTGACTGAAGCATAGAGCTCTGCACCTCTCTGCATGGGGAATGGAAATGGGCCAGAGCTTGGAGGATTGAAGTGGTACACAAAGCGCCACATGGCCAACATCAGGAGGAGCGGCTCTTCCAAGCGCCAGCCATGTGCCTCCTTTGCACACCATCCGCCATTGGGACGGCGTACGATGTGCAAAGCTGAATCCCTATTGTTGTATGCGATCAGTAATAGCAGGGGGGGATTCCTTTAATCACAGAGAAGCCTGGGGAGAGACTACAAGGACAATTTTCACGAGCTGGAAGGGGGAATTTCCCTGGGCTGCATTTGCTCCACAGGCCGAAGGTTCCCTGTTCCTGTTATACACACTCACCTGAGAGTAAAACCCATTGCACTCCATGGGTCTTACATGCACAGAATTGCATGGTTAGTAACTCAAATCTAAAGACAAGTTCAGAAAGTGTGTCTTCTCTGCTGACAGGCTGTGGCCACATCTGATTTACGGATTAGACTGAACAAAATCTCCCCTAATTAAATTATAAATCCCTTTCAGAGAAGTTATGACTGGCTTGTGGGTGTTCCCACCTACATGGGCTGTGTCTGTGACCTACTTCTGCTCTGAGTGGGATTTCTAAACTCAGGACAAGGATTTCTTTCTTTTTAATTAATGAAGATGTAAACAAACATGCAAAACAAATGGGCACTCAAGATTTTGATTCAGGATCTCGGCTAATTCTACTACATTAGTTGTCTTGGTATTTTAATGATGCTAAACACACATTTGGAAGCTCAGAAAGCGTTCTTCATGGATAAATTACATTTAATTTTATTTATGTGCTTGTTCCCAGGATGTTTTGTAGCTGTATCAACAATCTAATGTGCCCAGCAAGAAAAAATGCTAAACAGCACATAACAACACAAAAATTGAATAACATCCAAGACAGTGGGGTAAAAAGACTAGATATATAACATCTTTGAACTATAACATCTGTATACATATATACATGACAGAGTGAAGTTACAGAAACAGGTTCCTATATTTGGCAAAGAATTGCTGAGTGAGATAAGACTTCACAGGACTCTGGATTTTATGCCTGTTTCACTGCAGCTTCCTCAGAACCTCGCTATAATTACTGGAAAACGTAACATAATACAAATGAAAATACACCCCCAAACTGAGGTTATACATACGGAATTTGAAGATAAGATAAGGGTAATATGAATTCCAGCTCAACGTCAGTAACTCGCCACAACGAATAAGCTTGCGCCATGGGAGAAAAGGTGAGGCAATTCTGTCTTGGTTGTTATTCATTTTTTTTGCAGTTGTGTGTTTAGCATTGTTCTTGCTGGGTACTTGCAACTGCTGCCTCTGTTTTGTGCTTAACAATCTAATGTGACCAAAAAGTGAACACGGGGCAGTCTGTGCTCTGATCATTATTTTTCAATGGGCCTGTTCAGACAACACGCTAAGCCATGCTTAGTCCGCTAACCCTTTTGCAGCACATGGTTAGTGAGCATGTTTACATGACACTCTAAGCCATAAAGTTTAGCTCAAAATGCTTAACCATCTTGAACAGGGTCCAAGTGTGTCATCTTGAACAGGGTCAAAGAGTTCTATTGAACAAAGTCATGCTAGATGTTAGACACTACGTACAAATTGCATATCATAGTATTTCTGCAATATACAGGCTCTCCAGCACACCTTTCATCCATTATAACAACAGGCATTATGGATTTCCTATCAAATTTTCAGTAGGACTATCAATGTTTCAAAATCTGGTTGAAGGCCCATGCTTGACAAAAGAGCATTAATAGGCCAGTCATGTGTTTCTATGGAATCTATTGTTAGACTATTGCCCTTAATGGCAAGGAAATACCTGAAAGTGGACAAACGGCAGACCTTTCCTTGCCTGCTTCCAGCTAAGATTAATGTAATCTATGGGTGCATCCAGATGAAGAGCTCCTAGCTCAGAAGGCATTGTGCAGGTATCCCAACTTTTTCCTCCTTAATAGATTTTCTGTGTTAAGAAGAACGATAACAGAAGTGGAGGGAAAACATGCAACCCCCTGTAAAATTTATCTGAACTGCCTGTAAAATCTCATAAATGGGGCAGAGTGATAGAATAACCTCCCTATAGAGCTATGAATGGTGCCAACATTACAATATTTTCAGCACCAGATCAAAACCTTTTTTATTAATCTAGCCTTTTTAATGGGTCAGTATGATCTGTCTGGACTGTATTTGCATCTCTCTCTCTCTCTCTCTCTCTCTCTTTTGGTCTGATGATGATGATGATGATGATGATGATGATGATGATGATTTATGGTTTGTGTTGCACATTTTATGAAGATTTCGATCCTGCTCTTGTACAGCGCCCTGATATTCATAAGGATGAAAAGCATTTTAGAAATATTTTCAAATTAATACAGTTTCTCTTGGGAATAGACCTGAATGAAAGAGCCCCATCCTACATGTACATCCATAGATGAGAACTGATAGTGTGGAGTGCATGTTTGATTCCACTATTGTTTTAAACCAGGAGAGGGCAAGTTGTGGCCCTCCAGATGTTTTGGCCTACAACAGTAGGCTGACCATATGAAAAGGAGGAGAGGGCTCATGTAACTTTAACAGCTGTAGAGAAAAGGGAGTTTCAGCCAGTGTCATTTGTATGCAATTAGTTCCTGGTGAAATTTCCTCTTCATCACAACAGTTAAAGTTGTAGGCACTATACTAGAGTGACCATATACAAAAGAAGGCAGGGCCCCTGCAACTTTAACTGTTGTGATGAAGAGGGAATTTCACCAGGAACTAATTGCATACAAATGACACTGGCTGAAATTCCCTTTTCTCTACAACTGTTAAAGTTACATGAGCCCTGTCCTCCTTTTCATATGGTCAGCCTAGTGAGAACACATGTCTGCATTTAGCAGGGGGTTGGACTCGATGGCCTTATAGGCCCCTTCCAACTCTACTATTCTATAATTCTATGAAATAGATGAATATATGTCCCAAAATAACAATTTATTCAAAAGCAACCTCTATGACTAGGTTTGGATATCATGACAACGCATTGTAGGTAATACACTTTGATGGATTGTCATGTCAACTGAACCACAACTGCTTCCTGCAGGATGGTTTATTTTTGGGCAACAAGCTACTCTGATAAACCATGGCTTGTTCAACCCACAATGGGTTGTTGTGTCATCCAAACCCAGAAACAGAGGTTGCTTTTGTATAAATGGTCTCGGAACCGCAGTAGCCATAGCAGTAAGTCCTCTGAAAAGGAGCCATGAAAAGTGGGGGGAGATCTAAGATTTCCCATTTCTGGAGTAGATAGATTGTTGAAAAGGTGGAGGACACTGAGAAGTGTCAGTTCAACTCTTAAAAGCCAGAGGATCACAGTGCTAGCTGGGAGGTATTGTCCCCCCCTTTTTTTGGTGCAACTACTTGTGCCACTTTCCCCCCTTTACTGGAGCTTTTCCATTGACAGCACAGCAAAGTGTCCCTGGAAACTGGGTGAAAATTAGCCTGTATGCAGTATCCCCTTGTCTATGTCCAATTGTCCATGTATGTGACCTACTGCGCTTTGGTGCTCTCTTTGATAGCTAAAACATACAAGAAAATTGACCAGACAAGACTACACATATCGGACAGCTGTAAGGGTGCACTAGACCACTTGCAAAAGACCTACAAATAATAATAATAATAATAATAATAATAATAATAATAATAATAATAATACCTTGGGGAAAAAATACAACCTCATTTGTGCAAATTTCTGGAGTGGAAAAAAATTATGTCCCCATTTGGATGCACTACATTCCTGTGATCAACATCTCTTTTATTGTAAACTGTTAGGGAAAATGCTCTAATACTGATCTAGCTTTCTTCTTTATGTGCTAACGCCAAAGCTTCACCTCTACTCTTCAATATGCTAACTTTCTACATGCAGCAGATGGGCATATCTAGGATAGTATGATCCCATTCCCATTGACAGATCAGTTGGGTCTTAATAAGTCAAATTAGGCCTCCCAGTCAAAGAATGAGGGCCCTGCAATACAACACTTGAGGCTTGAATTACACAGATGCACAGGATGGCACAGTTGATCAGATCTGCATAGCAGTGACAGTCTATGGTAGTAAAGATAGGTTATCTAAGATATGTATCTATCATGGCCATAAATTAGGAATCAGGAACCTCTTCTGGGTACCACCAAGTCCCTCCTGGGGCGTTTCAGGTAGCCCTCACCCCTTTCCCCCCAACCACTGAGGGTGCTGTTGCACCTGTGTCTTGCTTGTGGGTTCCGGGTTGATAGTTCGTTCACCACTGTGTGAACTAGATGGACCCTTGCTCTGATCCTGCATGGCTCTTCTTATGTTGTTCTCATGATAGTTTGGTGGTTTCCCAACTTTTGTAGTTTTCCCCCCATTCTAAAAGGTTAAAATGTCTTTCCTAAGGCTTAGCTGCTGGCAATAAGAGCTATAAGTTAAAATATGCTGGTATTTTTTGTATTTTGCCCTTACCTCTTTTGCTTTCACTCTCACTGGAATGCGCCCCCTGCCCCCTGAGAGCTCCTCCAAAATTTAATTTGGCCCTTGAGCTAAAAGAGGTCATTTTCCCCCCCTCCCCCTGCCGCCACTGTAGGTGAAGAGGACTGAGCTAGGGAAACATGGGCCAGGAAGCACAGAGTTTTAGTAATGGTATCACTGACTTGGATGGCACTTTTTTCTGGAAATAATGTATGCATTTCTTAATAGGTGGTGTGAAAAATGGAAGAGTCTAAAACAGCCCAATTCAGATTGCAGCTCAGTGATTCAGGGTTGGTTCCGGTTTGGTTTCACCACGCATTCTAAAAGCCGCGGGGGCAAAACTACATTGCCAATGAGTGAAAGTCTCTCAAGGAAGAGGGAAGTTTTGTTTGTGTAGTATCAGCTTGGGTTAGCTGAAGCAGCACCTGCAGGCAGTGTACGTGACTTCTATGAACTGGAACTGAAGAGACTTCTTATTTTCATGACCAGGGGCCCAATTTGGGGGCAGGTTATTGTCACCACTGAGATGTAGCTAACCGGGCAACAGTGCCTGCAGACATGTGTGCGTTAAACCCTGTCTGCATTCCTCTTTGGCATCAGGAAACCATTGTACATTTTTAAATAGCCTGCAGCCATGATTGATATATTTAGCTAAAGGTGGCTCAGAGGGCAAGCTGAACAGCTCTAGGCCACCCATGCTATGGAGAACTTCTCTGGTGCCTGAGGCATGGATAGGGAGTCTTTCACCACCTTATTACTGCAGAGGTGAAGGAATTGGGGCAGCTGAAAGTTTTCAAACCACTGCAGTGTTGTGAAATTATAACCTGTCACTACCCACATCTCTTCTTCTAAAAGGTTCAGGAACTTTGGTGTGGAATGGTTGGCGACCAGTAGTCTAAACAATCTGGATTCAAACTCTAACACGGTTCTGGATGCACTAGATGAGTGGCTTTTGGAAAATCACAACTCTTGCCTCAGTTCTCTATCGGTTAGGCTATGAATCTCAAGTATGGGTCATCTGCTCAAATGTTAAATTGTACTGAAATGCAAAATCAATTCAATCAATTTCATACTATTAAAACCAAGGGGGTGATAGATGGAGACCATTTGAAGGGTAATAGTCCATCTCTCTCTCTCTCACACACACACACACACACACACACACTGATTACTGTCTAGAGAGTGTTATGTTTCTCTGGATGGGGAACTCATATCACAATAAACCAGTCAGCCCAGGGAGATGCAACCTGGTGCCCTTCAGATGTTTTGGACAATAACTCCCATAAACCCTGACCATTGGCCATGCTGCTTAGGGCTGATGGGACTTATAGTCCAAAACATTTGGAGGGCAGCAGGCTCCCTATCTCTGAGTCAGCCTAAGGTGAAGGCCACATATTTATGACACAATTTAGAGAATTGTGCAACTAATTATATGTTCTCAGGTGGTCTACTGACTTGTGCTTCTCAAATAGCATCCTCCTGTTGCAAACTACTTTGGAAAATCTTTAGTTTTCAAAGCAGTTTGTGATATAGCTTGAGGACCTATTCCAAGGCTTCAAAAAGGGGGAGGGGAAAAGGCAAAAGACCCACGGGATGCATGGAAGGCCCTCAGGGATTGTTCCTTTTGTGGCTCACTGGCTGTGTGGTCTTAGTATTTTATCGTAGTATATTTATCTATGTATTTCCAAGCATCCCATCAAGATAGGTAGGAAATTTCTTTGCAGGATAGGACATATGATACACAAGGGAGGGCACTCACGGTGGTATTTTAGTCCTATGTACAAATTAGGTTTGCAGGGCCAAGAAATGAGAGCCAGTGCGGTATAGTGGTTAGCGTGTTGGACTGGAACAGGAAAAATCCAGGTTCTAGTCCCCACTTGGCTATGAAGTTCACCGGGTGACTTTGAGCCAGTCACTGACTCTCCGCCATATTCACTGATTCCATTATAGAGTTGATATTACTGTGTTAGATGATGTCACCATCAGTGGTCTCTCTTAAGAATGTAGATAATCAGAATTCTTTGCATCTCATCTCAAATCTGTTAGCTGTTATATGTACTAAAAAGCTACTTTTCCTGACCGCATACCAAAAGGAATCTTACAGATTTGCTCTTGACAGTTTTCATGTTGCCTGAGTGCTGTTTTTATGTTAAAAAGATTCAAGAGAAGCTTGCTGTACCTCAGATGTTAGCATCCAGTCTGATGTTTTCCAGATTACAGAAATTAAAGGATGCCTGGACTAGGGGAATTATTTTTAAAAAGGGGGAGAGAGAGAAAGAGAGCAAAGACGGCATCTATTAAGAAGACTAGAAACATCTTCAGCTTACCTCATTTGCGATGATATCTCCATCAAAGGCATTGCGCTGCTGGGAGAAAACTTTTTGAAAGGAAGTCCAGCATGACTGCAGAGGAATGCATCGCAGCAGCACTAAGCACTTACAAAATAACACAGCTCAGAGGTAAGGAGATTGCTTTAATCCCCAGCTTGAAGTAGGGGAAGCTCTGTTTTCAGAGTTTAAGCCCCATTGCATTAACAGCAAAGGCTGCATAGGGCATATGTTGTGGGGTGGGGGAAGGTAGTCCTTTTTGACAGATTTTATTTGCAGACCTAAACAAATGGGTCTGAAATGAAACTCATTCCAGGTGATGGCTTTTGGAGCAACCCCCCCCCCCAACAAACAAACAAGCAGTTGTAACGACCAATTAGGTCAGGAAGTTATGGACGCCAGTCTTCCGCCAAAGCCTCAGAGACACTTGGTGAGTTCAGTGTAAGTACGTCGAATGTAATCACTGTGCAAATCTGACAGCAATGGCTTCTTGTGCCAGCAGAACAGTCCACAGGCTATGAGCACAAACTGGCACCCAGATTCCTGCACAGTTAGCAGCCTTACGGCAGGTCAATTACAATAACATTTCAGCTCTGTTGTGGGTTGTCTGGATGTAGTAGAAATGCTCAAACGATCTGGAGCCCTATTGCAATAAGGGTTAATTTGCGGGGATAGGGTGGAGATTATTTATAAAGGAAAGCCAGAAGCATGTCAAAGAGAGAATCTACACCTGCAGGAGCTTGGCAGAGAACGCATGGAGAAGAAGATGGCAAATAGTATTGTTTTAGAAGAGGGGTGTCAAAACCTCTTTCAGTTAGAGGGCTGAATTCAATCTCAGAGAAGCTCTCTGGGGTTGCATTCAAGTGGTGGGTGGGCCAAAGGCAACAGGGCCCAAATATCAAAATTAACAGCATATGTTAGTTTAAAGCTGTTACTGCTAATAACTATGCACTAGGAGAGGCATTTCAGCCTTTTAGAATGGGGAAAATACAGTGCAAAAGCTGGGGAAACCACTACCACATGATTGGTGGATGGGGGAAATGGGTATTGCCATTTGGGGAATCCTCTGAGTTTGGCCAACTGAGCTGAGTTCAACACCCCTATTTTAGAAGCTTCATCAGGGACCTTCTCTACAAAGGACTGGATTACAGAGCAGGGCTCTTGTTATTGGGCAAGGCCCCCTTTTCATCTCCTTTATTTATTCATATTCACAGGCTTTCTTTCCACTAATAAATGTAGGAAGATTGTAGTTTAGTGGCTGGAACGTTAGACCAGCTTTCTCGAACCCAGGTGTTTTGGACTTCAACTCCCATCAGCCCCAGCCAGCATGGCCAATGGCCAGAAATGCTGAGAGGTGAAGGCTAAAACTTCTGGAGGGCAGCAGATTGGGGAAGGCAACATTAGATGAACGGTGCAGAAAATGGGCTTCTAGCCTGGTCTCATACCTTTACTGAAGATTTAATAAAGATACTGGGCATTTGTTAAGCTTTATTTACCTTCTTACCTTATATGTAGTCAGCTGTTTATTCTTTCTGTGTATTTATGGAGCAGTAATGAAAGGATGAAATTTACAGCTCTTTATTAGAATTTGCTTTTCACAACACATGTAACTGAATGGTTCAAATCTACACACTTCCTGTGTGCTTCCTACAAGAAACGTTTTTAGTCTGAATCTATTTCCTATTTGTAATTCTGATTTAAATAAGGCTACTGCCATGATGTCTCTGAACCTACCAAAGGATTCATTCAGTGTTTCCCTCTTTCTATTTTATCAAAATTCAGCAGTGTTGCAATTCTTATTAATACATGATTTAAGCTGCTGAACACCCCAAAATGTTATTTGTAGCAAAGCTGACGTGCTGGTGTTGTGTTAACAGTCTGTTCCATCATGCAATCATTTTGGTGCAGAGAGAATGCTGATCTCAGTTCTCTGAATAAGCAGCTATGTTCTTTTCTGCATTGGGATTGATCACTATTGGGGAAATGTATCAAATAAAACGTTAAGTCCAGGATGTTACTTACCTGTAACTGTGGTTGTCTGAAAGTATGTCCATATAAACAACTTGGGACCAGGATACCCGAAAATGCCACAAGCACCACTCCTCATCCCTGATAGTACAAATACAACACTTTAGTGACACCCAAACTCCACTGCCTCAGGTGGCCACCTCATTCTGCCCGATGGTAGAGCCAGCCCTGGTAGGAAGCAGAGGATTGGCATTGCACTCTTCAAGCATTAAAGTTGAGCACTCGGAGAACCTTCCATGGTTTTCCCAATGTTGGGTTAAATTGAGGGGCACAAATAGTTCTGGGGGCAAGCAGTTTAGTACTTGTGCAACACTGGATTAGACGCTGGATTATATTGATTTTCTGAACTCAGTTTAATCTGGCTTCTGTTCCAGAATAAAAAATGGCTTTATTTGCCCTGGTGCAGTATTACACTGGAAGAGGAAATGGAGGAGTGTCTCTGTTGATTCGCCTAGAGCTCCCACGTTTTTCAATACCATCAACCACAGTAACCTTCTAGAACACCAGAGATGATAATTGAATTCATTGTTCACTGGTGATTCTGCTCCTACCTGGCATGAAGAATCCTGAAGGTAATGCTGGGAGACCATATAGTTTGGCAACAAAGCTCTTATCCAAAGCACTCAAGATTCTATTCTACTTCATATGAAATTAAATGAAGAGGTTATCCAGGATTTTGGAGTTGAGTGCCATTCCTAAACTGTATCAGTAAGGCAGATAAGCTATCTTTCTTTTTCACCTGATATAAGTGCTGCCATGAATATCCTGAACCAGTGCTTGCAATTGGTAATGGACTGGATGAAAGCTAATAAACTGAAGCTCAGTTCAGCCAAGACAGAAATTATGTTGGTTAATGGCTTATCAAGCCAACCTATTCTAGACAGGGTTGCACTGCCCCTGAAGGAGTAAATGCACAGTTTGAGGGTGCTTTTAGTCCAATCGTTGGTATTAGATGTACACAGGTGGCTATACTAATTTGAAATGCCTTTCATCAACTTTGGTTGGGGCGCCAGATTATGTCCCTCTCTGGCCATGCTCTAGTTATCGATTCTCAAGTAATGTATAGGCTAGGTTTTGGTGATATGCAGTAAATGGGGCTGTTTTAGGGAAGTGTTTTAGAAGTATCAACCTGTGCTGCATGTGATAGCCAAATTGTTAAACGCAGTTAATTGCCACACATAGGCTGAATTTGGACAACATGATAGTCAATGGTGGGGTAATAATCAACTTTACAGGTGTTCATCTAGGGGGTACTCCCTACACAACATGGCAATAAATAATCAACTGTGGTGTGGATTAGGATCAGCGCTGAGTTGACTATGGCAGCATTCGGACGACACAATAGTCAATACAACTGACGATTGTCTCTCCCCCCCACCCCCCGTTGCTTATTGTGTCATCCGAATTCAGCCATACTCTACACCAACAAGCTTCAATGGCTGAAAATTTACTTCTGGCTCAATTCAACCCTCTTTGATCTTTTCCCACCTGAAGTGCCCATCAATTAAAACATTCCTCAGAGGCTCTTCTCCAGGTGTTGCCACCATCAAAAATAACTACCGGAGAGGTAGTGTTCCAGTAGTGGCATCTAAACTATGGAACTTCTTTCCCAGGTATGTTTGCTTGACACCATTATTGCTATCTTTTAGATATCTGGTGAAGTCTGTCCTGTTCTCATATGCCCTGTAATACACAGAAGTCTGAGCTATTTGCCTTTTAGCTGTCATTTTCTTTTGGTTTTTGCTGCTGGTTTTGTTGGATTTGTCTATTGTTTTAGCTGCTGTTTTTGACTTTGTTTTTGTTGTGTCTGCTGTATTTTATTGCAGGCATTTAATTAAGGTATTTTGCAAAGGGTCAGGTAGAATTATCCTCAATAACTAAATATAAATGGAGACTGGTAGCCCAATTCTACTGGGCTACTAACTTTCTATCTCTTAAGCAATGAATTGCAAATTAGGGCTTCACAGGGCCACTATGCACACACTCCTAGGGTCACATCTGTCTTAAGTATACTGGCTTTTTAACTGCCAGTATGCTCAATTTACAATATAGTAAATTACACAATGTAATAACTCTAATAATTCTTACAAACTCTTAGTACTGGCAGTGCAAGCTGCTTTACCACACAACTGCGGCAGTGGCCACAAGCATAATCAGGCTGTAATGTTAATAGTTCCTGTCCTCAGGTAGGAGACTATTTTTCAGTATGTCAAAGAAACCTTCAGCTCTCCCCAGCCAAACTATTTCCAATTCTGATGATGTTGCAGTCTTTGCAATATAAAGTGGCCCTCTGTCTGTTATAATTTCTGCAAATAGTTTTTCTGCAAACATTAACACAGAATAGAAAGTTTAAGCAGTAAGAATATTCATGAATCCCATGGGATAAGATAGATTTTATACCCACTTGATATAACACTGACATTTCCCATTCCTATTTTGAAATGACCAATAAAAGCAGATTTTAAAGAAATGTTTTGCCCATTATTTCCTGTTCTCCTTTTAAAAATTCCTCATAATATTAATACTATTTTAATGTTCAGTGAAAACAAACCCTTCTTTACAAAATAATTTTCAAGAAACAAATGTATTAATACACGATATATTATATTAATGTATAAGCAGTTCTATATTGAATAAGATGAAGGGCTTTATAGAATACATGGAGTCAGTGAAATGTTAACATGTTAATGTACGTTTTTAAAGCAAACAATGTACATATAAAAGCAATTTCATACAAAGTGAAAAATCATTTGACGCCCTTACTAAATGCTGACTTTGGGGTTATTTTTACCTATTTCAGCATGCCTCAGATCTATATTCTTCATCTACACCAAGCAATAAAAGGAGCTAACCTCAACAAGGGGGAAATGCTAGCTTATTAGTAATTAGGAATGGCTGTACCACTTCTACAAGTTATCTTTTTTTACTGAAAGGCAACTGAACCAGCTAGCTTTTGTGCATTTAAACCACTTGATAACTGGATGAGAAAGCTTTTAAAAATATTTTTGTAGCAAAGCTCAATAAAGCATCTTTTCTGTACAAGTAACTCAACTGACAACATAAATTGTAAAAAATGGACAGAAATAAAATATATTGTATATCTATCACACAAAATATACAAAGGCCAGTGCTCAATCTATTCAGGAGCATTTCATTGCACAAAGTAGGGAAAAACTGAATACACACACTTAGAGCATGCTTCAAGCTTTGGTTTATTCTTAAATTAAGTAGCTGTATTTCATACCCTGCAGTCTTAGTTTATCATTTATTCTGAATAAGTGGCTCCTTTCATTGCTCCACCCAAACATAAGTTGGCTTCCACAGGCAAGAGTACAATTCCACAAATGGAATTATTATTTATAGGGTTTTTTGACCTCCCATTAGCTGGTTCTATATTTGGAATGCTTTTAAATACTCTTGAGAAAAATCTAATGAATTAAAAAAAAAAACTTAACTTCATTATTCTTCACAGCTTTTTTTTTTACATCCCATAGTTTAAAAAGTCTGTACAGGTATATATAAAAATAATTCAAATATGGCACAAATGTGAAAGTCTCTACAAAAGTAGTTCCCCTTGAAAAGTTCTGTAACAGTCCCAGAAAAGTTGTGCTGCCCTATACAAAGTGAGCTTCCCTGTGTTCCAGTTCTTGCATCCGCTTTGGCCTTAATCTCTGGTAAGTGGGCTTCATGTCCGTAGGGGAAAGGGTTTCGGAACTGGCTTTTTGCTGTTTTTCATGCTGGCTAGATGATCCCTGGGAACCTTGGGCAAGCCCAGGGTTTACCACTAGCTCTGGAATCTCATCTTTGATTACTGCTGCACAGGGTTTGGGTGCAGAACTGTCATCATTTGGTTTGGCCTTATTGTTGGGTGGCGGTTTATAAAATGTCCCTGGTGGTGGTTGCAAAGTTCTCGGTGTTCTGAAAGCAACAAGAGGATTAGAATCTGGGGAATGCCCTTCTACTGTTGTCCTTGCAGCCCTGACAGGTACCGTATATGGCTTATTGGGAAGTATGGCATTTACTGAATTGTTAACAAGACCGCTAGATGTAGGTAAGGCACATGTGTTGACAGACTCTTGTGTCCGATTTTCTTGGGGTATATTTGTCACAATCATTGCTGTCCTTGCAGTCATATCATACTGTTTATATTGCTTGTCCCAAGTTTTTTTCAGAGTCTGTGGATCGTAACAAGAAAGCCTGCAGCCAGGATTAACAGCTGGTAGTGACTGAGTCTCAGAAACTTCTTCAATAACAGGACTTTTCCCAAGCTTTTCTGGATTTTGACCTGCATTTCGGGAGTTTCTTTCATTCAAAACACAGGGAGGAAGCATTTGACCCAGAGGTAAACTCACAGGACGAACAACTGGCTTTGTCCTTTGAGAGCGTAACTGAACTTTGGCTATTTGACGATTTGGTCTTAATAATTGACTAACTTTAACACCATCTTCAATTTGAGGGAGAGATTGCTCGTTGTCTTGAACCAAAACTGAAGCCACAGTGTTGCCTAGGAAGGAAACAGATTGGTTTTGACTATCAGTATGATATCAGAAAACATCAGCTTTGAATAAAATCAGCTAGAAACCAAGCTGATCTCTAGACAGCAGCTAAAGGAAGCAAAGTATGTTTTAGGAGGCCACACCTCCCAGAGGGCAGGCAGGCTTGCATATCTCAACAAAAGCACTAATAACTGCTCCAAGATCATACTCATTTCAGGCAACTGGAACAGCACGTATTAAACAGGAATTTAACTTCACCTTTCAGCAGGGTCCACATCATAATCATTCTCAAGTGCACGCCATTGTCATTAGATGCAAAAAGTATTAAGATCACTTGGGGGTTCACTGCCTAGTTTTGGCATAATGAAAATCAAATGCATTTATCTCCTGAATAGGACTGTTCCTGACTATGTGCAACATATGCTCCTCAGACAGGTGCAGTGGCAAGCCACCAATGTATTGCAGAAAACAGCATTGGAGGAAAATGAGACAAAGATCAGAAAGAAATAGAAAAAGGAAGCCCTTTATATACCACAGAGCAAACTTATACTTGAAAGTAGTTGTACAACGCGTGGTTAAAAGAAATGGTGGTGCTCCACCCAGAAAGAATCTTAAGGCTATCATTCTTAAACTACTGTGTTGAGAATTATGGTTTTTAACTGCTGGACATACTGGTTTTTAAAGCATCTAACAGCTGCATGCCCAACTGAGAAACTGTTCTTCACCACGCTGATTATCATTAGTCCAAAGGCAGACCTGCAGAATCGACACATGCAGAACAGTTCAGATAAGTGACTGTAGCCACCCAATCTCTGTCCTAGCTTTGGACTCGTACCCTTATTTCCAGTTTAGCACTATGCTGCTATGGGGGAGCCCGTAATCTAAACAATTCTAGATTTCAATCAACCCATGAATAAAACCCAATAACTATGATAAATCAGCCTGGGAAGAATCAGATGGCTTTTCTGGGAAAGGAAGACAGGAGGAAGCTTTTCACAGACATAGGCAGGATCTACGCTACTGCTTTATAGCGGTTTATAACGGTATTGACAACTGTTGGGGCCCACGACACATTCCATATACCATTTTCAAACCACTTTCAAAGTGTTATATCCTGCTTGGTGTAGATCTGGCTATAGAAAAAGGCTAAGAAAGTAACATAAATAAATCTGGCCAGCAGCTGTAAAAATAAGTATTGCTTGAAGCAACTGCTCTGGCAACCATCAAGTCATCTATGAGCACAGGATTATTTACATTATTTTAGAGATATCCAATATAATGCAAGTGGAAGAAAGCTTGTATTTGACAATTTTCTATTGGTATAGGCCTATATATGCTTTTGAATTGCACAGTTCTCAGAAGGGTAGCTAATGATCAATTATATGTATATAGAACAAAATTAGCTTTAAGTTTCAGTCATTTCAGATATGTCAATCACAAAGCATTGCCCCACTGAATTACAGGAGTTACTGACTCTTGCAATGAATTAATAATCCCCAAAAGCATCTTTTAAAGGTTTCATAACTATTTTAAATACAGGGATGTTCTTTCTGATTAAAAATTATAATTTGTGACGGTTCTAAACCGATAAGCAACTGAGAATACTTGTCATGGAGAACTTACACCAACAGAAGTTGTGCTAACAAAAAGTATTGACTTCTATTTTGTATCTGAACATATAGGAACTAGCAGACTAGCAGGATTGACTCCATGAGCCCCTGCCAAAGGAAGTGAGGCAGGTGGCCATCAGGAGGAGGGCTTTCTCTGCTGTGGCACCCCAGCTGTAGAATGAGCTCCCCAGAGAGGTTCACCTGGCACCTACTTTGCACTCCTTTCATCGCCAGGTAAACACCTTTTTATTCTTCCAGCATTTTAACAGTTAAATTAACCTAATTTTAACTCCTGCTGTTTAAAATTTGTATTTTAATCTGTATTAATCTTTGCTGCTCGGTTTTATCCTGGTTGTGTTTTTTATATTGTACGTTGTTTTGTGTTTTTAGATTGTTGTCTGTTTTATATTTCTTAAAATGGTTTCATGGTTATAATTTTTGTGAACTGTCCAGAGAGCTTCGGCTATAGGGCGGTACAAAAATGCAATAAATAAATAAATAAAATTGTAATTTAAAAAACTGACCTGTTTCTTTTGGAGGTGTACCGTGGTTTTCCAGAATTGCGGCAGCAAGAGGTTCTGAGGGAGAATTTCTCCTTCCAAGTGTCTGTTTAATTCCACGTTCACAGTTCCATTCTAGGAAAGAATTGGGAAGTAGCCAACAATGCAAGCAGTTAGATCTCAATGGGAATTTCAGGCTTGAGGCATTTTAACACTGCTCTGTAGTTTCCATAGAAAACATCAGTACTTGTCCCATTAACAAAATGCGATATGTAACAAACATTTGAATTAGGGTTCTGCCTCATTTATATACCTACCTATTGTAATGTACCAAAAACACAAACACTAACCTGTCACAAGTGCATCAGAATTTTTGTAGGTGCCTTTGCTAACGTCTGGTTCTTCAAGCGACACACCTGATTCTGAATCTTTCCTTTCATTTTGGACTAGCTGGATGCTCTGTCAATAGCAGCAATATTAGAAATGAAACTTGAGGTTAAAAAACCCTCAATAAAATAGTACAAATACAATGTTATTAATAAAAGTTATTGTTCCACATCAAGCACTCACTTCTTTTGCAGCAACTTCCTTCACGCCACAGGGTGGTGTTTTTCTTTGCTGACAGGGTTCTCTATCTTCCGCTGCTAAAATATTTTTAGCAGAAGCAGCATTTTCTTCTGATCGCGATGCACCTGATAGAGGCTGCAGTGAAATGTCGAAGATCTTCTCATAGTATGTAATGAGGAGCTCCACCACCCGTGCTTGATATGGGTAGTCCACAAGTGAAGAGAGAGAAAGTGTAGCATCTGTCTGACGTGGTCTGATCAGAGTTGGACCGAATATAATGCCAAGGTTGCTGGCAGACATCTTATTTTCATCAGATTGCTCAGAAACCCTACATAAAATAACAGCAAATCCAGAGAAGCTTTGAGTGTCTCAAATATTACTGTCAACAAAATATGGTATAATTAACTACAAACCAACACAAATCGAATCAAATTTCCATATTAATTTTAAAGTTAATGTTATTATGCTGAAAATGAGAGAAGAGGTTGAATTAAGTCCAGCTAGGAAGAGAACAGAAATACTGCTCACTATAAGAAATGCACAAATATTTATTCTTAATAAATGCTTAAAGCATATTTCTGAATGTATATGTAGGTTGACCTGAAGTTTCCTTACCTGTATAGATGTCCTAAAAGAAACTGGAGTGTGTTGCAGTTTGGTGCAGGCAGCAGTTTCAGGAGATCTTTGATTTTAAGAATGATCCTATTCAGTTCGATACATACAGATTGCCTTTTTTTTGATCTGGGGCTCATTTTTTTCATATCCATTTCCTCATTAATATTCTGGCTCTCTTTTGCAAGCCCAATGAATTCATTATAAAGCCGAAACAAAATCAAAGGTTCAGGGAGCTGAGGAAAGAACACCAGATATTTAAGTCTGCAATTTTAGCTAAATTCAACTTATTTCCTTCCTATCACCTGCTGCTATCTAGTCTAGTTCCTTTTCTTTTTCTGAAAGGCTTCTGAGCCTTATTCTTACTGATCTAACCCAGCCTCTGTATAAATAGCACACTGCAAGCAAGCCACATAGCATTTATTGGTGAAGTAAGAACCTCCAGTTGTTTTGAGTTATGGATTCTTAAAACTGCACTATATAAAACAGTACAGAACCAAGACCCTTAAAGGTCTTGATATTAGTGGTAGGTTTTTTTTACAATGCTAAATTTGGTCATTGAATATCTTGTTTAAAAGATATTCAAATGAAAGGATTTGATTTTCAAATGAAAGGATAAGTTAATCATTGATCAGTTATATCACAGAGCAAGAGAACTGTGAGCCTCAAATGTAGATAAAGTTTAGACTGAGCAGAGAAACCTATGTTCAGCTTCCAACTCAGCTGACTGGGTGACCTTCTTAGTGCCTACTTGGCAGGCTTGTTGTGAGAATGCACAATGCTGTCTTGAGCTCCTTGAAAGGTAATATAAAAATGAAACGATACATAAAATAAAAACAAAGCTGCAAGTGTGTTAAAATATTGACTGATCTACCTTCATCGTCAATTTTTCATATAAGAAAAACCTAAGAGCATCACTTTTTTAAAAAAGTTTATTGTTATTTCTATTCAAACAGGACTTCTAATTTTGCTACTTTCCTAGGACTGCAACACTGCTAAAAGATTATGATCCTTGTTGGTGAGAAAAGAACATAAGCTTGTTAAAAGAGCACCTGTTTTGTATATTTGCAATAGTGCTGTGAGGAAACTCGCTGTCCTAATGTTCAGTATGCTTCCGTGTCATGGATTTTTCAAAATGCAGCTGTCAGACAGTATACTCATATACATTACTCCTGGCTTGGCCTTTAGCAAGTAAGGTGTTACTTCTGACCTATACAACATCTCAAAGAACAGCTTCCAAGTGCTTTTTAACCTACAACAACTTGCCCCACAAGGAACATTTTCTTAAAGATTAGTATGCTTCTTGGGTGGTGGAAGTCACTCTGCCTCAGCAATTCAGTCATGTTAAATAATCTCTCCAAAATCCTGAGCCAGTTAGATCTGTTGCCTTATTCTAACGGTTAGCTGTGATCCAACAAATGCAATTTAAGACAATATTTTCTCATAGTGGCCAGAAATATCTTAATTATAGGTTATTAGCCTGTGTCTGATAACAGACACACAAAAATCAGCATTCTTTCTGTGCAGGCCTAAACAAATCTCTGCTAACTCGGTAGTAGAACAGGAAATAGAAGTGCCTACATTTAAACCGGAATTATGGATTTTCATTTATTTTGTTTTTAAGTAGTGCATTTGTATCCTGCTTCTACATGGGACCTCCAGTGGTCTCCATCCAAATAAATGGCCAGGTCCACTTTGCCTGCTTAGCTTTAGCAATCATGTATTTCCAGGTATGTTCACTGGTATCTTTAAGTTTTCATTGAAAAGAGGCTCAGTGTTTGTTTGTTTGTTTATTACATTTCCATACTGCCTAATAACTGAAGCTCTCTGGGCAGTTCACAGCAATTAAAATATAATATAAAAGTACAGTTCTTGTAATCAATCTGGTTTCCTCTACTGATTTTTACTGATTTCTACAGTATAAAATAAACATAAGAACCAAAATAAAATCTAGCAGCAGTGCAAATATTTAAAATAAAGTAACAGATTTAAAACAAGAGAAACTGAAAGACTAATACACCTGGGAAAATAAGGTCTTCACCTGGTGCCAAAAAGAACACAATGTAGGCACCAGATAAGCCTCCCTGGGAAGGTGATTCCACAATCGGGGTGCAACAACAGAAAATTCCCTCTTCTTAGTAGCCACCCACTCACTTACTTTGGGGTGGGGGGGAGGCTCCTAGAGAAGGATGGCTGAAGATGATCATACGGTCCAGGGAGGTATATATGGGAGGAGACAATATATACAACCTGACCCCAAGCAATTTGGACTTTGAATGCTAATACCAGCATTTTAAAGTGGGCCTGGAAATCGACTGGAAGCCAGTACACATGGAAAAGTACTAGCAAAATATCATCACGCTGGCCAGTCCCTATTAACAATCACATTGGCCAGTCCTTGCTAACAATCTTGTTAAAATAAAACTCAGATTTTGAAAGTGAAGCTAATTTGCAATCAAGCATTAATGCAAGCTTTATTGCAACTCTGAGACTGGTATACTGAAACCATCAGCATTAGCCCAGGATCCATTTCCATGTCCCACTGCAAGGCAATAGGGGAGTGAGCTGTTTGTCCCATGGACCAAACATCTAAATCAGTTTAGGAGTATTACCTAGCCTTCCCCCATCCTTTAGGTAGGTGTAACAAGGCAGCAACAGCTTCAAGGATGAACCATATCCTTAAGTGCCTCAATATTGAGATCCATGTAAAATTACTTAGAATATTGTTGTCTGAGTTGCAAAGGCCAAGATCTCTCGAGTAAGCACTCAATATCTATGTTTATTAAAGCGTTATCAAACAATGAAACTGAACAGAACAAAACAAAACAGAACATTGCCAGTTCTAAATTTATTTTTGGCATATAGTGGGAAACTCAACACAAGTAAAAATAAAATTATGAAAAGCCAGTTATTTCAGCAATAATGCTTTTATAGGGCTTCTTTAAACAGGTGTTTTATAGCATGCTTATGACTGGCCACTGACGGACATTCACAGGTCATTTTGATGACACCGTGAGCCTCCTGTGCATCTCCGGCTCCATTTCCCAATTTTAGCAATAAAAAATAATCCTCAGAAAACTCAACTATATGTTGGGATGTGTCAGGATTTCCCACACGTGTTCAGGCGAAGTTGCGCTATAAAACACCCACTAGAGGGCGCTGCCCCATTGAACTTTTCAGTTGCCAGTAAACACAGAATTGTAAATTGCTTCAAGCTTAAATATGTTCATTTTTCAATTTATTCCAATAGGTCACAATTCTGTGGATAAATAAGGTATGGCATTTGGCACAATTATTGAAAATTAGTGAGTTCATAAGCAGTGGTGGACAACATAATCTTAAATTTGTAATAAAGTGAAGTGCTTTTATTGATTACTGGAGGAAACATTGTAACAAAAATTGATATGTATCCATGCTTTCCTATGATGTTGTTATAGGTTAATGACATTTGATATGTTGCACATTGCTTTTGATATGAATTTGATATGTTGTGGACTGTTTGCGGTCTATTTATATCAATAAAATGGAAATGACAATCAAATTATTACAAATAATAATATGGCTAATCCTTTAGTATTAGGCCAGGCCCCATCCCTATGCTGCCCACAGACCATATTTCAGGAGTATTACCTAACCCTCCACTGTCCTTTGAGTGTAAGTAACAAGGCAGCAAGTATGAACCCTCCCACCAAATGCCTTAATACTAAGAGTCATACAATACTACCAAAAAAACATAATCACTTCAATAAGTCTCTCAACTACACTGTCTAATTGGCGAGCCAGAGTTAGGAGAATTATGCATATTTACCTGACGAAGATATAATTTAAGGACATTACTTATATCGTGTGCATAGAGTTCAGATAATTCCACCAAGTCCTTTCCATTTTCAAATGCTTGACAAAGCTTTTCAACCCTTGATTTGGCTCCATTCACACGGTATATACCCTTAAATACGAGAAATAGTCATAAGTAATTGCAAAACTAAGTAGTAAATAATTTTAGAGATGGGATGTTAAGATATAATCTCATAATGTCACTGAATCTTTTACCTTTACATTCAGGGCTCTGCTTTCAATTTCAGATGTGCACTTTTTTATAATGAAGGGGATGCCATCAGGGGTATTTTTAGCAGCTTGAGTGAATTCAACTCCAAATAGATGAAGTCTTCCATGAAGCTTTTTGTGCCCACACTGAATAGCTAAGGTCTCCAAGCATTTCTTGTGACAGGCAAGTGAACACTAAAAGAGACACAACAGAAAATAAATTTCAGAAAGAGCAAAGCCATAGAACCTCTACTGTTCATGTGATCACACCTCACAGTGACAGAGGCCTTTAAACAACAGGGAAATTAGAGCAAGTCATACTAGTTTTCATATAATGTGACTGCAGTAACAGAGCCTTCCACAAAGCTTCATAAAGAAATAAGATAGTGCTTGTATTTCCTACCTCCTCACATTCTGCTCCATGGAATACCACCAGACTATCACATTCTCTGCATTTAGATGGAGCTCTCAGCTTCCGCAGTTTGTGTGTTTGTGCTGCCTTAGACAGAAGAGTGTTTCGAAAAGGTCCAGGTGAGCTGGCAATTTCAGATGCTAAATCATTTAAACCTTGGAACACAAAGTTCTGCTATTAGTTCTTTAATGTACTATGAAAAAATGTAACAGTAAAATAAGTTCTTTTTCATGCACTGAGATATATGATTATATGTTCCATAAAATGTTATCCAGATGTCTATTACAATAACAAAACATAGGTTGCCAAGTCAAATCAAGCCACCTACAATTTTTGTTCATATGTCAATATCCAAATCATATGTTCAAAAAGGTTATCTCTGAGCTGATCTCCACACTGAGAAAAAACAACGAATAGTCTTGTGACAGCTTAAAGGTTATCATGAGATAAGCTTTTGTATGGAATAGAGTCTGCTACATCAGATGCAAAGGTGTTATCCTGAACTGCAAGTATATGGTGTGTGTTTGTGGGCAGAGTTGGTGGTGGTGGTGGTGGAGGAGGAAACACCCCTTGTCCCCCTCCTATAAACACCCACTATGTGTCTATATACCTGCAGCTCAGAATTACATATTAAGCATGAATGGTACTCTGTTGTTTTTGCTGCAACAGACTAACATTATGCTCCCATAACGTTTCAGAATGTAAAATACTGCACAGAAAAAACAAGCGTGTCAGGAAAACAGTAGCCTATAACTTTTTTCTGACAATGTGTCCACTTTCAAACATTCCTCAAAACCAGACTAAACTTAGTGTGGTGAGAAAGATCTACAGTGAGCCTTGGGGCTTGCGCATCCCTTCCTAACCTATTTTCCTTTTGCACAGTTATGAGAAGCTTTCACTTCAACAGCAGCAGCTCTCATATAATTCAATGAAGCGACATATAAAGCTTAAGAAAACCAAAGCAAGGCTTTGCCTTGGCCCCAAACAAAGGAGGTCTTGCCTGAAGTTGCTTGAAGTGGACTGAAGCAAAGTGCTCCCCCCACCGCGCACACCTACCCACACCTTAAGGACCTAAGGCCCCCCTCTACAAGATTTCACTTTGACGCCCGGTTCCCCGATTATGCGCATCTCCTGACAATCGTTTTTACGCCTACTACCTATATAAGAGAGGAGTTGAAGTGCATTACTGGCTGTATGAAACTCGCTTTAAAGTTGTTGACATGCATGCAAATGTTGCTGAAAGTAATGCACTTTGTCCCAGGAAATTGCCTGAACAGATTTTGCACCCTTTATTCTCCCCGCCTACCAGAATCTCCCGCCTTTGGTTACCTAGGTTACCTGCCGGGAATGATGTCGTTAACCTGTTTGGCTACCTCTCTCCCCTCCAATTTCGCCGCCAGCTGAAGTTGTCCCCCCTCCCAGAACTGCTCAAGAGTAAAATTATTACAAAAAAAAAAGGAGTAAATGGGAATGTGCCCCATAAGTTTCCCCCTCCAGCACCCTTTGAAAACTTATTTTTAATCAGGGCTGCCTCTCCCCCCTCTTCGCCCGATTTCCATTTCAAGTGAACTGCTCAGGAGTAAATGGGAATATGCCTCGCGCACACACACATGCCAAAACAGACAGGGGGATGCTGCTTCGTTCCTTCCCCCTCCTCTTCCCAGTGAGCTCAACCGTTGTAAAACATACACACACACACAGAGCTCTTGTCAGGAACCCAGCAAGAAGTGAGGGGACGATATGTTAAGCTGATCGCTAATTATGCGCACATCCGCACATCCTTCCTACCCCCTTACTTCTCGTGAAACCACCTCCATCTGGCCCCGTGGGAGGTTTTCCCAACGAAGGTGCAGTTCTATGCTTGACATCAAGACCATCTGATCGTTAATGCGCCTCCTTACAAAATTGTTTACATGGACATGAGGCGCTCTTACTCCCATGGTAAATTAAAAGTTGCTATTTAACGCGCGTTTGAAAATGCAACTAATCAGAGATAAAACGCGCATGGGCCCCTGATTTGCGCTCCGCTCTTGTAGAGGTAAATTTGGTGATGAGCCTTGAAAGAGCTTTAAATCGCTCTTGTAGAGGCACCCTAAGTGAGTTCCAAAGCAATTTTTCCTGTGCACTCTCCTGCTAAACAGCACCAGTCCTACACTAAATATTTTAACAGAGGCTTAAAAAACTAGGTATGTACACATAGACACCCGCATGCATGCACACAGCCCTATCTCCAAAAGTATCTTGCAAGTCTCCACTCACATGCTCTGGAGAAAGGCCTGGACGTGAGATAATAATCCTGAGCAAGCATGTGGAAGATTGCAACCTTAGAAGGATCATGGAACAACTGTATCATTTAATAATTCTTTGGAATTGCTCACAATTTTGTACTTCTACTTTTGGAAAAGTTAATCTTTAGTTAAGTCATGTTTTTCTACATGCTTAAACATCATTGTGGGCTTTGAAGTCTTCTGCCAACACATCACCCAAGCCAGAAGAGAAGCTGCTTACTTCTTTTTACCCTGTTATCAAACAGGTGTTTAGCAGATGCATTCACATTATGCCTGATCAGCAGAGCCTTAATTTTTTGAAATTGCAGAAGAGAGTTCCAGCCCTACTGTAACAGATCCTCTAGGCTTAACATAATCTACTTCTTTGATCCAACTAGGCAAACATTCCAGTTATCTCATCTGCCCTCCTGTCTCATCTAAACAAAAATTAAGAAGGGTATTCTAATATGATTAGCACTGCAAAGTCTACTTATGACAAGTTCAGCTTAGAACTCTAAGTTACATTACCACAGTCTGAAGGTGAGGGTGGTTCTCTCTCATCAAGATCATCTGCAGATGACATGGTACCAGTAGATGGTGTTCGGGGAAGCCTTCTTTTAAAGTCTCCTACCCAAGAGACAAAATGTTTCAGATTTTTAGAAAGTCCGTCTGTGCAATTCCATTTAATACAAGCATAATCCAAAATCTTGATAGTGATGATTAATGTTTATAGAGTAATATTCATTATACCTGGACTTGCAGATGGAGAGTCTACAGATCGTGATTCACTGCTTCCTCCTGCACTTTCAGAATCACTGCACATTCCTCCACTTTGATTACCAACTGACCAGGATCTGAATGGTGGTGGCCCTCGCACAGCTTTAAGGGGAAATAAAGTCTGTAGGTTTAATGACTTCAGGATCCTCTTCAGGTAAAAAGCATCTCGCCACTACAATTTCTTGTAGCTAAGCACTCCCCCCTTTTATTAAAATTTGAGGCATTCTTCATTGTTAACACCCAAAGAGGTTTACTAGAGAAAGTAGAAGAGTAATAACATGCTCCCTCTCTTTATGTGAGCCACTGCATGGACTTTCTGGAGGCAGATGATACTGTTGCATCTGTTCATCAGGACAAATTGAATCATATCCAAAGCAGCTAAATGGCAAATTGAACATACAGAGGTTGACTGCAAGGCCAGAGTAGTGAATCACTCAGAAATGCAGCTCACAGGAGACTTCCATTGTTCGTTTGTTTTTCACAGCACAGAAGCAGTTCTCTTGTGGCATAACAGTTTGCCCAGTAACACCGTTTGGGAATTACTGAACTGATGTCTAAACTAAAGACATCAGACCACACATATAAAAAGTCACATAAAAAATTAAAGTCTGATTGCCTAAGAACATAAAAAGAGCCCTGTTAGCTCAGATCAAAGGTCCATCAAGTCCAGCATCCAGCTTCACACATTGGCCAACAAGATGTTTCCAGGCATCCCACAAGGAGGACTTGATATTCTTCTCAAGCAACTGCTAGTCTGAGACAAATTTCCTCCAAACTGGGAGGCTCCAAAAGTAGCCATCATGTCTAATAGCCAGCAATAGACCTAGCCTCCATGAATGAACCCAAATAATTAAATAAAATATTCTATTATTAAAATGCAAACATCTCAACATTTTCTACATTTGCTGCTTGACATTTGCCTCATTTGATGGCATTACAACAAAGATATTCAGCTTCTAGTCATATTTGTATCTGGTTTGCTGATGTAGCTATTGTTAAAACTAAAAAGCATTCAAATGTCAAATGGCAACAGATTAAAATTAAATTCAATTATGAGACTTTATCCATTATATGATATATCTGAGCGTTGGCAAGAGGTTACTGTAGTGAACCGTTAAAGATGACTACTTAACCATGCAGATTTTAATTTTAAGTTTCTTACCAGAGATATCCATGCTGCTTGAAGATCTTTTTTCTCCAATCTTTTGAGAGTGATGACAGTTTGGACTTGCAATGTCTTCTAGTGACTGAGTAGGAAAATCTCCTGAACACTGAGATAAGTTTCCTTGTGATGCATGGATATTGTTTGCTCGTTTACTGAAAACCCTGCGGAGGGGAAAAGGCAATCCTTTGGAACTCGAAATGTATTCAGTCGAAAACACAACCTACATTCCCTTCAAGACATGGTAATCATTAATATAAAGACACTAGTAAGCCACACTGAATTCAGTGATTTATTTCTAAGTAAGCAACATAGGACAAGGCCATTTGTCATAGTTTATTAAGATCAAGACTACATAGTCAGATGTATCAGAGAACACAGTGGTGGTGATGCATCTACACGAATACTGAAGGCCATTTCTACTGTACAGTTGATGCTGTTTTTTGTTTTGTTTCAGAATATTAAGGCAATTACAACAACATTGGTTAATCCCCCCCCCCCCCCAAAAAAAGCATTGCATTACATCAAAGAACAAGTTTGGGGCATGCAGACACTTTGCATAGGGGTGGCAATTTTGCCTCCAATATTTTATTCTTGAATGTAAGTTTTTGATGCTTAACAGCATTATTTATTGCTACAGGTTGATTAAATTAGTGATTGAAGTACAATATATTCCAATTCTGCATGATACATTTATATTTTGGTTATGAAATGTGATCTCAAATATGACATTTACATCTTAACATTAGTTTAATTAAAAATAATACAACATCCTGACGACAGAGAGCTTAGTGGACATGTTTAGTAGCAGGAAGTCTACACTTAACCATCTTTTCTCTAACCAGTAGAACAGAAGCAGAATGCATTCCCCTAATACTAAACAACCTCAATATCAATCATAATAGCTACTTATCATGAGAAGTATTCCAGACAAAAGTCTAAAACAGGAGAATAAAATGCAGAATGTGAAGCATCTAGTGTGCTCACTTCAGATGACTGAGTTGACTTGTAAAGCTACGGTCCCCATTATCTCTGGAAACGAAGAAGCATGGATCTAAGATAGATTCATGAGAGGCAGGATGTTGTTTACAGGCAAGAATCCCAGGATCTTAACTTTAAATTTCCAGGCTACTATTGGCTAAAGCTTAAAGATAAGTGCTTTGAAGAAGATGGCAATTTTCTTTGGAAATTTCAAAACACAGAACAAAACTAATATTTGGCCACTGACAAAAAGTGACAATAGTTTCTTAAACCCTGTAAGGAAAGCTCATGCAGTAATATACTTTCAGTCTATTCATGAATATGTTGAAGATTTAGAAGTGGAAGAGCTTATCAAGCATTAAAGAGACTGGGACTATTTGAAAGACTGAATAAACTGAACTTATAACTTGGGACAAAGCTATTTGAAAAAAACCCTAAATTCTTCCACGATGAGGTTGCATGGTTTTAAGATCCTCAGGATAGGTCCTTCTCTTGCCCCACCATCATGAGAGACACATCTGGTGGGAATATGAGAGAGAGCATTCTCAGCGCTGGCTCCCAGGCTCCAGAACTCCCTACCAAGGCAGGTCAGGCTAGCTCCATCTTTGTTGCCCTTCTACTGGCAAATACATTTTTATTCAGGCAGACTTTGGATTTTAAAATGTCTTATTTTAATGGGCGAGTGCAGTTTATTTCTTTTTTCATTCATGTGTTTTGTTGGTTTGCATTTGTTTAATTATAATTACATATTTCATCTTAATTTTAATGTTGTTTGACATCTGAGCATTATTTTTAGTGGAAAGGTGGGAAGTAAACATAATAATTGAATACTTAAGGTAAACACAGTTTGCAGATCAAGTCATTGGCCCCCTCCACAAGGATGCTCTTTTGCGCCCGGTTCCGGGATTATGCGCATTATCGCGGAGGCGCATTTACGCCTAATCCCTCTGCACGGGAGGCGGCGAGAGGCGGCGAAGCGCATTAATTCATGTCCAAAAAGCGCTTTAGAAGACGTCAACGCGCATAATCGCTTGTTCACACCGCGATAATGCGCTTTAACGGCCGGAGAAAAATGAAAGTCGCTATTTAACGCGCATTCGAAAATGCGCATTATCGGGGAAATAACGCGCCTGTACGCCCGTTTTGCGCTCCGCTGGTGTGGAGGTAAAATTTATAATGAGCCTCTAAGGCTCATTAAACGTCTCGTGTGGAGGAGGCCATTTATATCTGATAAAACCTAGATGCCACTGTTGAACCATGGTACAATAATGTTGTTATAGTCTTAAATGTTCTGTCATTTTATCAAAGGCATTTTCCCATAACCATTGACCCCAGAGTGTTTGACATTGCCTTATTTACTTTTGGGTCACTATGTAGCTCTGTATCATAACTGCAAAGTGTGCCACACTAATCTGTGCCTACGTAACTTGTTTCCAGAATGTTTATTCACATGGTTAACAAACATGAGATGAGAAAGGCTACAAAGCAGTCAGTAATTCACTGCCCCTTCTCCCCACTTTCCCTATATTTCAGTGTTTGTTCTATTCCTTGATTATGAAAACAAAGCCAACGTTGAAACTTTTTAAGGGACTATAATCTTGTTGCCAAAGCTCCTCAACAGTAAATTGCAATAATTTGGATATATCAGGCTGTATTAACACATGGCAATATAGGATTATCAACACATGGTAATATCTCAACAAAATTTGGAAAATGACAGTTTGTTGGATAGAAACTAATATTAAAACACACACACACACACACACACACACACACACACTCAGTCAGGTTGTTCATCATTATATGCCTCAAATTTTCTTCTCATTCTAGAGAAGTCTTGCGAAACCTGAAAGTCTGCATCCTCATTTCTCAAGAAAAAGTGAACTTCTGCTTTCATTATATACTAACAGTGATCTCAATTCTCTGGGTGCCAGAAAAAGAGCCAATGAGGACAGATCACACTCACAGGGCATAGAAGGTTGATTAATGGGTAGAGTAAGGAGCTGAAAAAGGAGAATGGAATTGAGTATCCTGAACATAAGCACTCCACACTATAATATTTGGCTACAGTTCCCACTTATATCAAATGATTGTGTGAGCTAAGCATTAATGAACAGAAAATGATTTTTGAAAGCTCTACGTCGACTACCTCCATCTCTTACATGACTTTGCCAACACTGAAGTGTAACGTTGGGATATTTTGAGGGAAAAGAGTTTAATAACCTGGGATTGGTCATTTGTAACCTTTCATATGTGAGAAATTAATGATAAATCTCTTCCCGATAGGAACTACAAAGCAGAAACAATAGCAAGTCTGCCTTCATAATCAGCCTTTTGTGGCATCAACAGATATTATACCAATCCTCTCCCTCTTCTGAAATGTATTTGCATGAGTACAATACCTGGCAATACCCAACAAGTGACTATTATGTATTTCATCCTGGTATAATCAAAATTTCATTGCTGACAAAGCTGCTCATGTGCAATGCAGTCTTACTCCACTGATATTGGGAATGGGGATACTTAGGTCAGGAATGAAGGTTTTGTGTTTATGGTTTTAAATTTTGTATATTGACTTTTTAGTGTTAAATCTTTTAATTTTTGTAAACCGCCCAGAGAGCTTCGGCTATGGGGCGGTATATAAGTGTAAATAATAATAATAATAATAATAATAATAGGGCAACTATTATCTATACTTGAATGTGCCCTGGGCAAAGGGCACCTCCCTATACAAATGGTATTCTAACCACCTAAAAGGAATGCTCATGGTTCAATGCTCCAGCCTATCAGCCACACTGTCCTCCAGGATATTGTAAGTTTTAAATGGGCTCAAAGAGGTCCTTCTACTCACCCATCTTAATTTTCCATTTCTTTTCCAACCAACACTTAATATTATATGACTACTGACCATGCTCAGTCCTCATTGGGCTATCTTTGTTTTTGTCCCTTTAAAATTTCTTTTAAATATTTTTGTACTTTTGCAACCTTTGGGGTTGCTGATAATTCACTGTGTGTGTGTGTGTGTGTGTGAGTGAGAGAGAGAGAGAGAGAGAGAGAGGAGAGAGGAGACAGAGACCCTGCTTTGGCTTCAATTCTGTCACTCAACTAAAGTTTGCCATTTGAGAGAGTGATTTTAATCCATTTAAGAATTTGTGGTGGTTGGAGTGTTGAAGATTTTGGCACAGCACCCACCATCTGGCAGTTACTAGCTTACTCTGTCTGCCTGTCACAGAAGAGCCTCTGCTTGTGATTGGATAAGCAGCCCTGATCAGGATTGGCAGAAAATCTTAGGAAAAGAACAGACAAACAAGGGCCTAGGGCCTAGGAAAGCAAGAGGGACTTCTCCAGGAGAAAAAGGAAAGCATTTGAAGGCAGGAGTGACAAACTAATAGAGAAGAACAGACAGAGAGGAGAAGTGCATGTGACCAGGAGCAGCCAAAGTGAAGAAGACTTAAGTCCACATATTGGAGCGTTGTTTTAAATAAATGCTTTGGCTGTATTGTTTATATAGCACCCATATACATGAAACCTAACGTATCAGCATAATGATTTCTAGGCATAAGACATGGAGAAGGTTGTTCAGCAACAGGCATAGGAACAGTGGTAAGCTACAATCATTGCAGCTACTGGCTGGAGACCCAACTTGAGTGGCAGATGAGATAATGTGTCCACATTTTCATTAGATACACAAAATTCTTAACTCTGCTCTTTGTTATGCAAGCTCACCTGTCTTTAGGCCTCATTTCCATTCATTTTCCCACCATTTATTGGGCATCCCACCAGTAGTTCAACAATACTTGACTTATTAAAATGACAAGTTCTTTTTCTTTTGTTTTCGACTATCTACATTCCTCTGGCATTTTGTTCACATTTACTGTCAAATAAGCAAAGATTGTATCTGAGCTCTCACCCTCCAACTTGGGAGCTCTGCATTTCAAAGGAGCCAGATTCAATGGGAACATCATCTTTTGGCAATTTCTTCACAAATTCAGAGAACTTCTGTCCTGGATCATACAGCTTGGCGCTCTCACAGAGGGATTGACAGTTAACTGGTAGAGACACAACTTGGGCATGCTGCATCTGGAACAGGTTAACTGTTGCCTGTGTGGAAGATAGTTAAGATATTTAAAGAATATGATATGTTTTAAATATTCCCTGCCTCCATCTCTAAACACAAAATATAGTTCATAACTGATCTAGGCAGGTATTCAAACCCAAACTAAACTGCATGTTACCAATCACATTTACAGCTTTCATCTGTCATACATTGCTCAACTCTTAATGACACATACCCATTCCTATTTGAATAATTTTAAAAAGAAAAAAAATACTTCTATATTATTTTTATATACCCTCTTTTGTGGAAATGGAGGAATTGTGAATTCTGACTGCCAGTGTTGGCATTGGCTTAGATCCAAAGAAGTTTGAATGGAACTCCATTCAGACAACAAATCATTCTCATCTCCTCCAAGTTATCTCAACTTGCATGTCAATAAATCTTAAGAAGAGTTGGCTATTTTTGCTCCTTCAATTAGAAAAATAGCAAGAACTCCATACTGTCCTATAGGATACTGCCGTTCTTTTTAATCGAGTGTTGTTCAAGCATTCAGTAGCCTGAGTCATACATAAAGGAAACCATGATTTCCCATTAAGTGTACAAATTGCTGCAACCTTCAGACTTGTGCACACCTTCCTCTTTCGCATACCAGGAGGATTTAGGAATTCTAATTTTAAACTATCTGTAATTGTGTCTGGTTTAAACTTTGGTTTGAGAGCCAGCCATGATCTCAAACAACGGCTTGATCTTGGCTTGTTCTCCCTTGCTACCACACAATTTCAAGTACAGTGTCACAGGGAACTATAGATTGTTCAAACAGGTGCAGACAAGGAGAGTGAAGGACAGTGCTTGTTGCAGTTTATTCACATAATAGGATACCATGGTTTCCCATTACCTCTAAACTGGGCCAGTGGCTGATAAAATAATCAAATAGGCACCAGACAGTTCTCCTAATACTAGAGCAGAGGATGAACAAACTGTTGACTTTGAGTTCTGACTCCCTGTCCCTGCACAGCTTCCCTTTACATTTCCTGTTTAGCATAAACCATATCTTTGCCATGACATCTCAACTGGCAACCAGTAGCTAGAGCTTACCTTCCAAACCAGAATCTGAAAACATGGTATGAAGAGGCTTCCAAATCTTGGTTTGGAAAGCAAACACTAATCCCAGTTTGCCAATTCAAATGTCATGTCAAACTATGATTAGTGCTAAAATAAAAAGTGGATAAGGAATTAAGTAAGAGAGGAGGGAGTACACAATTCTATTGGTTCATGATCTATTTCACCATGGTTTGGAAGTTTGTTGGAATAGAGTCAATGAGTTGCATCCAATATAAATCCTACTTAGAACAGACCTATTTAAACGAATGGGACGATTGGACACAACCCAATATGATTGTCTTATTCAATGTACTTGTAGTTTTGGCAGTAAGCCTTCATAGAGAAATATATCAACTAATCATAAAAGTGTTATGGTATTCCAACCTTAATAGTTAAAGAGTAATTATATTTTAGTCTAGAATATATTAAAGTACACATTCTTACAGCTTTAAGCGTGAGGTCACACTGATAAACAAGTTCCCGGAGCTGTGTTAAGATATCACTTTTGAAATTTTCTAGATCATTTCTTTTTTCTTCAACATCAGCCATGCTGGCTTTGAAATGTTCATTGGCTTCTTCAGCCTACAAAAATTAAATATGTAGAAAATGAGTGATGGCAGAAAAGATTTTCTATTAAAAGTCCTCCCCACAAAAAAGCATCCTATCATAAGTAGCCCTTAATAAAAGGAGTTCCTGAATATGACTCAGATAATAAGGATCAGCAAATATTACCTACATATCAAATCTTTACAAGAACTAGTGTAAGAATGTCTCTCTTTGCTGACATATATAAAGAGGTTTTCTTACTTTTTGGAGAGCCTCCTCTTCCAGTTTTCGTTTCTTCTCTAGTTTGCTGGCATCTTTAATAGTACCTCCATTGGTGGTCAGATGCTCCTCCTCAGCACGAACAGCTGATGATTTTGCTTTTTCATATTCATCTTGCCGCTGAATATATAATAGCTTTGCTTTTTTTACAGTGGATTCCAGTTCTTGCTATTCATTCCAAAAGAACATATCTTTATATTAGCATTTCCATGTTGTGGCACCGACTATTAATATATCATATTATTATATTTCTCTAACTTTAAACTTTTATTTTGAAAAAAAATAATGGTATATGGCAGGGGTCACCAATGAGACACCCGTGAGTACCATGACATCCACAGATACTTCCAACAGGAAGCTCTCCACTCCCTGCCCACTTCAAAAAAATATTTTTTAATACAAACCTTGAAAAACATTAGGGTGCCAAGTTCTCCTTTGTGTTCCTTCACTTGCTGCAGATCTGCTAGTGGCAGGCAAGCAGAGAGGGAAAGAGTTGCTTTCTGGCCCTGTCCAATCTTCTGCCCACACTGACCTTTCCCTTTTGTTCTCTCACCCTACTCCCTGCCTCGAGCTTTGCTATTTCTCTCCTCTAACCCTTTTCCTTGCTATTTCTCTCCATTCCTAGTCCCTAGCATTTTTGTTTCTCTGCCTTACTAGTCTCTAGCCTTGCTCTCTTTCTCTCCTACCCCTTTTCCTTGCTGTTTTCCCCTCCCTCCCAGCCTCTAGCATCACTACTTCCCTCCTCTTTAGCTCACCTTTAACTACTGAGGCCCCCACAGCAGCCATTATGTTACTAGCCACATCCACCATGGAAACCATTTTGTGGAGGCACCCACAACAGTTTCTCAAATATCCAAATGGGGCCACAGGTCAAAAAACATTGGAGACCCGTGATGTATGGGAACGATAAGGAAATATGATCTTTATGCCATGAAAGGGAATGGGTAAGTAGGATTTTGTTATAAACATGTGAACTTTTTCAAGTAATAACCATCAAACATTATGGGGGTGTTCAACATGCCCATAATGAATACTCTGTAGGCAAGTTTTAAAGGCTGTTTAGAATTGATCAATGGACAGATATATAATATCCACAGACACAAACCATTTTCTTTTGTTCTCGTTGCCAGAGGTCCTTGATCTCCTTCCTCTGTTTATCCAATTCACTTTTTCTTCCAAGGAGTGGCTAAAGAAGAGAAATCCAAAGACTGATTGTGAATGGAAATGAAAATGGCTAAAACATATCTGCCTGCAAGTTATGCATCTAGAAACACTTCAATACGTTTTTCTTTACCTGAACAAATTTATTTGTTTGTAGAGCTGCTGCTGTTTGTTGCCAAAGCTGACTGTTCTCTATGTCATTTTGAAATGCATTTATGAATATTGACTGGAATGGCATATAATCCTAAAATGCAAGACATGTAAACCAGTAAGTTTCTAGATTAGTACAATATAAATCTATATCAAAATTCTACCCACCACGGATTTAAATGAAGAGGAATTCTAAATTAGATCCATGCCAATGTTACGTTGTAATGTTAAATACCCTTAACCAACCTTCCTTCTATTAAAAGCATGCTTAGTTTTTTTCAAAAAGAGACAGAATTGTAGATGCAAATTCAATCCAATTATAGAACATAAAACTGTTGCTATTGCAAACAAGATTGCCTACACTTTGTCACGCTCATATATCAAAATATTTCCCTGAATCAAAGAAGATTCAAAGGAAATTAATCTAATTACGAATAAGAAAATAGCAGTGAAGCAAGATTCAGTAAGATTTTTAGCATTAATAAAAATAATGTCTGTGCATAATGTTTTTTTATTGCATTTCCGTTAATTGAACACTCACCTGGGGGCCAACAATAGCCTTAGTTGTTTCTGCTATTTTTGCCAGGCTTTTAGCACATTCCATTTCTGTAAGGAAAGACCAGTTTCACATAGTTAGTGAAAGCAGTAATAGCAAATACAAACTTATCTGTAATCTTCATTTAGTAAGATGGACACTATTTTACTGCAATTTTCAGTCACAGGAAACAGGCAATGGTACCATTCAACCCAGTGAACAGCTCCTAATTTAGAAATCACATTACTGACAGTCTGTAGCACAACCCTGACACGAGATTTAATTCCATCATGACAAAGCTCATTAGGTGCCAGAAAGAACCACTCACCCAAGTTAAGCTTTTTCTCTAACCATGCAACTATGTCCTTCGTATATTTTGACCACGCTTTAGCATAGGACAGAGCCGATTCAATTCCATTATCGTTTTTTAGGAGAACGTTATCAATTTCTTCAGCTCTAAGATGACCTGAAAATAAAGCGTCAAATGCGAAAAAGTGAATTTTAGACATGACCACACAGCAACAGCAAAGCCAGTATCAGCCAACTGTAAAGACTAAAGCAGCTCTGATCTTGGGATTCTCTTTAATGCTGGTTGACACTAAATAGAACTGACAGGGTTTTAAGAACAAATTAAAGGGTCATAGAATTATATCTTAGCAAATCATATGGCCATCATAAAACTCCATAATGACCTAACGGGGAACAAAATCTGTTTGAACAGCTGAAGTTCATTCTACCACTATTGTATATGTTTTGTGATTTCAACGAGACTTCATTCAATCCTAAACTGATTACTTTGAAATTCCATTAATTTCCTCCTTCAATATATTATGATTAGCTCAAACATAGTATTTACAGCTATTGTAATATTTTATCAGCCTTGATCATTTCAAATCTAAAATAATAACATGATACAAAATCTCTGTACATATAAAAATGCTTACCTGTCCCTTGATCATCATCCCTTTCATGCAGTGATCCCCCAGAATCCACAGAAAGGTTTTCAAAAGACTGGCATGCAATAAAATACAGCTATTACCATCAACTAAGCAAACATATAATTAAACACTTAACATATGCTACATAGATCCTCCCCTCTGGCCTCACATACTTAATCAGTCATTCTGACACAGCAAGAGAATGAAGTGGAATGCACTCATGCCTAATAACTTCAATCCTCGTTTACATCTACAATGGCTGAAGAGGCCAAGGCAATTTAGATACCAGAGAACCCTTTACATGTGTCAAACATTTTCAAAAAGCCTTTTAAAGCTTTGATGGAACTAGTTACTTAACAAAAGGAGGTAACTTTTCCCCCATAGAAAAATGGTTAATTTATGAATGGACTTTATGCATAGCCAAAGCATGACCCCAAATACACTTTAGACTTTGCACAATAAGCCTGAAAGTGGCTTTCCATACCAAAAGCATAATATCCTGCTTGTGCAAAGTCAGTGATGTTCTGGCCGTTTATTTCTGCTTAATGAGAAAGATGTCCAAATGTCCATTACAGAACGACAGAGGAGAATACCGCCTCGAAAAAAAATTAGGGATAAATACGCAAAACTGGACAAAAACTCATGAAGAAGTAGCTTGCTGCTAGTACTCATTACTTTAAGAAAATACTAGATAATCAATGCTACATGGAACTGGACAATGAGGAAGAGCAAAACCTATTAAGCATAAAAATAAGCTTTTTAAAAAATCAGAAAATAATGGAGGCACTGAGAATGAGGTTAATTGTGCCAATTATAACAAACTTCAACAGGCGTTTGTGGCACTTGGGCAAACAAATTATGCACAGCAATCCCTAGAGCAATAAATATGTTTTCTAATGTAAGTATTAGATTTTTCCCTGGCAAAAAATATACTGCTTGTATAATATCCCCACAACAGAAGCCAATCTTGATGGAAAGATCTGTGTGCACTATAAACAAATAAAACACAAATGCACCTTTATTATTTCAGTAGAAAGATAGAGTCCGGTTAACACACAAGGTCCCAATCACCTGCGAGTTAAGCTCATTATGGATACTTATCAGTTGCATACACCTTTCAGTCAATCTGGGAAGTTCTCAGTATGACAGTAGGTAAAAAGATTAGCATCTTCCTACCATTATACTAGAAAAGTGCCTTTGGATGGAGACAGGTGATATTTTCAGAGCTGAAGGTGACAGAAGCATTGTTGCTCATAGTGTATACATTTAACCTGTTATTGGTTCTGTTCGGATGTAATGGCAGCGTCCAGCAGCAAATTGTAGGTTAGTTAACCCATGAATTGCAGGAATGTGCACCGCACCCAAGGCATGTGTGAGCAGTTTCTTGTTTGCATTAACAACCTTTGAATGCCGCATTAGTGAGAAAAATGTCCCAATATCCATTACAGTGCAACAGCACATTTAAGGATTATTTCTATGATGTCCAAACAGAAGCACTTGGGGTTGGTCATGGGTTAAGCAGCCCCAAATTGACTCAAGAATAAGCCATTGTTAATGTAAACAGGAAGTGGCTCAGGTATGGCTTGGGTCCCTGCAATTTGTGCATTAGTTAACCCATGATTTGCTGCCGGACACCACCATTACGTTCAAACAGGATCATTGCCAGCTTCATATGTTTTTGTAGTACTTTAATAACACACACACAACAACACCTATTTGATTAGGACAGCAGTTACAAAAGAAATGAATACAAAACTATGCCTCTGTTATATTACCCTCAACTACTAAAAATATTGTCTGTCTCCAGTCTATCTTGGCAAGTTGACTTGAACTCTGAGCCTAGATGACTTCCCAACAAAACAGTAATGCTACATTATAAAAAGAGCAGCATATTACAATTCATTGTTATTATATGTGAAGCCAGAACATTTAATTGAATGAATTCAATATTGAAATATCAGGTATATCACACGGGAACACCCTCAATGGTGAAATATTGTATCCTGAAAGGCAGATGATAATAATAATAATAATAATAATAATAATAATAATAATAATAGATGACGATAAGTGTTCTAAGGAGCATAAGGGAGAGCACATGCAGGAAACATAGCGCCCCTATTTAGACATGGAGACCCGGTTCATGTCCTGCTTGTTCCCTTAAGTGTCTCCATAAACTACTAATGACCTGTCAAGAGATATGGTAATGCAACTACAGATACACCATCTATACATTTAGGATGGTCAACTTCACATACTGAAGTGTTTACGTATCCAATCAATATCTGCAGCAAGGCCTAGACATAAGCTACTTTCAAATGGTTGTGATGTAGGTATATCAAATGTATCCTTTGAATCCCTTCAGGGCCCCACCTCAGATTAAATATAGAATAGTGCAAAAATTAATTTAATGCAGCTATGTACTGTTCAGCGGCAGCACACACACCCTTCAAAGGATCAAAACAACCTATGCAGAACAGGACACAGTCTCAAAACAGAACTTCCAAATCATATGCAAACTGCAAAACTCCTGATATTTTTATAGCGGTTTCTACGCTTTTAATTGTATATCACTAAGCAGAGATCACAGTTTAGAAAAAGTTTAATTATATACGCAAATATAGGGTAGAATTTTTCTTTTACATCTCCAGAACTCTCTTACATCTTATTTCTGGTTTGGATGAGAAACAGCATCAATTTTATAAAATTCTTTCTGGATTTATTTCACCCTGAATTGTTTGGCCTGCTGCCAAGGAAGAATCCTCAGAAGTCCATGATTCTCGATAGTCACTTGTTTCGTATTGTGCTCTCTTACAATGTCCCTTGAACAAGACACATCTCTTTCTACTGCTCAGTCAACAAAGTTTGGTTTTGTCTGTTGTTTGCTGCCCAGCTCCATGTCCAGTGCATGCAAAAAATGTATGGTGGCTGTGGGAAGCTCCTACCCTGATCATCTGGCCCATGTGTCCTTTGCTATTCTCCTGCTTAAACTTACACAGCGTAAGCCCTTCAGCTGCTGCTATTTTCCTAAGGGTTTTGTAGTGCAGTGTCACCAATATGTATATGATACCCAGCATTCTCTCTTTTTCATCAGATTCCAAGAAAACTGTGAAGGAAACTCAGTTGTTGTCTGGAAGCAGTGATCTACAGGGGGCTGACAAACTGAAACTTAATTCAGACAAGATGGAGTTAAGTGCACAACCTGTTTTGAATAGGACTTATGCCTCCTCAAGAATTAGATCTGCAGCTTGTGAGTACTATTGGACCCGCCACTGTTCCAGGATGCACAGATGGCAGCTGAGGCCAGGTGTGTTTCCACACAGCTTTGGCTAGTGCGCCAGCTGCAGCCATTCCTGGAAAAGGCAGTTATTGCCAGTGTTAGACTGGTCTTGGTCAAATCCAGATTAGAACACTGCAATGTGCTATACAGACATAGCTGATTTTAAAAACTGCCACATTCTGCACCAACTGAAACTTCAGGAACTGACTGAGGCCTATTATTTTTATCACATTATGTCTTTATCATATCATTTTCAATGGATGCTGGCCATTCTGACAGCATTATGCAAAGTGTTATTTTTGACCTTTCAACCCTAACCTGTTTCAGATCTGAATATCTGAAGAGCCACCTCCTCCCTCAAACCTGCTCACACTTAGACATTTACTGGAGACCCTATCCTGAATCCCAACACTGATTGAAATACAGTTGATGGGTAGTTATATCAGAGCTTTCTCAGTGGTGGCATTCATCCTATAGATTTTTACCCCATACATCTTCCTTACATCTTAGATACCAGGTCAAAATGTGGTTATTTCAGCATACTTTGGGCCTGGGTAATAATTCCATCTAAACACACATTACGTTGGAATCTTAATAGATACTGAAAATTAGTTCTGCAAACATAAATAGGCAACACAAGAATATAGCTCTAACTCCAAAGAGCACCTTGGATTACTATACATAATGGATACAATCCAACCAAATTAAGCAGTGAGCTGGGCTCAATAAGAGAGACTTACAGTGGTGGCCAAAATTGTGGACTCGTTTTGAAATTTTCACGTTTTGCAACTTTGAATGCTTATAAAAAATGTTCTGTTTCACAAAGTTCAATTGTTTATATATCAATTGAAAGATAATTTAATGCGGAATTCAAAACAAAAAAACAGAATGCAAATACCTGCAGTTAAAAAGAAGTTATGCTGCAAATACTGCAATGATCAATTTACAGTAAAATCTGACAAAAATATATCAGATACTTTAGTTATGATTGAAATGTAATAGCAGTATTTGGTAGGGAAGCCTTTATTTTTGGAAACAGCATCACAGCAACGTCTCATTAAGCCGACAAGTGTTTTAAGCAATTCCTTCTTTATGACATGGTTCCAGGAATCATTTATAGCCTCAATTAATTGGCTTTTATTTGATGGACGCCTCATTCGTACAAGAATTTTCAAACGGTGCCACAAATTTTCTATCAGGTTCAGATCAGGGCTGTTTCCTGGCCAGGTCAACAATTGAATGCCCTTTGCTATGAACCATATTTGCATATTTTTGCTATGAACCATATTTGCATATTTTTGCTGTGTGACAGGGAGCTGAATCTTGTTGAAAAATAAATGGTGCATTGTTTGGAAAGAGATCCCTGATGGAAGGTAACAGTTTTGGTTCCAGAATGGTGTCAATGTATTTTCGTGCATTTAGCATGCCATCAATTACATGAAGGCGGCCAACACTATCTGCTGACATACATGCCCAAATCATAATGCTTGTTGGGTATTTTACAGTTGCCTCAATGCAGTCAGGATGTAGCTCTTCTACCCTACATCTCACACATTTTCGCCCATCACTACCAAATAAGCTTATCTTACTTTCATCACTCCAAATAACTTGCTTCCACTGATCTTCTTCACTGTGTTTTTTTGCCCACTGTAGTCGTTTCCGGCGCCGTTTGAGATTCAGAAATGGCTTTTTTCTCGGAATCCTACTTTTTAGTCCAAAATCTGATAGTTTTCTCCTTATCGTTCTGGAACTGACAGAAACACCAGTTGCATCAAGTACACCTTTGATGGCCTCAGATGAAATTTTTCTCTCCTTGAGACACAGCCTTTTTATTCTTCTGTCATCAACAGATGATGTGAACTTTTTACGGCCTTTTCCTGCCTTGTTTTTAATTGACTTTGTTTCGTTATATCGTAAACAAAACTTTCGAACTCCGCATGTAGTCACTGAATGACCAACGTGCCTTGCAATTTTAGCATAGGAAAGACCTGATTCATGTAATACAACAATCCTGCTTCTTCTCCTGGGTGTCCAATCAACTCTTTTCCTTGGTGCCATTTCACTATTTATGATGTACAATTTTTATATGAGAAATAATTCAAATATTCGCAATCTCCAATTGTGCCTCAGATACAGTGATATTTGTTCTGTTTTCTACAGAACAAACAGCAAAACTGACTTTCCCCAACTTGAAACACGAGGTAACACAGCTATTGCCATATGATTGGTCCCCAAAACAAGGACTGTGATTGGCCAGTACGGTTTGCAATTCCAAACTGCTTCTCAATTCAATCACAACTTGTGTTTCTTTTTAGAATAAAGTAAACATAACTTTTTTTTAACTGCAGGTATTTGCATTCTGTTTTTTTGTTTTGAATTCAGCATTAAATTATCTTTTAATTGATATATAAACAATTGAACTTTGTGAAACAGAACATTTTCTATAAGCATTCAAAGTTGCAAAACATTAAAATTTCAAAAAGTGTCCACAATTTTGGCCATCACTGTAAATACATTCTTAACTCTATTGACATGGATGGGTTAATGGACCTAAGCCATGCTTGCTGGGGCATGCTGGGAATTGTAGGACTGTTTTCTGTCTAAACATGCATAGGATTGCACCCTTAATCACTTTTCTGCAAGTACTACATTTTAGATTCTGGCTGTGAGAATCACTTTATAATAGTAATACTTTCCTTATACTTTCAGTATTGTTTTAGAAAGAAATTTCAACATTGAATCTACATATCATCAATGTGACACTATCTTCAGGTCACTTATTTATTAAAATTATTTATATCATGCCTTTCAGGATTTACCAAGGACTGCTAAGACAGTCAAAGCTTAATGAGGGCTTGCAAGTAAACATTTCTCTTGCTTTGAAGATCCCTTTTAAATTCAACACAATTTGACATGACAAGTTATTTGCAGCTTCTTACTTGATGGCTACTTGGCCCAAGTACATTAATTGCTGTACCTTAACATAATAAAGACACCCCCTGCAAAGAAAAGTACAGTAATTTAGCCTTACATACATTTATATCTGGGTCCTTACATACATTTACATCCTACAAAATAGGATGTAGAAATATACTAATGCATAGCATATGCAACACATTTTTTCATTTGTAAACTAACCCTGCAGTGATGCTATCTGCTTTAACAGTATCACTAAAAACAAAAACATATTTAACATTTTTCATCGTACCTGGCTTTGCCGAGATACAGGAAGACGCAATGCTGAGCCATTGTCCACATCTCCCATAAGGAAGTCTGAAACACTACAGTGAGAACCAGAAGAAAATTAAGTTATGCTCTGGCTTCATATACCAAGAACAAAATGTCTGTATCAAACACTCAGATCAGAAAACCATATGGGAATGATTTAGCGTCTTTTTAAGTAGACTTCAGTTTGTAATGATAGGTTCTCTATCTTTTCTTTACTTAATTGCTAAACTACTTTGCTACTAATGAGAACTGCTTTAACAGTTAGGCAAGTTCCAAGATGTGGTTCACTGATATCTGAGTCAACCAAACTTGGTTCTGAATGATTTTTTTTTTTTAACAGTTTACATTTTTCCAGCCACTGGCTAGCCGTGATCTCCTTTTGGAAAGAGCTCTGATATTATTTTAAGGAGGAGCCAATCAGAAATGATTGTGGAGAAGCTCTTTGCAAGAAACAACTAGGAACAGACTGAAATGGAGTTCCTCAACCAGAGTGCTTTATGAATGCCCATTTTTTTCACTATCCTAAGATCATCTAAAGTAAGTGGCTCAAAACATGATTGATGGAGAGAGGAAGATTACAGACCAACCAATAAGCAGTAAAGATGAAATTCAGAAAAGTCAGGTCACAGGCATTTGGATAAGGTGAGATTAGGTTTTTTCCAGAAACAAAAACACTGTTAAATCTCTTTTACTTACATGTTGCCAAAGGTGAATGCCAATGTGTCAATAGAAGAGAATATTTCACTTAAGACTTCTCGTTTATTTTCTTCATTAACTTCCTTGAAGTTCACAGCTAAAAGAGAAAACAAAGAAGTATTGTACATCTATCAGACTGTATTTTCACAAGCCATGAAACTGCTCCCATAGCCGAGCACAGAGCTATTTATATGACCTATTAAAATAATAAATAAGGGACAAAATGGTAATTATCCAGTTGATGACTGGAGGATCTTAGGTACCAAATTGCATAGAAAGTCTATAAATTTGACAGTCGATCCTAGGCATCTAAATATTGTTTTCGACACGGTTTGGCATGAATCTGCCTCAATATTTCTGGAGACTGCTACCTGTGCTTTAAAGCTGCATTTACACAACATGAGATTCCCTCCAGGAGTGTCACCATGTCAAGATAAACAGATCTGAAAATATTGAGTGCACTACAAAGTGAGTTTTAGCACTTATGAAACACTTATTATTCAACACAAAATGACTTGAGAATTGTCTGTATCATATGACAAGGCAAGCAAAACACACAAAAAGATCTATCCACAGTACGATCTATCCACTTTCGAGAGACCGGAAAACATACTACAATCAATATGAAGGAATAAGGCCTGAAACCCTTTTCCCAAGTGGTAAAGTACTGACCAGTTGCTATTGGCCCAAAATTATAGAGACATAGCAGATCCAGCCCCAGATCTGTCATTTCCTCTACATTGTATTCAGTAAAGTGTTGCTACTTAGAAAGAAAGACACATATGGGACTACATACATAAAGGAAACTAATTTTAAAATTCTGTTCATTTTAGCAGTTCTCAAAGAGAAGGTGTTAGATTAATCTAACAGATAGGTAATTACTATACAAATTGTGTTCTTCCATAAACCAGGAAGTATTTTTTCCATGACTGGATTGAAATTTTAACTGCCCGTAGTCTGCTATATAAGAGGAAGGAAAGTTTGAAGATGCCATGTCAGTCTGAACAGTAGATGGTGATTGGGCGACAACAATCTTGGTGCTATGGTATTAGGATGGCCAGGCATCTGACTTTACAGAGGACAGTCCCTTACTTGAAGTTCTGTCAGAGGACACTCCGTTGATTTGAAGGCAACCTCTGTCTGAAGGGCTGCTCAGTTTAAAGCCATACAAAGGGAGAAGAGAGGCCTTGAAGATGCCCCATCAACATTTAGCGCCTGGAGAGTAGACTGAGCAGCCACACCAAACAGTTTATCTGGTCACAGTTTTCCCCAGTAGGGTGAGATGTATTGTATTTACTTCTATTTAAATTCTAGTAATATTTCTAAATTTGCATCTATACATATATATTTAGCACATGCAAATATATGCATATCTGTATATTATGTCCTCTTTTGAGTAACAAACCCTATGTGGTTTGCCCCTTCTCTGCCTTGGAAAGTTTTGCAAAGGCTCCTTAGAGATTTAGGAGACTGGCTGGCAAAACCAGTTCTAGTCTCCTCAATCTCCAAGGGATCTCTTCTTCACCTATTTCCTTTCACAAAAGTTCCTTCCCCCCCAAAATGAAGCCTCCATTTTTTTCAGATATCTGCTTGAAAATAACCTTTTCATCTTTGCATTTCCTCTTCTTCCCCAAGACACTAAGCCAATAGAAATTCAATCCTAGTATGTCAATAAAAAATTGAAATGAACAAGAAAGATTGTTTAATGTCATTAGCCCTTGAAATGTGAAACTTATTAGGAATAAATTTACTTCAAACAAGATCACATCATTAATCGTGCAAAACTGAGCTTCCTGCCAGGTGTATAAACACAAATAGATAACCAAAGCAATGAATATAGTAATCCGGATATTCCAGATTTCCTCTGTGAAAGGAAAAGTTTTTCCAGTAAACTGATACAAATTAACTCTCTAGTATTATATAATTCTATGGCAGGTTAATAAGCTACACAAACTGTATGGATACGGGTGACAACAGGCTGATATTCTAAGTGTGTTGTTAGAAGTTTCACCACACATTCTCTGCCTTGAAAATGAATGCTTCAGAATTCAGTGAAACTATTGAAACCGTTTCCGTTAAACTATAAATTCTAACATTTAGTATTTAAACATTAGGGTGTAGCCATGAACTCTACTGAACTGACCGGCATTTTCAAAAAGTAAGACTAGCGAGTTCAAAATTATCAAACAAGCCATATATCATAAATGACTTTATCAAGTGTATTTTATGTTTGATGTTGTTCCCCGCCTCGATCTGGAGGGAGAGGCAGTTGATAAATTATATTATTATTATTATTCTTATTATTATTATTATTATTATTATTATACCTAGGTCATATGCTTAGCCTGTACAATATGGAAACAATGCCCCCGCACAGAGAAAATTCTAACTGCACATCACAATAGTCTCAGAACAAATACATAAGAAGATCTGAATTGATATTTTGATTTTTGTAAATCAATTTCCAAGCACAATTATATTACGCAAACTTAATGATTAGGTAAATGATTAACTGGGGAATTTAAGGAGGAAAAAAGGAAAAGAAGAAAATGAAAAAGAAGCATATTACACAATTTGTTTTAAACAGTTTCATTCTCATAACATACAACCAGTAGAAAAATAACACTGTTCTGTTCTAGGAACAATTCTTTGTTATACACTGATGAACCATGCTAGTGATTCCAATAGAAGTTGATTCCAGTAAATGTATTTAGGACTGGATTGCTATGCTTATATGAAATTTCAGAAGTGCTTTTCCTTCCAAGTGATGTCAAAATTGTGCGTTTATATTTTATATAGACTAATACAACATGCACTCATGCACACGCACACACACAATCATCTATATCAAAAATAAAGTACAAAATCCCTACCTTCTTTCCAAAACACTTCCATCCAAAGATTCCTAAAGTCTTCCTCTCGGCCATTACTGGCACACTGATATTACTTAACATCAGCTTTGAGCAGTCTTTCCCCAGGACATCCTGGCTGCACACAATAGCCCTGACAACAATGAGCAGTAGTATTGTTTCCATGTCTGGAAATGGCAACTATCTATGCAGTTACATTTTCAACTGAGCACACAACTTAATGGAAATGGGAAGGATTAATGTAAACAAATGGCTCCAACCACCACCAATAAAACAAAACAAAACCACCATCTTTGGACTTTTAACAATGTATCTTATCAGCCTGAAAGGAATATCTACCGTCCTATGAAATACGTTTTCTAAGTGAAATTATAAATATTCATGGGTTTAAAATTATGCAATTAAGTACATTTCCAAATTACATAGAATTCTTTCCGGAGCCAAGGACATCAGAAACTTGATCTTACAGCATTCTGTAATTGTAATTTCCTTACTGCTTGTTAGAAAAACAAATTTGCTTTCCTTAGCTGGCATTCTAGAGGTTTCTTAGTAGCTTCAAATTTTGTAAACCAAGATGTTAAACATTATTGCATTCCCCCTAATTACATTTTTGAAAATGTGTAACAGGATGTTTGGGAGGAAAAAGCAGATACAAGTAGAACATAATGAAAGGGGAATACAGAAGGGAGCGGCAGGACAGTGGAATTACTAATTTTGGAACAAACCACAACCCTCATATTCCTACCCTGAGACCCCTATGTCAGATTCTTTACTGAAGTTTTGTTTTGTGATTTTTAAGCTTGGATGTTATGCCAGTCACCTGAAACATTTACCTCCTCAAAATGTTGCAAAGTAAATGTTCTCCGGAGTTGCAATTTAGTTGGCAATCAATATCTTAACTCTCCCAAGTCTCTCTATTTTTATGCAGTAAAGACAGGTTGCTTACCTGTAACTGTAGTTCTTTGAGTGGTCATCTATGCATTCACACATATGGGCTCTGCGCCTGTGTGGACCCTCATTTGGGGCAGGAACCCCTCCCCTGCTGCCTACTGGCATTTTCATAGGGGTTCCTGCCCATTCCCCTCAGTTTCTTGAGACCAACACCGTGGTCTCAAACTGAGGAGACCTCTCCTTCTTAGTATTAACTTTGAAGTCAATGTCAACACCGATGTGGAGTTGATGGGTGGGCTGTTTGATTGCACAGATGACCACTCGAAGAACTACAATTACAGGTAGGTAACCTGTCTTTCTTCATCATGGTCTCTGTGCATTATACATATGGGCAACTGGCAAGCTGACTTACCAGAGATGGGACGGTGTCTATGTCAGGACAGATGAGAGGAAAGCTCTCCCAGTCAGTACGGGCTCTGATATCCAAATGATAGTGCTTCACAAAGGTCCTTGATCTCTCAGTGGCTTTCGATACCATCAACCATGGTATCCTTCTGGGACGACTGGCTGAGTTGAGAGTGGGAGGCACTGCATTGCAGTGGTTCCGCTCCTATTTGGCGGGTCGGCTCCAGAAGGTGGTGCTTGGGGAACATTGCTGGGCCCCATGGATTCTCCAGTATGGGGTACCGCAGGGGTCACTCTTGTTCCCCATGTTGTTCAACATCTTCATGAAACTGTTGAGTGCAGTCATCTGGAGTTTTGGAGTGCGTTGTCATCAGTACGCTGATGACACGCACCTCTATTTCTCCTTTTCATCTTCATCAGGTAAGGTTGTGGATGTGCTGAACCGGTGCCTGGCTATGACAATGGACTGGATGAGGTCTAAAAACTGAAACTCAATCCAGACAAGACTGAGATGCAGATAGTGGGGGGGTTCCTCTGACCGGATGGAGGGTGTTCAACCTGTTCTGGATGGGGTTGTACTCCCTCTGAAGGAGCAGGTTCGCAGCTTGGGGGTTCTCCTAGAACCATCTCTGTCACTTGAGGCTCAGGTGGCCTTGGTGGCACAGAGTGCCTTCTACCAACTTCGGTTGGTGGCCCAGCTATGCCCCTATCTGGACAGGGTTAACCTTGCTTCAGTTGTCCATGCTCTGGTAACCTCCAAGTTAGATTACTGCAATGCACTCTACATGGGGCTGCCTTTGAAGATGGTTCGGAAGCTGCAGCTTGTGCAAAATGCAGTGGCCAGATTGATAACAGGGACAAGAAGGTTCGAGCATATAAGACCTACTCTGGCTGCCTGTATGTTTCCGAGCCCAATTCAAGGTGCTGGTTTTAACCTATAAAGCCTTACATAGCTTGGGACAACAATACCTGATGGAACACCTTTCTTGACATGAACCTACCCAAACACTACGTTCAACATCTAAGGCCCTCCTCCGAGTGCCTACTCTGAGGGAAGCTCGGAGGTTGGCAACAAGGGAGAGGGCCTTCTCTGTGGTGGCCCCCAATTGTGGAACGATCTCCCCCATGAGGCCCGCCTGGCACCAACATTGTTATCTTTTCAGCACCAGGTCAAGACTTTCCTCTTCTCTCAGGCATTTAGCAATATCTGATCAGCCTGGGTCTGTTTTGTTTTTAGGCTTATAGCTTTTTAAGTTATTATAGTGGTTTTAAACATATGTGTATAATGTATGTTTTTGCAGTTTTAATTTTTGCATATTGTTTTCAAATGTTTTAATCTTATGTCAACCACCCAGAGAGCTTCAGCTATGGGATAGAATACAAGTGCCAATAATAATGATGATGAGGGGAAAGGGAAGAAGGCTGGTAGTATGATGTCTTGGTTCAAATGAAAATCTGATATAACCTTGGGAAAGAAAGTAATATCCAGACAAAGTATGACCTTACCCTTACGGAAAGTCAGATATGGCGCACCATTGCACAGCGCACACAACTCGCCTTGCCCTTTGTGTCAAAGTCATAGCAATCAAAAAGGCTGTTGTCCAGGAAAGCAGTTAGAAGTCTGATGTAGTTCAAACGGTGGGGCAGTCATGGCCTTTAGAACCACTGACAAACTCCAAACAGTGACTACTGATCTAACTGCTGGAGTTAGGTTCCTAATGCCCTTGAGGAATCTCTTGGCTAGGGGGTGCGAAAAAACTGTGAAGACTGAAAAGAGGAAATCACTGAGAGATAAACTTTAACAGACGAAAAACACAAACCCTTTTCAAACAAACCAAGTAAAATCTGTGTCATAGAAGCTGCATTCAGTTTAAAGGCATGTAACGTCGTAAACTCCATAAAAGCCATCCACTTCCTGTTATAAGACCTTTGAGTAGAAGGTCTTCAGGAAGCATTCACTATCCCCTGTATGGAAGGATAGAACTCCTGTGAAGGAATGTTCAAATGCTCCATGTGGTCATCCTGAGCACCGCTAGGTCTGGGTGTCTGATCTGACTATGTTGTCGAGAGAGCAGTGTAGGGAACTGTGGTAGCCTCTGGTAACGGCCTCTCGACATTTCTAGTAGGCGAGCGAACCATATCTGTCATGGCCACCATGGAGTAAACAGAATACACGTTGTCCCGTCTGTGGCGATCTTCGTTAATACTCTCGCTATTAGAGGGAACGGAGAGAATACCGACTGCAGAACAAAAGGCAGATGGCATTAAGCTCGGTAGCGAAAATGTCGATATCGGGCTGCCCCCATTAGTGGAACAGTTCCTGTAGGATTGATCTGTCCATCTCCCATTCGTATGAACCCTGCCGGATCCTGCTGAGTGTCCACTAGTGTGTTGTTGGTGCCAGCAACATGCATCGCCGACAAGCGTATGTGATGAGCAAAGCACCAGTCTAGGAGCTCAAGCATCAGGCCTAGTAGGGTCTGAGACCTCATTCCACCCTGCTTGTTTAGGTAAGCTACCGTGGTGGTGTTGTCTGACGCCACCTGAATATAACTTCCACACAACCTGGGCTCAAAAGCCTGGAGAGCCTTCTGCACTGCTCGTAACTCCCGAAGGTTGATGTGGTTCGATTGTTCCATTGTTGTACAATGACTGTGTATAGTCAGACTGGCATAGTGAGAACCCCAGCCCTGGAAGGATGCATCTGTGGTAAGGGTCGCTGCTAGGGCTGGCTGCTGGAACGGAATTCCTGCCAACAGGTTGGTTTGAATCATCCACCACTTCAGGAACTCCCTTATATGATCCAGTAAAAGTTGGTGGCTACGTCAGTTGTTCTTCTCTGTATTGAAAACTGAAGAAACCAGAACTGCAGCGGTCATATTCTCAGTCATGCATCCTGAACCTTGTTGACGTGAAAGCCATCAGACTGAACATCCTTTGGATGTTGAATGCAGTAGTAGCTGGGCTGTTCTGAAGGTCGATAGCGAGATTTTTGAGCTCCTGATATCCATCTCTGGGTAAGAACGCTTGACCCACAACCGAGTCCAGGAGACCTTCGATGAATTGAATAGACTGTTTTGGAGTGAGGCAAGACTTCTTGTAATTGATGTAAAGACTGAGGTTCGACAGAAGATCACAGGTAATTTCCACCGACTGCTGCAGACACCGACTTGTTGTGGACACCAAAAGCCACATGTCGAGGTAGGTGTAAACCTTGATACCCTGAAGCTGGAGGTATGCACAAACCACCGCAATGCATTGTGAAAATACTCTTGGTGCTGTTGCAAGCCTGAACAGAAGAGTTGTATACTGGTAGATCTTGTCTCCTATGATGAATCGGAGATATTTGTGGTGGGAACAGTTGATGGAAATGTGGAAGTATGCATCGCACAGGTTGATGGAAGCAAACCAGGCTCATGTAGAAAGGAGTGGAAGGATGGAAGGTAGTGATACCATGTGAAACTTCTTCAGCCTGAGGTAAGTATTGAGGATGTGAAGATCCAGAATGGGGCGGAGTCCTCCATTCTTCTTCGGCACCATGAAATACATGGAGTAAAACAGCTGTTCAGGTGGGAATGAGGAACTGGCTCTATAGTGCCCTTCTGCAGCAACATCTGATTGCAGAATAGGATTTTGGGTGGTGACTCTCACGGTGCCGAGAGGAGAGACTTCGAACTCCAATCTGTAACCCTTTGGGATAATGGAGAGGACCCATCTGTCTGTAGTGATCATAGTCCATATGTCTTTGAAGGGGGCTAATCATTCGTTGAAAGTAGGCACCTGTTCCATGTACGAGTTAAAGACAGCGCCGAGTGGTACCCTCCTCCTTTTGGAAGGGGGGTACTCTTTGAAGTGGAGTATTGTTTTCTATGCTGGAAAGACTGATGTTTGTATTGGTTTGGGCGCTGGTGCTAATAATGATGTTGACTATGAGAGAAAGTGGGTCGAGGGCAAGACCAAGGTCACTGTGCCTGATAATGAGATTGCGAAAAACCCATCTTCCGGGCCTTAGTCCGTGTCTTTTGCACAGTATCCAGTGCATTTTCTGTTTTGTCATTCAACAAACCTGAACCATCAAATGGCAGGTCAATTCTGTAATATGCCTCCTGTGATAACCCTGCTGACCGTAACCAGGCATGCAGGTCTCAGAACGATTGCAGCAATGAGGGCCTTGGAACTACAATCCACCCGATGTCTAGAAGTGTGGAACTGTTGCCTGGATAATTTGACTGCCTCATTGTGAAACATATGGGCTAAGTTACGTTTTTTCTCAAGAAGGGATTCTATCAACTTGTCCCATAAGAGAAGTTGATAGCCAGACATAGATGCCTGGTAATTAGAGACCATTAATCCTAGGGCTGCTGAAGAATAAATTCTATGACCAAAAAGGTCGAAGCAGCGCCCCTCCTTGTCGGTAGGTGATGAATGATGATGACTTGTCTTTCCCTGCACCGCCTCTACAATCACGAAATTCGGGGCTGGGGGTTGGAAAAGAAAGTTGGCATCTTCCTGTTGGACCTTATATAAACCCTTGAGTTTCTTAGATGTAGAGGGCATAGATGGTGATTTCCAAAACTGTTTGATCCTATCAAGAAGAGCCAGCAACATTGGTATGGAGACAGGCAGGGTCGTGTCTGATGCTACAGAATCAAAAACGGGATCCTGGATGGCCGGAGCTGTCTGTTGAACCGTGAGGTTTTGAGAATGGCCTGTGCCATTCTCAAAACCTGGTCAGAAAACTGGCCCAAGTCTTCTGATGGGGAAAGGGCATCTTGATTGATCACCTCAGCATCAGGAGGTGAGATGGAAGGATGCAGATGAGGATTTTGAACAATAGTCCTCTGGATCAGATGGAGGAGAGATGTGCAGTTGTGTATTGGGGGGGGCGCTTCGATGGTTGATTCGAGGAAGGTTCCTGGCGCGATCTCGGTAAAAGGCCCAGAGACTCTTACCCAGAGGGAGGGGTCCCAACTGCTGCGCTGATTGGTGCTTCTCCCTTGTTCGAGACAGAGATCTGTTTCGATCAGGTGAGGAATCCAGCAATATGAGCTCTCTAGGATGGCGTAAAGTTGACTCTGCCACCGCTACTTGTGAACCACTAGCTGGTTCAGGTCTCGATATCAATGGTGATGGCAGTTGTCAATATCGTACTGGAATATGGTCTCCTCTGTCGCATGGACCTCTGCTATAGAGATCGGGTTCATAATAGCTGTGTCTATAAGAAGCATGCCCCCAATCTGAACGTCTATCCCAGTCCAGCAGAGAGCAAGATCTTTCTCTGCAACGGGGCCCATAGTAGGACCATTCGGAAAGAGCTGAGACCATAGATTGCGGTGATTCTCATCGACCGTCAGACCTTGATCTGCAATATCCTGGTTTTCGAGGGCATGGTGGGGGAGATGAGTGCTCTCGAATTCCCCCCTCCAAGATGGAGGCACAGCGCCACTGATTGAGAGATGAAGAATCTCTCCACATCGACATCAGTGAATTCAATAGCGGTGGTAAAGGGGCTATTCCCATTGGTATCAATGGTCACTCTGGTGGAAACTGCGACTCCCTCAATGCCAAGGCAGGCTCTCTCTGAATCTGCTGTGGAGAACACTCAACCTCAATCGGCCCTGGAGGGGTTGGTAGGCGAGGAGACAAAGAAAGTGCCGAACCCAGTAGTGGGGTCTTGACTATTGACTGGGATCTCTTTTTCTTATTTTCCTCAGATGTCATGGAGCCCTTTTTCATTTTAATATTTACATTTTTGGCCCTTTTTGGTCAGCTTCTTTGCCAAAGAGATTGAAACCGAAGGACCCGAAGAGGGTGACTGATCACCCGGAGCATTTTCCTCCAACACAGGCGGTGGGGGGAGACTGCCCCATCAAGGCCATATCCTGACGCACTGTGACATTGCCAGAGAATCAACAGCCTGAAGTGCCCTGCTCCACAAAATGGCTTTAAGCCTATCAGACCTGTTACGTCTGGTCTGTTTTGAAAAGGTCTGGCAAAAATAACAACATTCAATGACGTGTCCGTCACCCAGGCACAGAAGACACAGCAAACGCACATCAGAAAGTGTGAGTTTGCATCCACGTTTAGTACACTTTCTAAAGGGGGCCCTGAGAGCCATGCACCCCATAGGGCAATCCAGAGTTCACAGCGAAAAACAGCAAAAGTAACAGTAAAATAAAATTAAACACAGTGAGAAAGAAGGATATATATAACTGTTTGTTTTTTTTAAAGGATAGAAAGCTAGAAGAAAAAAAAACGCCTCAAGAGAATATGCTGCACACAGGAGAAGATCCAAAATGACAATGACAAGATGGCAGTCGAAAGAGAACTGAGGGGAATGGACAGGAACACCTCTCAACATGCACAGTAGGCAGTGGGGGAGGGGTTCTGCCCAAAACGCCTCAGCTATCGAAGATCCCGAAGGAGGCTCCACACAGGCACAGAGCCCATATGTGTGATGCACCGAGACCATGACGAAGAACCACAACATACACCTAGGTAACTAAATGAAAACATAAACTCTCTTTTCCATGTGATGTGTCCATATTTTTTATATTTTATTTCTGCTACACTTCTGAGTTCAGGAGAACACTCTTAAATGCAAATGCCACTTGAAAGTGTTTAAAATGTATCATCTGGTGCTGTCAGAGCCAGATAATCAGCTACGTACATTTTATTTAGATAAATTAAGTTTTATCACATGGAGCTGTTACAAAGATGTTTATTTGCACCCAAATCCTAAACACATTGCTTGAAAACAGACTCTGACTTCAGTGGGACTAACTGCAAAGCAACGTTTTTAGGACTACAGGTTCAGTAGGAGGACAGTATGAATAAAAATACTGTGAATAAAAACTGTGTTAATTGTGATTTTTCAAGCAGTGCGCCAGCACTGAGCAACATGCATAACTTTCTAGAGCCAGGTGGAAGAGTTTTGGTGGGAAGCCCGTTTCCAGCCTTCTGCACACAAGCTCAAAGGGACTCCTGTCTTCCGACACAGTTCCTCATGGACTGACACAATGGCTATATAAGGAAGCAACAGAACAAGAGCAAACTGACGCTGGCACCTGCACTAGGGAAGGTCGGTGTGTTGTTTAACTGCATTGTAGAGTGTGCATGGAAATCCATTAGTGCTGAGCCAGTTTGTAGCAGAGCTTGATAACTGATAAGGGTCCCATTGGAACACAGCTGTCAACATAGAACTGAGATGTGCGGAACCTCCGGCTTCTGCGGAACCTCTGGCCCCTGGACCTAATCTAGTTTGTGGAGTTTCCCCATCCAGCTTGTGAACCCTCTACAAGGCTCCAGCCCCTGGAGACCGGTGGGGAGAGGAATCCCCATCGTTATCTCAGATTAGTAATAGGAGGTTACAGCAGGGATCTCCCTGCATGACACTCCCTGCCAATTACGAGGAGATGCCAAGTTCTTTGCCCACTCTGCATCCTCCCTAATGGGAGAAGTCATGGGGCAGGTGACACTGCCCTGACTAAGCACTAGACTAGATGGACCCTTGGCCTGATCTAGCATGGCTCTTATGCTCTTATGGAGTTTGCTGTGACTCTCCCAGAGCAATCTCCAAAATGATGGAACTTGGGGCTGGAAGAAAAAACACAACACACACAATTTTCCAACTGCAGCCAATATAAATTCTCCAGTAGTTTAGACAGGGACAGATTTGGTGTCCAGGGATACAGGCATGTAGTCATGGCTGTAACAATAATAGCCTCTGGGTGACCAATGCCCAGGAGAACACTTTCTCGATCCTAAGGAGGTACGAACAAAGTGTGCAAAGTGACTATGCTATGGAGAGGGTCGACCTCAGTTCCTAAAACAAGATATTTAATCACTATCCAGGTGGGATGTAGTCCCTAATTTCTCCTTCAGATGTCAACCAAATAACCTGAAACTCACTTGAATTCTTTACCACTACCCATCTGGGACAAGGTGCCAAACCAAAAAAAGAGATGTCTTGGTTTTTCAGGACTGGCTGAAGGGAAAACAAATCCTGGGTATCTAGCATAGGTTGGGTTTGAAGGGTTTCAAGTAGAGGTCTGAGAGATAGGATTATCCACGATTATGTTCTTTATGAAAATGTCACATTCCATGTTGTGATCATTAGGAAAGGATAATTAGGAAATAAACTGAAAATAAAACTACCAATACCATAATGCCTTTATACTAACTTGGAATGCTATGTACATTTCTGATCAGCATATTTCAAAAATTATACTGTAGAGCTGGGAAAGGTGCAGAAAAGGACAACCAAAATGAATAAGAGGTAGGAGCAATTTTCCTAAGTTTACAATGGCCCCCTCTAGATGGATTCCGTTTGACATCTGGTTAGCCGATTATGCGCATCTTCTCAGAAATGCTTTTATCGTAAATGCTTGTATGCAGGAGGTAATTGAGCACTCAGCTGGTGACCTTACCGTTTGTTTCAAATGCGCTTTACAAGTAGTTAATGCGGAGAATCGCTTGTTCACATAGTCAAAATGCGCTTTACCGGCAGGAGCAAAATAAAACTCGCTATTTAACGCGCATTCGATAATGCGCATAATCGGAGAGAAAACGCGCCTCTACGCCCGATTTGTGCTCCGTTCTTGTAGAGGTAAAAATTTTAATGCGCCTTGAAAGAGCTTTAAATGCCTCTTGTAGAGGCAGCCAATGTCTCAGGTGCTTTAGCTCAGAAAAAAATGCAAGTAATGGAGTACATAAGAGGTAGGGAGAAAAACTAGAACCCAGGGTCATCAATGAAGCTAAAGCAGAAGATTCAGGACAGATAAAAGGAAGTTCTTCACAAGGTGCATAACTATGGAATTCACTACAACCAGATATACCACGAACAAGGATTTTTTTAAAAAGGGGATTAGACAAATTCATGAGGTATAAGGCTATCGATGGCTACTAGACATGACGGCTATATATTTATTCTAGTCTCAGAAGTGTATGCCTCTTTATACCCGTTGCTGGGGAACACGAGCAATGAGGATGCTACTGTATTCATGTCCTGCTTGTGTAATTCCCATAAGCATCTGGTTGGCTGCTGTGAGAACAGAATGGCCGACTAGATAGGCCTTTGGTTTAATCCAACACAATTGTTCTTATGTTTTTTCTTCTTTTTAGATCCTGAAGCAAAGAAGAAAAACAATGCTTAACCTCAGATTTCTGGCTGACAGGTCAGATCAGGATTCTTGCCCAATGCTGAGGGAATCACCTGCAGAGAGAGATCTGAAGCAGACTTAGGTACCAAACCTGTTGACATTTATTATGGTAAGAGCCATATCCGATAGCAAGAGTGCACTGACTTCCACAAATAGGTGTGTGTCTTCACCCTGCTCTTGCAGCATTGCTTGTAGTTTTGGCATACCTGCTGGATGAAACACTGGCACATATCCACTATGTAAGCCTCACCAAAGCAGAGGCCATGCTTGTTAGTGGTAGTGGGATAACTTGCTATAACAAGTGGAACACCATAAGCAATCACTTGCGAGCAGTGAAGGAGACCACAGCACACAATGGACCCAAAACACAAACAGACAAAGAAGACTGGAGAGGAAAAGAGAACCAAGAAATGAAGAAAAAAGAGTCGAGCTCTCTCAGATGAAAAGGGAAGCAAAAGTTCCTCCTGATACTACCGCTACAGCAATCAACAGGGAGCTGAGCAGAAGATGGGAGCCATGCCATTTGAGCATGCCTCCCAAGGGCTGGGGTGGGGTTCCCACCAAAACTCTTCTGCCAAGTTCTAGAAACTTCCCAATGCTGCTCTGCAAAGGTGCAGAACTGTATCTGGGACTGTCCAGAGACCATGAAAAACCTTCTCATATATTTCAATCAGCACTTATTTTGAAACAACAACTCACTTTAGCCTTATTAGAACCAGGGAGTGTGCTCGAGCCTAGTAACTCTTGCTTAGATCAAACCTAGTAAAACTGGGCATTCCTATACATGCATATTAAAGACCCTTGAAAACTGGCTGATGATCAGGAAGATTCTTGAGTAGTAGTATCTGTTGATAATACTAGTTTCACAACTCAGTTACACAACATACAGTTGTTTTTGCGCTTGTGGTTTCACTTTCCCACTGAAGTTATGCAATAATTGTTCCTCCAGTAAGCTAATAGAAGTGCGTACATCTATCTTCAAACTAACTCAATATCGTACATATAAGTTATCAACATATCAATTGGATCAAGTATGGTAAAATCTATTTGAAGTGCATAGATTATACTCACAATCTTGAATGCCAACATGTACACAAATATTTATTACATTTTTATACAGCCCATCAGCTAAAGCTCTCTGGGCAGTGCACAATTAAAAACCATTAAAACAAGTATAGATAAATTTAAACAGTAAAAGTTGAAAAAGCAAATACAAAAACCATCTAAGTTAAAAACCAGGGAAAGCCTGTGTAAAAAGATATGTTTTCAGGAGGCATTTAAAAGATGTTACGTTTTCCACCTCCCGAACTGCACGAGGGAGGGTTTTCCAGAGGATGTACTGGTTGCTTTAATTTTTAACTGCAAATGCATTTTTTTTTAAAAAAACTGAACAATCCATGAGTATTGATTCTGAACATGGCTGTGAGCTTAGAACTAGAAAGTTAAGACATTAAACACAGTGCCCCTGAGAATGTATGCAAACAAGCTAAACCTTGCACTAGAGAACTTTTAAAACAAAGTTAAGAGAATGAGCTGTAAAGTCCCTAGCTCTAAAATCAGCTCAGCTATGAATTTACTGAGTAGCTTTAAATCTCACCTTCCAATCTGTAATACAGGGTTAATGCTGGTCTACATCATGGAGTAGTTGTTTGATTTTTGAGAATATTAAATGTGAAGCACCTTGGCCATCAAGGGAAAGTGTTATATAAACGTTAAGTATAACTATTACAAAGCAGCTTGGTGAATGAACAAGTTGGAAGAAAATTCCACATGGACTTCTGATGAAAGTATTCAATGGGCTGACATGCATATATGCTGGAGAACATAATGGGCCAAATTACTCAGGATACCTGTGACAAAGGGATTTATATAATTTCTTTTTTTTTTTAATTGAAGGTCTATGGTGGGGGGATACCAGCAGCACCATCTTCATTATTTGCTCTTGCATCACAGATCAACTATCCTTTCCAGTTTATATCCAGTTCCAAAAATCCAATGTGCTTCTTTTTCTTACCTTTCACTTTTGCGATGACTGTTCCTGCAGCACTTAGAATATCAACTGAATTGAGACTCTGGTGTTTGTTAATGATGGCCTTTAGCACACGCAGCAACTCGCCCAGACGCTCGTGAACAACATGATGCAGACAAGCTTGATTTTCTGAAAGGAAAATTGTAAACTATTTAGAAGCTATAAACATTATCTGTTTAAAGTATCACAAACATGACAGCTATTTCTTCAATTAGACTTATTTATTTCAACAGGATTTTAATGCATCTAATTTGTTTGAATTGCACTTGAGGTCATTAAGAAAGCACTTAATTATTTATAAAACATGGCTTTAATCAAAAGCATCGCTAATAGGGAATTTATATGTATATACTGTTGGAAACAACCAGTGGATATAACTTGTTTTTACTGCTATGTTTAAGATGGTTTCCAAAACCAGTCCTGATTAAATATGCATAGAGTTATTTATATTCACTATCTTTGAAATGGATAAAATATTCAATTTTACAAATAGATAGAAGCACCTAACTAAGAAACTTAGTCGATTTGAAGCTAGAATGGGTCAGTGAATCAGTTCAAATCTTAGCTCAACTATAAAATTCAGAGAGGTCCTAGGCAAGTCACTTCCCCATCCTCATATGGTTGTGAGGATTAATGAAGAATTCTGACAGAAATGTAATGGTTAGTAGCCATTCTGAGATAAAATATGATGGCTTGGAGGGCCAACCATGGTATGTGCTAGGTTTTTCCTACAGTTCTTCCCCATGCCCCTGAAATGTATTGCTGAAGGGCAATGCCATTTCTGAAGAGAGTAGACAATGAGTAGGTTCACACGTCATGCTAAGCCACCCTGCAAATAAGCCACGGTGGGTTGTTTATTTGTGGAACAATCCATGGTACCCCTGGCAGAATATCAGGCTTGCCATGACTTGTTCTACCCCTCCTTCCTCCTCAGTCCTCCAGCCAACTCTGGCATATATCCCAGGCGCCTTTGCAGCAGAACCTGACTTGACTCCTTGTCTGGCCCCCTCCCCTCTCCAATTGCTACCTCTTTTCATTCTCCAGGGTATTTTTTTCAATGCCTCAAAAATGCGCGAATGGGGGATCATAATTTTTTCTTTATTTCTTTTATTGGTCTTCCGCAAGTGCGTGCTTACAGCTGTCCGATAAGTGTTGTCTTGGCTGGCCAATTTCCTTGTATGTTTCAGCTGTCAAAGGCAGCAGGGAACTGGAATTGGAATAGGTAACATACAAGGAAAATGACAGGACATAAATGCATAGAGGTTAGTTAAGTGCCTACACAGTTGCAAAGATACAGGGGAGAAATAATAGTAAGAGAAAGGAGAGTTCTAGTAGCGCAATTCAGAAGCACTGAAAATGGGGGGGGGGTCCAAAGGAGTAAGTGCACCGAAACCAGTTGGGGGACAGTATCTCCCCTTTGGCAAAGCGATCTTCTTGCTTTTAAGTATTGAATTGACACTTTCATGTCTTCCAACTTTTCAACACTTCCCCAACTCTCCAGGTATTCCAGAAAGGGGACATATTAACACCCCCTTTTCATAGTTTCTTTTCAGTTATGTTTCAGCATTGGTAGATGGACTGTCACTGGTGAGAGTGTGAAGAGCAAGCAACAAGGGATTTTTTTGTAACTCCTGCCAAGCGGCTCTGTAGCCAATCCCCGCAACCCACGATAAAATTAGAATTCCAGGTTTAGACGACACAATGACCATAGGCATGATAAACCCTACAACAAGAAATAGCTTGTTTACGAAAAATAAGCCACTCTGCAGAAACTGTTCCAAGTTCAGACAACACAACAAACCATCATGGCTGGCTGCCCATGGTAGGTTGTGTCATGTGAACCCAGTCAATATTGGGCTAGAAGGATCAACAATCTGACTATATGGTCATACAATAAGGCAGCATTGTATGTCCATGTAGGATGAAATATGAATAAAAGACTTGTGGTGAAATCCTATGCAGAAATCAGTTGTATTGAAATCCATGTGAATTACTCCCAGGTCAGTGTGTTTAGGATTGCAGCTTTAATGGATTTCTAAAATAACTGGCAGTGTAACTACACAGAAAACATTTTAACTCTGTACATTCAGTTTTAGTCTTTTAGTTCCACAAATTACTAATCAGTTACATATACAACACAATTTACAATTTATTCTAAACTTTATTAAAGGAAGTTAGAGTTCCATGACAGGAACGTAAAGGTGAGGCAGTCCAAATCCTGACATAATGTAGATCCATTATTTTCAAAGCACCCCAATGACCTAATTCTCTTTCCCATTTGTGTATCACAAAAGACAGGAAAGAACATGGTATGCTGTACTGGATGTTTAGTTATTTCTGTCAGTGCTGCAGAGACTGAAGTACATGCTCATCTATTGTTTTCTACAAAACATATCTTTGAAATTTAAATCTGACAAGCACCAGAAGGATGATCATATTATGTTAAAGGGGGGAAGCAAACAGAATAAAATTACTAAAGGAATCATGTGAGTACTGAGATGTTTGCTCATGTCCAGAACATTCAATATATTTAAATAATTTCAAATCATAATAGCTTTGGTTAGGTATTGAAGGGTCTAATAGAACTCACCAAAGAGCACTCCCTCGTATTCTTGTGATGTGAAGATAGGACAACAGTACAACATGGTGTAGAATAATTAGATCAATGAAACTTTAAATCATATTTTTAAACTGCAGTCCTAGATTAAAGTTATATCCAAATCAGCACTTCATTTCATGCATGTTTCTCACTATTCCAACATACACCTTGCATCTTTTCTGGAAATAGATGCTTTTTCAAAATTCAGAGCTTGCGTTTCAGGCTATTGCCTTAATGAATGCTGAATTTTGGCAATTACACCCCATTCTACTTATACTGTACCAAAGGAGACAGGCTACAGGAGAGATCTTGAGATTGGACTATGAAGCAGCCAGGATTAATTTCTGATGAAAAGTTGAAAAAGTTTGACAGGCTCTTTAGGTGAAGTATTACACACCAATACAATGATACAAATTCATTTAAAATAAAACAAATCTCTAATAAGAAAAAATGGGGCAGAGTATGCAACTTCTGTCCTGTCAATCATGCAAAACCTTGTGGCTCTTTAAAGAAGTAGCAGTACTTTGTCAATTGTTGAAACTGTAGGCCTATGAGACTACGAGATATCAACAATGGAAAAACATGAAAGTGAGATATATAGGGAGAGCCAACATTCTGCATCAGGGTTTCTGTACAGCAGTTGTGTATTAGTGGGAATGTTGACAGGTACAGACTATAACGTTGCTATAATGAAGGAGTTTCAATAAGCTGTACTTGTCAAAATGCCCACATTACACAGTGATTAAAAGGAGTTCTAATGTTGAAACTGTGGCTATTCCAAGGTAAAAGTTTTTGTATATTGAGATGCCAGTGACGTTTACTGTGCTAAGACCCAGAAGTCAGATTCTAAAGCTCATAATGCTCAAAAATGAGATGAACATTAGAAGCTCTAGAATTTTTCTGCAGTTCAGATTAAAATCAGAGCTGGAGAAGAATCTATGGTTTAAGCCATGCCTTGAAGAGCTACTCCCAGGAAAACTGCTGCTGAAGTATCAAAAACACGCCTGCTGCTGGTATCCCACTTGCCTCAAGGGTCCTCTGTGTGGCAGGGGGTATTTTCTTCCAGTAGCACTTTCCCAGAGTGCACAGCTCTCTTGAAATAGTATTGCATCATATTCAAAGCAAGATTTTTAAAAATTCTAGCAAAACAGATTAAGTGGGTCAGAAAGACTTTCACATGCTGTCAATGCAAGGAACAAAACTGGTGCAAAAACAGTTCTTCTTCAGACTTACACTATAGCTTTTGTTTAAAAGAACATATGGAAAATATTCACTTTGTTTGGTAGCAAAAGAAAAGTGTAATAGAGATAATGCCAAGAGGAAAAAATGGCATAAAAACCTGAAGTTGAATTGCTTTTCAATTTGCCTTGCCAGCAAATTCAACAGACTAGATTTAGCACAACAAAATGAAGCCACTCCTGAACGATTCTTGAAAATAAAAACACAATAAAAATAACAAGAACGAAACAACCTTACAATTTAAGAAATTAAAGCAAGGGGTGGGGAAAAAAATAGTTAAACTATTAGCATCCACCACTAAATAGAGAAATTTAGATCTCATAACTCTGGTTTCTAGAATCTGAAGTTGTAATGTTACATTACACATCCACATAAAATATTGCCCTTGTGGAAATTTACCATGGAGAAGAAAACAAATGCTTTATCACAAACAGATTAAAGAGTACGAGACTTTTTCCATTAACATGCCATGAATGTTTCAGCAAGCTTTTACCTCAGAAAACAATGATCAAATGGCACTAAATGGCTTCTTCAAAAGCTGTTAAGATTCACTACTTATTTTTCAGTTCCAGACATAGAAGTCCCAAATTTCCCACCATTTCATTTTGGTGTCAAAGACATAATTTGTCTTTTCTAATTTAAAATATTTTCTCAAGGGAATCTCTTTCCCATTTATAATAATGGTCTCGGTTATAGATTCGCTCATCCAAACACAAAATAATGTTCCATAATCAAGCCTGTCAGTTTCAATACAACTTCCTGCCAAGTCAGTTTCAATTACATTACATACAGTTGAGAAAGGCACTGTTGTGTCATCTGGGTCTTCCTTTGTTGTCTTCCTGTTTATGAGACCCAAATATTCCATGAGAAAGTATGTTCTAATTATTTTTAAGGATCTGGTTATAAAACTAGTTAGATGTATAAGTTACATATCGGATGTATCAGTAAGTAAAAAAAAACACACCACATTTATTAATCTTCCATTAGTTATACCCATTCCATTATTTGTCTTTATAGTGTGCAACTTTTGATTTACAGCACTGAACTTTTGCCTAAAGGAAGTTCGATATACATTCTTACATTTTAGTTTAGTTTCAAAATTAATTTTACATTACTTTCTGGTTTCAGCTCCCTGAGAAGGATATTTATATGTAGCTTTTTGACACTTGAGAAAGTATCTCCATATGTAATTGGTTGTAACCACAAAGCAAAGCACAACTACCTAGAAAAGTCTGGCATCTACAGAGTGATCTGAAATACATCTGCTTCTTAATTTTCTCTTTTAAAAAATATTTCTTCTATTTCACTCTTATATCAGGCTCCCAGTGGTCTCCCATTCAAGGAATATATCAGATCCAAACATGCTTAAGTCCAACAATATTGCAGCATCAGGCACTCCCAGACCATTCAGGCCTCATTAGTCATTTCCCTTAATTTGCTTCCTTGTTATGCCTTACAATAGTAGTAACCTGTAAATCAGTTTAATACATTAGTCTTAGGTCCCCTCTACAAGATTTCGCTTTGACGCCTGGTTGCCCGATTATGCGCATGCGCATTTACTCCTAATACCTATTCACGAGAGGCAATGAAGCACATTGTGGGCTGTATGAACCACGCTTTAAAGTTGTTTACATGCGGAGAATCGCATGTTTACATGGCCATAAGGCGCTTTAACTCCCGCGGTAAATTAAAACTCGCTATTTAACGCGCATGCGAAGGTGCGAATAATCCGAGGTAAAAAGCGCCTTAACCCCTGATTTGCACTCCGCTCTTGTAGAGGTAAAATCTGTAATGCGCCTTGAAAAAGCTTTAAATCGCTCTTGTAGAGGCACCCTTATAAACTATACCAGCTTTTGCTAACCTAGTGACCTCCAGATATTTTGCACTACAACTCCCATCAGCTCCAGCATGCCAAATCAACAAAATAAATTCCATCCCAGCAGAATTCCAACCAGATTCTGTATCAGTTTCTGCCCACTTCAGCTAAATGCCTACCATGTAAGGCCTCTATGTGTTTCAATGCACTAGTGCCTTATTATTTATTTAAAATATTTCTATGCTACATTTAAGGGGAAAACCCCTCCCAAGGCAGCTTATGCAATAAAATCCCATAACAATGACAAAGTGCCCTAAATTAATAAAATCTACATACACCCGCAGTAAAATATATAGTTCAGATGGTAACAGAATCTAAAACAGAATTGTAGCTAAAGACCCAGAAATAAGACACACTCAGGTCAGAGAAAAAAAGTAAGTTTTCAGGGACTTGTGGTTGTGGTCTGTACAGCATTGACTGGGCTTACTCTAGCATCAAGTGATGGGGAGTGCTGGCAGGGTCTGATCAACCTGGCACAGCGGCACAAAAGACTCTTGTGTAGACTACAGTTGGAACAGTTTAGATCCCTCCTAACCTCTCCAAGTGAAAGGGAGGGTCCTCCCCACTCCACAGAATCATAGCATATGCAGATAACCTATCAACCCGTAGCAGTGTTCAAGTCTTTTGGCCAAGCTCACTCCAGTTGGAGGGGCAGTATTTCATAGATATATGCCCCTCTCCCAAATGTGCGGTCCTGGATAATCTGTGGAACCTCCCCATTGGATTTTACTCAATACTAATGAAGAGCATAGTATGTGAACACGCCTTCCTTCCTGTACTCCAGCAGCTCGGAAAGCATTCAATGAGCTAGCAATCAAGTTAAGTAAAAGCTTTCACTGTATAACTCATTCTGAAGCTTCTGGTCAGTTGAACATTTTGCCCCAAAAGGTAAGAAAAATTACCATGCTAAACCTATGAATTGCAGCTCATCTACTTTTTAGAATGCACCATCCCTAATTTCCTTGGAATTGCACTCATTTCCACTTGTGTCTTAATTACCATAGGCTCAGCACAGAATTCCACACAGAATTTGCATTTTAGATTCTTTAGCATATCTGTTACACTCGTCAACATTCAGTCATCCAACCTCTGGGTTGTTGTGCTTGAGAATTTTAAGCGAACATTCCACATTTAATTCACAGCTCAGCAGACCTACAAAACTGCCATGTTTAGTATATTTGAAGTCTCAACACTATCATGTTGTCCCTTATCCCCAGAGCTAGACATGAAGAAATTCCAATTCTGAAATTATAAGTTATTATTTAAAAGGAATCAGGAACAGACAGCTAAGACTGGATTCTTGGAAATACTAGAAAATTCATATTTCAATATAACTGAAATATCAGCACTGGAGTAAGCAAAAGTCATGAGTAGACCACTTATACTTGAAATACAAACTGCATAAAAACATTTAGAATGTTTCTGTATTTGTACTATGAAACTCCCCAATGAGCATCGCAGACTAAGCAAAATTCATGAATTATGTTGCTGCTGTCTGACACCAATCTGCAACTACTAGAAAAATCAAAGTTTTAACTCATCACCCACAATTTCCATGATGAAGATAACATAGACACACACTACTGAATATTCTCTGGAATATCAGGGAACATAATCTTGTAACATACATTGCCAGTCTAAAGTCACCTGCACTCTGTTCCGGTATGGTTACTTAGAGGAAGAAAGTACATTAAATGGTTTGTTTACTCAACAGTTTATAAAGGTTGATAGTTTTCCAGCACATAGCAAGCTATCGTGTCATGGAAAATGCTGGGCTGAATATTTCTTGAACATGCTACTTTTGTGTGTATAGGGAAAATTTATACGGGGAAGGACAAAAACATGACCCTCCCCCTCCCCCCACTTAAGATGGAACAGTCCAGAAAAAGCTTCAACTGATTCTGCTAAAAGTTTGCAATGATCCTAAGAAAGTAGGGCTGGCAAAGAACTATGCCCCAAACCCTCAACAAATACTGACATACATTGATCAACTCAGTTAGTAAGCAGATTCAACACACAGAGAAGAGGCTAAGACCGAAGGGGAGGATCTCATAAAGCTAGAGAAGAGATGGCCAGATCTAGGGCACAGAAGACTAATAATAATAATAATAATAATAATAATAATAATAATTTATAACCCGCCTCTCCCTCCGGATCGAGGCGGGGAACAACAACAATATAAAACACAAAACAGTTAAAATTTTAAAAAACAAGAAAAAATACATCATTAAAAACATCTTAAAATTCATCTGGATAGGCCTGCCGGAAGAGAGCAGTCTTCATGACTCTCTTAAATTCATGAAGACTGCTAATTTGTCTAATCTCCTCCGGTAGACCATTCCACAGTCTGGGAGCGGTGGAAGAGAAGGTCCTCTGGGTAACACTCGTCAGCCTAGTTCTGGCTGACTTGAGTAAGTTCTTCCCAGAGGACCTAAGTGTGCAGGGCAGATTGTACGGGAGAAGGCGATCCCGCAGGTAACCTGGACCCAAACCATGTAGGGCTTTAAAGGTAATAACCAACACTTTATACTTCGCCCAGAAACTAATTGGCAGCCAATGAAGCGATTTTAAAACTGGTGTAATGTGGTTACCCCTTGATGTACCGGTGACCAACTTGGCTGCCATATTTTGAACAAGTTGAAGTTTCCGGAATAGGCACAAAGGTAGCCCTTTGTACAGCGCATTGCAGAAGTCAAGCCTCGAAGTTACCAGCGTGTGCATTACCTTCTTTAGGTCTTCCAACTCTAGAAAGGGGCGCAGCTGGCGTATCGGCCGAAGCTGATAGTAGGCACTCCTGGCCGTCGCATCTATCTGAGCTGTCATTTGGAGCGATGGATCCAGGAGTACCCCCAAGCTGCGAACACAGTCTTTCGGGGGGGAGGGGGGTAACCCCATCCAGAACTGGTTGACACACCTCCAAATCCAGGTTGGGGCCTTTGACAGCGAGCACCTCCGTCTTGTCTGGATTCAGCTTCAGTTTGTTTTTCCTCATCCAGCCCATTACCGCCTCCAAGCATTCATTCAGAGGAGACACACTATCCTTAGCTGACGATGTTGTCGAAGGCATAGAGAAATATATTTGAGTGTCATCTGCATATTGATAGCACCCCGCCCCATGCCTCCAGATGATCTCTCCCAGAGGTTTCATGTAAATGTTAAACAGAATGACTACAGGGTTTCTGAAATCATGAGTCTTCTGATCTTCTATACTTTTTACCTAAAATAAAATGTATTATCCTTTCTAAAAAACATTTTCATTTACCTTAAAATACCTTAAACAAATGAAGATTTTTGGATCTATCTCATCACTTCCTTGATTGTCCAAAACTGGGGGAGGGGGGAGAGGAGAGATAAAGAGTTCTGCCACAGCACAGTCACAAACCTAACACAAACCATGGACTAGCAGATCTGTCCACCCAGTGTAAGCCAATGCTACACCTTGCTGCAGTCACAAAGGGCTTTCTCCATGAGGCATGTATCGTATGCTTGGCATCACAGTTGTTTATGGGTTCTTTAGAAGATGTAATGACCCTGAATGTTTTGATTCTGGGTCTAATGAGCACTTTCACTGAGGATTTTTCGAACAGGGAAAATGCGGCATTTATTTCTGAAAGTGAAAGAAAACACTTTTTAAAAACTTATTTGTACTATTCCACTTTACTACATTGCCACCTAGAGGTTATGTAACAGAAAAGTAGGAAATGAAACATTATTTGTGTAGTGCTCAATTCTCCGACAAAACCAAAAATAGGGTTGATAAAAATCAATGATTTAAATTTTAAAAAATGCATTTATAAAAATTTAAATCAGATTTCAAATTTTTCTTAAAACAATTAGCAAAAAAGAGCCTAGATCAAAGATATCATCATGAATATTAATTATACAATTTCTAATTATTTTCTATGAATATGTTAACAGCAGTTTATAGAGATGGGAGATAACCTAATCAGTCCTATTCTGCACTGCAGGTGGTGTACAGAAGTGCATACCCATGCGCTCTCTCTCTCTCTCAGCCTTGCCCCTCTCTAAGTGCAAAGATAGAGAAAGCCAATGAACAGAAAATTTGTGGAGATGAAGTAGTTCTTAATGAGGAGGAGTCTGGATATAAATGCAAGGGATAGGGGAGGGGAATAGAAAGTGACAACAAAAATGAACATAGTCATGCAGTCCTGACTCCTGAGGGAACTTCTTCTGCATGTATCCTCCACTGTAGAAAGGAAATTCCTAGCACAGCAGCAGCAGGCCATAAAAGAGACCCCATCTGGGAATATTTTGTTTCTGTACCCAATATAGTTGAAATTCCCTATTTTTTAAAGGAATTTTACATTTTTCTAAAAACTTTAATAATTAACCATTCAAAATCCATATGCATATTCTGTTTGTGTTGTTGTTCATTGAAGAAGAAAACGAATCAGATGAATAAACTATCTTATTAGTACAATTTAAAAGCCTTTTGGTGGTGATAATTCTTGCACATCACGACAAAAATGTCATGATTAATTGAACAGTTGGAGAAATTATCATCCCATTTTTTAAAATGAAAATTAACCTGAAAACAATTCAGAATAATTGATTAGTGTGTACCTACCTTCTAATGAAACCTACATCTCTAAAAATGTATTCAGGTTATGTTATATTAAACAATAATATACTTCTACTAAAAATAATGATTAAATAGAATATTTCTCACTGGTGATTAAACTGTAATTTAAATAATTAAAATTAAGTTATCCAAAGGAGCAATTTAAATCGAGATTTAAATCAAATAAACCCAGACCAAAACCAACACAGTGGATTAACAGACTCATGTAGAAAAGCTCAAAGTATTTCATTGGTTATTAGCATGGCCAATATACTTCTTCATGTTCTTCCCATCCCTGCATGGCTGAAATACAGAGAATCAGCTATAGCAGAAAAAAGGAGAGCAACACTAATTGCAGGACAACAAGTAACATTTAGGCAATTGATTGAATTAAGGTTTACATGATTTTAAAAAATCAAAGAGTGTTCACAAAAATGATGGATGGAGAGGTGCTATGCTACAAGAGGCATTCTTCCTTCTCTGACACAAGAGGGGATGCCTCTTCTAAGGCAGTGCCTGCTGCAAAACATGTGGACATTAACTAAAAACCAAGAAAGAAATATATGCAGATTGAATGTCATACAGTTAATCATATTTCCCCTGCCACAACTGTGATGCAACAGTCAGAATTAAGATGTTCCAGCACATGTTTGTCTTAAGCAGCTGATTACAAAGAAACAACGACACACCGAAGTCAGTGTAATTACTTCAAAAGCGTATCATCTTATATTCTATTTCTGGTCTTCAGGGAAGACTGCCTGTGCTTATGTAGCCAAAACAGCAACAGACTCACACAAGAGGGAAATACAGTAGACTCTGGGGAAGTCTGATGTTTGCAGAAGTACAAAATTCATTAGGAAAAAAACATAATGGCAGGACCATCTCCACAAAACAGCCCAATGATGACTGAACAAACTTAGTGGACATGGAATTCTGATTAACTGTTAAGGGAGGGAAGTCCAGAAAGCTGTGTATGAGAGGGAATGGAATGGAGTGGCAGGAAAATAAAGATGGAAGAAGTTATGAACAAATACCAAAAAGGTAGAGAAAACAAACTCATTGTTAGTAATTTCCTATTTCACACTGAGAAGTCCAGGGATGGAAGCAAGAGGTAACCACAGAAACCAGTGGAGAAATCCAAGACTTTCATGCAGCTGGGATTGGGCATTAATATGTCCACCGCCCTGCAAAACCAAAGGAAGCAGGAAAGAAAATTTCCTGCTCCTTCTAACCCAGTTCTTTAGTATTTTTTTTTAAAAAAAAAATAACCTTGCTTATGCAAATTTCAAAGCAAATGCTGTTAAATGTCCCTATATTGCAAGTTGAAAGGAGCTGGGCTGGGAGAAAGTGGCTTATGACAGTATTGTAGTGTACACGTTTCATAGAGTAGTATCCAACAGGACTCTTCTGCCCCTTTAACTAGTGGCAGGTCCCACTGATTCCGCTGTGCAAGCGGGATCCACCACTTACGTAATGGAGGTTTAGCACTTCCTAGATGAAGTCCTGAAATGAGCAGAAAGACTAATTTCTGGATCAGGACATGTTGGCGGAGCTTCCTTATGCATGCTTTGCTGACCTGCCCCTTTCCAGAAACAAGTGTTTCTGCTCAATTCGGGTTTGCCCCAGAAGCACGAAATTGCTATTTGCGCAAGTGATGGGGGCCGCTTGTACAATGGAATTGGCAGAGCACAAAAGTATTGGCAGGGATGTAAGCATCCGGCTGGATGCTGCCATATTGTTTTGAAATTTGAAAACATATTAAGTGAACTTTCAGGTTTTATTCAATACCCATGTATTGCATCTTCTAAGGTTCAGGAGTCAAAGTGAGCAACTAATTTTACTTTGCTATAGATTAATATAAACTACCCAACTACTTTGATTCCTTAAGCAAGTACTTTAAACCTTAAATAGATGGCTTTATTTTCTTTTGCATTAGAATCTCTCTCATGCACATAAATAGTAGAATATTGAACACCAAGTAAACAAACTTTACCAGGCAAACTTTTCTTTTCTTTTACAAAAATATAAATAATGAGAATTTCCTCACTAACTGTAAAAAAAACCAAAACCTTGAAAGCTGCCTTGTAGTAATGTTATCGGAACATCGAAACAGCAAAAGTCTTAAGCAGTAAGTGCCCTATTGTCAGAAAGGAATCTTCAGGAAGCTCCGCTGATCTAGCATGAAAATTTCACTGGTCTTTGTTTCTGTAATCCCTTTATTTACTTGAACTGTCAATTACTGGAACATATTTTACTTAAGTAGTGAGGGGACAATTTTGCAAGTATTCTACCTCTCCAGGGTACACAAGATTGCAATACATCTATTCATCAATTGTTTATTTTGCTTTCCAGCATTTGCTGGCAGAGAAAGAGCTACTATAAAATGAGAATCATTTCATAATACACTTAAATGTAGTAGCCATTTGAAACAGATGATTTATTTCTATAAGTGGCGTTTTCTGATGCATTTAAATTCTTAATGGTCTTTTTCAAGTTTATATCTTTATATGCAATTACATTTCAGAAGGCGAATTGCGTACTTTATGTTTAACTTGTAAACCTACTACAGATTTGCTTAGATGCCTGAACATTTTTAAAGTTTGATAACTTCAACTTATTTATTCAGTTACTTATAAATTTCAGTCACCCTGCACAAAAGTAATTAGCCATTGAAGCTTTACCTCATGAGAAATCATCTAATCATGAAACTGCTTTAAAAACTAAATCAAAGGACCACCTAGTCCAGCAATCTGCTTGCAGTAGCAGACGAACAGATGCCTCTAGATCAGCCTTCCCCAACCAGCTGCCCTCCAGATGGCACTGTACTGCAACTCCCATCATGCACACCCAATGTGGTTCAAAATGTGCTTCACAAATCTGGTGAAACTGCTTGGAACTGCCATGCTTATTTCTTTTACTGATATAAAAATCCATCATGCTACACTATTCATGTGGGAACATCTACGTAGGCTGACAGATTTGTGAAGTTCAATATGCCAATCCTACAGATTTGTGAGTACACATTCATGGATTCGGTTGTCAGAAGCAATTTTCAAATATGGAAATCGGTGATGATCTGACTACACCGGATCAACAAGGGTTTCCCTACTTCAGCCAAAACATTATGGCTATAATTCAATGTTTTTTTAAAAAAAAGATGCAGCAACAAGTGATATGCTGAAATTGTAAATAGAGCACCTAAAAGATGTGTTCAGATATGTTTAACATTTGTAAAAGTAGTAATCAGTTTTCTACTAAAAATTAAGCATTTCAAGCAAGGCAACTTGCAAAAATCAGCAAGCCAGTTCTTTCATATTCACATTTAAATTTATGGAGTAATTCTTAGCTGGGGGCAAAAACATCTTTGAAAAAAACATTGCCACAAAGCCGCTTTTCATCCATCTATTTCAATATGCTCTATGCCTCATTCCTTCAACTTCTTGCATTTTATAAGCCTTGAAATTCCAGTCTCATCTAACCTACATACATTTGTGCAAGCTAAGCAATATAATCCACCATTTAATTGCTGTTGTTGCTTTTTAAAGTCTGGTTTAAAAATACTATTACTACAAAGGAATGATTACTGGAGATTTGTTTACCTGGTGGGTAGCTCAATATACCACGTATGGCAGGAATTCTAATGCAAAAGAAAACAAAGCCCCCCTTTTCAAGGTTTAAAGTACAGAACTTGCTTATGGAATCAAAGTAGTTGGGCAGCTTATATTAATCGATAGCAAACTAAAATTAATTGCTCACTTTTGCCTCCTGAACCTCAGAAGATGCATAATATTAGACACATTTTTACAGTAGAATTATTATGAGCACTGCGTGGTAATAGCTCAGCAGCAATTGTCATATGTTATACACCGTGACGAAAGACTTCCCCACCCCCCTCTTCCCTTCCCTTTTTCTTGTGTGCTGTGTCATTTTAGATGGCAAGTGTGAGGGTAGGGACTAATTGCATGTAAACTGCTTTGAGATCCTTTTTGGCTAAGGAGCAGGATATAAATACTTTGATGATGATGATGATGATGATGATGATGATGATGATGATGGTCCCATTTACTTTCAAGCTACGAATATCGGACATAACCCAGTCAATTATGCATGGAAGATTCCCAAGGTCTCAACAAAGTCTTACTTTTCCCTGCTTAAGCATGCACAGGAACCAAACTGACCTGTTAGATGAATAAGAGGGCTGTGCCTGCCTCCCATATTCCCAATTCAATCCTCCCTCTCAGCTTGATACAAGTTGTTGATCACCCAGAACATGCATTAATGTGCACCAAGCAGAGTGGAAGGGCTACATGGGGATATGAGAGGAGTATACAGTCTTTCAATTGACTCCACCACTGTATACACAGGTACTGCACTCACCATCTCTACCTATAAAGTGGAACGCATGTGTGTGGGATGTATGTCCAGAAATGTTTACCCACTTCCAGATGAGTTAGAAACTTGAAATTTGGCACGCTGATAGGTCTGCCTATACAATGTACCAGGAAAATCTAAAAACACAAAATTTTGGGTTTTAAGTATTTTTTGAAGAGTTTAATAAAAACCTAGCCTTATGTCTACAACTCCCAGCATGCCTTGGGCAGGAGGCCAGACTTATTGGCCTTTGGCGGCCATTGTGAGCGCACAGATGGGTGTCTTTCACAACCCAGACTCCTAAGGTCAGTCTCAAGTAGTCAACACAATTTCACATAAAAGTAAACAACCCACATAAATGGGCAGTGTCCATTTGCAGTGCCTCCTCCCACCTGCCGTGTGTGGTTTTAAAATCATAACTAGATACAACAGCATGCCTTTGTGAGGCCGAACTCTGAACATGCTCAAAGGCACCACATCCTGATATTGCTGTTTTCTCAGGCTCTGGGGAAAGTGTGCACATGGCTTTCGCCCTTAAGAGGGAGGGAGGAAAGCGAAGCATTCTGTACATGCCCAGTAACAGGCTCAATAAAGGTAGGCAAGTACCCAGCCCAGCCTTGGCCCTTCAGTACAGGCTTCTGATAGAGCATCTGGTGGACAAGAAGCGTGGGCCGAGGCAGTTTCAGCAAGACTTGGCTGGAGCTAGGCACGTCCACTGACAGCCACTTACCTCCCCTCCTCGGTGATGCTACTCCTCAACACTCTATCGAGGAGCAGCATCAGGAAACAAGAGGAGGGAAGCACCTCTCAGAGGAAGCGGGCACTTGAGGGCCACCAAAGGCATGCTGGGAAGTGTAGTACTGGCATGTAGAGTGGCTGATTTTAAATAAAGCATGGGTCACAAAGCTAGGTTACTATGTGCTAACCAGGTCACTATCTCTCAATCCTAACAATCTTCGTTCTCCTTCTACCTGACTTTCACCAACTGCCACTAACTCCGCCCACCTCCGCCCACCATTTCATTCTAGCCTCAGCTATCAATCACTCCTCCATTCATTCTTCTGTTTCAATAGTATAGTCAGGCTTTTACATAAAAACCATAAACTTTATTCAGTAATTCCTGCATCTATCTTGGAATATTGTAGTTTAGTTATGACAGGAAAAAAAACACAGCATAAAAATCTCAAGTTAAAAGGCCTTGGGAAAAAATAAAATATCTACTTGGCACTGGAAGGCCATTAATGCAGTCACTAGGCCAGCCTGCCTGGAAAAAAGAAATCCATAAGCAGGGTGCCACAACTCAGTAGGCCTACTCTCCAATCATCTCCCACCACACCTCAGATGATGTTCAAAGATTAACACGTTATTTAGGGACTTCGGCTTATGCGTACAACTCCTAGCATGCCTTGAGCAGGACAGAAGACTTATCAGGCTTTGCCGGCCATCATCTGGTAGTGGCTCACCATCCGGGGCCTGAAGAGAGAGTGCCTAGGACCAGCTGCCTCGGTCGCTAGGCACCATCGGGAGCGGGAGGGAAGGATGGTGCAGCTCCAGGCCGGTTGCCAATGGCAACGACTAAGCTAACCATCAGTCAGCTGGTTGGCTCCCTCACGGCCTAACTACAGGCACCGATTGCACAGTGCAGTGTGGACTGGTTCGACCAGACTTCACTTCCCATTAATCTCAGTGGCAGGACTCCCATTGGGCAAGAAGGGCACCTCAGAGAAAAGCATGCCGGCCCTGACCATGTGTCAGGGGTGAGAGAGAGAAAAAAGAAACAAATTTAATTCGTTTTGAAGTTACCTCACAGGCCTAGCACCAGCCTATCTTGCAGATTGTCATGAGGGTGAGAGAGGGAAAAAAGAAACTAATGTAATTCGATTAAAAGTTAATTCACAGGCCTAGCACTGGCCTACTACTTTAAGATGATTACCTCACAGACATATATCTTAGGGGCCCTGAGCAACGTCGGGTATATCAGTTAGTAGACACTAAATTGCACCTGTATATTTGAAATGCTTACTTAGATTACAAATACTATTTGATATTGCTTTTAATTCAGTATAGTTTAAAAGCTTTTAAGTGTTAACCAACTTTACCAAAAGGCTGCCAAAATCTAAACACAGTGCTAGGTTGAATGGCCAACAAAAAACTGCAAAAATCACAACAATCTGGGTTCCAGTGCATATTGCTTGAGTATGTGTTTTGTTTTTAAGGGTAAAAACAGATGCTCAAGATTCACTGGTTTCAAAAGTAGAGTTAAGCACATGTTTAACTAATCAGCTATTGAAATAAATGACAAAAGTTCTAATATTTAGCTGGATAGAGTTCAAAGTTCTTAAAAAAAATTAGATTCATGTGCAAGCAAAAAACACTTCCACTTGATGAGGGGCTCCAAATTTTCTTTTCCAAATGCACCTTTGTGCCACATTGAATTCCACTCTAGACAAACTGTCTCTTTTTTCAGTACTGCAATTGAAAGGGCTCATGGCCAAAGTATTGCAATTCCCCTTTGGGTTATGGCCAAAATTTGTTGTTTAAATTAAATGCCAAAGAACATATATACCTTAACAAAATCTACATATGTAACAAAATAATGGAGCTACATAATTAGTTTAATGATTTAATAATAATAATTTATTCTTAGATAATCAAAGAACATCCATCAACTTTCAAACTGATCATCTCATTCAAGGTATTAAAATAAGGCAAAGTAGAAAAATAAAGGTTTCAGAACATTTGAATGCAAAGTTGCAGACTTTGCTTTCAAGTGTATAACTTTTCCACTTTTGCCTTTTTTCTCACACTCCTGTGTAATGAGACATTTTAGCTATTATGGCACAATCCCACAATTTTGTCATCCATTCTTTTATTGTTGAGTATATCTGGTATCTCCCAATATTTTGTGTTAAGGGGTCTAGCAATCATAGTCATAACCAACAAGTTCATAATGTTGTCTTTACATCATTCTTCCCCTGGTGGTATGACAAAAGGGGGAAAAATCTAATCTGATCAAGTATCCCAAGTTCCTTTTCATCAATATTTTGTATTCTAGTTTCTACTATTATTATTATTATTATTATTATTATTATTATGGCTAAAAGACAAGCAGCTGAAATCCTATCTAGAGAAAGCAGCCCTAGCCACAGTGACACATTCCCTGGTTATGTCCAGGTTAGATTACTGTAATGCACTGTGGGGCTGTCCTTGAAAACGATTCAGAAACTGCAATTGACACAAAATGTAAAGGCTAAAACGTTTGTGAGTGCTAGGCACACAGATCTATTCTGTAGCACTAATACTGGCTACCTTTTAGTGATTGGGCCAAATTCATGGTGCTGGTTTTGGCCTTTAAAGCCTTAAATGGTTTGGGACCACGTTCTCTGAAGGACCATCTAATCTTGGATGAGCTTGGCCAAGCATTAAGATAGCATCAGATGCTCAACTCTGGTTCACCAGCAAGAGCCATCAAGGCTAGCAGGTACTATGCATAGGGCTTTCTGAGTGGTGGCCACACACCTTTGGAACTCTGCCCCAGGGAGATATGGATGGCCTCCTCACTGCTGGCTTTTTTTTTAAAACAACCTTTATTCAACATTCAACAACATTTTTTGCAGTCTGCATATGGTGCTTAAAAAAATAGCTGCTACTCCTGCGATTGTTATATTAACATTTTTGCAATATTGTATGCTGCCTTGTGAGGGCAGTGTGCCCTGAAAGGCAAGTTAGTCTTTTAAATAAACAAACAAATCCATCTCTTATGATAAATCCCCAGTTATTTTTACATTTTTAACACATCATCAGGCTATAAACATTGTTTATTCTATGACTCTCTATCGGTATGATATACCATCTTATTTTTCAGCTATTATCTCAAATATTCAAAAGGTGTTAAATCATGATGACCATAGATATTCCCAGACTGACAATTCAATGTTAGTTCCAATATCTCGAGCCCAATTACTCAAGATTCCTTGAACTATCCCATTTCACATCCATAATATAGAAAAAGCCTAAATATTTAGACTGTTGACAATGCACAATTAATGTACAACCATGCTAATTCAAATCCAAAGTCTACAGGTTCTATTTGAATGATCTGTTCTAGTTGTGGGAAGATTGCAGGATGCATCTTTTCAGAGTACAGGATTGCGTTTGAGTCATAGTACAAACGGAATTATCTTCCAAAATTACTTAAACCTTGCACGCACTTTATTTTTAGCCATTTTTCCTGTATGCTTTTCCATTTTCAGCCTAAGCAACTGAATAAATGAAGAAGCTATTTTCTGACAGCCCACCTAAGCACAGACCACACAAAGCAAGGATTATTGGATTACAGAGTTTTAATAAAGAAGTGGACTTTGTCTTGTGAACCTTTTAAACTATTATCTCACTGCCAAAGGTGGCCCAAGATATTTGGGTGCCTGAAGTAGGAAACCCAAAGTTGATAAACTAAACAATTAAAGATTAGAAATCGTATAATGATATTCTATCATTTGCAGGTTGAGGATGTCCCACCTTGCCTAATAGCAAGGCTAGCTCTGTTTACTGTTTTTGCAGTAATTTTCAGAATCTCTGCATAATCCTTTATTTTTAGAGGACTGATGATATTTTCAAATCTACATGTATATAATACCCATGATATATGGAGATTCTGGTAAAAAAAATCAAACTAACTTGAACATTAACATAGTAAAAGGTCCAACATGATGGAATTAGTTCACAAATTACTAGTTGATATTTCAAGTCAAACAACACTTTACATGCAAATATGTTGAACTATGTATTGGTGAAGCCCTGCTCCATGAACCAAAATTCCATCTGGTCTACAGATATGATAAGACTCTGGCTGCATTTGGACAACATGATAGCCTATGATGGGTTAATAAGCTACTCACAGTAGCCTGCTTTTCAAATCGCCCATGATCCCCAACCACATGAGCAGGCTTATTAAACTACTGTGTGTAATCTGACTCAATTCCGGTCCTGTGACATTCCTCCCACATGAGCAGTGGCATTGTTTCACCTCTGGAGTACTGGAAGTTTGCAGGATTGGGACAAAACTTCATACATAGCCTCCCTCAGCCAGGAGGCACCCAATACACCATCAAACCCCTGCAGCATCACTCACCAAGGAAGAAAAATCCTGAGTGGCCAGAAAATCTTGTGGGTTTGCAGGATTGGGACCAAACTCCACACACAGCATCTCCTAGTCTGGAGGCATCTGATCCACCATCAAGTATGTATCTGCATATGTTTATTTTTTATTTTTTTATTTTCTTTATTTTTTTGTTTGTTTACAAAATCACAATAAAAAATTTGGGAGGGGGGGAACCCTGCATATTTACTCCAGAGGAACAAAAATCCCAGGTGCAGCAAAAAGCAGGAGGTGGTTATAATACCATGGATGGGAGGTTGCAGAATTGGGACCAAACCTCATAGCCAGCCTCCTCTACTAAGGAGGCATCTAATGCATTATGAAAACTCAGCACGCCAACTGTGAAAGCAGCAAAAATCACTGGTTCATGTCAACAAGAAGTCTTCCCATTTTCAGTTTCTGTATTGGTAAAACTTTAATACCTGGCATGGTCCTTGCAAATGTAAAATAACCTCCATCTGATTCTAAACCCATTGTCTCTGATTCTGGGTTTCCTGAATGATAGCTTCCCCCCCACCTTTTTTGGGGGGGGGAAACTCACTTTTAAGAGATGGCTAAAATCAGAGAAGCAGCTGTTCAATTTATAAACAGTTCCAAAGTGAGTTCTCACCTCTTAAGTCCCAACTAGACATTACATAGAAATGTAGGTAACTACAGCCTAATAGCACTAAAAAAAAATAAAATGTGAAACATGAGCTATAAAACTTTCCCCTTAACCATCCCTGCATTGCTTCTCTTCCTATAGAGTTTCAAATACCTATAGAACTAGCTACTAACAGGAAAGCAATTTCAAGCAGGGAAACAAAAAGTAGGGAGGAGTTGACCCTCCAATTTTCTGCTTTGAATCATCTCCTTATGAAACAGCAAACTTAGGGTATAGGTGCCTACATTTGTGGTTAGGCTGTAAGAGAGGAGACAAATTCCACTGTTGATAATAAATTGTCTTTCCATATAGAAGTGTCAGTTGGAAGAGATCTTTTTGAGCCTTCCAACCAAAGAATTCAAAAATAAAGCTATTTCAATTTCACACCTACATTTTAATGTCACATATCTCAACCTTGAGAACTCAAATTCAAGACTTTTTAGCATGTGTATCCCATCCTATTCCAAGTGCGCTGACTTCCAAATTTCATTGCAAAAACGGAACTGAAATACAGATTTCAGGCCTTCAATATTGCACAAGTTGCCTAAATGCTAACACTTGTCAGCAATAAAGTATTAATGTAGATTTTTAATTGGCTAAGTATCAGAAGAGTAGCTAAAGACCTATCAAATTTAAAAGGAAAAGGAGATATGAATTCCAATCCTTTCCCCAACTTCATACCCATAAAACCTCTTGCAAACCGGGGTTAGGCAACCTTTTTAGGCCATGGGCACATTCAGCAATTTGATAAACTGTCCTGGGAACCACTACAAAATAGCTCCCATGAAACGGATGGCAAAGGACAAGTAACCTGCCCAAAAGAATGAGTACAAGGCAGAGGTGGGATCTGCATCTGTGATGTGGGTTTTCCAGAAAATTTTCCAATGGAAATTACTTTGATTTACGTGGCGTCATTTGCAAAGGAAAATTTTCTGTTTGCATCAGAAAATGTTCAGATACCCTAGAGCAAGGGTGGACAACTTGTGGCCCTCCAGAAGTTTTGGCCTCCAACTCCCACCATCCCTCAGTATTGGCTATAAAAGGCAGAGTTGACTCGGGCCATAGTCCAAAATATTTGGAGTGCTACAATTTGCCCACCCTGACTAAACTGAGATCTAATTTAGTATGTTTATTATACTTATATTTAACAAACGAAGCAAAAAAGAAAGCACCCAATGTTATTTTTTGTCCCAATACATCGTAAGTATTTGATCTGAAATATCTGAGGAAAAAATGTATACCACACTTAATGTACTTTAAATATCATGTAGGCTTTTTTATTGGAATACTTGTACAAATAGCATGTACTTCCCTTACATTGTGTAAATGTATAAAAACCCAGATGTACTGAAAATGGCTGACAAAGTTAGGGTGCAATTGTATGTATGGCTGGCAGGGGAATGCTGGGAGTTGGACTTTTTCTGTCTAAACATGCATGGGAATGCACCCTAATTTAGCTACCCCAAGCTGGTGTTGGACTACAACTCCGAGCATCCCACAATCAGCATGGCTGGACGGGAATGCTGGGAGTTGTAGTCCAACATTTGGAAGGCACAAGGTTGGGGAAGGCTGCAGTCATTAATTTTAGCAACCCAAGGAACTGTGCATTTTATGGTGACAACCACTCATCTATTTTAACAGAATTCAGCTCTCTTCCACTGAGGTTGCTGAGGCACCTTCAATTTTGCTGTCATTACTTATTAGATCCATTTCACACTGAGACATATACGCATTCTCTCATATACTTGCTAAGGATTACCACCTGAAAAGCATTTATTACAAGTTTGAAACTGCCAAGCTAGCCTGATATTGTATTTGCAATTACCATGTATATTCATTTTTTACTCATGAATTTATGAAACAGAAAAATTCCCCTAGAAAAATAAAGCATGGACTCAGACCAGTGAACAACTCCTTTGAACTCACAGTTTGCAGCACCAACGTATACTTTTTTCACAGCGAGTAAGAAAATGTGTTAATTTTTTTGTTTAAGAAGTGGGAGCAGTAGGGCACTTTGGTGAGCACCAAGAAAGGTGTCTGGAGAGACATTAATGCCCGCAGCACCACACTGCCTAGCCCTGTTGGAAATAATGCAAGAGCACTGCAGGAGTTGCTTTCCTAGAAGTTCATCCAATAGGCTCCTATAACATTCAAACTTAAACATGCAGCAGTGTGCACGTTCCAGGAGAGAAGGCTCACTTGATTGGCCTTTCTCATATGGTTGCAATTCTTTTAAACTTTACAGAAGAACAGTGGAATGAACCCACAGAAAAGTGCCTCCTATGACACTACTTAAAGTTCAAAAGGAACCTAAAACACGTACACAAAGTATTTATATCTGCACCATTTTTTTCAGAATAACTACAACATTTTAACAGCTGAAATGTTCAATAATTGAAGCAGTATCAACTTCCAAGAGATCCTCCAGGCAGAATTGGGTAAATGAGACTTTGATGACTTAGATTATAAAGCTAGAAAGCCCACATGGCTTAAGGTGACAATTGTTCCTCTAGTTAACTATATAAATTTAGTTATGACAACTTAAATCACTAAATCTGCTGTGTATGTATAAAATGAATATAATTCTTTTAAATGATACCTAAAATGCTGAATGCTCTTTTAAGTGGCATGGAGAAACATAGTGGCTTGAGAACGCTGCAATCAAATCCCATTCAAGCATGAGAGTCATTGGGCCAGTTCACATGCATGGTGGCAAATTGTAGGTAAATTAACTGGCCCAATGACTTAAGCTATGATGCTTCTCCATGCCACTTACAAGCACTAAACACACTTTAGGAATTATTTTAAAGAATTATATAGATTTTATACATACACAGATTAATTAACACATGATTTACCAGGCTGCAGATCAGGCGCATCTTGTTTCTGTAAACAACCTCCTATTGGGGCAATTCAAAGTTGTAAGCATGATGTGTAAACCCAGACCACTGGGTTGTTTAAGGGCTATTCACTGCAGTGGTTAACCCAACAACAAACCATAGGTTAACCTCTGAGTTGTTTAGCCCATAAACACCCCAGCGGTTCAGGTTCAAATGTCATGCTAACTTACAGAAACCAGAAGCGGCTTACACACTGTGCCCATCCCTGTGAATTGTGGGTTAAATGCCCTATAACTTGCTGTCATGATGTGCAAACAGGGTCATCATTAGTTGACCTTGGGCCAATCACTATTTTAGTTTAAATTACCTCACAGGACGAACCATCTGAATGGAAATGTTTCAGTGGACTTCCACACTGATGCAGTGATATTGCATCATATTCTATGGACAACCAACATTTATGTATATTATCTATTTATAAACCACCCCTCAACATGAATGCACACTTAAAATAACAGATACAGTAACTCACACAAATCAATAAGAGGACAGGAACAGCAGCCACAACATAGTAAAGCAATTAAACCTCTTTTATTGAGTAAAACTATCTACTTGTATTAGTATTCCTGAGTTTTTCAGACCAAACCTTTGTGGAACACAGTCAATTTTGAGCTAGTTTTACAATATCACTCTTTACATGGCTGGTGTTTTAGACAGCATATACCTTAGTTTTGCATACTACTCCGCAGTGTGAGTTGGCCAGTGCAACGTAGATATCACAACTTGTGCTCTTGATGAGTTAATGTTTAGTAAAGGCCTTAATCTGGACTCACTCTATTTTCCAGGCCCATTGGACCTACAGGATGTTCTATCACTTCCTCCCATTTTCAAATTGATACCTTGTCCTTTCTTGAAGGGTCAGGACAGGTAGCATGTTAAGACAAATTATATACATTCACTTAAATAACCCTGGACATCAAATGCCAGTCCAAATATTTAGCCCATAACTCTTCCCTCATTTCAGGAAACTGGCTGCGTGGTTACTGTCAATACACATTAAAACTACATGCAACATAGGCCTACTTAATAGTTTTGATTAATGAGGCCTAGAAGTAGCACGTTTGAAGATCTCAGTTCTCCAAAACAGATTTTACACATTCTTTGAATAAATGTTGTACAATAATCAAAATGAATGTGAGTCAAGGATGATGTCACTCCTCTTACATGGTCCAAAACTCATAGGCATAATCCAGCTAAAACTAATCACTTCTAAATCATTTTAAAGGGGAGCTAAGCATGTGTTATTTCTCCTGAAACAGTGGAGTTTAAAAACAGCTTCGGCTTTATTCCCTATCAGCACAATCCAATGTGTCCACTCAGAAGTGAACTCCATTCAGTTAAATGGGGCTTGCTCCCGAATCAGTTAAGCTAAATGCCCAAGTGTGTATTCATATTTGAAGACAAGTTAAACAGATATTATTTCAAAGAGATATTATATCATCCTTAGTGAAAGTGCATAAAAAATTATCTTAAAGCCATGACTTAAGGTCTTTGCATAGACAACATCCAGAGTTCCTCAATGGAGATGAAAATGCCTTATTATAGAACTACTACAGACACAAATAAAAACAAAGCCACTCCTCAAAGTGCACCATGTTTCAGATGTCTAACTCTGACAATTCTTGGGGGGGGGGGGGAGCTAAGGACTGTATACATTTAATGTAATTCTCAGTCCTATTTTATCCATCTTAGAAAAAATAAAGACAAAGGACCAGTATTCACTGTACTGTAAAACTGAAAATAGGAAGGAGTAATGAGACTGCTAAAAACATGTTTCTTCCAATAATAAAACTGTTTAAAAATACACTTAAGTCAACAAAAATTAAAGTTCCTCCGTAGGAGCTGATTTTGAACACTCACATGCACTTGCTTAAGAAACATATCCCTACCAACTGTTGATCTTTGACACTATGGCAACAAATGAACATTTGTTCTGAAGGAATGCAGAGTATGTGATGGGGGAAGGGATGTGGTCACAACTTTAAGTCAGCTAGCTAGACTTAACAAAAAAGTTAATTGAAACTACAGGTTATAAGCTGCATTACATGTAATTTGCAAGCAATTTTGATAGATTTAAGCACAAAATTTGAGTTACTGAAATAATTGCATAAATTTTACTGGAAACAGAATTATATTATAATTTAAAATTATAAGGAAACAGAGATTGTATTCTGTGTAGTATAAAATACTTGTGTTTAAAGGATTTTGCAGACCTTGACATTTTACTTAAATTTACATAAACATATGGTATCCACAGGTAATTCTCCAGGGATCCACTAATGTTTGCTAGGCTTGTGAGCCAACCACTCTTTCTAAAAGCCAGCAAGGCTCAACATTCATGCTCTCTTTTCAACAGCTGCAAATTATGGCCCTTTGGATTCATTGCATAGTGAGGGGGTTTATAGAGGAATGGTGGGCAGGGGATGTATGTATTTATAGTAAAAGCCTTCAACCCATCACATTGTTCCTGCATCCCAGCCCAAGACGCAGGTTGCTGCCATTTTGAAAGAGGCACACTCTGTCTCCCTATGTTGCTCTCTGCTGATCAGAATTAAATTTTTGGCTACCACTAGCAACCATGTTTTGTGGACAATGGATAGATCAAGTAGTTCCCTTAGGCTTGGACTTTCCATTTGTCAAGATTGATACAGTAAATTAGATGTGTGTGATGCAACTTTATCAGGAGTGGCTAACTTGGCACTCTCCAGATATTTTGGGCTACAACTGCCATCATCCTTCACCACTGGTTATGCTGGCTAAGACTGATGGAAGTTGCACTCCAACAACATCTGGAGTGCCTCACATTCCCCACCCATACCCTATATATTTTACCTAGAGTACAGGTAGGCAACTCACAGGCTGCATGCAGCCCTTGGAGGCCCTCAGATTGACCAACGTAGATGCCTAATCTGCTCCTGAATTTCACATTGCTGCCACCAAATGTTGCCTATCACTCCAAGCCTACCATTCAGCTGCTCAGAGGGCTGGGAGAAGTGCAGTTTTCACAGCATCAGCCTTCCTATGCATTGCCCTCACCATGCAAATCATGCTTCACCAGTCCAAATAGCTGAGCAAAGGGTTTGGGGGAGCATGACTGAGATGGGGAGGATGGCAAATAGAGAAGACTAATCCTTCCAATAAATGAACAAATGTGTCCATGTGTGAATGAGGGAAGAGTGTATGTGACGGCTTGTGTATACCAGGGATGGACAGACAGAGAAAAGAAAGTTATGTGTGTGTATGAAAAGGGGAGGAAAGGCTGTGTGTGTAAAGAGTGTGTATGAATAGGAGACATGAGAATGCTGGCCCTGACCATGCCCACGGTTGACTCCAACTATGCCTACCACCACATGTGGCCTTGGGAGCAAATAGATTGCCAACTCCTACCTAGAAGATTCAAGTGAACAAAAACAAAGTTTTACAGGCTTCTACATGGGAAATTCAGGCAGGCATACCCTACATCTTAGAAACAGCACTTCCAGGGCAGATATCAGCATCATAAGAAGGGATGGAACAGAAATATTTTGATAATGTTCATATAAACATACAGTTCAGGAAACAGGGTATATGCTCATTTTCCCTTGCTTTAACGCTTCTCTATGCCCTGATTAATATTACCGAGGTAATGTTTTGAGTGACATGGAAGCATTCCAAAACACTGTAGAGCCAGGCTCTATTACACAACCCCAGTAACTTATAAAGCTCCAACAACATGGGGTTTGCCTCATCATATCACTATTTCCAATGCTATAATCATTGGAAAGCAGAACAGGACATTACAATTTGCTAAACTACAAAATTGACTATTATTAATTATTTATGGTAACATCAGGTCACAATCAAGCACAGTGATCAGTGTTTTACCTTTTCTTTTTTTTTTAGCAGGGAATATTAACATGACTAAAGAAACCAAGTTTTAAAAAATGATCATGAGAAACATGTTGATCAGCATATAAATCCATTGGATGCACTCGTTGCACTAAAACCACAGTGAATAAGATTTTTCACCTGCTTCATACCAAAAAACTGGAGACAAACAACATTTAACCTAATTTTACTAGATTAGAATTAAAGAAACCTAAAACCATTGACGTTAATAGTTAAACTCACTGGAACTCTCTGTCCCTATTTTTCACCACTACTCAGTTCTCTGCTCAGTCTATTCAAGAGCCTTCAGCACCAGCAAAACACATTAAGCAGAGTATTAAGCTTGAATGTGGAAAAACAACACTCAAAGTCACTATCTTTCACCCTAAATTTATCTCACTATATTGTTATACTACAACACTGATTAGAGCTCCCTGGAAGAAGGATGGGATACAAATATAACCTGGAAGAAGGATGGGATACAAATATAACTAACAAACAGCTTTAGAAGTATTGTTTCCCGCTATAAGGAATATTGCCATTCATAAAGGCACAAGAAAACAAACATTTTCATAAATTTAAAATATGTATTTTAAATGAGTATTTCAGACGAAGTTGTGTACAAAAGTGTGTATTTTAAGGGAAATGGCATACAATTTAAAAGACAGAAAAGACTCATGATTGACTATGATTGCTGAAAAGACAGAATGGATTGAATACATGTAAAATGAAAGAACAGAAATAGACTAATCCATCTATTCCTATAATTGCCATCATCCCTGACCACTCGCCATGCTGGCTAGAGCTGATGAGAAATGGGGTCCAAAACATTTGAAAAGACCAAGGATGGGGAAGGCTGTCCTTAAACCATAGTTTAGCATGGTAAGAACAAGCCACAGCAAGCCTTAGGCTTGCCTACTCCAGTCCTTGCTGTGTAGCGCCATAAGGAAGATTCACATCTGCTTTTGCCTAACCTAGAGATGTGAAGGGAAAAAACCAGAAAAATTCAGAAAAAAACACAGTTTTCCCCTGTTTTTTCCAAAGACTTTTTTGTTTTTTCCCAAAAAATGGAAAAAAAATTAAGAAAAAATGGATTATGTAATGTTTTCTTTTAGCATGATGAATAAAATGTTTAAGACAAGGTGATCATATATTACTTCTCCAAATGATTTCTAAAAACTATTTACAGTTTCAGATTATTACAATTTCTGTGCATCAAGGACAAAGAGTTTAAATTTATCCAATTTCAGAAAATTTAACCATATTTTAACTGCATTAGTTTGTTTTCATAAGCCTTACGTAAATCATAATTTAATTCCTACTAATCTTATTCTGTATTGCCCCTCAACTATAGCCTAGTGTTTACTTGCAAGCTACCCACCAAATTATTTTTCTCCCCACCCCCTCATGAAAATGGTGAGACCAACAATGGACTGGATGAGGGCTAATAAACTGAAACTCAATCCAGACAAGACTGAGATGCTGTTAGTGGGGGGTTCCACTGACCGGATGGAGGGTGTTCAACCTGTTCTGGATGGGGTTGCACTCCCCTTGAAGGAGCGGGTTCATAGCTTGGGGGTTCTCCTAGAACCATCTCTGTCCCTTGAGGCTCAGGTGGCTTCAGTGGCACGGAGTGCCTTCTACCAACTTCGGTTGGTGGCCCAGCTACGTCCCTATCTGGACAGGGATAACCTGGCTTCAGTTGTCCATGCTCTGGTAACCTCCAAGTTAGATTACTGCAATGCACTCTACGTGGGGCTGCCTTTGAAGGTGGTTCGGAAGCTGCAGCTTGTGCAAAATGCAGCGGCCAGATTGATAACTGGAACCAGTAGGTTCGAGCATATAAGACCTACTCTGGCCCGCTTGCATTGGCTGCCTGTATGTTTCCGAGCCCGATTCAAAGTGCTGGGTTTAACCTATAAAGCCTTACACGGCTTGGGACCACAATTTCTGACGGAAGGCCTTTCCCGACATGAACCTACCCGAACACTACATTCAACATCTAAGGTCCTCCTCCGAATGCCTACTCCGAGGGAAGCTTGGAGGCGGCAACAAGGAAGAAGGCCTTCTTTGTGGTGGCCCCCCAAGTGTGGAATGATCTCCCTGATGAGGCCCGCCTAGCACCAACATTGTTATCTTTTCGGCGCCAGGTCAAGGCTTTCCTCTTCTCTCAGGCATTTGGCAATGTCTGAGGAGCCTGGGTTTGTTTTTTGTTTTTGTAGCTTTTTGGGGCTGTTGTAGCAGTTTTAAATGTATGTGTGTATTGTGTGTATGTTGTATGTTTTTCCTGTATTAATTTTTGTATATTGTTTTTAATTGTTTTAATCCTATGTAAACTGCCCAGAGAGCTTCAGCTATGGGGCAGTATACAAATGTAATCAATCAATAAATAAACAAACAAACAAACATCTAGCATATGGAGGCATTTCCACACTACAAGTTCTTCTGAGAAAAAAAAATATAGTTTGCAAATTCTGTCAAATGAAATATGCATTTCCAAATGCTACAAGGATGACAAAACACATTCTTGTATGTAACAAGTGTCCAGTAGATATTAAAAAATCCTTCATGGATCTAAGTGAGGAGGACCATAATGATGAAAATACACATAGCTTTCCTCAACATTCTCATTCAATAAGTCCTCTTTCTGCTCCATCTGTAACATCAGCATCGTCACAAAGTGTTGTCCCATCAGCAGCATCTTCAAGCAACGAAATATTGAAACCAACTGCGTCCAAAAAATACTCAATAGCTTCATCTGTAAACAAGATGACATCTGAAGATCAGGAAAAAATTGATCAAGCTCTTGCAAGAGCAAAATATTCTTCTGGAATCCCATTGTCAGTAACTGAAAATACATACTGGCAGGAAGCTTTTAAATTACTAAGACCATCATACCGTTTGCCCAGTTGACATTCTTTGAGCAAGCCTCTTTTAGAGTCAGAATACGAACGTGTAATGGAATCTGTGCAAGGAAAAATCAACGAAGCACTGTGTCTTGCACTACTTACAGATGGATGGACAAATGTGAGAGAAGGAATTATAAATTTTGCGATAACAACACCTCAACCAGTTTTTTCCAGAACCATTGAAACAGGAGAGAACAGACATACTGCAGAGTACATCAGTGGTAAAATATGTGAAGTCCTACAGAAAATTGTGAGTGCTAAAGTATTTGCTTTCCTGACTGACAATGCAAGTAATATGAAAGCAGTATGGGAGATCATAATGGATAAGTATCCACATATTACTGCAATAGGATGTGCATCTCATGGGCTAAACTTGCTTTTTAATGGTATTATGAAACTGGACACCCTTAAAAGGATCTATAGAAGAGCAAAAGAAGGTATAAAGCATGTAAAAGCTACTCATATTGTAGCTGCAGTTTTCAAGAAGAAGCAAGTAGAAAAAAATGCGAAGAATAAAATAGTGACACTGAAGCTTTGTAGTAAAACTCAGTGGGGTGGAATGGTGTTTACTAAAAAACAAAGAAGCTCTTCAAGAAACAGTAATAGTTGAGGATCTTAAAGTACTCAGGAGTGTAAGGAACACTGTACTTGATGAGGATGTCTTCTGGGTTCAGCTACAGAATTCCTTGAAGATTCTAAAGCCAATTTCTTCAGCAATCACTGCATCTGAATCAGACAGTGCACTTTTATCAGAAATTCCTTACCAAATGGCCAAGATAAAAACAACTGTTTTTGAGAATCTCAGTGTATCTCCACTTACAACTACAGAAGTAAGTAAAGTGAAAGATTTCATTAAAAAAGGGAAGAATTTTGTTGCCATCCAATTCATGCTGCTCCAAATCTGTTGGATCCAAGGTTCAAAGGCGGAAATATCAATGATGATAGCACTGCTACTGCATTAGACTGGATTAAGCATCACACTTAGGACTTGATGTTGGAAAGGTACTTTAAAATGTTGCAGAATACAGAACATCTTCAGGGATTTGGTCCAGGAATGCAGTCTGGGATTCTGCCAAACATATCCCTCCTACAACATGGTGGCAAGGTCTTTGCACAACACAGCCTATGTCTCCTCTTGCTTCTCGCCTTCTTCAGATTCCTCCATCTTCTGCAGTGTGTGAAAGGATCTGGTCTATGTTTGGGAACACTCACACCAAATCAAGAAATAAACGGACATGTGAAAGGGTAGAGAAGTGTGTTTCAATCCGGGCAAACCTTCAGTTTTCAGAAATCCATGATAACTATGATGATGACAAACATAACGAAGCAGAAGCAGAGACTGAAACTGATAGTGATAGCTGTAGCTCAGAGAAGGAGTCTGATTAAATGTCATGTCTATTCAATGAATCTTGTTCCCCCCCTTTTTTCTCAGTTCTTTTTATGGGAATGGGTGCTTTATATCTGCTTGACACTGTGGAGGACTAGCAGAGACATGCTTTTCTTTGTTATTAATGTTGATGGTTTCTTCTGGTTTTTTAAAAAATATTTTTGCCTGTTCCTCATAAACTGGTAAAATCAAGAGGTTCTTTACAGTTCTGGTTTTCCTTACAGTTCAGGAGCTTGTAGCTCCATTTTTTATCAAATAAAGTAAACATTTTAAAAAGTAAATTTAGTTTGTAATAATTGTTTTAATACACTGTACTTTGAATATACCAAATGTGATAATTTTATGCCAGACAAATTTATAAATAATTACATTTTATGTTCCTAAACTAACAAAGTGACTTTCAATCTGTAAAAACTGCTAATATTGCATCTTTTTCAATTTTCCCCCAAAATTCAGTTTTTCTCCAAAAATCCCCTGAAAAAAAAATCAATTTTTTCTATGGCTTCAAAATTTCCAGGAATTTTACATCTCTAGCCTAACCACAACTTGTCATGTCCTCTGCACCAACAAAATGCAATTAGTGTTAATTATGGTTTGTTTGAAACAAGCCAACTTGAACCAGTGGTTTCAAACAGCCCATATTTAACAGTAATCACAGTTTGTCAGTTTGGATGACACCATAAACTGTGATTAAGCAAAAACAGAGGTGAAAGCTTCCGAACTTCTCACCATGGCTGTACAAGAGAAACAATGAGCACAAGAGCCTCCCCGCCTGCAGCTTTGTTTTCATGCTTGAACCAGGCTAACGACTTCTTTCAGGTCCCATATGTATTACTCTAGTTTGACACTTGACCTTACACCAGTATTAGACAAAACAAGGGATTCGATTTTGGATTACTGTAATGCGCTCTACATGGGGCTGCCTTTGAAGAGTGTTCAGAAACTTCAGCTGGTTCAAAGAGCTGCAGCCAGATTGTTGACTGGGGCTGGCTACAGGGAGCATACAACTCCCCTGTTAAAATAGCTCCACTGGCTTCCAGTCTGTTTCCGGGCACAATTCAAATTGATTACTATGACCTACAAAGCCATATACGGCTCTGGTCCAGGTTATCTGAAAGTCCGTATTCTCCCTTATGAGTCTGCCCATCCCCTTAGGTCTTCAGGGGAGACTCTTCTCTCCATCCCACCACCATCACAGGCACGCCTGGTGGGAACACAGGAGAGGGCCTTCTCGGTGGCTACCCAGGGGCTCTGGAACTACCTTCCCAAGGAAGCTAAACTGGCTCCCTCCTTGGTGTGCTTTCAGAGGCAGACTAAAACTTTTCTGTTTCAGCAGGCATTTGGGGAGTCGTTGAGACCTCTGCAGATGTGCTGCTTATAGGTTTGGGTTTTTTTTATAGGTTTGGTTTTTTTTTATTATTTGTATTTTAAATGTTTTTAAAGGTTTAAAATATTTCAAAATTGTACTATGTTTAATTATATTTTTAATTTGTGTATTTCTCTATTTGTTTTAACTGTACATGTTTTAATTTGTAAGCCTCCTTGAGTCCCAGTATTGGGAAAAAGGCGGGATATAAATAATAATAATATGCAGATGTTGGAATTGAAGCTGATGAGAACTAATAGGCTTATAAACTAAGGTTCATGAAAACCAATACACAAATAAGCAGAGAATGCAAGTATAGCTGTATGCATTTTCTGACTCAGATATGCTAAGAGGCTGAAACTTGTCTCTATGGATAGTTTGCATTCTAATGACATGACTCTCACTTTAATAGTAGGTTATTATTGGTGTGAATGCCATTTCAGGATACAAGATGGAGAATTTATTATGGTAGTACTATTTTTGCCCACAGCACAGATGTCCCCAGGATAGTAAGGTATGTACTAATTATAAGTCCTAAAAAAGGAAAAAAAGTGCACCAGGATATAGTGTCTATGTTAGGATATTATAATTCAAATAAATCTTGTTCTTTATCCAGTAGGATAATATTAGAGTCGTTCAACTGCTTCACACAGCCCAACTAGAGCTATCTAGAAATGGTAATAGCTGGTTACTTTAAGATGCACAGCTCAGAAGCAAGATTCTGATTTTAGAAGTTATTTACAAGATTAAGCATGCCTAATTTAGTGTGATAGGCAAAAATTCTAACCACACCTTGACAAGAAAGTAGGACTTTAACATATAAAATCAAAAGATTACAGCTACCGTTATTGACAGTGGCCTCATCTACAAGAATTCGCCTTTACGCCTGGTTAGGCGATTATGCGCATATTCGCAGAAGCGCATTTACGCCTAATACCTCTGTACGAGAGGCAGTGAAGTGCATTACAGGTTGACCGAAACACGATTTAAACTGTTGACATGCGGAGAATCGCTTGTTCACATAGTCAAAATGCGCTTTAACGGCCGGAGGAAAATAAAACTCGCTATTTAACGCGCATTCGATAATGCGCATAATCGGAGAGAAAAGTCGCCTCTACGCCCGATTTGTGCTCCGTTCTTGTAGAGGTAAATTTTTAATGCGCCTTGAAAGAGCTTTAAATGCCTCTTGTAGAGGCAGCCAGTGGTGTGAGAAGTGAAAATATACTAAGTTTGCTTTTGAGCAATCACACTGGGCATTTGGCAGATCTTCTCATTTAACTTTTACTGTGGAACTGCAGGTCTAAAATGCACAATGCTTGCTTTGAATCTGCTTCACAAGCAGAAAAAAGGAATATTCCTAGAAAGGAATTTATGCCAGGTTAGGGGTTATCAGCTTCTTATTTACCTATGTAATGAAGTTTATATTCCATTAAGTATTTGAGACTGCTCTGTAATTGTCTGAAGGATGCTGTTATTACTCTGCAAAGAGTACAATAAAGAAACAGAACTCCCACCTGGAAGCCACAACAACTGAAATATTGTAAGTGTGACATTTATTCCTATTATGATTTGTTTTCTCTTTGCATATGATGACTGCACTTAACCGATCATCCATCTTCACTCATTTTACTGGACAACTGCTTAACATTGTATGAAAAATACAAATTTCTTCAAAATCTCTTTCCTAAGAAACAACACTGTTTAATTCAATTTCAAACATGAAAATAACTGATGGTTAGTTGGTTACCACAGATTTGTCTTATAAAGTCAGACAATCAAAATCATTGATACTACTGCATGACACGAGCAGAAGGAAATATAATTAGCTTCATCATTACAAGCTTATATCAAAATTCAAAGAATGGAAGTAACTAGTGATAAATGCTTTATCTATCCTTCAAAACAACGTGAAGATAAACCTCAACATGGTCCAATTTGGATATAAGGCTAAACCACAGGTTAGTGTTATAAGAATGAGCTGCAGTGAGCCTCAGGCTATCATGCTACACCTTCCCCTTCCAGCACAGCTGCAAGTAGATCTAAAGTTTCCACTTCCATTTTAGATTATCCAGTTGCCAGAACCTCAGTAACCATCGTCTTAACTATGGCTACTGGAAACAATCCATTTTTGTAAATCATGGTTTGAAGTTGGTTTCCCCCCACTATACATAGTTAAGATTAAGTCTGCCATGAAGTCTGCCATGTTGTCAAAACCTGACAAACTGTGGTCAATGCAAAACAAAAACAAAAGCTTCTAAAGTCTTCCTCACAGCCACATTAGAAGCAGTGTGAAGAGTGATTCATTCTTGTAACGCTAAACACTACAGTTTAGCAGTACATCTGAACCAGCCCAATATAATTTAGTTCAGATGTTAGAAAACCTTCCCTACTGCTTAACAAAAGACTGTGCTACTTCCTCTTTATGAGAAATACAAAGTCTAGGACCCAAAAGGATGGTTGCAAATCTGAGCAAACAAATTTGCTGTTTCCACTTGCTGGTAGTAAGTGGCAAAAAAGTGTCGCTCAGATGTTTCTTAGTAGTAGTTCAGGCAATTAACACTAGCTGCCAGAACTGTGATAATAGAAGAAACCTATTCACATATAAAAACATTACTGAACTATGGAAGTCAGTTGGTGAAAAACACTAGTGGTATAGTCTAAGACAAGCTATTTCAAATATAGCCCTTGTCGTATTTACTTAAAAACTCCTCATTGCTGAATTTGACATACGATGTGCCAATTTGCAAAACAACTTGCATAATGCTTCACAGAGGAAGTTAGCAAAGTAAAAACCACCACTTCCTGTATACAACAAACATACCCAAGAAAAGTTTCCCACTGTTCCTACTATGCATCTTTGGCTCACATTTTACAGGGTAAGCAATTTGCTACAAGTATACATTTCAAACCAGAGAAGTTACCAAGAAGCTAACTCACCTTCTGAAAGAATGGCTTCTTTCAAATAAAGTAGAACGTCTGCAAATTTTCTGACATCATTCACCAACTGCATGATGTACTCTGGATCCACAACAGTGCTGTCATAGCAGTCAGAGTTGGAGCTAATGCTGCTCAGAGAACTGCTCTTAGTGCTGCGCCCCATCCCCCAGTTTCCTGAATTAGAGATGGTGAAGAAATTGGAGGTAGACAGCTTGGTTAATCCTAAACCACGCTTGTTGCTGCCACCGTTCTGTCGCAACATCCCAGCCACTGCAGAGCTTATGAAATTTCCAGAGTTAACATTCAGTGCTACTTAGGGTCCATCTGCCAAGCAAAATTGTTCTGAGGAAAGAAAAACAAATACAAATGTGATTCAGCTGTAAACAGGAGTGCAAGTAAGCATGAATTTTAAACATTAATCAAATGCTAAATTGCTGGACACACCTTTTTAATATTAAAAGTGTTCATCAATTAAGAGACTCAGAATAGCCCACATTCACAAAATTTCTTAAAAGATTATCTGTGAAAAACTATTCCCAAAGATGTTACCCTGAAAATGTACACCCTTATAGATCCGTTTTCTTCTGTTATTTCAAGTTACAGTTTTAAAAGGTAAACATTACAGAGTCACATTGTGCATCTGCTGAAACTGTTAACATCTAAAGCATACACCCTTCTTTTTCCACAGCAACTGGTCTGGGCTCATACTTCCATGGAATACACAAAGTAAAAGTGCATGTGCTTCAGAGAGAACAGCTTTAGCAGGTACATTACATGACTCAACATATACCTGTTAAAATGGTAACATGTGCAGCAAGAGCAATAACCTAAAATTGTGGGTTTCAATTAAGGAGAAGGGAAACAGATCTTTGAGGGAGCAAGTCCTATGGCCCCTAGACATGAGATACTAGGGGTTCCCTCTCCAAGGTCAGAGACAGTGTTCTTACCTTGGAAGGGGGAACGAACCACACTGACTAGCTTCTGAGGTCAGAAAAGTAATCCCCAAGAGGGGGCAAAGGGAGCGTTTCCATGGGCATAGAAGGGAGAAGACAGGATACGAGCTATCCTGAGGTCCCTTCCCAGCACCTCTGAAGAACTGCTGCTAGATGGGCAAAAAAACCAAAACAGTCTAGTGAAAAATGCAGAGCAGATGGATGGAAACGCAAAGATCGGATGATCAGAAGCCTCTGAGTTCAGGGATCATCAAGGTGCAATCAATAGAAATGTGCCCTTAACCAAACTATTAAGAACTTTGCTTACACGCATTTCAATTAATTGGCGTATATATCACAGTCAATTCAAAACTATTTTGTTCTAGGAACACTTTAATACATACTGTTAAGTATTTAAGATGAACTTATTTTGCTTTTAAAACATAATATTTTTTATTCTTGAAATGTGAAGTGATGTATAAACTTAATTTGTATTTTAAGGAGACGCTAAGATTTAGTTATCAGCAGGTAAATAACAAATTGGTCAATGCTGCTATGTGTTCATCTCCCACAGCTTTACAAACAAGGCAATACCTGAAACTAAGATTTGGTTGGGGGGAAAAACTAATTTTGGTTTACATACAGAGATCTTATTAATATTCTGCAGAAATAGGGTTAAACAAATAATTTGGATTAAGTCTGAATTTCAATCCTTTTACAGTTAATACTTGAAAATGTGTGTGTCACCCTCCCCGCCCCCCACTCAAAAATCAGGAATGTTCCAGATATTGGAATGTTTCCACCCAGCATTATAATATAAACACCATTGCACCTTTGTTTAAAAGCACATATATAATACTGCACACTGAGAAATGTCCACAAAGTATGAAAACAATGTAGACTGGTTCATTGAACCCTATGGGAAGAAGATCATCCCAAGTGAAGTTTTCTTGAAACTGTGCTATGCAGAAGCTTTGTGCAAACCTTCCTAAGTTCCCATATGCATTTTCGCAGCCAGAAAGCTGTTCTGCAATCTTACCCTTCCACTTAACTATTTCCTTCTTTTAAAATATAATGAGTACAAGTGAGACAAGCATAACTTGCTTAACACAGAGATCTTTTGTAGCTTTGTATCCTGAAGCTTTGATAGGTTGTAGTTAGAGCCACACTCATCTTAAACCATTTAAAATGCTTCCTCTCATGCTTGTTAATAAGAACACAAGAAGAGGCATGCTGGATCAGACCAAGGGTCCATCTAGTCGAGCACTCGGTTCACACAATTGGAAATCACTCTTACCCACAACATTAAAAATAGCAGCTATTCAGTTCTGAGATATTGAAACTTGTTTTACAATCAATCACCTTCTGAGGTCTACGCTACATTATTAACTATCTTTCCCAGAACCACACAGCAGAAACAGCCCTGGGCATTTCTGCAGCTATTATGCCAGATTTGAGATATAGATGGTTTACTCAATTCAAAACATTCATCTAGATTGTTAAAACACTTTAATCTCACTGCTGGTCATACACTTTATCAGACAGCCTCTGCCTATATTTCACAACAGGGGAAATACTTTCCCATTTCTCCCCAAAGAAGATAGGATCTATAGTTAACATTAGACTGATCTTCTACAATGTAGAGTTCCCATATTCAGTCAGAAGTCAAATCCCCCTGCTTTCAGTGCACTCCCCCCCCCTCCCAAAATGCCTACAGAGTTGTTGTCCAGTTCTAATAACCATGTTCTACGTTACTTTATTAAAAGCAGCACTCAGGACAGGTGTTTGAAGGAACTGAGGTTTCTCCCATGAGTCTAAAGCAAGTAAGGTGGAAGGAAGAGAGAATTGGCAACAATGTTTTTATTAACAGAGAAAGGGGGTGACAAAATTCGTAGGAGTACAGAAATTGTTGGCAAACATATGCATGAGGGAGAAAAGAAACCCATCCCGATTTGACTGGGAAAGGTGCCTGAGCGCCCCCCCCCCCCGCGCGCCCCTTTCAGAGGAATATCTGGCATTCCTAGCAAGGCGCGCGCACGCTCTCGCTCCCCCCCCCCCCACAATTTCCCTCCCTCCAATTTCCCTCCCTCCAAGCTGCAACAGGCAGTCAAGGGCCCCCTTCAGCGGCCCATGCATGTGCAGCCAGCTGCCAAATCGCACGTCCTCCTCCCACTGCTGCTCATACCCAGGATTTAAATACAATCGAAAGGAGACGCTCAGGCTACAAAAACAGAGTCAGAGGAAGGGGTGGGGGAGAGAAAGCGACCGGCTAAGTAGCAACTAAACGAAAAGAGAATAGGGTGTAAGAAACCGGGGAAAGAAAAGGGAGCTGGGAATAGGCCTCTCCTGGCTAGCCAACGGCCTCCCCCGCTATCATCTGAGAAGACCCTGAGGGGCACAAGTCGAGAGGAGGCGTAGGACTGGGTGTTCAGTCTGGGAACAACGAAACACCCACGTCCCAAACTACCGAGGGCAGGTGGAGGAGAAAGATGTCAAGAAAGACCCCAAGCCCCAGAAAACGGCGCACTCCGACCCAGAGATGGGAGTTTGGGTGGGGGGGCATTTCCTCTCCTCACCCTCAGGACCTCGCTCCCACTCCGTAGTTCACCTCACGGCGCGCAACTACAGCTCCGTGTGCAAGCTGTGCGCCCTGAAGAGAAACACCGAAGGAAGGGAGGGAAGAGAAGCGCGTGTGGGGTGTGCGAGAGCGGGGAGGAAAGGAAAAGGACGCGAGAGGGTTGACAGACGTCGTTACCTGACTCTCCAGACCCAACCCCCGCCAAACGCGTACTGGCCGCAGCTGAATTCAGTTATCCTTACCCGACTGGCCGAAAGTGAGGAGGAGGAATGGTGGGGGAAGAGAGAGAGAGGAAGACAGCCCTATAGCCGGCGCGGGGACGCTCTCAGCGGCTCCGAATCCTCGGGCGCGAGGAGCAGCAGTAGCCGCCACATCCCCTCCGCCCATTGAACTCTCCTCTCCCCTCCTCCTCTCCTCTCCCTCACACAACACACTGCTAGAGTGGCCGACGCGTCGCCACCCGCACGCCCAACCCCCGCCCCGCAGCTGCCCTGCCCGCCTCTCTCGAAGCGCAGGCTCCCATTGGGCAGCTTCGCGCACCCGGGGCGCGGCTGAAGCCAAGGAGGCGGCAGGTACGCGCGAGTTCTTGGCTTCTTTAGGCGCCTCGCGTACCTCTCAGACGGTGCGGCGTGTAGTTGGGCTGGGTTTGTTTTTGCCTACGTCGCGTGTGAACGCAAACGCCTAGTACGTATCTTTGTTCTCCGGATTTATTATAGACTGCCCTGGGGGGGTGGGGGTGGAAGGGGGTGGAGCCACACACTCCAGTGGTTCCAGCTGACCCGATTTTCTGGTGCCTGTCTTTGCTGTGGTAAGCCACGCCCTTGGCTTGTCCCTGTTTGAATTTGGGTGAATTTGCTTAAGGAAACCGCTGTTGATCATCTTCAGGCGTCCTTCAGTTCCTTCCGAAGATTAAATCTGTGAGTGGTTGCATGTATCGGGCATAGGCATGCAAATACAGATGTATTTAGCGCACGTGCACTATGCAACACACAAGTGCCTAGCACACGAGTTGTAGAATCAAAGAAGGGAGAGGGTACTATAGGCCAGCTGGCTAATAGACTCCCTGCTCCAGGCAGGAGATCCAGAGACAGCATCCTCAAAAAGCTGTCCAGAAGGCCCCCAGCAAGAGAGAGCACCCACTATCCTTTCTGAAACACTAAAACATAGAATTTTAAGGCATAGCCTTCACTTCACATAGGGCAGGTAAGGATCATTTTGACCAGATATCATATTATAGGGCCATTCTGTTTCTCTATTCTTTATTTGACCTATTCACAAATATCCTCTTTGCTTTTAAATAACGGTGGGATGGGCAAATGAATAGGGTAAAATACAACCTTCCCCAATCTGAGGTTCCCCAGATGCTTTGGCTTACAACTCCCATCATCTCTGATCATTGGCCATGTTGGCTGGGGCTGATGAGAACTGGAGTCCAACAACGTCAGGAAGGACCCTGATTGGAGAAGGCCTGTAATTAATGCAGCAAGAGCAGGTGAAGAGATTTCTACAACATGCAATGGTTGGGCCTTCAGGCGGTGCACCTTGGGGTGGGCCTAGGAATGTTACAAATAACCAAGCCTGTTCCAATGTATTTTTCAGTGTAATGTTAAGATTATCGAGTGATCTTCTATTTTGTCGTTGCGGGACAGCCTACCATGGTAGCCAAAGACTCAGCTACTATTTTATTACAGCTGCCATGCATCTGTATGCTCTAGGCTAGAAGTGGCTCACTATGTGTATTTGTGGTGTTGGATGGGCTCAACTGATAAATTGTTTGGGGGCTAAAATTTTATTTTGCCACATAAACTGAACCTCTTGTCAAGTGGCCAGACTCCGTAGGTCCATAATAAATCTGTTACCTAGGAAGCTGGTACATGTCAGGTCAGGCAATTTGTTCATCTATTAAAATTAAGGCATTGTACTAATACAAATATGGACACTTACATGTACGTTATGTTTTTAAAAAGCCAAATTATGTAGCATTGAAGTGTGGAGTGGGTTGGGGGGGAGTTTACGACCCCATGCAAGAGACACTCTGGGTTCTGAAGCATTTGGATTAAAAGTTGGGGGACCTTCAGAGGCTACACATTGCCTTTGAGCCTGGGATCAGCTTGTGGCAGGTAACCAACTGTTGTGGCAAGTAACACCTCATTTTAAAGCATGTAAGCTTCCTAGACATCTTGGGAGGCCTTCTTTGGATTCCCCTTACAGTTGTACAGTGGCCAGCTTCCCTGTTAACTTGGAGTTTTGAATGTTAGCAGTGATCTTTTAAGATCTTGGCATTGTCTCAAGAACCCTCTGCTCAGTGTGCTACTCTTCATGCTGAGCATAGCTAGAAATATGAGAGGAATTTTTCTGTTCTTCAGTTCTGCTGCTTTGCTCAGCCTTCCCCAATGCAGTGCCCTCCAGTTGTGTTGGACTTCAATTCCTATCATCCCTGCCCACTGGCCATGTTGTTTGGGGATGATGGGAGTTCTCCAGCACTATCAAACTAGTACACTGCTGGTTCACAGACTCCATCTTGTATTTCAAGTCATTGGACACACACACACACAACCCATGTGAAACTGAACTGAACTCATTTTATTCTCTTGTTTAGTCTACCTTCCCTCTATTACGAGGGTGGGTAGAAGATAGATCTGGATCTACTGGGAGATCTCTGGATGATTTGCAGTAGATCCCCAAGGATTTCTGACTCCCGTTTGTTTAACAATGGGAGCAACAAAAGGACTTCCCTCCCGCCCTAAATTATACTGCTGAAATGAAGAAAGCTTGGGGTAACCACCAGCAGTAGATTATTGTGTGGATGGACGGTGAGCTTTATTCAGTTCTGTGACTCAGAACAATTCCTTGGGTTCAGAATTCTTTAGTTCTAAGTGTATGTCTTTTGTTGCCAGAATCCGGCTGATGCATCTTATGGTTCCAGTAAAAAAAAAGTAGATCTTGCAAGCCTGAAGGCTGCCCATCCCTGCTCTAGTCCCCAAGGATTTCTGACTCCATTTGTTTAACAACGGGAGCAACAAAAGGACCCCCCTCCCACCCTAAATAATACTACTGAAATAAGGAAAGCTTGGGTAATCAAGGAGTAGATTATTGTGTGGACTGGAAAGCACCATGCTGGAGAAGGATGACATAGGCCAATGATTTGGTTCAACTCCTCAGCAGAATTTCAGACTTACTAGCTGGTGAAAGCTGCCATGAGTTCAAGTGGACATTTTTGTTATTGTTTCAAGTGTTCCTGTAATAGACTTTCCATCCTTCCATTTCCTTTTCATGGTGTTTGCTAAATAACATGGTTCACTCAGCAAGCTTTAATTAAAGACATCCCTTGTTTTATTTTGTTTTCTGATCCAGAGTTCAGCTGCAGATAGGGCCTCTTGTCAGCTAGATGGTTGTCACTAGCTTCCAGCCATATCTGAGTCCGACTGTTAAGACCAGTTGCTCTGAAGGTGTCAATGAAACACAAGTACTATGCAGCTATTTGAAAGGCTGCATTCTGCGATGGAGGGCAAAGGCATGCAGAGGAGCAGTGCAAATTGAATGGAAGGGGCCTGCGGTAAAAGGTCAAAGGCTGAGACAGGCCGACCACCTAAGCAGTGAATAGTGGACCTGTTTAGCCAACAATAAAAGGAGTGTTTGTACTTTGGGGGCTGTTGTATTGGCATTGTTAGCTATGCTGGTCATGCATCAGTGAAGACTGGATAAGTAAGGATTGCACCAGAGTCTTGCTTGAAACAGGCCTACTTGAAAACTCACTGCTGTTATCCATCAAGAGCAATTAGAAGCTCATATTGTCATTAACATTGAAGACCCGGGTTGAACTCCAGGATCTTTCGATTAGAAAATGAAAACGGATTGTACAGCAGGTATAGAATCTCAGGGGCCAAATACAGCTCTCCTGGGGTTCTCCAGATGGCCCCGCCCCTTCCCTCCAAACACTGCTCATTGTTTGGTTTCCTGGCTTCAATGCAGTTTCTTTTCCATTCTAAACGGTTGAAGTGCCTCTTCTAAAGCTTAGTTACTAGCAGTAAGAGCTTTAAGCTGAAATATGTAGGTGTGTTTTTTTTAGCATTTTGGACCAATCCCCTTTGCCTATAAAATTACCCTTTTTGTCTCAGGCCCTGCCCATCAGTGGAAAATGGCCTCTGAAAGCTTCTCCAAAATGGAATTAATCTCTTGGGCTGAAAGAGGTTCTGCATGCCTGTCTGCAGAATAATGGGATATATTAACATTATCATTTATTATTATTACTATTAATGAATCAATATGCATGGTGGTTTATAGTTTGTTCCCCAGCACTATCAAATCAGCATTCTGCTGGTTTGCAGGCTCCATCTTCTAGTTCAAGTCATAGGACACACACACAACCCACGTGAAACTCAACTGAACTCACATTCTTCTCTTGTTTAGTCTACCTTCCCTCTATTGCGAGGGTGGGTAGAAGATAGATCTGGATCTACTGGGAAATCTCTGTGTGATTTGCAGTAGATCCCCAAGGATTTCTGACTCCCGTTTGTTTAACAATGGGAGCAACAAAAAGACTTCTCTCCCGCCCTAAATTATACTGCTGAAATGAAGAAAGCTTGGGGTAACCACCAGCAGTAGATTATTGTGTGGATGGACTGTAAGCTTTATTCAGTTCTGGGACTCAGAACAATTCTTTGGGTTCAGAATTCTTTAATTCTAAGTGTATGTCTTTTGTGCCAGGATCTGGCTGAGGGTGCCTCTACAAGAAGCATTTAAAGCTCTTTCAAGGCGCATTAAAAAAATTACCTCTACAAGAACGGAGCGCAAATCGGGTGTAGAGGTGCGTTATCTCCCCGATTATGCGCATTATTGAATGCGCGTTAAATCCCGAGTTTTATTTTGCTCCGTCCGGTAAAGCGCATTTTGACTGTGTGAATAAGCGCTTATGCGCATTAACTACTTGTAAAGCGCATTTTGGACGTCCGTTAATGCGCTTCGCCGCCTCTCGCCGCCTCTCGTGCAGAGGGATTAGGCGTAAATGCGCTTCTGCGATTATGCGCATAATCACCTAACCAGGCGCAAAAGCGAATCCTTGTAGAGGGGACCTGATGCATCTTATGGTTCCAGTAAAAAAAAAAAAAAAAAAAAGATTTTGCAAGCCTGAAGGCTGCCCACCCCTGCTCTATTGCTTGCCCTCATGTTGACTTGTATGTTCATTGGGGCAAGGACCTTTCCTGTTTTCATTCTGTAAAAATGATACTATATAAACTGGTACTATAAACAAACAACTCATTGCAGCATGTAAGGCAGCTTTTCACATAAGTAGCTGTTGATGAATATCTGTATGTGTAAATCCATCCACTTTGTAGTACTTATCTAGGCCACACTGAATCTTTATGGTGCATTTTTGATGCATATGGAGATGTGCATCCCCATTCGTAGCCACCAGTTGTTACTTATTTATTTCCAATATATTATTTACAGTTTCTACACTACCTACTCAGTGGCAAGCACCCCAACTTAATCAGCTGGTTGAGCTTCAAAATCAGCTTACAGAAAGCACTAGCAATACATTAAAGTACAATAAACAATATGAAATTATATATAACATAAGTTGTTCTCAACTGGTTTTCTGCTATTAGAGATGGACCAAGGCCAATGGTGAGCAAGAGATCAGAGATAGGTTTGTACTTGGTGCATGCAAAGTTGCTAACCATCTGGAGTTCTGAGATTTGTAGGTTTAGAGCAGGGATGGGCAATTTATGGACCTCCAGATATTTTGAACTACAACTCCTATCAGACCTAGCCAGCGGTTAAAGATGATGGAAGTTGTAGGCCTAAAACATCCGGAGGGCCACAAGTTGTCCACCCCTGGTTTAGAGACTTAATATTCAGAGTGCACATTCAGCCAGTGGATTTTAGTGGGAAATGTTTTCCAGAAATTTGCATCAGCACACAGTCTTAAGCACACTTTTCTGGAAATTAGCACCACTTAAATCTGGAACTTACTGCCAATAAGTTATTATACTTAAGATAGGTGCATTTGACATTCTGACTCAGTGTTTATTGGGCATTACAATGCTCCCGTGCTGCAATCATTTGCTTTACTCATAATTTTAATCAATAGTTGCTGGTGAAGTGAAGCATTGCAAAGCCAAGACAAACTTATTAATTTTACTCACAAGGTCAAAGATGTCCTCAGACTTTGTCCTCTTTAACAAACAACAGACTTGTACTGGTGCAAATGGGGCTACATGTAATTTCCCCAAAACCACTGTATTTTGCAGCCTTGAAAATCAAGGACTTAAAGCAAAGCCCAAGTTTCAAAATAGGGCATTGCGGTTTAAGAACTATATTTTCAACCTTGAAAACTAAAGGGCTCCTCCTGTTTTCTGTTTATACACATTAGAATTTAATGAAAGATGCCAATACGAATTATGCATGGATTATTTCTATAGTTGCTGCTTTATAAGACTCAAAGAACAAGTATTTCTGAACCCTTAGAAACAAATGTTTATGTTTATTTTAACCATAGTTTATCCACTTTTCTTTCCTGTGTAACTCTTTGCCTAAGTTAAGGCTTATGTAAATGTATAAATCCATGGCAGGGCTGCAAGCTATCACGTCTGCTGATAGTAAACCTGGAGGAAGAACAAATAAAAGACAACACAATGCAGAAAGGTTCAGAAGGATTTCGCTCTGCCAGATGATTGGTCCTGCAGATACCCAAAGTCAGAGTAAACAACTGTACAATAATTTAGTGTGAGAGCAAGGAATAAGGCAAGGTACAAGTGGCACAGTTATCTATGTTATAGGCAGGAAAAGGATTGGAAGGTAATTGTGGCGAAAGTAATTGAAATCAATACCCTCTTGACCCTCTGGTACTTTTAGTTAGGTTCTCCCAATAAAAAGCACAAGAGTTCAAAGTCTGCCGTTTTAAGTTATCCATACTGCAGTCCTATGCATACATACCCAGAAGTAAGTTCCATTGATGTGTGTGTATATATATATGCCAGTTTTGGTTACATTTCTTGCTTAGCACTGGAAATGGTCTGTTATATGTGCTTTAAGAACAACGTTTGGGGCCAAGAAAAGCTAACATTTCTGTGACATATCTAAATCCTGCATTTGCAACACATTTGCTTTATTTTGCATAATTTATGCTACTGGTCGGTTCAAATGGTTAAGTTTCAAAGTAACTATTCCCATGGAAAGGGGGGGGATGTCCTGAACATTTATAATGCAACCCTATGCATGTTTACTCAGAAGTAAATTCCATTGTGTTCAATAGTACTTACTTCCAAGTAGGTATGGATAGCAGTGCAGCCTTAATTTTCTTGTCACAAGAGCTGTGGCACCATTTTATTTCAAGGCTTTGGCATTTCTAGGTGATGATAATTATTATTATTTGGTCCACTCAGTCCTATTTCTACACTGAATGGCTTTTATTTCCAGTTTAGGGTTCCCACATCTTTGTGACAGTGAATTTACACAGCAAGATCACAAGCAATTTAGTATTTTGTTCTTGAGCCATTGTAGCAGTATTTGATTTCTGATTCTTCCATGTTCCATTATGTTTCTTCTTTGTCATCACCAGTGAGTTGCAACGTTTATTTTTAAAATTCAAGGTTCCAGAGTACAGGGAATGGCATGGAGGGGGAGCTGGGTCTTGGACAGTACAATTACCACAAATAATCCGACCGTTCATCAAGCGTGTGTCTTGGATAGTACAATTACCACAAGTAATCCCTCTGTTCATCAGGCCACAATACAAATAGCAGAAAAAAAATTCCACAGCTGAGCCCAACAATACTTTAATCACACTCTGATATATCTGGCTATTTTTCATACAGAAAACAGAAATCATACTAGAAACTGGGCAAGGGATCAGAAAAGGTGGTAGGAAAAACACACACAAAGTTGCCAAATAACCATGGAAATTGTCAGCTACAGGTATGTTCCTAATAGACAATGGCCTGGTTCTGATTATCGTATCTCAGCCTTTTGCCCACCTGCTCCATACTTGTGCCACCCCTTCCTCCCTCCCTTCTTGGTGCGCTGTGGTAAGCCAAGAAGTCTTCAGTTAACTGGTTTGAAGTTGATGATCATGACTTGTTCCGGTTGATTTTTTACTTACAAGAGTAATTTGGGAGTGGGTTCCCCCCCCACCATATCCTGGGGTATAATATATTTTTACTGCATTTTTAACTTCATCTTCCGAAGGAAAGGAGAACATAGTAAATCTCCCAATGAGTGAGCATTATGTCCGAGCAGGAATTGAAACATTGGTCTTTGGGGTCTATGGAGAAAAGCACATGAAGATGTCAAGGTAATATGGCTCATAAAAATATTTGGAGGAAAAAATAAACAGACATTAATTAATATGGTAACAGCCCTGCTGGATTTGATAAATATTCCATTTGGATCTGACTTTTAGACCATGTACATATCTCACTATGTGAGGGGCTTTATGCAAAGCTTGCAAATAGGACACTTAGGTAAACAGAATGTCAAGAAGAGAAGCAGAAATGGCACAAGGAGTTGAACATGGCATTTGAGAAATTTCAAGGTGGAGCTAATAGGAATTTACATATAGTGCCCAACAACCAAGGCTCTCTGGCAGTTCACAATTAAAAACCGTAACATACAAAGGTCAATTTCCATACACCCCCCCCCCCCAAGGCTAACAGACATCGACCCTGTGGGGAAGAAGAAAGAGGATGGGGGCATGGAGCAGGCAGAGGAAACATCAGGGCCTGCTCCAGTTTGACTCCCTTCTTTCAGGAGCAGGACAATCCCACCAGCCCTGTTGCCGGTCTACTTTATTTTCCCCCCCCTTCCCTCCCCAATTCCTTTTCCTTGCGTGTCATGTCTCTTTAGATTGTAAGCCTGAGGGCAGGGACTGTCTTCTTTGCTAACTGATTGTAAGCCACTCTGAGAGCCTTGTTTGGCTGAGGAGCGGGATAAAAATACGATAAATAAAAATAAATTAAAAACTTTTTAAATATATATATAACCAGAAAAAGTTATACTCCAGGGAAAGCTTGTCTAAAAAGATGTGTTTTCAGGAGATGTTTGAAAGATGTTATATTTCCAGCCTCCTGAATGGCACAAGGGAGGGTTTTCTAGAGGGTGGGTGCCGCCACAGAGAAGACCCGTCGTCTTCGTGACAACATTCCATTTACTAAATCTCTACAGAAATGCCAGAAGTTCTTCAGTTTCCTTATATCCATTTGCTGCCTTCTGCAGCATGGACAACTTAGGAGTTATGAAACTGCTGCCACTTCGTGTTTCTTGTTCTCTGTTCCTTGTAGGTCTATCATAGCCCAATGAATGATATGACATCATCACTCTGGAGCGATTTATTGTACACTCATGATTGGCCATTCACAGAAGTTTGTGGGTCCTGTACATGATAAGTCAACCTCCAGGACATCTCCCATACTTTCCCCCAATAAATCCACTTAAAAAAGAAAAGAAAGGAGATAATGCAGTATTTAAAATAATTGAGGGACTAATTATACCACTAGATAGCACTCCAGCCAGAAATGTGAGGCAGGGGGCTGGGGGGGATACACAATGCAATGATGTGGTAGTAGATGTTGGGAAGAAGGAGGTATGGAGCGGTGGCAACTTTCTTAACTCCTAGTCATCCCCTGGCTAGGAATTATGGGAGATGCAGTCCAACACATCTAGAGGGCACCAGGTTGAGAAAGCGGTCTCATACCATTCAGTCCAGTCCTTAATGAGAACCAAGGACTGGGATGGATCTTTTGAGCTTCCTAATCTCAACAGCTACTCATTTTTCCCACATTTTGTAAATATGTCTAGTCCTTTTTCAGATTTTAGCTATCCCTATAGCCCATTATTTTGTTAACAATTATTTCCACAGCTCAAGCAGGCAAGGTTCTCTTTTAAGTCTGCAGTGTGTAAAGTTCCATGGGGTCCTTTTTAGCTTCCTGATTCCCCAACCAATAACGTTTTAATACTTTTAATACATTTCTAGGCTTCTTGTTTCTAAATCCAACAAGTTTTAAGGAAAGTAACATTTAACAAGAGGCTCTTTTAATTATCTTTATGGGCCATCTCAAATGTCAAAGGAAGTACTTCACACAATGTATAATTAATCCTTGGAATTTTCTGCCACAAGCTGTGATGATGACCACTATGTCTATTAACCACCCACCTCCCGGTTTGATGACTACATGGAGTCTCCAGGTTCCAAGTCAGCATGCCAGGGTGTTGAACCTTTTTTAGCCCAAGGGCCAAATCCCATCTGGGAGAAGCATTCGATGGCTGCATTCCACTGGTGGGCAGGGCTGAAGGCAAAAGGGATGTGGCCAAAATGCCAGCATATTTTAGCTTGCAGCTGTTACTGACAGTAACTCAGCCTTAGAGAGACATTTCAACTGTTTAAAATGGCAGGGGGTGGGGATGCACAAAAGCCAGGAAACCACCAAATGATCAGTAGTCAGGGGCCATCTGGGAAACCCTGGACGGACAGATTGGAACCTCAGGAAGGGTGTCTTTGGCCTTGGGCTTGAGGTTCTACACCAGCAGCCAGGAAGAAATAATATAGGCTGACCATATGAAAAGTTGGGCAGGGCTCATGTAACTTTAACAGTTGTAGAGAAAAGGGAATTTCAGCCAGTGTCATTTGTATGCAATTAGTTCCTGGTGATATTCCCTCTTCATCACAACATTTAAAAAGGTGCAGGCACCATACTAGAGTGACCATATACAAAAGAAGGCAGGGCCCCTGCAACTTTAACAGTTGTGATGAAGAGGGAATTTCACCAGGAACTAATTGCATACAAATGACACTGGCTGAAATTCCCTTTTCTCAACAACTGTTAAAGTTACACGAGCCCTGTCCTCCTTTTCAGATGGTCAGCCTAAAATGGAATGCAGTTGCCCTCATGTTCTGCTTGTGGACTTCTCAGAGTCATCCTGTTAGCCACTATGAGATACGGGATGCTGAACTAGATGGACCTTAGGTCTGACCCAGCAGGTATCTTCCTAACATTTATTTCTAATTATCAAAGTTATATTTATTAATTAAGGAAAATTGTATCCACACACACATTCCGAACACAGGCAATCCATTTTGTCTCAAATACATTTTTAAAAGATGAATTATCACTGACGGAATGGACCTGGACAGCCGTCTGCGGTGTTTGCATAGGCTTTCATATGTTTTTACATTCCACCAAGCTGATAAGGAATTCCAAACTCCCATCTATAAACTGGACTCTGCTTGTAGAAAATGTTAAATATTTTATTAGCATATAGGGCATTGAGCAGCAGCTTCCTCCACCCTGTACTGTTAGCACAAGCAAAATTCTGATCAAAAGAGAAAAGGCCACAATCCATTGGAAAGTTCCCTTGCACAACTTTGTTGACTTGAACAGGAGATGCATAAAAGTTCTTGCACGGCTATTATTCATTTCAGTGGGACTTGTGCAGGAGAATTTCCTTACTTGATTGTGCTGGATATATGTATGTATGAATTTTACACAAATGTTGCTGAAGCACATAACCAGTACCATTGAAACAACAATAAGAGATGAAGTACAGAGAAGCAGCAAGACAAGCCATTTTCCCAATGTCGCTGTTCCATTTTGCACACCTTCATTTTTATTATTTTTGGAGGCTCTGGACTTTTCCTGCACCAGCACTATGCTGGAGTGAACATCAATCCATAAAAATGAGACAAGCCAAAAAGCAAACCCTCCCCCTCCTTCCTCCATTTTTTTCCCCTTTTATATAAAAGACGAAAAACAAAACTGGTTCTCGGGAGAAGGGTGGGGGAGGTCAGGACAAAACATGCAGTAAGAAGACTTGTTTTTTATGCCAATCTCAACTATTTTGTTTGGCACTCAACCTCAAATTCTTTGCGCGGGCTCAATATTGTGCTGGAACATGCACAAATGGAACGGTAACTAAGGAGCAGACTAGCATGTTAATAATACTCTGTGTAGGGCAAGACAAACACATCTCTGACAAAATGTGTCAAATGTCTATGATGCATTCAAAGCACTTTGTGAGTGTTCTGTAGTACTTTTGTCATTCAGAAAGTAGCTGCTTAGTTTGCAGGGGGAACATTAGCCTCCACGGAGATTCTAAAAATTGCTAACACCCAAGCTGTGAAATATGGCAAGAGGGCAGTGAGGCCCAAGTCTCATAAATGTCTTATCTGCTATTACGAAACTGGGAGTGGAGGAGTGGGGGGAATGAATTTTCCTCCTGGTGGGATTCCCAGGGAGATAATTGCTGATAGGCTGCCCACCAGTCAAGATGAGCCTCCTGATACACCCTAGTCTGCCTAGTTACTTGGTTGTTTTTTGAGCCCTGTTGCCGAGATCTCTTCCCTTCAGCCTAGCTGTGTGTAGGAAAAAGACAACAAGAAAGGTGCTTAAGCCCAGAAACACCGAACTTAACAAAAACCCTTTAAAAATTCTAAAAACATAAGTGGTAGAACAAGCGTTCTAGAATCTCTTCACACGGGGAAGATAGCAAGGAATTCCTTTTAAAATAACAACCAAATGTCCAAATACAGAACAGAGATTATTTGGTGGTGGTGGGTGGGGAATGAGGCAACAATCACACATATTCACAGAATTCCAAATAAAATAAAACAACTAGTCACATTACCCACTTGAGTAGAGTCTTGGGTCCCAGAGCATGTGCCGAGTTCATTGCAAAGAGGATGGCCTGAGAGAGAGAGAGAGAGAGCAACATGTGCCAATCTTTTTGAAACATTTCAATGGAAATCTAACCTACAATCCGTACAGAAAGGATGCTTAACTCTCATTGACCTCAGTGGCATTTAGGCAGCCTGTGTGCAGGATTGCAGCCATGATTAATGTATCATGTAAGCCGCTTGTAGAGACTCACCTTCAGGGCTGCAGAACTCACCAGCTTGTAGACCCATGGCAGCTGCTGTCAGGGACTGAAAGAGGAAGCTTTGAAGTCACCTGGAACCAAACAGTTGCTATTTTGAGGGAACCAGTGACCTATAGAGAATCTATTAGAATGGCTTCCAGCTAAAAAAAGTCAGAAGCTGACAGTAGATCAGAGTAACTTACAATTGTCACTTGTTTTTTCTCCCCTCCCCCCTGCAAAATGCTTGTCTTTTAACAGCTGCATGACAGGCAGAAATTCAGCAGGTGATGCTTTCCCCTGAATAAAGTAGCACAAGTGACTAAAAGCTTTAGCCGTTGAATTTTTACCTGTCTTGGCATTGTTAAAGGTACAGGAAACCTGATGGGGAAAATGTGACAATTTTGGAGTAAGGAATAAATTGGAGAGGTCCCTGCTCAGTGCAAAATGTGAGTACAAAGTAAAATACAAGCTGAGGTGTTACCCTTTAGACTTGAAAATGTGGACAAAGAAGGATCTAATCCACTGGTAAGCAAGTCAGTTTTTGAATACCTTTACCCATGATTAAAGTTGCTAATGATCACCAGCAATTGTTTCAATATAAAGTATAATGTCTGAACAATTTTCCAAATAAAATGTAATCACATGGCTTTGTGTTAAGCTTACATCAGAATAAATTTGTTAGTCTTTAAGCTGCCGCAAGACACTTTGTTGTTTTGGGTGTGTTAATCTATTATTAGAACATAGGATCTGATAGACGTCAGGAAAAGGGAAAACGAAGCAATTTGCTTTGTCACTTGTACAACATTCAGTCCCTCATTATTACGCTCTGATTTGCATATATCCAAAAGTACATAAAAGAACCCCAGTTTAGATATCAACAATTAGCCATTAGCCATAATGTTACACAGGCGCCAGCGTATAACCCAAAAAGTCCAGAGGTTTTCTTCTTTTCCTTAACCTACTAAATTCCATAAAATGGGTTGCATGCTAGGTGAAGTATTTCCCTTGATAAAAGCATTTTGTCCAATGCTCCCCTCCCCAATCCTTGTACTACTGAGGAATGTGAATGAAATGAGTGATTAGTTTCCATGTCAGCCTGCTTACATCTTCATCTTGAAACAAACAACCCTCCCCCCTCTAATTTGTCTCCTTTTTTTTTTGCAGAACAATAGTCTGATCTTCAGATATCTGATCAGCAACTGCATACTAGCGGAGCTCTTTCTGGAGAAAGCCCAAGCTGTGCAATAGCCACATGACTTTTGGGCTGGAGGCAAATGATATTCGCCCCCCACTGCCCCCGAGCATTCAAGGCAGTTTGAAACAGACTGTTGTCCATGGTGTGTACTCTCATCCCACTTTGGCCTCTAGGAAGCCAACAGGTTTTGCAGGTTTTTATGTTGTTTCATAAACCTGCCTGATTGATCAGAGGTGACAGTGGGACAAAGAAATATGCTACTGTTTATTTCCAGCCTTAGGCCGCATTCACACACGTTGAGCTATGTGGAAGACACGTCCCTGTGGCACTCTCCAACATGCCTGTGGTATGTGGCACACATTCACACATACCACAGCCATGTGAAAAAACAGATCAGGTATTGATAGCAGGGACCAGAAACTCTATAGCACCAATTCTGGCCTGTGTGGACTGCGTGCCTGTACATTTCTGAGCCCAATTTAAGGTGCTAGCTTTGACCTGTAAAGCACTACATGACTTGGGACCCCAATACTTGATGGAGTGCCTCTTCCAGTATGAACTTACCTGTACACTACAATAAACATCTGAGGCCCTCCTCTGAGTGCCTCCTCTGGGAGAGATTCAGATGGCAACAATAGGGTGACCACATTTGAGAAACGAAAAAAGAGGACACCCAGTGGGGTGGGGGTGGGAAAGCAGCTTTCAGGGGCCTCTGGGATGCATGTCATTCACCTCCACCACCTTAAAGGCCCCAAATGGGGTGGAGGAGGGGAAAGTGTGTCATTCCCACCCTCTACTGCTCCAATCAGGGCCTTTTCTATAATGTCTGGGAATGACATGCTTTCCCCTTTCAGGCCCTGATTGGAGCAATGTGAGGGAAATGACCCACCTCCAGAAGGTGTGTCATTCCCTCCCACCATGCTAATGCAGCCTTCAAAGGGAAAGCGTGTCTTTCCAGGACATTATAGAAAATTACAGAAAATCCCCCCTGACACCCAGAAGAGAACAAAAACCAGGACAAATCCGGGGAAATCCTGACAGTTGGTCACCCTAGGCAACAAGGGAGAGGACCTTCTTGGTAATGGCCCCTGATTGCGGAATGCTCTCCCCAGTGAGGTCCACCTGGCACCAACATGGTAATCTTTTCAATACCAGGTAAGACTCCTAGACATTTGACAGTATATGAAAAGGCTATTTAACATGTCCTTGTATTTTTCTTGTTGATTGTTTAAAATTGTTCTTATATTTTTGCATACTAATGGTTTTATATTGTTATCATATTGCAATTTTAGGGGTTTGATCTTTGTAACCTATCCAGAGAACTTTTGCTACTGGGTAGTATAGAAACATAACAAATGAAATGTAGTGGCTTCTATTCAGCTCAGTGTGTGAAGAGAGGCTTACAGTGTAATCAACTCCTACACACATCTACGAGGAAATAAGATCCATGGAGTTCAACGAGCCTCTTCTGGGTAACTGTGTACAGCAGCCTTCACAAATCTGATAACCTCCAAACATTTTGGACTACAATTCCCAGCATTCCTGACCATTGGCCATGCTGGCTGGACCTGATGTGAATTGAAGTCCAAAACATGTGGAGGGCACCAGACTGGGGAAGGCTGGTGTATATTGTGGATTCAAAGGAATTTTATAGTGTGTTGGCTCAGACCCCACCTCTGTCTTGTATTCAGTTTTTTGGGCTTGTCCTTTGCCATCCCTCCTATGGCAGCCATTTTGTGGTAGTGCCCAGAATAGTTTCTCAAATTGCCAAATGTGCATACAGCCAAAAAAGATTGCCTACCCTGGTGTATAGGATTGCAGCCATACAGTGCAATCCTATGCATATTTACTTAGAAGTAAGCCTCATTGTGTTCAATGGGACATACTCCCAGATAAGTGTGTATAGGATTGCAAACAAAGACAAGCAGATTTCTTAACTGCTGAACAGGATCTGGGGCTGGTACGGAAACTCCTGTTTGGCAGCAATGATCAATCCTCGTCACATCCGTAGGGTGTTCTCCATTTCCCCCTGCCTTGCTCCCTCCTCCTGTTACATTAGCTGCCAGTATTATACTGAGGCCCCTGAAGGTGCACAGAGAGCAGTAATCTAGTGGAGAGGATAAAGCAACTGAGCAATATTTGTGCTGGTCTCAAGATTATTATGGAATGTTAGCATAAGAAGTCATGATGTTCCCATAGCTTACATCAGCACTCTTGCATCAGTTGAATCTGTGGACTGGCCTGCTCACAAGTCATTTATCATTTACTTATTCTAAATATGTTCATATTGCCTTTCAATAATAATAAAAAAATCCCCAGGGTGTTTTTATTATATATCCTAGAGTATACATAAGAACAGGTTGCAATGTCTGGTATTAACACATTGGTCAAGTTTGCACAAAACAATAAGTTAGGAATCCTGGCTTAGTAAACCACAATTCATTCCTGCTTTGGTTCTCCTGCTTGTGTGAGCAGGTAAACAAACCGGACATACTTAGTATTACGTCTGAACCTGGATTATGGATTATTGTGCCCAAACTAGCCAGAATCATAATTGAGCTTTAAACCAGTGTTTGTTGTTAGCATATGGATCTGGCTTGTTTGGGTGCAATAAATCACAATTCCAGGTTCAGACATAATGCTACACTATCCCTGTCTGGTTTATCTGCTCACATAAGTGAAAGGGGGAAAGCAGGAGCAAGCAGGCTGTTTGCGTTAGTACACAGTTTCTGCACATTGTGGTTTAATAAGACAGGTTTTATGATTCATTGTCATGTGCGAACATGGCTGTTTTGTTTCCAGGTGATCTTTTTCTTCATGACGAAATTGCATGAATATTAACCTAGTGGGAGAAAACAGTAGAGCCTGGTATAAGAAACACCTATTCTCTAGCTCTTGAAAAAAAAAATTTTTGTTGACCTTAGTTACACCTCCCATTCCACAATGGTGGTACTCTTTCGTTCAAGTCTTGCTCTTAGACCAAGTAGCTGGACAAACTGCATTTTAGGAGAACTGGTGTGAAGCCAAGAGGATACCCAGGGACATATCTGCAGGGCAACAAGGCGGGGCGTTTGACAGAGGCCCAAGAGCAGCAAAGGGCGAACTGCTCCAAAGTACCACCATTCTCCCTTTGGATGGGGCACACAAAAAGTTCAGAGGCAAGGTGAAAACATTCTCTTTCCGTACCTCACCTCTTTCACCTTAAAGCTGTGTGGCCTAAGGGCCAGGAAAAACCCTAGGGCAGAGGTGAACAAGGTGTGGCCTCCAGATGTTTTGACCTCTACAACAGGATGGTGTGCATTGTCCCACACTGCCCACCATTGTGAGAACAGGATTCAGGTGGAGAGAAGGTGCAGGTGTTTTCCCAAAACATTTTCCTGAGCACAGCTGAGTTTAATGCAATTTTCTTGATTTCAGTGTTTATCTAGTATGCATATTCCAAATCAAGATGAACAGAATAGGCTTTAAAATTACAAACAACAACGGAAAGCCCTCCACGGTTGTAATGTGCATTTGCTTTTGCTATCAAACAATGGGCCAACATTTTGTTGAGCCATCAATGACTCAATTTTGTTTCCTGCAAGTTTCCATTAGCAAACAGGAATCTAGATTACTTTTGCCAGGAGGCATTACAATGCTATCATTAATTTGTGTTACACCAGCACATCAGGGCACCAATCAGCTTCTTTCTTTCAATTTTTTTTTAACTTGGAGAAAATGTTCAGCCAAGTGGAGTTGAAAGGGTATCAGAACAGCAGCATTGATTGTGAAGGCTTGTGGTGGTAAAAAGGACAGAAATTTCTTTTTTATCTGAAAGCTCTGAGCAGAAATTACAGCTATTTTCAGGACTTTGATTCCCCCCTATCCTGCTTCTTGGCAATAGTCCTTTGCCACATAACTGAATCTGTGAGGATTTCGGCCCTTGGTTACATAACTCTATTTCTCTACATGCAATAATTAGACATTTTCGGTGTATGTTCAAGGCCTTGTGTCACACTCCCAATATGTAGGATCTTTCTGAGAAGATGTTGGCCTACTAAGCAACACAAGACTTACGTCATAGATCTGGTGCTGATGGCATGTTGCCAATCTCTTAACCACAGTTTGTGATCTCTCACACTCTATCTTCTTCCTCTTCTGCATTAAGCAGGGGAGGGACCTGTGGCCCTCCATATTGCATTAAGCAGGGGAGGGACCTGTGGCCCTCCCTAATCATTGGTCAGCCTGGCTGGGACTGATGGGAGTTGGAGCCCAGCAATATCTGGATCCCCATACCTGTCATAAAGCCATTTGCCTTTCACTTGTGTTAACCCTGTGAGGTTAACAAATAAAAGGTGAGATATACATTGATTAAATAAAGAAAAATAAACCATGGTGTAATAGTATTACATGTGCATTCACCAGCATCAATCCTGGTTCATATTAACCAGGATAACAAAACATAGTATTTACGAAGGGAACCATGGTTAGTGCTGTTGCAGTGCAGACGTAACATACATCATGATTAACATTGATAAAGGAAGGGAAGTAAGAAATTCCTGTCAGAGAAGGGAGGAGAGAAGGAGGTGAAGCAACTGAGCCATGGCCAGATCTACACCAAGCAGGGTAAAACACTTTGAAAACATTTTGAAAACTGTATATGGAGTGTGTCCTGGGCCCCAACAGTTGTTATAACCTGTTTTAAAGCAGTAGTGTAGATCCTGCCCAGCTCCCAATCTCTGAACTGCAGTTAAGAGATCAGCATGTCAAGTCATCTCAAAGCCTTAGTGGTGTTGTGGATATAACCTCACAACAGGTATGCTTATTTTCTTGGGACAAAATGCTGGGGTTACATGTGACACTTTCCAAGATCTTACTCAAACTAATATATGGGCCTTCCTGGGTGATAATTTTATAACATGATAAAAATACATGCACAATTGTTATTCACTGAGTTGGTTCCAGAATCTTCCTTCAAGGTAATGCTTCTATTCTAAGGATATCTTATTTTCCAAGAACTCAATCCGCAATGTTTTGCCACTGTGGTGGGTCAGGGGATCACCATCTTTCCCGCCACTAGTGCAGGCAATGCTTTTGAAATTACTGTGTAGCACTTGTACAACTTTCACATAAACCTATCAAAAAGCACATAGGGTATTTCCAGGCAGGAGGCTCCTAGCACTTTCTTAATGGATTTTCTCTGTTAAAAAAAAAGATGGAAGAAGTAGTGGGAAAACACAGAAAGGGTTACAAGTTGAAGGCGATGGTGGCTGGACCCCCTTTAAAAATACCTGGAATGAGGCAAGGAGATGGCACAATGAAAGCCTCATCTAGAAGCACAGCGTAGTCCTTGTGCCAGCCAGGTATGTGACATCCAAAGAGCTGTTTTATTTTTTAATTTTCATTCTCTCTTAACATCCGGAGTGCTGCAACAATGTGGCATTGGGTGCACTCATGCAACGCTCTGTGCTGAAGTTCAAAAGCCAGCAAGGCTTTTAGTCCCTCCTGCCCCCTCCCCCACCTTGTCTTACAACTTTCTTTTTCTTTTGTTCTTGCTGGGGATCCGCCAGGTACATGCAGCCCCACTTATGTGAAACCAGCACTGTGGATACTTTGACACAGGTAAGCGGTAAGGCCTGTCGTCAGAACCCGGCACAGAGAGGCTAATACCGGAGGACCCACTGAGTCTAATGACAGCCTCCCTTAAAAACCGCAACGCTTTCGTGGGCTGGCGATGGGAAGAGAAGCACAGGGTGCTGTTTTCATTCTCCCCAATGCCTCCGGGCCGTGCTCCTGAAGTACACTACGTTAGGCTTGGAGCCCAGAGGCGCTCGCTTCACATCGTTGGTATGAAAGAGTATTAGCTGGCTTTCAGTGCTGGTGACCATCTCTGCTGCCCCATAATAAGCTGTGGGGGGCACACCAGAGTGAGGCTGGGGAAGCCATCAGAGGGGACCTTGCCCAGGGCCTCCTCAAACCTGGCACCAGCCCTGTGCACACGAACACTTCCCAGGAATAAATGGAGCCAGCTCCGCTTGGAATACATACATACATACAAATATATCATCCCCCTTAGAGGTCTCCTGGGCCTATTTGCCTTTTGTTCAGGGTGGCCCTGGCTATTCAATGGGGTGGCGTTCAATGGAGCTACTGTCCTTTTCAGTATGAACACCTGGAATGGCCGTGTCTCCTAAACTACAGAGGTCCATCCTCTATTTGAACAGCTGTGTGGTCCAAGTCCCATTTAGAGTTCCTTCCTATGGCCCTTTGATTCTAAGAAGGGAGAGTGAGCAGGGGCCTTGATCTTGCCCATCTGCACTTAGCACCTGGAAAGCAGATTGAACAGGCAGGCACACAGGTCACCTTGGCATAGCCTTCCACACTATGATGTCTATGTAAATTATAGCAATTATTTCTAAATTGGCATATGCAAAATTTACCTTTTGCCCTCTGGTTTTTTTGGGTTTTTTTGAGGGGTAATGTGCAAGTAGCTATGCTATGCACATTTTGTTAGCTGTGGAAGAATCATCCCACTCTCTAGATTCTAGGCTCTAGAATTTCAACTATTACGCAAGTACACTGTCTCCAGAACATATGTCAACTAATTTTATTACATTTTCTGTTTAACTCATAACATTTTAAAAACATAAACTAACTCCCTAAATCTGCATTCCTTTTTATAAACAAAGTTGTGAGATTTCAAGAATGCAAGGCCCCTAAACTGCCATTGAACACAAGGCTCAATCCTTAAAATAAAACTTTTTGTGAGCCTTACTTTTCCTGTGGCAGAAACCTACCCACTAAAGTCTTCAGTACATAGCACTAATCATTCCAATTTAGGTATCAGTACAGCTGCTCTGAAATTGCTTTGCAAGACTCCAGGCATTTGACTGTGTAAAGTCCCCCAATCTTTCAACATCTTATCATGAAAACATTGCTAATGTACATAACTCCTTCTAATCCAACTTTACCACCTCAGGTTTATGGCAGGTCTATTAATCAGTCATTACTGAGGGTTAGGAAGCTTCCATTTCATCACAACAGTTCCTACATCTATCAGTCAATTGTCTTTTTTTCTTAGTGTTTGGTTAATTATGTTTGACAAAGCGTGTCACAGACTATGATGCTTCACGATAGCAAGTATACTACGAGCCTGAAGCTTGCCCTCCCTGCCCACAAGTCACAGTGCTACGTGGATGATAACAGCAAAGGCTGGCAGAATCCTTCCTTCTTTTCAACACAAGAACCTTTTTAGGGTTTGCCTCACAAGACATTTTGCCACCTGAGACAAAGGATAAGATGGCACCCACTCCGCATTCCGTGTACAGAAGCTGACTGCACCGGCAGTTGAATCTAACTTCAACACTGGTAATGGGACAGTCAGTGTCCTCCACTCCACCCAACAGTGGAGGAGGTACAGATCTGCCCATGTAACACACACAGCTCTGTCCTCCAATACCTTGATGGCACCCTAAGCATCTACTGCCTGAGGCAGTGGCCTCACACTGCCTAATAGTAGGGCCAGTCCAGCTTGTTGCTTCTTAGCCAAGCCCATAGTTAAGACTCTTTTTCTCAGTCTCATGTGTTTCCCACCATCTTCATTGGTTTTATTATTGGTTTACATGTTTGACTTTGTATTTTATGATTTGGAGTTGTTTGATTGTGAGCTGCCTTGAGTACCGTGAAGTGCAAACAATGTGTTATATGGAGATTTGAATTGCGCCAGTAAAATGTAACTAAAATAATGTTATGTGTCACTGTTGTATTAGTATTTTCCTGCTCCCTACAAGCAACAACCCATAAACAATTCTGAGCCCAGATGGAACAGTAACTAAGATAAATTCTCAATTAACTTGCACTTAAGTTGCAAAGGAAATGCATCAGTAAAACAAGAGGGAAAAGATTTGCATAAAATGTATATGCTAATTGATATAGACAGGTGCACATTTATAATTTAAATTGAAATAGAATACATCTCCTCTTAATGAGGAAGACTGTGATCAGATCATTCTGCTGTCCAGATGCTAACTGATGATGGGCATCTTCAAGGCCCCAAACCTCCCTTATCTTTAAACTGGATTAGGACTGGACAGCCCTTCAAATAGAGAACATCTTCAAATAGAGGACTGTCTTCTGAGAGCCATTCAGATAGAGGGCTGTCATCTATAAAGTAGGATACATGACCACCCTAATATGCTGCTGTTCTTATATATTCCCTAGCAACACCAACATCTTGTGAGATTTGAACCACAGGGTCATAAATATCACCAGATTCCTTGTTCCATCCCTTCCCTTCAGCTATCTTGCCTCTGGAATCTCTGCCCCTTTGGTTCCTGGGGCATCCTCCCAGCAGGGTAGTCATGGTTGGGCACCTGTCAGGGCCCCACACCCCGGCAGGGGGCCAATGAGAAGAGCACCTTGAGTTGCTTCTCCTGCTTCTTCACCTGCTTCTCATTCTGGCCCAGGCAATAGTTGTGGTAAATTGCCTGTCAAGCAAGCAAGTGATAGCACAGCAATAATGAGAAAGAAGATGAGGAGCAGTAGTAGCTGGTGGCAATAGTGGTGAGGGAGGGGGCCATTGCGTGTGTCTTGCCCAAAGGCCCTCCAAAACCTGGAGCTGGCAATGCCTCCCAGTAAACTTTCAGAATCTCTAGCATGGCTCAATTCGGACGACATATTAAGCAACGGAGGGGTAAATAACGTACTGACCGTGTGTTAGGCAGGAGGAACTCCACAGACGACATGCTGCAGCCAGCGCTGCTCGGCAATGGCAAATGCCCCGGCTGCTACGAACTTGCGGTGGCCATTTTGGTTGCAGCCTCTCCTCCCTGTGTCCTCCAACCATATCCCAGCAGGCACCGTGAGTTCTGCCAGCTGCATAGAGCAGCGGGGGGGGGGGGGGAGGTTTGGCTGCTCTAGGCAGCAGAACTCTATTCTGAAACAGAATAGTCCACGGAGAGAGGGGGGGCTGAATTTGGACGACACTTTAAACAACGGGGCTTCGGGCTAAACAACGTGCAAGCCTGTTGTTTTGCTCCGTTGTTTAAAGTGCCTGATTAACATACTGTCAGTTGTGTGTGCGTTGTGTGTTGCCCTTCAAATGACACAGTAAGGAACACAACTGACGATTGTTCCCCCCCTCCTCCGTTGCCTAATGTGTCGTCCGAATTGAGCCACTACCTCTTCCTTCCACAGGGCTCATATGACGCCAAACTATTTCTTCTCACAGAAGCTGGACCATTAATCTTTTGTAGTTACCTGAAGAGAGGAGTTTTCCTATCATCACTGTAGCTCAACCAACAAGGACTGAGCATGTTCAGTGACCACAGAATCCTGACTGACTGGAAGAAAGAAAAAAGAAAACCGGGGTGGGGGTGGGAATGGAATGGAATGTCTTGGAAAAGGGCATGGCCAGTTGCCTTGAACCTTGAACAGGAGCACTCCACGCTGCAACATTTTGTTGCAAGTCCCACTTCTTTCCTGTAAAAAGAAAATCAACTTTAATATAGCTGGTCCTATATCTGGGAAGTTAACTCAGACAAGGAAGCAAATCTGTTGTACAACAAACTGTCATTATGTGGAGCCATGTCTATATAATTTAAGAAATCTAGTTGATGGCAAAATTAACTGAGAGTGAGATACAATGACTTCCATAGCCTATGGCAGGAAAACACATATAATTAACAAATTGCATTCAGTTTATATTGTTTTTAAGCTACAGCTGGTAGCTGTGTTGGGTGACTAGCTGGGTGTACTAGGTGACTAGATGTGACTAGTGGCCTGTAACCAATGGTTTGATTCAAAATTGCCTAATATCCCCCCGCCATACATACACACATACCCACAAACAATAGACCGTGGGAGAGTCTCCTATCTCTATATTGTCTCTTTCACCCTTCTTTTTTCCCCACGTTCCCTACTCCATCCCTCTTCCTTCCACCAACACTCAGTCCTACCCTTTCCCCCATTTGTAATCCATCCTGAAAATGGTATTGGGCAGATTAAAAATATAATAATAATAAATAAACATTGCCCTCCCCAACTGGGAACTGAAACTGGAAATATGGGAAATGTCAGTTACAGTGCAATCCTATATATGCCTTCACAAATGAACTTACTCCTTGGTAAGTTTGTATAGGACGGCAGCATTAGTGGTGGGCAGAATGAGCTACGAGCCATTCTGAACTCAGTAAATGGCCTTTGGTAACCTGCTACATCTCTAATTTTCTAATATATAGAAAAATTAGTGGAAAGAGAAAGGATTACACATCCCACTAAATTCCTGGGTGATGGTGGTAACATTACAAGGCAAACACAAGACTGGTAAATCCGTGTTTGCTTTGTAATATATTTATTTACTATTTTATTATTATACTTCTATCTTGCAAGGAACACGATGTGGTTTACATAGTCCTACTCCTCTCTATTTTATACCCATAACAGCCCTGTGAGGTAGGTTGGGCTGAGAGCCTGTGACTGGCCCAAAGTGACCCCGTGAGTTTCATTCCCAGGTGGGAACTAGAACCGGGATCTCCTGAGTCCCAGCGCAACACTCTAACCACTACACCGCACAGGCTCTACCTTTAATGTTCTGCCCTTAATACCATGTCATTAATCATCATGTTTTTCCGTCTTCTTCTTTTTAAATAAACAACTTTCACATAGAATTTAAGAGCTACAGTGAACGCAGCCCCAAACACAGTTCCTAGGTGGTAGCCAATAACAGGAAACGTGGTGTTGTTTTGAAATCAAGTGCCTGGATTGTGATTAGGCATTGGGGCATGCAGCACAGGTGAGACTCTTTGTATTTTCCAGGAGGAAAGATGGATGCCTGAGGGCCTCTGCTGGGTTTAAATGTAAAACAATTACAGAATTTGTAGGCAGGCGTTTTTGGTGTAGATAATTCTCTCATTTCATAGCCACATCAAACAATGCAATCCAGCTAGGATTAAGAAGGGGGTGAGTGTGTTGTGGGAATTGAGACAAGGCAAAATTGTTATGATGTCTCATCTTCTAGTGGAAAATGGGTTACAAAATGGATGTGTTTGCTGACTGCTAGCAAGCTCCAGTAAGAAAAACCAGGACACATTCCTTCCTTCTCTTATAACCAGCCAGTGGTTGCTCCAAGCACATTCCATATCTGCTAGGATACCTTAAGTGTCTTCACCTGGATGATCGTGCCAACATTCCTGTGAGCTATTATGGAGAGAGAAGCATGCTCTCCTGGTTTTTCCAAACTGCCACTGCCAAGCTTCATTGGGAGTTACACACGCCTACGTTTCTGTATAATTCCGTGGGTTCTCTTATCTGCCAATGATGTATAAGATGTCTGCATGAAAATGCTCCCCTGAGTGAATATAGAGTAATAATTTCAGTGCAATCCACGATGAGAGATTAGAGCCGAAGAGGATATGCAAGTCGTAGCAATATAACAGTAGGTTGGGGTTTGTTTAAACTGCATGTTTTGTAATTATACCTATTCCACGCAGGTTTGTCCAGAACACAAACAACTCATGTTTAATATCTGACTGTAAGCCTTCAGTCCTCAAAAACATCTACTGCAAAGGGGCAAATAGGGAATCACTCCAAAGTAAGCAGTTTAGAGGACTGTAACCATGGGCCATGGGTTGGGCCATACCTCCCTTGGAATGCAATGCCACTTTCAGGGCTCTCTTGACAACCCTAAATCATGTTGGAATGACTGGTGTAATTTCCCCACCACTGAGCTTGATGGTGTAATGATGATAACACACAGCAGAAGATGCCAAGAGGTATAAAGCATTAGTAGAGATCAGTCCACAGGTTCTGTAACCACAGCCAGCTCCACCTTCCTGGAAGAGGAAAGTCCATCCAAACCATACAACCATCCCCCCTCCCCCAATGTCTTCCATTCGTGTTTCAGGAGCTAAGATGATGCAACTCCTGACTTATCAGGGAGCCTGGATTTCTGCAACTAGTGGAGACATGGGGAGGGAAGCGAGCTGTGGGGGAACTTTGCAGCTACGGTTCCACCTTGGGGTTTCCGAGTCACTGGCCTGGGCTTGGTTGACCAGCCAATCAGAGTTCTGATTGGCTCAGTGGGGGCATGATTAATGGGGTGAACCTTCTCCCTCTTGTCCGCCCCAAGTCACAGTGGTGGGCACTGCCATCACAAACCTACCCTCCCACCCACACCTTGGAAAGGGATTTCATCTTGTTGGCGAGACATTTAGCCGCCAGTTAAAGGGCTGGGGAGGCGTTTTACCTGCACGTGCAACTAGCATGGCTAGGCGGGGGGGGGGGGGGTTGCCTTCCCTGTAGCAAGACGATGGTTGTTTATATGTAATAGTAATGCAGGTATTATACACCTTCTGCTCATTTACATGATAATTATTAAGTTACAACTTTGTGGTGTGGAAGATGCTGGGCTGGATCCATTGTTCAGGGGGACTGAGCTCCCCACTCCCCACAGTGGGGAATCTCTTAAAGGACCCTAGGGCTGTGGCTTTAAAGCTCAGGGACCACACAGCCAGCACACAGGAGAGGGGCTCATGTGAGCGATTTGCGCCATCTTGGTCCACAAACTCCTACCTCCCTGACTTATACACACGGGACATGGGTGGATTGGTGATATTGGCCTACAGGCCAGGTGCCCAATGGCTGAATCCATACCCTATACTCTCGCCAATATCGTATTCAAACTATAACCAATAAAGGTAGAGCCAATTATTAGCTCATTTAAATCTCTGTGCTGGTCTTTTGCCCTCTCTCCCTGCTTGGGCCCATATCCCAATTACGAGCAGCTTGCACAAAGAATACTAATAAAAAAACTCCACAGGATAACCAGGCACGTCAGCGGAATAGCTGTATCAAACGATAATGTCTTCTGAGGCCTATTGGCAGCGTTGTCAACTTCGGGCGTGAGGGGGGGATTCTGGCCAAGATGGCTTCCCACACCGCTTTCTTTCCCTCCTCATGTACTGGTTGCTCATTTCCCAGGTAGCAGGAAGAGAATGAACATCTCCCTTTTCCTTTCTTTTTTTTTTAAAAAAAAAATGTTCAGAGGTTGAGGTTTTGTAACTTCAGTAAAAAAAAAAAAAAAAGGAAGGAAGGAAAATCGGATCATTCCCTTCTAGCCATCTGGTTGATGTCCCTTCTCTTCCCTGGTGGCAATGGTAGAAATATCGGCAGTGTCTTTACTTTCTTGTCTTTTTTAAAAAAAAAATTTTAAAATAAATTGGGCACGCTGCTGTAGGACAAATCTCCAGGCAATCACAGCCATCATCTTAATTTCCCAGAGTGCCTCTGGGAAGTGCCCCATGGGCTGAGGTGTACTAGCACTGTGGGAAATTAAAATGATGGTGGCTGTGACTGTCTAGAGCTTTGCTCTGCAGCAACATGCCCACTCTGTCTGAAGAAAACTTTACAAGAAGAAAAGAAAGGTAACTGTTGTGTCAATGGCCCTGCAGTCTGGGGCCCTCGCAGCACTACTGAAACCTAATTAGGGTGCAATCCTATGCATGTCTAGACAGAAAAAAGCCCTACAACTCCCAGCATTGTAGGACATTTTCTGTCTAAATATGCATAGGTTTGCACCTTTAGTTGCTTTCATATAGTTAAAGGGGGGGGGGGGAATCAAAACATTAACTTCCAAAACAGAGTTTGTCAACTATCCAATTAATCACTTTTTCGCCATTTAATTTTGCCATTTGAAGGTGGCTACCATTAAAATGAGGCACGATTATAAAAATAAAAACAATCCACTTCAGTCTTATAAGGAAAGTTTGAAGGAATAGTGGATTTTTATCCTGGGGGCTGTCTATATGCTTTCAAAGCCCTGGTGGCTGTGAATCTGTGCTGCATCAGTTATATGACGCAGCCGCAGATTCGAAACCACCACGGGGGCTTTTCCGCAGAGCTGCACAGTAAAAAAAAGTTGGGAACTTACCTCCACTCTTTTGGTGGGAGCGAGGTGGTCAATGTCATGTCAATTTGGGGGCAATTCTGGAGGATGGCATCTGGCGATTTGTCACTGGGAGGCAGGAAGAGGGCAGTGGTAGTGGCTCCAGTAACCAGATGACTGCCAGAAACCGTGCCCTCCCTCCCTGGTGTGGGGATTACCCTATGCCATCCCACAGAGGTGCAACAGCAGGGTTTAGGGGGAATGGCACCAACTCGGCACTATGAAGACAGCCCTCCAGAGAGCAGAAGACGGAGGAAAGACATGAGAGCAGCAAATACCTGAAGAGATATTGCACAGAACGGGGAAAAGACTTGTTCACTCCTGCCCAAGAGGCCAGGACAAGATTTAGGGGGCTTAAGATACAGGATAATAGATTTCAATTGAATATTAGGAGAACCCCCTTGACGGTAGGGGCAGCTGTCCATCACGAGTGCTATAGCTCCAGATTTTATGGACTGGATTTCCTGTTCCTGTCATGGTCTAGATGGCCTACAAGGCTCTCTCCAACTCTATGGTTCATTATAAAAAGGAGGATTTCATTTCATTTATTATATTTTTATACTGCCCAATAAGCTTTGGCTATTGGGCAGTATAGAAAAATACAATATTGTGTATAATATAAAAACAGTTTCCCTACAAACTTGTAAACAGAGCAGACACATAAACACATACACACACACACACACGCACAAACAACATCCCATGATCTGATTAAAAACCTATCATAAACTGCCAGATGCCTGGGAGTACAGGAAGGTCTTACCCTGGCACCAAAAACAATGTTGGCGCCAGATGGGCCTTGCTGGGGAGTTCATTCCATAATTGGGGGGCCACTACTGAGAAACCCCTCTCCCTTGTTGCCACCCTTGGAGAAGGTACCTGGAGGAGGGCCTTAGACAATGAGCATAGCATGCAGGTAGGTTCATTCTGGGAGAGTCGTTATGTCAGATTAAATGTAGCAGAATAATGACAACGGGAGTTACTTTGATAGTCATATACCTGCTTCAGCAATTCAACAACCCATCATAGTTAAAATGACCATCCATCAACTATTCCTGTTGCAAAGCCTTCATTTATTCAAATGAATTGCTTTTATTTTTATTTTTACAGCATTTAGTGTTCTGGCAAATTAAAAACAATAAGAATATAAAGTTTAAACTATTAGGAAAATATACAAACAAAAAAGCAGTATCAAAATAGAAATAAAACTACCAAGAGGAAAAAAGAAAACATACCACATTGAAAATATCTAGCACAATATAGTATCAATGTTCTTCAAAGGTAGTGCAGCCATGTGTCCTACTTTAAAGAGGACAGACTCCCTTTTGAAAGGCTCTCCAGTCTAGCTGAAAGATGAAAGATGAAGAGCCCTAAGCAGGGAGACCAGGGGACTGTCAATAATAATAGTAATAATAATAATAATAATAATAATAATAATAATAATAATAAATTTATTTATTACCCGCCTCTCCCTCTGGATCGAGCCCCATGGTGACTCCAAATCCACGCTGTGTAGGTTATATAACACAGGCACCAATTCAGAGTCACCCCCAGGGTGAAGAGCCAAAGATCCGCAGCAGAAAAGTCAGATTTACCCCAAATTTTCCTGCCTGAGCAAGGTCAGCGCAGTTCTTCCGACGTCCGCCTGTGCTCCAGCGCTGTTCTGGGGATGTTCCGGGTGGAAGGTGACCTCCCATTGGTCGCAGGGAACCAGGGGAGGAGGAGGTGGGCCCAGCAAGCCTAATGGCTGCCTCCCCCAGTGGGGATTATTCACCACCACCCTGTACCAGTGTTACCGCGGGGTTTGGCGGACAATGGTGCCAACTCGGTGCTGTCAAGACAGCCCCCAGCAAGGGCACCTTAGCGTTGCCCATCAATAGTTAGCATCTAGGCTCCAGACTGAGCAGGCATACAGGTCACCTGGTCAGAGTCTTTCCCACTCTAGCGAGATGTATGAGATTTCTAATTAAATTATATGGATGGATGGATCCAACCCTTGTGTGAGCAGAAGTCCACTAGCGCAATGGGATTTCTCCATCCTCTTCTCCCTTCCGTCAGCTTCCAATGTGTGCCCCAAATGTGCCCTGCAGGATCCACCACAGCCCTGGAGCAAATTTGGCAGGTGCAAGGGATTGCATGGGGGAAGAGAAAATCCATTCTATAAGCAATTTCCTCCAACTGGAACAATACAATTGGATACAACTCATTATTTCTGAATGTGTATCTATACAGATAAATTAGCACATGGACATTATGCAAATCTATGTCATCCTTTGACCTCTTTTTTGGCATTGCATAAATGGCCACCCTACCCAGCAGCCTTCAGAAACAATTATGCTTTTGCCGTCTACCAATAAGCAAGCAATGATTGATCCAGGCATTTCAGGATGGAGGGAATTCCTGAATGAAAGTTGCATAGTAGTTGTACTTGGTGGATCCAACCTTGTGTCTTATAATCCTTTCGTTCCAACCCAGTGTACCCAGACTTTGTCAAATAAAACAGCTCTCAAGTTGATAACAACTCTTAAATTGAAAAAAAAATATCAACAGCACAAATTGTTTGGCATCATGACATATTCCTATTCTTTACAATTATAGAACTACTTATGACCTTATTATATAGGGTAATTAAACATTTAAATAGGTAGCTTTATAAGCAGGTGTATTTTCAATAATTTATAGCTTCATCGTGCACTATGAGACAACATAGATTAAAAAAATGCCAACTGCATGAGCACCCAGAAAAATTAGGTCACAACATAACTTGCCAACTAACTTAAGTGAAGATAGCGCAACGTCAAGGAAATGAGCAGAAATGTTCACTTCCAGAACAAGTCAGGGCAGTGGAACTCCCAGAAGGGAGCTCCACTGGAAATGAAAGTTTCCACTTGTTTCTGGGGTTATTTTCAGAAGAACAAAAACCCAGTTGCACACCAGCAGTAGGTCCTGCAAGCACAATGGAAGTAGCAGAGCAGAGTGGCCCTGTTGGATACCGCCCAAGGGGTTTTCCTGCCTTTTTTCTAGACTGGAAAACTGTTCTAGCCTACTGGCTTTTCTTGGGATGGTGGGAATTTCAATACCCACAAGAGTAGTATGATGGCCTCACTGGCTGTCAAAATGTGACCATGTGACCGGAAGTGACGTATCAAAACAAACACCATGTGGCCAGAAGTGACATCACCACCTGTCAAAACAAAAGCCATGTGGCTGGAAGTGAGGTATCAAAACAAACACCACGTGACCTGGACCGGAAGTGACGTATCAAAACACACACCATGTGGCTGGAAGTGACGTCACCACCTATCAAAACAAAAGCCATGTGGCTGGAAGTGAGGTATCAAAACAAACACCACGTGACCTGGACCGGAAGTGACGTTATTACCTGTCAAAACAAAGGCCATGCGGCCGGAAGTGACACGTTTTGGTGGGCGACCAGAAATTATGTATATTTTGTGCCCAGAAATGGCGTATGTTGTGAGGGTGCATGACTGGAAGTGATGTGCTTTGGTGGGCGACAGGAAATGACGTGCACTTGTAGACCACTGGAAATGCCGTGTCCTGAGATGACAACAAAAATGCGAAGAGGCGGTCCTCACACATAATAATCAGATACACAGCCACTGAGGAAGGAGTCAGAAACGATTTAGGACAAACCGGTATTACCGTTTGTGTATGTGTATTGTGTTGTGGACACATTACTTTGTGTATTCCACATGCTGATCATCATTTGTGTGTATGTGTATTGTATTGTGGACACATTACTTTGTGTATTCGACAAGCTAATTATTATTTGTTTAACAAGTTCCTCTATGTGTCCAACTCTTTAGAATACTCATTTTTGTGGATATAACGAAAGTGTTGTGTATTGAACAGTCTTTAATACTACTAGTTTCACGTCTATTAATGATTGCATTATTTAGTGCTTTCAACAAATTGTTGAATTAGGAATACTTTATTTCCAGGGTGGAATTAATAAAATTCATTGTGAAACTATATATGTCCTTCTAGCATGCATAATTTTTATACAATATGTAAAGAGAGTTCTTACATGAATGTAGCATTTTGAGATATTGCACACATAACAATTATAGACGCCCAGACTCTTATCTGTGGACCTACCATGGGGTTTCATGTCCTGAGATGATGCAGGAGCGGTAGTACCCAAACCACATGGCCGGAAACGGTCCAACAGTAACATGGGCCCCTCTGGGTGACACGTACTGTAGGAACATGCCCAGGCATGTCTCCCCATAGCCCCTCAGTGGTTGCCTAAGGAATAGCTTGTGATCTTCCCCTTGGCCAATAAGAAGAGGTTTCAGAGCCCCTGAATGGTCCACCACTAGGATAGGGTGTGCAGTGCTTTTCAGACATCCAAGGCAAGCCATTGGTAACAGTTGCTGAATTTAGGAAGGAGAGAACACGATAACCCTCAGCACTCCGATGAGGCCTATAGAGGTATCTGCCCCGCTGCCACCAGTCAGGCCTAAACCCAGAAAGCATTATCTCAGAACCAGCTCTGACGACGAACAGTTCCCACCAACAAAGACCCCACAGGAGGAAGAGAATGAGATCTCGCATATATGGTAGGCTGACCATATGAAAAGGAGGACGGGGCTCATGTAACTTTAACAGTTGCAGAGAAAAGGGAATTTCAGCTGGCGTCATTTGTATGCAATTAGTTCCTGGTGAAATCCTCTCTTCATCACAACAATTAAAGTTGCAGGCACTATACTAAAGAGACCAGATACAAAAGAGGGCAGGGCTCCTGCAGCTTTAACTGTTGTAATGAAGAGGGAATTTCACCAGGTACGAATTGCATACAAATGACGCCGGCTGAAAATCCCCTTTCTCTACAACTGTTAAAGTTACATGAGCCCTGTCCTCCTTTTCATATGGTCAGCCTAACATATGGCAAAGCTTGTTGGATTCAATTTTGTTAGAAAACTCAAATAATGCAAGTAAAACTTCTTTTTCCGGGGAGCTATTTGTGTGGAAAACTACTTGTATGGGTTAAAGAAAATTACAATTCTTAGATTTCCAGGAGCCAGCTGTAGATGCTGTAACAGCTCAAGAATCTGAGAGGTCTGGCGGCTCTAATGCCCACCCATCACCTACAGAACTCTGGAACATGGCTTCTGCAGGCAACATTCACATGCAGGGGTGTGTGTGTGTGGGTGTGGGTGTCATTTCAGCGGCCTGTATAAAAAGTTTTTTTTAAAAAAATACTGTTAATACTTTTAATTTACTTTTTAGGCTCCTGAAGCATTGGTAACCAACCAGCCTGCACATCTCACACTGAAAAATCTTCTTGGACTGCAGATTGATGAAACACAGTACATTTTACCAAGAGAGCATCCGGACACATAGTGTTTGTTTTGACACGCCACTTCTGGTTCTGGTCACGTGGTGTTTGTTTTGATATGTCACTTCTGGCCACATGGCTTTTGTTCTGACAGGTGGTGACGTCACTTCTGGCCACATAGTGTTTGTTTCGATACGTCACTTCCGGTCAGGTGGTTGCATTTTGACAGCAAGTCCCATTATACTACTCACAAGTGTTACAACACTAACATTTAAGAGTAATGGTACAAGGCAACTAAAATGCAAAGCAAATGGGGAGTGGCCTAACGAGAATGGAGTGAAGTTGGAAATCTCTCGCTCTCTCATGGAAGCATTGATCTAAACATATAATCCCTGTCTTGGAGATGACGGATTGTAAATTAAAGACTTGATATCTGGTTCGGAAGTGTTGCTGTGTCTTCTGAGTGAAAGAGAAAGTAAAGCGGATCGGGATTCCTGGCAGGCGGCCAGAGGCTGGTAATTGAGACTTTTATTACTCTGGCTAATGAGCTAAGTCTAGTAGATAAGGCTGTGGGGGGAGGCTGAAGTAAATAATTGAAGCTGGGTGAAGAGAGGATTTCAGTGCCCCCAACCGAGCGTGTGAGAAGTTGGAATATATTTGTCCGATAAGAGCTGAAAAGATTTAAGAGCGTGGCTGTTAAGATCTATGTGGAAGGGCGCGGATTTATAAGTGTAGCCTGATGAAAAAAAGAATAACAGGTGATAAATCAAGTGCCCCCAGCTGGATCAGGCAGCCGAAAAAGCATCCTTCAGATAAACACTGGGAACGGTTAACGAGAGTAATGGCCGACAAAGAACAGTCTTCTGATCGTGGCGAGAAGGCAGCTCCGCTTCTTTCTGGAAGTGGGAATTCTAAAACTGGAAGCAAGCCAGGTACAATCCCCAAAACGTTCAAAGAAAGTCAATCATGGTCACCAAGAGAACTAATGGATAGCTTTCGGAAGATGTTAGATGAAGCTTTGGCAAAGCAAGAGGAGAGAATAAAGGGCCAAATTCTGGACTCGCAGATTGAGGTTTTGACAGGCTTCCAAACTGTGGTGGAGAGAATGACAGAACTGGAGGAGAAGGAGCAAATCAAGGAAACTACTAAGCAGCAGGGAGAGCAAATGCAAGGGATGGACTTGCGTTTAATTGCCTTGGAGGATAGAGATAGAAGAGCAAATATTCGGATTAGATCCTTTAAGGAGCAAGAGGGGGAGAACCCAAAGGCTTTGAGAGATATAATATTGGCATGGATCAGAGAATTGGACCCCCAGGAAGTGTGGGAGATGGCTGACATTGAGAGGATCCATAGAGTGGGCTATAAAAAGAAAGGAATGCTTCCAAGGGATATAATTGTCAAATTTGCCAACTATTACAAGAAAGAAAAGTTAATGCAAGCAATTAGACGTCTTGCCCAACCGATGCTACAAGCAACACCAATCGAGGTTTATCATGATTTATGCCCTCAGACGGTCCAGTGGCGGAAGAGACTGTGTACAGTTACCCTGCGGAAGAAGGCGATAACATATAGCTGGGGATATCCAGTTTTTTTGAGATTCATGTGGCTAGGGAAACAACACAGAATAACTTCATGTGAGCAGGGGATGGAGCTTCTGGAGAAGTTGGGATTGGTCGACGCAACTGACGATGGAGAAACGAGGGCAGAGGAAGGAGCTGCAGGAGAAAGTAGTCAATAAAGAACTATGTTTGAACAGGGATAAAGAAGAGATTATAAGGGAGGGGAGGGGAGGGTCAGCTGTTACTCCGGGATTGTTGGGTCGCTTCTCCCCCCCCCCCAAAGAGTTCTAAAAATAATTGGGGCCATTGCCCAGGAGGGTCTGGTGAGGAGGGGGGTGAAGTTTGGGGTAAGTGGGGGGAGGGTAAGGGAGGGGGGTATTTGTATCACAGGGGGAGACCAATATAGAACTTTGTGTGAGGCATGATGGAAAATAATAGGGGTGTGCATCGGATCGGATCCGATCCACGATCCGAATCCGATCCGACCCAAAATCGGGAAAATCCGATCCGATCCGATCCGATCCGTACAACCTCCGATCCGATCCGATCCGATCCGATGAGGTCCGATCCGGATCGGACGCCATTTTGAATGCTTTTTCCCATAGCCAAGTATTGTTTTACAAAAACGCCTATAACTTTTTCATTTTTAAAGATAGAAGGATGAAACTTGGGCACATTGTAGACTGGTTAGGGGTAGTTATCTGTGAGAAATTTCAGAAAGATTGGTGCATGCATTTTGTGGCAATTAATTTTTTAATAAATACCCAGGAATGCCTATAACTTTGTCATTTTTAAAGTTACACACATGAAACTTTGCCACATTGTAGGGGGTACCTTGGGACCTATGTGTGTGAAATTTCAGAAACGTAGGTGCTTGTCTTGTGTGGCAATTAATTTTTAGAAAAATGGGTAGTAGTGGGGTAAATACAGTTACGCCTCCCATTTTTTTATTTTTGAAGATACAAACAGGAAACTTGGGCACATTACAGGTACCACTTGCCTTGATATGTGTGTGAAATTTCAGAAACATTGGAGCTTTCCTTGTGTGGCAATTAATTTTTGAAACAATGAGGAAAGAAACACCTATAACTTTGTCATTTTTAAAGTTACACACATGAAACTTTGCCACATTGTAGGTGGTACCTTGGGACCCATGTGTGTGAAATTTCGGAAACGTAGGTGCTTGCCTTGTGTGGCAATTAATTTTTTAATAAATACCCAGGAATGCCTATAACTTTGTCATTTTTAAAGTTACACACATGAAACTTTGCCACATTGTAGGCGGTACCTTGGGACCTATGTGTGTGAAATTTCGGAAACGTAGGTGCTTGCCTTGTGTGGCAATTAATTTTAGAAAAATGGGTAGTGGTGGGGTAAATACAGTTACGCCTCCCACTTTTTTATTTTTGAAGATACAAACAGGAAACATGGGCACATTACAGGTACCACTTGGCTTGATATGTGTGTAAAATTTCAGACAGCTGGGTCCAGGCATGTGGTGGCAAGGTATTTTTGAAACAATGAGGAAAGAAACGCCTATAACTTTTTTATTTTAAAAGTTAGAAGTCTGAACATTGCTCACTTTGTAGATGGGTTAGGGGTAGATATGTGTCAGAAATTTCAGAATGATAGGTCCAGGCATTTGATGGCTATGGAATTTTTAAATTACATGTTTCAAAAAAATTTCTACAGAGGCCAGGTCTTCCCCTCCCGCTTCCCGCGAAGAAAAGGAAACACTCTCTCGTCTCGATCCCTTTGATCCTTGGTAGTATCCATTACAGGGCTCGTGTCTGCTTGAGTACAAAGTGAAAGCAGACACGAGCCCTGTAATGGATACTACCAAGGATCAAAGGGATCGAGACCAGAGTGATCCTTCCTTGCACGCATGGCTGCAAAACTCAGCTAGGCTCAGCCGTTCTGCTTGAAAAGTGAAAGGAGGAAAGGAAACACGAGCCCTGTAATGGATACTACTAGCAACTTCAAAGGGATCGAGACGAGAGAGTGTTTCCTTTTCTTCGCGGGAAGCGGGAGGGGAAGACCTGGCCTCTGTAGAAATTTTTTTGAAACATGTAATTTAAAAATTCCATAGCCATCAAATGCCTGGACCTATCATTCTGAAATTTCTGACACATATCTACCCCTAACCCATCTACAAAGTGAGCAATGTTCAGACTTCTAACTTTTAAAATAAAAAAGTTATAGGCGTTTCTTTCCTCATTGTTTCAAAAATACCTTGCCACCACATGCCTGGACCCAGCTGTCTGAAATTTTACACACATATCAAGCCAAGTGGTACCTGTAATGTGCCCATGTTTCCTGTTTGTATCTTCAAAAATAAAAAAGTGGGAGGCGTAACTGTATTTACCCCACCACTACCCATTTTTCTAAAATTAATTGCCACACAAGGCAAGCACCTACGTTTCCGAAATTTCACACACATAGGTCCCAAGGTACCGCCTACAATGTGGCAAAGTTTCATGTGTGTAACTTTAAAAATGACAAAGTTATAGGCATTCCTGGGTATTTATTAAAAAATTAATTGCCACACAAGGCAAGCACCTACGTTTCCGAAATTTCACACACATGGGTCCCAAGGTACCACCTACAATGTGGCAAAGTTTCATGTGTGTAACTTTAAAAATGACAAAGTTATAGGTGTTTCTTTCCTCATTGTTTCAAAAATTAATTGCCACACAAGGAAAGCTCCAATGTTTCTGAAATTTCACACACATATCAAGGCAAGTGGTACCTGTAATGTGCCCAAGTTTCCTGTTTGTATCTTCAAAAATAAAAAAATGGGAGGCGTAACTGTATTTACCCCACTACTACCCATTTTTCTAAAAATTAATTGCCACACAAGACAAGCACCTACGTTTCTGAAATTTCACACACATAGGTCCCAAGGTACCCCCTACAATGTGGCAAAGTTTCATGTGTGTAACTTTAAAAATGACAAAGTTATAGGCATTCCTGGGTATTTATTAAAAAATTAATTGCCACAAAATGCATGCACCAATTTTTCTGAAATTTCTCACAGACAACTACCCCTAACCAGTCTACAATGTGCCCAAGTTTCATCCTTCTATCTTTAAAAATGAAAAAGTTATAGGCGTTTTTGTAAAACAATACTTGGCTATGGGAAAAAGCATTCAAAATGGCGTCCGATCCGGATCGGACATCTGGTCCGATCCGATCCGACCAGCCTCCGATCCGATCCGATCCGATCCGACCCCCCAGGTCCGATTCCGATCCGCTATCCGATCCGATCCGGGGGGTCAGTGCACATCCCTAGAAAATAAATTAAGGGTGGCAACTTTAAATGTTAAAGGGCTAGGAATTGTTATGAAGAGAATAGAAGCATTATTTAAAAAAGAAAAAGCAGATGTCATTTTTTTGCAGGAAATTCATCAATCAAAGGAGGGTACAAATGAGCTTCGGATGAGGGATGTGGGCATTTATGAGAAAGCATTTGGTACTTCCAAAGCGAGAGGTGTAGCAACAATAATTTCTGATAATTTTCTGTATGGTAGGGGATGAGGAATATATATATATATATATATATATATATATTGATTAATGTATATGCTCCTAATGGGAAACAAATGGAATTCTTCAATGAAGTTTTTAATGCGGTGGGAGAAATGGGGAAAAAGAATATTGTAATGGCAGGAGATTTTAATATGGTATTAGATAAAGAAAAGGATAAGGATAATATATTAAAAGATTTTAGGATTGGTGGGAAGATGAGTTTAAGCAAATTAATGGATGGAAAAGAGCTAATGGATGTTTGGAGGGTATTAAAAGGGGAAGAAAGGAAATATACTTTCTTCTCACTAAGGTTTAAGAGTTATTCCAGGATAGATTTTATATTTGTGTCAAAAATATGTTATCTAAAATTATAGAATGTGCTATAAGGGTGATTAAAGTCTCCGATCATGCATTAATGACAGCAGATATCAAAATGAAGAAGGATTATAGAGAAGCAAAGAGATGGAGAATGGATACAAGGATTTTAAATAATAAAATTATTGTTGAAAAAATAAAAAAAGAAATGCAGATAATATGGGAAATCAATGAAGCAGAGCAAAACTCTCAAGGGATAATTTGGGATACAATGAAGGCTGTTGTAAGAGGGATTTGTATTAGGGAAAGGTGCACCCTAAGAAAACAACAGGAAGCACAAAACAAAAAGATAGAAAAGGAGGTAAGGGAATTAGAGGAAAAATTAAGAGAGACAAAAGATAGACGCCTATATGCCCAAATTCAAACTAAGAAGAAGGAATTGGAGAAAGAAGAGTTAGAACAGGTTCAAAGGAATTTGCTATATTTGAAGAGGGATTTTTTTTAATATAGCAATAAAAATTCTAGGATGCTGGCCAGGTCCACTCAGTCAAAAAAGGCTAAGAACACGATAGGGACAATCAAAGATAAGACAGGGAAAATATGTAATTTAATGAAGGATAAATTAAATATATTTCAGGAATTTTACAGTGAATTATATGCATCAGATATGGGTCCACAGGTTAAAGTAGGGGAATATGTAGAGAGGAATTGGAAAATAAAATTACAGAGACAAGACAGGGATTATATGGAAGGTTTGGTTACAGAAAAAGAAATAGAAGGAATTATTGATAAATTAAAGGGAGGGAAATATCCAGTGATAGATGGTTTGGGGCCGGAATATTATAAGATATTTAGAGCAATATTAATACCAAAATTGAAAAAGCTATTTAATAGTATAATAGAAGGAGGAAAGACCCCGCCATCTTGGGATCATTCTTTGATTATATTAATCCCGAAACCAGATAAGGATTTGATGGATCCAGCTTCTTATAGACCAATTTCGTTAATAAATCAAGATTCAAAAAATTTTACGGCAATAATGGCAAAAAGAATGAGTACATTTATAAATAAATATATTAAAAAAGATCAATGTGGATTTATTGCAGGAAGGCAAATGCCTAATTTAATTGGAAAAGTTTTAAATATAATTAATATTATTAAAAAAAGGAATTTAAAAGCAGGATTGTTAGCACTAGATATATTCAAAGCCTTTGATTGTGTGGAATGGCCAGCACTTAAAAAAATTATGAAAATTTTTGGGTTTGGAGATAAATTTATAGGAGTGATAGAGCAGTTATATAAAAATAGTAAAGCAGAAATTATAGTTAATGATGGGTTAACGCAACAGATTACTTTAGCCCGAGGAACTAGACAAGGATGTCCACTTTCACCGATTTTATTTGCAATAGTGTTAGAAATTTTGGTGAATGTCATAAGGGGGGATGTAAGATTAAAAGGGATAGGTGGGAAAGAAAAGATTAAAATGAATATGTTTGCGGACGATACATTATTGACGTTAGAAAATCCCCTGGAGAGTGGGGAAGTGATAAAGAAACATTTGAGAGAATTTGGAGAGATCACTGGCTTACAAGTTAATTGGGGGAAGTCAGAAATGATGTTATTTAATTTTAACGAGAAGGAAATGGAGGAGTGTAAATCTAAACTAGGTTTTAGGCTTAAGAATATAGTATGCTATCTAGGAGTTAATATTGCAAAAGATTTAGATAGGTTAGAAGAAATTAACTTTGCTAGTTTGAAAAAACAGATAGGGGAAAAGTTAGAGGTATATAGAAAATTAAAACATTCGTGGTTTGGTAGAATAGCGATCATTAAAATGAAGATATTACCTAAGATTATTTTTTTGTTTAGAATGTTACCGATTAAAATAACGGAAGCAGAGTTAAAGAGCTGGCAAAATAATATTAATGCTTATTGTAATGGAGATAAAAAAGCAAGGATTAATAAAGGGTTTTGGTATAAGACTCAAAAGAAAAGAGGTTTAGGACTTCCAAATATAAAGAAGTATTATATTGCTAATCAATTAAGACATGTTATAAATAGTATAATAGGGGAGGATGATTTAGAATGGTTAGAGACGCAAACAGGGAACAAGACTTTAAATTACAAAATATCTTTTTTATTAAAATGCAAAAAAAAGATTTGAAGGGCCTGGACAACCCGATGTTGAAAAATATCTTAGAGATATGGGGAAAAGTTAAGGGGAAGTTAATACCAGGAGTTTCTCCTCTTACACCAGTTGTAGTAATGGGGGACTTCCTAAGGAACTTAAAAGCAGAGTTGGAAGGGGGTTTGAGGGATCAGAAAATTATTAAATTAAGAGATTGGTTAAAAAGAATGATAAACAAGGAGCAAATTGGAGAGCTACTAATAGGGCAAAAGGTAGCTTGGTTCAAATGTATACAATTGGAACAATGGACACAAGATTGGAAAAGGAAAAATAAGGGATGTAGAAAGAATACAAGATTTGAAGATTTAATTGAATCAAGAGGAAAGAAGGAAGAAATTAAATTTTAAAAAGGTTTGACCAGTGAAATATATAAAATTTTGATTGAGGATGATGAATACCAAGACTCTCTTAAAATGATTTGGGAAGATGATCTAAAGGAACAGATTAATGAAGACAACTGGGGGAGGATATGGGATGCTAGAATGTTAAAGCTTTTGTCGATTAGAATTAAAGATAATTATTATAAGACAGTATGGAGATGGTATTTAACGCCGGTAAGATCCCATCAGATAGATAAAAAAGTGCCCAAGAATTGTTGGAGGGGATGTCAGGAGGTTGGAACTTATTTTCATATGTGGTGGAGCTGTGAATATGTACAAAAATTTTGGGAAAAGGTGTTTGAAGAAATAAGTGAAATAATGGGAAGTAAATTGGAGATAAGCCCAAAGCTGGCTCTACTAGCAATATGGGATAAAGGAAATGAGAATATAAGTAAGAGAGAATTGATAAACAACCTCCTGGCTCCAGTTAGAATAATGATAGCTAAAAATTGGAAAGGGCAAGGAATTTATACAATAGAAGAATGGTACAAAGAAATATGGGATATGGCACTTAATGATAAGTTAACGTGTAAAATGAAAATAATGAGGGGAATGTCCAGGAAGAATGATTTTGAAAATATATGGAATCCATTATTGGAATATGTATTAAGATCGGGGAAAGGGCAAATACCTTCAAAAGATTCTTCACAATTTTGGAAGGATGTATAATTGAATAAAAGTAGGTCTCCTGGGGGGGAGGTGAGCATGGGGGGTATGTAGGTTATGTATTCTATTGTATGTTGTTTATATTGTATTATGTTGTTTTAAGTTGAAATAAAAATATTATTAAAAATTAAAAAAAAAAAATGCAAAGCAAACGAACCAAACCAAAACATATTGACAGAATTCGGGGGGGGGGGGGATCCAACAAGTTTGTATTCAAGCTAAATCTCATTTAAGTGAAATGGAAATCCTGGGGGAGCTTTTAGTTTTCATGACTAAGATCTCCATCGCACCTAATTTTCCCCCTGGTTTGCCTCTGCGTTTTTTTTTTACCTTTGATGCAGAAACACATCAAGCTTATGATCCCTTTCACCTGAATAGCTGCTTTTTCGCTCCCTCACTCTTCCACTCCACTTTACCCCACCCCTCCCCTTCTCTTTCTCCCTCCAGTCAAGTCCTGTCAGAAGAGTACATCAACAAAATCACCTTTCTACTGGGCAAAAATGGAATGACCCTTTAGTCTGGCTCTTTGGGGGCATCAAGGGAGTACAATCCTGTCTATGGCCCCCTCTAGAAGTGGCTGGTTTGACGCCTGATTCTCCGAATATGCGCATTAGCCTACATTTGAATATATGCCTAATACCTATAGACGAGAGACGTGGAAGCAAATGACAGGCTCTATGCAATGCGCTTTAAAGTTATTTATATGCGTAGAATCGCATTATAAATGAAGCATAGATCGAGGCTCGAACAAGGAAATGTGGACGAAAGCACCGTCCTATTTCATAGTGGAACTGCCCCCTCAGTTTCTCGCCATTTGTTAACCCTGCCCACCTGAATCTCCCGCCTTAGTTTACCTGGGTTACCTGCTGTTGGTCAACTTCGCACACCTGGCATGGCGAGAGTGTACTAAATTGCTGGAGCGATGGAGCTCTAAGGCCTGCATTTAAATGTCTAAGGCTACAATCCTATACCGCCTTACCTGGGAACTCAACAGGACTTACTTCTGAGTAGACATATTTAGGACAACATTGTAAAGTAACAATCCTGAGCATGCCTATTTGGGAGTAAATCAGCAGATCTTATTTCTGAATAAACGAGCGTCAGATTTCACTATTATTGTGATAGCCTGTAACTGTTGAATTGCTCAAAATTATGAATGTAAGAAAGAAGTTCCGAAATCTAATAGTGTAATGCCTTTATTAGGCCAATTTAAAGAGCAAGGTAATACACAATATGAATATTGAATATTTATCAAAAACAATTTTGATTTTTTTCCAAACAGCTACAAAACAAAAATGTGTTTTTTGTACAAGAAGTGGTTCAGCTGATCATTTAGAGAAGTGGCTGAAAAATGAAATAAAGTATACCTTGTCAGTCCCATACCAGGAAGGCTGAGCTAAATCACATTTCTAGGGTGTGGGGAATGACACCAGGAAATTAAGGATATTTGCAATTCCATTTGAACACAGCTTGATAGCCCCAAACTCCAGACTAAATGGGTTACACCCTCTAATCCTGAAAGAGATGGTTACAGAGATTAGCAGTGCCTAGCCAACCTTTTGATGGCTTCTTTAAGGGGACTGTGGGGGTGGGGAAAGTGAGATAAAAGACAAAAATATACATACCATTCCCTAAGGAAAGACTCCTGTGTCGTGGTACCAGGAAACAGGGTTTCTAAAAAAAAAACAAAAAACTTACCACAGAAAGCATAGGATTCTAGGAACACCCAGACACAAATCTTAAGAGTCACAAGGAGAGTAAAAAATGGTCAACAGAGATCCAGAAGGGAACCATGCTAATCATTTTGTTGCCTTACAATGCACAAGATAAACATTATTTCTGAAACTCAAAATGAAGAACAGCAAGGCTACAAAACGTTATTGGGTTTGGGTAATGAACTACAAAAAGGAAATGGTTTTTGCGGCTAGCTAACAACACATTGTTCTGGCAAACACTTTTGGGACAGGCAGGAAGGAAAATACGTTGAATGGATAGCATGACAATGTTGCACTGAAATGTGTGCCTGCTGTTAAACTATGTCAAATCAGACAAATATGAAAAAAAGTCCACACACACACACAGGATGCAAGCCTGTGCATGATGGCTGGGAAAGTTGTAGGACCTTTTCCCATCTAAACATGCATGGGACTGTACCCTAAAGAGATTTCAATTACAGAGTTGGTAAAATTCAGCTATGAATAAAAGGCCAAACTAAATGCGTTTTAAACTCTGGGGTTTCTGCCAAATAGATGCGGTGTGTGTGTGTGTGTTTTGTGTGTGTATAGGTGGCAGTCAGGACTCAGGATCCACCCACTGCTTTTCCCTTTGTGTGATTTTCACCTGCTTGGCACAACCCATGCTCCATGACATATCTGCAACTGTAAAATAAATTTCAGTTTCCAAATTGTGCGAGGTACTGGTTCCCCTCTATTCGGCACTGGTTAGGCCCCATCTTGAGTATTGCATGCAGTTCTGGGCACCACATTTCAAGAAGGATGCAGACAAGCTGGAGCATGTTTAACCTGGGGAAGAGAAGATTGAGGGGAGACATGATAGCACTCTTCAAATACTTGAAAGGTTGTCACATGGAGGAGGGCCAGGATCTCTTCTCGATCAACCCAGAGTGCAGGACACAGAATAATGGGGCTCAAGTTACAGGAAGGCAGATTCCGGCTGGACTTCAGGAAAAATTTCCTGACTGTTAGAGCAGTACAACAATGGAACCAATTACCTAGGGAGGTCGTGGGCTCTCCCACACTAGAGGCATTCAAGAGGCACCTGGACAGACATCTGTTAGGGATGCTTTAAGGTAGATTCCTGCACCGAGCAGGGGATTGGACTCGATGGCCTTATAGGCCCTTTCCAACTCTACTATTCTATGATTCTATATGTTTCTCATAATAATCCTGTGAGTTAGGTTAGGATAAGAGATAGTGACAAGCCCAAGATTACCCAGAAAACTTGTGACCAAGACGGATTTGAATCAGAGTCTCCTTGGACCTAGTCCAACAACTATACCAGCTCTACATAGCTACACTGGCTCTCAGTTGCAATCTTTCCACCTCAGTTCCTCGGCTATAATATTCTTAGGTTTCTGCCATTAGTTCCCCATGGGGTGGGTTATCAAAGCCACCTTTCTCCATCCCTATGACCATGGAGCAATCTTAGGCAAGCCTCCTGTGCCTCGCCCCAGCCAACTGTTGCAGCCTACTTAGAGCAAGGCCTTTGAGCATAGCAATCTTTTCTCAGGCCTATTCAGTGCGATTTAATATTAAGCAAGAAAGAGTGGCTGTCTTTAAAACATTGTAGCAGTTGAGATGTAATATAAATTAGGGGTGTGCACGGACCCCTGGATCGGATCGGGACCCGGATCGGGACCTCCAATTTTGTCCCGGATTGGATCGCAAAATCGGAAGCCCCCCGGACCGGACCGGATCCGATCCCGATCCAAAAATCGGACAACCGATTTTTGGATCGGCCGCCATTCCCCCCCCCATAGACTTGCATGGGGGAAAGCTTTCCCCCAATGCAAGTCTATGAGGAAAAAATGGTGGTGGGTGGGTGAGGGGGGCCCTAACTCCCTCCTCCCCCCCGGGGCCGTCCGCTGTGGACGGCCCCGGCAGGTAATAATAATAATTATTATTTTTAACTCGCCTCTCCCTCCGGATTGAGGCTGGGAACAACAGCAATATAAAACACAAAAATCACAACAGTTAATTTTTTTAAAAAACAAGAAAAAATACATCATTAAAAACATCTTAAAATTCATCTGGATAGGCCTGTCGGAAGAGAGTAGTCTTCATGACTCTCTTAAATTCACGAAGACTCTAATTTGTCTAACCTCTTCCGGCAGACCACTCCATAGTCTGGGAGCGATGGAAGAGAAGGTCCTCTGGGTAACACTCGTCAGCCTAGTTCTGGCTGACTTGAGTAAGTTCTTCCCAGAGGACCTAAGTGTGCGGGGCAGATTGTACGGTAACCTGGACCCAAACCATGTAGGGCTTTAAAGGTAATAACCAACACTTTATACTTCGCCCGGAAACTGACTGGCAGCCAATGAAGCGATTTTAAAACTGGTGTGATGTGATCACCCCTAGGTGTACCGGTGACCAACCTGGCTGCCATATTTTGAACAAGTTGAAGTTTCCGGACTAGGCACAAAGGTAGCCCTTTGTACAGCGCATTGCAGAAGTCGAGCCTCGAAGTTACCAGCGCGTGCACTACCGTCTTTAGGTCTTCCAGCTCTAGGAAGGGGCGCAGCTGGTGTATCAGCCGAAGCTGATAATAGGCACTCCTGGCTGTCGCATCAATCTGAGCTGTCATCTGGAGCGACGGATCCAGGAGTACCCCCAAGCTGCAAACGCAATCTTTAAGGGGGGGTGTAACCCCATCCAGAACTGGTTGACACACCTCCAGACCCAGGTTGGGGCCTTTGACAGCGAGCACCTCCGTCTTGTCTGGATTCAGCTTCAGTTTGTTTTTCCTCATCCAGCCCATTACCTCCTCCAAGCATTCATTCAGAGGAGACACACTATCCTTAGCTGACGATGTTGTCGAAGGCATAGAGAAATATATTTGGGTGTCATCAGCGTATTGATAGCACCCCGCCCCATGCCTCCGGATGATCTCTCCCAGCAGTTTCATGTAAATGTTAAACAGCATTGGGGAAAGGATAGCACCTTGTGGTACACCACATAGCAACTCCTTTTTTGAAGAGCAGCTATCCCCAAGCATCACCATCTGGAACCTGCCCGGGAGATAGGATCGGAATCACTGAAGCACAGTGCCCCCGATCCCCAATTCCCCCAGGCGCTCCAGAAGGATACCATGGTCAATGGTATTGAAAGCCGCTGAGTACCAGCAGGGACACACTCCCCCTGTCAATACTAAGGTGTACATCATCCACTAAGGCGACCAAAGCTGTATGTGTAGTTTTTTTGTGGGGGGTGGGGGTTTAGCTTGCAGGCTTGTTTTTGGTGCAGTGTGTGTTTTGCCTGGGTTTGGGGCAGGGTGTGTGGTGCGTGTGTGTTTTACCTGGTATCTTTTTGTGTGTAGTATGTGTATGTATTTTGGCTGTTGTTTGTTTGTGTGGTGTGGCTGGGTGTCTTGTCTTTGTGTGCGAGCTCAGCCTCCACTTCTGCCTTGCAACTTAGGTTCTAGGGCAAGTAACTTTTATCTTAGTCTTACAAATTTGTCTTCTGAGACTGGCCACGCTCACCATGGAAGCCATTTTGTGCATGAGCAAGCATCCCACCATTTTGGGATAGTGCTCTTCACACATATTAACACACCCAGCTACATGGGAGCCATTTCTCTGTGATATGTGTGCAAATTCTGAAAAATGGCAATAAACCATTCTATCCCCCCACCCCTTTAATGCTGCTAATTAACTAAGCATTTCATGTCAAAATTGTTTACCTAGTAAGATGTTACCCAGTGTGAAGTGGGTGGTGGTAATTTTCTTTTGGGGGGCTGATGGGAGTTGGAGTCAAACAACATCTGGAGGGCCAACATGTTTCCCATCCCCGTTGTTGTGTTCCTTTAACCAGGATGGCAACTCACACCGATACACCAGGCAGGCAGTGGGGGGGGGGGGGGACATTCCTTACTCTTTCATATTCTAAAAGTACACCTTCTGTAAGCCTACTTCCAATTTTTGACTCAGAAGGGGGGGGGGGAACTGACAGCTCTGGGAAATAGAGCTTTGAATGTTTACAAGTGTAATCTTCTGGTGCCATCTAGTGATTAAATGTAGGAATTGAATGACTTTTGAAATAATTTCCTCCAGCCATGATTTTCAGCAGCTTTGAATGACTACTGGGCAGCACATTCCTATGCATACTTACTCAGACATCCCACTATGTTTAATGGAGGTTACTCCTTGCTATATGTGCATAGAGTAGTGGGGGGGGGGTTGAGGGGGGATCTAAGGGGACAAAAACAAACAAACCCTAAACAGTCCAATGAAAATTGAACATGCTGACTGTTTGGAGAAGAACTAAAAACCAAGGGGGAATAGGATGCAGGGTGCCAGAAGAAGGCATGGGTGATTTTGCTGCAGGTCCCACATATACCAATCCACTGGTATCATTTATTTCAAACGGCTGTTAAAAAACAAGACATGGGAATGATCCTGTACGCGAGTTGAACATGCCAGGTTATTTTTCCAATCTTTTCTTTTTTTCTTCTGAAAGTTGTTAGTTCAGAAGCAGAGGCACTTATCTTACGTCTTGCAACTGGCTGGATGAAATGCAGTGGATTCTCATAGCACTATTTAATTCAATTGTCACAAGTTTCATTTTCCATGTGGAATAGGTTCAACAGCAAATCAGCTGTAGCGGCTGATGCAGCTTTCCCGGAGCTAATGCTGAACAATGAAGAGGGTTGGATGTTTGCATCGACTTCCTTCAATCTTTACAATGGTGCTATTCAACTGTGCATGTTCTTTTTGTATGTTTGTAGGTCACACTTCAGCATTAATACCTTCCTATTTGTAGAAGATAAGTCCTTTAAAAACATTGCTCAAAACGCATGCTCTCACAAAATGGCTTGGTGCCCATCCATGTCTGGCAGATTCTGTGCCAGCGAATGCTACAGTTCCTGTTAGATAACATGCAGGTCTAGCATTGTCATGCCAACAGAGGATCTTAGGAAATTTTGTCCTGTTTTGACATACGGACAAAATTCTTTTTTAAAAGTCATCTGTAATGCTAGGGTGAGTCTACTCTACGTTCAGCATGAAGAAAGTCATCGTGCATAGTTTGGCTAATTGCAAACAAAGAACATGCTGGAATCTGACCAAGGCAATATGCAAAGAAGCGTGCATGGTGCAAATGAGAAATGTGAATGAGTTTGATGTCAGCAAACCAGTTCTGTGCCATTTCCCCATGCTAATGAGAATTCTACGTATGCATTAATGACTTCTTTCCCCCATTTTCTCAGTCAAATCTTCCTTTATGTAGGTTGTAGAGATGTCACATAAATAATAAAGCTCCTTGACTATTTCAGGAGGGTTGTCACAGCTACAATTGAATGTACTGAAATATAAGTTTTCCATACTTCAGCTGCAGTTAGGAGAGGTTGTACCCTTTTAACATGTTATAGTGCATACCTCTTATGAAGCCATTCAGTGAACCTTCGACAAACACTCCAGCTTCCACCAGGCTATGAGTCCCTTTGGATTCCTCAACAAACTTTCTGACTGCCTTGAAATATGCCAGGCAGATATGCAGGTTGCTTACCTGTAACTGTAGTTCTTCGAGTGGTCATCTGTGCAGTTACACATATGGGCTTGTGCCGGTGCTGAGCCTCATTCGGGAAACTTCCATAGCTTAGATTTTTGGTGGGAACCCCTCCCCCCCCACCGTCCTATTGCGCATGCTCAGGTTCCCGCCTACCTCAGTTCTATGAGACCAATTTTGCCTCGTGAACGAGATATGATGTAGACAAAGGAAATGTACAACAGTTTGCATGCACAATAGGTACTCTCTTGACCAGGCCAGCTACAGCGATGCCAAGAGGGGACGGTGGGTGGGTTGTGTGACTGCACAGATGACCACTCAAAGAACTACAGTTACAGGTAAGCAACCTGCATTTCTTCTTCGTGGTCTCTGTGCATCACACATATGGGCGAATAACCAGCAAAAAACTTACCAGAGGAGGGTAGGCTCACTAGAATATCACTGAAGAATAGAAGAGAGCACAGCTCGACCAAAACTACAGTCTTTCCTGGCTCTAACATCCAACTTATAATGGGTGATAAAGGTGGAAGCATTGGACCAAGTAGCAGCTCTACACAAGTCTGGAATAGCTACCCCACGATTTAAAGCAGTGGAGGTAGATAATGCTCGGGTAGAATGCGCCTTCAAAAACTCTTTCCCTGCTAGCTGGTAGGCTAACAAGATAGTTTGCACAATCCATCGAGCCAATCTCTGAGATGAAACTGCTTGTCCTTTCTTCTTTCCACCATAACATACAAACAAGTGGTTTGATTTACGAAAGCTGCTTGACCTGGACTTATAGAAAGCTAACGCTCGTCTTACATCCAACGAATGGAGCTTGGAACTCAGAGGGACCGAGGATGCTTGAAAAAAGGTAGGTAATACAATGTCTTGATTAACATGAAACTCGGAAACAACTTTCGGAAGAAAAAACGGACCAGGTCTTAAACCTACCTTATCTTGAAAAAACTGAGTATAAGGGGGGTCAATGAGGAGATCACAAAGTTCAGAAGCTCTTCTTGCAGAAGTAATAGCGACCAAGAAGACAACTTTAAACGTTAACAGCCTCATGTCAATAGTTGCCAAAGGTTCAAATGGCTTTGCAGTTAATGCTGATAATACAACAGAGAGGCTCCATTGAGGAACAAGTGAACGAAACCGAGGGTGAAGATTGCGCAGACCTTTTAGAAAACATTTTGACAACGGGTGAGTAAATACAGAAAAATTACAGACCAAATCGTGGTTAACAGAGATAGCTGCTAAATAAACTTTAATAGATGCTGCTTTTAGGCCAGCTTCGTAGAGAGAATGAAGAAAAATGAGAACATCCTGAATAAGGCATGACTTAGGAGCAAGCCCTTTGGTGGCAGCAAACTGAACAAATTTGTTCCCTTTCATAAGAGGCTCCAGTTGAAGGCTTTCTCACCTCCCATAGAATGGTCTTGACTGTGTGAGGTAGATCTAAGTCCTGCCATCTGGCCGGATTCTCCATGCCGTCAGCCGTAGCTGTGGTTCTTGGAGATCAGATCTGGTAGAAGTGGGAGGTGCCACCACCGTTGGCCAGATTGAGGAGCGGGGTGAACCATGCCTGTCGTGGCCACCAAGGAGCTATTAGTATGACATCTGTCTGGTTCCGAGACAGCTTCGTGATCACCCTGGCAATCAGAGGGAATGGAGGGAAGGCGTATGCTAGACCCTTCCCCCAAGTCAAACTGAACGCATCTCCTAGGGATGACTGACCTATTCCTGCTCTTGTGCAGAACGCGTCGCAGACAGCGTTGTCCATAGTGGCGAAGAGATCTATGACTGGTTCGCCCCAGTGAGCGAACAAGCGGCGTAATACTACAGGCGACAGTTCCCACTCGTGGGTGTCCTGGAAATTGCGACTGAGTTCGTCTGCCTGGACATTGTCTGTTCCTGCAATATGGATGGCGGAGAGGCGGATATCATTTGGAATCGACCAACAAAGGATGTCTAAGGTAAGTTGGAGAAGAACAGGGGAGCGCGTGCCTCCTTCTTTGTTGAGGTACCAAACAACCGTGGTGTTGTCTGATACGATTCGGACATGATGGCCCTTGAATTTTTTTTTGAAAGCATACAGGGCCTTCTTCACTGCCAGGAGCTACAGTCTATTGATATGGTAGGTTCTTTCAAGGGGTGACCATTTTCCCTGAATCACCAGAGTATTGCAGTGTGCTCCCCACCCTAGCAGAGAAGCATCTGTAGCAAGTGTGCGCGTTGGGCCTGGATCTACGAAGGGTAGTCCTTGCACTAGATTATGAAGGTTTGCCCACCACCTGATAGCCGGACGCAAGTCTGTGAGTAAAACCATTTTGACCTTTCTTGGATTCATGGATAGGTCAACATTGTTCAGGAGGAACTGTTGTAGTGGTCTCATGCGCAGCCTCACCCATCTGACCACATACACAGAAGCAGCCATGAGGCCCAGGAGCCTTTGTAAAGTGAAGGCAGTGACTTGCCTTGATTCCAGGATGCATAATACCAATTTCTGAACGGTGATCGCCCTGTCTCTTGGAAGGAATGCTTTCCCTAAAGGAGAGTCTAGGAGAACTCCAATAAACTGAATAGACTGGGTCGGCTGGAAAACGGATTTGTCCATGTTTATTTGTAGACCCAGGCTCTGCAGAAGGTTTTTTACAATGGCCACATCCCTGACAGCCTGGAGTTGAGAACGGGATGCTATCAACCAGTTGTCCAAATAAGGATACAGTTCTATACTGCCTGTTCTTAGATAAGCACAAACTGCTCCCATGCATTTTGTGAAGACTCTGGGGGCTGTCTTGAGTCCGAATGGGAGAACTGAAAATTGATAAGCGTTCGAGCCCATCATTAATCTGAGGAACTTCGCGGTGTGAAAATAGGCGTCCTTCAGATCTATAAGGGTAAACCAATGATTTTTCTTTAACAGAAGAAGGATAAAGTAATCATACAGAATTTTTTGATTAGAATGAATTTGTTGAGGTTCCTGAGATCCATAATAGGGCGAAGGCCACCGTCCCACTTCGGAACTGTGAAGTAACGGGAGTAAAATCCTGTTGGTAGATCTGAAAGACGGACGGGAGTAATGGCACCTTTTTGAAGTAAAGTGGCTACTTCTTGAAGTAACGCCTCTGATGGAGGAGTCACTTTTATGGCACTGGTGGGTGGATGAGAGTTGAATTCAATCTGGTAGCCGTTCTTTACAATGTTCAAGACCCATTTGTCTGATGTTATCTCCCTCCAGGAACTGTGAAACGATGTTAGCAGGTTTCCAAATTTGAGATGTGGAGGGTGATAAAAAGGGATGGAGTCAAAGACGCTGTTTCTGTGAATTGTCTTGTTTGGTACATTGCTGGCGAAAGCGACTTGATTGATATTGCTTTCTCTGTTGATAGGGTGCTTGCGATGGAGGAGCCTGGTAGCCTGGTAGCGTTGCTGACGACTCTGAAACTGACATGGTGGATACAGCTGTTGTCTAAACCACTTACGTGGGCGTTAAGTTTGTTGCATGCTGGTTGGGTTAAATCCCATCTTTCGTGCAGTAGTTTTTGCCTTCTGGATAGTATCCATAGCAGTGTCTGTGGTAGAATTAAACAAACCTTCTCCATCAAATGGCAGATCCTCTATCCGGGTTCTTGATTCCTGTGGAAGGTTAGAGGAATGGAGCCAGGCATGTCTTCTTAAAGCTACTGCTCCAATCATGGCCTTTGAGGCGCAGTCCATGTGGTATCTAGATGTTGTAAGCTCCTGTTTAGACAAGCGGATGGCTTCTGTATGAAAGACCTGTGCCAGTTCCCTTTGCTCATCTGGCAGATATGTCATAAGTGAGAACATTTTGTCCCAGAGGAAAAGCTGATACCTAGCCATCATGGCTTGGTAGTTAACTACTTTCATCCCCAAAGCAGCAGAGGAGTAAATTCTACGGTCAAACATGTCCAATTTTCTGCTCTCCTTATCAGTAGGGGCAGAATGGGCTTTAGAGGACTTGCCTTGCGCTGCCTCAACTATGACAGAGTTAGGCTTCGGATGGACAAATAAAAAGGAGGTGTCCTTCTCCTGGACTTTGTAAAGTGAGTCCAAGCATTTAGACACTGGTCCCATTGTAGATGGATTTTTCCACGATTCCTGAGCAGTGTGCAAGAGAGTAGGAACATATGGAATTGCCAGTGGAGCAGAGGATTCCGTGTACATGACATCAGAAATTGGGTCAATGCACTTTTCCACAGGCTGGTGGTGCTCTATGCCTAAAGATTGTGCCATGTGAAGCATCTGTTCCATCAAGTTCCCAAGTTCCACAGATGGGGACGCATGCTCCGTAGTCCCAATGGCATCATCCAGTGACGGTACCGATGGCGGAGCCGTCACTATTGACGATGAGTCCAACACGTAATCTTCAACATATTGCAGTGAGGATGGCGCTGGCACTTCGGTGAGCTGCGTCGGTACCGGAGGTTCTGTCAGTAGCGGAGGTTCCTGCGGTGGTACCGAAACTGTGGCTGAGGGAGGTCGTCGAGGAGGCCATGGAGGGACGAATGGTCAGTCTGCGAGGAGCCACTGGCCCGTATAAGGGTTGAATGCGTATCGGTACCGACAAGGGTCGTCAAGCTGGTCCCAGTACCGACGAGGGTCCTCGGGCTGGTCCCGGCTCCTAAAAGGTAAGTTGGACTGTGAGACCGAGGAATGGACGGAGCGGTCGGAGTATCGGTCCCAGTCTCGTGAAGGAGAGTGAAAACGCGACCGATAGTGGCGGCAGTCTGAGTCGCATTCCGAGCTCTGAGAAGCCAGCGCTACCGAGCGGGCCGACTGTGGCTTAGCTGGGGTGGTTAGCGGCGGGGAGTCGAAGATTTCGCCTTCTGATACCGACGCAGGAGGCGGCCTCGTCGAGAGGTGCGTCGAGCTCGGAGGGCCTGTCAATGAAGGTGGTGCAGATGTACACTCTTCGTGGGGCATCACTGGAGGCAGAGGTCTGCTCGGTGTCGAGGTCAACCCCGAAGGAGATGGTACCGACGGTCTCGATATGGCAGCTGGGCGATTTTTTGAAGATTTTTCAGATTTTTCAGTATGTTTTGTTTTCGCCTTTTTCTTTCGCCTCACCTCTTCCTGAGGTTGGCTAGTAGCCTTTGTAGCCTTCTTTGCCTTAACTCTGGCAGAAGCGGGAGCAGGCATGACTGGGTTTGAACAACTTACGGGCAGCGGCCCACGTTCCCCAGATTCCGAGGTGGCCACCGATATGGAAGGAATTTGAGGTGGAGTATCCACTGCCTCCAAAGCTTTCTTCCACAAAAGGCCCCTCAATCTATCCGCCCTGTTCTGTCGGGCTTGACGAGAAAAACTCATACAGTGAGCGCAAGCTTCGACAATATGCGACTCCCCTAAACAGAGGAGGCACAGCGAGTGTCCATCAGTAAGGGCAAGCTTCGCCCTGCACCTCGAGCAGGTTTTGAACAAAGCCGTCTGCGCCATAAGCCGCAAAACAATGATGGAAGACGAAAAATATCTTATTTTTTATATATATATATATATATATATATATATATATACTATGCTAACTATTACTAAAATCTAAGCTAAACTATCAGTCTATAATTTTAGAGAACAATACGAACGAAGTTCGAAAAGAAGTCTCCCGCGAGGCAAACAGCAGAGCAGTCGAAAAAGAACTGAGGTAGGCGGGAACCCGAGCATGCGCAATAGGACGGTGGGGGGGAGGGGTTCCCATCAAAAGTCTAAGCTATGGAAGTTTCCCGAATGAGGCTTGGCGCCAGCGCGAGCCCATATGTGTGATGCACAGAGACCACGAAGAAGAAGTGAAATCCACCTGGCATCATGAACAACTTGTCAGACTCCGGATTGTTGTCTGCCTGCATGTATCACATGTGCAAGTTTTGCAATAGCCAAATCAAATATCACTATGATGTACTTCTGCTGGACCTTTTCAGCTATTTTGAAGGAACTTTTCATTGTTTTGTCCACAACTTGTGGCAATATCGGGGACAGGCTAATTTGTGGAAGACATGTGGTTTTCTGTTGGGGAAACTGATCCACAAAACTTTGGAATTCCAATCTGTTCACATTGGAATTCCCTTTATCAGAAGTATCAGTAATATTACTGTCGGATGTCAGGTGCTTCATGAACAATTCACTAGGCTGGCCTAGTGAACTGTGAGTTGAAAGCTTGGCAATTGTTGTGAGAAAGCCTGTCTCTGTTCTGTGCTTATCTGTGGCTGCTAGCCGAGGCCTTGAGTTTCCTTGAGAACGAATGTATGTTTTGAAAAGGTGGGGGTTATCTTGCAAGCTGTCTCTCACATAGTGTTGTCATCAAGAGGAGGTTGAACAGTGCCGCCCTGTTGGCACATGAGTTTGGATTACAGGCCTGAAGCCCTGTCTGTCAAAGTAGCTTGGAATTAGCCAGCCTCCATCCTATATAGTGGAACGAGCAAAGGGGAGGCCCTTTGCTAGGAATCATCTGTTCGACTGTTTGACTGTTCTACGGTTACCATCTGTTCTACGCTTGCCATGAAACTCCTCATGTTTGGGATTCTATCTGGCTTGGAGATGTTGGATGCACTCTGTACATGTTCTGTTGCTATTTGGACTTGGAATTTCTAAGAACTATGCCATGAAAAGTGCTCTGAGGCTTTTCATAGATTTGGACTTGCAGATTACTGTTCTGGATTCGTGTTCTATAGCCTGTTTTCCCTGCATGGAGCCAAAGTACGGGCACAGGGAAAGTTTCCGAGGCTGATCGTTGCTGTTCTGGAATTGTGTGTGTGTGTGACCTGCGAGAGAGCCTTCCTCAGAGCCAAAGTTACGAGCAAGGGAGGTTTCCTAGGTCGAAGAGGTTCGTCCCCTGACATCTTGCTTATGTGATCAGCTCAGTGTTCCTGGCAGGCTGAGTCTGGTTTGGTATAAGATGGATTTGTGTACTGTCAGACTTCATGCACTTTTGTGCTGGGGTTTCTTCTTGAGTTTTGCTCATGTTCCTGAGGAATCAGTGTGTGTGGCCGCTGCTGACTGTTTCGTATGGGACAGGGGGCCAACTCTAAATGTCTCCCCCTGAGTGATTGCTGTTCACATTAAGCCGTTGTACCGGAAAGCTATCTGGTCCGTCTTCAGCTTCAAGTGTGTGTATGCAGAAATGAAACCGTTATGCTTGAATTCTGTGTGATTTTACAATAAAAGAGGTCTCATCGTTTTGGAGTGTGTCAGTTTGCCTAAAGTTCGTGAGCAGAAGCCTGGGGTGGGCTGGCGTCATGACAATTACCCCTACAGTGCCAAGCATAACGAAATCTCCATATATTATGGACAAGGAGCCAGAAATCTCCCTCTCCTAGCCCTTAGAAGAACCCCTACACTGCATTCTAGGAAGTTATTTTTGTTCTTAATAAAACATAGCATTCTTCCTCTTCTCCCATTATCCATTGAAACATGCTTGCTGAGCTTCTGGGTATGTATGGTGGTTGCACGTGCTCAGTATGTTCCTCCAGTTAGCAGCATTATGTAACAGAAGTAGCATAAACAAAGTAGGATGGATGTTTATAAAGACCGCACTGCCTGCTTCCCAAATATGGGCGTAACTGGCTTTCTGCTGCCTGTGCAGGACCCAGTATTTCTTTTCAAAATTATGTGTCCACTAGGATGTCCATAGCCAATATAGTCTTTGTTGTTGTTGTCGTTGTTGTCTTTACATGATTGCACTGCACAGTTTTGTATTGATACTATCATCACAGATTCTTATCAGGCTCTGTCTATCATTATCTGCCTTGCTTTTTGCCCCACCAGTTCTAATGGGTACCAGCCATCACTGTCTATGGGTTCCCATGCAACATTTTCAAAGCAGATACCAAATGTGTTATGGAAAGTCTCTTTTCCATCAGTGGTATTGAAATTTTTCATTACAATTACCCAAGGAACTCCCATTATTAACTGTGATTATTTTGGCCCTTCTAGGGTTGTCCACTGCTCATCAAATGATCCATATGTTAATTCAGTCTCTACTTCAACACAATTGTAGTTGACACGGTACGTGATACAGTTAAGAATATCAAGGATGTTCGTACTTCCAGTGATTCTATTCCTTGCAATACCAAGTTGGAAATAGTTTTTAGCTTCACATGCCCACTTTCTGCAGCATAAACAACAAATCCCGTCTTGGGGAAAGGACACTGTGATGTTACATGTACATATATTTTGAATTGTAGTCATAGATGTGTATTCCTATTATGATTCTGCTTTCATGGTGTGTATATCTATGGTGAGAGTAGGATGAGTGACAGGAGGAATGGTGTATTTGAATATGTTAGATTTGCCTGAGTGAGTGAAGGGGGGGTGATGTGTGTGATATATAAGCAAGGTGCTGTGCATGTGTGAGACGCACAGGGCTTCTTTAAATGAGCGATTTATGGCATGCTCCTGACTGGCCACTCACAGAAGTTTGTGGGTCATTTTGATGACATCGTCAGCCTCCTGCACACATCCTGCTTCTTCCCCAGGTTATCCCATTAAAACAAAAAGCAAAACAAAAAACTTGGATACCCCGATTCTTCTAAAATATCTCAGGATTCCCTACCGTGTGCAGCCAAAGTTGCACTACAAAACACCCACTAGAGGGCACTGTCCCATTCAAGTATAGGAGCAGGGAAGTTTTACAGACATGTGGTTGTCCCTCTCCTCCTGTGTAATTCAGCTTATTACGATTGTGGAAGAGAAGCAGGAAGCAAAGTACTGGTAAGCAAACACAATTTCCCTTTAATCTAAAGAAGCCCATAGGGCTTAAGATGGGATAGGAATAGAGAGAGGGTCTGTGAAGAGATTGACGGTGAAGAGATAAATTGTGAAGAGAGAGTGAAGTGAAAGAGTGACTAGGATTTGTGGGTATGAGAGGATAACCATAAACAGAAGCTTTAAAATTTACTTATTTACTGTTTGCCATTTTAATGCTCTAAATAATAAAGATTTCTTTGTTTTATAAAATCCTACATCTTCTGCTCCTTGCTACAAAAGGATAAAGTAATAAAGGGGACAATACAGGAACAATAAAGCCACTGACTGTGTTCAAACAACACGATAAGCCATGGTTGGGCTGCTAACCTTTTGCAGCAAATGGTTAGTGAGTGTATTTAAACCATGGTTATGTAGCCACCTTGGTTAGGAATGGTTCACATAACACTCTAAGCCATAATGTTTAGCTAAAAATACTTAACCATAGTGGCTTAGCATGTCATCTGAACAGGATCACTGTGTCGTCACAGCTTGAGGATAGAGTAAAGGGTTGGACCTGAGCCTAAAGGTCCTGGTTGCAGCATTACCATGTGGGTGGGGGGAAGTGTTGCCTGTTGTGGGAAAAGAAGTTCTCACTGGTAGAGGGATGGAAGAGGTATTCTCACTGGTAATAGGTAGGGATGCCACAAACAGCATCCTAGCATTTCTTTTGATGGGTCCTCATCTGGATTTGGGGCACATGCCAAATGTGTGGAGAAGATTTAGTAGGGGTGTGCATCGGATCGGATCCGATCCACGATCCGAATCCGATCCGCCCCAAAATCGGGAAAATCCGATCCGATCCGATCCGATCCGATCAACCTCCGATCCGATCCGATCCGATCCGACGAGGTCCGATCCGGATCGGACGCCATTTTGAATGCTTTTTCCCATAGCCAAGTATTGTTTTACAAAAACGCCTATAACTTTTTCATTTTTAAAGATAGAAGGATGAAACTTGGGCACATTATACACTGGTTAGGGATAGTTATCTGTGAGAAATTTCAGAAAGATTGGTGCATGCGTTTTGTGGCAATTAATTGTTTAATAAATACCCAGAAATGCCTATAACTTTGTCATTTTTAAAGTTACAAACATGAAACTTTGCCACATTGTAGGTGGTACCTTGGGACCTATCTGTGAGAAATTTCAGAAACTTAGGTGCTTGCCTTGTGTGGCAATTAATTTTAGAAAAATGGGTAGTAGTGGGGTAAATACATTTACGCCTCCCATTTTTTTATTTTTGAAGATACAAACAGGAAACTTGGGCACATTACAGGTACCACTTGCCTTGATATGTGTGTGAAATTTCAGAAACATTGGAGCTTGCCTTGTGTGGCAATTAATTTTTGAAACAATGAGGAAAGAAACACCTATAACTTTGTCATTTTTAAAGTTACACACATGAAACTTTGCCACATTGTAGGTGGTACCTTGGGACCTATGTGTGTGAAATTTCAGAAACATAGGTGCTTGCCTTGTGTGGCAATTATTTTTTTAATAAATACCCAGGAATGCCTATAACTTTGTCATTTGTAAAGTTACACACATGAAACTTTGCCACATTGTAGGCGGTACCTTGGGACCCATGTGTGTAAAATTTCAGAAACGTAGGTGCTTGTATTGTGTGGCAATTAATTTTTGAAACAATGAGGGATTCATTGGACAGCACTTGCCCATAGGGATTCATTGGACAGTACTTGCCCATAGGGATTCATTGGACAGTACTTTCCTATAGGAAATCATTGGAAAGCACTTGCCCATAGAAAATCATTGGAAAGCACTTGCCCATTGAGAAATACAGTTATGCCTCCCACTTTTTTATTTTTGAAGATACAAACAGGAAACTTGGGCACATTGTAGACTGGTTAGGGATAGTTATCTGTCAGAAATTTCAGAAAGATTGGTGCATGCGTTTTGTGGCAATTAATTTTTTAATAAATACCCAGGAATGCCTATAACTTTGTCATTTTTAAAGTTACATACATGAAACTTTGCCACATTGTAGGTGGTACCTTGGGACCTATGTGTGTAAAATTTCAAAAACGTAGGTGCTTGCCTTGTATGGCAATTAATTTTAGAAAAATGGGTAGTAGTGGGGTAAATACATTTACGCCTCCCATTTTTTTATTTTTAAAGATACAAACAGGAAACATGGGCACATTACAGGGAACACTTCACTTGATATGTGTGTAAAATTTCAGAATGATAGGTCCAGGCATTTGGTGGCTACGAATTTTTTAGATTAAAAGTTATTAACCTTTTTTACACAGAGGCTGGGGCTGTCAATTGCACCCTCCCGCCTCCCGGGAAGAAGAAGGAAACACTTTCTCTCATCTCTTTGATCCTTGCACGCTTGGCTGCAACTGAGCTAGTATCCATTACAAAAGGAGAAACAAAGTAGCACTTGGCTCGTGTCTGCTTTGATACTTTCACTCAAGCAGAACGGCTGAGCCTAGGATCACTCTCTCTCGCTGGGATCGTTACAGGAGAAATTTTCTACAGTCTTCAAAGTGGTGTGTGCAGACACCTTGCCACCACATGCCTGGACCTATCATTCTGAAATTTTACACACATATCAAGTGAAGTGTTCCCTGTAATGTGCCCATGTTTCCTGTTTGTATCTTTAAAAATAAAAAAATGGGAGGCGTAAATGTATTTACCCCACTACTACCCATTTTTCTAAAATTAATTGCCACACAAGGCAAGCACCTACGTTTTTGAAATTTTACACACATAGATCCCAAGGTACCACCTACAATGTGGCAAAGTTTCATGTATGTAACTTTAAAAATGACAAAGTTATAGGCATTCCTGGGTATTTATTAAAAAATTAATTGCCACAAAACGCATGCACCAATCTTTCTGAAATTTCTGACAGATAACTATCCCTAACCAGTCTACAATGTGCCCAAGTTTCCTGTTTGTATCTTCAAAAATAAAAAAGTGGGAGGCATAACTGTATTTCTCAATGGGCAAGTGCTTTCCAATGATTTTCTATGGGCAAGTGCTTTCCAATGATTTCCTATAGGAAAGTACTGTCCAATGAATCCCTATGGGCAAGTACTGTCCAATGAATCCCTATGGGCAAGTACTGTCCAATGAATCCCTATGGGCAAGTGCTGTCCAATGAATCCCTCATTGTTTCAAAAATTAATTGCCACACAATACAAGCACCTACGTTTCTGAAATTTTACACACATAGGTCCCAAGGTACCGCCTACAATGTGGCAAAGTTTCATGTGTGTAACTTTACAAATGACAAAGTTATAGGCATTCCTGGGTATTTATTAAAAAAATAATTGCCACACAAGGCAAGCACCTATGTTTCTGAAATTTCACACACATAGGTCCCAAGGTACCACCTACAATGTGGCAAAGTTTCATGTGTGTAACTTTAAAAATGACAAAGTTATAGGTGTTTCTTTCCTCATTGTTTCAAAAATTAATTGCCACACAAGGCAAGCTCCAATGTTTCTGAAATTTCACACACATATCAAGGCAAGTGGTACCTGTAATGTGCCCAAGTTTCCTGTTTGTATCTTCAAAAATAAAAAAATGGGAGGCGTAAATGTATTTACCCCACTACTACCCATTTTTCTAAAATTAATTGCCACACAAGGCAAGCACCTAAGTTTCTGAAATTTCTCACAGATAGGTCCCAAGGTACCACCTACAATGTGGCAAAGTTTCATGTATGTAACTTTAAAAATGACAAAGTTATAGGCATTCCTGGGTATTTATTAAAAAATTAATTGCCACAAAACGCATGCACCAATCTTTCTGAAATTTCTGACAGATAACTATCCCTAACCAGTCTACAATGTGCCCAAGTTTCCTGTTTGTATCTTCAAAAATAAAAAAGTGGGAGGCATAACTGTATTTCTCAATGGGCAAGTGCTTTCCAATGATTTTCTATGGGCAAGTGCTTTCCAATGATTTCCTATAGGAAAGTACTGTCCAATGAATCCCTATGGGCAAGTACTGTCCAATGAATCCCTATGGGCAAGTACTGTCCAATGAATCCCTATGGGCAAGTGCTGTCCAATGAATCCCTCATTGTTTCAAAAATTAATTGCCACACAATACAAGCACCTACGTTTCTGAAATTTTACACACATAGGTCCCAAGGTACCGCCTACAATGTAGCAAAGTTTCATGTGTGTAACTTTACAAATGACAAAGTTATAGGCATTCCTGGGTATTTATTAAAAAATTAATTGCCACACAAGGCAAGCACCTATGTTTCTGAAATTTCACACACATAGGTCCCAAGGTACCACCTACAATGTGGCAAAGTTTCATGTGTGTAACTTTAAAAATGACAAAGTTATAGGTGTTTCTTTCCTCATTGTTTCAAAAATTAATTGCCACACAAGGCAAGCTCCAATGTTTCTGAAATTTCACACACATATCAAGGCAAGTGGTACCTGTAATGTGCCCAAGTTTCCTGTTTGTATCTTCAAAAATAAAAAAATGGGAGGCGTAAATGTATTTACCCCACTACTACCCATTTTTCTAAAATTAATTGCCACACAAGGCAAGCACCTAAGTTTCTGAAATTTCTCACAGATAGGTCCCAAGGTACCACCTACAATGTGGCAAAGTTTCATGTTTGTAACTTTAAAAATGACAAAGTTATAGGCATTTCTGGGTATTTATTAAACAATTAATTGCCACAAAACTCATGCACCAATCTTTCTGAAATTTCTCACAGATAACTATCCCTAACCAGTGTATAATGTGCCCAAGTTTCATCCTTCTATCTTTAAAAATGAAAAAGTTATAGGCGTTTTTGTAAAACAATACTTGGCTATGGGAAAAAGCATTCAAAATGGCGTCCGATCCGGATCGGACATCCGGTCCGATCCGATCCGACCATCCTCCGATCCGATCCGATCCGATCCGACCCCCCAGGTCCGATTCCGATCCGCTATCCGATCCGATCCGGGGGGTCAGTGCACATCCCTAAGATTTAGTACATATTTCCAGGGCATTTTGTATGTCTCACCAACAGCTGGCACATGTTAATGAGAACACTCTCTAGCAATCTCATTGCTAGGGGACTCTGTTGCTCAGGCTGCAGAATATGAAAACATCCAAAGGAATAGAACCAACCTTCAACCCTTAAAACCAACAAAAGCTGAGTGGTAGAGAAACGATTTTGCCGCCCACTGCAAGCTAAGCAATGAATAGGCTCTTTTAACCTCTCTAGGGAGGGAGTTCCAAAATCAGGGTGCTGTCACAAAAAAAGGCCCTGTCCTGCATTGCTACCAAACTGTGATGTAATTATTGGCCCCAAAAAGGGGTTGGGGGAGGGGCTACTGCTTCCTAATGAGCCCAGCAATCGCTCATAAGTTTTGGACACAGTGGCAGCACTAGAAAAAAAATGGGGGGGGGGAACAGCAGGGGCAAAGTATATTTCTAGGTGGGCGGGCTGTATCTCACAGGTTAAGATCTTTGAAAGAAAAGTAATGGTATATCTCACACTATAACTGCCATCCTAACCATGTATTCTGAAAAAAAATAGATTGATTAATTTTGGCCAAATTCAAATTACAGTAAGGAAAAAGGCTTCCAAACAAGGTAGAGTCAGTACATAAGCATTTCCTTGACATACAGCTTAGACAGACAGAACACTTCCTTTAGAAAACAGTTACTTTTCAACCAGTGCAGGTAGAACCAGGAAGGTAGACTATTAGTGCAAGGAGGGTAAGAGCAAACTGAGACACCTAGGCCCTGTACATCTAGGAAAGCCAATGCATGTTGCTGTGTATCTAAATCATAGCCATTGCCAGCTGATTAGATTGTCAGTCACTGAGAGGGAATGGAGAAGTATGTAGATCTAAAGAAGTTGAATGCGCTGATTCTTACGCATGCTTGCAAAACGATTGGTAACCGTTTCAAGGTCCAGGGCTTGTGACAGTTTCTTTTCAATTGCCAGTACAGCAATATTACTTCGACGGTCATCACCCATACTGCTCCTCAAGTATGTCTTAATTTACTGCAGAGATGAAAATGTTCGTTCACATCAGCACTTGTTGGAGGTATTACAATGGCTATGGCACACAGTCTGTGGAGTTCACTGAAAGAAAAGACAGTTTCAGTTCTTCAAGAAGAGTAAGCACTTGATTCATTCTGTCAATTTTTATTTGTCTTTCTCGTTTATACCTCTCTAGAACTTTGGGGGAAAGTCTGAGTTCTGCTTCAAATCCATCCATGTCACTGCTATAACGTCTTGCAAATGGTATGAGTTTTTCTGGATCAAGAAAGTAACAGCACTTGGGACTGAAAGTGCTAACCCCATTCAAAACATTGCAATTGTCTGTAAATCTTCTCTGAAGTTCACTAATAGTGCGATCAACATCAGGAAGGAACACCTAAATTGTAAAACCATGGTAAGTTTTTGGATCAATACTTTCCGCTGTTTTTAATTCAGTAGCATAGTTTTGAAATTGTTTTGGAATACAGCGCATTCTCTTTTCTTTATTTGGCATTTTGATAATATTTTGTTTTGCAAACATCTTCACATCTGCCATAGTTTTATGGAAATTTTCCTCCTGATCTCTGAGATCTTGCAGTTTATCAATCAGAGAATTAACAAGGGCACATGCTTGAGCCACATCACCATCAGATTTTTGCAAATCATCTGATACCACTTTTAGTTCAAGAAGCACTTCACTAAAAAGATTCAGGCAAAATACAAAGCCAAAACCTATTTGGTTTCGAATGCCACAAGACTCTACACTTCTTTCAGAATTTGATTCATTGCCGATTATATTCAGAAGCAATAGAATTACAGGAAACGTTAATAGCTAGACAGAATGTAATCTGACACACTCAGTGAGTGACTGACAGTCTTTTTAATTCAATAATCCTATTCCTTGTTTGTTTTTGCAATTCAATGAAACGTGGATGCACATAAAAAGAGGATACAAATATGTACAGTTGTTGAGGATTAAAGAAGTTTGCAACAACTTCAATATTCTTACGTACATCAACAACAATTAAGTTCAGCCTGTGGTTGAAACAAAGAACACAGATGGCTTGTGGCACCTTTTTCAGGAGCAGCGCCTGCACCCCATTTAGTTTTCCGTCCATTACACTGGCACCATCATATGTCAGTGCTATGCAGTTCTTGATATCTATTCCAGAACATGCTAAGATTTCCTTTATGTAACTCAGTATTGAAGGAGCATTCAATGAATGGCATGGATGAAAACCAACAAAACGTTCATATATATGAGAGAGTAAATTCCAGAAACCTTGGCAATGCTCCAAACAAGTGAAGGCTAGTTCAATTATACCTCTTGTTTTCCTATGCGCCAAGGGGTACAAACAAGAGCAGGTCAACCCTCCCTTATTCTCCAAAAATGTCCCAACTATGGATAGTAATGTGAAAGCACCTCTGAACCTTTTTTCCATGAGCCATTCATTTGTTTCAGTGGCCAATTGTATATGGAGATACAAAAATCAGGCTAACCCAGTAAAACTTTTATTTGCAATGTCCTTCTTAAATCTGATTCAATGTCTGCCTGTTTCAACTTCTTCCCTGATTCCCCATGCTCATCTTCTATTCTATTTTGCCCCATGATGTTATCTGACACACTGGTTTCCATTACTGGGTCCTCTTGCCATTCATCTAATATAACTAGGTCTGGGTCAGAAAAAGTAAGGTGGGGAATTTCATTAATGTTACCCTACTTTTCTTCCCCTTCTACCATATCTGGCCATGACATCCCCTGTCTTTCCCAGTCCAGCAAAAAAACACTCACATAGACCCTGAGATGCAGTGAAAGAAGTATCAGCCTTCAGCTCTCTCAAATCAGTAATGTTACCAGTTTCTTGGCTGAGTGGTACTGGAGCAGCAGCTGTTGTCAGAATCCCAGTCTCAATCAGGCCCACTATGACTTGCATGCTGGCCTAAAGACCAGAGAGCTCCTTCTTTAATATGTCTAGACTCTTAAATATTTTCTTATTAACTTGTGCTGTGAGGAAATGTTGGTCCCTAAGAAATCTGTACACTTCAGGAGGACAACCTGATTTTCCTTTTCTGTACCCTTATCCATTGGGTTATCCTGCTGCAAAAAACCAGAATTACGCTGGAATATATCATGTCCAGGGGACAGAGGGTAAGAACTTTCACACAAAAACATGGGGTCAGGGGACAAATGGTCCACCATTTCCTGTTCTTGTGAATCTACGAACTCCTCCAGCTGACAATCCCTGTTATCTTCACCTCTCAACGTGTAAATATGAATCAATGTGTTTACCATAGCAGGGGTGAATTTGTCTTTGGTTGGGTTATCTTCATTATCATTAAAAGTATATTGACCTCTGTATAGGTACAGGGAGATGTGCTTTAAGGCTCTTTTGCCCTTTCTGGGATCTGGTTGCTACCATTGTGACCTAATCACTCTAAATTCACACTAATACACTGTAAAAGAAAAGGGAGGATGGGTAAAAAGCAATTTAAAAAACTAAGTTAAAAAGAAAAGGTAACATTAAAAAGGAATGCCCTTTGCTAAAAGAAAAGGGAGGGGGAATAAAACCAATAAAAACTATTGTAAACTAAAAATGCAGTAACAATGTGGACCAAACCCAGATGATCACCCCAACAATATATCCAAAGTCCAATAGACTCTTCAACGTCCCTCACAGGCTTTGACTATCCAGCTAAGAGCTGAGATCTGGTCAGATATAATGCACAAATGGGCAGGGCAAGGCAAGCACCCACCTAAGGGCAGTCCAAATGAGACAGCTTCTCTTCTAGTCCTCTTCCCATGGGTCCTCTGGCAAGTTCCAACCCAGTCTGGAGCTGGGCAGGGCAAGGCAAAAAAAACAACACCTGAAGGCAATCCAGGTAAGGCAGCTTTTCTTCTAGTCCTCTTCCCACAGATCCTCTAGCTCTAGCCAAATATACAGTCTGGAGGTGGGCAGGGCAAGACAAAAAGCACACCTGAAGGCAACTCAGGTAAGACAGTTTCTGTTCTAGTTCTCTCGCCTACGTTCATATATATTGACATTGTAGCAGAAATGGAAAACTACTGACATTTGTTCCTGCTTACGTATTCCTTAGTTTCATCAGCAGTTAATGCGAAGAAGCCAGCTTCCTTCACTTCATGAGAAATTGGTCCCCTCTACAAGATTTCACTTTGACGCCCGGTTCCCCGATTATGCGCATTTACGGATAAACGCATTTACTCCTAATACCTATTCACGAGAGGCGGTGAAGCGCATTACGGGCTGTATGAAACACACTTTAAAGTTGTTTACATGTGGAGAATCGCATGTTTACATGGCCATTAGGCGCTTTCCCGCAGTAAATTTAAAGTCGCTAGTTAACGCACATTCGGTAATGCGCATAAGCAGAGATAAAAAGCGCCTCAACCCCCGATTTGCGCTCCGCTCTTGTAGAGGTAAAATCTGTAATGCGTCTTGAAAGAGCTTTTGTAGAGGCACCCATTGACTCCAGAACCATTCTGTTCATAATGCTTAACAAGTCATCTTGAATGGAATGATGTGTGTACTTTACATTGTGAAGAAGAGTATCTATTTTAGACTGGATTCTGGGATCGTGTTTTGCAACTACATGCAAGAGTTCAAGAACATTTTCCCTGTCTCACTTTCCCAATGTCCACGTGGAGCATTTTTTTTGTACAGCAGTAAGCAAAATAATTTCTGCAAGAGTGGTTATATAATGCCTATTTTCTTTGATAAGTTCTTTATGAGCATCACTTAATTGCACTACAACTGAGCCTCCTTTGGATTTCTGTGTTTATTTGTAACTCTCCCAGGCCACCATGCAGGCTTTGTGGACTGCACTTCTGTTATGCAGCTTCAGTCCTGAATCATTAGCAGTAGCTTTTTTCCAGTTGTTGTACCCTTTATGAGTAAATGGATTTTCAGCAGTACAGGGATCTTTTCCAGAGAAATGGCAACAAGCAAAGTCAAAACACAGCGTGTTTTTTTTTACACTGTATTCTAACCAAGAATAGCATTTATACCATGCTGGGTTGAAATATCTCCACAATTGGCCATATTTTGTTGATAGATAATGTTTTAACTCTACCTGAATTGGTCTTTCTTCTTGAGACTGTGCAATGTCACTTAGACCAGGTAACCTTTTTTTTTTTTACAAAGGGAGGCATTAACTCAACCCATAAACCAGCATCTGGCAACTCTGAAACACTTTCATCTTCAGAATTATCTTTTTCAGAAAAATCAGACTCACTACTACTGCCAGATAATTCCTGCTCCCAGTCAAGTTCTGGTTCAGTTAGTCTTTCTGAGGAACCCTGTGCTTCTGTGACATCAGACTATTTCCTGAGTTTTGCTGAGCTTGTGAAGTAGTAGTCTAAAGATCCAAACTATGAAGTTTTTGAAGATGATACTCCTGATGAAACTGGGTGTTTTTATTGCAATCCATTGCCTTTGTAATATGGAATAAAAGAAGTAAGAGGCATTGAATATGGTGGTATTAATTGATGAGTAAACATGCATAGGCTTGCACTGTGAGTAAATTCTCCTGTCCTAATTCTCTGAGAAGAAAAAATAAAGAAGTGGAGAAGGTGCAGGATAATTCTTTCCTCCCTCTCTCATTTTTCCTGGCCTACTGTCCTGAGAAAAAAGGAAGAAATCCATGGAATAGGCAGATTAATTCTTCCAAGGGTCTTCTAAGTGGCTCTGGCTGCTGGTGCCAGAGTATAATTTGGAGAATTGCCAAGAATAAGTTTAGGCATCAGGGGTTTTAAATGCGATGCAGTTATGAGTGCCCCCACACCAAACCTCAGTTACCTAACCCTAATTGGTGGGGCAGAAAGTGGGATCGCAGGAGGCAGAGCCAAGGGGGGGTCACCCCCCCCCCCAGAAACCTCTCCAGAATAACACAAAGAAAGCCGTTTGTGGCAAAGCTCACTTACTGAAGCAAAGGGAGGTGGGAAAGAAGAAGCCCATTTCACACACAGGCGAACTGACGCAGCAGGCAAATAAGAGTAAATGATTGCAAGACAGAATAAGTTTGGGTTACATAATTGCAATATAGCATGTTCCCAGACCCAATAGAGAGCAGGCTTTTTAAAGTGTCTTAGAAAAACACAGTTTATCCAGGGTATGTCACAACCCTGGAAGGCATTTATAGACGAGCCCACTTCTCCAAAATTTAAATTAAATGGAGATGGGAGGCTAGGAAACCCATTTCACACATAGGCAAACTAAGGCAGTAGGCAAATAAAAGTCAGTGACTGCAAGTGAGAGAGTTTGGGTTACATAAGCACATGTTTAAGGTGGAAAAACATGCCCCACCAAACAGGAAGAATTTAGCCAGGAATATGTATTCACTTGCACCATGAAAAGGAAAGAAAGGATTTTTTAAAACCACATGTTCACAATATAATTGAGATGCATTATACAGCAAAACAAAATGGATTCTAGGCCCAAACACACGCGCGCGCACACACACGCACAAGAATTTCTTAATCTGCACATCACACACACACCAAGCCCAAATAATCTTTATACATGGCAGCACAGACTTAAATGCATTCCCTACTCAGTCAAAACCCCATGAAAAGGTTTTTATGTGAATCTGGTCCCCTCCACAAGGATTCGCTTTTGCGCCCGGTTAGGAGATTATGCACACTATCCCTGAAGCGCCTTTACGCCTAATACCTCTGCACGAGAGGCGGCGACAAAAGGCGCTTCCCTCCCCTCCCCTTCCCTCCCCGCCGCTCCCCAGCTGGCTGGCTGGTAGGCTATGGGCAGCAGGCGAGCGATCCTCCTCCTCCTCGCCTTCCTTTACCCCCTCTTCTTCCTCCTCCTCCTCCTGCCGCCCCCCCCCCGCGGGCGGGCGGGCTCTCTTCCCTCCTTCGCCGCGGCCAGGCAGCCCCCTCCTCATGCTGCTCCGGCGAGCGGAAGGGACAGCCGGCGGGCGGAGGGTAGTCGCCCGCCTTCCCCACGTGTCTCCCCAGCTTCAGTTCAATGCGCTTTAATGGACAGAGCAAAAAAAAATCGCTATTTAACGCACATTCAATAATGCGCACAATCGGGGAGATAACGCGCCTCTACGCCCCATTTGCGCTCCGCTGGTGTAGAGGTAATTTTTTAATGAGACTTGAAAGAGCTTTAAATCGCTCTTGTTGTAGAGGTAATTTTTTTAATGCACCTTGAAAGAGCTTTAAATCGCTCTTGTAGAGGCAGCCTCTATTGGGCTCTGATGGGAATGGGTTTTGTTAAAACAAAAGTATTTGTGCTGAAGAAAATGCCCCACTGCGGCAGGAAAATGTTTCCCTACCCACCCAGAAATGAACAAAGGAGATCAGCAACTAGCAGCAGCAAGAAACATTACAAAATATTAATAAAATCATACCGGGACGATGATGATAGTGATATTCTTGAAACTGCTCCCCATGGCTGATACCATCGTATCAGCATGGTATCAAAACATTCTGATACCAAAAGGCAACATGCAAAAATAATAATAATAATACAATAGAAAGGAAGGCAATGTGATGAACATTAAAAAACCTCAAAAAGCATTTTGCAACCAGCGCAGAAATATTTTACCAACCAGATTCAGTTCACAAAAAGGCAAAAGTGAGTTGTTCCTCAGTGCAGAAGATCTAAATAGTGTGTTGAGCTAGGGTGACCAGATAAAATCCAGGTCAGGGCTCATGTAACTTTAACAGTTGTAGAGAAAAGGGAATTTCAGGCAGTGTCATTTGTATGCAATTAGTTCCTGGTGATATTCCCTCTTCATCACAACTGTTAAAGTTGCAGGGGCCCTGCCTTCTTTTGTATATGGTCACTCTAGTATAGCGTCTGCAACTTTAACTGTTGTGATGAAGAGGGAATTTCACCAGGAACTAATTGCATACAAATGACACTGGCTGAAATTCCCTTTTTTCTACAACTGTTAAAGTTACATGAGCCCTGACCTGGATTTTATCTGGTCAGCCTAGTTGAGCATTAACAATATTGGGAAGTGTTTTTATAAGAGAGAAAAATATATATAAACCAAATGCTAGGTTAAGTCGGCAGACTGTCTCAAGGAATGAAATAAGAGATCAGAAGGGGAGAATCTTTTAAAATTTACTTAATTTAAATGGGGCTCAAAGTTGGTGGCAGCAGGGAAAGCAGAGGCAGCAACCTAGGCCCCGGTCCCTCCTTGTCCCTTCCTTCCTCGCTGCTTGCTTTTTCTCTTCAGATGGATCTCGCTTTTGTAGGGATGGGAGCAAGCAAGGAAGGCATCGGCAACGTCTGAGGCGGCTCTTTGTTTGGGAAGCCTGGCCTGCACGTGCTCACTCTCTCCTCTTCGCTCTGAGTCTTGCACACAGTCACTCTTTCCTAACCTTCTCACCCTGCCCCACCTCTTTCTAAAAACCTGGGACATGCTTCTTCTTCCAGATAATTAATCGCCACGACAATGAGGCCTCGAAGCCTCCGCGGGGCCCAAGCAGTTGCCTAGCAGCAGCCCTGGAACTGGCCCTGGATTCAAACCCCCGCCCCCAATGCCGCTGCCTTCTTGGCCAACTGGAGTGGCAACTGGAGTGGCAAGATCCTTGTTTGGGGATGGGGCTAGCCCCCCTCTGCCCACCGGCGCCACCCCTGTTTGGAAACACCACAACTTCTGTACGATGTCTAGATAGTTTTGACATGGTCTTTTGAACAGCAGACACAGGGGGAAAGAAGCTAGAATTAAATGACTGTGTTGCTGAAAACACCAAAGAGGTAAATGTGAATTGGGGAAGGCTATGGGGAGTACTGCACAGCCACCTCCAGAATGGGTAGACATGTAAAACAACAACAACAACAGCAACAACAACACAGCTTCAAAATGCAACTGGGCAGCAAAATAAATAACATATTTGAAAGTTTGAGAGATTGGTATCTGCATCACATACCCCTTCCCTTTACCCCCATGCTGTTAGCTTTAACGCAGTGACCTGTGAGGCTGGCAGACACTAGCTATGCAGTCGATCTTCTGGGACGCTGCTCCCATGCCTGGCTATGACAGAGGAACCCCTCTGCCACACACAATATGGCTCTTCAGAGGCAGGTGCTCTGGAGAGGCCCACCGGTCACTCTCATGCTGCCGGAAATGCTATAGTGGGCAGGGGTCTTTGGAGCAACTGCTGGAGAAGGTGATTGGCCCTCATGGTGGGAGGGGGAGCAATGCAATTTACCACCCCCTGCTCTGCTGCCTTAGGTGGGGCTTCACCACACTTCATGGGAGGGCCAGCCCTGCTGGGGAGGCCATTCCACCAATGGTGCTCTACAAATGAAAAGGCCCACTCACAACTGATCACCTGCCAAATCTCAGTAGGCAAGGGGTTACAGAGCAGGGCTTCTGATAACAATTTCAATCAGGACACGAATAAGAACAGGTAGGAAGAAGTGGTCCACTGGATACTGTTGACCCCAGCCATGAAGTTCTATATTGGCTAAAACCAGCACCATGAATTGAGTTCAGAAACAAACTGGGTGCTAGTGACGTTTGTACAATACTGGCATAATATGATCAAAACAGTTCCAATCTTACCACCATATTTGTACTAACCAATCATCTTTCCATATCATCTTCAAAGGCAGCCCCATATACAACATATTTCAGTAATCTAGATGGGACATAAGCAAGGCATGGATCACTGAAGCCAGGCTATCTCCATCCAGATAGGAATATATTTTATGGTTTTAAGGTTGTTTCGTGAACCTCCCAGAGGGCTTCAGTGATGGGAGGTATATAAATGTAATAAATAAATAAATAAAAATGAATGAATGAATGAAATGAATAGTTGCCATACTCAGGCGTTGCCCATCTGAAGTTGTCACCTTAAGCAAGCTGCTGCCACCACCCCACTTCTTCTGGGTGTTGCGTGTGGTGGGGCTGAGGCTCCCTCTCCCTGCTCTTGCCTGGCTGTGGCTGTGGGTCCCCCCTTCTGCACAGTGGTAGCGATGCATAGCTCCTCCTCCTGTATGGTGGCAGCAACTTACCCATGCTCACACCGCTCATCAATCCCCCACCGGCCAGCCCCTCAGCGAGCTGCCACTTCTCTGCAAAAATGGTGTCTCAGCGAGGGGATGCACAGATTGTGGCTCCCCTTCCCTGTTCTTGCGCAGCAGCAGCAGCTCTTCCTCCCTCCATCAGCTGGTTGGGAGAGTTGGCTGAACTAACATGAGAGGTATCGTGATATTTTGGCCGAGCCTCCCAGGCAGGAGTCCCATGGTTGGGGCAGAAGGTGGGAGCGTCTGGCCGAGGGAAGGAGAAGATGCTGGCTTCTGGCCAGCCACAAGCATTTGACTGGCTGACCAAGTAGGCAGGCAGCTAGGGAGGGAGGGAGGGAGTGGCCGACCAAGCAGTGGTGAACCCTTTGGGTGGGGAGGGCTGAACAATTGGCCGCTCTTCCGATCCTATGCTCCCTGCTGTGCCTGTATCCTGCTGCTTCATTGCAGGGCCAGCCCTTGCCATACTAGCCTGAGCTGATACAAGGAGCTCTGTTCCACAGAGGGCATTAGAGTCTAGTGACAGAGGTAGATCCACAACCACCCCAGGGCTATGAATGTGATCCTTTGGGGGAAATAGAACTCCCATCCATAACAGCTTGGACACTACTTCCCACCAACTACCAGTACCTCCATCTGGTTGAGACTGGGCTTCAGTTTGTTGGCCTTCATCCAGTCCCTGTTTTATAACCAAGCAGCTAGACTCTGCTAGAGGGATTATCCACACCTTAAGCTCCTTTCTGTATGTGAAGAAATTCTGCTGCCCCATAAATTCTACGTTGGCTCCTAGGTGTAGGAGGGACTGCAGAAGGCACAGTTTTTGGGGTGGATGGGAAAACGGGTCTTTAGAACTGATTATGCTGTGGGAAAAAGCTTAAAATCCTCCCACGCAGAGTGCAGATGACACAATACTGAACACCCTGAAGCTTCCCTTAATGAAAAGTCAGCTTTCTTCTTCTGCCTATTGTCCTCCTGCAGTTGGGAAACAGAAGGTTCCAGTTCTGCTTTATGCAGATGATATGGCACTTATTTCATTAACTCAGACTGGCATGAGGAGATTACTCCCTAAATTCGGAATCTACTGTAAGCAGGAAGGTCTATCCATTAACTACAGCAAAACAAAAGTGGTTGTGTTTGCCAAAAAGCATGAGCAACATAAATGGACCCTGGATGGACATAGTATTGAACAATGCCGAACATTTAACTATTTAGGGCTTAATTTTTCTGAAAATACCCGATGGCATACCCATTTCGAGGCAATTACATCTTCAGCTGCCAGTCTATTGGGGCCTATAAAGAAACTGTACTATACTGAGGGCCACCATCTAGTAGAACCAACATTAAAGGTCTTTGCAGCCAAGATTGTGTCCCATCTTCTATATGATGCAGCAATCTGGGGTAGCCACTGCAGAGACGAACATGATATAATTCAAAATAAGTGTCACACAGTACACCTGGTGCATCATTAAGGACTAAACTAGGTCTCCCTTCTCTAAAAGCACGTATACACAAATCCACAGTAATGTATTGGGAAAAAATACTATCGATGCCAGAACAATATTTAGCAATATTGTGCTTTTTGGATTTGCAGAATAGAGAAGGTTGGGTACAATCTTGTAGATGCTTGATATTGAACTACTCAACCCCCCCAACAATGAAAACGCAGGACATATCCAATCGTAAGATCTGAGATACTGTGTTTGGTGAAGATGCTAAAAGAGATTTGGAATACATAAAAAACTGTAAATTTGCTACCTGGTATACTAAAATCAAAACAGACCATAAAAGGGCTACTTATTTGAGAGAATTAACCTTTTCCCTTGTTAGGCATGCTTTTACCCAGCTCAGATTTCAAATGATGCCCACTGAGTATCTGGCTGGAAGATTTTCTAGTAGACCTGTAAAGGAGCGTTTTTGCATATGCAAATCAGGACATATTGAAGATCTCATACATTATATCTTATACTGTCCATTATATAATTTGCCCAGGGCTAATTTTTTTCTCCGTATCCAGACCACCTTAGAAGGCCAATCAGACGATTTTAAAATTAGATGGCTGTTGGCTGATGTGGACAAATTCATCAGCTATAGGATAGCTTTATTTGCGCCTTTCTAAACCATACCACTGTCAAATCCTAAGGGGGTTAAACAGAAATAATGTTTTAAATCCTGATCACTTTATTGTACTCCTGTTTTATTGTACCAAATGTTTTTTCTGTTTTATACTTGTATGCTTTGTGTTTGTATTGTGATGGCCATTGGCTACAAACAATAAAAACTTAATTGATTAATAGTGAAAAGTAATTACCTGAGTGTATGTTTTTTTCTTGAGTTGTGTGTATTTTCTTTGCTATTATTGAAATACCCCTTTGCCTTTTCCAAAACAAGGGGGGATGCTGTATCAAGGAGACAGGTCATCTTGAATTACAGTGCATCATGAAGTATAAATGTATTAACATAATATAATCCCTTTTATCTTATTTCATTTCCAGTATACCAGGACTTGCTATTGGGGATCATCAGATGAGCGTTTTATAGCACGCTTGTTACTGGGCACTCCCAGATTTGTGTGGGTACTATTCACGATGCTGGCTGCCTCGCAAGCATCCCCCACTCTTTTCTAGCCTTCTTCCCTTGGCAAGTAAACACCCCGGTAAGTCTGATTTATTTTTAGAAATGGGACCTGCTGTGATCTCTTGCTGTGTGCAGGAGAAGTGGCGCGATAAAAACACCCATTGAACATGGTCGTTGTTTACTTCCTCTTTCTTCTCAGCTGAGAAAGAGGAAGTATTGTGCAACAGAAGCAGCTGGGCGGAGAAGCGATGGTAGGGAACTGTGATTTCCCCCCTGTCTTAAACTCTTAAACTCACTTCTTTTTCCTCTGTGATGCCTGAACAGAGTAAAGGAAAGTAATACAAGGTGTTTTATTGAAGGTGGGGGTGGGAGCAGGGGACACAACATTTTAAACATGGTTTAAACAAATTCTGTATAACAATTCCTTATTATACAGGATCATTGAACAGGTCACTGATATAGGAGGTCCTAGGCAAAAAGCACATGCGTTACAAAACATGAGGTAGGGTGAGTATGGTCTCATCCTGCCTTATTTAAAGGGTGCCCCAAAACAGGAAGATGGGTTATGGATATTGTGACCATGCACGTCATCAGACAAGCATTTTATCGCACGCTCGTTACTGGCCACTCACTTTTTTTGCGGATCCTTTTGATGATGATGTCTGCATCCTGCGCGCCTCCCACTCTTTCTGGTCTTCTTTCGCAACAAAATAGACCCCGGTAAATCCGATTATTATTTGTTTGGAAGTGAAATGTGCCGCCATTTCCTGCTGTGTGCAGGAAAAGAAGTGCAATAAAAATGCCCACTGTATGGGCCACGTGGTCATTGTTTACTTCCTCTTTCTCCTCCTGTGTGAAGAAAGAGGAAGTATCGTGGGACAGAAGTGGGGGGAAAGTGACGTTAAGGAAACGCAATATTCCCCCATCTGATGATGCCCTGTATAGCATAAGTACCAAGAATTAAAAGCAGTGTCTAATCAGCAGGGCTGCTGATTACACTATATACACACTTATCTGACAGTAAGTCCAACTGAGCCCAATGGGGTTTACTTCTAAGTAGAGATGCATAGGACTGAGAAGTTCTAGAACAGACTATAATATAAACAAGTATACTTTCCTCCAACAAAACAAAACAAAACAAAACAATTGATCTGACATTCAGAATAACATTTATTCTGTTCCAAAACATTAATGGAGCAGTACTGTCTCATGCTTGCTTTTTTCTTTGGTTATACCAGGGGTGGACAACATGCAGCCCTTGATGCCCCAACAAAATTTGTGGTGGCAAAAAAAGAAAGAAAAGTTTGGTTGTTTGCCACCAAATTTCTGCGACAAACAATGATGGAAAGCTAAACCGGACAAAATTAGCCTGAAAACAAGCTCAGTTTGTGTTTTATCCCTTTGTAGCAGTGGACTGCCAAAATTTGATAGCAAAGTCAGGGGATTTTCCGCCACCAAATTTGTATGGTTATGCAAACCATATATACAAAGAAGAGAATTTCACGATTTGCGTCTGTCTCCTGTGAAGCTTGAAACTGTCTAAACAGCAATTCAAATGCAGCCTGCGGGAATGTGCTATTTCCATAACCTACTGTCACACAATATCATTTATCAGGATCAACCAAATATGAATAAAATTGTGGCTAAGGTAATTGTTTCACCTTTCCTCCAACTATTAGGTAACACCACGCAATTTGACTTGGCTCATGCTCCACCCAAAATTAGTCTCCAGCTTTGCTAATATAAATACTACATTTCTCTTTACTTTTGTTTTCTCCCTACCAATGAACCAGTGCATTTCACCTAAAGTTGGAGACAAATCTGAGAAACAACACGGTTTCATATTTTTAATAATGGGGAAATCAGCTGTTATATTTCCAAGAGTCCTAGATGTAAGCTGACATCTGCATGACACCCAATAGCACCTACTCCATTTTTATTTGTGCCTCCTCCTCCACTCCATTTTAAGACTATTCAGACTTCTTGACTTTAACATGAAGTCAGACTTCTTTCCTCCTCACCCTCACCTTTTGGAATGCCTGATGAAGAGATCTGAAGATATTGATACTTGGACCAGAATTTTGTGCATATTTGGTCTGTTCTTTAGTTGGTATTGCCGGACCATGTATTTTGGAATTTTTCTGATGGATCAACACAACTTAGTTTGTTTTTGTTTTGTTTTTTTAATTCTCACAATGTTACTGTCAATTACACATTCCTATACTTTTTGAGCACATTCAAAAATGCACCAGTCTAAAAGTCTGGATTGTTTTTGTTACTTTCTTCTTCCTCTGGGATTGTACACTACAGCACATTCTCCGCTCCTTAGCCAACCAGAATCCCCCACTGTGCACTTTCTCTTTCCCTCTTATAGCATATTTCAGGTTTCTGCCCAATTTCCATTCTAGTTCATGTTTCACCTTGATAGCCACATTAGCCCACACTTTAATTTAATCTCTGATACAACACCTACATGTCCTGGCATTTCCACCAGTTTTGTCAGAATTATATCTTCAAGTTGTCATCATACATCATGGTTTTCCTTCTCTTGGTAACATAGTGAGAAGATATTCCTTCCTTTCTGTAATTTGTAACTAAAATCGTTTTCTGCTATAATCTTATTGATCTTGAGTTCTGCAATGTCTTACCAGCTTGCAGAGCATAGGTGTTAAAACTTTACCCCTCATCTGCTGCTCAAACCATGCCACACTGTTGAATTGCTCCCTTGGGTTTACCCCTTCCTTCCATATTAATATGAAGTATTCTTAATTTACTATTACCACAAAAGCTAGTAGGGCGAGAATAACTGGGTAAAATATATATTTGCCCAGAGTACTTTGCGCTTCCCTTGGCAGAGGATTACTCCCCAATGTGAATGGTGCAGGATGGGCTTGAAGTTCGTTTCCCCCTATCATAAGTCTCCTCCCATCACCAACCATTGAAAACTAAAACTCTCAAAGTGCTTTGCTCTTGCTTGCTCAGATGACTTTACGTCAGCCTCTCGTTGCTGTGGCTGGCCCGCTCGTAGTGCAGCTCCAGCTTCTCCTCTGTCTGTGGTCACTTTCTTGGGGGCTTTCCTCTCTGAGCCAGGCTGGGCTCAGGGCTGCAGGATAAGATCGGGGTGGGGCTGGGGAGGACGCACTGTTGCTGCTGTGCCTGTGCAAGCGAGGGCAGCATGTGCACTGGGCTCCGCCTCAGTGGGCCTATCCTTCTCCAGCCAAGTGCTGCGTTGCCCCAAACCAGTCCTAGCGCCTGGGCAGGCCTCACCAGGGCCGTCACGTCGGCTATGGGTGGCAGCAGCAACAGTAATGTCAATACGAAGGTTTTGCGACATTTCCATTGCCAGAGGAATAGAATACTGTTTGGCGTGGAGCCAAGAAACACAATGTTTTGTAATTAAAACTTGAGCGTTGAACTTTTTTGCAGTTTCAAAGTTTTCTGCATGTCTACAAGCTTCAATTTTTTAATAATAATAATAATAATAATAATAATAATAATAATAATGAGCAAAATAAGTCTGGTAGATCTCTAGTTATAAGCCTTACACTGCTGAATTCTTATATAGATTTGTTATACTTTTGGACTGCCTAATAGCCAGAGTTCATTATGTTTTACCACCTCCAAGGTTGTACTCGACTCTACATCTGCATACATTAGCAGAGTACAAGAAGAAAATAATTAATTAGCAATTATTCTGTTTACTATTCCGTCTCTCCCAAATCTAGTCTGTTAACAGGTTCCTGACTTAATAGTTATTCCTAATTCAAATTCCTAGTTTCAGCTCCCATGGTAGGTATTATTTAAAGATCAAGCTATACAGTAATTAAGATCATTAGATAATGCATGAAAAGCTTTAGCTTTCTCAACTAACATCTTGAACTGAGTCCAGGGAGAATCCAATGCAACTTAGAACTTAGGTGTCATATGCTCCCTGAGGGAAACAAATCTGAAGGCGTGTTCACATTAAGGAATCATAGTACCTGAATCTGACTATAGAAGTGTACTTCAGTTAAACTAAATTGCACATTTCTTTCATACCCAAGGTCTTGCTGGTCTCCTAGACATACTGGGAAGCTGGAATGCTATCTAGGGCACCCTAGGCCAGGAAAATATGTATAGGGAAATAGGACTGGCAATCTGGCAACCATTACTACCGTATTTCCTCGATTCTAAGACACACTTTTCCCCCATATTTACGTCTGTAAAAATGGAGTGCGTCTTAAAATCGATGGCGTCTAAGAATCGCCAGATTTCTCCAGCGCTGGTATGGGGTTGAAGTCCCACCCCACCCAACCAACCAACCACAGCGCCTTCACAAAGGGGCTCTGCATGCCCCCCCCCCAGCGACTCAGCCTTCCCCACTCGCCTCCGCTCCGCTGGCACCAACCTTCTTGGCCTTCAGCGCCGCCCCAGTCCGCACCGCCCCGGTCCTCGCTGCCAGCACCTCCCCGGTCCGTTCCGCCCCGGTCCTCACCACCAGTGTCACCCCGGTCCGTGCTACCAACACCGCCCTGGTCCGCGCCGCCAGCGCTGCTGGCAGCGGCCTCCCTGGCCTGACAACACGGCGTTACTACAAAGTAGGGGCAGGTAGTCCTCTATGCACCCTCCCTGCACCACAAGCTGCTTCGGAGTGCTGCACCCCGCCCAGTGTGGATCAAGCCTTGAAGGCTCCGCTTGCGCTCCCGCCGCCGCTGCCCTTTCATCCCAGCCGGTCCCGGGGAGGGAGGAGGGAGGGTTGTAAACAAAAGCCAGCAATTGGCTTTTGTTTACAACCCTCCCTCCTCGGGACCGGCTGGGATGAAAGGGCGGCGGCGGCGAGTGCGCGAGCGGAGCCTCCGAAGCTTGATCCACACTGGGCGGGGTGCAGCACTCTGAAGCGGCTTGTGGCGCAGGGAGGGCACATCGAGGACTACCTGCCCCTACTTTGTAGTAACACTGCGTTTTCAGGCCGGGGAGGCCGCTGCAAGCGGCGCTGGTGGCGAAGACCAGGGCAGCGATGGAGGTGAGTGGGGAAGGCTGTTCCTTGCTGCCGCGGCGGCACCTCCTTGCTGGCAGCAGCCTCCCCGGCCTGGAAATGCAGCATTACTACAAAGTAGGCCACGATCCCGCGAGATCTGTCACAGGATCATGGCCTACTTTGTAGTAATGCCGTGTTTCCAGTCTGGGGAGGCTGGTGCCAGCAGTGCTGGCAGCGAGGACCAGGGCGGCGCTGGCGGCGAGGACCGGGGCAGCAAAAGGGGTGCATCTTAAAATCGACACAACACTTTTTTCCTGAAGGTGGCCCTAAAATTAAGGTGCGTCTTAGAATCGATGGCGTCTTAGATTCGGTGAAATACGGTAATTACATTTAATTTCAGGTAATTCAGTAAGAGGAAGTGAAATTAAGATCCTGAATACACAAAGATTTTAAAAGAATTGTTCACATGGCTCTTGATATGGTATGAGTGTCATTTGTACTCAGATGGGAATGTTATACAATTTACAGCTTATACACTTTATGTCCCAAGATCTGCTCACATTAGTTACACCAGGAATGTTCTTTTTGGCAACATTAGGCTGCCTGCAGGATAGACTGGTTTTAATTTGCCAGGAGTGCCTCCTTCCTCTCCAGATTGTGGCTCCAACTTTATCCCCAGCTTTAGAAGGACTATTACTCTTGATATTGTTCAGGATTTTGGTACAGGTTCTCCATGTAAGATTTTAGTAAATAACATAGAGCATCGTCACACAGCGGAAAATCACATTTGTTTACTGTTGCTTCTCCACCTGCGTGTTTGTTCCTCATTACTTTCTCTTTTGAGAGAGGGAATAATAATAATAATAATATATTTATTTATTTATTTATTTCTTGCCCGCTTCTCCCTCAGGATCGAGGCGGGGAACAACATCGATACAAATGACATAAAATACATAAAACTGATTAAAAACATATAAAATTAATACATTATTAAATTACAAATAAAACTCTTAAAATTTGACTGGGTAGGCCTGCCGGAAGTGATCGGTCTTTATGACCAACATGCCATGTAAACAACAGGTGGCCCATACAGTGGGCCGTTTTGATCCCGCTGCTTCTCCTGCACACAGCAGGAGATAGTGGCAACTTCTGTCTTTAAAAATAAGTCAGACTTCCTGGTTTTTTTGCGTGTGTTTTTGTGGTGTGAAGAAGGCTAGAAGGGATGGGAGGACCCGCGAAAATCCGTGAGTGCCCAGTAATGCGCGTGCAATAAAACACTCATCTGATGGAGCTCATAGCCATATGATGGATTAGGGTTGACACACATATTTATTTTAGAAATCCCCTGGAAAGCCATGTATTCCAAAGGACTTGTTGTGTTTATATTTTTTAATTATCTGTTTGATTTCATCTATGGTTATTACTTGTTACATATATTCTTGATGTTCTGCACTAATAGTCTTCATTGTTTTTGTTTCAGGGGTTGTTTGATCTGCTCCATGTTTGGATTATCTGAGATATATAATGAAGATTTCCCCCCAAATTTGTTGGTGATGTCTTCATTTTTGTATAACAATTTTTTCTCACAATTTTTAATCATATATGTGATGTTTCTGGAACTTCGTTTTCTAATTCTGTTAGCTGACACTTTTGAATTTTTGTCTCTTTAAACATTGTAGGACGTGAATGGGGAACCTCCAGCTGACGGGCCTAAGATGGCCTGTGAGAGTTCCCCATTCTGCTTGCCAGCTTCCATGTCTTATGTTGGATCACTGATCGAAAGTAAGGTAGTTTCCTTGGTCCCTTGCCCATGCTTCCTTATTCTTTAAAAAAGCATCCACTGGTACTACTAATGGGGCTTTTAAAAAGTCTAATTGTAGTGAGGAGGCATGGGGGGGGCAACTGGAGAGGGAAGGGCTAACACTGTGCACCTCCCACAAAATAAATAATCCTCCCTTGCTACAATCTGGCTTAGAATCACAGAATAGTAGAGTTGGAAGGGGTCTATAAGGCCATCGAGTCCAACCACCTGCTCAATGCAGGAATCCACCTTAAAACATACCCGAAAAATGGTTGTACAGCTGCCTCATGAATGCCTCTAGGGTGGGAGAACCCACAACCTCCCTAGGTAATTGGTTCCATTATCATACCGCTCTAAGAGTCAGGGTGTTTTTCCTGATGCCCAGCTGGAATCTGGCTTCCTGTAACTTGAGCTCATTATTCCGTGTCCTGCCTCTCTTCTGTGTGACATCCTTTCAAGTACTTGAAGAGTGCTATCATGTCTCCCCTCAGTCATCTCTTCTCAAGGCTAAACATTTCAAAAGCCACCATTGATACCAATGGGAGCTTTTAAGAAGCCAGATTGCAGAGGGAGGGGCAAAATATGTGCGACAGTATGTGTGCGTGTGACAGAGGAGGGCATTCACATCATGGGCCCACATTCCAGCAACAGGATGGCCCCACCCTGTTTGGGATGTGGCCCCCAACCTGTTTGCCTGGAACCAGGTTGGGCCTCAGACTGAAAAAGGTTCCCCATCCCTGCTGCAGGTTTATTGTGCTTTCATGTAACCAATTCATTTTTTAAAATTCTGGTTCTCTCTCTCTCTCTCTCTCTCTCTTTCCTGTTTGTGCTATTTCTCTAATTGGACTATTTCTTGTCATATCTTTGGCCTTTTCTGTTTCCTCATTTTATTTTTGCAGTGACCTCTTAGCACAGTTTCATTGCAACCCAGATTGTTGCAAAATTAAACAAAAATTTGTTGAATTCAATATATATTTTCTCCTCTAATGGATTCTGGAAGTTTTTGTGTTGCAAGGTCTCCACCATATCAAATTCTGCTAATAAAGACGCTAGAGCTGTATTTATCTTAGTTTGTTGTCCTCTACATTGGCCACATCTATCCAATTCTTGGTCTTTGAATAGATTACAATCCTTTCCAAATTCATCTGCTTTTTTTTTTTTTTTTTTTTTTTAGAAAACATGACTTACAAATGCAATTGGTTAGTAATTGGACTATATTGATTCAATTATGTACCGGCCAACAAGACTTACCTTAAAATTTCCTCTGCTTTCCTGTAGACTTCTTTGTTAAAGAATCACTACCAATCTCTATTTCAGTGTACCTGGCACACTGAGGTAGTCCCATATCCATGCACATTTATCACCACTCTTTTTGTGATATGTTTTCTGTAGAAGAATTACGTTGGGTTTTTCTTTTTAAAGACGCTCTGGAATCTTCTCCTCTAATGTTATAAGAATTTTTTTTTAGTTGGGTTAAGTTAATATATGCAAAACCGACTACCTCAATATTAGTAAATGGATGAGGGTCAGATATTTTTCAGCTAGGAAGAGGCACCTATCAGGTATGCCCCCTCTCACTGTTATTGTTTGCAGTTATAATAGAGCCTTTTAGATAATTTACCTTTTAGTTCATTTACAGAGAAATCCTATGTAGGGATGTGCACTGACCCCCCGGATCGGATCGGATAGCGGATCGGAATCGGACCTGGGGGGTTGGATCGGAGGATGGTCGGATCGGATTGGACCCAATCCCGATCCGCGGATTGGATGTCCGATCCGGATCGGACGCCATTTTGAAAGCTTTTTCCCATAGCAAAGTATTGTTTACAAAAATGTCTATAGCTTTTTCATTTTTAACGATAGAAGGATGAAACTTGGGCACATTGTAGACTGGTTAGGGATAGTTATCTGTGAGAAATTTCAGAAAGATTGGTGCATGTGTTTTGTGGCAATTAATTTTTTAATAAATAACCAGGAATGCCTATAACTTTGTCATTTTTAAAGTTACACACATGAAACTTTGCCACATTGTAGGTGGTACCTTGGGACCTAGGTGTGTGAAATTTCAGAAACATAGGTGCTTGCCTTGTGTGGCAATTAATTTTAGAAAAAATGGTAGTAGTGGGGTAAATACAGTTATGCCTCCCACTTTTTTATTTTTAAAGATACAAACAGGAAACTTGGGCACATTACAGGTAACACTTGGCTTGATATGTGTGTGAAATTTCAGAAACATAGGTGCTTGCCTTGTGTGACAATTAATTTTTGAAACAATGAGGAAAGAAACACCTATAACTTTTTCATTTTTAAAGTTACACACATGAAACTTGCTCACTTTGTAGATGGGTTAGGGATAGTTGTCCATCAGAAATTTCAGAAAGTTAGGTCCAGGCATTTGGTGGCTACGAATTTTTTAGATTAAAAGTTATAAAAGTTTTTCCACAGAGGCTTGGGCTGTCAATTGCACCCCCCTCCCCCGCCTCCCCCTCCCTTTTTTATCTGTCAAAACTCGGAGCTGTTACCTGTAATGTGCCCATGTTTACTGTTTGTATCTTTAAAAATAAAAAAATGGGAGGCATAACTGTATTTACCCCACTACTACCAATTTTTCTAAAATTAATTGCCACACAAGGCAAGCACCTATGTTTCTGAAATTTCACACACATAGGTCCCAAGGTACCACCTACAATGTGGCAAAGTTTCATGTGTGTAACTTTAAAAATGACAAAGTTATAGGCATTCCTGGTTATTTATTAAAAAAATAATTGTCACAAACTGCATGCACCAATCCTTCTGAAATTTCTCACAGATAACTATCCCTAACCAGTCTACAATGTGCCCAAGTTTCATCCTTCTATCATTAAAAATGAAAAAGTTATAGACGTTTTTGTAAAACAATACTTTGCTATGGGAAAAAACATTCAAAATGGCGTCCGATCCGCCGATCCGATCCGGATTGGACCTCGGCGGATCGGATCGGAGGGTTGGTTGGATCGGATTTTTCCGTTTTTGGGGCAGATCGGATTCGGATCATGGATCGGATCCGATGCACACCCCTAATCCTATGGTCCCTGGGAGGGCATTTCAGAGGCCATAGATTGCAGATTTCTTCCCATGAGTAAGCTGACCAGAGAAAATCCAGGTCAGGTCCCATGTAACTTTAACAGTTGTAGAGAAAAGGGAATTTCAGCCAGTGTCATTTGTATGCAATTAGTTCCTGGTGAAATTCCCTCTTCATCACAACAGTTAAAGGTGCAGGCACTATACTAGAGTGACCATATACAAAAGAAGGCAGGGCCCTGCTAACAAACAAGATAGAGTTGGAGGCTGAACCACCTCCCAGCCCCGGAGAACCAGAAAGTACCAGTTCAGGCAGACACCTGGCAAAGGAATGAATGACTGAAAGCCCAAAGTAAAAGAACTACTCATGAGTAGGGGGCTCCTTGGCAGTAAGGGACCCTTTGAGAGCAGAACTAAGTGCTTGCAGCTGGACCTGGTTGGGGTCCAGGAGACCAGACTATATAAGACTCCAGTTGAGATTGAGCAGCTCCTGAAAAAATATATATTTCAGCTCCTAAACTTTCAAAACTGGTTCCCTGCCGGCTCTTCTTGTTGAGTTATCACCCATGGTGCTGACTATGCTTGCTTCTGGACTGCTTCAGCATGAATTACTTTCTTGATTTACCTGTGTTTTTGAACAGTACCATCATGTTTCTGATGTTAGCCTGCTCTCAACCCTGTTGTGTGAATTTGTCCCATCCTCTGTCCAAGCCCTGGGTTTTGAACCTGACAATGCCTGGTGTTGCCCAGATGCCCTGACATCTGGAAATTAATTGCTTTTAGTCCATTTTTAAATTAATGTTATAGCTTGATATTGTTTAAAGTTTATGTTCTTTTATCTTTTATATTGCCCTGTAAAATATTTTGAAAGATAGTTTATAAGTACTACATCACACAAAAAGCAAACGTAGCCATGTTGGTCATAAGAGAAATTCCAAAATCCATATTAGGGCAACATCTTTATAAAGGCAATTCATGGTCTTCAAGTTCGCTATAACTTATCGTGGCAAGATGGTAAACAGAGCAAAAAAAAAGGTGCAGGGTGGGAGAAGTGGCTGATTTTCAAGGCATGCTGTCTGTAGTTATTGCCTTAAATTGGAATGTGGGAGCAGACATTCAAATTAGGCTCTACAGGGTGCTGAAATAGTTTTAGGTTGTACCAAGGGCTAATGAGATGGTGAAACAAGGATTGATTGATTCACTTAAAACCACCATGTATAATTGAACACCATGTTAGGTTCATTCCCTTATAATACTATGCCACATCATTATATTTGGTTTCACCACAGCTATCATTGTGAAATCTAATAATTGTTTTACCATGTGCTATGATTGGCAAAAAATTTTTTGCGACAATTGAAGTAAAACATCCATTACTTGCATGCCACAATGTGAATTTCAAATGGAGCAAGTCAAGTTGTAGGCAGGAAAAAAACAGGCAAGAAGTGTACCAGTCTGGGTATATGACACTTCAAAGAATAAATAGAATATATCATACCAATCTATTTGAATGCTGGAAATGTAGTATGATTGATGTAGATTTATATAATATTTAAGGCTGTTGCATAAATTATGCTATTCCCAAGTGTCCAAAGTCCAGATATGAAACACTTGACGAAAGACCTCCTGAAGCTTTAGAAACTAATTTATTATTCTGCGTAGAATAGGTGACCTCCGGACGCTAACGCTGCTTTCCAGAGTCACACCACACCAAGGTTCAAACAGTGCTTTTATACTCCAAAAGTTACACGTCATCAGCCCTCATCCCATTGGTTTATAGCCCCAGTGACATCATTTGGCCAACTCTATTTTACTCTCGAGTAGTCCCAAGTAGTGATCAGATGTGGCATTGCATGGCCATGTGCTATTTTACTGGTACTCAGAGATGCTTTGCAACGTCCCTCCACCCCTATCATTCCCTTATATGGTCATTTTGTCCCTCTCCAGGTGTGCCACAGTCACATCTGGATGAGTCACACTCCTGGTTCCTCTAAGTCAGGTAGCCTACATGTGTTTCTGATTGTGTATAATGGAGCCTGACCGGGAGAAGAAGGAGCAATGGCAATATTGACAAGCTCCTAGTTCTTACGCCACCAAATCACTTGCAAGCAGCTTGACTTTTGCAGAAATGGATACAATGGACAGGCAGTGGGGAATGGGGCTTTGGGGTGCTGTGTGTGGACGGTTTGGGTGTGTGTGTCAGCGAACACATGTAGGATGCGTGTAAGATGCGTGTCAGGGGAATTGGACGTGTTTTGGGGTGAAAATCATAGATCTGTTCAGATTTTTACAATAAGGCTTTGTTCAAAGGTTCTGGATTCAGTTATCACCTGGACCTCCAGTAACAAAGGTAGATCCAGGAACATTCCCAAACTACATACCTACTCCTTCAGAGGGAATTCAACCCTATCTAGAACAGGCAATTAGACTAATTCCTGGACCTGATGAGCACCTACCCATAGGCTATCTATCTTATCAGGATTCAGCTTCAGCTTATTAGCCCTCTTTCAAGCCGTAACTGCATCCAGGCACCGGTTCAGAATGTCTACAGAAGCTGCAGAGAAACAAGAGCTGGGTGTCATCAATGTACTGATGACACCTTGTTCTACATCTCCTAATGACCACTCCCAACTGCTTCACATAGATATTAAATAACATTGGGGACAAGTTGGTACCCTGTGGCACGCCACAGTTCAACTTCCAAGGAGCCAGGGTGCAGGCACCCAATGTTATTCTCTGGAACTGACCTTGCAATAAGAGCTGAACCACTGTAGAGCAGTGCCTCTAACTCCCAAATCATGGAGGCAGTCCAGGAGGATACTGTGATCATCGGTATCAAAAACCACTGAGAGGTCAAGAAGAAGTAATAGGGTCACACTCCTGAAAGGAGTCAGCCATCAGGGCCGATTCTGTCCCAAAACTGGGCTTGTATCCAGACTGAAATGGATATTGATAATATAAAATCAAATTAAAATTCCATAAATATTATGCATGGAATTTAGATGCAACAGATGTCATGTGATAATTTGAGAGCACAAGCTTGATGCACTGTTAGTTCATGGGATATTTAGTATTTCAATTTACCTTTTATGACTTTTTATTAAGACATCATAAACATTTATTTTCAGATGTCCCCGTGAGGCTGTGTATTACATGTGTAGCACTGCTGGACTTTTAAAAGGGAGACATTGGATGGTAATTAATTTAAGTTTATGAAACTGACCTCAACGGAGTCATATGATGGAAAGATAGCCAGATAAGCAAAGCGGATCTGAACTTGGGCAAAGGGGTGGTTTAAGCAATAACTATCCCTTAAAAAGTCTTGGAAGAACAGATATTAATTTCCTGCTAAACAGGAAAATTCACCTAGCTCTGTTACTAACTTTGACAAACTGAAGGCAGAAGAGAAACCTGTATAACAAGTTATTTATCTGAACCTCTCTCAATTATTTTGCAAGTGTAAGCTGTATAAGAAGTATTTGGGGGGAAGTAGGGCAAGTACATGGCTTCCCAAAACAAGGGAAGCAGACATTAGTTGCATTAGTCCCTGATGAACCCTGAAATTTATTTAGCACCTAAAAAGAAGCTAATATAATTAATTGCACAATTCCTCTTGAACTTCATATTATGACTGTGACAAACAAGTTTTTGCTCCCCCCCAATTTGGTTTAATATGCAGCTTGAAGATTTCTGAAAACTTTGAAAGGTTGCTCATGACATTGTGACCCTCTGGCCCTAATAAAAGTACTACCCTATTATGACTTTTGCATTTTTTTCTAATGGACCAGCATAGTTATCTATGATTTTTGCATTATAAGTTTCTACTTTCTTTATGCCACCTACACATGATTGTACCATGCATTATCTATCTATATACTAGCTGATCTACCCAGTGTATACTCCCTAACCCAAGACCATGGTAAGTAGTAATACAAAGAAAGGCCAGAACAGATGCCCATTATCAAGTGCTAGACAAAGATCTTTCCCTCCTTTGATCCAAATATCTCCTGAATTTACACTGCCTCAGTGTGCAGAGAACAGAATCCCAATCAGGGATCCAAAGAAAACTGCCCAAGGAAACCTCAGAAACAAATCCCATTGGTTTCAATAAACCTTATTCCCAGATAAATGAATATAGGATTGCAGCCTCTTCACATCTGTTCACACCTTACTCTAGCAAGTGCAAACCCCTCCTGTCAAGGACAACTATGCACTCACAGAACCTGGCCTCCTGGATCATTCAACCAGCAGGTGCTCTCCAGAAAGATGCTTTTAGAGCCTAGGAGATCCAGACAAACTCAAACAAGACAAGCCACGCTATGCACTCAACATATTATCTTGCTGGGACAGAACAATTCCCAGCAAGACCAGATACAAAAGAGAGCAGGGCTCCTGCAACTTTAACTGTTGTGATGAAGAGGGCATTTCACCAGGGTTTTTTTTGGGGGGGGGAGGGATCCACAAAGCCACACTGTAAAATAATCATAATCATAATCTCAAAGCCATACAGAAAAGCAATGTTTGGAACCGAGCTGAAAGTTGTGAAAGTGTGTACCCCTTTGCATGTAGCATGATAATAGTAATCAGCAGCACAGAAGCAGTTTTGGAGCCACCTTTTTTTTAATTACAGCAACAAAGCAATGGTGGTGTTGACGGTGGGAAATCCACTTAAAAATATAATAATAATCCACAGCCAACACACAAGGCAAAATAACATCCATCAACATAATAAATCTACATACAGACATGCACACACCTAAGGCAAAAAATAAAATAACGTTAAAAATACAACATCCACCCACATACTCACTCACCCAAGGCAAAATAACAATAACAATAACAATCCACACACGCACCAAGGCTAAAAATAAAATACAAATCCACACACATCAACATACTCATCCATGGCAAAACTAATAGTTTTAAAACATACCCAACACAGTCCCCCTCCCCACACACACACTCAATTAATTCATCAAAATCAGTAGTACCCATCTAAGAGCAGCACCTGAACCAGAAATACCCCCAAATTGTGAACCTGAATCTTATAGAGAAGTGTAACCCATCTAAAACAGGGTGTATAAATACCCTCTGATAAGCCTATTCTCCCAAGTATCAACACATTTGTCACTCACATCTGATTTCAGGCCATGGCTCTTTACCTGAAAAGTAAAGTATTGGGGGGAACATAAAGCACTGCACTTGGGGACATGTTATGTTCAGGGGGAAACCTGCCCTTCACTCGTGGCTCTTAACTCTGGTGATTCACGGCCCACTCTCAGGATATAAGTGTCTCCGTGCACAATGCAAAGATTAGTGTAATCCCCTCCCCATTGCAGTATACAAGCACTCCCTGAGCGCACACGCATGCACCTGTCATAACAATGGCCATGCCGCTACTTCAGCATAACTACTATTTTAGCTTCATGTTCACACATTCACAGGAGGCACAGTATACCCATGGTCAGAATGCATTGAAAGGATTGGCGGGAGGGGAGAGAATAAGAAACACCCCTTATATGACACGTGTTTGTAACAGAGTGCTGCTATCTAAATTTAATTAAGCAGACTCGAGCATAAACACTTTTATCGTTCTATTTCCCTCAGAGACCACTTCCTTGTCTTTCTGCCTAAGGCAGAAAACAAACCAGTGTAGCGCCGCTCCTTCTCCGCAGGCGAGGGCCGGGGCGGGCCTACTGAGAGAGAGAGGGCAGGGCCTGAGTCCTCGCTGCCGCCAGCCTTCCTTCTTCGCTGATAGACACCACCTCCATTTTCCCGACATCCTTCGCGCTGCGGCGAGCCCCTACCTGGTCGGCCGCCGCTGTTTTTCGCCCGGCTGCTACTGCTGTTGCCTTCGCCGCCGCCATGGCCGCCTACAGCAAGTTCTTCACCGCGCGTTACTCCACCATTGCTGGCGGCGCTGCCGCCGCTTGCGCTCTCCTCTGCCTGCTCAACAAACGGCGAAGGGCAGCTGCCCAGCTTGGGTAAGTTACCCAGGCCGGCGGTAATTCGGGGGTGGGGGGTGCGGACCCGGGATGCGGAGGGGGTAGCAGCGGCTGACCGGGGACTGAAGGGTTGCTTGGGTTGGGATAACTAGTCTCTCCCCTTCCCAGCACTCAAGGGGGTGGTTTCAGGTCGAAGGAAGATAAACAAAGGAAACCCTGAAGAGACTCGTCGACGTCTTTCTTAGCTTGAGTTCAACAAGGGTGGCACCTTTGGAAACCTGTAAAGTGGATATATGTCGAGTCAGACTCTTACAACATCTCGTCATTTGTTGAGCCCAGGGGTTCAAAAGCTTTTCCAAATCCTGTCACCAAAGATCCTTTTAACTGGAGATGCCAACCTGGGATCCTAAATATGTTCTTCCACCAAGTTAGAACCCCATCTCTTTTCCTTTGCCCATCTCCAGTAAGCTGCTAATTATATAGCAGAACAGGTGGCAATTCAACAGGTGTGTCCTTTCCCTGCACGTTCTCAAGTCTTGTTTTATGCTGTGAATCGTGCTTTTCGGGCACGTGGGACTCCCATCCAAATACTCCGCAGCTCCATGCCTGTACAGTGCTATGTCACCAGATGCACCTCGACCAGAGATCTGCCTACTAGGAGATGATGTTGTCCTTATATTATTGTTTGTTTATATACTGCTTTAGACTGTTCAAAGATCTTCACATATACTATCTTAAACAACCATATTAACAGCATAATATGGCTGGGGCAAGATGTAGTAGGAAGAGAGCTCATGTTTTGAAGTTGCCTGTCATGCAGCTGTTAAAGAAGCCCTACTTTAAAAGGTGGTACAACTGAATCCAGCTAGGGAGAGCATCAGGCTTTGATATGTTGTTAATTTTTAGGGTGGCACCCCATTTTTCTGCTGCTTGGTCATACTGAAGCTTGCTCAAGAGCCTGCCTTTCATTCAAGAAACAAAGCTGAAACTGTCCCCACTTTTTTTTTTTAGGGAAAGGGGGTGCTATTATATCGACTCTTTAAAGAGGAATGTATATAGTATTGCCTTTAAAGTTATAGGCGTTTGATAATTAGCCTTAATAAAATACAGGCTGTGGTAGATGCTCAATATAGCCTATTTATACTAATTTCTTGGGTAAAGTTTCCTACAGAGAAAGTGGCACGGTACACCTCCTTGGAAGCACAAGAAGTGTGTATGTGTATGCAAGGAAAGTATGCATCCAGTGGTGGGGGTGAGGCAAAGGCAAAAGGGGTGGAGCCAAAATGCCGGCATATTTTAGCTTAACACTCTTACTGTCCATAACTAAGCCTTAGGAGAGGCATTACAACCTTTTAGAATGGGGAAAAAACTGCGCAGAAGCTAGGAAACCACCAAATGATCAGAAGTCTATAAATGGTTTCAAAACACTTCTATGAAATTGTGTACCTTTGTAAGAACTGCTGCATAATTATATGTTGTCTTACAAGGTATAAAGAGTATGTTGCAAGAAGTAGCTGTTATATTGGTGTAATATGAACAACACGTTATACAATGTTTAAAATACAGTAGCCTCTTTTGGAAGTGACCTTGAACATGGATTTTTCCAGATATATCTCCTTATTGCTCAAATGAACTGAGTGTCATAACTTTTATTTGGGAACAAATTTCCTGAAGTCAGTAGCTCTTTCAGAATCAGTGATTCGATAAGGGGATATCTATATAGATACTGATATATATTGTGGGTCACAATTATAAGCTTTCAGCTATGGGGCGGTATATAAATGCAAATAATAATAATAATTAAAAAGTTTGTGTTTCAAACTATGTTTATATTGTTTTAATAGAGTACTCAGACAAGTGTGGTCTGCAGAACAGAAGAAAAGGGACGTTGGCCTTGTAATGTAGTCTTACTGTTTAATATTTGTATAGTACCAGCAGTGTGATAGGAATAAATACATAACAATAAAGTGATGTAATCTCTGCCCAAATGGAAAGACTAGTGGAGCAGACACAGGCAGTTAAAATACAAATTAGATTGCTATTTTTTTTTTGTAAATTATAGGTCTGCTGAATATGAATATGGAAAACTGAGGCAGACAAGATCAATTTGCTGAAGGACCATGTAGTCTTTACTTAATATGAATATATGTTTCTGTTTAAAACAGCTTAATTTCAATTCCAGAGCTAGTTTGCTGAATTGACCTGAATACCAAGTTGAGAGTAACAAAATCTATCCAATCAGGTGATGTAGTACAAAGTCTGAAGCAGGTTTTCATTTAACTTGTTGGCTCATCCTCTTTTCGATCTTTAATGACTGAGACCTATTTGCTTTTAGAAGGTAACAGGTGTTATTCTTTATCACCTACTCAAGAGTTGTGGTGGCTTGTATGCAACATACTAGTGCTAAAACAAGGTTTACACACCCACGCGTACCCACCCACACACTATTTAATACATAAAAATGATACAACTTAAAACATGATATCTCATCTAATATGAATCAGCTAGTTAGTCAAATTGCACTTTACTAATATACAAAAAAGGTGTTCTGAGGGGGAAATGTTAAAGAAATAAGAGTTTGTATATGTCACAACTGAATTGTAGTGAGACTGAATTGTTAAGAGACTACTTTTAATATTCATAAAATGGCTATTTCCAGTCAGAGTAATAATTTTGGAATAAATACTAATTTCATTGAGCAGGGTTGTCCAGTGTGAAACTTGGGAAGCCTTACGAGGCCCTTTACACAAATTACACAAACTTTACACAAATTACTGAACCATCTTCAGGGTTAGGAAGGTAGTGCTTTTAGTACAGTAGAGGGACTGACATGTGATGAGTAATGGTTACAATCATTCTTTTTGGACCATGTCAGTGTTTGTATGTTTAAGTTGTACTGTTATTTGAAATATATATTTCTTAATTTTCAAAAAATAAGCATTAAATAGCATAAACCACATGTTGCACATCAACCCCCTTTAAACTAAAACTGTGGGTGTCAAGGAGCATAGGAGATATATAGTACATTGGGCAGAGGGAATTCTGGAATTTGTCTATATTAGGGAGGTTTTGGAATGGACAGTGATGGCCTATGACCATTTGGGTTTGAGATTTGGATTACAGGGATATTTAAAATGATGGGATTGGAAGGAGAACTCTTTTGATGCATAAAATAACTTTAAAAGGCATGCAGTGAAATATTGGAAAGAGGGCTTAAATGGTGGGGGGTTGGGAGGGTGCACAGGCCTGTGGTGGTGAATCAATAATGGTGGTACAGTGATGGTGCCGGTGAGGATATTCAGGTGTGCAAATGTGGCATAGGAGTCGGATGGTGATGTTTTGGAAGCTAACCAATGCTCCTACTATTGTTCCTTCTGTATTGTTGTTATTTTATTTGCTGGGAGGGAGTTTGGCCTTCCAGCCCATTTGACTTTGAGGTGGAAAACTATGATTTAGTTTACAATAAAATATTTGGTTAGGTATCCATAAATATTGGCTTGACTTACTAGACACTGTTTGTAGTCTCCACCAGTTCTCTTCTCTCCCACAAGTCCTGTTGTATGTATAAAGGATTTGAGGTAAAGGCAAGGATTGATCACTTTGGACTGGTTATTGCGAAGGTGAGAAATGACAGGAGAGACTCCAGCTCTTTCTTAACTTGTCCAGATCTCAGCACAGGTGACAGGAGACTTCGCTTCTCTGTGAGGCAGCGGATTTTGGAAAGAAGTGAGATCTTATCTCATTTGCACTGAGGTTTGGAAAAGAATAAATGGTGCAAGAGTCATCTTTCACAAGCCACAGGTGAAATTAGAGTTTCAAGGGAGGAGATCTGCACTGTTGGACATTGTCCTTGTTAGATTAATGAATGAATGAATGAATGAATACATTTATATCCTGCCTTTTTTCTCTCAGGGAACCCAAAGTGACTTACACAATCTCCTCCTCTCCATGTTATCCTCATAACAACCCTGCGAGGTAGATTAGAGTGAGAGTCAGTGACTGGGCCAAAGTGACCCAGTGAGCTTCATGGCCCAAGTGAAGACTAGAACCTAGATCTTCAGAGTCCCAGTCCAAAACTCTAACCACTACACCACACTGGTTCTCCGAAATGATATTCCACATTTCAAAGCAATGCAAGTGTTAGCTTTGGTTAAGATATTGTGCCATGTACTATAAACTACCTTATACTATATAGCACAAGTTCTCCTAGCAGAGTTGGGTAATCATTAATACTGGGTTTGTGCATGTTAAAATGGTGACGCGTTTTAGTATGCTTATTTACCTTTGTCCTACTGAGATGAATGGTGTATGATTATTAGATTATAGCAGGTACTTTCATGATGCTGGAATACTTGAGCCACGCTACACACTTTCCTTTTAACTACAAAGGCATCAGGGAACTAGATTAAAGTTGAAGACAGAGAAATGCTATTACTCAGTCTTCTGAGTAATAGCATCAGAGTGTTGCATGCTTGAATTCTTTATAGGTTACCTACTTTCTGAAGATTTCCTTATTATTTCATTAAAAGTAAGTATTTTCATGTTTTGTCTCGATTAACTTCCCCAAGTAAAGAAAAATAGGGTAGACCTCTAGGCAGGTACCTATTACAAAGCTGTTGCAGTCAAGGGGAGATGACATCCAGATAAATGGGTAACACTGAGAACTTTGAAATCAAATGCTTTTTTCTGTCACTCTGGGTCCGACCAAGACATTTTGTTGCCTGATGTGGAACAGCAATTGATGCCCCCCCTTCCAAAAGTCAAGTCGCATGATACCCAAGACTAGCCAAAATATTTTGGTGCCTGAGCTGAAACTTCCCATATACTCTTCTCCCTCATGCAGTAAAAATAAGCAAAAATTTGCTTCCCTTAAATGACACCCAAAATCCACTGCCTGTCGCAGCCACCTCACTTCGCCTTATGGTAGGACCATGCCTGCTGCCAGTGCAGCAAATGAGGGCCAAAAATTGGGGAAATGTAGAGAGCCATTCTTCCTCTTAAAGTTAAACCAATGAAGACAAAACTAAGCTGGGTTGTGGAAAGGGAGAGTCCCAAGTCATCATCAGTGTAAGCCCGCCTTCCCCAAACTGTTGCCTTCCAGATGTGTTGGGACCACAACAAATTATAGGTGTTGTTATTCCAACACATCTGGAGGGTGCCAGGTTGGGGGAGGCTGGTGTAAGCTTTCTTAGGTCTCAGTTGACTCTTTAAAAAGCATTTAAAAGAAGAGAAAATATATTTGGTAGGGTCATATCTCCCTTCTTCCATAAGAACATAAGATATCTGTGGGTCAAACCAACAGTCCATCTATCCAGCATTTTTTTTCCCATCAGTAGCTAACCAGGTGTTTCTGGAAAGTGTGCAAGCAAAACATGAAGGCAACTGCACTCTCCCCTGTTGTTTGTCTCAGACATGTATCTGGGCCAGCAACTAGAATCTAGTTACTAGATCCTTTGTAGCAAACAGCAGTAAAAGGCACTCCTGCATTTTATCCTTTTTACAGGCTCTCCCAAAAGAATATCATGCGACTCTAGTACAGAGGACTTAGAACATAACTTTTTACAAAGGCCCACTGTATGCTTCTGCAGCTTAGTGTTGTGTAAAAGTATGAAGCGCTATCCCAAAGGTTGTTTTATGCAGTGAAATAGTGAAAATACGGAAAGAAAGTAAGGTAGTAATTGAGATATAATTCTGTCTTAGAGTTAGGGCTGCAGTTTTCAGTTGATTAATCAGTGAGAATGAGTGATTCAAAACATTTTGATCAATTAAAAATGTCTTTCTCATTAATTGGGCAGAAGATTTCTAACATTTTAAATGCAACTCTATGTACAAACTGCAGGTCTCAAGTGCCCTCTTAGAAGAGGCATTCCTTCCTGTGTAACACACATATAAATAACTGAAAAAACAAACTTAGTATTTAGAACTATGTTTTCTCATATGCAGATCAATTCATATTCAATCCCATCAATGAATCAACTGAGTTCATAGTTAATTAAGTAAGATCTTTTTAAAATTGGGCAACAGCTGTAGTTATAGTGGTTTGTGTATTTTAGCACATAGTTTTCCTAGTTTCTTACAGAAAGTGATTTGAAAACAAAACATCACAACAGAGTCTTATAGAGGGTATTGAAAAGTGCCCAACAAGGGCACAATGCCTTTGGAATGAGGCCATCAAAGAAAATGGTAGTTGTGAACAAGTGTATGCAGTATGTTAATACATAAAACTATATACTCATTTCCCCTTTGACATAAAACATTCCTTCTAGATAAAAAGCAATGCATTACCATATTGCATCACCTTTGCACTTTGATTCCTGTAATTAGTATATTGCATGGGTAGAAAAGGAAATGCTGAAAAATGCCAAATACCAGCCCAGCCATAGATGAAGCAGGGTTCCACTACCTTCCTAACTGTGCTGTACTTGGCTTGGTCATTTGGGTGGAATTTAGAGAAGGAAGGGGAGGAAATGCTACCTTTTTGTCAATCAGTCCTCCCTCCTATTCAAGCCACCAGCTGAGGGGAGAAGGAAGGAGAGAGCAGTGATAACAGAGTGGCCAGACAGGATTTGCCAAAACCAACTTCCTATCAAACCAAGCTGTGGGAAAAACTAACCACTTTGCCTTCCAGCCTCTGGGTAGTGATTGCTTCCTGACGCAACCCTTCCATCAATAAAGAGATTGTTGGGGTGAAACTTGTAATTAGGAGTCTTCCATAGCTTTGGTTTTCCTGTATTTTTGTGCCCTCCTGGTTCTCCTTTGTGATACCATTTGGGGAACCTTTTTAGAGGGAAGCTGACTTGTTCAAAGGATGAAAAGACTTTACCCCAGGCAAAAGTTTCCACTACCAAACTTTCTGATGGGACTCCAAAGTTTTTTGCCCCTCACCAACTCTCTGACATCACCCCTCTGGTTCCATGAAGCCTGCCCCAGCCTCTGGTATGCAACCCCACAATGTATGTCTTTTGCTAGAAGGACCAGCGTGTTCTATATTGGATTGTAGCGTAAATTATATGGCCATACATTCTTAGACATTTTGATAAATTATGTTAAATTTTAAAAATAAAATATTGGTTGGTTCAAACAAAAATAAAATTGTTTGCTGTTAGCTCAGCCAAATCATTTGCTGGCCTAATTCTAAAATGCATTAGTTAGCCAAAAGTGGATATGAAGGGATGAATTAACTATTGTGCCAGTATAGCAGTAGTCTGGTTAGGAAATGTTTAGGATCTATTTGCTGAAAATCTATCTCATGCAGACATACTATGCTGAATTTTCACAGTGTTTTGGTTTTAAACAAAGAAAACACAACCGTTATAACAGATCCTATCCACACTATAGATATAAAACGTTTTGAACCAATATAAAATGTTTTATATTGGTTTAAAACATTTTATATTGGTTTAAAATGTTTTATATTGGTTTAAAACGTTTTATATTGGTTTAAAACGTTTTATATTGGTTTAAAATGTTTTATATTGGTATAAAACGTTTTATATCTATAGTGTGGACAGGCACACAGTTGCACTTTTTCATAAATACAAATCAATGGATACCCATTTTCAAAGAATTATGCACTATGGTGGAATTTAAACTTTTGGCTCTTTAAAAACTTAGATCAATACCCTTTTATGGACTCCCACTTCAAAGACCTACATCTTGATTAAAAGGCAATAGAGAATCTCATGTTTGCAGCTGAAAATAGAGGCGATGTTGCCATAAAATGCTGTAAACTAGTTACACTCGCAATGATTCATGTTATACCACAGTTATTAACTGTAAATCTTATGCTTTTAATCTGAAAATACAGTTCCCTTTTCAAGTTTGCTCAGCCAAATTTCAAGTTTAACAGAGCTTCCATAATTCCCCTGGGCAAGAATTAAAAAGTCACATGAACCAATTAACTGTAGAATTGTGAGAAATGTTGACTAAATCCCCGCTGCTCTTTCATCACCATATAACACAGTGTCATTCTGCACCTGAACTAGTGCTGTACTCCCCTTCCCTGACATATTGTTGAAGGTTCCTCCTGACCATAAATGCAATGTAACAATATAGCTAGTTTTAACTATTGAATTCCAGCAAATTGTTTAGGAATAAAGTTGCTTCAAAATCAAGGCATCGTATAGTTTGAGCCACCCAGTATGGTAGTAATTTTTGGTTTAGTTTTACTTTGTTTTCAGGTTTTAATTGTACTTGTCTTTTTTTAAAAAAATGCAGCGGGTATGATCCAGTCAAATGTAAGTTCCATTGATTCTGTAGAAGAGTTGAACATATACTTAAGTATGTGTCGTGTGTACAGACTCCTCTTCAGGTGTCCAAGCTCAATATGTGGAGTTCAGAGGCAGGGCTTTCCTGACAGTGTGCAACATTAGAACTGCAGCCTGTAGAACATGCCTGCTCTGTGTTCTATGTGTGAATCCCCTTTATACATGTTACATGTGGAGGGAGTCAAGGAATCAAAGGAACATAGGCAACTTTGAATTGTTCGCTTTTTTAATAATAAATTGTCATGTTTGTGTGTGTATTCTTAACTAATTTCTAAACTTCCATTAGCCATTCATCATACTGTGTGCTTTATAGCAATGGCTTCTTCTGGATCGTTATTTCTTTTGGGTACTATATACCTAAGGAGAAGATATTTGTGAAAACAAGGAACAAACAGTGCTGAATTGTGCTGTTTCCCACCTTTCCCTCACCCTGAATAGAGTTAGGAAACTCACTTGGCAGCCCTAATGTGTTTCATGTTCTCTTCTGCCTTGCCAATCTCATCTGTTTAGGCTGTTGACTCTTACCTCAGTGCTCACAGTGTAAGAACAATATAACGTTTTTATGGTGTAAAAATATTAAAGCCTTGAAGTATTTTTGTTGCTGTTGTGCCAATTTTGTAAAATTAAGCATCGGACACACTCAAATAAAAAATTAACTAGCTTGACTAACGCAGAGCATCTGTGTGCTAGTACTTTATTGTTCAGTATCATACGTTTCGGCTGGTGCCTGGAAAAACTGAGCACAAGGCCAACCAGGAGTCCTCCCCTTCCCCCATCACCTGCCCACTGATCCGAGGGATTTACCTGAGGCCTCTATATGGGAAGGGTTTTTTGGAACATTGTGGTTTAAGGCTGAGATTGACTGTCACTTAAATTAAGGCTGTGAAGTATATGCAGGAAGTGTAATCCTGTTAAAGGCTATAATATCAGCTGAGAATTTTTGGAAAGGGTGGGTTTAGCCCTTGTGTTGCAACTAAATAATAACTGAGAGAAAATAGACTTCTGTATGCAGTGTGCCAAATTGCTTTTTCTTCCAAAAGCTGCTATGTATTATTCTTGCTGTTACCTGCAGTGGTGGGGGGCAACCTCATTCTTACTGTTACCTGCAGTGGTGGGGGGCAACCTCAGGATTTTGATCTTTCTATCTGCTGGCTTTTGAAGAATTCTTCATCAGGATAATAATAATAATAATAATAATAATAATAAGGAATGATTTATTAAACCAATAAAACTAAAATACATTTTCCATTTGCAGAAAGAAAAGTGGAAAGTCATTACCCATCAATGAGGTGAGTCTTATTGCATTTATATATTAAATAAAGATCAAGTGGCTGCTAAAACCCAGGAATTCCACTGAAAAGTTCAACAAAATTATTTTGCAATTCAGTAGTATGTTCAGTACTGTAAAGTAGGGTTGGGCAGAAGGTAAATCTCCAGATGTTCTGGACCAATGTCCAGAAGCCCCTGGCCAGCGCTGAGAATACTGGGACTTGAAGTCCAAAGCATGTAGATATCTAGTTCTGTCCCACCGCTACTATAAACAACAGCTTGGAAGATGGTAAATTATATTTGTTTATAGAATGCAGTGCATGTTTCTCTAAATGATGTATAGACTGATAGCGCAAGCCTATAAATGCCTACTCAGAAATATGCCCCATTGAGTTCAGGTAAGTGGGTTTAGGATTATAGCCCAGTAGGAGTAAAGCAACTAAGATATCATTGTTTCTGACACGCATTCTTGTGGGTTTTGTAAATGGAAATAGTTCTCCTAAATTTGAAAAGGTTTATTTCAGCTAAGATTAATAAAAGTAAGAAGATCCTCTGGACCATTTTGTATCGACAATGGAACGTTTTTTAAATGGGGCTAAAGTTTGGTGCTAGGATGGTGCCTCTCCATTTCACAACCCTTTAAAACAGTATTGGTGTTGGTGCAGTATTGGTGATGATTGTTGCTCCACATTTCTTACAGCAACCATTGCTGGTTGACTTTTCCCTTTCTAGCTGTAGTTTGGAAATAATGCACAATGTGATGTCTTTATGTGTGGTTTACTTTCATAAAGCAAGAACTTTTCAAACATTTCATAATAGCTTTCCTTTGGGGCTAAAATATGTCAGCAGCTATGTTCTTTAAACCTAGACCATATGCACTATTTTGCTCAAAGCTAGAAAAATGGATGCATGTATGGGTGGATAAGAAATTGGTACTGATATTTTACTGAGCAAAGATTTTTTTGAGTGTGAGCAGAAGTAGGGCCAGTGATTTTTCCAGTTGAGAAAAGTATTTGAATAAATAAATAAACCTTTTTCCTGATTTTATTTGGCAAATTTAGCTAGTACTTCATTGTTTCTATTCATTTCCATCCAGCACAAGGTTCTTCAGGTATCCTATTGGACAATACACACCACATGACAGGCTTATTATATTTTAGTTTCATATTTCTACCCCTGACATATAAGGACATGTTTACACTATGGAATTCAATGCCAGGTGAAGGAGGAATTGCTTGAAGTGACAGAGTAGATTGGTTGCTTACTCATGAATGGTCCACTGACTTGAAAGGCTTCAGCCTGTTGCTTGAAACAACACCTTTTGTAGTAAAACCATCTGATTTAGTCTTCCCTTGGGTGTGTGTTGGCTGGCAGAGCTCTTACATGGCAAACTGGAGCCTCCCCAGCTATACAAAATGTAGGTTTGAATCCGATGGTTTCATTCTGCTAGTCAGAGGTGTTATTAGGCCTGGGCCCTGGACCTGAATCTATTTCAAGTGGTCCTGGATCCATGGCACAGAGCCCTGAGTGTCCATAGGTGCCAATAGAAGAGTTTTTCCTGAGCTTAACTGCTGTTCAGGGGGTAGTTTTAAAAGGGGATTGCATTATAGGAGGGAAGGATTAACTCTCTCTTTCCCGCATGCTACAACACCCATCTACCCCCCAGCAAACCTTCCCCTGAACGGCAATTAAATTTGAAAATCTTTTTCCATTGGTTTGAGATTATCTGGGGCGGTGTGCAGATTAATTTTTCTTTCTTTTTTATTTCAGATGATTTGGATGAGAATTAATTGGCTGGTTTTGCCTCCTGCAAAATTAGGGGTGCCTGTCACCAGGAAATTCACCTCTACTGCTGCGCTTGTACCACTTATGAAACAGTATCCGATAGGGCTGCTCTGCTTACATAATTTAGGTAGTGCTAGCATAAGTGACCTCTGATGCTACGACAATAGAATAATCTGATGCTGTAGATTTTCTAGGGAAATCTGTTGCTCCAGCTTTTTCCAAAGACATAGTGTTGCTTAATCTAGCACTACATAAATTGCATAAGCGGAGCAGCAGTGTTGAATACTGCCATGGAAACCCCATTTAAATCCTTGTGCAAGTGTTAAATTTGTATTTGGGCAAAAACCAATGTAAGTCCTACTTAGAGTAGATCCATTGAAATAAATGGAACTTAAGTGAGTCATGACTAGTTTAAGTCCCATTCATTTCATTGAGTCTACTCTAAGTAGGACTTACATTGGTTTTTGCCCTTTGTTCCCACTTGCACCATACACAAGTCATTATGACTTCATTGGGTTAAGTGTTGTTTGCATTAGTTTGCTATTTGTTCTGCTTGCAGTTGCGCACGTGCTAGTGAAACACCCTGTTTTTGTACTTATTCTGTTAGCATAACTATGGATAGAATCCATAACTCATAACAAAATGAAGTAAGCATAGCCCTTTTGAAAAATTGAAACTTGGATATTATTTGATAGTTTAGAACTCTGACAGTAATTCACAGAAGAATGGTTAAGATTTGTTGAAGGTAATTGACGTAAAGTTGTATAAATGGTCCTTAATATTATATAGGAAATTGACCAAAATAGAATTCAAAAACAAAAGAACAAAAATGTTTATTTTCTTTACGTATGCAGAAAGAAGTCAAGAAAGAGCGAGCTGTAGTAGACAGGGTTTTCTTCGCAAGAATATGTCAAATCCTGAAAGTTATGGTTCCTAGAACTTTTTGTAAAGAGGTAAGCTACAAATGAAGAACTATTGACTTGTCAAATTATGTTGCTGTTAACTGACATAGGAGTTCTGAAAATCTAGCCTTTTGCCAGTGTCATTTATACGAGATTGTTCCGGTGCAGCCTTCACAGTTACCAGTGTTAAGTTAAACTCAAGGAAAGGGATTCAATATAAGTTATTCCGAATAAATCTGACTATTAAAAATTTGAGAGCCATAGAATTTAACTTATGTAGATTTCCTTGAATAAATCCATAACATCAAGATAATCCAGAATTATAGGACTGCTGTCCATATTAGGAGTGTCTGTAGACAAGTGTTTTATCGCACGCGTGTGACTGGGCACTCGTGGATCTTGCAGGTCATTTTGACAGTGCAGCCTCCCGTGTCTTCTGTTATTTTTCACGCTACAAAATAAGACCTGGAAAATCCGTTTCTTCTTGGCTCTACTGATAATTGGCACCATTTTCTGCTATGCGCAGAAGAAGCTGTGCTGTAAAAATGCCCACTGAATGGGTCACGTGGTCGCTACTTGCTTCCTTTCCCCATATGCTTGTCCCTATTGTGGGAGAGAAGCAGGAAGCAAAGCGACGGTAGGGAAATACAATTTTCCCCCTGTCTGAAAATGCTCTAGGCCTTACCAGTATGAGGAACATACAGTGGATATGGGTAAGAGTCACATAATGCAGTTTCTGGAGTTTTCCTTTAATCTGACCTTCTGTTTGATCCAGGCGAAAAAATGTCTTTTTCAGTTTTTTAATTTTACTGATGGCAGACATTTACAAGCCTGTTTGTTATAAGTAAACCAGGTCTTGTATTTGTGTCTTTTTCAATGGCAGGAATCTAGTGAGTTTGTTTTTTGTTTGTTTTAACATATTTATATCCTGTGTTACATTTCTGTCTCTAAGGGCCTATTCAGAAGACACCTTAAACCCTGCTGGTTAAGGCTTTTGGTTAAGCAGCAAGGTTTAAGGTGTCTTGTGCGATGCATTGTGGTTAGTGCTAACCCCAGAGAACCACAGTTTCGCTAACCACAGAGCCTGAAGTGTCATCTGAATAGGTGCTATGACAGGTAATGTCAAGATAAAAAACCACAAATGCAAAAATAGTACTAAAATCACCGTAATTTTAACAACAGCAACCTCAGGAGGGAGGTATTGAGAAATACGCAGCATCCCAAGGCATTCTCAAATTACTATGCTCCTGTAAAACTGTAGTTTTCTTACAAATCACTGAAAATGAAAGGAGTGATGAAGCCAAATAGACAATCTGTGTACAATCTCTAAAAAGGCCTTGTCACATATGGTCACCTACCTTAACTTAGATGACAGGTGGGCAGAGATCAGGGCCTCAGCTAAAAACCTGAGTGTGCAGCTGGATTCATTTTGCTGGTGGTGGTCCTTTGAGCTATCCTGCCCTGTCTGCTTTAAAGGTCATCACCACCACTTTGAACTGTGCCCAGAATCAAATTTCAAACTAATGAAGAAGATACATAATTGGAGTTATATGCTCTACAGGGTAAGACCCAGTTGGAACTCTTGCAGGTGCATTTTGGACCAACGAAAGGCTCCCAACACATTTCAAAGGCAGCCTTGTGTCAAGCAAGTTACAGTAATTAGTATGGATATTCCTAAGGCATGTGTGGCAGTTTTCTTTTTTGTTATTTGCTTTGCCTTCTTACTGAGAAGATACTATTTCTGAAAAAAAGGCACTCTAACTGTTTTAGCCCAAGATGTGCAAACGAAGTGGCTGACCTTTTAGCATACCATCCTCATTGCTGTGGTTGCACCCCTGTCCCCTTAACCACTTTTGCAACCTTGCAACGGCTCATTATGGTATGAATGGGAATTTTTAGTGTGCATAGAACACAGCTTCCTGGCATTGTCCACATAGCATAGTCCTGACGCAGCTGTAGTTGATATAGTGCAAGTGTGGGCGGGGTGGGTGGGTTGTCTGCAACACAGACCGGGTCTGGGAAAGATTTGGCTAAAAATTTCATTGAAAATTAATGAAAATCGGGATTGGTTGAGCAAGGTTCCTAAACTTTTTGTGGAAAACGCTTAAAGAGAATACAATCTGAAAACGCCGTCTCCTCATTTTTACTTGTACTAGACAGGTTATTTGGTACTTATTGCCATGATGTTGATACTTCGCACATGCTGTGATATTTGGATGATTCAGAATGGAACGGTTATTGAGAGGTAAGTATCACTTGACTTCTCCACCATTGACTTGCATATTGTATCAAAAGATAAGATTGTGATACCTAGGGGCAAAGTTTGCATACGTTTGGCTGATATTTGGCTTATATGTGTAAAGACAATGGCTTAATTTAGATATAATGGAAACCATGGTTTCCTGCTCTGAGAATGAGTCACAGCGAGCCTTGGGCACTCTCTTCTTACCCTTTTTTGTGACTGTCCAGAGGAGAAATGTTTGCTTTTAAACTAAACATGGCATGGTTTTGTTTGTTTTCACTAACGATAGTTTAAACCAGATTTCCCCAACTGGTTGCCCTCCAGATGTTTTGGACTTCAATCCCCATCAGTCCTAACCAACATGCCCGATGGTCAGGAATCCTCAGAGAAGGTTGGGAAGGCTGATTTAAACAAATTACAGTTCCCTGAAATCATTTGTCATGGGGAACGGGCTAGTTCAACATTGAAAAGAGAAGCTTTAAGAACTCAAAGTTTACTGCAGCTCATTCTCAGAGCAGAATACAGTGGTTTCCCATGAAGTCCATTATGCAGTCAATGGAGCTGCAACTGTTATGAGTTGTAGTTGGATGCCAGAAAAAACATATTCCAAGGTATCTTATTACTGTGGAATGTACTGTGCAGATACAGTGCAAAATTTGAGCAGCAGTGATATCCAAAAAACATCATCTGTGTTTTTTTAAAAAGAAAAATACTGTTGATGTTCCCTTGTTTTAAAAATACTATTTGCAAAATACTAATTTAATGAGGGTTTTTAAAAAAATAAAAATAAAGCTCTCTATTTTGTTTTCCTATTTGACATTCATGCGATTCTGCTGTGTTCTGTCTTAAAATAATTTGCATACAAAGCCCTAGTGAACGTGATTCTTTTTATCTTACACATTCTGTCTCTTTTGCAATAATAACCGCATTACGCTTATGTACTGTAAAATTATGTGATAACTCTACATATTAGCAAAGTTGTTAAATTGCGTACATTTTTTTTTCTTGCAGTGCAATCGTAAGCAGGGATCTGTCGCTATTCAAGAAATTCTTTTTTAAATTTGTAGTTTCCATTCCACTGGTAAACAGACATTGTAAATATTAGCATGCAACTGCTATATTTATGCTCATAAACTGATGCAATTTGCTTTTTTACCTCCAGTGGTTTATGCTTTCAAAGATTTAGTTTGAACAATATCAACTAAATTGTACAGTCTACAGTGCTCCTATGGCTTTTTCATTTTCATCTTAATTGCTTCAGAATGTATGTCCTTACAAGTTGTACTGAATGGTGTTGGTGATCTTCACTGTTGCTTTCTACCTCTTCCAAAGAAACCCCTTTACTTAAGTTGAAAAGAGCACAAACTAAACAATTTCCCCCCTTCATTTCTTATTCTAAATCTAGATGAAGGAATTACCAAATCAACTTTTGAAAAACCTCATCTCCTCCCACTACATTTGAAGCTGTTGCTATTATTATTCTATCCATCTAATTCCTCACCTTGTTGAATATATATCCATTTTCTCCAACCTCCCTTTTTTGGTCTCTTCACATTTTGATATGGCCTTAAAAAATAATCATCATCAGATCCTACTTATCAAAACATTTCTATTCATTGGGCCTGAAGGTATTAATTTGTTACAAAGAACATGAGCTGCCTTTTAAAGTTTCCCTGCCAGCAGAAGCTAATGATAGGGAATGGGGACAAGGAATTGAACGTTATGATGACATCAGGATGTAGCATAAGTTTTAGTAGGCCTTACGGAGGGGTGAAATGTAACACTTAGCTTGTTCAGTGGCAGCTCTGTGTTATTTGTAACATGTAGTTCATCCCTTAGAAAAAGTAAATGTCTCTTTGGAAACCAGTAGCCCACCAAATGTTAGCAAAGGTAGGAACAAGGAGAAGGTGGCCGGGTTTCAGTAAACCAGCTATTGCTTTGTCAGCAGATGTGGGAACACATCTGTAATGCCTGTATGGTGGGAATAGAGTCCAGCTACTTGCTTTGTTGAATTTCTTGTCCTTCGTCCACCTTAAATGGCTTTCCATGTGCCCTTATGGAAACAGTGCGGGATGGGTCTTGCTTCCTTTGGCGCTAACATTTTGCATGTGGTGGTTTGCAGTGCTATCATTGGCCGCAGTAGAAAAGATTTCAAGAGGTACTTGTTCAACTTCATCGCTGCCATGCCTGCTGTAAGTGGTGCTTTTCGTTGTTGACCTCTCTTTGATGAAAGTGATTGAAAATGCCAGTCCCAACTTTTCCATTGAGCCCCAAAGCAGCTTTTGAAAAACGTTTTGAAAAATTCTATGCTGTTAGGGGTCATGATTGATCATAACAGGTGTAAGAAATACGTCCTCTGCTTTCTCTGACCTCTTGCACTTTGTACTTGGATTTATTCTCTTACAACGAAGGTGCCTGTTGCTCTGCAGTGTTTCATTCTCCCACTCCCCTTGTGTGACTGGATATTTTAACTTGAGAGGCTCACTAAAATACAGTGGAGTCCAGTTACACTGAAGCAGGGGAATGAAATACTCAAAATCCAAAGTTTTAGGGAATGAATTGCATTGCATTTATGTCCCCCTTTCCTACAAGGAGCTTAAGAATGCATGCATGGTGAGATTTCCCATTTAACAATACAGTAACTACTGTATGCTGATGCAGCTGGCAGTTAATAGAATTAGGTGTAATATAATATGCGATTAATATATTCGCTTTTTGTGTGTATTCATACCTCCAGGGGGTTTTGAGCTGAAGGAAAAAGTGAATGATAAGATATTGGGAATCTGTGAGAAGAGGTAATTAATTACAGATTGAAGAAACCATTCCTGTGTAGTTTTCCCCCTGTACTGTTAACATTTTTAAAATATAAATTGGGCATTTTGTCAAATGCATGTCAAGGGCTGTATTGGGGTCTGTTTGTCCCTAATATCAGATTAGTACATTGCTTTTGACAAGGATGGGAAGCTTTTTTTTTTTTTAAGGCAATCTCTTTTTCTAAAGCAATGTGACTATAAGAGTTTATGGACAAAAATAAGCACAAACTGCTTAATTCATATAGAGTAGTTAGATTAGTAAGCTAAACTTGATGGCCAATTAAGTTTAGTGGTTTAAATATTTATTTACTACAGTTCTATACTGCCCAATAGCCAACGCTCTCTGGGCATTTCACAACAATTAAAACCCTACATGCAACATAAAATACAGTATAAAAGTTTTAAACTACAGTATAAAATAAAATTAAAGATCAAGATAAAACCAAGTAGCAATACAAAGATTTAAAATACTGTAAAAATTAAAACGCCTTGAAAAATATAAAATTTACCTGGCGGCGAAAATAGCAAAACATAAGCTGTAGGCAAGCCTCTCTGGGAAGCTCATTCCACAACTGGGGTGCCTCTTCATACCCTTTTATAACTCAAAAATAGCATTGTATGTATCATCTTTTCCCTCCTACTAAGGTATCTCAACATCAGAATAACATCCAATAAACCTTGGGAAGAGTTTATTTGTAAATCATTAGAATAATTCATTCCAACATAATATAGCTATATAATTTATTGTATCATGTATAATCCACTTGCTTTAATTTTTAAAACATATACTTTATTTTAATAGCATGTATATTGCGTTAACTGATTAAAATAAAATAAAAACAAAAATGCAATCATCCTTCAGCCTGAAAGCTCATACATATTTCAAGCACATGAGCAGTGCTATTCACTTTGTGGCTGCAGGATTCGAACTACAGCAACTGTGTTCAGTTGATCAATCCGATTAATCAGTTTTTTTAAAAAACTAAATAGTGAGCCGATTAACTGGTTGGCAGACTTGCAATTCTTTAACTATTTTTAAAATTTGCAGATGGCAAATTCCATTTGAAAAAAGCAGCTGCAGCCCATGTGTGCATTGTCTAAAAACAAAGAGTACGGCTTGGATTTAGAAGTGCTCTTCCTGTAGTGGAAAGGTTCTTCTGCTTACAGAAGTTCTTTTTCTGTCCTAGCAGCCAAACTCTGTGTGAGGAATATATCCTCAAATCCAGAGAAAATCCTCCATTTATGCAAGCTCTTGTAGAAATCTTAGTACAAGTTCTTTCTCAAGACCTTGTGATGATCCATTAGAGTATATATGCTACAGCTTGTACCCTTATTTACCATGTTTCTTATGCTGTAACAACAATACATTGTGGTCTTGCACTGTGAGAAGTTTTCCCATAACTCGTGGAATAGATCCCAGAGCAGCATTAGTACACTTTTGCCTTCTGCTCACAATTCTTTGGATCCAAGCTTGTATTGTTTCTTTAGAATTAATATATTTTCATGCAGATTTATGCAGATTCAATCAATCGATTGATTGGTTAAATCAACTAACAGTGTAGTCCTGTGCATGTTTACTCAGAAGTAAGTCCCATTGAGTTTATTAGAGCTTTTTCCCAAAAAAGCATGTATGGGATTGCAACCCAAGAAACCTAAGGTTTCTTTAGTTGGGTGTCAGTCTTAATTTGGATTTTAATGTGCCATCTGAACTAACCTAAGGTGTTGGGTTTTATGCTGCTTAGTTCTTACGCTCTTACTGATGCAGATAAGTACTTTGTTTTATATTTTTTATTTAGCTGTTTGGAGTTTGTGTCATATTTTATTGCTGTTCTTTATAGATTTCCCTGGTGAATAACTTCTTGAAGTATGGGCTAAATGAACTTAAGTTGTGTTTCCGAGTGCGGCTCACCAAGTACCTTTATGAGCAATATCTTCAGTAAGTGATTAATGTTTTCCAGTGTTAAATGCTAAATTAAAATAACATTGAAACAATTGCAATCAATCATAAATCATGTGCTAATTTTTTTAATGCCATTGTTATTTTTAAAAAATTATGGTTTCAGTACAAATGCCATATTTTAAATGCCTGATTTCTTTACATTTTAGGACTTACACTTACTACAAAATGGGGAATTTAGACAACAGAATAGGTAATCCTGATCAGCTGCTTACACAAGATGTGGAAAAGTTTTGTAACAGCGTAGTAGACTTATATTCAAACCTTAGCAAGGTAAGTTTGAAGAAAAAATGTTCTTTGGTAATTTCATAATCTGAGTTGATAAACACGATTTAAATATTTGTATGATATAAGGTTATTACTAACCAGTCTCATGGGGCTCTTTGAACTGGAAGAGATGCCTTGCCTGTGGTTCTCCCAGAACTGGGGTGGGGACTCAAGAGAGAGCTTTCCCAGGGGTGGCCTGCTGTTGAGAAATTCGCTCCCCGAGGAGGCATAATTAGCCTTTAAATGTAAGTTAAAGATTAAAAAATGAATTAAGTTAAATACTTTTTTATCTGCACAAGCATTTGGCTTCTGACTTGTTGGTTTGGGTGTGTTTAAGTTAGATTATTATTGTGGTATTTCAATTGTTTTAGTGTGAGAATGTGATTTTATTGTTGCCTTATTGGTACTTGTTTTGTTAATATTGTAAGATGCTCTGGTCTTTTTGGAGGATGGGCAGAGTAGAAGAATTCTAAATACATAAAATTAGGGTAGTATCCAATGGTGTCATTATAGTAGCAGAAACTTGGTTCCGAACTATGTGCAAGAGGAGAATCCAACTAAACTTATGTTTGTGCAAGCGGTTACTATAGATCCAGATTTAGCAGAGCTCTGCTAGTGCTATTTGAGTTTGCAGAATGACACTGTTGAATACGACTATAAATGTGTAGCATGATTAATAATATTAAATAAATGTTTAGCGTAATTATTAGCGTATAGGTCCACGTTACCAGGTAGTCTGTTATGAGTTGAATTAGCCACATCAAAGATAAACTACGCTCACGTGTTGGGTAGCACCTTGTAACTACACTTGCCTTCAGTGTCTCCCTGCGGGGGCATATTTTGCATATAACTAAAGTCAGTTCAGTTCAGCTGCTTCTCCATTTGACATGTTCAGTCAATAACGTACAGATTTGTGTTTGTAATTTGTAGCTTCTTGTCTGCCGAGCCACATTGAGGCTCAGGCCCAGACTCTGCTGTATCACCATGATGTGGAAGACTTAGGGCACAATCCTATGGGCTTGGCAGTAGGCCTCCAAACTCAGAGGTTTATGGCCATCCAGTGCAGAGCAGGAGGAGTAGCAGAGGCAGTCTTCACCTCCACACTCCTCCCGCTCCTCATTTCAGCTAGATGGGCTTTTTCACCCGTCTAGCTGAGACATCAGGAAAGGAAGGAGGCTGGGTATACTGAAGGGTTGTTTGGAATCTCACCTCCCCAGTTCCCTCCCCTGCCCGCTGACAGGAGTGCCACCAAAAGCAACCTGGGAGAGGCAGCCACCACCATTCTCTCTGCACTGACTGTAAGGGGGGAGGGAGCTTGGACTCAGAGCGCTGACTCCGACTTTGGATCCAGGAATCCAAACTATCCTGTGGCCCTCCAGATACAGTTCTGTTTGTATATGGCTATTGAGCAGTAGACATAACAAAGAAGCAAAGGCTCACTAGATAGGTTGATATGTTTTTGCATTATTTTGGTTTCTGTCATAAGTTAAATTAGTTTTCTAAAAGGAATTGGAATGTCTGCTTTGTATAAATTTAGATTGATATAATTCTGACACTGCTGTGTTTATGTTCGTGTTCATTTATCTGTGTTTCTAAAACATGGCAGTCCAATTGATTTTTGATGTACTTTTTGAAATTTACCTTTAATATTAATTAATATGAATCTTCTCTTTCAGCCATTTTTGGATATTGTTCTGTATATCTTCAAACTAACAAGTGCAATAGGTGCTCAGGTAAAATCACATTTTATTATGGTCTGGAATGGTTTTGATAGGACTCCTATGGTCTGCAATATGAGGAATGTATAGTCAAGAACTTTCTGTAGATCTGTTATTGAGAAGCACTTCCAATCTGAGCTAAAGCGGAGCAGTTACTGCATTTCAGCGGATTTGAACAAATCCCCCCGAAAGTTTTTTTAATGTTAAATATGCACAAATCTTCCTGACGGTAAAAAAAAGTATTGCTGTCTAAGGAGGCGCCAGAGTGGAGGAGTAAATTGACTAGTATCATTTCAAGGTGTGATAGAAGGGATATTGTTAGCAATATGGCGAGGAGCAGCCAGCCGGGTTTTTCATCGCACTTGCCAGGCAGCTCTCCCATGCTGAAGCAACTCTGCTGAGTTCAGACATCACAACAAGCCACCCATAACAACTCTGCCACAAGCCATGGGTTCTCAGAGTGGCTTCTTTGCAAAAAAAAAACAATCCCATGATGGGAAAACTGCTCTGGGTTCAGACATCACGGAAAGCCACCCTTCAACCACCTTTAGTGACAGCCCACCATGGCTTAGCATGATGTGTAAACCAGATCACTGAATTCAGTGGGTTTTACTCCCCTATTAGCGTGCGTAGGGTTGCAGCCTTAGGCTAAAAGAAAAAATATGTCAGCATTGGTAATAATATTAATAATAAAATAGCACTGTATAAAATAATCCTGTACAAAGTCTCCCTCGTTAGTGAGCAGTGGACACAGGCGTTTTTAAAACTTGCAAGTGATTTTTCTCAAGTGGAGGAAAATTAAAGAACAGTGAAGGAGAACACTTGACTGAGTTTTGGATAAGGATTTTAAAACCTTGGCTAGAATCCTGCAGCTATGCCTACTTGACGAATTTTTCATATCTGTACAAATGGCTTTTATTAACTTTAGCAAACAGAAAACAATATTAGAAGAAAAAAAATTTTCATTTTAAAGATGACATGCAATAAACTTTTTACAGGCATTTAGTATGCTACGGAGTTCTAATCACAAAAGTCACAAGTAGATACACTCATTAACTAGCCATTAATTAAAATACCTTATGCCATTATCCATCAATCAAACTTTATTAACGGTCAACAAACCATTTGACAACAAATTAAACATACAGCTGTTAAAATATTGAATAAACAGAAAAATAATAAATATAGTCTGTCTTTATTAGTGGTCTGCAATCCTTCTAGCGGAGAGTGTCTCACACGAGGTAGGGTCTTGTGAGTTTGGATAGGCTGGCCACTCAGTACAGTTGCCCAGCTGGATTCTGCAGCCAGTCGCAGAACTCAGGTTACATGCTTATTTGTACCTTGAAGAAGATTAATCATCAGGGACTTCCTGGGACGACCCGGGAAACCCTGCAAAATTGAACGCAATAAATTGTCCCTTGCCTCGTTATAAAAGTTACAGGAGAACAGTATGTGATCAATATCCTCCACTTCAATATTATTGCACGGACAGCATCTGTTGGCTACAGGGATTTTTAAAAATCTGCCATCCAGCAGTTTGGATAGAAGAACGTTAAATCTGGCCAAGGTCAAGGCCTTTCTGTATTTTGGTACAGTGAGCCATTTCAGTTAAGTCATCTCGCCATTATGAGCAAATTCTGGGAGGCCCAAAGACAAGGGGGAGCATGAGCCAAGGTCAACTCCACGAAGGTCCTGGAGGTCTATGTCCGATAATCTTTGCTTAATTGCCCGTTTGGCACCTTCCAGGTCCAATGTTAACAGATACGCGGGGGAAAGTCCTGTTGAGTTGACTTTCAAAACCAGTGTTTTAACCCAAGGGGATTCATAAGAGTCAAGCAGGACCTGAGATACCAGAGAGTTATAAGAGAGACCATGGTACTTTCGGAACCATAATTGCAGTGTTTGGGTCCATGCCTGGCATTTTAGTGTGCTAAGACCAGCTTCTAGATTCAGTGCTGCTCCAGCCACACATTTGGGGACTCCAAAAATTTGCCTTAAAAACAGTGATTGTAGTCCCTCAAATGTGCCTTTTGACAAGGGCAACCAAATCGGAGCCCCAAATAAAATCTGGGGAATCAGCTTTGCTTTATACACCTGAATGGCTGATGGAGTAAATTCCCCCCCCCTTTGAAAAGTAGAATCTCAGAATGGCCCCCATTGTTTGAGCTGCCTTAGTTTTGATGTATTTAGCGTGAATATTCCATTTTAGATTTTCCTGGAACCAAATGCCTAGATACTTATAGGTGTCCACTTGGCTTATCCTGTTACTCCCCCATATACCAGGAAAACCTTATTTTTTTCCTGGCAAAGACCATAACTTTAGATTTTTGATAGTTAATTTATAGTTTATTTTTGAGGCTGTACTCTGTGAAACCGTTTAGCAGTCTCTTGAGGCCCAGTCGTGTTTGAGATAATAACACAGCATCGTCTGCATATAAAAGAATGCAGACTTTTAATGTGCCAATTTTAGGAGGGTGAGACTGTAATGTGGCAAGCCAAGGAGATCAGCCAAAAAGAGGTTGAATAACATGGGAGCAAGGACATATCCTTGCCTGACACCCGTGGGGAGAGCGAACATGTCAGTAACATGACCCTGTTTACTGCACCTAACCCTGGCAAGTGAGTTAAAATGCAGTGACTGGATCAAGAATAGTAACCTCCTCTCGATCGAAAGTTTTTCTAGTTTGGACCATAGGAGAGGCCGAAAGAGGGAATCAAACGCCGCCTTTAAATCAATAAAGGCGGCAAATAATTTCCCTCCCTTTGGGGCCATATACTTATGTGCCAAATGGGACAAAACCAAACAATGATCGTAACTAGAGCAATCCGCCTTAAAACCCTATCTGTTCCATTCTCAGTATGTTGTTAGAGTTGCTCCATTCAATCAGTTTGTCATTGAAAAACTTGGCGTAAAGCTTGCCCATTATAGACAAGAGACTAATGGGGCAATAGTTTAGGGGATTGCTCTTATTTCCCCTTTTATATATGAGAATGACTAGGGCCCTCCGCCAGTCCTCAGGCATTATACCCGAGGTGTTTATTTCATTAAAGAGAGATGCAAGAATTGGAGCCCACCAACTAGCATTGCTCTTCAGCATCTCGGGTGGGATGCCATCTGGGCCTGGGGCTTTACCTAGTTTTAGATTTATTATCAGATCCTCAATATAAAGGGGATTGACTTCAGGCTATTCTGGGGTATTTGGCGGTAGTGCTGGAGCCAGATTTGATGATTGGCTACTATCATACAGATTGTGGAAATGATTTTCCCAAGTGGCCGATGGTCCTTATACCATTCATGGGCTATTATGAGAGGCATACACCTGAATTCTTTATTTAACCTGGGAAACTGTATAACATGTCACATTTCATGTTGTGTTACTACCTTTTGCCATTATAGCATGGTTCTGTACAGATAGATGTCACCCCATAGCTGCAAAGCTTGGGGGAGGGGTGCTCTATGCAAGCAAGGAACTTCCCAGCATTGAAGAGAATGGGGTAGTCCACTTGTGTGGACTTCATGTGTCCAGTAGACATCTCAGTTGCAGCCCATATACTTGAATAGTTGCCATGCAAATACATTTAGGCAGATGGCCATATCAGAAAAAATCAAAACTTCAAACTTTCTTTAAAATAAACACACCTCCACCACATACACACATGCATATACATTAATATGTGTGTGTGTGTTTTAATTGATGCTAACAGATTTGTTCTGGAATTCTTGTCTTGTTTCCTAAATATTTTCAGGGTCCTGCTTCCATGATGGCCTACCTGATTCTTTCAGGCTTTGTCCTTACACGCTTAAGAAGACCCATTGGTAAAATGACTATCACGGAACAAAAATATGAAGGAGAATACAGATTTGTCAATTCACGACTCATTACAAATAGGTATGGATTTGTTTGAAGGCAAAACAGTATTGCTAGTGAGATAAGATCCTTTCTGTATTTTTTTTTCATTTTGAAAATACTTGCAACAAGCCTTTGCATAAGGGCTAGATAAAAATCCAAGGCCATAGTCCCCAAACTGAATGCACAGGATTTGCAAGTGCACCTCATTTCCCTCTCTAGTTGTCTTAGGTAGCAGCTCCCAGCATGGTTTGCTTCTGCAAGGTGAAAAACTATTTTTGAATCTACTTCCCTATATTATTATTATTATTATTATTTACACTTATATACTGCCCCATAGCCGAAGCTCTCTGGGCGGTTTACAAAAATTAAAAGATTTTAACACTAAAAAGTCAATATACAAAATTTAAAACCATAATCATAAAACAGCTGACATTAAAACACTTTAAAACATTTTAACTGTTAAGCCTGGCCACAATGTCAATCAAAACCTCAACTTGAGCTGTTAAAATGCCTGGGAGAAAAGAAAAGTTTGACCTGGCGCCGAAAAGATAACAGTGTTGGCGCCAGGCGGGCCTCATCGGGGAGATCATTCCATAATTGAGGGGCCACCACAGAGAAGGCCCTCTCCCTTGTTGCCGTCCTCCGAGCTTCCCTCGGAGAAGGCACCCAGAGGAGGACCTTTGATGTTGAGCATAGTGTACGGGTAGGTTCATGTCAGGAAAGGCGTTCCATCAGGTATTGTGGTCCCAAACCGTGTAAGGCTTTATAGGTTAAAACCAGCACCTTGAATCGGGCTCAGAAACATACAGGCAGCCAATGCAAGCGGGCCAGAATCGGTCTTATATGTTCGAACCTTCTGGTCCCTGTTACCAATCTGGCTGCTGCATTCTGCACAAGCTGCAGCTTCCGAACCGTCTTCAAAGGCAGCCCCACATAGAGCGCATTGCAGTAATCTAACTTGGAGGTTACCAGAGCATAGACAACTGAAGCCAGGTTATCCCTGTCCAGATAGGGGCGTAGCTGGGCCACCAGCCGAAGTTGGTAGAAGGCACTCCGTGCCACCGAGGCCACCTGCGCCTCAAGTGACAGAGATGGTTCTAGGAGAACTCCCAAGCTACGAACCTGCTCCTTCAGGGGGAGTGCAACCCCATCCAGAAATGGGACCCCCCCACTAACAGCATCTCAATCTTGTCTGGATTGAGTTTCAGTTTATTAGCTCTCATCCAGTCCATTGTCGCAGCCAAGCACCGGTTCAACACATCCATAGCCTCACCTGATGAAGATGAAAAGGAGAAGTAGAGTTGCATGTCATCAGCGTTGCATGTCATCAGCACTCCAAAACTCCGGATGACCGCACCCAACGGTTTCATGTAGATGTTGAACAGCATGGGGGACAAGACTGACCCCTGCGGAACCCCGTACTGGGGGATCCACGGGGCTGAGCAATGTCCCCCAAGCACCACTTTCTGGAGCCGACCTGTCAAGTAGGAGCGGAACCACTGCAATGCAGTGCCTCCCACTCCCAACTCAGGCAGTCGTCCCAGAAGGATACCATGGTCGATGGTATCGAAAGCCGCTGAGAGATCAAGGAGAATGAACAGAGTCACACTCCCCCTGTCCTTCTCCCGACATAGGTCATCATACAGGGCGACCAAGGTTGTTTCTGTGCCAAAACCAGGCCTGAAACCCGACTGAAATGGATCCAGATAATCAGTCTCATCCAAGAGTGTCTGGAGCTGGACAGCAACCACCCGCTCAAGGACCTTGCCCAGGAATGGAACATTTGCCACTGGCCTATAGTTATTAAGATTTTCTGGGTCCAGGGACGCTTTCTTCAGGAGTGGTCTCACTACTGCCTCTTTCAGATGGCCTGGGACCACTCCCTCTCGTAGAGAGGCATTAATCACTTCCCTGGCCCATCCGGCTCTTCCATCCCTTCTAGCCTTTATAAGCCAAGAAGAGGGGCAAGGATCCAGTACAGAGGTGGCTGCACGAACCTGTCCAAGCACCTTGTCCACGCCATTTTATAATGTTCTATTATAAAAAATGTGTGTGTTAAGGAAATATTAAGAACCAGGACTAGTTGCAGTTACATAGACCTAGACTATCAGAGTGGTAGTTTAAAATACATTAGCTAAAATAAGAATGCACAAACCCTGAACATAATAATAATAATAATAATAATAATAATAATAATAATAATAATTTATTTCTTACCCGTCTCTCCATTTGGATCGAGGCGGGGAACAACAATATGATAAAATACATAAAACTGATTAAAACATGGCACACATTATTAAAACTGCATTAACTCTATTGTTTGGGCATTTCAAAGGAAAGAACATTTTAGTGGTGTCCATATTATTGCCAATGCCTCTTTGTTATAAAATAACTCTTTTAGGCTTGGTCTACACGTGCAGTAGAATGATATGATAAAATGATGAGGCGGTGGAAAAGACTAACACTTCATGTTGCAAGTGGGGTGGGTGTATGGGTTCATGTTTTTGATTACCACCCTATGTTTAAAAAATCCATGCAGATAGAAAGGTAGCATAGCAGGGAGATAGATTCTAGTTCAGCTCACTCTTTGCTGTTGTAGTTTTCAACATACAAGGTGTTTTTTAAATTATTTTTACATTAACAATAAAAAGTGTCCATTCTACTATCTCTAGACTCTTTCTGCAGCATCTGTAGCACAGGGCTGATTTCTGGTCATTCTTGTGAAAGTTTGTTCATTAAAAATTACTCGCTTTTTTCATAGTGAAGAAATTGCTTTTTACAATGGGAATCAAAGGGAAAAACAGACAATTCACAGAGCCTTCCACAAACTGGTAAGTCAGCATGAAGTACTTGTATAATGTAAACAATAAAGTCTACAAAGTTTGAAACTATGGTCCAAGTGCTTTATATATAACATTTTCCACAAGTGCTAGAGGGAAATTTTAATCAGTTGACCATCTAAATAAATGATGATCTAATGAAATGATCCCAGATTAAAAAAAGGAATCTATATTTTTCATATGCACTGTGAAGGTTTCACTGTATGTAAAGAGTTAACAGTTGTGAAGTAGGGTGATTAGAAAATAATAATAGGAGCGAATCACCCCAGGGCTAAAATGGTAATTTCTCAAATGCACCGGTAATGGCTCTCTGATCGTTCTCCAGCTCAGGACAAGTGTATAGCCAATCACTCTGACAAAAGGCTCGACAGGGTGATTAAGAAAAGGAGGGGTGAAGCGGGAGAAGGACGATTAGGAGTCAAAAACGAGGAGAAGGGTGTGGCCTGTGGCCGGGAGAGACGAGGGCTGGCCTTCATTAGGAATGGAAGCAAGAAGGATTCCGGAAGATACTTTAGGAGTAAAATATCAGGAGTAGTTAGACAAGAGATGGACCTGCGTTTTTACTCTTGTCTGTTTTGTTTTCTGGCCTTTGTAACATCAGTTCTATGTGTGTAAATATCTGTCATGAGGCAGTCTGAAGAATCTTCCTCTGATGAGGAAGAAGTGGCAGAGACTGCAGCTTTACCCATTCCCCAGGACTTACCGGAGGAGGAGGAACAGCAAGGAGATTCCTCTGAAGAGCCCCAGGAAAGCCACCCTCTCCCAACTGCGTCTGCTCCGTGGGGAAATCCTCAGAACGCAGCTGCATATACAACTCACATTGAGCCAGGAACGTTGCGAACTTATCTGGGGAGCCATCAAATTTCTCCGGAGCTGCTACAGGGCACTTCCGTTTCTGTGGCTGGCCAGTGAGCTGATTTAATTGAGTCTGAAATGCTTTCATGGCCTCCGTCAGCTGGGCCACCTGCTCCCTGAGTGCCTGATTTTCCAGGGCTAGTGCCTGTTCCATTGAGGAAAAAAAAAATTGTTTTTCCTTTTAGGGTTGAGAACAAAATTGTCGTATTTACGACTCTTAGTATAGGAAGCCTGCCAACTCCCTTATCTAAGAATGTCTGGGAAAAATGCCAGGACTTTAATGGTTTAAAGGGTTTATTTGCAATTCCAAAATCCAATTACCAATAGCCAAGGTCACGCCAAAAGTTCAGTCCGTCCGAATGTCAAGCCGAGGGTCAAACCAAGTATTAGAGCAGTCCAAAGTCCAGAGCCAAAATAGTCAAGCCGGTTGTTCAGTCCACAGGTTCCGATTCAGGAGTATGCCGGGTGTCAAGAGCCGAAAACGACGGTTGTTCTCAACGAATCTTAGCTTCTGCCTTCTCCCTCCTTTATAGTTGCTTGAGCCTGTTCACAGCTGCGTGCAATTCCTTCGTTATCTTACTTAAGGCTTGCGTCAGCTGTGCTCTGTTTTCTCAGTCTCATGCTTCGCCTTGTGGGCTTAGCTTTCTCCACCCGTTTGAGCTGCCGCCATTGCTGGGGAGTTACTGGACAAACTCCTTCAGGCCCCGAGTCTTCCTCATTAGAAACGGGGTGGGAGAGGGTGGCTTTCCTGGGGCTCTTCAGAGGAATCTCCCTGCTGTTCCTCCTCCTCCGGTAAGTCCTGGGGAATGGGTAAAGCTGCAGTCTCTGCTACTTCTTCCTCCTCAGAGGAAGATTCTTCAGACTGCCTCATGACAATATCTTAAGCAAAGCGTGCCTTACTATGCCAAGAATAGTAAAGAGTTTTGATTTAAAACTTGTATTGTTGGAGGTTCCTTTTCATACCCGCCTACAGCTCGAACCTCCCACGCTACTGGAAAGGGGAAAAGAGAAAAGGTGGAAGCTTGGGTCCCAGAAAAGGGACAGACGTTGCTCTTAAAGAGGCAAGATATCTTTAAAGAGCAGGATCAGAGTGTCCCAACCAGGAAGGTGGAACTCTGAACGTCCAGGAGCGGATCCTGGACATGCACAATACATAATTACTGTGTGAAATGCATTGTCAGGGGATGTAGTAAAAAGAAAAAAAGTTGCAAGCCATCAAGCATTTTTTGTGTATAGCTTATGTTTGATTTAATGGCCCAGCCAAGTTCGCTGAGATGAATGGCTTTTGTGAACCAGCAGTTGCTTGGTGACTTTGTACCCAAAGCTGTTAGCAGGGTTTAAAGGAGGATTAAGTTTTTCAGAGAAGAATAATCAGGATTGCAACAGCTTGTTATAGCCTTCATCTTGATTTATGCTTATGTGATAAAAATTTAAATCTTCAGGAATGTTGGGATTATATTGGAATAACAGCAGAACTATACATGATAGTGGAAGACTGTTTCCGGGCACAATTCAAAGTGCTGGTTATGACCTACAAAGCCCTATACGGCTCACGTCCAGGTTATCTGAAAGTCCGTATTCTCCCTTATGAGCCTGCCTGTCCCCTGAGGTCTTCAGGGGAGGCCCTTTTATCCGTCCCACCACCATCACAGGCACGCCTGGTGGAAACGAGGGAGAGGGCCTTCTCGGTGGCTGCCCCGGGGCTCTGGAATTCCCTTCCCAGGGAAGTTAGACTGGCTCTCTCCTTGTTGTGCTTTCGGAGGAAGGCTAAAACATTTCTGTTTCACCAGGCCTTTGGGGAGTAGTTCAGACCTTTGTGAATGTACTGCTTATAGTTTGGATGTTTTAATTATGTGTATTTAAAATGTTTTAAATATTTTAAAATTGTACTATGTTTAATTATATTTTTAATTTTTGTATTTCTCTATTTATTTTAGTTGTACATGTTTTAATTTTAAGCCGCCTTGGGTCCCAGTATTGGGAAAAAGACGGGATATAAATAAATACGATGATAATAATAACAACAATTCTAACATTGATTTCACTATGCAACAGTAAAGTAGTGGGGTGGGGTAGGATTTCCAGGGAATGGTGACAGACCTTTCTCTTGCCTGCTGCTTCCCCCAGCTGTTTTTCTCCCTATTGGACGCTAAGAATGGAAATTAGCTCATTTATGTACCATGAAAGACTCTCCCACTTCTTTTTAAATGAAAGTTGGGGTTGTCAAGGTTCCTTAGAGTAGGCGAATGATCCTCTTATTTAAATATATGGAATGTATTGACACAATTCCCAACTTTTTCATTTTACTAGGTAGAGCACTTGCACAATTTCATTCTGTTCCGGTTTACTATGGGCTTTGTAGATACCATCGTTGCCAAATGTAAGTGTGCACTACTTTATTTTCCTCTCACAGATCTCTGTGATAGTCCCAAGAGGCAAAACAGAGTGCTTTGATGTTCCATAGCCCCACTGTCCATTTCCTGGCTTTGATCAAAAAGTGTTTTGCACAAGCAAAAAGGCATTTCCACTTGAACAAGGTGGCCCCGTGATTTCCATGGATTCTCCACTCCTCTGCAATGTCTCGCTTATGTCACGTCCCACATCATTCTCGAGGCTTCCTGGACCCTGGAGATTGACTTGTCAGGATCAGGGGAAGGGAAAACCCTCTTGCACATGCGGAGTTCCAATTTTGTTTCTTTGGATCCAGGCCACTGTTTAACCTGTAAATGTAACGGGAATGAGGTTAGCAGGTAGGATTGATAAGGAATAGGCTAGAGCTGCATAGTATTGCTGGCCTGAGTGTTATGCAGCCTTCCCCAACCTGATGCCCTCCAGATGTATTCAACTGCCCCCCTCCCATCCTTGCTAGCCACCATAGGGGACAGTGGGAGTTGTAGTCCAATACATCTGGAGAACCCCAGGTTGAGAAAGGGTGAATTGGTGCATCTTAAAAGCATGGTAAACTTTATATTCAGAATTAATGAAATATTTGTTTTCTTTACACCTTGTAGACCTTGCTACTGTAGTTGGCTATCTGGTTGTTAGCCGACCATTTTTAAACTTAACTCATCCTCGTCATCAGAATAGTAGCCATGCAGAACTTCTGGAGGTAAGTAATAAGCTCCTGAGAGCAGGTATAGGGGGATGATGTGCGTTTTGTTAGCTTGCTCATGAGCAACCCTGTATTTTTTATTTTATTTTAAGGATTACTACCAAAGTGGAAGGATGTTACTGAGAATGTCTCAAGCTCTTGGCAGAATAGTTCTGGCAGGTCGTGAAATGACACGGCTGGCTGGGTAAGGTTGATTAATAATGTGTACAATTGACTGTCTCTATAAAATAAATCCCAATTTATCCTCCTTGTCAGCAACCAAAATCAGCAGTAATTCTCAAAGTCCAACAACTTCTCTAGTTCTTGGAGGTTGCTGTGATTTTGATTGCCATAATCTTGTTCAGGGTTTAGCCTTTTTCTGTCTTTAATTCAGTAGAATTGTATTTAAAAAATAAATATCTCGAAACACTGAAAATATATGCCTTATGTAATATATTAATAAGGCTTAGGTTGCAAACCTTTATCTATTTACTTGGGAGTAAGCCCCACTGAACCCAATGGAACTTCCTTCTGAATAGACATGGATAGGATTTTGCTGTTAGAGGCTTATTTATGGAAAATACAAAGCCCTTTCTTAATTTTCTGATTAAACCAGATGTTTCATTATTTCTGACTAAGACAGATAGCAGTTGGAATAACCTTGTGCCATATGGGGAAAATGTGTTTCACAAATGTGTCAGTTATACTATGTAACTGTTAAGTTGTTTGCATTGTTATGATTTCAGTGTTAGCAGTTTTGGATATTAAATTAATTTATCACTGAAACTTTAATTTTGAAGGGAAAAATCAATATCTTTTCAATTCAATCAACTTTAAACTTTTAGCTTCACAGCTCGGATTACAGAATTAATGCAAGTTCTAAAGGAGTTAAACGGTGGCAAATACCAGCGGACCATGTTAGCACAAGAAAAGGGTAACTGACAAACCTTAATACAAATATTTAACTTATGGCAATGTTTATCTACATTCTAATGTGTGTGTGTTTGTTTTTAATTTAAGATTCAGATCCAGAGCGCACTGTCTCACTGATTCCTGGTGCTGGACGAATTGTCATAGTCGATAACATTATCAAGTACGTAAGGGGCCTCGTACCTTATTATATCTTTCTCATTGCCCTCCGTTCCACCCACCCATACTTATTAGTTTCATTTGTTAATTAATATTTACATACCGCCTTTCCCCAAATGTCACCAAGGCGAGGTGCAACAATTCAAAGAAAAACAAGAATACATAAAAACATATTAAAACAACAGTAAAACCCCTGCTCACTATGCAATCAAAGTTCCAGGATCTGGGCAAACCTACCCATGTACGGTTTCATGTGAGTAGGCTTCCCCATCTCAGATCTCCACACAAATCTGGGGATGATGGAGCTAGGGGTTACTGTGGATTACTGGAAATGTCTGCTGTAGGTGCTGGCACAGGACATCATATTCATCTATAGAGCACCTGTTAACTATGCTTTGTTTTGTGGCATAGCTATGTCACAAGTTTTGTTCTGTTATGTAGTAGTAATTCCGTAAGCATGTCCTCTTTGTAGTAATGGTAGTATGTCTGTTTTCCTTGAAGGTTTGATCATGTTCCATTGGCGACACCAAATGGTGATATCTTGCTTAAAGATCTCAACTTCGAGGTACGTTTTGACCTGCACAGTTTCATCTTCAAATAATTGGTTGGATCCAGAATCTGCATGAGAGAAAGAATCTTTCCCATCCTCTCCTCCCCCCGAAAACCTTCTCCAGAAGGTCTGTTGACACTCATGCACAGTATGATCTGTGGGGATGATGCAGGGCCAGCCTTCCATGAAGGCACCGGATGCAGATGCATCAGACGGCAAAACTTTGGAAGAATGGCGGGGTGTGCTGGCAGCAGCACTGGTAGGTGCACTCACCGCTTCTTGGTCCCGCTGGCCACCTGCAAAAGGCAGCGGGACCAAGAGGCAGCTGCTCCAGCAGGCCTCCCACGTGGCTTCCACCCACCCGGGATGCTTGTTTGGGCAGCCAGCAGGCCACACCCACCAGCTGTGCCCACCACCTCACATGGCCGGAGGGACCAAGAAGCAATGAGCGCAACCACGGGCACAGCCAGTCAACTGCCCAAGCAAGCATCCTGGGTGGCCAGGAGGCGCCTGAGCAAGCAGCCGCCTCTTGGTCCCACCGCCCATCCGCACGGCTCTCGCCCACTGCTACTGCCCACCTGGCTTCCCCGCCTCTCCCAGAAGTTTCAAATTTCGTGAGACTTCCAGGATGCTGGCTGACCGTGGGGGTGGGGCAGTGGCAAGGGGGACTCATCAGGCAGCAACCCACCTTGGGCCGGGCCTGGATGACGGGCTGTATTAGGACCCAAAATTAAGAAGTTCCTTGTGTGAGTGAAGTTCCACCAAATTTTAATTATTCTTCCCTTGCAAAGTATCGTACTCTCCAAAGACAATGCTGTTCCAGAGAGGTGCTTTGGGGGAAAGCGAGAACAGGAGAAGGACATTGTATGGGCAGCCTTCCTCTCACACAAACATTGATCCAAACCATAGTTTCCAGTAAATTCCTGCTCATCTGAAAGTTTTATAATGAAATACTATTGACCAGCAACCCTTACGGTCTACTTGTAGTCTGAGGCCTTAATTTTAGAGGGTTCTTAATAGAGCTTCTGAACATTGAACACCTTTTCTATTGGGTACAAATGTTGAGGGCAGCCCCATGCCTGAATAATTCGCATGTGCAAATCTGCCCCGACCAGAGGGATCATTTGTATATAAACAAAAATAGTATTACCAGTAGATGTCACTGTAGGGTTAATGTAAAGGGAAACGTCATCATATGGGAGTCCATACATTCGCTTAATTGTGTAGAACATGATTGTTTATTTAAAAAAAGGTTTATACCACCTTTCAAGGCAGACTCTCCTCAAGGTTGTTTACAAAGCATTTTTTAAACAAAAATACAGAATGCAATTAATTAAAACAGTAACTTAAAACATTTTAAAATAACAGCAGGAAAACTCACATTTATAAAATGAAAATAGACATGCATTCATTTAAAAGCAGACTTGATAATCCAAACTTTAAAACCCATTTAAAAATAGTAACTGGGGGAACCATGAGCACATCCCTTGGTAGGGAATTATAAGACAGGAGTGTAAACAAATTTATTGTATCATATAGGCCTCCCCTTCTTACAGCTCAGTTCTAAAAAAAATTGCGCAGCACTCAGCTTTATTGGGGTATAAGTGGTATTAATTTCCTAGTAAATATGCTTAGATATATATGCAATCTTAGATTGATTGCTTTCTGTAATTCCTTCATTTCCAGATTTCTAGCTCAGACGTTCCTAGCATTTCACTTAACCGAACATCAAAACAATAAAGAAGCAAGATTGCATAGTTCTTGAAACTGAGCAAAGTTTGGCATTGTAGCTTGAAGGATTCTTGTAGGTTTATTTTTAAAAAGTGATTGGCAAAGCACTTGGCATTTTTAAAACTTCTCCTTTGAAAGTTTTTCATTTTGAATACACATCCCTGAAATAACATAATGGCTTGTTGTAGCCACCATATGTGCTGGACAGATTTCCCTAGTTAATCGCTCCAGTGCAGCTTGCCATGTTGTCCAAACCCGGGCAGCAGAGCTTATTTGGAGTGGGCAGCAATCCTCAAATAACTCAGCAACAGCCATGGTGTTTCAGTCGCCATTATCATGCGAAGTGGGTCAGTGTATTCAATAGCAAAAGTTTAGTTATTTCGTGTATTTATTCATGGATTAAGGAGACAAAATTATTATTATCATCATCATCATCATCATCATCATCACCACCTCCACCACCATCATTATTGATTTGTTTGATTTCTATACCACCCCATAGCTGAAGCTCTCTGTGCCGTTTACAACAACTCATAAAAATACAACAGCAGTGCAAAATACAACATAATTAAACCAGTCGAAAAAAATTAACACAGAAAAATTAAAACAATGTAACCGGCTAAAAGCAATTTGGGTAAACAATATATTCCCTAATTGACCTGTTCAAAAACAGCTGACATAGATGCACCAGAATATATCATTAAATGCCTGGCGGTAGAGGGTGGTCTTCCCTGTACCTGTTGGCACCAGGCAGGCCTTAGTGGGGAGCTCATTCCATAGTAGGCTGACCATATGCAAACTTAGCAACCACTTGTAGTGCACTTAATCTATGCTTTCAACGTATTTAAACGCATGCTGCTTTGACTTATATTCCAGGTACGATCTGGTGCAAATGTTCTGATTTGTGGGCCAAATGGGTGTGGAAAGAGTTCACTCTTCCGTGTCCTTGGTGAGGTAAGTAAACACAGAAGCAAGAACTCTTTTAGTAATAGCAACAACAAGAAAAGCACAGCAACAAGAACCTAAATCTTCCTTTTCTTTTTGCAGTTGTGGCCTCTATTTGGTGGATGTCTAACTAAACCAGAAAGAGGAAAGTTGTTTTATGTTCCACAGGTAATGCAAACCACCATAGCAATTGGCATTTCTCATTTTTAAAGTGTGTGTCAACTTCCTAATCCCTTACAATTTGATTTCAGAGACCATATATGACCCTTGGAACTCTCAGAGACCAAGTAATTTATCCAGATACTATAGAAGATCAGAGAAGGAAAGGAATCTCTGACCAGGTGAAATACCATTTTTAAGTCTTTTGGTATTTTTATAGGTTACCTTTTATAGCAACAGCATGGAAGTCTTAATTTCCCAATAAACTGCATCATTTTTTATTTAAATCATCAGAAATAACAGTAACCTCATAGCTTTTATATTGTGTGTGTGTGTGTGTGTGTCTGTGTTTTAAAGAGAAGCTTATTTGGTTGAACACATTGGTTGCACAATTGGTTGCATTGATTCATGCAACCAATTGTGATGTAGTTGCAGTATGGTTAATCACCACTAGTTGACAATTGTAACCAGCTCTAATGTGTGTAGACAGAGGAGGAGGAAAAGAAAAAGCTGCAAATATAAAGAGGGGTTTCTGTGATTTAAATGACACATGGGAGTGGGGAGCTAATTCTACAAATTCTGAGCTCTCATTCTCCACTAGAGATACAATCTGAAAAAGAAAATACATGTATCCCTGAAACTATTACAAGACAGATCATCATGCCAAAAGTATCATGGCAGAGAAAGAGAGATTAAGATTTGTCTCACTAGTTTTCAGTTTTGGCTATCATCCTTAATATCTGTGCATTTCTACTTTGTTTATTGTTGTGCTTTATAGCCAATTGTTTGATTATGGCCTCAGTGCCACAAGCTACTATAAGCACCAATTTGCTCAGTTGGAATTCTGCACTTTGTAGTTGTCTGCTTATAAAAGCTAATCCTATGTAGATGCATTTCAACTTTGCCACTTACCTAGGGCAGGTTAACAGTTGCACCCAAGTGGCAAACTTGACAAGCACCCATGTCTACAGGAAAGAGGAGCCAGGGTGCAAATTTCTTGTCCAAACAGTTGCTGATGTTAAAGGCAGATTGCATAGCTAGGGTGGGGGAGAGATGGGACAAGTCTCCAACTTGCCAGTCTATTTGCATAGAATGTCTCCCTTCTGACTTAAGTATTACTGGACCTTTAAGCTCTACATGTAACCTGATGTGGTGGTGGAATCATGAATGCTGTTGCTTTTCTTAATTTCCTGGGGGCTGTCTATACACCCCGCATATTCTGTGGTGGTTGTGCAGTGTCGCTGCGTCGTTTATACGACACAGCCACCAACCCGCAGCCACAACAGGCCTTTTCCCCAAAACTCTGCTTTTAAAAAAGTTGTTGCCTTGCCGCAACTTTTTATTTTACTCCGAGGTCACCAACGTCCTTCCTCCATCTGTCAGTGGTGACATCACTTTGGGTTGAAGCTGGGGGCGTTCCAGGGCGGGATGGAGGTCATTGAAGTGCAAGACGGCCAGATGGGGGCAGGCTCCAAAAGCCGAATGACTGCCGGAAAGCTGCGCTTCCTCCTGCCGCGGAGATTCCCACCCTGCAGCTGTGGTGCTGCAGGGTTTGAGGGAATGAGCGGCCAAAGCATTGGCATGAAGGCACCCCCTTGGTCCCTGCGCTCTGCTTCCAACTATTAGAGGAGGCAAGATACCTAAAAGGTCCCATTATCTACTGCTGCTACCCTGATTTGGGAGCTCAAGCACATTAGTGGTAGCAATTGCTGTTTCGTGACCCTGCTCAAGATGAAAAGACGCCTGAAAGTGAAAGAAACACAGCACAGTGCTAATGTTATTGCTTCTCTTAGGGGGCATGGGGAAAGTGGTGGCCTGACTTCATCTTGGTAATGGATTCGAAGGACTGTATGTGTTTTTCATAATGAGCAGCATGACTTACATTAGATTCCAGTGCCAGGGATGGATGGAAGTCAAAATGCTCCAGTTTGCTTGCTATGTTTTGGTATTGTTTGTTACTATAGATATGTGATGAAGCATGTTGAACAAAATCATTCTAAGCATCTTTTACGGGGTGGGGATATTAGATAAACTAGAAGACGTCATCAAGCAAGTATCTTTGTAAGCACGTTGATCTATGTTTGTCTACTGTTTTGCTTGAAGGTGCTAAAGGAGTACTTAGATAATGTCCAGTTGGGGCAGATCCTGGAACGTGAAGGAGGCTGGGACAGTGTTCAGGACTGGATGGATGTTCTCAGTGGAGGAGAGAAACAGAGGATGGCAGTACGTGGTCTTCACACAAAAGATTTTTAAGCACCCTAAGGATGGGCATAACTTAGTGTTGTTCACTATTTAAATATGAGCAAAAATGTTTCATAATGCCTGCTATTGAGAACAGTTAAAAGGTGTGTGTGGGGGGGAATTAGCTGACTCCTTATAACATTTTTTAAAGTAATGATAACCTGAGAAGCCGTCTGACTGATGTTATTCCATTTAGCCCAGTATTTACTCTAACTGGCATCAACTCAGTGATTGAATAGAGGACTTTCTATATGCAAAGCATATTTTCTACCAATGAGCTATGTTCCTTCCCTTAAATCTGTGTAATGGCAGTAGATTTAGAACTCTTGCACCTATTTTCTGATGAAAGGCAGAGAGAGAGAGAGAGAGAGAGAGAGAGAGAATCTGTTGTACTCTAAACTTAAATAGCTGCTTTACTCCAGTGTTTACTAGAGTGCCACATACAAAGAACATATGGTCATTGAAGCCCACCTTAGATCATCAGGGTCATGGGATGAATTCAGATTTACACTGTAGTGCTATCATTTGAATATCCCTTATATATAATATGAATCATTTATATGATTGATTAAAATGTTTCCTTGTATGTGCAAGTTAGTTTCAGTGTACTTTTGTAACGAAATATGCAAACAGTATGTTACGGTATCATGGATTAGTTTTTTAGCATTTGATTTTGCATTGCAGATGGCCAGACTGTTTTACCATAAACCCCAGTTTGCAATTCTGGACGAATGTACTAGTGCCGTTAGTGTTGACGTAGAAGGTTATATCTACAGCCATTGTCGGAAAGTATGTATGCCTGCATGTGTTCTGTTATTCAAAGTCCATTGGCTGTTTGCATTATCAGTTTAAGTTCTAACTTTGAAAACAACATCAAGAAGTTTAAGTAACAGTATATGCTATTGTAGTATCCTTGTGTTCATATACTTACATTGAAGAAGACAGAGTAAAGCACAGGAAACATAATGCATGCCCAGAGTAAGAGAGAAGACAGATTATTTTCTACAGGATCTATGCGATTGTGTCCCTCTCCTCATGGAAGGCTCTTCACTCCTATACATTCCTGTGCAGCTATTCGTGGATGCTTGCATGAATGGGGGGTGGGGGTGGAGATGACCATGTTTGCTGATTCCATCTTCCCTTTGCAGACCCCAGAGTTGCAACATCTCATACAGACAATTGGGGGGACCCTTTGGAACAATGTGGGTGGTGATGTGGAGTCAGGAGGAGAAACAGCAACAAAAAAATCACCTCCTTCCCCTTTCAGTCATGAAGGCCTCCTCTGGAACAAAGAACCTTTTCTGAATGGAGGGACACAATTAAATTTGACCTTTTAATATGTTTCAATGCATTGGCTATGATTTTATATATTCTTAACTATAGTAAATAAAGAAAATATTTTTTTAAAAGATACATTTTAGTAAAAGCTGTATAGTTGCAACACAGTTTATAGGATATACAGATTAAAGCATATTAGTTTTCAATCTTGATGATCTTGGTAAGAAATACGTGAATGTCTTTAAATTTATCCAGTGGTAATTAATGGGGCTTTAAAAATTGAGTCAGTATGTGATATTAGACATATCAAAGCTGACACAGGAGATCTGTGATTGGAACTCTCAATGGCTCAGTTCAGACAACACGTTAATCAACCCAGTGTGAAAACTCCACTCAACAGTTGAATTTTTCGGGGGTACTTCCCACACAATATGTTCTAAACTCCACCGTTGTGTGACTGGGCTATCATGGAGTTGAGTAAAATCCATTGTGACGTTTGATTGACAGTTCCGCCACCCTCTCTCCTTCCCCTGGTCTTCCCGATGGTATCCCATCAGCCATTGCTGCAAAAAAACCCCAATCCTGGCAGCTCTCCAGGAGCAGCGCTCACTCCTTTCGCCACTATTGCCAGGGAACTCTGTAGCCAATGGGAAAAGTCAACTCGATGCAATGGGAAACTCCACAGAGCCTGCCACACAACATGCAATAAAACGGTTGTGCAGGAACTCTCCTCTGCACAGCATGGATATTTTGCATGAAGTGTCTTCCAAAAAAAACTCCATGGTTGTCTGGAGGGAAAATTCCATGCAACACGTTTCTCAACGGTGGTGTAAAAACTCCACCATGGAGTTCTAAAATCACCATTGACTTATGTCCGAACTGAGCCAATGTCTCTTTCCAAAAGCAGCTGCAGGGATTGGGGGATTTTGGATTGGGTCAGGAGAAGAGAAGATTAACTTTTTGCTCCCATACAGATCCCTAGTGCAAATTGCCCCCCACCCCAAGCTGCTATTAGCTGTGGAGAGGAAACTTGCAGGCACCAAAATATAGATTAGCTCAGTGGGACAATTGCATCAAGGGAATCAATGTTCCAAATTGTTCCCTGCCCTGATAGGGAGAAGAAGAAACATTGCAATATTCAATCAGCAATTTCCCACATAACATGAAGGTTGACCCTTCAGTGTTGTTGTTGTTTTTATTTGGGCAAAGTTTGATGGAAGACTAGCATTGGAAAGCTTATTTTATCTTCATCTGTATTCTGTCACTTTAGGTTGGCATCACTCTTTTTACGGTATCCCACAGAAAGTCACTCTGGAAGCATCATGATGTAAGGTTTATTTCATGGATAAAGTACATGCCTCTCTCAATAAGATGTCTTGATTTCCTACATCTGTGTTTTAAGAATAAAATGAATCGCTTTATGGCAGTTTTTGCAAAGTTCACTGAATAATTGTAGAAATTTGTGATAGTTGATTTATTTAATGTATTTATACTCTGCTTTTCCTCAGTGATTCCAAGGCAGCTAAAAGCATAAATTAAAATACTAAATTGACCATTTAATAAATTAAAACAATAAATTAACCATTTATAAAACAGTTTCACAGCAATAATAATTAGCTTCAAAATGCTAAAACAGCAAGGAAAAAGGGGGGAAATGCAAAAATAATTTAGCCATATCAATTAAAAACACCTTAAAAGAGAAGCAACTATTTAGTCCAGCACCCAGCTAATGCCACCAGATAGTGGTATAATATACACAACATTTTACAGTGTTCTTTCCAAGAAGAAATAGATTGATGTAAGTTCCTATAATGTAGGCAATCCTAATCTAAACAGGTTTTTTCCCTTTGAAAAATCGAAGTTCACGAATATGTTTTTTTTCTTCTCAGTTTTACCTTCACATGGATGGAAGAGGAAACTATGAGTTCAAGAAGATTACTGAAGACACAATTGAATTTGGTTCTTAAACCTCCCTGCAGCCTACTTCAGTGACTGATAATAGCACAGGGCGTAGAAAGACACCGTAATGTGTTACATTACACCGTAATGTAACACAGCTACTGGGCTTCTTCTTCAAACCAATTACTAGGAATAGGATAACACGCTGTCTAAAACAAGCTGTCAATGCATTTACTATTATGTAGAATATTACTAATTTGTGTATATGTTCATTTAATTATTAATATGTACTAAGAATGTCCTTATTCTTGTGGTTTTTTAAAAAAAAACCTGCCTAAATTAAATTGGGCTTAAATCACTGTAACTTTGATTCATCTTGGGATGTAAACATTCTGAAGTCAATTAATTTGACCTCCACTTCCTCTGGGGAAGAATCCTTATTAAAATTAAGGGTCACTACCTCCTTTGGGCCCAGTACAATAGACATGAATTTTTATGTCATATCCTGGTGCATCAGTTCATGATACTGAATATTGTACTCTTTTCAGGGTAATACTAGCTGAAATTACTGCAGCATTGTACAGGGCAGTGAGCCTTTCCTTCGCCTGAGGTTGCAGTGAAGCTCTGCCTGCAGTAGTACTGGGTTCAGGGGGAAAGTGTGCCCCAAATCTGCTTTTATAACATCTAAAGAGACGAACTCATTCCAGTGGAGTTCCTGTGTCCCATTCTCTGTGCATAGCTTCCCACGGCTCTTTGGATCCTGTTCGTCCAGTTCAACAAAAATTAAAACACTGCTGTTCCTTTTGCCTTGTTCTCACGTAGGAGGGGTCTGATCCATATGATAGCTCTGGGAAGCTGTGTACAAGCTCTAAATAAATTGCCATGGACATCCGCCACATGGATTCAGATTTCTCAGAAGGTGGTCTTTGCCTACTGGATGCTTTCTTTTTAGTGTGTATGTGCGTGTGTGATTTTTTAAAAATGTGTAATGCCTGAGATATAACAGTTCAAAGCCTTTTAGAAGTGGTTTTTGTTATTTGAGCTTTTTTTTTTTTTGCTTCCTAGCAATGACTCCCATGAAAATTACTTAATTCTTAACCATATATGAGCACTTCCCAAATTGGTATGAAGCAATTGCAGGCTGTTACATGCTGGCAAGACCATATCCTGTTGCCACATGATGATATGAGATCATTGACTAGAGTTAACCGTATAGTTGGGAATGGGAAGACAGTGGCTGCCTAGCCTGGCTGTGTGATAATCTGCCATTCAGTTTATAAAAAAATCTGAAAAACCTCTATAGTACAACAAAAGTCTGTTATGTGGTTTTGTCCATATGATGTATTATAGAAATGCACTACCATGCACTACATATGCAAATAAATGTGATTGCTGGGTTTTTCACTATAAAACCTGTTAGTGTTTACATGTCAGACTTATATTAGCCTCCTTTTGTAGTAAGACTGCTACCTGTCAAAGTTCCAAACCACCAATTGAGTTTGTTCTTCTCGTACTGCTCCCAAGTTCAGCATTTATAAATGCCATTCATGTTTTTATGCAACTCATCAGAGGAGAGCTGCAACAGGGTAAACTAGCAGTAAGTTTAAAAGCAACTTATCATTGAACTAACTCTTATCTGTCATCACTTCACACTTTTCTTATTTAATCTGGCCAAGAGTTGCCCTTCTGTACCTGTTTTTTGTTTGTTTAAACAACTTTACAGAGTGATTCTGAGATTGGTTGTGCTAGCTGACCCATGCTTACAGTGGGATGATCTATCCAAGACCATATCATAAAACCCGATGTTAAAAGTGGCACAATAGATCAACTGGCACAATAGTTTCAGATTGGGTGGTGATCTAGAATGTAACTCTGAGATGCAGGTTGCTGTGCTGTTAATGAAAACTTCTTTTTCCATATAGTCCCTGTCTGTCAAATTAACTATTTTGTAATGGCTGTTCTAGTGACACTGGCTTTCTCAAACACAACTCTTTCTAAGGAACTACTATATTTTTAGAGCTAAAAATGCTGCTTTTTAAATATTTGTATTCATTTTCCAGAGAGTTCTGTGCTAACCTTAACTAGTAGTAGACTTGAGGTTTTTTTAAAGAATGTTATATTTTTGTCAGTAACTAGAAAGCACCCATTATTTATATAGCATCCTTTGCAGAAAGCCCAGAAGGATTACCATTCAAGACTGGTTACTAACAACACTGAACACAAACTGTGTTAATTTTGTCAATGAACTAGAGCAGATTAACTTCAATAGCCATCGACCAATGAAACCAGTCCACTGACTTCAACACCAGATAAGAAGTCAAGAGTAATTGGGTATTCAGCCCTGCCTGTCCTTTATAACATCTCAAGTTCCAATATCAAACTTTCATCAACAATACATAAAAAAAAGACTGACCCCATGAGGAAGCAAGTATGAAGGTAATACAAGCTAGAGCAGTGCTCAAGGGAAGCAGTATTTTAAAATAATGCTTTTTACTGGAAACTTTTTCAAATGTTCTGTGAAATGATCCAGAAACATGATTCAGCTATGAATTTGTGCTATGGTCTTATACATTGATTGCTGCTTTTATGATGGCTTAAACTGGAAGTTTTGGCGTGATGGGAAAGTCAGCAAGAATGAAGCATCTCTATGTCTCATACAGAATTTTGGCCTGGTATTGTTTGGTACTCTGGTAATCACAGATGGCTCCCATTTCAATGGGAAATAATTGCTGTACTTTAATATATTGTAGCTTGTAAAGCACTTTGGGAGGAAAGGCGCTATATAAATGTAAGATTTTTCTATATAAGTGCCTCTGAATAATAAATCTGAGACAAACGACCTAGGTTTTTTTGTTTGTTCTAAAACTACCAATAGTTGGCCACATCCATACAAATTTCAGTCTTTCATAGTGTTAGGGGCTGGTCCCAGGTAAAATGACAAATGGTCATACTTTTTATCTAGCTAAAGAAGTTAATACACTTGATTACCTATAAGTCTGAATTACAAACATTTACATTACTAAAACAAAGATGTATTTGCTCTGGCCCTGAGATGAAGTCCCCTTGAATCTTTGTGTGTGTGTGTGTGTGTGTGTGTGTGTGTGTGTGTGTGTGAGAGAGAGAGAGAGAGAGAGAGAGAATGTAAATAAGTGCCTTCCATGAATCACTTTTCTAACGTGATGCAGCTAGCAGTGAACCAAGAATCTGCTCTAAGAAGGACAATTCTGGATGTCAAGCTCCTGCTCCAAAACCACTTTCCTCCTGCCAAATTCTGACTTACTATCTCTTCTCTCATGGGAGAAAAAGGAAGATGCAAGAAGGTTCATGGGCATTGAGTATATGCCTTGGACTACTCTATGTATACTGGGGGTCCACATGTTGCCACTGCCCTCTGCATGTCAAGACTTTTGGTGAGTGATGGTATGAACCTACCCCAGATCTACTGCATTGTATATTTTTCTTCACTAGCCCCAAGCAGGCATATCTGTTTAGTGGCTACCTTACAAAGTTCTGTGCAAATACAGCTTATGCACCATTCATAGTTTTCAGCAAGTGCCATGGCAAAAATTATTCATTTGTGAATGATCACAGATTCTCATATGAGTGATCCTCAAAATAACTATGCATTAAGCTGTTGGGATAGGTGGGTAACTGATCATTTAAGACAGGACTTCCTACATGTTCAAATCAATTGATAGATTTGTAGCATTGTGATCCCTAGCTGTTAGATGTGAACACTGACATACATTTTTTCTTTCCATCTTCTGTGACCCAGACCAGACCCCTAATACATTCCAAAGACTTGAAAGCCAACTCCTGGCTTTTGAGCAATTACATATAATGGCTCAGTTTATCACTGATTTTGATAATCACCCCTCCTCCCAACATACCAGCAACCACAGTGATGTGGAAGTTCTTCGCATATTTTGGAAAGTTTAACTGAATTAATTATTCCTTGGTGTAAGCTTTTAAACAGCCATGCTGTGTTAAGTCTTCATAACGTTGTATCAGTACTGAAAAGCTATCTGAATTTACAACTTCCCTTCAGTCCTCATGTTACCATAACTGGAAATAAAAGCAAAGTTGTGGAAGGCAGGTTTATAGTTGGTATAAAATTGTAAAATAGCAAATGCAAACACTGGACTGTGAATATGTCTCCTTTAAACTAAACAGCTGGGAGAAGGTAAGCAGAAATGGCAAATGATCTTGTACAAATGGTTTGAATAGCATGGGGTCTGCTGTTCAAAGGGGAAAAAATGCAAAATCCTCCTTGGACTTCGCAATTTTTGGGCTCGCCTGAAGTAGCTCTTTGGATACTGGCCCAGAGTTGTTGATGCACTTTTGTTACTGGTTTTGAAAGACTTAAAACATTTTCAGAAACCACATTCACAGTGTAATAACTGGGCATTTCCGATCATGTCATCAATTTTGGGTAGTAGCTGTTCAAACATCCTTTAGATATGTTAGAGCACATGGTGATGATTTTCCACCAAAGTGTTTTCTTCTGGAATTCACCATTCATTTAAGATGTGTAGGCATTGGCAAACATCTCAGTGGATGTGGTAAAGCCAAGTATAAATTTGGGTGATGTCAGGTTTGGGCCTTTTGTCTCGTGGGGGGGGGGGGGGGGTGTGTGTCTCTGTTTCCATTCATTTTTGTCTTAAAATTTTCATTTATTTTGTTTTTTAATCATCGTAAATTTCATAGTTTTTCAATCTCTTCCTCCACTCCCCGAATTCAATAGGAGACCCAGTCAGTCTTCTACCTGTAACTTCCTATCCAAATGGGTTTCTATCCAAGAGGCATTGAATTGTGGGTTGTTCATTGTCTGAACACAGCATGTTTTCCACAGGGTGGGTTCTCGTGTTGAATGAAAGCTGTCAGAGGAGTTTGTTAACCATGCGGTGTGGCTTGTTAACCACCCTGGATAACCCAACAACAAACCAGGGTTTTTCAAGGTGGCTTGTTCAAGAAAATAAACCACACTGCATAGTTAACAAGTCACCCTGGCTGCATTCAGACAACATGCTAACCTACAGTTCAACAAACCCACGGTTCAAAACAACCCACACTCAACCACTGAGTATGGGTTAGCGTGTTGTGTGAATAACCCCGTTGTCTTATTGTGATTATGCCGGCTGCTTTCTTCTGTAAGAGCTGCATTTTACAAGTGCTATCTCTCATGCTAATGGGTTGGCTTTTAGACTTGAAATTGCATGTCATAATTTGTTAGTCTTTAAGATGCCACAAGACACTTCATTATTACTTTTGGTGCACCAGACTAACATGGTCACCCCTCTGAAATTTATAGAAATTGAGACTGTCCTACTTTGAATTGGGGCTCTATGGTTTAGTCGATTTAAGCTGCAATCCTGTTTCTGCTTACCTGGGAGTAAGCCTCATTGAACTCAATGGGGCTTATTTCTGAGTAGACAAGATATGATCGCAATGTGAGTTGGATAAATCAGAGCAAATTTTTTTAAAGTTTTATAATTATGTTTAATTAAAACGTGGGCTGCTGGTTCCATCTTGGAACAAGCAGAGGAGAAAGGAACACTTCTAAAATTGAATCTGTTAGTGCTATCTGATGATGTAGAGTAGAATGTGATAATAATAGTATATTTGGGTGCCTCTACAAGAGAGGTTTCATGCGCTTTGAAGGTTCATTAAAAATTTTACCTCTACAAGAACGGAGCGCAAATCGGGCGTAGAGGCGCGTTATCTCCCCGATAATGCGCATTTTCGAATGCGCGTTAAATCGCGAGTTTTATTTTGCTCCGGCCGTTAAAGCGCATTTTCCCCGTGTGAACAAGCGATTATGCGCATTAACTTCTTGTAAAGCGCTTTTTGGACATCTATTAATGCGCTTCGCCGCCTCTCGCCGCCTCCCGTGCAGAGGGATTAGGAGTAAATGCGCGTCTGCGATAATGCGCATAATCGCCGAACCGGGCACAAAAGCGAATCCTTGTAGAGGGAGCCCAAATTTATAACCCACCTCTCCCTCCAGATCGAGGCGGGGAACAACAAAACACAAAGACCACAAAATAGATGAGATATTAAAAACAACTAAAAACCAATACATCATTAAAAACATCTTAAAATTCAACTAGGTAGGCCTACTGGAAGAGATCAGTCTTCATGACTCTTTTAAATTCATGACGACTGCTAATTTGTCGAATCTCCTCCAGCAGACCATTCCACAGTCTGGGAGCGGTAGAAGAGAAGGTCCTCTGGGTAACACTCGTCAGCCTAGTTCTGGCTGACTTGAGTAAGTTCTTCCCAGAGGACCTAAGTGTGCGGGGCAGATTGTACGGTAACCTGGACCCAAACCATGTAGGGCTTTAAAGGTAATAACCAACACTTTATACTTCGCCTGGAAACTGATTGGCAGCCAATGAAGCGATTTTAAAACTGGTGTAATGTGGTCACCCCTAGGTGTACCGGTGACCAACCTGGCTGCCATATTTTGAACAAGTTGAAGTTTCCGGACTAGGCACAAAGGTAGCCCTATGTACAGAGCATTGCAGAACTCAAGCCTTGAAGTTACCAGTGTGTGTACTACCATCTTTAGGTCTTCCAACTCTAGGAAGGGGTGCAGCTGGCGTATCAGCCGAAGCTGATAGTAGGAACTCCTGGCCGTCGCATCTATTTGGGCTGTCATTTGCAGCGACGGATCCAGGAACATCCCCAAGCTGCAAACACAGTCTTTCAGGGGGAGTGTAACCCCATCCAGAACTGGTTGACACACCTCCAGACCCAGGTTGTGGCCTTTGACAGGAAGCACCTCAATCTTGTCTGCATTCAGCTTCAGTTTGTTTTTCCTCATCCTGCCCATTACCGCCTCCAAGCATTCATTCAGAGGAGACACACTATCCTTAGCTGACGATGTTATCAAAGGCATAGAGAAATATATTTGGGTGTCATCAATGTATTGATAGCACCCCGCCCATGCCTCCGGATGATCTTTCCCAGCGGTTTCATATAAATGTTAAACAGCATTGGGGAAAGGATGGCACCTTGTGGTACACCACATAGCACCTCCTTCTTTGAAGAGCAGCTATCCCCAAGCATCACCATCTGGAACCTGCCCAAGAGGTAGGATCAGAACCACTGAAGCACAGTGCCCCCGATTCCCAATTCCCCCAGGCGCTCCAGAAGGATACCATGGTTGATGGTATCGAAAGCCGCTGAGAGGTCCAGGAGTACTAACAGGGACACATTCCCCCTGTCAATACTCAGGCATAGATTATCCACTAAGGCGACCAAAGCAGTCTCAACGCCGTATCCTGCCCTGAACCCAGTTTGAAATGGGTCTAGAAAATCAGTGTCATCCAAAACTGCTTGGAGTTGGAAGGCAACTGCCCTCTAGATCACCTTGCCCCAAAATGGAAGATTTGATACTGGCCTGTAGTTATTAAGGTCCAGGGTATCCAGGGAGGGCTTTTTTAGAAGTGGCCATACCACCACTTCTTTTAAACATGATGGAAAACTCCCCTTCCTGAGAGATGCATTAATAATATGTTGTATCTGTGATCTAACTGCATCTCCTCCCTGGACGACCAGCCAAGAAGGACAGGGATCGAGAGGGCAAGTCGTCGTCCTCACTCGTCCAAGCAGCTTGTCCATGTCCTCAGTACTCACCAACTGAAACTGATCCAGTGTAATCCTACTCGCGGAGTCGCTGGACACTCCATTGTCATCCTCTTCTATAATGATGGCATCTAAGTCGGCTCTTATCTGAGAGATTTTATCTGTGAAATGATCGTTAAAAGCATCACAGCAAAGGCTCTAAGGTCAGATTCAGGGAGGAAGGTGCCCGGGTTAGACCCCTCACCACCCTGAACAGTTCTGCTGGACATGAATTCGCAGACGCAATGTGCGCAGAGAAGAAAGCTTTCTTCGCTGCATGTATTGCCACCCCATAGGAATGAAGATGTTCTCTATGTCATGTCTTGTCGGATATAAGTTGAGTTTTCTGCCATCGGCGCTCCAGTCATCGTCCTTCCCGCTTCAACTCCCTGAGGTCTTCTGTATACCAGGGTGCCGGTTAGAAGCGGGTCGGAGAGGACGTTTGGGGGCGATCGTGTTGATAGCCCTAGTTAGGTTTTGATTCCATCTATTGACCAGGGCTTCTACAGGATCGTCGACCATACCAACCATAGAACCCTCTAAGGCTTTCTGGAATCCAGAAGGATCCATCAGCCTTCGAGGGCGGACCATCTTAATAGGTCCGCCACCCTTGCAGGGGCGGGTGGTAGCCGTGATACTAACCCTGACTAGAAAATGGTCTGTCCATGACAATTTGGAAGTATTCGTTACCTCTGCCCACAATTTAGGTTATGATATGTGTGTGTGCACGCATCTGTGTCTATCACAAGCACTTAAAAATAATCAGTTTGATTCATGTCGAGCAAATTAACATGACGTCCTGGTTATATTACAAACATCAAATTTATTTTGAACTTGAATTGGTCTTCTTCACTTGACGAGTAATATCTTTAGTGACCTACTAGTGATAACCTCTTCTTCATCATCATTTTGAAGGCTAACTTCAGGATGTTACAGGTCCCACATAGAGACTAGGGTGCTCCCCTAACTTCCACCTCATCCCCCCAGCTGAAATTCCTGTCACTTCCCACAATATGTGTTCCTTTCAGACTATTCATTATATTAAAAACAATAAAGAGTCTTGTGGCACTTTAAAGACAACAATTTTATTTTTCCATAAGATTTCATGAACTACAGCCCTTAGGGAAACATTAATCTCCTCCTTCCATTGCGTATGCTATTATGGACACCAGACAATATTTTCATGGGGAAGGACAAACTAGAAAAAAATAATCGTTTTCTTAATGTTTATTTGTTTAGTACATAGGATTAAGATATCATTTTATAGTATAAAAGTGTTATGTAATGTGTTCATTTTTTTGTGTTGCAGCTGCTGTTTTAGCCTCCCCCTCAAGAGATGTTAAGACTGACTGACATTTTAAAACAGTAAAACCTGTGGGTGAAGCATGCTTTCAAAACATGCTGAGGGGCTGTAGGAAGAAGTGTTTTGTATGAGCAAATGCCAATATGATGACACAATTATTTGGTTTTTAAACAACGACGTCTTGTTTAAAGCATTCAAAGGAACCAGACCCCTTATTTATAAAGGGAATTTAATAGAGCTTTTTTCTTCCCAGACATCAGCCTCAGCATGCAAATGAAGGTTGGATAATCTTTGCTAATGACTCTAGGAATGTTCATATACCCTAGTTTCCTGTAACAGTTGACCAGATTGCAAAGGAGTCCCAGAGTCTACATTCCCAGAGTCTACATTCTAGAAAGAGGGATCAAGAAGAGAGGCGGGTGATGTCTTGTATATACAAACTCTACCAGGGTAATGATTTAGGCCCACAGTGGTTTCAGTCAAAGGATAATCCTGATCAGCATATATTGATTAAATGCATGATTAGTAGCAATAAGGATGAGGAAAATAAATGCTGCACCTGAATTAAGGCTCCTGCCCTGAGGGGCGCCCAAAAAATAATGAGGAGAAGGAGACAAATTTGACCCAGCTCCAGTCAAGGCCATGTCTTGATTATGACAACTTGCTGCTCGTTCCCATGAAACTCTGCAGCATCGCAGCTGTGGGGTGGGGGTGGGAACACTAAATCCTCATTGTAGGGGGGAGTGTGGGCTTTCCAGCCAAAAAGGCCGCAGCACTGGCGGCTATTTGACTCGTCAAGCCCGCCTTCTGCCTGGCCTTCCACATTCTATTCTGAGCCTCACTATGCCCCTTTAGCTTGAACCCGAAGCCAGGTCACCACCAACAGACGGCAGAAAGGAGGTGGTGATCTCACAGCAAAGGGAAAAGCCACAGTAAGTCCGCCAGTTTTAAAGCAATCATTTTGTCAAAAAAGCTTGTGGTGGCTGCTTTGCATAAATGACGCAGTGCCACTGTGCAACCACCATGGGATATACAGGGCGTACAGACAACCCCCAAGATGTCTCCCTCAGCAAATCAATTCTATGCTGCTGTAGTTCATAGACATGACAGTGAGGCACCTATTCATCCTGATGGTGACCCCATTCTGCACTCTTTGTAATTAGCAGCTTCCAAAGTAACATCTTCTATGTGTGTTTCTTACACTTGTATCACCTTTTCGTTTCATAACACGCAGCTTGCACATGACACTCGGTGGGCTTCCTCCTGGGGGTGCTTCTAGACAGAGGGCTCCTGGTGCTACCAATTGGAAGGCATTGCTAAAAAAACAAATTGTCTTTTTCTCCTTTCCAGATTTTCTTTGGTGGGGAAAACACGGGGGATACGACTCAAAGGTGTTATCAAAAACATCTATAAAATTCCACACCTTTCCACTGTCCTCAATACTCTGGGAACACCAAATCTAAGAGCAGTCAGGGGGCACCAATATGTTGTTGCCATATTGAAAGAGAGGGCAATGAAACACCTGCTGCCTTCATCTTACTTCATCTTGTGTGTGTACATGCACACACACACACGTCCACCAAATGGCTATACCTGCACATTCTTTGTAAAGTAGCTTGAGCATCTTTGTGAACAGACTTGTCCAATCTGGTAGCCTCTAGATTTTTTTAAAAAATATAGTATTTTATTTTAGGTATAGCAGAAAATAGAACAAGCCCCTAACAAATGGGGTTTAAACAGCTCTTACAGAAAACTTGGTTAATACAATTGGGGGGGGGGGGGGGGAACAAGACAAAAGTAAGAAAGGAAGGAAAAATAAACTAATGTGCTGTGTGATGTTCATTGTTGTTATAATGTCCAAATGTTCAGAGCAGAAGCAGGCATATATTGTTGTAAGTCCGGTTGTGACGTATGTTGAATGAATCTCCACCATATAGCATAAAATGCTAGCGGTTCTGTTTTTCCTTGGATCAGAAGCAAATCATGAGATTTTTCCCCCCCAATATTGCTACAGACCATATATTTCGGTACTGTGATGTTCTACTGTATGGAAGGTGAGTGTTGATTGACTGGTTGGTTGGAGTACCTGGATTAGCTGGCTGTGTAAGAGTGGGAGGAGCTAGAGAGCGAGTGGAATGTATATATGTGTCTGACAGAGAGAGCTGACAGGGATGATTGGGGGGAGATTTGAGGGGGATTTTTGAGAGAGACGTTGAAAGAGATTTGAGAGTATTGAGAGTATTGAGAGAGAGAGGGTCTGAAGCAGGATTATTAGATGAGAAGAGTGTTTGATTGAGAGATTGAGATAAGATTTTAGAGCGTAGATTAAATAAACAGTTTGTTAAAGTGTAAGAGTTTTGACAGAAACCACTAAGCATTGAAACTTTGTAACCGATACGCAATTGAACTGAAGTAACCATTAAGCTTGTTGACACGCAATTTCTTATTAATAAATTCTTGTTAATTCCATCTACTGGTGTGGTCTGTGGGTGTACCTGTGAAAGTACTGGTGGCAGCGGAACAAAAAAGTTATCTGGAAGCCAAGTTGCTGGGCTGTGGTGCTGTGGGGCCTAAATAGTAAAGGCGAGACAGGGGCAGCACCAGCAAGTGGTCAAGTATAATCTCATGCAGATAAATTCAAATTATCCAGTTTTTTCCACTGCTATGTAATTGTCTGGCAAGCAGCAATTAGCAAAAATGATAACAAATCTTTACATTTCAGACTTACATTAGATCCTTTGTATATTGATAGTAAAAATCTGATGCCCTCCAGATGTGTTGAACTACAATTCCCAGCATCCTCCAACCAGCATTTATTTATTTTAGACATTCTTATTCTGCCTTAAAATATATTTCCCAGCTACCCCAAAGGCAGCTCACAAAACAGGAAAACAATAAAACACAGTATCAATCAGTTTAAATGCACATCAACATAAGTATCTAAGATATGAGCCAACAGAAATGATAAAAATCATCAATCATAAATAGGTTCCCAAAGCCCATCTAAATACAGGAAGAGAAGGGTTCAACTAATGCACAATTGTACCATTAAATGTATGCATGCTAATGGCACTATAACTTTTCATATAAATGTATCCTTTTTCTTTTCATACCTAAGGCTGTAGACAGGCAATATCCAATTGACAGTGCAATCAGACAGGCAGTAGTTTTTCAAGAGAATCAATACAGTGCGGTAGAAGTAGAGTGTCCATGATGTACACATGCAATTTTTTTTGGTATAAACATTACTTGGATGAAGCCAACTTTGAAGTTCTTTGAATCATCACAAAAACCTGCAAAGCCATTTGACCTGGGAAGATAGGAAATACATATCCCATTAACCACCACCATCATCACATTGAAAGCAATATTTTATCTATCTCTTGCTGAAACCACCACACGTCTCATCCTGCCATTTGTATGTGAAACAGATTAACACAAGAACTGGGAATTATGCTTTGTAGGATCTACCTGTGATTTGACAGAATACAATATAAGGCAGGTGGAGAAAACTTGCTTGGCTCTGGGGAACATGCTCACCCAAAGAGCTCCAAGAGTCTTCTTCAATCCAGATGTTGTAGACTACAGCTCCCAGCATTCCTGAACATTTGCCATGCTGGCTGGGCTGATAGAAGTGGAAGTCCATAATAACTGGAGAGTACCGGGTTGGGAAAGGCTAGACTACACTTTCAATATCATGTATCTAGCAGAGATTTGTCCTATAGAGTAACTCCTCTAAGGGTGTCTCTACATTAAGCAAAACCCTTGCAAAAATCCATATCCTTACCATGACTTTCTGCTTTCGGGTTCTTAGCAGTATTAGGATGGCTCCTTTATATGGCAGACACATGAGGCTTGAATTGAGGGAGCGCCTCCCTCCCACTCTGGCATGTGTGCAAAGGAGGGGGGAGGGGGAGTCTTGTTTTCATCTTTTCCTTGCCAGGACTTACTTCTGAGTAGATGTAAGATGGTGCTGTAAGTCTGAAACCTCGGCACACTTTCTTGGGAGTAAGCCCCATTGAAATTAAAGGGGTACTCTTGGTGGGCTGGGGCATCAGATCTGCCTCCCTTTATTGCAGGGAGGCATTTTACCCTCTTCTCCCTTTGACTGCAGACATGGAAAATCCTTCCTTGTCAAGTTCATGACACAATGCCAGCTTTACACACTGCTAATTTCATACCATTAAGAGTTTATTCCAGTTTATCTCTGATCTTTTTAGAAATGGAATAGGGGGGAACCACAGGAGACGTCCTTTGTTGACAATGTCATGAAATAGACCCACAAATGTTAATGAGTGGTCAGTCATGAGCATGCTATAAATCGCCCATTTAGAGAAACCCTAATAAAGGAACACATGAGAACTTTTAGAGTAGACCACAGGTTGTAAAACTCCTAGTTTGTTATTAGTTATCTGCCATTAGTCACTTCTTCCTGTAAATGGTCTCCTAGAAAGCAACATAGCACAAAAGCCAGAGTACTGCTGCAATACTTGCTGTGTTTCTATTATGATATATGAACCATGAATCTTTGACTCAATGCTGAGACGTGTGTGTGTACACATATTTGAAATTATTCTTCCTACGTGACTTACCAGCCAAAAGCAGCAGAAGCAAGCAAGACCTACTTTTCACGAACATTCTTGTTATTCTTCACAGTAGGCTGAAATCGGCTCTGCTCCATCATTGTTATATGGCGGATCCAACCATTCCTAAAAACCCGGCTTTCCAGTGATGGAAAAGACATACATCCGGGTGGCAGAGAGGCTTGGTACGCGCCCCTCTCCAGGTTCCCCCTGCCACTGCAGTTTAATGAATGGCAATGGGGGGTAAGTAACCCAGAATACTGGCTCCCCATGAGGGCACCCCACAGGCATAAATAAGATTCGCTCCAAAAAGTATCACACTAGCCCTAACACTACATCAGAGAACCCAATTAGCACAGCTCCAGCGCAGATACCACATCACAAAAGCAAATTAGCACAGGGCCATTTGCAACTCTGGAGCTGTGCAACTCTGGATCTAACAACACATCAGAGAAGAGAATTAACAACGTTCCGAATTAATGCAGGAAGAGCATAAACATCTCTCAGTGGGGATGCTAGTAAAAGGAGCGCTGCCTGGGAGCTGTGTTAACTAAAAATAACGGAGTACAAGGCCTCTCTGATACTTGGGGCTTTTCCAGGAGTAAGCGGCTGGTTGGGAGCACACTGGCCATGATGTCACGTGCCACAAAGGACCTGACAAAGCAGCCAAGCCACAGGAAAAACCCTGTGAACACAGCACCCAAGAGGATTTTAAAGGGACATTCGTATCTGCATGTAGGGCAAGGGTGGGAAAGCTCAGGCCTACAGGCTAAATCTGGCTCTTCAGGCTTCCCCGGATGGCTATACTCTCTTTTCCTGGCCATGCACCCATTTCCTGGTCACACCCTTTTTCAATTGGCCACCTATTATATGGTGGTTTCCTAGATTTTGTGCAGTTTTCCCCCATTCTGAAAGGCTGAAATTTCCTGGCAATGAGCTTGAAGCTAAACTATGCTGATATTTTGACCCTGTCTCTTTGGCCCTGCACACCATTGAAATGCAGCCCCTAAGAGGAGCTCTGAAATTGAATTGGGCCCTTAGGCTGTAAGCGTTCCCCATTCTTGCCGTGGAGGATCAGAACTCATCGCCCTTTCTGCAATGTCAAAAAAGGAGTTGTGCAATCTTCATGGAGTGAACAGTCCTCTGCGTACAGCAGGCTCTTGCCTGTGCATACATATGCGGAGAGTGGGAAGTAGACTCCACCATCCATGTGATGAATGGCATGTCTGCAGTGTGCATCCTTGCATACAAGCACCCATGCTCAGGCAGAGCTTCACGTAATCAGGAAGCGGGGTTCCTACCAGCAGCATGGAGCTCAATGGGATGGAGCTGTGTCACCACACACACAAGTATGTTGCAGGCGTGCATTTTAACACAGGGCCAGCAGGAGGCAGAACTTGCCAATCCCACCATCCACGCATACAACGACAAACGCAGGGAGAACGCATGTAGAGGTTTTACTTGATTCTACAAATTAACTTCTTTCTACAGGTCGGAAGAGATTGTGCTGATCTCCTTTTGTCTGAGCTCTTCTCACGAGAAAGAGAAGGAATGTCGCACTCTGGATCTATGGAGACCACATCATCTAAATCCAGTGATCCAATCTCTGAGGTTGGGCAATATAAATAATTAGGTGCATTGTGACATAATGTTGCTGTTGGTATTGCCCAAAGCAGCTTTGTAGTGAGATTTATTTGTTGTACTGGACAGTAAATGAAAGTGAATGGACAGAATGTACTGCATGCAAAACTGAAAGGAGGAAAGGTTGATCTGGCTTTGTTTAGGGGACCAAAAATGCATGCAATAAGAATTAAATGTATTTCATCATAAACAATCACCAAAAAAAGTGTCCTAGGGCAGCTTAAAGACTAACAGATGTATTATGGCGTAAACATATGCAGACTACAATCCGCTTCATTATGCCATGATAAATCTGTTGGTCTTTAAGATGCCACATGTCTCTTTGTTGTTTATGCTACGACAGACTAACATGGCTACCAACGCTGTCTGTATGGCTCGGTTCGCCTGCAGAAGAAAGCACAAGATGGGATATTGAGTGCAGAATTCTTGGCTTGATTTCTTTTAGAAAGGAAATGACACTTTTATTTGTTTTAATCCCTCTTAAACTTACATTTATTTATTTATTGCATTTTATTTATTTATTGCATTTTTATACCGCCCTATAGCCGAATCCCTCTTTTCTCCATCAACATTGCCCCAACATGGTTCAAATAGATAAAATCTATGCAGGGACAGATCCTTTAAGAATACAGCTGTACACGCAGAGGCTTCCATGTGATCAGGATCCCAACCATGCAAGTTTCTCAACTTCATGGAGCCTTCATACATACAACTGTATTCAGAAAGATTGTCAAGGGGCAGGGCAATTTATGGTTAGTGTGGTCCTGCTCCCCGCTCATGCATTGATTGAAAGCATGGTTGGTATGACCAGACTGTTGTATTAACCCTTTCAGCTGTTCTTTTACTGCTATAAGTAGTCTATCTACCTGCAAAGACAGTTCTTTGATTGCTGATCCTTATATAGCCAACATGACACCATTCACACACAGAAGGGAGTTATCAGCAGTCTTGCAGAAGTTTGCAGAAGTTAAACACACACACACACACACCACATTTAGACAAAAGAACCTATAGCCTTACTAGGTCTCGGATCTATTAGCTTAGGGTGACCAGATAAAATCCAGGTCAGGGCTCATGTCACTTTAACAGTTGTAGAGAAAAGGGAATTTCAGCCAGTGTCAGTTGTATGCAATTAGTTACTGGTGAAATTCTTTCTTCATCACAACAGTTAAAGTTGCAGGGGCCCTGCCTTCGTTTGTATATGGTAAGCTGACCAGAAAAAATCCAGGTCAGGGCTCATGTAACTTTAACAGTTGTAGAGAAAAGGGAACTTCAGCCAGTGTCATTTGTATGCAATTAGTTCCTGGTGAAATTCCCTCTTTATCACAACAGTTAAAGTTGCAGGGGCCCTGCCTTCTTTTGTATATGGTCACTCTAGTACAGTGCCTGCACCTTTAACTGTTGTGATGAAGAGGGAATTTTACCAGGAACTAATTGCATACAAATGACACTGGCTGAAATTCCCTTTTCTCTACAACTGTTAAAGTTACATGAGCCCTGACCTGGATTTTATCTGGTCACCCTATATATGGTCACTCTAGTATAGTGCCTGCAACTTTAACTGTTGTGATGAAGACAGAATATCACCAGGAACTAATTGCATACAAATGACACTGGCTGAAATTCCCTTTTTACATGAGCCCTGACCTGGATTTTATCTGGTCAGCCTATATTAGCTCCTTCAGACAGCAACCAACACTGACCATGTGATTTTGAATTGAAAGTGGAATACCATTGAAAAGAATAGGCTGCAATGAAATAGTGCCATCTAGTGGTGGAATAAATCCCAACATAAATAGATGCCAGATTATCTCATTGTTATAAAAGTACAGGATTACTGAGGGTGGAGGGACGCAGGAGATGTCCTGGCTGTTGATGTCATGAAATCGACCCGCAAACATCATGAGTGCCCAATCACAAGCCTGCTATAAATCTATCATTTAGAGAAGCCCTTAGAAAGAAAAAAATCTAATGGGGGGGGGGGACTTTATTGTTATTATTATCTTTATTTATATCCCACCTTTTGCCCAATGCTGGGCCTCAACAAAATGATCAGCATGCTCAGTGAGAGACAGTATGCTGAATGATTCAGAGAGGTAAAACTCAGAAAACCTGGGTGAGGAAGGGGAATGTAATTATGTATCCTGAAAAAGGGCACGACTCACTGACTGGAACAGTGAACAGGAACACTCTATGCTGCAACACTTGGAGGACAGGGAAAGGTGACCTGGGGGTGATGTTGCTCTGTATGTCAAAGAGGGCATAATGTCGAGTAGACTAGAACACCTAAATGGGTCAGACTCTTCCACAGAAGTACTGTGGATGACAATACAGGGCCCCAAAACTAAGTTAGTGTTGGGAACGTGCTATCATCCTGCAGACCAGAATGCTCAGGGTTACCTTGATGGAAAACAAAATCAGGGAGGTCTCCAAATGAGGAAATGTTATAATAATGGGTGACTTCAATTACTAACACATTGACTGGATAAATGAATATTCCAGTCACAACAAAGAGGTTAAATTTCTCAATGCCCTAAATCATGATGCATTGTCTCCCCCTTTAAACCAGGTCATAGAATGTAGTGGGGTGATGTATTGGAAATAAATTGCCCTTTCCCTCCTCCGTAAGTTAGGTGTAGTCACAGATTCAGGGAGTAATTAACATAGTTTTGAAGGGGAGAAGCTGGGGAGTCAGTACTATATGGAGAGAGGATCAAGCAAGAATGATGCAAGGGAAGGGCTGGATTGATTCCTGTAGGATACCTGTAGCAAATCCACCAGTCTATAAATCATGAGTGGGCAACTTGCTGCCTTCCAGATTTCTGGCCAACAAGTCCCATCATCCCTCACCATTGGCTAGGTTGGCTAGGATGGATGGGATTTATAGATCAAAAGAATTGGAGGGGAAATTGCCCTGAAATAAGTAACTGAAATAAGGATAACCCCCCACTTTTTGCATATATACACTTTCAATTAGGGATGTGTATCGTATCGTTCCAATGTCCGATAACAATCTGATAATGGCATTATCAGACATCTGATTAACGATAATGATACGATAGAAAAACCTCCGATAAATATCGGATCCGAAAATTTTCAGTCCGATTATATCATTTTTTTTCCGGATTATCGGACCACCATATAAATAAACCTATAACTTCTGTATTTTCAAAGTTAGAGACTTGAAACTTGGTCACAGTGCTTATGGGATATACCTAAGTATGTGAATGAAATTTCAGAATAATCCCTCCAACCGTGTATTTTATACGAATTTTTGAAAGATCGTTTAATTTCTGACAGCTCAGAATGACAGCTTGCCATGTGCATTCAGAGATCTGTCAAAAAAGTGTACGATGTTTAAAAAAATTCATATAAAATACAGGGGTGGAGGGATTGTTCTGAAATTTGGTAAAATAGGGATCCAAAATAAATATCGGATTTCCAATAATTATTGGAAATTGATACGATTCGATAAGATTAACCTCCAATATAAACGGATCCGAAATTTTTTTAAAAGTGATTTCCGATAATGATACGATACGATAATTTCGGGCGTGCACACCTCTACTTTCAATAACAGGTTTTCTTGACTGAATCTAAAATAGAGGCAAATTCAACAGATAGAAGAGAACAGATCATTTGTGCCAACAAAGGTTTCTATAGATCTATGGAACCTGATAGTACTCATTGTCCTGGTGGTAGTGTTAATGACGCTGCATAACATTTGCACAACATAACTACCTCAATGGGAAAAGTGACAATTTAGTGGTGTGGTGGTAAAAAAGGGACGATTTTCCTTCAAGACAAGCCACTCACATTCTTTGCTGGTGCACTGCCAAATTTCAGCAGCACATCACAACTTTTCCCCATTATGCTAGTTATGTTGCTAAAGTGTTGGTTTACTCCTGGCCACATTAGGGGCCCCTCCACAAGGATGCGCTTTTGCACCCGGTTCGGCGATTATGCGCATTATCGCGGAGGCGCATTTACTCCTAATCCCTCTGCACGGGAGGCGGCGAGAGGCGGCGAAGCGCATTAATTGATGTCCAAAAAGCGCTTTACAAGACGTTAACGCGCATAATCGCTTGTTCACACCGCGAAAATGCGCTTTAACGGCCGGAGCAAAATAAAAGTCGCTATTTAACACGCATTCGAAAATGCGCATTATCGGGGAGATAACGCGCCTGTACGCCCGTTTTGCGCTCCGCTGGTGTGGAGGTAAAATTTATAATGAGCCTTCAAGGCTCATTAAACGTCTCGTGTGGAGGAGGCCTAGTCCTGCTTCAGTGCAGACTGTAGAGCTTTGCAGGGAGTATGGGAATAAAAAGGTACCTGACATCCTGCTGTTAATGGCTTATGCTAGTGTAATGTCAATAACACTAGCATTGGAATGATGTTGGATACTACACTGAGGCTCCATTCAAATGTAAGCAATTCTAGAGTATTTGGGTCTAATAAGTTTTTTTTGTACCAAGGTCCCTTTGACTAAACAGGGCAGTATTTCAGAATCAGGAGGGTGAGGCAGAGGAGAGATCAGAGGAAGGGAAATGCACCGGCTTGTTAATATTACCGTGTGTGTGTGTGTGTGTGTGTGCGCGTCCACATGCGAGTCAGTTGTGCAATGTCATAAGTTATTTGTCCTACATAATCACATGGACCATGTTCCAAGTTAAGCTCATAAGCACATTATTTTCATTATATGATTATATGCCTTTTGGGAACATCCTCAGTCTAATCAGGAGCTGAGTTTACTAGAAACACATAAACAACGTCCACTGTTCCTAAACAAGATCTTGATTTCTGTGAATGTTGCTACAGATGGCAACTATGAATCTATTAAACTTAAACACGTACACCCACACCCACCATAAAATAGATTGAGCACAATAAACTTTATCCTATATCCAGAGTGATTTCCAATGCAAGATGAATTTTGTGTCACCAAATATAGGGTACACGCTTAATACATAATTTCTTGCAAGAAGAGTATTACATTTTATTGTCAGTGCTATATAAATTATTACTGAAGTTAATAATGCTTGGCGACTGTTTCTGTGTGCAGGAGGTGCCAGCCTTAGAAATTGTGAGTTACTGGGAACAAGCAGAACGCAGTTGTTCCGCTCTGTCTTATTTGGCGCTAAAACAATGTTTTCAAAGTTTGTTATATATTTATGCCAGAGCAAAATTGCTCCTGTGCTACAAGGGAGCCCTGCTCAACCCCACACTGGAATTGTTTCAATGCAGAATATAGAGCTGGCTCATAGTGTGGGAATAAAGGGAAGAGATACCTGTTAATGAATTCACAGCCCTGTACCTTATTACAGTTCTTAAAGAGGAAATAAATACATTTTTCCACCCTCTAGGTTCTAATTTAATTACGTATTTCAACTGTAAACCTGCAGGCAGGGCCTTCTTGAGTTTTAAAATCTGCAATAATAACGAGTACATATTAGGCACGCACTGAAATTATTTAACATTTGACAATGAAAGACCCTTTTCACCCAATCAAGAAACATAATGTTTCAATTATTCCCAATTCCCTTTATTTCTATAAATATTATATAAAATAAATTACTTCAATATATACAAATATAAACTTCCATTTGTAAAAATCATAAATATACTAACATTGATTTTAGTAGCATGAGGAACCTCAAAATCACTTCACCTATGTTTACAGACATATGCCATTTGAAGAATCAGTTTATATTTAAAGTGCTAAATCCTGATACATAAATTAATATGTGCAGGACATCATACCTATTAAAGGTGTCTGCCAATAATGCAAGTTATCAATTTCGTAAACACTTACAAACGTTTAAAACAGAGTAAAAATGTTTAAAGTGGATAACAGGTACCTGGATCTGGCATATTCTAGTGTTTAATATTGATTGGCACTGTAACACCTTATATGAAGTCTATTAGGCTGTTAAAAACTCTTTCTTATAACATTTTAAAACCCGTACCAACTGATGTACCCAGAACATTTGATCTAAAAATACATCAAAAGTGCAGAAGAAACAGTAGCATTTTCATCACATCTGTCAGCTAACATATTTAAATATGTAGATATTACCGACAGACTAAAAAGCAGGCTTTTAAAAGTAGTGTTTTAACTAAGAGCTTCATAGAAACAACGTGTCCCTTGATTTAAAGTTGTTAAGAGTTGAGATGTAAAGTTGAGAAGAGTTTCTTATGGACTCTTGAAGAACAGTTTGTAGTGATAATGCAGACTTGAGCTTTTTCACCCCCTACAAATTCGGGGGCATATCCTCTTTTGCTGTTTTTGTGGCAGATTTTGCCCTTGTGCATTTGTACACAACCACAGACAAAATGATAATTAGAATTAACAATCCAACGGCACCAGCTGCTATTATAAGAATTATCTCAAATTCAAGACCTGGAGAAAAAAAGGTGGCAAAGTCAATTGGAGAACATACTACTTTCATACAATAGCCTGTGGCTGTATTTTTTGAATAAAACTAAACAGGTTGCTAGTCATGAAATATGTTGAGCCATTTGGGCAACACACAATTATTTAACGAAATGTCTGTAACATTCACAAAGCAGTGGTCTTATTTTAACGTGAGAAGAGGCATGTGGGTAAGAGGAACCGAACCCTTCGCCACTGTAGTTCCCCATGCTTTTATTGCTTCAGTCACTATTCTCCCCAGCCCAGGTCACTTGCAGTATTGGAACTGGGCTGCAGGAAAAGGGTCTCAAGTGATGGAGCATGGGCAGTTAAGAGGAGGGGGAAAGGTTCAGCTCTGTCCACCCACACTTTGTTGACATTCCCACCCTACATCCAGGGAATAAATGTGTAGAACAGGGGCACACAGTGTTTTTGCCCTTGAGAGCCACATTTGGTGTCTGCCTATCTGTCAGGGGCTGTACACGTGTGCACACATATGCATTCACATCCACCCCATCCACCCCCCCTTCCCTTCCTTCCCCAGAAAGGGCAAGCATTGCCAAGGGACATCCGAGGCTTTTCCTAGCTAACACTAGTGCCAGTGAGGGAAACGGTTCCCATATCGCCTATATCTCAGGGACGGGTTTCCCTTGCTAGATGTAGTGATGGCAAGGGAAATCCCAGGCTTTTCATTGCTAGGCCTAGCTAACAAAGTAAACTCTACTTTGGGTCTGCATGGCTTCACTGACAGAAGAGGAGGGCCACATGCCACCCATAGGCTGTGCATTCCTGATGTAGAACAACAATAAAAAGATGCTGCTTTCATTCATGTCTAATTGGTCTTTAGTTCTCACTGAAATCACACTGCTTTAGTGGAGAAGCAGACCCTCTGTTAAGCATGATATACTTTCTGAAACCACGTCATCATTAAAAAAGCAACATGTATCATAGATTTGCTCCAGTTCAAAAGATGTTGGACTCTTATGAAAGCCTGATGACACATTCAAATATGAAATTATATGAAACAGCCCTTCTAGGACTCTGATATTTCAGAAGAGATCACATGGTTGAACAGACCTCCACATCTAAGGCTTCCATCTTATGCCCACTTACATCGGAGAACATTTCATAAACCCGGTAGGATTTAGTTCTGAGTAAGCTTACACAGCACTGTGGTACATAGTATATCAGGCAGATGGCTGCTAGTTTAGCTTTTTCCTTGACTATCTAGTTGTCTGTACAAAAAAGATGGTGTTAAATTGTGGAACATTTATCCTCCAAATTCTAGGGTTAGGGTTGTGATGCTTTTGAATGTGCAGCTGAGTACTTAAAAAAAAGAGTTGGATAATCCTTGTGAAAGAAATGAAGCAATCAGGCAAAAATAGTATCATTTTAGAAAAGGAAACTCTGCATGACAGTCTGCAGTGCAAACTTCACAGCAAAGGGAAATAATAAAATGGTGAATGCACTTAAAGCTCACTTTATATGGCTGCATATTAGTACTCAGAAAAATGTTTAAGTTGAACCCATCCATAAGGCATGCCTTATACATTAAAGGTAAAGTTTATGGGGTCACTTGATACATACTATCCAAATCCCTCCTTTGAACACTGGAACAATTTGCAGCACTTTTTTGACCAATACGGTTATTTTTGCGTGACGGAATAGTTGCTTGGACAAAGAAGCAGTAGTTCGTCCCTTCGTCAATGCTCAATTCAAACTGGTTGCTTTTTGTGGTTAACCATTTCTGCAAGCAGAAAAAAAAATGTTCGAAGTTACGTTTACATGTATTTCAGCTCTTCACATTGAACATATTGCAAAAAAACCAAAGTACATAAGGGGAAAAATCCTAATTTAATATTCTAAATAAGCAGGTTTGTTTTGTTTTTTAAATGTGAGTGAAGGAGTTACACACATGGCTAAGATAAAGCCACTAAGATAAATTTGTTTATAAAGATTGGAACAAGTTTAAGGCAGAACATTAGCATCAACATGTATACTTTAGTGATCTATGTATGGCACCTTGTTTTGTAAAATATGTGTAAAAGTAGCAAGACAGAAATTTAAAACAAAATGAAATAATAAACATATATTCACTCTGGACTCTCACTTTCTATCCAAAAATATTAATTGTGAACTATATTTATTGCAACTTGTATTTATTTGTTATTTAGATTTATTGCCCACCTTTCAAATACATGTCAAAAGTTAAAAACCTACCAAAAAAATGAGAAAATTTTAAAAAGGCCTTCATTGGAAAGGCATTGAAAAGACATCAGAGTGGGCACCATGCAAGTCTTTCTGAGGAGTGCCTTTTAAAGTCAGAGTGCCAACACCGAAAAGTCCCTCTATCCAATAGTCACTTGCCATACCTCAGATGGAGAAGGTCCCCTGATAAAGATCCCAAATGCTGACCATTTTTTAAAACTTTTTTCTTATTCTACAGCTGATTTCTTTTAATAGAAGTTTTGCATATACTGACAACTTGTAATCTGTATTTTACTTATTACAAACTGTTAAGAAATGATGAAAGGCCCAGAAACTGAAAATAGATGCTTACCTTTCCTGTAGTTTGGTCTTTCCAATAGGTCAGTTTGTATTCTAGATCTTTTTTGAATATGTCCCTGATATTTTGAAAACTTCCATTATCAAATCTTACTGGTGTTAATGGATCTTCTATCTCCACTTTCAAAGTTGTGCCTTTTTGCTCAAAGTTTTTGATTGTTGGCATTCCAATCTCAGCTAGAAGAGAAACATTTTGATATTATGCCCAGAGAAAGTTTAAAAACTAACTCCTAATGTATTTTTATTACCAACACACAAGAACCTTTCAGTTCACACACAATGTGTGTAGAGATGGAATTATTACTACATGGGGCCTGATCCTATGACTGATTTGCTCATTGCATGGCCATACACACTAATGTACATCACACAGTGGCCTGGTTCACATGTAACAACTATCCATGGGTTATTTTAACCATGGGTTGTTAGCCATGTGGGAGCAAGCAAGTGTGCTGCCTCCTGCCCATCCGCCACTTCTGCTTTGCATTCACTTTCAGAATCAATCCAGGAACACCCTACTCCTACATTGTTAGTCATGACTTCTGAACCCAGCACTCTGGATTGTTGAGAAAGAAAGAACCCAGAGTTTGAACCCATGGTTTATTGTTGGGTTAAAACTCTGGATTGTTTGTCTTTCAACAACCCTGAGTTCCGAGTTTGCACAACATATCAACTGAGGAGTGGGGTGCTCCTGATTTGTTGCTCAAAGTAGATGCAAAGCAGAAGCAGCAAGGGTGCAGAAGGCCGCACTCTCAATCATTCCAGTGCCGCCCCACCAACTCAGGTGCTAAACAACCCATGAATTGGCATTATGTATGAACCAGGTAAGTGTTATAAACCATTACGTTACTGGCAAAAGAGGGCCATTACAAGCCTCAGGCAGACACTGTTCTTCATATTTTTTTATTCATTATCTCAGAAGCTGGCTATGTTTCCTCTCCAAATGCCCAGCTGCCATATGTTAGTTAGAATATTTCCTTAAGAACTTAAATGCATGTTTTAATTTATGTTTATGCCACATATCAGAACAAAGGTTCTTCCAAGTGGCTTATAATCAATGTCATTAAAACATTTAAAATATAATATATAATATAGATAGAAATATTCAAATAGATGTGGAACATAGAATACATACACAGAGATTAGAGTGGAGGGGTAAATAGGTGTTTAAACCTATCCCCCTGTGCCGTTTTCCCAATGAAAATTGTTTCTGTTTTGCACAAATGGATGGGGGGAATTGAAAGTACTCGTATTTTTGCCACTCTGTGGAAAAAAGAACAGCAGGAGGAAGGGCAGTATTGGTTTGGAAAATGGCACAGATGGAAAGAGTCAGACATACACCCCTCACTGTCACTCCAATCAAATTACCCCAGCCATCCTACCCCACAGCTGCATTTCATTAAATGTTTGTAGATCATTCATGGATTTTGCACTTGACATGTATTTTGGCCCTTAACAATGAATTTCAAAACTGCAAAACAGGAAGAAATGCCTCCCTATGTGCCTTCATACAGATCTGGTACACAGATAAGTATCTCAAAAGTCCACTCCTTGCAATTCTTGGAATCCTATGTACCGGGGGGGGGGGGGGGGGGACAGAACAAATTTTCTACTTACTTTGAGTGTAAGGTGTGAACTGTGGAGAAAATCCATAAAGGATGTTTAAATTATCGTCCCAATATGGCAGTTCAGAGTATATGCGAGCAACGTATGTATCTCTTAAATTCTTCATCTGATTAGTAACATCACACTCTGTTTTGTTAATAAGAATGCATGTTTTCACCCGATTGGCTAGATCCCTGTAAAGACCAAGTGAATAATGCAGACATTGTCATATTTATTTATCCCAAAAAGTATGTGCGAGAAGAGGGTATAGTTCAATGAACTGTGGGTGTAAGAAGGAAATATTCTGAAAGATGGTTCAGCCAAATTAAAAACAACACAGCAGTGATCTTGCCAGTCTGCTATAATATGCAATAAAGACTATACTCAGGAAAATACCAACTGAGCATAAATTGTCATGCCTCTGAATGATTTATAGGCACTTGTGGACTTAGAAGTACCCTCTTAGGTATAGTTACACTGCAGCTTTTTTGATTAAAAAAGCTTTAGCTAGCTGGAAAATGCATATCTTTGATATTTTTGTTGATAGTCTGTACTATTAGTAATTAACAATTAACAAGAGTAGAGTTATTCCTAGATATTATACAAAGCAAGGTTGAAATTTCATATTATTAATATTAGCTGCTTTGGGATAGAGCTTTTAATACAGAGTAACTGTTCCTTGAAAGGGCAGGCAATCAACTACAAAGATCTGAAATAATCTCAGTACTACATTTATCAGAATAGTTATACCATTTCTCTCCAGGAATAGCATGTTGGTAGTGAAGTTTATCAATATATGTTTACATGAGGCACAATCCACCAAGCATTAATCCTGGACAACCCATTTTCATTTTATGAAGACTATTCCGTTGAGATAAATGGACAATGCACAGTGGCGATACTTGGCTGATTGTAGTAACATCTAATCATAACCTCCAAGGAATGTATGGTAGTGTTTGACATTAATGTTTGGTGAGTTAGCCTAATTATCAACTCATCAAAAGTTAATGGGAAACACTACCATTCATTCCTTGCAAGTTAGAAAGTACAATGCATTGTCTGACCAGAGCATTATTTACTTCCATCTTTAAAAAGCAAACACAATAATAAAAACATTATTTTTAGGTATTTTACCTATCCATATCTTCCCTCATTTAGCTGATCTGCTGTAGTAGAAGGATGAGCTTCAAGACACTTAATGAAGGACTCTGAAACCCATGCAAAGTCTAAAGCCATTTTCACATTAGCAATTCTGCCAAGTCTGCTGCTTGGATCCTGTGGTTCAGTTACACACTAGTGAACATCTTATATACAACAAACCTACAGGACAGTGCATATCCCAATGGGACAATTATACACTGGTACAATGCCACTTTCATCAACAAGTTATGGACTGGCATCCATATGCAAGTATTGTTCTTAAAGCCAACAGCTATACTTGGCCTTAGTGGCAGGAAGTTGGGGGAGAGAAAGAAAATATCAATCCATTTAGGGTCAAATCCTACTTGAATTGATATGCGAAACAGATTTAACTACAGCCTTATGGACATCAGAAGGACCTTTTACATAAAGAGGAACCAGGTTGAAATTCTTTGCAGACTCTTTTGAACTTGGGATCAGGAAGTATCAGATCCCAAGTCTTCTTCCTGAAATTTGCATTTGAGTGTGGGGGGTGGGGGTGGGGTTGTAAGTAAGCATCAAATTGTTGCCTTATGAGAAGCCAGTAAAACCACGTGCTTATTTCCCAAAAGATACGGCTAAAATCAGGGCAGAATTGTCATAGCATTCTTCATATTTACATTCTTATTGTTTTTCATCTACCCATCATCACAATTAAATAAGATTTGAAATCACCCAAGAAAAGAAATCACCCAAGACAAGCCACCAAATGCAACTTACCCATCTATTTCAACTGTATAAAAATAATTGGTTGGCTTAGGCTCCCAATTCAGCAGTGTCTTAAAATTGATGGATGTCCAAGTAATGTTTTTGGCTGGGAATAATTTAACGTTGCCTTTGAAAAGAAAAGGAAATAGACAGAACCATAATCAGTCACATAGCATTTAACTTGCCCCATGTACTATAGTATTTTGTGTGAGCCACAAATGACTAAGGGTGTTACTACATTACAAACATCAGTTTTACATCTATTTAATAAATGGCTAACCCCAAAGCTTACATGTGGTGCTAAGATCTCTAAACCCTCTCGAAGAGCTACAGGCTCAGTTCGGACAACACATTAGTCAATGGTGATTTTAGAACTCCACAGTTGAGTTGTTACACCACCGTTGAGAAACATATTGTCTGGTGGGAAAACTCCATGTAACAGTGGAGTTTTTTTCTGGGAAAACACTCCACACAGAATATCCTCGCTGTGCAGAGGAGGGTTCCTGCACAACTGTTGTGATGCATGTTTTGTAGCGGGCTCTGTGGAGTTCTCCGTTGTGTTGAGTTAACTTTTCCCACTGGGTATAGAGTTCCCTGGCAAGAGTGGTGAAAGGAAAGCTGCCAGGATTGTCGTTGTTTTTTTGCAGCAATGGTTGATGGGATACCATTGGGAGGACTGGGGGAGGAGAGAGGGCAGAGGAACTGTCAATCAAACATCACGATGAATTTTACTCAACTCCACAGTAGCCCACAATCACACAACGGTGGAGTTAGAACATGCTGTGTGGGCAGTACCCCCTAAATTCAAGCGTTGAGTGGAGTTTTCACACTGCATTGAATAATGTGTTGTCTGAACTGAGCCACAGTTTCTTGGGGAGAGGGAATGACTGTTCCCAGTCCGGGTCTGCAGGTTATGCTCAAAATAACTAAGGGATTTAGTCTCATTGTGTTCATGCCAGAAGATATGTATATCAATGGCTAAGAGCTATGATGATATAAAACATGCAGGTGCTGGACAGAAAAAAAAAGATAGCTGCTGCCTTTACACCCTACTTGTTTGCTTCTGAGATTGGGAAATGGGATTCTGTGTTCAATGGAACATTGGCTCTTACATTGGTGCCATAGAAAAACCCTTTTCAGTGGTGAGTATCTACTTAATTATGCTCCACTTCTTTTCTGTTCATTGCATTTGTATGCTCCTCACAACCATAACTACACAACAAAACGGTTGTATTATTCTGAGAATAATTTGTAATTTTCCTAAAGCCTTAAGCCCATTCTAATACTTAACAAAAATGTTTAAGAACAGGCTTCCCAAATTTTCGAAGCAGTAATTTAGACTCTGCTCACTCCTCTGATGAAATTCTTCTATGTGGGTTCGTTTAAGTCATCAAGTTTTTTGTTTAAAAATGTTTTAACAAACTTTTCTCTTTATGCTATATTTTGCAGTGTGAACTCACTGACAAAATGATGTATTTTGCTTCAGTTACTATGACCATTTCTTACACTGTGTCTGTTTATAAATAAATTTCCTTAACAATTCTTTCTGTCAATGCCCTGATGTCAAACTAAAAAGAAAACAAAAATAAACCATAAGCGCACTGCCAGAATTTGAAACTGGAATTGCTTTGGAATTCACTCAGTCTTAGAAACCCAAAGTGCAGGAATGATATTCCAATACTTCAATTACATCTAATTAAAAAACACAAAGGTGAGCTAATTAGCTAGCTTTAAATGGTTGTCAGGCCAGACAGCCATTGTCAATTGACAACACACCAGGGAGAAAACAATAAAGCTGTTTGCAACAAAGAGAGCAAAGTGTTAGAAATAAACATTCAAGAACAGTGTTTTAGAAGACCCTTGCAATATTAAGATTTTATTAACTATTCCCGGAAAAGCCATTTTAAACAACAAAAACAGCTCAGCAGTCCACTTCTGAGGCATCCAGTAATCACTTCACATACTGCACAGCAACAGATCAAAACAATATAAACTATTAGCACGATTCCATGTTCCACCATCTGTTCCAGGCAATTCATTAATTTATGGAAAAGCAACCCAGAATACTAATGTCTATGGTATCAATATCAACCAAATTCACACATCACGTATCAACCAAATTCACACATCAAATATCAACCAAATTCACACATCACAGTACAATGCTGTTAAACCACAGAACCTCCAAAGGATAAACATTATTGTCATAGATAAATGGGCACTGCACAATAGGTTCTTAGGCTCTACACCATCTCTAACTAATTGTGGTAGGTCCACACACCTTAAAACCTGGTAAAAGAAACCTGTGCTGTTTTTTGTTTTAAAAAATTGGTTCTGCCTGGGGAAGGAGTACAGAGATGTCAGAGAAATCCATAATGGGATTCAAGTGTTTGGTTTTCTATGAATCTGAAGTGCAGATTCCACAGCAGACTGGCTTTTTCCGGGTTGTATAGATTCCATGGAATTGCGGACCATTTTTTTAAAAAAAAAACTTTTGGAGGGATTTGTGCAAATTTGCACTAATGCACATTAGTGCAAGTGCACATTACAGCTAATCTGTATTAGTGCTGTTGTACACTTTTGTTATTTTGCAATAGCTCTATACTTGTGTTAATGTCCAAGGGGAACAAAAGTCTCATACATCCCTAAAAAAATCCGATCCTGTCAATGAGTGGATGTCAGAAGGAAAAATGGCGGATAATCCAGAAAACATAGATGGGAATCTGTAAATCCTTAAAAGAGTCATACATTTTTTTAGCATTGCAAGGCTTGTAGAGCTAAAATATTTGTTCTCAAGTGTCTTTTAACATCTCCCATAATTCTTGCAATATATTACAAACAGGCCCCTACCATTCATGTAGTTAATACCTTTCCAGTTTGAGACGAATAAAATTTCTATTTTAATCCAACCCTAAACCGATCTCCACAGAAATTTAACTCTATTGATTTCAATGGGATTTGCTCCCCTAGAAAGTGTGCTTAGGACAGCTGCCTTAGTCTGTTCCAACAAACACTGAGAACCTTGGCACACCTCAGTGATTAACACCTTTATTGTGTTATGAACCTTTAAGGATTTTTAACAACTGGCATGGAAAATGGGTAAACACTACAGGCAGGAAATTCCAATCTCTCGAGGAAGTTCTACGAAGCGTAGCGCGCCCATTAGTATAGGGGGGCAGACTGCGCGGGGTTCGCTGCATCCCCGCCATCCCAGGAGGTGAAGCGCGCAGGTAGCAGAGCGTGCGCTTCCCGTTTGGCGCGCCATTTCACTCACCGGAGCTGAGGCGTACCAGGGCAAGCAGCGCGCACAGCAGCAACGCTCGGCTACGCCGTGAGGACGACGACGACACCGCCCCCCCAAAGTACCGTGTGGCCGCCGCCATCCCGTCTAGCTGCAGGAAAGGAGCAAAGGTGAGTCTGGCAGAAAAGTGCGAAGCTCAGGTACAGTTTGCTTGGAGACAGACGTGCCAAGCTTTTAGCGCGCGCGCGCGCGCGTGCGTATGTGAGTGAGAGAAAAGTTAGCCAAGTAGCTTGTGCCTCCTCTTTTATATTACCAGCTCCGCCCCCGGCCCCCCGGAAGGACCTCAGCAGTCAAGAGGATGGCGAGAGTCTGAGTCACCCCGTCGCTGGCTGTGATTCAGCTCCCACGCCCCGTTAGGCAGAGAGCCGCTCCTTTTGGCCAGGATATGGGGCAGGTGAGCGGCGGTGGGTTTCCCGCCTTCTGCCTAGGTACCTTTCACTGGGGAAGGAGAATGAGGTGGAGGGAAGAAAAGGAGCTGAGGGGAGCCGAAGAAAACGCTCGCGACGACCCTCTCTAGGGAGGGATGGGAACTGCTGCCGCCCGCCCTGCTTCTCTGCCTTGTTATTTCCCATGACCGGCTGCACTGCAAAGTACACGACCCCGACGCCGTGGAAGCGGGAGCTCTCAGCTTCCTTTCCGGGCAGACGAAGGAAAGGGTGAGAGCTGTATTGACACAATGAACTGCAGCCATGCGGGATCTGCCTGTCCTGTCTGGTATCATCGGTTGGATTCAGGCTTCGCGTTGCATAGAATAGACCCGTTGAAATTAATAGAGCTTTAAGATAACCCTAACAACTCCCACTGAAATAAATGGGACTTCAAATTTAGCCCAAACTTAAGTCAGTCCTTACTTGTTCTGTTGATTTCGGTGGGTTTAAGTATGACATAACTTACATAAGCCCCACTGGTTTTAAAGGGCCCATGCAAAGTATGTGCTATTCAACATGAAGCTTTTCACCTGCAGCTTTACTACAGCTTCCTCTTCCGGATTCCTTGTGGGATCGAGATCCACTACTTAAAATTTCCCCCCACTGGGATTTTTTCTTTCTCTGTCTTCCTACATGTTCTATTATACAATATTCTGCTGTGGTATAGCAGAATTGTGCAATTACATAAGATTTCTATGGCATTATAGAGGCCATACAGAAAAAAAAACCACCACACTTTCACCTTTTAAAAAAACCCACGTGATAATGGTCACAAAGCACAGGAGAGGCCCTGGAGGATGACAACTTCATGTAAAAGACCTACAAACTGCCATGTGTGAGCAATCGCAACCAGACAATAACAGCCTTGTTCAGAAAGGCTCTACTTCTTAAGCCATGACCCAACCCATAGAGGTGGAAGGGATCTCAAAAGGTCATCTAGCCCAACTCCCTGCTGATGCAGGGAATCTTCTAACTTTGTCTCATCGACTTATGCAGAAGCAGCAAAGCCTACACAGCCTGAGCTTTTACTGGTTTGACTGTAAACTAAGAAGAGTGTGAGACTTTTCAGTTTCCTAGAGCTTACTCGAATAGTATTTTTGATTATGTACTTAGGCACTTTCCTTTTAGTATCATACTGTATACTGAGGAAAGTTGCACTTGTTGAATGTCTCCAGGCCACACAGCAGTTACAGGAACCGGGGAACTGTCAGGGGCAAAAGAGTGGACAATGTAGTCCCACATTGACCATTTTTAAAGCATTCTTCTTCTCCCCCTCCTTCCTTAATAGCAACTGGGAAGTGCAGGAGGGAGGCTGCAAGACTTTCTTGAATGAGCTAATTATAATAAGCATATATATGCTGTATGTTTACTTCCTATTACAGTACTTATAAGGGGACTTTCTTTTAGCTGTAGAAATGTGGAGGAACATCTTGGGATTCTAAGATTTCTTAAGCCTTTCTTGGGTTGCTTCCTCATTATGCATGTCACAAAATTTCTGGACTGAACTTGGTTCCCACGTCATGTTTTGTGGAGTGCTTCCAGAGAACAAGGTTCTGAGCATTCTGCAGTTGTTCCAGTTTTTCTGCATTCATCTGTTGGTGTGGAAAGAAAAATGGCGGAAGAAGTAATGGGAAAACACAGGATTCTTGCAAGTGGAAGACAATTTTGCCTGAAGCCCCCTCCCCACTCCAGTTCCTTATTCAGCACAGAGTAGTATAAGAAAGATGACAGTGTCTTGGTCATGGGGGTATATAACATGGGGCATTTTGGAATACATATAATTTCAGTTGTGTATTCAGATGGTTTCACTCGACCGTGTGTTGAATAAGGAACTGGGAACTAGGAACCAACTTAATTTCATTCTAAAATCAGTAGGGGGGGGGGGGTCAGCCCAAGTTACATTTGGGCATAGGAAGCCTGGGTTCAAATCCTAGTTAAGCTGTACTCTCCTGTTCCTTAGCCTAAATTTCCTTTCAGGGCTGTGTAGAGATAACTTCTATTTCATGGGTGTGGGGGAGAGAAGAAATCTAGTATACTAGGGCAGAGACATTTGTGTGAACAATGGTAGTAGATTATAGTTGCTTTGCTGATTTCTGTAATGAAATAAGAAATGCAGAATAGGTAAGGCAGTATCTTTTTTATGTCAATGTCTGTGATGACAGGAAGACATACTCTTTTTTAGTTGTATAAAACTATGAGTTCCAATGCAAAGCTCATTATAAATCTCTGTTGAAGTGGCTGCTTATAATGCTGAGGTTTTCAGCTGCAATCCAGCACATTGTTGGTTGCTTTAATCATACTAAACAATGCTCAAGTAATTATGGATAGTGTCTTTCACAAATAAACATATCAGAGAACGAGACAGGAAGGCAGGACGGAGAGAATATGAGAATTCAAAAGATTTCCAAATGAATATTGATTCATAGTATTTGGCCTGTGAATAGGATAGCAGTTTCAGAGCAGCTCTAGTTGGGAAGATACTCAAGAGGTCATTTAGCTCCATCCGCTGTTAGTACATAGAGAATTAATGGATATTACTAGAGAAATGATTGTATACGATCCAGAATTATTTTTACTATCATTATACAAAGGATCTAATGTAAGTTTGAAATGTAAAGACAAAAACTGGACAATCTGAACTTATCTGCATAGTAATGTAGTAATTTTCTGTGGCAATATCAGAAAAAATAACTCACGATTTGCTTCTAATCCAAGGAAAAACAGAATTGCTTTTGTTTTATGCTATATGGTAGAGATTCATTCAATATACGTCACAAGCGGACTTATAACAATATATGCCTGCTTCAGCTTTGAGCATTTGGACATTTTAACAACAAATGAAGATCACACAGCACACTTATTAACTAGTATATTCGTTTATTCATTTAGTTCTATTTTTTCCCTTTCTTCCCCTCCCCTCCCCGGTCTTGTTTTCTCCACTAAAATTGTATTAATCATTTTTTCCCTAACAGCCGTTTAGACATCAATTGTTAGGGGAATGTTCTAGTTTTTGATATTTTAAAAAAATAAATAAACTGTTGAAAAAAATAAAAAAATGTTTAGCTCCATCCGCCTCCACAAAAAAGTGCTTTAATTCCCACGGTGAGATAGGAAAATAATCTGTTTCGCAGATGGAAAAGTGGTTGATAGCTCAGAAATCTGAAACTGCTGCCTTATACATAGAAAGTAAGTGCCATTGAACTTGGTGGGGTTTACTTCTGAGTAAACATTCATAGGATGTCTACTTGTATTTACCTGATGTTTGCATGTCTTCATGTACCAGTCTGATATGGAATGTCCCTACCATCACATATGAACAATGTCACAAGCTATATTATACTAATGCTGATGAGTTTATCACTCTGTTATGACTGGTAGATAGACCAGTGCAAATATTTTGGACTGAGGCAGATACATTCCTATGTGCTTGTTTTATCTCCCTTTGAAAGAACTACCAAATTCCACTTCCATTGGACTGTTAGTACCAAATGGAATGTAATTATGTGAATATTAAGAGTGTGGGTCTCCTTTTCTCTTGGCCACTAACGTAGTCAGTAGATTGGAATTCACACTTCAGGTGGCTACATTTTTCATCACTGTATATTTTTCATTGTTAAGGACTTCAGGATTCTAGGGCTGAGGCTTCCACTCAGCGGTAGATCACATACTTTGCATGCAGGTTCATTCCCAAGTATCAATACTCCACTATTGGGTTTTTTTCACATCATTTTAAAAAATGTGAGGCAGTGCGGTTGGCTTTAGGCTGAGCAGTGGACCAGTGGAGAGTGGCTGGCTAACCTTTCTCTGCCAAATATTTTGCATGGACCCTTTAAAACCAGTGGGACCTATGTAAGTTATTTCATACTTAGAGTAGCCCCACCGAAATCAACAGAACAAGTAAAGACTGACTTAAGTTTGGGCTAAATTTGAAGTCCCATTTATTTCAATGGGAGTTGTTAGGGTTATCTTAAAGATCTATTAAATTCAACGAGTCTACTCTACGCAACACGAAGCCTGAATCCAACTGATGATACCAGACAGGGCAGGCAGATCCCGCATGGCTGCAGTTCATTGTGTCAAACTCCACCCCCTAGTTGCGTTCTCACCTAGGAATGGGGAAGATATAGGGTCCTATATCTTTCCGCACTTCGGAAAAAGTAGCTGCAGGGAGCGAGCAACTGGCTAGGAAATAAAAGAACTAAGCAGTTGCTTGTCCTCCACTCAGGGTGCTTCTGGATAAGGAGCTTTTCTAGATGAGGGTGTTTAATCCTCTGTTTCTACTTCCGGATTTGTTGCAGATTTAAGATTAGAAATCTACATGGATTAATTTCCTTTCCTGCCTTTCTGTGCTTTCTGCTACATCACTTCTAGGTGGCACTGTGGTATAGCAGAATAATGGAACTACACTAGTGGGGACTAGGATTTTGTTTCGTTTTCGCAAATAGTACAGGATTTTCCCCCCTCCAAAATTGATTTTTAAAATCGGAAGTGGATGGCGACGATGTCTTCTAAGGTACCTGTAAACGACTGTGATGAGAACTAAATAAAACCCTTGTCTAGAAAAGCTCAAAGTGTTTATGTGCACTCACCATGACTTCATGGGGGGAGGTGTTCCAGATGAGTTCATGCTCCATTTGTACTTAGCTGGTGTTTTCACTGTAGTCTGTCCATCTTTTTCCTTACCACAAAAAATACGATAAGGAAGGAAAAAGTAGAACAGCAGCGCAATACCTGTGCAGGTGGTGAATAAGAAAATATGTGGTCCCTGGGAAATTGAATGACATGTTGGAGATAACCCTCCTTTCTTGATTGCTTACCATACATTTCCTGTTGTAAAGCCATTTTATGACCTGTAGCTCAGCTTTTTTCCCCTAAATAGTTTTCCCTTTTGCTTTTAATCTTTGTTAATCATTTGTTTGTTCCTAAAAGATAGAAAGGTGTATGTATGCTTTTATTACGATTTAAAGGATGTCCTCTTCTGGCTCTCTGCACCAATATTACCAGCTACTTAATTAATTGCTTCCTGAACTTGTTCTCTCCAGAAAAGTTGTCCTCAATTCCTGGATTGAAACTGCCCATTTAATTACAGGATTCAAGTTTACAGTTTGCTTGTGTTTTTTTCTGAAACAGAATTGTGCATGTACTGTAAGAAAATTGTTTGAGACTGCATAGTACTCTGGGAGTGGGACACCCAGACGTTCTCTGTTTTACTTAATAAATATGGGAATTCTCTTCCCTTGAGCCTTCCCTGACTCACATACAGATACAAAGCCATGAGAGATCTCATGTTGCTGAGTGATGGATGGGTGGAAATCTGCTCAGTCCTGAGCCTCTTTTTGCTGTTTTCTTTTTCAAATCTCTCTCTTTAGTGGGAAGCCCCCACCCACCTTTTTAAATAAGAAAAATGGCTGCTTTAAACTGCAGTTTTCTCCCTTCCAGGATCACTTTTGGTATCACTTTTGGCAGAGAGAAATCTGCAATTCATGGCAGCTGTGAAAAGCAAGGAAAAGTGGGAGAGCAGCAGGGGGCAGCATAAAAATAGGCCTGTACCCATCCCTGCTTTGTAGAGAAGTTTAGTTTGTTGGTTTGTTTGTTTTTAAAGCAGAGCCTTTCTGAAGAGCCAGCAAGTGTACTAGGTAAAGGGGGAGAAGGAGGATGTCCACACAGTAATGTCCTGTCCCACTGGTGTGGATTGAACAGAAAATAATATATTCACCAAAACACAGTGTGTGATTTTGTAGTGCTAGGAACCTTTAATCTGGAAGCACCCTCAGCCTAAGTCACCTATAGTTACTTTGCATAAAGAAATATATATCAGGGGGGGAAAACAATTATAGAACTACAGGTAGAATGTAGTTTGTCCTTCTACCTGGGTCCACACTTTTCCTTGGCCTTTTAGCCCCAGTCCTCTTCCTCTGCAGCTCCAACCTTCCTCTGCAGGGTGAAGTTTAGGAGTTTATGGAGATACTAGCCACTTTTCTGCATACTGACACCCTGCTTTCCTTCTATGCTTTCATCTGGTGTAGGGAAATTGGCAAACATTAGTAGTGATAAACTAGTGGTGGGAAGAAATAGGGCCAGTTGACAAAGTAGGAACATGGAATGTGGGCACATACACATGAAGTGACACAAGTCAGCAAGAGAAAGGAAGAGGTGAGTAATTCTTGCATTCATGGGCATCTATGCATGAATGTTTGCAACATCTTGTCTCTATTTAAAAGGAATTAATTTAACTGTCAGGATTTACAAGCAGAAGAGGGGTGATGTTCTGATTACTTTTAAAATATTTACTTCATTGGTTTTACTTTTGGCTAAACATATGCAGGATTATACTCGGCAGCTTAATATAAGCTTTTCAAGAGTGTGATTGTTAGAGCTAAGAGTTTAGAGTTTAAAATGTTATTAAAGATTGATATACGACTGACCCCAGCTTCAGTGTTGCCCCCAACGTTCAGAGGAAAAGGCTCGATGGAAGCCCAAGTTGTAAGAGAACGCAATATATGGTATGTTCTGGGTGGGCACTACATAGGCTGTCCAGATAAAATCCAGGTCGGTGCTCCTGTAACTTTAATAGTTGTAGAGAAAAGGGAATTTCAGCCAGTGTCACTTGTATGCAATTAGTTCCTGGTGATCTTCCCTCTTCATCACAACAGTTAAAGTTGCAGGCACTATACTAGAGTGACCATATACAAAAGAAGGCAGGGCCCCTGCAACTTTAACAGTTGTGATGAAGAGGAAACTAATTGCATACAAATGACATTGGCTGAAATTCCCTTTTCTCTACAAGTGTTAAAGTTACATGAGCCCTGACCTGGATTTTATCTGGTCACCCTAGCACTACAAAGCAAACATTTTTAAATGGTGTAGCTCAGGGCCAAAGTAAAAATGACATTAATTGCATGAATGAAATTAATGTGCATGTTAACAGAAGTTTAACCTTTTACTCTTGCTGTGACCCTGATGAAAATCTCCTTCTCCCAAGTTGCTATTACATTAAGCTCCCAGGTTGCTGTTACTTTATTTATTTATTTATTTATTTGTAGCATTTATATACCGCTGAATATAGTAAACTTCTTCAGTGGAAGCTTTCTTCCCAATGCAAATAGCAACTTTGAGAAGAATCTTTGCAGGGACTACTGCAGGGGGTAAAGGGTTAAACCCTCCATTCCCTTTTACTGTGCTCATGACTCCCCCATGGCTGCTGCTTTACATTTTTAAAACAAGCTTTTGTGCAGTTAATGCCACATCTAGTTTTGCCCTTAGCAATTCTTGATCAGATATTTTTGAAATTAGACCAAATTACACCTGTCATCACCACGTAAATTCTCTGCTTCAGATTTCATAGGACAAATCATCTTGACTTTATAATAAATAGTACTTTCAGGCTTTGCAATGGTAGTATGTTGAACAAGTCAGATAATGTTACTGAACAGCCAGTCTCAGTGCTTTGGGCTATTTGGCTAGGTCTGACATTGGTGCAAGTGCAGTACTACACATTGCAATTATTGCAGTAATCACTGGTGTTCAACCAATATGATGCCCAGATGAATGCATGTGGGTGTTTAAAGACGCAAATATATGGATATATTGCTTCCAAACATGTGTGTGTATACTGCAGGAAACACAGTGAGGAAAGTAAACTGCTACTATAAGGTGGCTTAATATCTTCTTCAAAATCTCAAACAAAACCCTCACTTACCATCGTAGAACATATAGAGAGAGAAAGGGATGGAAGACCAGGCTAATTTTCTGAAACTTCTACGGGCTCCTATTTAATAAAAAGTGAGTTAAATAAAGTTTAATTCCTGGAATGTAGGAGAGGAAGGAGGAGGAGGAGGGAGGACAGAGAGCTCTAGTATTTGTATCTTAAGTATTTCATAGTTGCTTTTTATTGGCAGGCTCAGCATGTCCTCTGATGTAAAATTCTTTAAACAGTCACTTCTGTCTAATCTTCTGAGAAAGTAAACATTTAAGGATCATGCTGCGTTCGTTTCAATTTGTGCTCCTTTTTATTGCTGCATAAATTCAATTATGTATAGGTCCCAGGACTTAAAAAAATAATAATTCAGGCTTGGCACAAGCTCTTCCTCCACCTGAGGCATGAGACCACAAGCACTACCACTGCCACATTGCAGCCACGCCTTCCCCTTTACTTTTACCACTGCTGCTGCATCATGTGGCTGGAAGAAGCAGCTGGTGCAGCTCTTGCAAGAGCCTTCCAAGCCACTCTGCCCACCTCCTTGTCTGGCTCTCGTTGAAGGGTTCGTGGAACAAGCCAGAGGGTGGGCAGCTGCTCTGGAGAGTCCCACTGGCCACTCTCTCCCTTCGACCTGTGCCGCAGCAGGAGAGCGCGACTGGCTGGGCTCTCCACGGCACTCACTAGCGCCACAGAGCAGGCGGCTGCTAAAGAGAGTCACATCAGCCTTATTTTCCCACTGCAGCAAATGCTAAGGTGGGAGGGCAGGTAGCAGAGCTCTCCAGAGCACCCAATGGAGGCAGTGGGGAATGGGGGACAGTTGGGAGTGGCACAATTTGCTGCTTCTCCTGTGCCACCCCGGTGGAGGAGTTAGGATCAGGTGGTATATATTCTGCATGAATTCATTTTAGAATGCCACATTATAAATGTGTGATACAGTCAGCCTTAGCTCCAGCTATTAAAAAAACAACCTTCATTCCAGTTATTAAAAAATGCATTGATTTCTGACTTGGTCTTGTTTGTTAGGGATACAGCAACTGCCATTGTGGATTTGTGGCATTAACCCTCAGACATTCCAGGTTTGACCATACTGGAAAACATTCTTTTGGTGTTAACTTGGAAATTGCTGAACTGACTTTCGTAAATTAGTCATGGAACAGGAAACAGCCACATTTAAAAAGGTTTCATGCCAGCACATTGTGACTGGAATAGGTGTCATCGGTCCTCATAAATATTCTGCTTCAGCCAGACCTGTTCTTTATAACCAGTCTGGTAAAGCTGTATGCGTGAACAAGCTTACCAAAATGTACACACACAGAAATGCACACACTTCTGAAGACATTTTTTCTGATAGATGTAATATATAGAAATAGTCAAGGATGCATTCTCTCATTAAAGAGCACTACACCCTGTGGTAAAGAAAGTACTGCAAGGCTGAATAAAAAAGTTGTTATTACAAAGACAAGATTGTGTCAGCCTGTTTATGAGAGACCAGAGATTGAACAACAGAGATTCATTTCCATGTCAGAATAAATACTATTTTTAAGGTAGCAAGAATGCCGTGAATGGGCACATGGATAAGGAAGATATTTATTTAATTATTTAAACCTTACTTTTCAATTCCATAATCTAACCCTAAAGTGACTTGCAATGCTAACAAAAATAATAATAGTAATAATCAATACAATAAGCAACAATATAATAATATAATTAAAATGTCAACAACGAACATAACAGCAACATTAAAAAAAGAAAGGTTAGCAGTCTACTCATGAATGAGCAGTAGGCTATAACACCAATTACTGGAAGATGTATCTGAACAAGAACATCTGAAAGAAAGAACAGCCAAATCTCTTGCTATAAATAATTCAGTATATCATGAGTGCATTACCTTCCCCAGCTAAAAAAAAAAATGCACTGAAAAAGACACTTGTGTTGGATGGATCTGCACACCAAGAAATGTGTGAAGTGGACTTTCAGTTTGAGGAACAAGTGTGCATTACCAAGTGCAATTTATTGTACTTCATAATGGCATCGTTGCTAGAAATGAGGTCATTTTGTGACTGCATTTAGGTTGTAAGAGGAGAGTTGCAAGTGGTTCCTCTGTTTCCCCCCTTATTTCTTACTGTTTTTGCTCCAGAAAGATTGCAGGCTGTAAACTGCCAAGGGTTTCTCCGTTTCTTCAGTCCTTGTTGGCTCAGCCGTAACAGTTGCTCTCTGCTGTTTAATGTTATGTCGCTTTGCACAGAAAAGCACTTATATTAAATGAGAGAACACAACACAGTCCAATATTATTTGTAAACAGGTAAAGTGGTTAGCTGGCTCCACATGAAAAAATATAACAAATTCAAATTGCAGTATCAATTACTGCCTTTAAAAGCAGTAAACAACTCTTTTAAAGGGAAAAAAAACAGCACAGCAGGGGGAGGAATGTCTCGGTATTTTGTTATTTTTGAATCTTGAATGTTTCTGCCTGTTTTGTGTGTTTTCTTAATACAAGGGGGTTCTTTTTAAACATAGGCAACATTTGAGGGGGAAAACTGAATTGTGAAATGGTATTGTCCTCTCTAGTTCTTCATTCTGTGTAGACCAGGTCCTAAAACCTGTCTAAGTTGCGACCTAAAACAGACTCAGAATTTATTCCGAACACCTGGTTTATTCAACAGCATGCTAGAGAGAGTTACCCGTTTATACTTTGATTACTGCATCAGCCAGAAGCCCATTGGTTGCATTTTGTCGCAGTACTGAAAGATTTGTACGCATATGCATCTCCTATAACAACGCCTACTGCACATGTCTAATCCATTTCTCACAGTGTTCTCACACTCTGACATCACACAGCACGGGCTTAACATACTTCTCACCAATCAACATCTCACCAACCTCATGTACATGTATTGGCTTTCTCATGAGGCAATCTGCTTCCTCAAACCAAATTTGATCAAAAGTGCAGTTCCCTTACACAAATTACTACACTTTTCTTACTGTGGACGACATTCATCTTGGTGGGTCACAAGTATTTGTACAGGTCTGTCTTGTCCTGATGAGGAGAAAGCCCTAGGGTAGCTCTGCAGTGGCGCTAAGTCATTTATATGATGCAGCAGCCATTGTGGAGCCATCCCAGTGCTTTCCCCTGAAGCTCTGAATTTAAAAAGTCAGGGACTTACACTAGATCAAAGGTGTAAAATCAGATTTGGGTGGGTGGGTGACCTCCCCTCTATGGGCTGTATGATGTCAGGTGGGCATGGTCATGCCCATCTGACACCATTTGCTCCTTGGCTAACTTGCTAGCAAAGGGACTTGGCTGGCTGCACAGACTCCCCACTGTTATCTGCAGTCTGTGATTGGACATAAGAGTGGGATTCTTCTTCCTGCCTCCTCACCAACCCCAGGACTTGTGGAGGGTGCAGGGCTTGCAGAGCCAAGGGAATGGGCCCCACAGAGGTGGCATAAGCCTCCGTAGGCTGAATTAGCCCCCTACTGCTGTTACTTTGACATATATATTCAGTAACAGGTATAAACTCTTTTGTGTTCAGAGTTTATTCCCAGTATCATATTTCTCTCTATAGAAACCCTGATAGATTATTCCACTTAGTTGCTGTGTCAACAAAGAATTGGCTTTTTTCACACTTGTCAAAACCAAAGACAGCTATTCATGTATAATTTTACACTGTGTTGCTTAACTCTTTCATGGATATTTGTTCAGGTCAGTTGGGACATGTTAAAAGAATTATTTTATATGTTTATATCTTGAAGGTGCGTTAAAGGAGCAGGCAAAGTCTCAGTTTACATGAATGTAATCCTGGCACTCATTAACTCAATCTTGGGAAATATAGAGGGATATATTCTAAACACTGCCTTGCTTCTTTGTTCTTTTTGTAATCATAATGTGCTTGCTCTCCATTGCTTGTGTAATTGATAGGAACAAAAACCTGTTCTATAACTGAGTTCTCCAGCAAACGTCTAAGAATGGTATTCATGTCACACCTTGCAGGTTGTATGTTTTCTGCCACCATTTTATTCCACAGATATTTCCATAATTCATCACTACATCGTGGAATATTTTTAAAAGCTGGGTTAAATTCTTCTAGTTACTTTGTTACAGATATAGAGAAGTTACACTGGGGCTCAATTACGTTTTACTAACTATGCCTATACTCTACCTATTGATTTCCATGACTGCAGTTTTATCTTTCACTCCTGATGTCCTTACATGACAGATGCTAAAAGGGAAGGTTCTAAATCACGCCTGTATCTTGAAATCTAGGAAAAATGCAGATTAGGGCAATCAGGTACTAATGCCACTTGAGATCCCATGCAGGCACTAGCATAGGCTGACCAGATAAAATCCAGGTCAGGGCTCATGTAACTTTAACAGTTGTAGAGAAAAGGGAATTTCAGCCAGTGTCATTTGTATGCAATTAATTCCTGGTGAAATTCCCTCTTCATCACAACAGTTAAAGTTGCAGGCACTATACTAGAGTGACCATATACAAAAGAAGGCAGGGCCCCTGCAACTTTAACTGTTGTGATGAAGAGGGAATTTCACCAGGAACTAATTGCATACAAATGACACTGGCTGAAATTCCCTTTTCTCTACAAGTGTTAAAGTGACATGAGCCCTGACCTGGATTTTATCTGGTCACCCTACACTAGCACTGCAGTGACATGCAGCTGATGAACCAACACAGTTCCTGTGAATCCATGACAATGTTAACCCTTTTATGAAGAAGAGTTCCTTTGATTCTTTAGTATCAACAGTCTCTGAGATTTGAATCTGCATTTTCCCCACTAGCTGAGATTATGAAGATGGCTGCCTGCTCAGCCATATGTATGACCTAGTTAATGCTATCATTTCTTCACTTGGTTGTGCACCAATGTGTATGACACTGAGGAGGAATATGGCAGTGTAAATGAACCCAAGTATCTGTTTCATTGTGCTAAAGATGCTGGCTAGGGCTGATGATGGCAGGGTATTTGAATTCTAAGCCGGTAGGACAACCGTGATAGCATGGCATGGTAGGGCTTGAAATTTGAAATATGTTAGGGCTTGAGATTGGAAGATGTGGAAATATTTTTTTTGCCATTTGAAGCAACATTATTCTAGTTTTTGTATTGTCAATAAAGTAGGTTATGATATGCAAACATTGTGGTTTTAGGATTTTCAAAATATTGATAGTGGTAGATAAAATGGGGACATTGAAGGATTGTGCAGAGATTGAAAATAGGAAAACTGACTAAAGTGGCAGCCTTATGAAAATAATGGGGAAATTGTTAACCATTGTAGAAATTTATCTCACATAATCAAAGTAGTCTTAATGTTTATTACAATTGTATAGGGCTATTAATACTTATCTGTATTGGCATTCCGGAGATTAGTTATGTATAATAACAGGAACCGGCCAACATGCAATGAACATGTTATTGTCTTTGTTTTGCATGAATATGTTATCGTTATAGTGTTTACAATAATTTGTGGTGTGTGTGTTACAATTTAATGTGTATTATACTTGCCAAAATAATTTGTTATCCAGATGCACAGGCCACCAGAGTATCCGCCAACATAAATTGTCTTTTTTTCGTCTTTTCATTGTGTAGATATGCAAAGTAATCTGGCACACACAAATAAGGACTCAGAAAAGTAAGGGCACGAGAGAAGCATTTTCTTTTGTACTGTAACGAAACCTATAAAATACAGTTCCGTGAGGAACATTTCTGAGGATTACACAGGAAATTGAGTTTAAAGGATATACAAACAAGAAGAAAATAATCTACCCATCCTGTGGTTCCTCGGTTATAATCTTGCCTGTGATTATTACTAATTGCTCTTTTGGTTTTACCAAAACTGAAAGAGACATTTCTGAGAAGTTACCAAATACGTCCACATTGCTTTTTACAGATGTAACCACGCTTCCACCTCTTTCCTAGCAATTTAGGTTCCTTAATAAAAGAGAATCACAGCTATTTGGTTAAGCAACTCCTGCCACCATATCCCAAGGTTCTTTCTTATCTAGGCTTAAAGATAAAAGGATAGGAATATAAAGACATGATCTAAACAAGTTTTCATGCAGTTTCTGATGCAAAGTTCCTTGAGATAGGTCAAGAATACCAGCGAGAATATCAAGGGTGCAATACTATGCATGTTTAAACAGAAAAACATCACACAACTCCTGGCATGGCTGGCTTTGGAGTGCTGGGAGTTGTAGGACTTTTTGTCTGTCTAAACATGTATGGTGCACATATGCATTGCCATTTGTAATGATCTAGCACCTGAACAGTGAGTACAGAATACAGTTCCTCAGCCTGAAGATTTTGGCCACACATATTCTAAGAGAAGGAAATTTAGCATTAGTGAATGCATACATGAATATATATTTCAACTCAGACTGCTATTACTCTGCAACATTAACAGTGCAATCTAAGCATGTCTACTCAGAAGTAAGTTCCATTTAGTTCAACAGACTTAATCCCAGGTAAGGCTAAAGCACTAAAAAATAAGAGGTTCCATTTAAAGAAAATAAAATCCTTGGAAATAGTACATTTCCCTTTAATATTGACTAGAAAAATGTCAGTATGTGGTTCTGAAGGGGAATTTGGAATCTACTACCCCTGCTCACGTCCAGACAAGTTATCTTAAGCATTTCTGCCAAACTATGTCCCAGTACTTGAAGGCCACTTCTTTTGATTTTAATCTCTTATTCTCTTGAGCATTTTTCATGCTCTTTAATACTTTGTGGTTTGGAGCTTTTGTGTGTGTGTTTGTACAATCCATTCAGTTTAAAAGTCCAAGGAGCATTTCATCTTTGCTTAACTCTTTTGTAGATACTTCCTGTGAATTACAGCATCCTGAAAATATTCACGTAGAAAACCCTTGGCTTTGATTGGGTAATTTGGGTGATTGGCATTTTTACTTCTAGAATATTAACTTTTCTAAGTACAGGAGCATATATATATATATATATATATATATATACTTTTTGGGGATGTAAAGTCTCTACAGTCATCATCTTTTTATGCAGGTTGGTGCTTACCTTGACTATAGTTCGCAAGGAACACAATGTGACCTTACGAACTGATGATACATAGACAGTACATTCCAAACAATCTGGCTATTGGATTCTGACATGCTTGAGTACTGTAGCATCTCAGTTAACTTGCTTTTGAAAAGGAGTTGTGAGTTGGCATCTCCCTTCAATGGACATGGGGATATAAAAACTGGCGCCCCACAAAAGTAAAAAATAAACAAAAAATCTTGTATTGTGAAATGGTGCCTACTTGGGCTTGCAGCCAAAATTAAAACAGAGCCTGCTGTGTTTTCTTCCTGTTACACTGCTCCTTTTTAGTAATATGCACTCTCACTGAAGAGACAGTATTACTAAACATCTCTTGTCTGCTTCCCTCTTTTGCAGTGTATTATTCAACAATATTGTTTCACTTTTCTCTGGGAGCAGGAGGAAGGAAGGAACCATTCAGTCTTTAAGAAAATAAATTGCTTGCAGCACAGTCCTCTGAATGTTTATTTGGAAGTAAGTGTGCATTGGATTGAAGCCTTAGGCAAAAACTGCATAAGATAAAAAAAAAAATTAAGCTGTCAGCAAAACCAGCTTGACAAAAACGAGTCTGGGAATCTGGGGAATGAATAAAGAAATGCATAAATAAAATATGTTGTGTCAGTTCACACACAGTGCTAAATGATGGGTTGATGCTGTGTGAATGAACTTTGGACTTACAAGCTTCCTTTTCCCCTCCTCCCTTCATTTATTTATTTATTGCATTTCTATACGGCCCAATAGCCAAAGCTCAGACATACCACTTAACTAGCTACTTCCTGCTTTGTGGCAAACCACTGTTTACCATTACATGTGAACCAGCAAACTATGCTTTCAGCTTGCCCTGCAAATCAGGATTGCAAATTCTGATAAGTAATTTCATGCAATTGGAGAGCAAGAGGGAGGAAGGAGCACATGGCTCAACCCATAGCACCAAGTCATAGTACTATGTGTAAACTGAGGTGATTTACACTTCATCTCTATTATCTAATCTTATCTAATGCTTAGTGGGAAGTGGGGGTGTCCCAACTCCTGGCAGTGTAGACAGGGACAAAAGATTGCTCAGATTGAATGTCAACCCAGCATGCTAGGTTGCTACCACCCCTTATGTCCAACTCAGCTTCAGCCAAGGGACTCTCAGACCTTACAGGACACCCCTAGGAGTTAGAAATGGGAGTCCAAGCTGGCTATTTCAAGTCCTAGGCCTGAAATTTAGGCTCTGAATACTATAGCTTATCTGGAAGGAAGCACTCACAGCTCTTAAGGCAGGGATTACGTTTATTTACATGGGGTAAGGTGGGGGGAGGGATAAAAAGACCTACAAAAATCAAAGTAACCTTTGGAAATATGTTTCAGGCAAAATTATCAAAGAAATACCCAGTCTGCCCTATACTTTACCTAACTACGGGTCTTCCAATAGAACAGGGCCCAATCCAGGATCCAAAGACTCATGAGTCCGAAGACAAGTTGCAAATGGCAATAAAGCCTCCTCTTTTTATGCTCAGACAACTGAGCATCATCCTGACAACTCAAGGAAGATCTTAGTTAGCCAATTGCAGACTGGCTGAAGTCGGGTTCCCAGACCCTTAAGGGGGAGTGAAGGTTCTCACAAGAACACAGATGAGATAATTCTGTCTAATTAATGGAGTCTGGCTCTGGCCTTGAAGGCCAGGGGCTTGCCGAGATAACAGACATGCAGATGGTTGCAACACTGTGTGCCATTTCAGCCTGGCCTAAATGGAGTTACACATAGGCAGCATTCGGACAACATTTTAGACAACGGAGGGGGGAAGAGGCAACTGACAGTATGTTATTTTTGGAGTGCCCCTCCCCTGTCGTGTGGCTGAAAGTCCCGGCCTCATAATAAGCAACAAGGCTCCGATAAAACAGAGCAGCCCGTTGTTTTCCCCCGTTGCTTAATAACATACCGTTAGTTGTGTATGCGTTGTGTGTCGCCTGACACACGACACAATAAGCAACACAACTGATGGTTGCCTCTTCCCCCTCCGTTGTCTAAAGTGTCGTCCGATGCTGCCATAGTCATGCTGCCTAAAAGTAATGAAGTTAGCCTCCAGTATTCCTGGTGGCTCCCCTGCATGACTTCTATTACTCACTGCTAAGTTTCATGCCACAACATGGAATCTGCAGTACTAAATAATTGTGTCTGAAATTGTTCCTTTATATTTCATTGGTCTGCACATCTGTTCTACATGCGATGCTGCAGGTTGTGCAGGGGAGAGGTGTGGTTTACAAAGATAACAGAAGTGAGGGGTGGAGGCATGAAGTGGGGAAGAGAAGCGTCTGAACAGTTTCATTTCTTGCCATTTTTCTACAGAAAAAAACCACTCTCCCCTCCATCACCTTTTCTCCATGTGAATTAAAAATGCAGATACCTTTTTCCTGAAATAATAATAAAAACATATTTCCATGCTCCCCCCTCCATAACGTTGGCTGCCACAGGCAGCTTACTTTCTATTAGCAACTCTGATAGCCTTGTTCTAGTTGCTGCAATGATGAATGACAATGCAATCTTAGGTATGTTTATTTAGAAGTAATCCCCACTGTGTTCAGTGGGGTTTACTTTGAGGAAAATATGCACAAGATTGCAGCTTCAATGTGAAATATTCTTGAAAAGCATTTAGTGTCTGGAAGTTGAGCCATCTAAGAAGGAGCCCTTTTATATGCTTTGAAATGACTTGAAGTTTCTAGTTCTGCTTGAGAGAGATGAATGCTTGAAAGTTTGCTGAAAAGTTTAAGCTCAACACTCTATCCTGCTTCCTCTTTCTTAGCCCAGTACGTATCAGGAAGAATTGAACCACATGCTGGACTGATAAAAAAGAAAAGAAAAACAGAGTTTGCCTGTAATTCACATCCCTCAAACAAATCACTTATACATAGAAGGTTAGGTGTAGTTTTAAAGATGTATTTTAAAATAATGAATATTGAACATCATGTACCTTTGAAAACTGAAGAAATTATATAAACATCCCTCCCCATCCTTTCTGTTTGCTTAGCAATCTTGTTGGCTGTACAAATATCTAGGGTTCATTAAGGAAATAACATGGTTTATTGCTGGGAGCTCTAGGATTGTTAAACAGGGGTTTTGAGTCTCATAGAATGAGAGGAGAACTATGTGTAACATATTGAGGATTATCACTGAAGCAATATAGGTGTGTTTTAAGAGCTTGTTTAATCTTTTACAGGGCAAGTAATTGCTTCAAGTATGTGAACTGGATACATAAATTAAATTATTGTTCTTGTTTACTGTGTCTTATCCTAGAGGTCTGATATTCATCTTGGTTTCTCTTGTATTGATTTAGCAGTTTCTCTGCCATCTATTGTAATGACAATTGCTTTATTTATTTTTTAATTTATTTATACTACGTTTATACCTTTTAATATTATAAAATCTCTTAAGTGGTTCAGAACAGAATTGTCAGGCTTCCCGGTCTCCAGGCAAGCACACATTCTGGCAAATTGGCAATGGACACCAAAATCAGTGAGATTTTTTTATTGCAAAAAATATCATGACAAATGCTTAATGGTTACACACTTCAGAAATCATATAGCTGATGTTCAGTAGCTGTAGGCCCTAAGAAATTCCAGAACAGTCAAAAGCTAATCACCACTTGCCTGACAGGAGAGAAACCTTGATCATGAAGGAAGTTTTCCCAGGGTGAGGCTCATCCATTGCACTTCGGGTGTGCTGACCCCTACAATTTCCCCAAATGCGGGAAACTCGACTGCATAATTTGTGGTAGGACTGCGTTCGCACTTTAAAATTGTGAACCGCCCAGAGAGGTTCAGCTATTGGGTGGTATATAAAATAAATAAATAAATAAATAAATAAATAAAACACAACCATGATTGAGATCCTCATCAACGTGGTTTCCTGTCATCTCCATGGTTCTAAAACACAAGGGAGGGGCCAATCCATACACAGGTTCCAAACCCAGACAAGAAATGGGAATGAGTCCTGGCATGATCCCTCAGGCAATCAAAGGGGCAATTTCTTGAAAGACCTAAACAAAACCACACCCATAGAGAGTTAACCCAGCTTTGAATCTTTCGTTGGTAACTCCAGGCTTACATGGTGGAGGCATATCAAGACCAAGAAGTCCCGTGCCACCACTTTCGCATTGGCATCTCCACGCCACATGAGTCCAGGCAGAGGAAAGTCCAAAAGCCGTAGATCAGTCTGGTGGTACACTGAGTTGATGACAACTGAAGACACACAATCCACATCAAAAAAGAATTAAAGTCTATGAAAAGTCTTGCGGTACTTTTCATGGCAAGTCCTTAGCATTCTAAAGTTCCAGGTAGGAGAGTCCATGTGCATAGTGCCTCCAGAGCCCCAGACAAAGATGGATCCAAACAGAGAGTGCTTCAACCAATGCAGACAAGATGTTCTTAGCAAAGGCTCCTCACCTTTGCAACAACTTAAATGGGAAGGTTTGACTGTAAGACACTTTCTCTGGGCCACTTGACAGTCAAGGGCTGCTGGCCTTTCAGCAAGGCCCCTGTCCAAGGTGACATTGCTCAGGCCTCCAGGATGATGCTTCAATCTGGGTGACCCTTTTGCAACCCCACCTCACTTCTGTCAGGTTCTCATGGAGAGCTAACAGCCTCCCTTCTTGTCAATGTCAACTTTGCAGGTAACTCCTGTTCTGCTTTGAAACACTGACAGAGATAAGCTCACACAGATTCTGACATTCCACAGGCTTAATAGGCCCAAATGCTTCCAGACTACTTCTAATTAAATCATAACTACAAACTACAAGGTCCACTGAAGTGCTGCAACTGTTCCCTGACAGCAATACATACATAATACAATTTAAAATCAATATAAAAATAATGTAAGAACAATATAAAATGATAAATAATTAAAAACCTTACAAGGAGAATAATAAAGTGGAGTTGCATCATAGTGCCTTTACTGTCAGGGAAAGCCTGTATAAATAAATGTTCTCAAGCAGAGTTTAGCTCTCACCACAGCTTCTACCTCAAACAAGACATGGGAGACTGTTCCAGAGGGTTGTTGCCACTACTGAGAAGGCTCACTTATGTGCTGTTGCTTGGTGACATTCTGAAGGTCATGGAATGGCCAATAAGGCCTCCTTGGAAAATCTCAGGGGTCGACTGGGTATAGAAAGGGGAAGGCAGTCAGCTCGGTATCCTGGCTGGTCCTGAGTTGTTTAGGGTTTTAGATTTAGATTTACTTGTTATAGTTGTACTCCTAGAACTCAACTAAAGGCACTCTCCATAAGCTTATTGAGTCAGACCTGCTCCTAGTTTGGAATCTCTGCTGCTGATGCCTTCATTCCTAGGCCACACCTGTCACCAGCTGCCAAATCTGCTTCCTCAAATACTGAGCTTACCTACCCTCCAACATTTCACAGACAAAATGTATATTTCAGTCACACCAAGGATTGAGACCCATAGCTGCATTCCTTATAACACACATCTACATTACAATCTGATCCCATAATAGTCTGTCCTGCACTGGCTTCTGAAGTGAGTGGTGTTAGTAGACTGATTATAACAATTTCCTATAAGACAAACCAATGCTTAATACATTATTTGATCCTATTATTAGGGTTTCCCAGTCTCAGGCTATGAGCTGAAATTTCAGATGTTCAGCCTCCTTCTCAGACTCTCGGACTGGGTTTGCACATCTTGATAAGCCATGAGGATTTATAAGCTACTCACAGTAGTTTATAAACCACCACAGCTTGTCGTGTCATCTAGGAGTGTATTTCACCAACCAGGGTGGCTTATTAAGCCAAAATAAGCCACCCTGATAAGCCATGGTCTAAAGCAAGGTTCATGGATGGTGGCTCATCGTCTGGTGCTTTACAGTGGTTTAAATAGCGGCTTTAAGAGCACCTACAGAGTCCCTTGGCAAGAGCAGTCAAAATTGCCACTCTGTTCCAGCAGTTACAGATAGCCAATGAAAAAAGCTCTAAACCACCCCCGAAAAACCGAACTAGTGCAAAGCAAAAATAAAAAGAGCAGCATTTTATAGCGCCAATTGTCTAATATCTACAATGTGGCACTCAGAAGCAGCGAAGCAGAGAATCATTGCTACTGCACTATGGTGGAAAGCAAAAATAAAGAGCATCAGTAAGTGCCAATTGCCAGAAGTCCAAAGTGCGTACTTGCAATTTAGCGAATTAGCAGGGTTTTGATTGATCATCGGGTGCCTCCCCTCTAGGGGAAGTTGTGTATCATCTTGTGTCTCGATCCTGCACATTTTGAAGGGCTTATTTGCACCACCCCCTTTTTGGTGCAGCTGAGGCTTTCGCTCCTCCGAGTGTAATCACACAGGGTTTTGACGGATCATCTGGTGCCTCTGCTCCAGAGAAGCTGTGCAACACATTTTCTCCCTATCTTGCAAGCTTCCAAGGGTTTGCTGCTGCCACCTGCAGAGCGGGATGACTGTAGGGAGGAGAGGGCAAGGAAAATAAGTTACGCCTAGTAGTTTATTATTTGCCTGATCAGGTGGGGGATACAGTAGTTTATAAATTACTGTGAGTAGCTTATAACCACCATGGCTTAAAATGACATACAAACCCTGCCTCTGTTCTTCTGCTGTTCCAGGCATAAATTATTTCATTTTCCATTTCTGATTAATGTTTGTCATTTTCTGGGGAAAGCGTTCAGACGCTCTTACAAAAAGAAAAAAAATGTGTGAAGATAAGATAGGAAAACATTTAATATAAAAGAACCAAAGAGTGATTGGGGAAAGGGTTTGCTTGCATAGTATTTCCAAAGGAGCTACAAAATCTGGGAAATACAAGATTTAAAGCCTGAAGTACACAAATAGGAGCAATGGAAACAGAGAACTGGGGGATGGTAAGAAATAATCAAATGGAATCTCTTTGGAAAAAGTAAGGGTCAAGGTCCTTGTTTTACGCAATTGTTATCATGCTATGTGTTTGTTTCATGATGGGGGGAAAATAACCCTCCATCCTGAAGAATATGGAAGTTTCTGGGCATTCTTGGAAATGAACAGCTTAGTTAGTCCAATGGTTTTTGCACTAGGAAAGTGGTTTGAAAAATGGGATGCTTTCTACTGACCAAATTCAGAAAACCTTTGCTCAGATTTTACCTCTTAATCAGCCATATTAAACCAGTCAGTTTAAATCAAGGAGCAAATACGTAATGAGTGGTGCATTCATTGCTCCATTTTTTAAAAAACAATATGTTTTGCTTCTATATCTGCTAACGCTTTTACTTTCTGCTCATACTTGTGACCCTGCCGTCCTTTGCTAATTTTTCATAAAAGCTTATATGTTCAGCCATTCTTTCTTTATCTTGGAGTGGTTCTCTGATCACGTTTCAGGGAGCCTGTTGCTGACTCCAGTGTTCTCAAGTTTCACAGTGTTATTTAAGCAAGAGTTTTAATTAAACCAATTCCATGTCTCACCGCATCTGAATCTTTAAATATAAATAAAATTGTCAAGAGACAGCCAGGGTAGAATTTTGATACAATAATGTTTTTGCAGGAGTGAATGAAAGAAAACATTTGCCCATTTCTGTATGTGATACAGTATCTCTCCTTCCCCTTAGGCAGTTTATTTATATGATCATCCTTTTTGGATAAAGATAATATATCATTAATTCTATACACAATAAAGTCCCATTCATAAAAACAGCAGAGCTTATTCTTGACATATTCCCATTTTAAATTGCGAACAAGTATCTATAAGATATAGAATAAGACACTAACAAAGGGTAGAACTGTGTGTGTGTTGGGGGGGAATATCTTAGCAGACAATATGTTATGCAGAAAAATATTCCAGAAAATCTTGCCAATTTTTATTAAAAGTTTATAGTTTCCCCTCTTTTTTGGGACATGATGCATTCTGTTCTTGCCAATACGTTTATCCATATTTGGCACAAAGTTAGATTTCCAATGTTGCGAAATTAAACATTTGGTCACTAGGAAACTCCTAAATAACCACAACTTTGCTTTCATTTTAATTTCCATGTACACAGAATTACGTTAATAAAGCTAAACGACTAGCCTACACCTATAGTCAAGCTAAAATAATTAAATACATCTCGCAAAAATGGAGTGAAACTATAAAATAATTGAATATATCTTACCAAAATGGAGTGACTCATGAACAGTCCCGTAATTTATGTATGAGAGCCGTATTAGCAGTAAGGAGATCAGGAATGAGGCCTTAATTATGGTGGTATGATGGTCTTGCCTGAAATATTCATACTATTCAATGAGCTGAAAGCATTTGTTTATTTATTATTACATTTATATCTTGCCTTCCCCCTCCTCTTGCAAGAAACCCAAGGCAGCTTGTACGATCCTCATTTTCTCCATTTAATCCTTGCAACAACCCTGTGAGGTACGTTAGACTGAAAGTCAGTGATGAGCCCGAAGTCACCCTGTGAACTTCATGGCGAAATGAGGATTAGAATCCAGATCCCAAGTTCCAGCCCAACATTCTAACCACTACACAAGACTGAGGTAGGTTTCTCCCAGTTTTATAATACTTTAGACTGTGATGGGCAGGGGAAGGTATTAAAACTAGCATGTCAGGGAGAATGTTAGTCTAAAATCCTTGTTCCTGTTGTATTCACTTTCCATGACCCATATGGGAAGTCAGTGAATGATGCAATCCTGGATCACCTTTGCATGGTGAGGTACTCCTCTTTTGCATTGTAGTAGCCATGGTTCAGCATTGTCTGCTTTTCATCTTTTGGCAGTGCATCCTATGGATTTTGATCTGTTGTTTCAACTTTTGAGGGTGCGTATTATGTAGACAGGGGTATTCCTATGGGTTGTTCCATTTCCTGTGCTGCATTTGCAATCTTCAGCACTATGTTGGAGTGAGCAGTTAAGGGCAGGACAGGGAGTGGTTTTGTAATGTGTTATTTGGAGGATTCTTTTGTTATTGTGCTGCTGGTTCAAATGTCTATGCTTCACTTATGGAAAAGTTTGAGCATTCCATCAGCACCTGAAAAAACAGAAGTGCTTTTGGCACAATTGATCTTCCTGGGGATTGAATTAGACTCAGCATTGAGATTTAGGAAAAATACATTGAGGGTTTTGCAGAAACTGATTAGGCATCTCAATTTTTCCTTCACAGTATGAGCTCCAAGTGCTTTTTGCATAGATTGTGCGATGCTATGAAAGGTCTGAAGGGTCCCTACCACAAGACTAGATGTCTATCTAGTGGGATGGGGAAGGAGAACTTGCAGGTTTGGTATAATTTATTACATCATTTCATAGTCCCTAATTAACCCTCCAAAACTGATAATAAGTTAAAGGGGTCAGGTTCTGTTACCTGAACAAAAAACTTCCACCAGTTTGTTGTTGGAAGCTGAGCTACAGGTTCGTTTGGATGCTGCTGGATTGTTAGGGTTGGGGTTTTACTTTAGGAATACAGAGGATTGGATTGCAGACAGGGTGATGTATAGGTATAGAGAAAGAAAGCAGAGCAGAGATCCACAGCACTAGGGACATTACATTTCTAAATTTTTTCCATATTGCAGTGGCCATGTTTATTTGAGCTAACAAACTGTACTCATGGGTGTTTTTGGTGTGATAATCAAGTCGCTGTTTGTGTAATAAATTGTTTTTCTTTGACAGATGCTACATTCATGAGCACAGTTACGGCATTTTGTAATGTTTGGGGCATAACATTTTATTTATTTATATTCATTTTAAAAATAACATTAAGGCTGTACAGCTTTCAACCAAGCAGTACCCTGTATTTGATAAGAATATAGAACAGCGTTCCCCAACCTGCTGCTCTCCAGATATTTGGGATTACAAGTCCCAGCATTCCTAACCATGGAATATACTGACTTGCAATGATGGGAGTTGTAGTCCAACACCTTTGGAGGGCACTGGATTGGGGGAGAGCTGCTCTAAAAAAATGCATCCTATTTTGCATTAAAATTTTATTGCTATTGCCAGGGTATTAACAGCAACATGTTACTCTCCCTACAAATTCTTGCTCATTGGGGTGGGAATATTTATTACTTTTTCTGGTGCCCTGTAAGTGAGGGGGCTGGTAGCATCCCCTAAGTCAGATACATAGGGTAGGGCATTGAAACTTAATGGTGTGACTTCCATGGAGGGAGCCTTTTTATTTGATTGCATTGATCCATAATAGACAGCATAAGAGGAATTGCTCCACTGTATTGGTTTCTTGCAAGGATACCAAGTTACATCCTCTTTCAATATTAAAGCCATATATTGAGAAGTGGGATTCTGGTGAAGGTTTTATGTTCAGGCACCAGAACTTGGCTCCTTTAACTTGTTACCAGTTTTGGAGGGTTATTCAGGGAGCTATGCAGGGAGATTGAAACCCATTATTTTAAAATCAAGGCTGCTTCTATGGCTTTTCATATTGCTTAGGGCAGGCAAGGGCAACCAAAATCACCTACACCCAGCCCTCCATTGGCCAAAGGACATCAGAGGGTGTGACGATAACCTCTGACATCATTTGGGTCCCAGCACTTCCACCAAAAACTAACTTTGCTGAATGCATAGAGTCGCCCATTGGAGAAGGCCTGATTTTGCTTGAAGGATGAGCAAATCTCACTTATCTGTGTTTGTAAAAGCTGCTGCAAGTGCTGGATGCACAGCTGCTACTCCTCCCATCCCCTTGTTATCGCCGATCTGTGATCAGAGATAGCAAGGAGATTTCCCTGTGTGATGCTCACCCTCAGTTTTCATCAGAAAACAAGGGGAGCCCTCTCTTTACCTCCTTCAAAGTCTCCAGACAGTTAGCCTTCAGGCCAGAGGGTGGGATTTGGAGAGGAGAAGGGGTGAGGCCTGTGGAGGAATCCCAGGGCTCTGCCAGTATTATGGGCATTTGTTGGCTGGAGGTTGCCCACCCATTGTTTAGGGGATTCTTGCATTCATTAATTAGGGAAGTGGCATTCTGAAGCTTTAAGATGGTATATTATACTCTTTCAAAAAGCACACTGGCTGTTTGGGAAGTAATTAACGTTTGTTGTTGTTGGTATTACATGGTATTCTAATGTATTTTTCCTTGCAGGTTTCAAAGAGAGCTGTGAACACAGGTGGCTAGTAATCTATAGATTCAGCATTGCATTCTGGCATTCTGCAGGACATGTGTCTTGACAATTGGAACCCAGCTTGAGCTCAGTTTATTTGCAAGTTTTGAATGTTGTGGGCAGTGTGGTTTGCTTTATGGCCACTTTTTTCACTTCTGTTTTGCCAGTTGTGGACAGATGCCCCACCTCAGGTTATAGTGAACCACCTGGGGGAAATTGATTTGGGGATTAGGAAAGGTATTGACTTAAGCATTCAGGTGAGGGAAGTTAGGGTGTGTTTTGCTTGCTTTTCTACATTTGAAAATCCTGCAATCAGAAAGGTTACAGTGCAGAGTTTGGAAAGAGGGTAATCCTAAGCAAATGGATAGGTGAGGAGGAAAGCCAAGTAATTTCTATGTAAGTCTCTGTTCAGGGAAGACATATTCAGCACTCAGAAATTGAGAGAGATTTTTTGGTAGGGGGTGGGGGTAAGGAACTAAGGAGAGGCTAGTCCCACCCACTGTGGCAGTTGTAGTGCAGGTTAACAATGTTGATTGGTGAATAACATGAGTAATTTTTTGGGATGTATGGAGGATTCTCATAAGGCTGAATGGCTAGATGGGAAATGGCAGCAGTGTGATGTGGCTGCAAAAAAAAAAAAGCAAATGCTATTTTGGGATGCATTAATAGAAGTATGGCTTCCAAATCACGTGAAGTATTGGTTTCCCTTTATTCGGCACTGGTTAGGCCTCATCTTGAGTATTGCATCCAGTTCCGGGCACCACACTTCAAGAAGGATGCAGACAAGCTGGAGGGGGTTCAGAGGAGGGCAATGGGGATGATCAGGGATCTAGAAACAAAGCCCTATGAGGAGAGATTGAAAGAACTAGGCATGTTTAGCCTGGAGAAGACTGAGGGGAGACATGATAGCGCTCTTCAAATACTTAAAAGGTTGTCACACAGAGGAGGGCCACGATCTCTTCTCAATCATCCCAGAGTGCAGGACATGGAATAATGGGCTCAACTTACAGGAAGCCAGATTCCGGACGGATATCAGGAAAAACATCCTAACTGTTAGAGCAGTATGACAATGGAACAAATTACCTAGGGAGGTGGTGGGCTCTCCCACACTAGAAGCATTCAAGATGCAGCTGTACAACCATCTTTCAGGTATGCTTTAAGGTGGATTCCTGCATTCAGCAGGGGGTTGGGCTCAATGGCCTTAGAGGCCCCTTCCAACTCTACTATTCTATGATTCTATGTTTCTATCTACTTGGGGTACACCTGACTCGCTTCCAAAGCCTTGGAACTGGTGCATGGGTGAGCAGCTAGACACTCCTAGGCACTTAAAGGTGGGGGTTGTGAGGTGGTCATGGCTAGAAGATAGGTAGTCATGGCCATGGGAGCTCACCCATTAAGGCCTGAGGAGGAAGGACATTGCACTCTTCTTTAGTTGTTCGGGGCCCTGGTGGAGAGGATGGACTTAAGCAGTTAGCTAATTGTTGACTTAAATATACATATCCCTCCTTTGTAATTTAATAAAAATGGTTGCTTATTTTTACCTCCAGATTGTCTCTTGCCTCTTTATTTCTGGGTCTTGGTGAAATGTAGTTTTGTCCCCAAGTAAATTGTATGAATTTTGAGAAGGGGGGGGGGAGATTCTGCTGCACTAGTTTACAACTTAACTATATGTCACCATTTTCTTACCCATACTTTGAACACAGCATACCCCTTCAATGACTGTGTTTAGAAAAATGAATCATCTGTGGACGCACTATTGACAGGACTGCTGCCTTTTGTTTGGTGAGCTGAATTGTTTACAGCCAACTTCCCTGTTGAAAGGTTCTGGTGCCTTTCCTTTGCAAACTAGCAGTTTGACATTTTTAAAGGCAACATCCATTGTGGCTTACGATTAAACAAATTAATAGCCTTTTACCAAAAACTCTCCTGATCCAAAGTTCCAAGAGACAACTCCCACCTCTCCTATTTATTTTAAAACCTGAACTGCAACTTTACAAAACATCAAGTATAGCAGTGAATACTTCTGATTTATTTCCTCCTTTTCCTAAGCTTGACTTTATTTCCCTATGGTGCAAAAAATACTGAGGATTTGTTCATAATATATTTTGAAGCTTTGAAAGTGCTATATAATGCTAAGCTAGGAGGACCAAATGAAAAGGACAGGGCTCCTGCATCTTTAACAGTTGTATAGAAAAGGGAATTTCAGCAGGTGTCACTTGAATGCATGCAGCACCAAGTGAAATTCCCTCTTCATCACAGCAGTTAAAGCTGCAGGAATATAGCCAGAGTGACCAGATACAAAAGAGGGCAGGACTTGGGCCTGGCTGAACATTTGCGAAACCAGTATTGGACACCCTTATATGATTAAATTAATCTGTGCAGGAATAAATAAGAACACCAGCAATAGAGTTTTATTTTCCTATAAATTTTGTTAACTATTTGTATGTCATGTCATTACTGGGCTAATTCATGCATGCAAATATATCACTACAGCATAAGGTGACATCTTGAATGTAGGAACTAGACAACACAGATAAAAAAACATATAGATTTTTCATATTAGCATGCATTACTTTAAACAGGATGTTTTTCTATAGCACCACACATTCAGCTGCAAGAGTTCAAATAATGTGACTGTTCATGCATATGTGAATTGATCTATTTATCTACAAATGTAGATGTGTTTGGACAGTTTGAGGTGGAAATTACCCACATTAAGAAGCATTCTGTAAATTGCTGATCCTCAGCTGCACAGTAGTGGGGAGTGTATGTGTGGAATGTTTTTCAATCTAACTTATTGAAACGTTGGCATGCAAATCTCTGTACTGCTTTCATGCTGGCATCCTTCTGCTCTCTGAAAATACATTTCTGTCTCCTTACCTCAATTTTCTGATATCAACCAGAGAAAATACTGAACATCATTGAAAACAAGCATCTCTTTCTTTTGGCAATATATGAATTGTTAATAGCTTTTAATAATACTGCTAAAAACAAAAGAAAACAGCAGCAAATAAATCCTGACCCAGTCTGATGAAAGGATGGGGCAATAAAGAATACATTATGCAAGGCTTTGCATCTGATTACAAACATAAAAAGTCAGCTTATACTAGAGTCTTTGGTCCTCTAGCCTGGTATTTCTGACTGGCCGCTCTGCAGGGTCTCAAGCAGACATCTTTACCATCACTGCTATCTGATCCTTAAAAACAACAACACTAGAGATGCAAGGAAACCTGGGACTTCCTGCACGCAATGCATCTGTTCACCACTGAGCTATGGCCTCTCCTTAAACAAACTTACAGCAGGACATGGAGAAATAAGAGGTAGAAGGGGAATGTTCTCAGTGTATGTTAGCTATTTGTTTTGAATGCTGTTCGCGTTTAGCTTGAGTGTCTTGTGTTGTGTAATATAATGAGCTCAGATACAAGGAATTTTTATTTGATCAGAACCTTGTGTAATATGGTTAAGTGCACATTTGCGCACACATGTACACATACATGTACTCTCTCTTTCGGGTTAGACATAAAAGGATCCTGAGAAGTTTATTCAACCACCCACAAATACGGAAACTGGTGTAGTTGAAAGTCATGATGACCTTGATGCGTCAACCATTACAGCTTCATCCCATTATGTGTTTTGGTATTAAAATAGGGATCACAACTATTCCAGTTGCAATAAACCTATTCCAGTTACATCCTCACTGCACTGAAGTTGCAGTCTGCAAGTTGCAACACAAGGAGCCTATTTACACAGTACCTTGGAACATTTTAAATAGTATTTTAAAATGTTCCAAATAGGTGTGTTCTAAAACGTCTTAGGCCACATTAAGGAGTACTCACGTTACAGGAGAAAAATTCTTCAGACTTCAAAGTGGTGTGTGCAGTCTCACACCCTTCTGTCCCTCTCTTTCTGTTTCATTTTTACAATGAGTTTAGGGCAAGGCATTGTGGGCACTGTAGTTCACTTACCCACTTCCTCCTTAGTTCCCCTTTCATTCCCTAGCTTTCAATGAGTATAGGGCTAAGCATTGTGGGTGTCGTAGTTCACTCGCCCACTTCCTCCTTAGCCCCTCTTTCTTCCCCACCAATCAATGGCTAAGCATTTGGGTGCTGGTAAACAAAGCTCTGCCCCCACAAATCACAAACGGTAAGAAAGGACACATTATTTTACTTAAAACGATTTATTAAGTTGTATATAGCTGAAGTGAGTTTTAAAAAACCTTGGGTATACAACGTTCAAGAGAGTGCGTCATGTGGCCCAAAGAGTTTTCGTAACCCTTATAAAACGTTACAAAGCTAGTGTGTAGATCGGCTCAAGGTTGCCCCAGTCTACATTACCATTCTATTAGGTTGTTCTTTTGTAATTGAACCAAAAGGGATTCATTGTTCCTGCCTACAATGGACCTTTTTCCTAGGCCTAAAGGTCTGGTATGGTAAGTTAGTTTATATCTGCCAAATACCTTACTGATTATTTCCTGTTGTACCACCTCTCCTGTTATTTAGTGATTCAGGGACCAAGATTGTATGAAAAAGTTCTTGGAGAATAAGGCACGAACACCCCGTTTCTAGGTGAGAGCGTTGTGGCAGAGCAGCTGCAGGCACTCTTGAAGGATACTGATTATCTAGACCCATTCCAGTCTGGGTTTCAACCTGGTCATGGGACTCAATCAGCCTTGTTGCCCCGATGGATGACTGTTATCAAAAGAGGGAGAGGGGGAGTGCAACCCTGTTAATTCTTCTTGTTCTCTCATCGGCTTTTGATACCATCGTCCATGGTATACTCCTGGATCTACTCCGAGGGATGGATATCAGAGGCACTGTATTACAGTGGTTCCTGTCCTACTTACAGGCCGATTTCAGAGAGTAAGATTGGGTGACTATTCCTCGGCCCCCGGGCAGTTGAGCTATGGGGTTCCACAGGGTACATCTTGTCCCCAGTGTTGTTTATCATCTATATGAAGCTGCTGGGAGTGGTCATTAGGGGATTTGGAGCCAAATGTCATCAATATGCTGATGACACGCAGCTCTATCTCCCTGTGAAATCTGAATCAGGTGAGACTGTGGAAGTCTGGGACTGGTGCCTAGATTCAGTAATGGGCTGGATGAGGGCCAATAAACTGAAACTGAATCTTGGCAAGATGGAAGCTGTGTGGGTGAATGGTTTCTGTGTCTTGGAGATAGGCTCGTTGCCTTTTCAAGATGGGGTTGCACTCCCTCTGAAAGATCAGGTTTGTAGTTTGGGGGTTCTCTTAGATCCATTTCTATCACTGGAGGCCCAAGTAGCCATGGCAGATCAGAATGCCTTTTACCAGCTTTGGCTGGCTCGCCAGCTATGGCCTTTCCTGGACAGGGATAGGTTTGCTACAATAATACAGGCACAAGTAACCTCAAGACTGGATTATTGCAATGTGCTCTATGTGCGGCTGCCCTTAAAGTTGCTCCGGAAGCAGCCTCATATAGATACAAAGCTCCCCTTAGCTTTGCTAGAAGTAAAGTGGGAAACAAAGTCAGTGATTGCAATGTTTCAGCTGTCACAGAGGCCTGCGTCAGACTGAATTGAAGTGAGAACTCTGGTGAGTCTGTCCCTTTGGCCTCACTCACCTCTGTCAAGCCTATCAGTATGCCACTTGGCTTAGCAGGCCACTCCCTGGGAAAGTTCTTTCTGATTTATCACGCAAGGCTGAGAATTGTGCCTCTGATGAAGATGGACCAACTGGATACACCATAAAATAATTACTTAAAAGCCCTTCTAGGTATTTCGTTTGGAACACCCACAGAATGTACTAAAATAGAGGTGGGATATATGCCAATAAAAGTTTTTTTTTAAGGTGAGGACATGCTGCCAAAACATTGTTTTCTGACACAAGCCAGTGATAGCAGCAATTAGAAAATCCAGTCTGAAAAGAATTTGGAGGCACTGAGCATTCTCAGAAAGTAAGATAGTGGAGCCTAGCTAAACCAAAATGTGGGTTAAGAACTAGACTGAGAGATCAGTTTCCCAGTTTGGATATGGAGTCACCCTGAACGTTAACGTTTTCACTATAAGTTTTAACAAAGCTAGAAAAGTTTTAGAAAGTTATTTTAATGACCCACCATCACTTTCCTTACATAAAGTATTCTTTGTGTCAGGACTTCAAATAATGCCTTCACTATGGGTTGAATCTATGGGTTGAATCTAGACTTAACCCTCTGCCAATGGAAGGGTTCCTTACTGGGAACCAGCAAAGTCTCCCAACTGGAGGAAGGGGTTGGGATGGCAATATCTGCCAATACCTCCTTCTCCCTTCAGCCCCCAGTGCTACTTTACATAATTATTTGGAGCCCCCAACCCTCCAGAGCATAGGCAGGAGTAGGGGAGAAAGGGAATTGTGAAAAATTACCTCTTCCCTCTTCTGTAGATAGATCATACAGTTCTCAGAGTTCTGAAACATTGCATCGGAGCCAATATAGTGATAGCAATAACCAGAAAAATGTGGTTGAATAATCTTGATGTATATGGGGCCAAATAAACTGAAAATGATTGTCATTACATATATCAGTGTACTGTTTATACTGAACCTAGGATGTGCCTTAGCTAACTGTGATGAAGCTATAAGTGTTGCTTTCCTTTTGTCAAATTGGGAGAAATTTGCCATATACATACAGGTAACATTTGCTGTGCCAAGTCAGAAATTGACCTGGTTTGCATGGAACACCACTTAATGGATTATGTAGGCCATGAATTGGTGGGACCATGACCAAGAGAGCAAGTACACAGCCTCCCACATGCTTGTTGCTTCTGTTTTCAAGTCAGTTTTAATCAACAACCTAGGAATGCTCAATTCCTTGGTTGTTTATTTATTTTTATTTATTTATTTATTTATTACATTTGTATACCGCCCCATAGCCGAAGCTCTCTGGGCGGTTTACATAGGATTAAAAACAATTAAAAACAATATACAAAAATTTAAACAGCAAAAACATACAACATACACACAATCTGTACATTTAAAAACCACTTCAACACTTCAAAAACTACAAAAACAAAACAAAACAAACCCAGGCTCCTCAGATATTGCCAAATGCCTGAGAGAAGAGGAAAGTCTTGACCTGGCGCCGAAAAGATAACAATGTTGGCACCAGGCGGGCCCCGTCAGGGAGATCGTTCCACAATTGGGGAGCCACCACAGAGAAGGCCCTCTCTCTTGTTGCTGACCTCCGAGCTTCCCTCGGAGGAGGCACTCGGAGGAGGGCCTTAGATGTTGAACGTAGTGTTCGGGTAGGTTCATGTCGGGAAAGGCGTTCCATCAGGTATTGTGGTCCCAAGCCGTATAAGGCTTTATAGGTTAAAACCAGCACCTTGAACCGGGCTCGGAAACATACAGGCAGCCAATGCAAGCGGGCCAGAGTAGGTCTTATATGTTTGAACCTACTGGTTCCAGTTATCAATCTGGCCGCTGCATTTTGCACAAGCTGCAGCTTCCGAACCACCTTCAAAGGCAGCCCCACGTAGAGTGCATTGCAGTAATCTAACTTGGAGGTTACCAGAGCATGGCCAACTGAAGCCAGGTTATCCCTGTCCAGATAGGGACGTAGCTGGGCCACCAACCGAAGTTGGTAGAAGGCACTCTGTGCCACTGAGGCCACCTGCGCCTCAAGTGACAGAGATGGTTCTAGGAGAACCCCCAAGCTACGAACCCGCTCCTTCAAGGGGAGTGCAACCCCATCCAGAACAGGTTGAACACCCTCCATCCGGTCAGCGGAACCACCCACTAACAGCGTCTCAGTCTTGTCTGGATTGAATTTCAGTTTATTAGCCCTCATCCAGTCCATTGTCGCAGCCAGGCACTGGTTCAGCACATCCACAGCCTCACCTGATGAAGATGAAAAGGAGAAATAGAGCTGCGTGTCATCAGCGTACTGATGACAACGCACTTCAAAACTCCGGATGACTGCACTCAACGGTTTCATGTAGATATTGAACAGCACGGGGGACAAAACTGACCCCTGCGGAACCCCATACTGGAGAATCCACGGGGCCGAGCAATGTTCCCCAAGCACCACCTTCTGGAGCCAACCCACCAAGTAGGAGCAAAACCACTGCAATGCAGTGCCTCCCACTCCCAACTCAGCCAGTCGTCCCAGAAGGATACCATGGTCGATGGTATCGAAAGCCGCTGAGAGATCAAGGAGAATCAACAGAGTTGATTCCTTGGTTGTTTGATGTGATGTCTGAACTGGAACCTTCAGAGTTTTAACCCAACAACTAACAATGGGTGATTAATGGATTAAACTCTGAGTTGTTTAATCCTGAACAACCCAGAGTTCTATGTTCCAGTGTTGCACCAAACAACTCAGGAATGGGACATTCCTGGGTTGTTGATTAAAGCTGATTCGAAACTGAAGTCAGCATGCTCATTCCCTCCCTCACAGCTCTGATCACCTATGGCTTAAACAACCCATGAGTTGTCATTACACATGAGCTGGCCACTGAGACAAATATTTCTGGATAAGCATGCTGTAGATTGTAACATTTGCATTTGAATGAGGCCTTTTTCTTAATTTACGTCTTTGGCATTTTATCTTGTTATATTTTGGTTAAAGAATAAACTAATCCTAAATTGACATGGCTTACATATGGTTCCCAGACAGTCCTTTTCAGGCAGCTTACAATGCTAGACCCACATGCCTTCAAATTATTCTCTCCTCTACCCTTAAATAAAGTGATGAGCACTATTCTATAGGGATCCTGTTTTGTGAGGACAAGTGCAGCTGTCTGTTGAGGAAGAGCATTTTTTTCTTAAATGGAAATAACATAAAAATGCACAAAAATGTTTGGTTCGTGTTTAAAATGTACTTTGGTGTTGTTGCGTTTTTGTAGTTAGAAAGGTTAAAAGTTTATATTGTTGCCTTGAAACCTCATACGTAGGCTCTGCTTGAGCAAATGCACAAAGCTGAAAGCAGCTGGGGAGGGGGGAATGTGGCTTGTAAAAAATCCCAAAAGGACACAGTTTTATCAGTTGACAGTGCTGATGTGCCTTCAGGCACGTTGTTGAAATTACCTTGACATAGACCAGAGCAATGTAGTATTAGGAATTTGGCATGGTGAGATAGTTCAGCAGCTGGTGAAAGGAGGCTGGCAAGATGGAACCTGTACCTCACTCCTACATGAAATAGTGATTACGCATGCACTCACTGGAAAGCAGTGTTATTTTACTGTCCCCATTTCAGGGTCAAAAGATCAAATGCTTCTTGCTGTTTGAAGCCGGCATTCAGCCTGATACACAGCCCACATCATTCACACTGCAGATGCCCACACATTTTCTCACGTAACATAGGGTGACCAGATAAAATCCAGGTCAGGGCTCATGTAACTTTAATAGTTGTAGAGAAAAGGGAATTTCAGCCAGTGTCATTTGTATGAAATTAGTTCCTGGTGAAATTCCCTCTTCATCACAACAGTTAAAGTTGCAGGGGCCCTGCCTTCTTTTGTATATGGTCACTCTAGTATAGTGCCTGCACCTTTAACTGTTGTGATGAAGAGGGAATTTCACCAGGAACTAATTGCATACAAATGACACTGGCTGAAATTCCCTTTTCTCTACAACTGTTAAAGTTACATGAGCCCTGACCTGGATTTTATCTGGTCAGCCTAACGTAACACAGACCCTCCATCCACTCATTGTCATACAGAATACACCCATTTGTACACACACACACACACACACACACACACACACACTCCCCTTTCCACTCTGCTGCAATTAGGTTTGGAAAAAGGCCTTCTGTTGAAGCCAATGGAAGGCTTCTTCCCAGCCTCATTGTAGCATGGAGGTGCAGCTTAGGAGAGGAGGGCTAAGCCCCCTCACCCTGTCCTGCCATATCAATTAGAATTGATAAAAGCCTTCCATTGGTTTCAACAGAAGGCTTTTCCCAAGCCTTATTGCTATACAGTGGGTGGTGATGGTGGGAGTTGTTGGGCTGGGTGGGTTACGGCGCATGGGGAGGAGAGGATTAACGCTTCCCTCCCTAGCTGTTACCTTACCTCATATCACCCTCTTGTGCTGCAATTAGGCTTCAAAACAACCTTTGATTGAAGCCAATGGAAGGCTTTTTCCAAGGCTAATTGCTGGAGGTGAGGGAGAGGGGAGTCTGCAGGTCTGATGGAGCATCCCATCCATATTGTAGTCCCTTTGAAAACAAATTCAAAAAGCTTTACTTTCTTCTTTGCTGACCTAAACAACCTAATGCACCAAGCCAAAAGTAAGGCAAGTGCTTAACAACACTTGTTTTCAACTGTTTTTGCATTCCCAAGCAAGTAGTAGATAACATAAAGATTACTTAGTTGGCGAGTATCTGTTTGGAAATCACCCAGAACCCATGGGTTGTTTAGGGTTGAAGGGGGAAAAGGTGGAATTGCCCTGGAAGAGCGAAATTGCCATTTCACAAGTGGTGGAAACCACTTGCATAATGCAATTGATGGCCCGGAAGAAAATTAGTGGGAGCGGAAGTGCCCTGTTGGATTTTGCCCAAAGAGAATCAGCAACTTACTTTCAAGTGCAAGGCTCCCGTTGAGATGTTTGACGGGAGACAACTCTCACAGAAAAACCAGCTCCATCGCATCTCCCTAGAGTTGGAAGCAGAGATTGAAAGATGGAATCCTCCAATCAGGAGTGCTGAGGAGAGTTTGAGATAAGCTGCATGTAGGCATGGCATGGGGGATTTGTTATTAACCCATGTTAAACCCAGGAAAGAATTAAAAATGTGATAACTGAGTGGATGATTCTCATACTGTCCTGTTAAGTCAGAACTTGTGTATTCCTACAGGTGCTAAGAACGTGATAACAGGTCTGCCATTGGGAGATGGAATAAATGTCCATTGGCAGATACAAAGATTCTTTTAGTGATGGATGTTTTCTTCTCTACCCATTTTCCATTCTGCTCATTTCTTTTACCCTGCTATTCTCTCTGGTCCAGAGGATTAGCAAAGCTTTGAAGCACTGCAAATAAAATGCAAAACTGACCAGAAACAATGATAGGGACAACTGTGCAAACCTTGGGCATTGATGACCCTGTCAGCCAACCTTTAACTTCTGAAAAAATATAATCTGCATGGCTATTGTACTTTCTGCTACTCTTCAAAAATGTATTTATTTATTTACGTCACTTATATACTTATATACCATTCCACACTGGAACAGTGAAACAATAAAAGATGCAAGATAAGATAAAGGAATAAAAATCCATTCAATTTTTTTAAAAAATGTATTATTTTCATTATTATTATTATTATTATTATTATTATTATTATTATTATTTGCATTTATATACTGCCCCATGGCTGCAGCTCTCTGGGCGGTTTTCAAAAATTAAAAACAGTGAACATTAAAAAACCGATATACAAAATTTTAAAAGCATAAGAACAGATTATAAATACAATATCCATTTAAAACAACTATTCTGGGTCAAACAACAACAACAAAAACCCTCAACATATGCTGTTAAATGCCTGGGAGAAGAGAAAAGTCTTGACCTGGCACCGAAAAGATAACAAGCCTCATCGGTGAAATAATTCCATAATTGGGGGGCACCACTGAAAAGGCCCTCTCCCTTGTTGCCATCCTCCGAGCTTTCTTCGGAGTAGGCACCCGGAGGAGGACCTTAGATGCTGATCATAGTGTGTGGGTAGGTTTGTGTCGGGAGAGGCATTCCGTCCGGTATCGTGGTCCCAAGTCGTGTAAGGCTTTATAGATTAAAACCAGCACCTTGAAATAGAATTCTGATAAAACTGTGACTGATCAGATGCTTCCAGGAGGTGCAGGAAAATACACAGTATTCCACCTGCCTGTCCTCCAGAAGAAAAGTGTCACAGAAAGGGGGCCACCACACTGAAGGCTCTTCTCTGGGTGGACTCCAGTTGGGCTGTACGTTCGTGCGGAATCACCAGGAACCTTAGAGACCAGCAGATAAGGAAGAAGATACTCTCTCAGGTATCCTCAGCCCAAGTTGTTTAGGGCTTTATACTTTAGTACAAAAAATTGTAAACCTGGACGGTAGCCAATAGGCAGCCAGTGCAGTTCCCTCAGCAAAGGAGTTACATGCTAAATAGGGGCAGCTCCCAACAACAGCTAAGCTACTGTATTCTACACTAGCTCCAGTTTCTGGAGCAGCCTTAAGGGCAGCACCACATAGAGTGCATTGCAGTGATCCAGTCTTGAGGTTACTAGCACCTGTACCACTGTAGCCAACCTATCCCTGTACAGGAGAGACCATAGCTGGTGAGCCCGCCAATGCTGGCAAAAGGCATTCTGAGCTGCCACAGCCACTTGGGCCTCCAGCAACAATGATGTATCTAGGAGTACCCCCAGACTATGATATTGTTTGATAAGTCTTCAGCACGATTCTATTCATGGTTACTTAGGAGTAAGTTTCACTGAGTTTGGTAGGACCTTGTTTAGGATGGTAGCAATGTTTAGGATTAGCTGCAATTCTGAACCCACTTATTAGAGACTAATTCCCATTGAGGGACTTCTGAATAAACATACTGTTATAGGGTGACCAGATAAAATCCAGGTCAGGGCTCATGTAACTTTAACAGTTGTAGAGAAAAGGGAATTTCAGCCAGTGTCATTTGTATGCAATTAGTTCCTGGCGATATTCCCTCTTCATCACAACAGTTAAAGTTGCAGGAACTATACTAGAGTGACCAGATACAAAAGAAGGCAGGGCCCCTGCACCTTTAACTGTTGTGATGAAGAGGGAATTTCACCAGGAGCTAATTGCATACAAATGACACTGGCTGAAATTCCCTTTTCTCTACAACTGTTAAAGTTACATAAGCCCTGACCTGGATTTTATCTGGTCACCATATACTGTTACCGTCTTGGTTTGTGCCAATACAATGAATCAGACAAGTTGGAATTCAACTTGAAAAGTTCTCCTTTCTAAAACAAAACATAACTGAGTAAACATCTTAGGTTGGTTCTTGCTGTTCTCTGAAGATCAGCTTCTAATCTTCATATTTCATGGAGGACAGGGAAACTAGTTTCAACATAATCAAGTGTTATTTCAAAAACCTGGCATCTTTGAAAAGCCAGGCTTTTGAAATCTGGTGGGGAATGGGGAGGCATCTCTGCCAAGGTGGCTCTGTTTCCTTATGTGAACAAGGACATGGTAATCCATAATAGCAAGTGAAACAAGCATTCTTCCTGGACCTAAACTTAAAAACTGAATTTAGGGCTGGTTTCTATGATTTGCTGCATGTGCTGAACAAGGCATTGGGCGCAGGGCTCCCAAGGACTTTGGCCCTTTTGCTTTAGCATCAGGAGGTGGCTTCTTATGCACTGAAGCAGGTTCTGCAATTATAGCGAACTGTACATTGGTGTTCTATGCAGTCCTTTGCATAGTACTTTTTTGCATATGGCTTTTGGGGGATGTAATAAGAAATAAACGATGTCAGCTTGTTTTGACCCATTTCAAGGCAAGTGAATTAGCTCCGAACGAGAGGAAGAGTGTTCTTTTGTCCTTAGGCCTAAGAGTCTAGGAAAAATAGCGTAGGACATGGGCAAAATTGAAACAGAAGTGTTTGAAAGGGAGGGAGCAATGTACTGAGAAAGGAGACTTAGGGCCCTGTGGATCTTTGGCTGTCCCTGACCTGTCCTTGAAGCAACCGGAACCATTTCAGAAATCAACAACATAGAAGGTAGATCATGGTAGCTATTAATCCATTACAAAATTATTTTCCCGTGCTTGAAATTCGCAATTTCAATTATAGTCAGTATCGCTTATTAATAAAACAAAAGAAAAAGGCAGTGTCTTGCTTTGGATCTAAGGCAATTATCTCATATCCAGGTACATACCATATTTACAGGAAGATAAGCTCCTTGCTGCTGCCAAACAGGTTAGAACGTGCTCAACCTAGGCAGCTTCCTGCCACGCATCCATACACAGACGTTCTGGGAATGAAGGATTAGCAATGGTTTTGTTTTTTTGGCTTTTGTTTGGAAATAGGACACACACAAAGAAATAACAAAAGTCTGTGTCCGTTCATAATTACATAACTGTCAGGAAGAAATTTATATTAAGATGAATAATGACTGGACAGTTTTCAGAGTGTCCAGAGGAATGGCTAGAGCACCTGAAGTCAATTAACTAGGAGAATAGTTTTTTCTATTAACTGTTAAAAAAGTCAGTGAGATAGTGGGATTCTTACTAGAAGTTTTCTTAATTGATTGAGTGCTTAGTCACTGTGAAGCCTAGTGTATATAAACTGGAGATATTTGAATGGCTGTTGTTAGGCTGATGATTATACGGAGGAGAAGGCTGGTGGTATGAGAAATATGAGGATGGACGGATATGCTATGTAAAAATCTTCCTGGAACCTGTGTTATTTGGATGAACCAGTTTGCTGTATATATATTTATTGGAATCACAGTAAAAGGACTTGTATTATACACTAACCGCTGGAGTGTGAGTATTTTTACTGACTGGACCTCTCTGGAAACACGCTTACTCTGCTGTAAGCGCGCAGGGAGCACTTCTTTCCCTAACAATAATAGCACTCAGGTCTTACATATATGCATTACCATAAGGAGTCCATATATCTGAAGAGATAATCCAAACATAATAGACAACAAAGGGATATATGTTCAAATGTAGAATAATTACTATTATTAGAAATATATTAAGGGGTTTTCCAGCCCCTTAAAAACAGAAAAATAATTTCCAAAACAGGAAAATACTTGATTGACTTTAATTATCTTGCAGCCATCGTTCTATCCCTATTGGGGAAAGTGCCCCATGAATAAACAAATACTGTGCTAGTTGCAGACTCTTCACCAGTATTTAGCAAAAAGGGCTAGAATAAATTTTAAGACTTTGCAAAGAAAAGGAAATGGGATAGGAGAAGCTCCTAATCACTGCTATAAAAATGATGTGGATTTACAATTGGTTATGAGTATGATAATAGAACTGAAGAGTTGGAAGGGCCTATAAGGCCATCGAGTCCAACCTCCTGCTCAGTGCAGGAATCCACCTGACAAATGGCTGTCCAGCTGCATCCTGAAGGCCTCTAGTGTGGGAGAGCCCACGACCTCCCTAGGTAATTGGTTCCTTTGTCGTACTGCGCTGACAGTCAGGAAGTTTTTCCTGATGTCCAGTTGGAATCTGGCTTCCTGTAACTTGAGTCCATTTTTCCTTGTCTGAGATGATTGAGAAGAGATCCTGGGCCTCCTCTGTAAGACAACCTTTCAAGTATTTAAAGAATGCTATCATATCTCCCCTTAGTCTTCTCAAGGCTAAATATTCCCCATTCTTTCAGTCTCTCACACAACTTTGTTTCCAGACCCCTGATCATCTCGTTGCCCTCCTCCGAACACGCTCCAGCTTGTCTGCATACTTCTTGAAGTGTGGTGCCCAGAACTGCACACAATACTCAAGATGAGGCCTAACCAGTGCTGAACAGAGGGAACCAGTACCTTGCGCGATTTGGAAGCTATACTTCTATTAACGCAGCCCAAAATAGCATTTGCTTTTTTTGCAGCCACATCACACTGTTGGGTCATATTCAGCTTGTGATCTACAATAATTCCAAGAGCCTTCTTGCTTGCGGTATTGCTGAGCCAACTATCCCCCATCTTGTAACTGTGCATTTGGTTTCTTTTTCCTAGGTGTAGAACTTGGCATTTATTCCTATTGAATTTCATTCTGTTGTTTTCAGCCCAGCGATCCACATCACTTTGAAGTTTTTTTCTGTCTTCCAGGGTATAGAACAAATCAGTATAGAACAAATATTTAGTAAAACCCCATTGCTATAAAATGGCTGCAGTGTTATCTAACAACTCTAAAGACAGCAGACATTTCTGAATCATGAGATGGAAGCTATTGGTTTGACAATTTAAAAAACCCACCATTTGTAAATCGTGGGTTGCTTGCAAGCAGTCAATAGCGAGTGAGCGTGCTGCCTCCTGCCTCCTCACCCGCTTCCACTTTGCTAAACAACCCAGTTGCTAGATTGAGGTCTTCGGTTCCTGGGTTGTTCAATTCAGTATTGCTTTCTTCAGTTCCTAGGTTGTTCATTGTCACTTATGAACTGAGAACTCTGGGTTACTGAGGCAGAAACAACCCAGAATTTTAACCCAACAAAGCCCTGTTTTTGTTTAGCACAGCAGAAACAGGCGGGAGCCAGCACGCTCGCTCATTCTCACGTGCTCACAAACATGATTTGTTATTTGATGATGTGAACTCAGTCACTGTATTCCATCTGCGGTAGAGTTGAAAGGAAAACTCGTCACTTTTGGAGATGAGTAATGCAAACTATTTTAGATACGCTAAATGTTTCAATCCATTAGACCCCATTATTATGTTTACTTAAGTACACATGTGGCAATTATCAAACTGCATGAAGTAGTGGTATTTTTTTTTAGCTACTGTTAGGTTAGTTTATGCCAGATTTTGAAAAAGAAATATCTTTCCCAGAAATGTTTACAAAAAGACACTATGCTTTAGTTATTTAATAACAAAAAAATTGTTAAACATAAATCTCATGAATTAATTTAAATGAATAAAGTGTAGCTTCAAGTAGTAATATACATGTTATTGATCAGTGGGGATGCCATTTTCTTAAAGCTAAAGGTGTCTTGAGACAGGTGCTTTTTCATGTGATCATCATGGTTCGGCCACTGGTTTTCCCACGAGCGTTACATGATGCCATCGCTGTGCAGTTGTTGTCTCATGTCTTCTCCCCCCGCTTTTCACATGTTATTTTTCTATGGGGAAATTGCAGTATTTTTTGCGGTCACACAATGAAATTGCCATAGTCTCCCTGTGCAATCCTTCCATCGCACTATGTCCTGGTTTGTGTCTTCAGGTATTGGGTGGCACAACGTTGACGTCAGTACTGATGAGGATCAGTTGGGAGTGTCTCCTCCTGCACCTCCGCCCCTGCTCAGCTCTGTATTTCAGGAATGCCTAAGAGATGGGAAAAGAGTTGCTGTTGCTTTTAGAGCGTTTTCGGATGGGAGGGAAATTGAATGGCTGGGAATCATGGTCATAGCTGCAAAGATGCTCTTGTGGGGACAACTTGAAACTTGGCATGGCTAAAGTCCTACTTAAGAGCTACCATGGTGCTAAGTTTTATCTCTTTATCTTTAAAAATTAGGGAGCACCGCACAGCCCTAAGAAACGGTGCCTAATCGATCAAACCCTAAGTCATTAAAACAGTAGACAACAAAACCAGAAGGGTGGGGAAGGCACTAATGTCCATCACAATGTCCATCAATCACAAGAAACAATGAACTAGAGGGGGAAGGAAAGGGGGTGGGATGAGGCAAGTGCAGTGGCAATACCAGGAAGCACTAGCTAGTGCAGGTGAAAAGGTAAACAAGGCGAAATAGCTGTTGTTCATATCAAATGTTCAAACTATTCAGTTTGGTCATTTCGTCTTACACATCACTTCCTAATAATCTTGTGCAAAAATCTCATTGTATATGTAACTTTATTCCACCCTTCCTCCAAATTGAACAATCTCTGAAGTAAAAGAGGCAAAAAGACAGTGACAAGTCACAGAGGTAGCTTTTTGGCAGAGTGGAGACCTGAACGCAGATTCCCCTCAGTTTTAGTCTAACTCTTCACTTACTACATCACACTGATTTTCATAGAAGATTCTCTCAAAAAAGAAATCAGCAATTCAACTGAACCATCATATACAAATTGATTTAACACCTCTATGTCCTTATAGCCTGCTCAAACTCATGCTGCCAATCATTGCATGCTATTGTTGGTTGGTTTATTCTAATCTCCATACCAATTGCAACATCGCTGATTTTAATTTCTCTTGCCCATGAATGCCTATCTCTCAGGCACTTGGCATTATCTATACAGAAAATCAATCTCATTATCCTTTATTTCAACACCTTCTATTTTGAACTTCTGTAGCAATCACTTAACGACATGTATGTTTAAGGGTGCAATCCTATGCATGTTCAGACAGAAATAAGTCCTACAACTCTCAGTATTCCCTAGCCAGCCATGCAAACATGTATAGGGTTGCACCCTAAATGACTCTTTTAATTTTAGAAAAGGTTCTATCTTTTACTGGACCAACTTTGAGCCATGAGAGCAGCATTTGCAAGCTACTGTGCTACAGATAAGTCTTTTGTGTGAGTCAACAGAAATTTAGTTATGCCCTCTTATTGCAGAGTCAGAATAAAGTACCTTTTAATTCAGACTCAAAAGGCTATCTGTAATTTGAAATCTTCCAGGTTTTCCCCTAAGAGATACTGGTCCAGTAATACATACCTGTTTTATATATCTTATCCTCTTGGGCATTAACAAGACAACATCATTATCAGAGGCTTCTTTTCCTTATAAATTTCAAATAGCATATTCAATCTTCTCTAGGAATCTCTGTGTTAAAACAAAGAAATTGAAACACCTTGAAGTTAACTGAAATTATCATGTAATATGAAAATGGGTGCATACTGTTAGTAAAGTTGGCATTCTTTTCCAGTCCAGAGTGTAGGAAATATCATGGCCGAACTGGACGAAAGACCATTCATACAATTAGCAATTGTGTGGATGGGTTTAAAAAATGGATATGCAGGGCCCCCTATCCAGATCGGGGGGGGGGGGTGTCTATATGAGGGGAAAGCCCCGGGGTGGCTCTGCAGTGGCACTATGTCATTTATATGACACAGCAGCCATTGCGGAACCATCCCAGGGCTTTTACTAACAGCTTTGAATTAAAAAAGTCAGGGACTTACCCTGACATTTTTATGTGGAGCAAAGAGACAACAGTGCATCCGTGTCTGTTGCCTTTCTCCAGTCTTGCAGCGGAGGCATGGCTGGCCAATGGCGACCCCTGATTGGTCGTCATCGGCTGGACATGAAAGAGGGGGCAGGCCAGTGAGCTGAATGTCCACCTCCACATCTCTTCTGGTAGGAGGGGGAACCAGTGGGGGACGCAACAAGGCTCAGTGACACTCATGCAGCAGAGCACAGATGTCATGTGCTTGTGTCTTAACAGTTAAGCTCTGTGAGACACTCCGGGGGGAGGGGGGGGTGCGTCACCAGAAAGAATTTGCAAGTTTTTGGCATTAGTAACAACAAATGCTACCAGAGATAGTTGTTCTTGCTTAATGACCCATAATGAAGTGTTTACAACTTTCCTGGATAAGTGACTCTGCCATTGGCTAAATGATTTGGATTGTTCCGATTGCAACAGATCCCTATTTTGATGCAAGGAGAGAGCGTGAGAGGGGGGCATATAGGAAGACTTTCATTTCAGTTACAACACAGTCTGCACAAGGAAGCTCTTCAACAAATGTATGGATTTAATTGAATTATATTTAGGGCTGGCAGCAAGGTTAGGAATGGTCAGGCACCTGCTGAGGGCCCACACCCCAGGAGGGCCCACTGAAAAGAGCCCTGTGGAGTTGCTCCTCTTCTTCATTTTCGGAACCTGCATTGTTCACTCTGGCCCACACAATGGTTGCGGTGAGGAGGAGAAAGAGCAGATACCCCCACCTACCTGCTCACTGTCAAGCAAGCGAGGATAGACATGGTGAGAAAGAGGAGCAGGAGCAATTGCAACTTGTGACTATGGCAGTGAGAACGTAGGCTCACCGAGGGATGGGCTCCATTGAAGTGGTCTTGCTGAAGGGCCCTCCAAAACCTGGAGCCAGCACTAATCATATTGTTGGATTACATGATACCCTTCTTAATAAGTTAGCAATGTGGAATCCTACCCGATTCTGTCTATTTGGGACCATGAAGGCACCCTCCCAAAGGCTATTCCAGCAGGCTGAATTGAGGAAGATGAGAGGGGAAGAAAGGCCATTCCACCAGCCCTGCTGAAAGGCCACTCTCATGAAGGTTCCTCCTTTCTCAACTGTCACCACCAGCAGCCGAACAGAGGAAATGAGAGGTAGAACAGGGCCATTTCACTAGCTCTGCTGAAAGGCTCATACCTACTATCCCCTCCACCCCCGTTGCTTCTGTGGCTTCCCCCTCCATTTGGTATTGGAGTCAAGTATTTTGAATCACACGTGGTTGGTATAGCTGCGATACCTCAGCTTGGGCTACTGAACTTTGCCTGTTTCGGACTTTGCCCATTGAGGGATAAATCGAAACAGAAACTTAAACCTGCGACCTCAAGGCGGGAGAGCAGCAGGAGGGGGACAACGTCATGCGAACCCAGCGCTGAAGAAATGGAGCAAAGCCGAGGTGGGTGTGTTTAAAACCGCCCGTGTGATAACGACCCTTAACTGTTACTACCAGCAGCTGTAACAGCAGGCCAAACTGAGGGAAACGAGAGGGAGAGCAAGGCTGTTCCACTAGCCCTACTAAAAGTCCTCTCTCATGAAGGCTCTTCCTCTCTCAGCTCAATCAACTTTATTGCAGCCAACAGGCCGGAAAATCAGATAAACAGTAAGTAGAATTTATACAGTATGTTTGATTCACGGGTACATTAAATTTCCTCTCTCAGCTGTCACCACCAGCAGATGAACTGACGGAAATGAGAGGGAGAGCAAGGCCATTCCACTAGCCCTACTGAAAGCTCTTCCTCCCTCAACTGACATCACCAGAAGCCATTCCAGTAGGCCAAATTGAGGGAGATGAGAGGGAAGGGACGTTCCACCCACTTTGCTCCAAGACAACTTAATTTTTACTCTCTCCCCTCTTCCACCCCCTTTTCCTTGTGTGTCGTGTCTTTTTAGATTGTAAGCCTGCAGACAGGGACTGACTACTTTAACTGATTGTTTTTAAGCTGATGCAGGAGACTTTTTGGTTGAGGAGCGGGATAAAAATACTTTAGATTTAAAAACATCCATAATTTGCTCCTATCCTGGAGGGGACAGCAGGTTAGGGAAGGTTATGCCACACTTGTTTGCATGGAACTTTATAGAGTAGGGTGACCAGATAAAATCCAGGTCATGGCTCATGTAACTTTAACAGTTGTAGAGAAAAGGGAATTTCAGCCAGTGCCATTTGTATGCAATTAGTTCCTGGTGATATTCCCTCTGTATCACAACTGTTAAAGTTACATGAGCCCTGACCTGGATTTTATCTGGTCACCCTATTATAGAGGTTTTCATTTGACATCTGTTTAATAGCTGTAGTTAGGAATGCCAAGTTCCCAGAAGTAGCTAAGAAAAGAAAAAAATATCTGTGTTGACTATTGCCAACAAAGGGAGTCCCAGGGAACTGGAATATTTTCATAAGGGGAAGTGCTATAGCTCAGTAATATACCACATGTTGTGCATGCAAAGGTTTCCAGGTTCAATCCCTGGCATCTCAAGGTAAGAATGGGTTTGAAACTCAGGAGAACCGCTGCTAGTCAGTGTAGACTAGACAATACTGAGCTAGATGGAACTGATGGCCTGATTCAGAATAACACAGCTTCCTGTATCATGGTTGATGCAGTCAAGTTCTACAATATTTTACTCTCCCCCCCACCATCAGTTGGGATTTTATGTCTACAATCCAAGCAAAGCCCTTGTAAACCTTTACAGTGCAAGTAACCTTTTGTATATTCCGGATTATGGCCCTTTCGTCCTGCTGCAATTGGAGATTCAATAGGCCAGGCAGACAGTAGATCTCCAAGTGTTTCGGACATCAACTCCCAGCATTCCTGAGCATTGGTCATGCCAGTAGGGGCTTCTGGGAGTTGAAGTCAAAAAGATCCTGTATACATTTACCTGAGTCCCATTGAACTCAATAGGACTTGCGTCTGAGTAGGCATGCATAGAATTCAGCTGCACAGGAACTGCAAGTGGGGCAGCTAGGAGGAGTGTTTTTATTTTGGGCTTCAGCCAGCCTAGAATAGGAAACTTGTAGAGCAGTTTCCAGAGGACACTTTTTTTTTTCTTGTCCTGAGTCTCTGCACTGGACTATATAGTGGGAAAGGGTTTAGGATTGGATCTCATGGTCATCTTTCCACCATGGTGCTTTATTGTTTTACAGCAAGGGTGGGGAACCTCATCCAGCACCTTTGAGGTCCCAAGCAACCCCTCTGGGGTTCCCTGATGGTATGCTGTCTTTTCCTGGCTCCAACCCCTTTCCCTAAACCACCAATCGTTTGGTGGTTTCCTGGCTTTTGTGTCATTCCCCGCCATCCCCAGTTCAAAAAGGTAAAATGCCTCTCCTATGACTTAGTTAATGGCAGTAAGAGCGTTAAGCTACAATATGCTGGTATTTTGGCTCACTCCTTTGGCCTTTGGCCACCCACCACTGGAATGCAGCTTCCAATAGCTTTATTAGCGTCACTGGTAATAAAAGGGAAGCACTTGGTATTAAGAAGGATTTTTTTAAAATTTAAAACCTTTTATTTTTCAGACAAAAAATAAAACACAAACAATACAACGATACAACATTAAAATGGACTTCCGAATTTCTCCAACAAACAAAAATATGTTTTCTTAATGCTTTATCAAAATAAGCCTAATAAAAAATGAAACAAAATAGTGAGTGAATTTCCCGACTTCCCTATCTTTATCAGCTGTTTTTCTTCTAATTTAATCACTGAATCCGCATGCAAATATGTCCTTCCCTTTTCTCTCTTTTAAAAAATCCATCAAAGGCTTCCATTCCTCTATGAACTCGGTTGTTGTTTTATTTTTCATTATCGCTGTGAATTTTGCCATTTCCGCCAATTCTATAATTTTCAACAGCCATTCCTCCTCTGTTGGTACTTTCTCAGTCTTCCAATTCTGAGCAAATATTAGTCTTGCTGCCGTTGTCATGTATAAGAATAAAGTTCCATAACCTTAAAACAACTGTTTGTCTATTATCCCCAACAAAAAGTACTCTGGACATAGTTGTATTTTAATCTTCAATACATTTTGCATCACCTTATGCATTTGTGTCCAAAAAGATTTTGCTTTTTTACATGTCCACCATAGATGATAAAACGTTTCTTCCTGTTCTTCACATTTCCAGCACTTTCCCGATGTCCCTTTATACATTTTTGCCAATTTTGACGGAGATATATACCATCTATACATCATTTTATAAAAGTTTTCTTTCAGTATTAAGAAGGATTTTAAATGGAAGTCAACAGGATGAATGATTTTTGCTCACACAAAGAAGTGCTATATTTTAAGACGCCATGGCATATGTCTGTTTTCTAAAATTAATACAAATTTATTTTGCCCTAAGGTTGCTTCTCGCTGATAACTGGGAGGGGAAGCCCCCTGTTTGAATAATAGTTGCCAGTCCACATAGACTAGCCTGGTCAATACAGTGACCCAGTTCACATGATTAAATAAGCCACTGTGGGTTATTTTAATCAGTGGCACTTGCCCACCGTCATTTCCCTACTTACCTGCCTAGGCACAGCTTGTTGTGTCATCCAAACCCAGGTAGCATGGCTTGCTTGTGGGGGAAACAGTCCTCAAATAACACTACAACAAGCCATGGGTTATTTAAGGATTGTTTACCTCTCAAACAAGCCATGCCGCCCTGGTTTGAATGATATGACAAGCTGCACTCAGGTGGGCAATTAGGGCACATGCTGCTGATTGAAATAAACGACTATGGCTTAAATAATCTTATTTGACCATGTGAATTGGCCCAATGATTGCTAGCTTTGTGTCTCTTTAACGAGGCACTTTAATGTTGTTGATGGTGGGAGCAGGTTGTCTTCCTGCTCCTGTGGCTCCTAGCAGTGACATCTGGAAGCTGTTTTCATTATTGTCCAATAATATACAGTTTGAAATTAATTACTATTTCTACTATTTCTACTATGTGGAGTTGTGGCTAGATTTTACATTGTTGTTTAGCTTCCTGATACACTCAACACATCTAGGAAATCATTTTTATTACAAAAGCTGAGGCAGCGGTGGTGATGCCATGTTTGCTAAAACCATTTCCTCTTTCTTTTCATTACTGTGCAAATTTCCAAAAGGAAACTACAGTTGACCTTCCTGCAGTGGTGACAGCATTTGATAAAATAGTATAACTTTCCCCAAAATAATCTTTGAAAAGGACAAAGCCAAATGCAGTGGGCACACAATATGGATTGGGAAAGTTTTGAGATCAGGAATTTAAACAGCCGTTCAGATACTCACTTGTGGTGAACAAGAATTTCCTCAGAGCAACTAGACAGGGAACTCTTTGCAAACAAGAAATAATTGATAGTCAAGTTTGCATGAAATGACAACCCATAGGTTGTTTAACTCATGAGTTGTCGGGACTGAGTGTGAGTGAGCACATTCCCAGCCACTCACTGCTTCCACTTTGCTAAACAACACAGAAACATCCTATTCCTGGGTTGTTAGTCATGATATCCCAACCTGGCACTTGAGATTGTTGAGGGTTAAACAACCCAGAGTTTGAACCCATGGATTGTTGTTAGGTTAAAACTTTAGGTTGTGTAACCCTCAACAACCCAGAGCACTGGGTTCAGACATCACGAGTAACAACCCAGGAATGGGGCATTCTTGGGTTGTTGAGCAAAACAGGTGCAAAACAGAAGTGGCGAGTGGGCGGGAGGCATGCTCGCTTGCTCACTCTTGTGCAGCCCTGCCAATTGGGTTATTTTAGCAATAAATTCATGTTACATGCAAACCAGGATGGTGTTTGTTTGTTTGAGGATGTTGACGTGCCACAAATGACCAACAAAGATATGCAATTTTTGTGAAAAGCTTCTGAAAAAATGTAACAGAAGAAATGACTGCCTGTTTGCTCAGTGTCTGCCCTGGAATGAACATAATACTCATGACCTTGATTTATATGTCTCATTTCCCCAATCTTCAAACCATCTTTCCTTAGTTTGCTGTAGCCATAGTTTTAACATTACACCTCTGACAGGGCTAACTGTAGTTAGAGCTAACCAGGATTTGAAGTAGATTTGCAATCCATGGTTTAAAGGCAATCCTGGTTAGCACTAGCCGTATTTATATATTATTTTTATTTGTTACAGTTATATCCCAACTTTTTCTCAAAGGAGCCCAACGCAGCATATACGAGCCTCTTCCTCTCCATTTTATCCTCGCAACAACCCTGTGAGGCAAGTTGGGCTGAAAATCAGTGATTGTCCAAAAGTCACCCATGATTAGGCTGACCATCTGAAAAGGAGGACAGGGCTCATATAACTTTAACAGTTGTAGAGAAAAGGGAATTTCAGCCGGTGTCATTTGTATGCAATTAGTTCCTGGTGAAATTCCCTCTTCATCACAACTGTTAAAGTTGCAGGCACTATACTAGAGTGACCATATACAAAAGAAGGCAGGGCCCCTGCAACTTTAACTGTTGTGATGAAGAGGGAATTTCACCAGGAACTAATTTCATACAAATGACACTGGCTGAAATTCCCTTTTCTCTACAACTGTTAAAGTTATATGAGCCCTGTCCTCCTTTTCAGATGGTCAGCCTACCCATGATCTTCATGGCCAAGTGGGGATTTGAACCTGGGTCTCCCAAGTCCCAATCCAACACTCTTAACAGCTACAGTACACTGGCTCTCAATATTTTACGCCAGTGCAGACATAGCACAAAACTATGGTTACAGCAAAACGTGGAAGCTGGGGCAAAAGAAGTGTGTGAGCCCACAGCCCATTCCCAGCCTTTGAACCATGGTTTGGAGGGCAGGGAATGTAATGTTTCAGTTGAGGCATTATGAAGATGTATTAGTGCAGTCTGAAGTGCAGAGGAAAGCAAGGAAGGAGCAAATGTTCAGGGATGTTTTCTAGTCACTGCTGCCTGTAGTTGCCACTGGAGGGAGGGAGCTTGTTGTCTTCTTCTGATGATCTTGATAACAGAAGCCCCTCAAGAAAACTATGTAAACCAGCTGCAAAACTCAATGATTACTGATTTAAATGCCTAGGGGCACTTATGCCCCTGCTGATTCTCTTGCAGATCTCCTTCCGCAAGCGGTGCCCACCACTTACGCGAGAGAGCTTTAGCACTTCCTGGGACAACCTGGAATGAATAGAAATGCTCATTTCTGGAAGGAGGCCAATCAGTGGAGCTCACATAAGGGATCTCTGTCATCCTGTCCCAATCCAGAAACGAGCTTTTCCATTCATTTCGGGGCTTCCTCTGGGAAGTGCTAAATCTCCCTTATTTAAGTGGCGAGTCCCTCTTGTGCAGCAGAATCGGCAGGACTCACCACTTGTGGAAAGGAATTGGTGGGGCAGAAAGGAATACGCGGTAGACATGTCCTTCATTCAGTGACCTTGGGCTGCTCACTGTCTTTTGACCTAAAAAGCGATAAACCCACGTCATTGCATACTGCTCCAAGCAACTTAGAGGAAGAGTGGGATAGAAATATGAAAAATAAGCAGATTCATGAGTGTTTTGCTTTTATAAACTTGTCAAGCTGGATGACAATACTGACTTAGTACTACTAGGCTGACCATATGAAAAGGAGGACAGGGCTCATATAACTTTAACGGTTGCAGAGAAAAGGGAATTTCAGCGTCATTTGTATGCAATTAGTCCCTGGTGAAATCCCCTCTTCATCACAACAGTTAAAGTTGCAGGCACTATACTGGAGTGACCATATACAAAAGAAGGCAGGGCCCCTGCAGCTTTAACTGTTGTAATGAAGAGGGAATTTCACCAGGAACTAATTGCATACAAATGACACTGGCTGAAATTCCCTTTTCTCTACAACTGTTAAAGTTACATGAGCCCTGTCCTCCTTTTCATATGGTCAGCCTAAGTACTACACACTATGAGATGGAACCCACTGTTATATGCTTCCTACTTCCCAAAGGTGTGAGAAATTCCAAGGCAGCACTATGAGTTTCCTTGCCTTTGGGTAAAAGAGCACTGGAGATTTGAGGTGTCTGTAATATTTGCTTTACTTACAAGTCTACAGGTAGAACATGTGGAGACAAAGAGGCGTTCCTACAAAACAGATCCCCCCAAAAGCAGCTTAGAGTGGAATCCTACAGCTGGCTACTCAGAAGTAAATCCCATTTAATTCAATGGGGCCTACTCCTAGGTAAGTTGGTACTTAAGTGTAGGCCCCACTGAGGCAAACTAACAGGCATTTTCGTTCCAGTGTACAAAACAAAATGCTTTCTAACATTATCAGCCTTTGCAAATAGTCGTCAGTTGTAAATTGTTATGAGTTTATGTTTACCTGAATGGAATTTCACCAGGGATCTGTAGTAAGTACAATTTTATCTGTTTTGTAGACTGCCAGATACAATTGTAAACTGCCAGATATTAATTTTTGTTGTGATTGTGTGCCAGACATTTACTAATATTGTTGTGTTTGAGAAATAATTCAGTTTGATTGTACCATCCAATATTATATATTTTGCAAAAGAAAGTACACACATTTACTTGTTCTTTGCACTTAGAGTGTTTGTTCTGAACATTTTCTTTCCAGAACACTTTCTTATGCTATTTTTTTGTGCTCAAATTAGTCCTTGAGTCCAAAATGACCAGTGTCTTTTATGAATGGCACACATATGACATTTCACTTCATTTATTATATTTCTATACCATCCCATAGTCAAACCTCTGCGGGAGGTTCACAAAAATTAAAAACCATTAAATGCATTACCCAAAGTACAAAAATATTTTATATTCTGTATATATTGTAGATAACAAACATGGACAACATATAGCTAAAAACTTTTTTTTAAAAAACAACAACCAGCCAAAGACAATCCAAGATGTAATTAAAACTCATTATATGCTGCCAAATCCCTGGGAGAAGAGGGCAGTTTTTACCTGGCACCAAAAAAAATGACAACGTTGGCACCAGGCGGGCCTCATCAGGGACATCATTTCATAATTGGGGGGCCACCACCTAGAAGACCCTCTCTTTTGTTGCTGCCTTCCAAGCCTCCCTTGGAGGACACATCCGGAGGAGAGCCTTGGATGCCGAGCATAGTGTGATGCTCAGTTCTTGCTGGTAGAGGTGCTGCTTCAGGTATTATGGTCCCGAGACATGTAAGACTTTATGAATGACAAGCAGCACTTTGAATCGGGCTCAAAACAAGAAGCAAGAAGGTCAGGACTGGTGTTATATATCAGACTTCCTCATCCCTGTTATCAATCTGCCGCTGCATTTTGCACAAGCTGCAGCTTCTGAACTGTCTTCAAAGGTAGCCCCATGTAGAGTGCAATGCAGTAATCTAACCTGGAATTTACCAGAAAAGAGGTAGCTGAGACCAGGTTATCCCTGTCCAGATAGGTGTTACTAGAACACATTCTACTGAGACAACTTGAGCTTCAAGTGACAAAGATGGCTCCAGGAGGAATCCCAATCTACAAACCTGCTCCTTCAGAGGGAGTGCAACCACATCCAGAACAGGTTGAGCACCCTCCATCTGGTTACGAGAACTATCCACTAACAGCATCTGAGTCTTGTCTGGATTGAGTTTCAGTTTATTAGCACTCATCCAGTCCATTGTCACAGCCAGGCACTGATTTAGCACATCTACAACCTCACCTGAAGACGAAAAGGAGAAACAGAGCTGGGTGTTGTCAGCATACTGATGACAGCACACTCCCAAACTCCAGATGATTGCACTCAATTATGTCACCTAGATGTTGAATGACACAGGGGACAAGACTGACCCCTGCAGAACCCCATACTGGAGAATCTACAGGTCCAAGCAATATTCTCTTAAGTACCACCTTCTGAAGCTGACCATCCAAGTATAAGTGAAGCCACCACAATGCAGTGCCTCCCACTCTCAGCTCAGACAGTCATCCCAAAATGATACCATAGTTGATGGTATCGAAAGCCACTGAGAGATCAAGGAGAATCAACAAGGTCACACTCCCCCTGTCTCTCTCCCAACATAGGTCATCCTACAGGGCAACCAAGGCTATTTCCATGCCAAAAACAGGCCTGAAGCACAACTGAAATGGATCTAGATAATCAGTCTCATCCAAGAGTGTCTGGAACTGGTTGACAACCACCCACTATAGAACCTTGCACAGGAAAGGAATATTTGCCATTGGCCTAAAATTATCAAGATTTTCCAAGTTCAGAGAGGATTTCTTCAGGAGTGGTCTAACCAACGCTTCTTTTAGGTGGCCCAGGATCACTCCCTCTCTCAAGGAAGCATTAATCACCTCCCTGGCCCGGCCAACTGTTCCTTCCCTGCCAGTTTTTATAAGCCACGAGGGGCAAGGATCTAATACGGAAGTGGTTGGATGAACCTGTCTAAGCACCTAGTCAATGTTCTCGAGCTGTACCAACTGCAACTCATCCAAGAAAACTGGACAAGGCTGTGCTCTGGATACCTCACCAGATTCACCTGCTGCAACACTAAGTCTAAGTCCTGGCGAGAGATTTTATCCTGGAAAGTATCCTTGGATGGGTCTACATTGTCCTTAGGGCCAGCATCTATTAGTCCCTGGATGACTCTGAAAAGCTCTGCTGGGCAGTAGATAGAGGATTTAACAGAGGCAGCAGAATGCTGTTGTTCTTTGCCACCCTTACTGCCACTGAATAAACCTTACTATAGGCACATACCAGTGTTCAATTACATCTGCTAGGAGTTCTCCATCTGTACTCAAGCAGTCTCCTAGTTTGTTTCATCACTTTCAGCTCCGGGGAATACCACAGAGCAGTACGAGTTCTACTCTGAAGAGGGTGCTCAGGAGCAATCGTGTCAATCTTCATGTCCATTTGAGAAAACCAAGTCTAGAGTATGCCCAGCTACATGCATTGGGCTGATGACATTTTAGATAATCCCATGGTTGTCATGGAGAACATGAGATCCCGAGCCACCCCAAACAAGGTGCCCTCAGTATGAATGTTGAGATCCCCCAGAACCAACAGTCTGGAGGATCTCAACAGCACACCCAAGACCACTTCCAGCAGCTCTGTTGGGTCTATTGAGCAGCTGGAAGAGTGGTACACCAACAAAATCCCCAATCTGTCCCGCTTACCCAACACAAGGTGCAAACACTCCAGACCAATAGTCAGATGGACAAGGAGTCTGCAGAGGGAGATGGAATTCCTATAGGCCAAGGCACCCACCTACCCCGCCGCCCTCAGACCTATGCTGATGCTGAACCAGGAATCCCGATGAGCTAAGCTAAGAGAGACTAACTCCTCCTTGCGCACCCAACTAGGTCTTGTTTACGCATGCCATCCAGTAGTGGCTTTCTCATCTACTATTAAATCATAGATAAGGGAAGTCATATTCTCTACCAATCTGACATTTAAAAGCAGCATCTGGAAACCCTTACCTCATGCTTTTAGTTTAGTTTTTGTTTTCTGGCAAACACTACAAAGGCTTGCATACTCTTCATAAATGAATTATTCATGTGCATTTTTTTAAAAATATATACAGTATAAATATTTGAAGGCAGGCTGATGAGAGTCTGTTTATCTGGCAGGCCGCCTAGCAATGTATAGCACATCTAGAACCCAATTGCCTTGTAGATAAAAGCAATGCACAGATAAAGAACTATTACTTACAGCTTTCAATAAATGACTCATTAGAAACTTGGGCCATATTGTCATACTTTGTTGTAACAAATTGTTCCTACTCCATAAATCTAAAATGATGAGAAGCTATCTCTTTCTCTCTCTCCTTTCTAATCCCAGTCATTATTTGTCTTGCTATAAAAATCCCAATTAATATATCTTACTCTTAGCTCATATTTCATTTTAGAGGGCTCAGGTGCATTCATGTATCTTGTTTGCATGGAAGAATGCCATATTTTAACGCCAGAATTCTGTCTGTCTTTTTGCATATTACTCATATTGCATGTACTGAGGAAAGCTTACTCACATTTATTGAAATTATGTCCACGGCCAAATTTATTTTGCATTTTTTCTGTTTCCTGTTCAGGTTCCAATTCCCATATAATTAGTTCTTGCAAAGAACTGATGATGAGACCATTTGAGCATTTAATCATAAACTGGGTTTCCCCAATTTTTGGAAAATGAGCAACTACACAGCCATCAAAAATTCCGCATCTATGAGAGAAACTCAGTAAAGACATTTTCTCTCATTGTGACTAACATGCCTTTACATTGATAATACAATGAAGTGCCAGTACTTTGAAATATATTTTCTCTTACTCTGTGGAAAAGACATCACAATAATATGTATTGTTAGCCACCTTTAGTGGCATTTTTGGGCAAAAATAAATTATATATATATATATATATATATATATATATATGCATATTAAATAAATAAATCATAGAATTAAAAAAATAGCTGCATTGGAAGGGGCCTATAAGGCCATTAAGTCAAACCCCTTGCTCATTGCAGGAATCCACCTTAAAGCATACCTGACAGTCCAGTTGCAAGTTGAATGCATCTAGTGCAGGACACCCCACTACCCTCCTAGGTAATTGGTTCCATTGTCATACTGCTCGAACAGTTACAAAGCTTTTCCTGATGCCCAGCTGGAATCTGGCTTCCTGTAACTTGAGCCCATTATTCTGTGTCCTGCACTCTGGGATGACTGAGAAGAGATCCTGGCCCTCCTCTGTGTGATCTTTCAAGTATTTGAAGAGTGCTATCATGTCTCCCCTCAGGCTTCCCTTTTCAAGGTGTTGCATAAATCGCTTTGTGGATCTTTATTCTGGCGGGCTTGCCAATATCCAGAACCAGAATTGAAGCAGGCAAATCAGTGGGAAAACAGATTTATTACAAAATGTTGTACAACAGGTTAGCCCAGTAAGCTAATGCCACGAGGCAAGGCTAACAAAGAGAAAATGGCTACTTGATGCCTTTTATACTTCTTTCTCAAACTATGAGCTAATTCCTATGGAATTCAGCTCTCCCTCTCTCTCTGCTGATAAGGCAGAAGCTGCAACTTCAAGGAGACAAAAGAACAAAGAGACATACAGGGTTTGCCAGACATACAGGGTGCAAAGTTAATCTAGAATGGCGTTGCATTGGTTCAGTTATTATGCTACTACAAAGCCCATTCTACTACAAAGCCTATTTTTCTATCAAAGGCTAAACATGCCCAGTTCTTTCAGTCTCTCCTCATCGGGCTTTGTTCCCAGATCCCTGGTCATCCTCATTCCTCTAAATATTTTAGAGTAGTATTTAACTGGTAGTCAAGAGGTGTGTGCTAATGTAAACAGATTGTTAGAGTACCATGCTGACATTCAATTTACTGGATTCAATTTAAAATAGCCTCCCCCGAAATGATAGCCTCCATATGTGTTGGACTACAACTTCCCTCACCCAGTTGGGGAAGATGAGAGTTGCAGTCTAACACATTTGGAAGGCACCAAAGGTTGGGAAAGGCTGGCTTAAAACCTGTGCCTGCACATTCGGGTAAAAGCTCCAAGAGCAAATGCTTCCCTGCCCCCTTCCCACTGTAAAGTAGCTTGCAAACAGAACAGCCCTATACTGTGGGGTGTGAGGTAGCGGGGATTCCATGGCAGAGTAACCACCATAATCATAGCCCTACTGGCTTGCTGTGGCAGGAGGTGGTGGTGGGAGAATTTTTAATTTTCCCTCCCATTGACTCCAATGGAAAGGCAATAAGTATGTTAGCCCCTGGACTGGTGTAGTTTCAAGCCAATGTTGTGGGTGTCAGGGAGATTGAGGGGGCTTTGGATCCCTCCCCCAGCACATCCCTGGAATGCCCCACCTTGCCTGCCAGCTTTAGCAGAATACCACCAGCGGGACATCTACACTGGCCAAGCTTTCCAGCAAAAATGCCAGGGGACTCTCTGGCAATGCAGGTGGTGACCTGCCAGTTGGGTGGCACTTACACCATTTATTGTGGCCCCTCAGCTGGCCTGGCAAAGATAGGATTGCTCCCAAAGTCATTACGATAAAAGCAGATGTAACATTTTAAGAACTGTATGGCTGATTTGTCACTTGGTTCAACAATATAAATGTTTCTTTCAGCCTGCCCTCACCTCCACCACCATTTAGAATTTTTAAAAACAAAAATAAAAGTTTACTGTGAATGTGAATATATCTACATGTATGTATGCTCCCAAAGCATGATGGGAAGGCATTCAGATTCCTGGTATACACGTGTAAGGCGATTTGTGAAGCAAGGATTACACTACAGGTATATTGTTTAAACATTATGCCTGTCTTCAGTTTGTCTAGTATCAGTATTTAAACCATGACAATACAGTTTTGATAGTGAGTCAAACTGAGGCTTTCTGCTTGTGAGTCAACATGACATGTAATTGGCCCAGAAACAACTCTGTAGTTACTGGTATTTTTGAATCTCATTTCAATTCCGCCTTTTGGTGGCCCTGTTTTCATTGAACAGATCATTCAGCAGACACCAATAAACATGCTGTTAATGGAAATGGTAGAGGAAGGGAGCCCAGAGTCCTCCAGTCCCTGCTTTTCTGAGGATGAGCGCAGAGGAACAAAGAACTTGTGCAATAATGTAATAGGTATCTGCATACATCTTGGTCTTGTGAAATGGTTCAATAAATGTCCATATCATACATTCGTAGTAGTTATATCAATATTTCAATAATTTATATTATTGTTATTATAACTATAATAGTTTATATTATAGTTATTATAATTGTAGTAATGAGTCAATGAACACTTTCCCTCCTCTCCCTCGATTGATCCCCTTGAAGGCAGGCTTTTACCAGGTTTTTACCAGGATTTTGATGAGGAGATCCCTGCTCTACAGTGAACCACCATCAAATGTTAAACATCTGAATGTGACTGCTAGCTCCTTCAGCTTCATGGTTTCCTTCATCACCTTCATGGCCCAGATGGTGATCAGCATCATCCAGTTGGGTTCCCTGGCTTGGGAGTTTGTGGCTGGATTGCAACAATATCTTTCCTCAGGACCAATGTGATGCTCATCCCAACCATCCTGTTCACAGCCATGTCCATATTCTCCTTCATTGCCCTTCGCTGCCCTCTCCCATGGTGTCTCTCAGTCTTTATTCGACAGCTAGACAGAAGAACTCGTCACATTACCACTCATCATTATTGCCAGCACTGAAAATAGTCCATCAGCAGGTAGAAGCAATCCTGTGTTGGCCATAAACAAATAAGTGGGCAAAGCCAGTCTGGCAACAGCAACTTCTGTGACTAAAGTCAATCCATAAAGTTAGCATGTCAGAAATAAAGATCCACACAAGAAGTTAAAATAATAATAATAATAATAATAATAATAATAATAATAATATGAAACTAGATTTTCACTCCTTACTTTATACAAATAATTCTGACAACAATTCTCAACACCGCTCAATTTTCTTTCTTTCTTCCTTTCTTTTAATGTATCACCAGTTTTGCTTGAATTAATATGTTCAACAAGAAGTCTCTATGATTGCCTTTTAAGGAATTTTATAATGGCTCCAATGTGTGTCCAGAACTAAAATCAACTTGTCATTAATGAAACTGTAGAACTACATGAGTCAAAGTTACAACATCTAGGGAAAGAAGTACTGTTGGATTATTTTATGAAATGTTGCATCGAGCAACACATTCTCAAAGCATATGGAGATTTTTGCATCATTATCTCACTTCGTAATGAACATTTTTGGGGAAGGCATACAATACATTTCATTTGAAAAGAAATCTTGCCAGATTCTTACATTTTCATCCAAAGCCCAGTACGCTCAGCAGCAGCTCTGTCTAACTAAATTAGGGTCCAGATTCTCCAGATCAGGTTGTTAAAGCAAAATTTGCCAAAGATTGTGGTGTATGCCAGAAAGCAAAACAAAATCCCCAAATACAATAATGGATATGTTATATGAGGCAGACAAGTGATCTTGATAGGCTGGAGCACTGAGCTGAAAACAATAGAATGAAATTTAATAGGGATAAATGCCAAGTTGTACACCTAGAAAAAAGAAAACAAATGCATAGTTACAAGATTGGGGATACTTGGCTGAACAAATCTACAAGTGAGAAGGATCTTGAAACTGTTGGGGATCACAGGGGTATAGCTTCCAAATCACGTGAGGTACTGTTCCCCTCTATTTGGTACTGGTTAGGCCTCATCTTGAGTATTGCATCCAGTTCAGGGTACCACACTTCAAGAAGGATGCAGACAAGCTGGAGGGGGTTCAGGGCAATGAGGATGATCAGGGGTCTGGAAACAGCCCCATGAGGAGAGACTGAAAGAACTGGGCATGTTTAGCCTTTTGAAGAGAAGACTGAGGGGAGACATGATAGAACATTTCAAGTACTTGAAAGTTTATGTCACAGAGGAGGGCCAGGATCTCTTCTCGATCATCCCAGAGTGCAGGACACAGAATAATGGGCTGAAGTTACAGGAAGCCAGATTCCAACTGGACATCAGGAAAAACGTCCTGACTGTTTGAGCAGTATGACAGTGGAACCAATTGCCTAGGGAGGTACTTGGCTTTCCCACACTAGAGGCATTCAAGATGGAGCTGGACAGTCGTCTGTCAGGTGGATTCCTGCATTCAGCAGGGGATTGGACTCGATGGCCTTACAGGCCCCTTCCAACTCCACTATTCTATGATTCTGTGTTTATAATGAAGTCAGCATGAAGACTACCATTTCAAACAGAACACATTTGGTTTCAATCAATATTCCCAGCAGAAAGCTTGTGAAGTTTGCATAATTCTAAGTTTGTTCTAAGCCAGATCACCCACATGTTTTTTCCTTTGTTGAAATAGTGTAATATGTGTATTCGTTATGAATCAGAAGTTTGTTATTAGAAGGCAGTCCTTAGATGTAACTCATGTTGCTGGTGATTTAGTAAGAATTCTTACTTTCCGGGGTGGGGGGTGGGGGGAAAAGATGCCATACAGTATATCATTTGTGCAGAGAAACTTTTTAATATGCATGCAAACTAATCTAGAACCCTGTTGAGATAAAGTATTTCTGTTTCGGTGAGTTTAGTCCCATTACAGCTATTATGTTGGCTGTTTCACTGTAAAAGCCACGGTTGGGGATACTTATGATTAACTTATTGCATTTGGTTTTAATAGGAAATAATACAATTACTAGGTTGGGGCCACTGTTTTTAAACTGTTTCATATGTGACTCTTCACCCAGCAATGGGATGGAACTAACAGTCAATTTACTGGGGGAAAAATGTGGCCCCACACCTGTGGAACAAATTCCCACAGACTATCCGCTATGCACCATCCTTACAGAATTTTAAGAAGGCCTCAAAAACGTTTTATTTTACTATGGCCTTCTCACAATGGAATACCTTTTGATGCTGTTGCCCTTGCTATTTTATTACTTGCTGTTTTATTGTTAGTTTTTAACATTAGCTTTTATTGTTTTAATTGATATTTTTCTATGTTTTTATTGCTTTTAATGTGTATGCTGTTTTATATTGGGAGAGCTTCTGCCCTGATAGGCAGCTAAGAAATGTTATAAATAAATAAATAAATTTGTTTTACAAAGAAAAATAAAGGAGAAATGAATTTCCCCTCTGCTTTTCTTGACAGTCAGATCTAGGAATAGCAGTCTCAGTCTTGGAACGTGCTGAATCCAAAAAAGACAGTGAGAACGGGTGAGGAAAACAAAGCATCTGTATAATTAGGAAGATGTGAGATTGTTTGCTGTGGAGGTAATTTTGTTTCAGTTTCATACTAGAATTACTTTTGGGCCTGATCTCGGGCCTGGATGCCCAATTCCCAGCAACAGTCAGAGGTGCTCATTTGTACTTTTGTAAACTCTTGGATTGACCATTGGAATATACTCTATAGGGGGCTGACTTTAAAGACAGCTTGGAAATTGCAGCTGAGGTAAAATGGAGCTGTTCATCTCCTCAAGCCATAAGTAGATGATAGGAACACCAGCTAGGAAATTTCTAGGCTCCATTTGTCATTTCTTTCAAACTATGTGGCTCTTTTTGCTCCCCTTCACCCGTTGACATGGGGTGGCCCAGCTTTTACTGTCAGGGATCCCTGTCAGTAAGGTAAAAGGCTGCAATAGTGCTTTCAAGTCCTTCATTTCATTTTTCTCCATAGCAGTGAATGTCACCTCTTCACTTGGGATCAAATGAAAGGGTCCACTTGGAACACCATTAGGAAGAGGGCAAAAAAGACTTCTTCTCTTGATGACCAACTCATATCAATCAGGTTTGCTGCTAGTTGCATAGCTGGGTTCTGTTTCTTGGTCACATTAGAATTTATTTATTTATTTATTTATTTATTTATTTATCTGAGTTGTGATTTACAATCATAGAGTGACAGAATGCTATAGAATGTTGTTAACTGTCATAAACACAGATACCATGAGTAGTACAGGAATTTTAGAAACAATCTACAATTTGGGGGGGGGTGTATGTTCCCTTGTGCAAACAAGATGCTAACATGATCAATACCTCATATGTTACTTTGTGGATACATGTTAAGTTGCAAGTGGTAGTTCATGAACCTACCCGTACACTACGTTCAACATCTAAGGCCCTCCTCTGTATGCCTACTCTGAGGGGAGCTTGAAGGATGGCAACAAAGGGAGAGGGGCTTCTCAGTGGTGGCTCCCCAATTATGGAATTATCTCCCCGATGAGGCTCGCCTGGTGCCAACATTGTTATCTTTTTGGTGCCAGGTCAAGACTTTCCTCTTCTCCCTGGCATTTAACAGCATATACTGAGTTTTTAATTGACCCCAGAACTATATTTAGGCCTCACTGAGAATTTGCAGTTTTTATATGTTGTCTTTTTTATGGTTTTAAATTTTGTATATCAATTTTTAACGTCCAAAGTTTATAACTTTTGTAAACTGCCCAGAGAGTTTTGGCTATGGGGCGGTATATAATGTAAATAATAATAATAATAATAATAATAATAATAATAATAATGGGATATTGCTTTTGTATCCATTTTCATACCTGACCTGGTTCACACAGAACACTAACCCATAGTTAGCCCCTGGTTTGTTGCCCTACCTGGGATTTGTGTGGTAGAAGATTGAACAAACCTCAGTTTGTTTGCTCAGTCCCTGGTTGTTTGTTTCCCTCTTCCTTTGCCCATTCCCTCCTTGTATCTTAAATGCCTTTGTGCCACTATAATACTGCCATGAAGTGTGGCTGGATTTTTTTTACCACTTTTGCCCACTGCCTCTGTAGCCTGGCAAAATAATCCATGGGTCTGGATTTAACAACAACCCATGATTTAAACAACCCAGCATTCACAACTCAATAACAAATCATTGTTTGTGGTTAATACATAATATATCATGGTTTGTTAATGCAGCTGGTTTTGTACAACAAACAACCCAGAATTCAACAACCTATACAATGGATTAGTGTAATGTGTGAACCCAGCCTCTTTCAAGGACATCAGGGAACATATATAGGGTCATTTAATTTTAATGTTGTGATGTGGACTAGCTTGAGAGAGAATGATTTGCCCCGAGTCACTTCCATTGAGCTTCATGGCTAAGCAGAGATCTGAAACCCACTGTGCTCAGTTCAAATCCAATGCTGGGTAAAATCCAACATAAGTCCTACATAAAGTAGACCCATTGAAATGAGTGGGATTTAGTTAGTTTTGACTAATTTGAGTCCCATTCATTTCATTGGTCTACTCTAAGTAGGAGTTATGTTGGATTTTACCTGCTCTGTCTATCACACCACTGTCTATCACACCACTATCTATCACACCACTATCCAGAGACAACAGCTGTCTCTAGTGATTTCCATAAAATTTGGGGGTGATGTGACTACTAGAAATTGTTACATGAGCCTGGTTCATTCTTGGAAAGTAAAAGGCTAATAGGAATAGTCTTTGACTGTTGTCAGACATATTTTTAGTAGCAATTGGTTTATTTATAACTGGTTGAGCAAAGATTCATATAAAAGAGCCTCAGAGTATGAGTCTACCTTTTATTTAGGGAGAAGGCTGACTGATGGATTTTTTTCACATCTGGAGGACATCATCCTTTGTCTCCCAGCCAAATCAAACCTTCTCAAAACACATACTGAATGGAACATGTTGTCCTGAGAATTTTCTCTACACAGGATACTCCCCTCTGTAGTCTGAGGGGGCGATTCATTCACAACAGACTTCAGCATAATTGCACCAGAGTAGGAGGCATGTGAATCACACTCTTACAATGTGAATGCAACCAGACTAGTCTACACCAAGCAGGATATATTGTTTTATGAAAGTGGTATGAAAGCGGTATATAAAAAGCAGGAGCCACACTACTGCTTTATAGTGGCATTGAAGTGCACTGACAACTGTTGGGGCCCATTGACACATACCATATACTGCTTTCATACCACTATATCCTGCTTGGTGTGGCTTCTGCCTTTTATATACTGCTTTCAAACCACTTTCACACTGCTATAACCTGCTTGGTGTAGATTTATCCTAGGCTGACATCCTAAAGTACGTAGATTGCTATCTGTGAACCTTTTATTCCAGAGTTTGCCATGTAGTAGTTCCCATATGTTTTATTTTATTGTTTTTATTAGAAATTTCAATTAGATAAACATATAAAAAAGATTAATATTATTTCCAGATAAATCCAATGCTGTCATCCATCATAGTTTTCAATACTGCTGAATATTAAATCTTATTAAATATTAATGCAATTATATAACTAATAGACACATAGATACATAAAGGCAAGCTTCATAAATGCATATTAGCAATGTCAATAATAATAAAAATACTAACAAAACAAAAAGATAAGCAAGACTCATACTAATAACAGTGGGAAAGATTAACAAATGTTTCATTCCTAAAACGCCCAATAGCCAAAGCTCTGGGCAGTTTACAAAGATTTTAAACCATAAAAATTCAATATTGTAATATAATATACAACTTACAAAGCTTTGTGCTTTGTTGTGCTTTGACCCAGAATTGTTGTTTTAAAGGATATTGTAATTAAACTTGTTTTTATGCTTTATGGTTTTAAATTTTGTATATCGGTGTTTTTAATGTTCAATGTTTTTAATTTTTGTAAACCGCCCAGAGAGCTTTGGCTATGGAGTGGTATATAAATAGAATAAAATAAATAAATAAATAAATAAACACACACACACACACACACACACACACACATATACAAACAACACTCTGGGCAGTATTGTATACTGTCACTGCACCTCTGCTAGTTCTGTTGTGCTAGCGGAACAGACCGCTACAATAGGAAGTAGTGGTTCGTGAACTAAGCCTTGAAATCAGAAAAGTACATTTCCAGAATGGGGTAGATCAATGGAATTCCCTTCTTTGAGCTCCACCAAGCTATACCATTCCGGAATCTAGTTTCTAGTTGTTTCAGGAACTGCTAGTTCCTGTTGCACCAGTGGCCCATTTTCCTCAATGAACAGTATCCTATACTGTTTATTTATTTAGTTATTTACTGCATTTTCATACCGCCCAATATCCAAAGTTCTCTAGGCGGTTTACAAAAATTGAAACCATAAAAACCACTCAAAATATAAAACGACAGTATAAAAATATAATTTAAAATACAGTATAAAACGCAACCAGGATAAAAACCGAGCAGCCATGCAGAAATTGATAGGGATACAAAATTAAATAGCAGGTTAAAAATCAAAATAAAGAACTGTTAAAACACTGTGAAAATAAAAAGGTCTTCACCTGGCATCTAAAAGAATATAATGTAGATGCCAGGTTAACCTCTCTGGGGAGCTTATTCCACAGCTGGGGTGCCACAACAGAGAAGGCCCTCCTCCTAGTAGCCACCTGTCTCACTTCCTTTGGCAGGGGCTCACGAAGAAGGACCCCCGAGGATGATGTTAGGGTCCAGGCAGGTACATATGGGAGGAGGTGTTCCTTCAGATAACCTGGCCCCAAGCCGTTTAGGGCTTTGAATGTTAATACCAGCACTTTGAATCGGGCCTGGATCTGGACTGGCAGCCAGTGAAGCTGGAAAAGGACTGGCGTAATATGGTCTCATTGGCCAGTCCCTGTTAACAGTCCGGCTGCCCTGTTTTGTACCAGTTGAAGTTTCTGGGCCATTTTCAAAGGCAACCCCATGTATAACGCATTGCAGTAATCCAGACAAGAGGTTATCAGAATGTGGATAACTGTAGCTAGGCTATCTCTCTCCAGATAAGGGTGCAGTTGGTATATCAGCCTAAAGTGATAAAAGGTGCTCCTTGCCACTGAGTTCACCTGTGCCTCAAGTTACAGTTCTGGATCCAGGAGCAACCCCAAACTACGGACCCAATCCTTTAGGGGGAGTGCAACCCCCTCCATAACAGGGTGAACATCACCTAGCCAGACAGACAAACCACCCACAAACAGTACCTCCGTCTTGTCTGGATTGAGTCTCAATTTATTGGCCCTCATCCAGTCCATTACCGTGCCCAGGCACTGATTCAGAACAGCCTCACCTGTGTTTGATGAAAAGGAGAGGTAGAGCTGGGTGCCATCTGCATATTGATGACACCTCAGCCCACATCTCCGGATAACCTCTCCCAGCGGTTTCATGTAAATGTTGAACAGCATAGGGGATAAAATAGAACCCTGTGGAACCCCATGGCCAACGTGCCGTGGCACAGAGCAATAATCCGTCAGCACCACCTTCTGGAATCAGCCATCCAAGTAGGAGCGGAACCACAGCAACACAGTGCCTCCAATTCCCAGCCCAGTCAACCTATCCAGAAGGATACCATGGTCGATGGTATTGAAAGCCTCTGAGAGGCCCAAGAGAATCAACAGGGTCGCACTCCCCCTGTCCCTCTCCCAGCAAAGGTCATCCCACAGGGCAACCAAGGCAGTTTCCATTAGAAAACCAGGCCTGAAGCCTGATTGAAATGGATCTAGATAATCCGTTTCATCCAAGAGTGCCTGGAGTTGTCCTGCAACCACCCGCTCAAGCACCTTGCCCAGAAAGGGGATGTTAGCCATCGGCCTATAATTGTTAACGTCTTCCGGGTCCAGGTGAGGCTTTTTTAGGAGTGGTCTAATTACCACCTCTTTTAAAGAGGCTGGCACCACTCCCTCTCTCAGGGAGGCATTTACAACCTCCTGGACCCAGCTGGCGATCCCCTCTTTATTTGATGGAATAAGCCATGAAGGGCAAGGGTCAAGCACACAGATGGTCAACCAGACTTGGCCAAGCACCTTGTCCACATCCTTGGGCCTCAGTAACTGAAATTCAACCAATAAGACTGGACCAGACAGTGCTCTGAATGCCTCTGCTAGTGGAACTGCATGAAGTGTGGTGTCCAATTCATGACGAATCTGAGTGACTTTATCTTCAAAGTGCCGTGCTACTAAGGGTTCCACCATCTCTCACCCTGGCCCAGAATGTAGCAGGCCACGAAACACCTGGAAAAGCTCCGCTGGACGACACTGAGAAGATGCAATGCAGGTGGAAAAGAACTGTCTGTTTGCAATCCTCACTGCCACAGAATAGGCTCAATAGTGAGCTCTAATCCATGTTCGATCAGACTCAGCACGAGTTTTCCTCCACCTGTGTTCTAGCTGTCTCCCCTCTTGCTTCATTGCCCTCAGCTCAGGTGTATACCAAGGTGCTGGCCGGGCTCAGCTCAGATGGAGAGGGCTCTGCTTGGGCACGATTGTGTCAACTGCCCGAGTCATCTCTCCATTCTACAGAGCAACCTGGGCTTCGACAGGAGCACCAGCCATACCAGCAGGAAAATTCCCCAGAGCCCCATTGGAGTCCATTAGTAGGCTGACCAGATAAAATCCAGGTCAGGGCTCATGTAACTTTAACAGTTGTAGAGAAAAGGGAATTTCAGCCAGTGTCATTTGTATGCAATTAGTTCCAGGTGAAATTCCCTCGTCATCACAACTGTTAAAGTTGCAGGGGCCCTGCTTTCTTTTGTATATGGTCACTCTAGTATAGCGCATGCACCTTTAACTGTTGTGATGAAGAGGGAATTTCACCAGGTACTAATTGCATACCAATGACAATGGCTGAAATTCCCTTTTCTCTACAACTGTTAAAGTTACATGAGCCCTGACCTGGATTTTATCTGGTCAGCCTACCTTTAGCCAACGGGAGCAGGCCATTTTAATAGGGCCCCCACCCTTGCAGAGGGGAAAGGCTGCCGAGAGTCTAAAACTCAATAGAAAGTGATCTGACCATGACAAGGGGGTGGATGTTAATTCCCCCACTTTCAGCTCACCATTTTCCTGCCCAGTCGAGAAAACCAAATCAAGTGTGTGTCCTTTTGCATGCGTTGGGCCGCTGACATGTTGAGACAGTCCCATGGTTGTCATGGTAGCCATGAAGTCCTGAGCCACCCTGGATGCCGGAGCCTCGACATGGAAGTTGAGATCCCCCAGAACCATCATCCTGGGGGTCCTCAACACCAGATCTGAGACAACCTCCGTCAGCTCAGGCAGGGAGACTGTTGGGCAGCAGGGTGGGTGGTACACCAGCAGAATCCCTAATCTGTCTCGAGTACCCACCACAAAGTACAGACACTCAAGTCCAGCACTCAAATGAACAGGAAGACTAGAGAGGAAGATGGGCAAAGTTGGGTGAGAGTAACCCCTCCTAGTTTACCCACCCAGGTCTTAGTGATATATACCAGGTCAGCCCCCTCATCCACAATCAGATCATGGATGAGGGAGATTTTATTTTGGACTGACCTGGAATTCAGCAGAAGCACCATCAAACCCGAGGGCAAGCTGGTAAGGCCGCCAGGAACCATCTGGTTGGGGGGAAGAACCAGAAGAGGGGATAGCTGTGAAAAACCTAGCCCCTCTTCTCCTCATCTGGCCTGTTGTTCCCCCATTGCCATACCTCCCCCTACCCATGACCACAGGTATGTGGGCACCCCCTTATTCTCTCTTTTGAGTTCCACAAATGTTCTAAAGTACTCCCACATTTTATTTATTACATTTGTAAACCACCCAATAGCTGAAGCTCTCTGGACAGTTCACAACTTCATCAAATCTATCTATTTTTATTTTCACTAGTCTTGCACATATATACCATGCAATTTTATTCAGTTTCATTAGATCCAAATGTCTCGTTCACATTTCTTATTTGTGGACCATGCTGATCATTTTATATTGAAGGGTGGAATTAAAATCTGACAGGTAGATATGCATGCTTCCCTTTGAGTAAACCCATTGAACAAAAAGAGACTTACTTTTGAATAAACAGAAGTAAGACCTCAGAAATAAGCAAAGGGTTGCAGAGCACTTCTTTCCAGTTTGCTGTTTTAGATTGTTTTTAAAAAAGCTTCTGAGCGACCACACTATTAAAAGTGAGTTCTATATGTGTTTACTCAGAAGTAAGTCTCTCTCTGTTCAATGGCATTTACACAAAGATAAGCATGCATTGGATTTTAGTATGACTTGAATGTAAATGCAGTTTAGATCAATGGGATTTACTCTTGAGTAAGGGAACCAGCAGATCTCTGTTTTATGAACTGGAGATGCACAGCTTCACATTACCAAAGTAGAGGAAAATAGATCCTTCACAAATGCAACCAGGTGGACTTTTGCATTGGTGGAGTAACAGGGAAATGGTTTAGGGGGGGGAATTAAAATATTCCTAAAAAAATCAAGGGATGAACCAATCTGATTCAAACTTGGCATGCTGAAAGCTCTATTTAAGAGCTCTCAAGGTTCCAAGTTTCATCTCTTTATCTTTAAAAATGAGGGAGCTGCAGGCAAGGAGGGTGGGGTTGGAGCAGTAAAAAGTCCATTCACTAGAACATTCAACAGGGGAGTGCTGCAGTAGGAGAACCACCCCACTTTCCCTTTCGTCAGCAAAACTCCATTCAAAGCACATGCCCCCAACAAAGGAAAAAGTGAGGGGACAGCACTACATGGAGGCTTAAGGGCGCTGGGCGCATTAAAGTCACTTGGGGAAATAATCCAGACTTTCCCCGCACCAAAATAAAATGCAAAACACAGGAAAAGAGGCGAAATAGGTGGACAGGGATGACATCATGAGAGTCCTGTGCTGCAAAACCAGAGACCAGGCATGGCAAGAGTGAGTTAAGCCGCTGCTCTGATGAAGCTTGGAGGCAGGATCTACACCACTGCTTTAAAGCGGTGTTGAAGTGCACTGACAAGTTTTGGGGCCCTTGACACATTCCATATACCACTTTCATAGTGTTATATCCTGATTGGTGAAGATGTGTCATGGGCCCCAATAGTTGTCAGTGCACTTCAATACTACTATAAAACATCAGTGTAGATCCTGCCAAGGACAGGGTTAATAGAGTCATGTCATTTGTTGCCTGAGATAAAAAGATTCCTTCAGAAATAATAGCTTTTGCCCCCACACATCCGTGCTGCTAGAAGCTGGGTGGGATAGTAGAAGTATTACCTCTGCTGCAGGCTACATTGCAGATAGGAGACTGATGCTGACACCAGTCTGCTGATCTGCTTGCCTTCCCCACGTATGCTACCCTCTAAACTCTTTACTTATACTTCCATCATCACTAGGAACTGAAGGGAGAGCAGCCTAAACTAGGACATGAGAACTTATAGTTGCGGCAATAACGTTCTCCACGTGGTGCTGTAATAACCTGCTTCGTTTCTCAGCTTCTAGGATTGCCAGTAGATACATAAACACAGACTATTCAGGCCGTTATCACACAGGTGGTTTGATGCACGCCCACCTCGACTTTGCTCTACTTCTTCAACGCTGGACTCGCATGACGTCATCCACGTTGTGCTGTTCTCTCGACCTGAGGTCGCAGTTTTTAGTTTCTGTTTCGATGTATCCCTGAACAGGCAAAGTCCGAAAGGCACAGGCAGGTATTGCAGGTATCGCAGCAATACCGATCAGGTGTAAATCAAAATGCTAGACTCACTTAAGAAATGGAGGGGGAACCCGCAGAAGCAAACTGGGGGCGGGGGGGTGGGAATGTAGGTGTGATAAAACTCTCAGCCCAGGTAGGAAGATGAAACCTGATTCTGCTGGTGTCTTAACTGGCTATATCAAGGAATCTTAGGCCCCCTCTACAAGAATTCGGCTTGACGCCCAGTTGCCCGATTATGCGCATCTTCTCACTATCGCTTTTACACCTAATTCCAATAAACGACAGGCGGTGAAGCGCATTACCGGCTGTGTGAAACGCACTTTAAAATTGTTGAGATGTGGAGAATCGCTTGTTTACATGGTCATAATGCGCTTTAACGGCTGCGGTAAATTAAAACTTACTATTTAACACGAATGCGATGCGCATAATCGGAGGTAAAAAGCGCCTCAACCCCCGATTTGCGCTCTGTTCATGTGGAGGTAAAATTTTTAATGCACCTTGAAAGAGCTTTAAATCACTCTTGTAGAGGCACCCTTAGTCCCACAGGCCAAATCTGGTCCTCCTGGAGTCCCAATCTAGCCCCTCTCCGTATGGCATACCCCCTTTTCCTGGCTACCCCTTTCTCCCTAACAACCAATCATTTGGTTATTTCCCCCTGCGTTCTAAAAGGCTGAAATACCTCTCCCAAGGCTTAGGCCATATCTTGATGGTGACGCAGCAGCAGCAGCGCGAGGTGTTGCACTCCTGCATTGGTGCTCCTTCCAGCTATCTACATGGGAAGGAGCGCAATTGCGGGCTTTAGGGAAGGTGCTGCCGCAGTCCAGGGGTGCTTGCGAGCATCCACCCCCCCCCCCCCGCTTTCAAGGTTAGGGTTTTTTTTTTGTTATTTGTGACTTTTTGTTTGTTCCTTCCCCCCTCCCCCTTTTTAAAAGATAAATGAGGAAAATAAACCAACAAGGGGGCAACGGGGAACTGGGTGCTCTGGCTCTGAATATCCCCCCCCCTTTAATTTTGTTTAACAATGGTCTGCAGAGGCACGGAGTTGGTCCAGTGACCTTTCGGCTCCCTGGTCCACCCTCATCCCTGCCCAGCCTATGGCGACCAATCAGTGGTTGCCCGGCTGTGGCACGCCTCCGCAGCAGCTCCGGAGCAAGAGCGACAGACGGCAGATACCGTTGTCACCTCGCTCCAAGCTAAAAACGTCTGGGTAAATGCCCGACTTTTTTAAAGCGGAGCTTCGGGGGGTTGCCCCTGGATGGCTTCAGGATGGTGGCTGTGTCATATAGATTACCTGCCGCCACTCCGAAGCCATTCGTCAAGATGTGCCCTTAGTTGTAGGCAGTAAGAACTTTAAACTAAAATATGTGGTTATTTGGGGTATTTTGACCCCATCCCTTTTGCCTTTGGTCCTACCCACCCCTAGAATGCCCTCCCCCAGATCTTGCCTGCCTCTCGAGCTGAACGAGGTTCCTTACTTCTGGCTACATTTAAAGGTGCATGCACTATACTAGAGTGACCATATACAAAAGAAGGCAGGGACCCTGCAACTTTAACAGTTGTGATGAAAAGGGAATTTCACCAGGAACTAATTGCATACAAATAACACTGGCTGAAATCCCCTTTTCTCTACAACTGTTAAAGTTACATGAGCCCTGACCTGGATTTTATCTGGTCACCCTAAAAATGGGATGACGGGATCATGTTATTAGCTTGTTTCTTTAGTAATTTATATGGCACAAAAGATTGTATTATGCTTTGATTGCTGATTGCTTTCTACATTTGGCATCTCCATGACTATTTGGCTGAGCATGCTGTGTGTTGACGTGTTGCAATTGCTGGAACTGATGATCATGCCCCTTATTGTTATCCGCTTATGGGGGGATTCTGAGGTCACTGATCTCAGGGTACAGCTCAAGTCCTTTTTACTAATAAATGTAGGTGGCATTTATTTATTTACAGTTTTGTAGGCTGCCTGGTAACAAAGTTTTCAGGCTGGCAGACAACAAGAAATAAAACAATGTATTTAACAATTTAACAAGGCATAATGCCTTGAAAGGCAAGTTTTAAAAAAAGCTTAAATAAAGAAATAAATTATAATTTAAAATTCAGTAACAAAACCACAGTGAAAGTATAAGTACACCATGCAGTAACAGAAAGTAAAAGCAACTTAAAGCTAAGGTAGATTATCTTTTTATTTATTATTATTAATAGATTTATATACAATCTTATCCGCTAAGAGCCATCATGGGGCTTCTGAATGTGGCAAAAGAAGATCACTCTTTCCTCTCCCCACTAGCTAAGAATGAGTTAATCTAGGAGGTGTCTCTGAAAGAAACAAAGGAGAAAAACTATGAGTTTTAAGTAGGACTCAGAGAACTGAGTTTGGGAACTGTAATCTATCACCATTTTTTGGTTGCCGACCGTCCCATGGATATTTGAAGTGGGCCAGAGGATTTGACTATACATTTTGGAATGTTTAACCAATTCTCAACCTGTATATTTGTAAATAATTTCAAATATTACAAAATCCTATAAGCCTCCAATGATCTCCATTGAAAGGAAACTAAATTTGGGTAAGCGCTATGTTCCTGGAACTCATTACCCGGGGAAAGTGGGCTAGGCTTAACAATTTTTTTGGTTTCACTCTTGAGATGAAGGGTGCCTCTACAAGAGCGATTTAAAGCTCTTTCAAGTCGCATTAAAACAATTACCTCTACAAGAGCGGAGCGCAAATCGGGGGCTGAGGCGCGTTCTCTCTCCGATTATGCGCATTATCGAATGCGCGTTAAATAGCGAGTTGTAATTCTCCGCAGCCATTAAAGTGCCTTTTGACCATGTAAACAAGCGATTCTCCGCATTTCAGCCACTTTAAAGCGCGTTTCATACTGCCGGTTATGCGCTTCACCGCATGTCGTTTACAGGATTTAGGCGTAGATGCGATTGTGAGAACATGCGCATAATCGGGCAACCAGGCGCCAAACCAAATCCTTCTAGAGGGGACCGAAGGCACATGCTAAGAGTTTATTGCCACAGGCTTTTGCCTGAACTGTTGAGGGGAAATGTATTTGTTTCTAGCATTGCTGCAGTCTTCCCACTTTTAAACTCAGGAATCATTTAGATGTATCTGCTTACTAATTCACTGTAATATGCACTGTTTCTTGTAACTGAGCACCATTTTCTACTACCTACCAATAATTCATTGCTCAGATATATGTCCAGGACTGTTTCTTCAAACTTCCTTCCACATTTTTAAAAAGGCACAAGTGGTGGCTACTTTTTATTATCATCTTGGTAGCAGGTTACTTTTATTCATGCATTCATTTTGTCAAAATACTAGAAGTATTAAATATTTTTTAAATAGACTCAAATGTTTAGGAAGGAACTTGTGATTCAAAAAGTATTGGTATCAAAATCTCTACTGGCACTGTTCCATCAGGGCAAGTTAGCAATCTCTTATTTAAAAATACACACTTGGGATGTCAGAGAAATCCACAACACATTCAAATGAGTCTGGATTTCTATGAATCTGTCCTACAGATTCTGCAGTAGATGTTTTTTTTCCCCACATTGTGCAGATTCCACAGACTGGTGGTTGCTGTTTTTAATAAAAACCTTTTTGGTGGATTTGCACAAATGCAATGTACAAAAAGGATTTTGCAAAAGGCGAAAAGGATTTCGCAAAATTCAGAAAGGATTTGCACAGATGTGCATTTGCAAACAGAAACAAAATTTGCGTACATCCCTAAAAATTTTTTAAAAACACTTCAACGAGCAGACAAAGAAACAAATGACACCTGACAATCCGCAAAATGGATTGTACATCCTTAGTATGCATGCACATCCCAAAGCATTATCTTCCTTCATATGGAATGTTAACATAGTATAAAAAAGGTTGAACATACAAAGGTTGAACATACGAACCTGCATTATACTAAGTCAGACTCTTGGTGCATCTAATTAAATATTGGGCGAGTTTGGAGGAAGCAACCATCGTGGCTGCTCCCCCTGCATGTGCTGTGTATGCAACCACCATTTGCATTATGTCAAGCACTACAGCACGGTTTGGCAAGTCGTCCAATCCTGGCGTGCAGCATGGTGGTGCTGGGGTGTCTTACCAATCTGCTAACCTGTACTGCATGTCATAAGTTGTAGGGTGAGTACAATATCTCCCTCCTCTGCTAGACACAACGGGTTTGGACAACACACCAACCTGTGCTGCAGCATGCGGAATAATGCAAATGCGGTCATGGGCACACCACGTGTAGGGGCATGGTGAGGGGAGCAGGACCATGGTTGCTTCCCTTGCTGTGACCATTTCAACCCAGTCTTTGTCTACTTCAGGAATCCCTCCCAAGCTCTCCCCCTTTCCCAGGCAGTGGAGAGAGGTAGCCTTTCTCTAGCACTCAGGGAGGAAATCCCACGTCTATCTCCAATCACTGATCTGAGGCCCTTTCCGCACCATAGGGACGGAGAGGGTGGGAAGCGGGGAAAACCGGAAGTAACCACTTCCGGGTCCGACATGCAAAGGACACACAAGAACGCGATGGCCCAGGCTTCTACCGGGCCGTCGCAATTCGCCCCAGCCATTTTTGTTTTACAGATCCACGGAGGTGCGCATAAGCGCTCCTGTGCAAATGTACGTGTGTGTTTTTTTAAGCCATGCGATCGCACGCCCCTTCCCCCTGCCATCCTGGGGATGGCAATTTTGCTGTCCCCGCCTGGTGGCCTAGGAGCCGCGTGGTGCGGCTCTGTGGCCATCGGTATAGCCACGCTTATTCACGGATAAGCGCTACTGTGCCTGGGATGGCAGCCCATCTCGCTGCCCTCCTGGGAGCAGAGCACAAAGTGGGGTAATAGCGTTCCCTGAATTCCCAGGAAAAAGGAGGGCTGGACCCTGCCTGCTTGCGGGCGTTATGCGGACTCTCTGCGTGCAGGCAGGGCAGCCTCGGGGAAAATGGCTGGATTTCTTCTGGTTTCTTCTCACAGCAATAGAGAAAAGCTGCCTTGCCTTTCTCTCCCACTGAGGGAGACTGTCCTTTCTTCATGCATACAGAGCCAGGAGCAATATGTCCATGCTGATCTCGGCATGGAGAACGTGAATTCTATGATGTCAGTGGTTTAAAAATGGAAAGCTAGCCAAGTGAATGATGCACTAGTACCTGTATGTAATTCTGCCCTTTTATCTTCAGCCACAAATTCTCTACAACTTAGCCATCCGCTTTTACTAGAGCTGACTTGTCTGTGGTTCTCAAAGTCTCCAGTGTCTGTGCTTGGTTCCCATGTCATCCTTATTACACATAGCCAACGGAGATCTTGGTGCATGTGCTACTTCCATTGACTACCATATGTCAAGCAACCATCCCAAAAATCCTACATAGGCTTTTTGAAGTGACCACAGTACAAGAGGAGCAGTCAGTATATGAGCAATTTAGCCCACAACTGGAAAGCTATTCACTCAAATATGTTCCTGTATTGGATTTTCTCACAGACCATCAGCACACAGCAAATATTTTATTACCAAGATCAGCCTGTCATCTGGCAAAGCAAATATGCAATTAAACATCAAAATAATTTTATGGATCTGGCTATGCTGCTACAAAGAACATGATTAACTCACCAGTAATGTTATCCATCTTGGATAAATGAACAATCAGTGCTTTAGCATTGATACAGCCAAAGAGTGAGCTTTTTGAAATTACCTCATTTTGCTCAGGAACAGCACATGTCTTTTCCCACTGGGGTCTCCTCATCCCAGTGTCCCCAACATGTTGCCAAAAGTGAAGGGCCTCCAAGAGTGCTCTCATGTCACTTGACCTCCAAATAGGATAAGTGGCGCCTTCCACTTCTTCTACACAGGATATGAGGCGGAGGCTGCTCACGCGTATTGGAGATGTTTGCTTAGTACACGGGTAGGCAACCTGGTGCCCTCCATATGTTTTGGACTACAGCACCCATCATCCCAGGTCAGCAAGACCTGTGGTCAGGGACAATGGGAATTGTAATCCAAAACATCTGGAGGGCACCAGGGCGCCTACCTTCAGTTTAGAACATATGCAAATCCCTCAAGGCTGTGCTCACATTCGCACAGCACACGCACAAAACCGTAACAGAGAACTATTTGTTTATTTACTTCCAGTATTTATTTATTGCCCAATAACAAAACTTGTTTGTGTGACTTAAAAGTAAAAAAAAAGCAACATTAAAATATAAAATAAAATATGGATATGCAATCTAAAACAGGATAAAATCAGTTGCAGAGAATAGCATCAAATATAACAGAGCTCAAAGGCACTAAAAGATATTTAAGACCAAAAAGCTTGGGGAAATAAAAAGATCTAAACCTGGTTCCGAAAAGACCATTACATGGGCACCAAGTAAGCCTTTCTGGGGAGGGCATTCCATAACAGAGATTCCAACATTGAAATGACCCTCTTTTTCTAAGCCACACACCACACCTCATTTGAAGGTCCTTGGAATATGTTCTTAGGGTCTGGATGGGTATATGTAGAAGATGACCTTCTCCTACATAAATGGCTGGTCTCAAACCATTTAGGGCCTTAAAGATTAATACCAGCAGTTTGAATTGGGCCTGGACTGAAATGGATTGGAAGCCAATGCAGGTGTAAAAAAATGGTGTAATATGCTCATATTGGCCAGTCCCTGTTAACAATCATGCTACCCTATATTGGTCCAGCTGAAGTTTCTCATCCATTTTCAAAGGCAGCTCCACTTTACAGCATATCACAGTAATCCAAATGAGAGTTTACCAGAGTGTGGATATCAAGAGCCTAACAATACAACTTTATAAATTCTCTTCAAAGGTAAGCTCCATTGAGTTCAATGGGACTTACAGGTAAATGTGCATAGGACTGCAGCCTAAGTGAGTTTAATGCTAAGGCCAAAATATTTGAGCCAAGTACTCATTAGTTCACAACTCAGTCTGCCTTCCAGATGTTTTAGACTTCAACTCCTGTCAGCCCTACCACCATGGCCAATGGACAGGCATTCTGGGAATTGTAGTCCAAAACATATGGAGGGCACTAGGATGGGGAAAGCTGCCGTATGTCATGCTAGCTCTCTGATCTTTTGTAAATTGCTAGCATTTGGACATACGTCAGACTATAAACTTAAACCAACTTGATTCTGATGGCTCCATCCCAAGTCCCAACCCATAGGGAACTATGGTAGTCAGGATCGAAATTATGTGTAAACCATTTTTAACTAAGGGTCCTCAGTGCCCTTTGGAAAACTAAACTGTCTAATAAATTCTGATTGGTAGATTAATCATAGAAATAGGTCGTGTGACTTACTTCTCTAGAAAATTGCTCAAGGCATGTAAGTTAAGATAATAATAATAATAATAATAATAACAACAATTTATTTCTTACCCGCCTCGCCATCTGGATCGAGGCAGGGAACAACAACATGATAAAATACATAAAACTGATTAAAACATATATTATTAAAACTGCATAAAAAATCCTAAAACATCCTAAAAAAAAGATTTATCAAACAAATGTGTGTCAAGGGAAATAATTATAGAGTGAAAAAAATGGGGACATTGTTCAGAAACAAAATAGTCCCGTTTATCTCAGCTCTGTTTCAAACAGATAACCTCCCTTTCCTTCCTGTCTGTGAATCTGCATTTTAAACTGGATTCACTGACATTCATAATTTTACTCTCACCCAAGTAATCTGTCCCCATATACTTATCAATAGGTGTCCAAAATTGAAAATTAACTTGCTAATTATGAAGGAAAAATAACAAATGTCAAATTATAAAGGATACCTGAAGTGATTCACCATAAGCAGAAGTATAAAACTGGGTAAAATATTTTAATATTAAATATTTTGGCATTCCTCATATCATTCCACATGCAGACAAATGGGGAGTGGAAGATACCAGAGAATGAACACGTCCAATTATTGAACAATGCTTCATGAAACAAGATGTGTTGGTTGCCAGTATGCTTCCAAGCCCAATTCAAAGTGCTGAGAGTTACCTTTAAAGCCCTAAACGGCTGGAGACTAGGTTATTTGGTGGACCACCTGCACTCATAAAAGCCTGCCTGACCATTAACATCAATGGCTGAGGCCCTGTTCTGCAGCTTGCTAGTAAGGTGCATCAGGCTGGTGGTCATGAGAGATGGCCTTTTTAGCGGTGGCTGCATTGCCATGGAACATTCGGACCCCTGCTGTGTGTTTTTAAATGGGTTTTGGCTGTTTACATCCATTTTTACTGATCAATGTAAAATTGAGTCAGGCTTTAAAATACAAAAAAAGTTTTTTATTGTTTAAGTGGTAGGTTTTTGTGGTTTTTACTATTTATATTGTATTGGGCTGCCTCTACAAGAGAGGTTTAAAGCTCTTTCAAGGCGCTTTAAAAAAATTACCTCTACAAGAACGGAGCGCAAATCGGGCGTAGAGGCGCGTTATCTCTCCGATTATGCGCATTATCGAATGCGCGTTAAATAGCGAGTTTTATTTTGCTCCGGCCGTTAAAGCGCATTTTGACTATGTGAACAAGCGCTTATGTGCATTAACTACTTGTAAAGCGCATTTTGGTCATCCGTTAATGCGCTTCGCCACCTCTCGTGCAGAGGGATTAGGTGTAAATGCGTTTCTGCGATTATGCGCATAATCGCCTAACCAGGTGCAAAAGCGAATCCTTGTAGAGGGGACCTTGTTTTTATGATTACATATTTATACAATTTCATCATGAATTGTGTTGTTGTGCAAACCACCTTAAGAGGGCTGTGTAGACCTTCAAGACAGTATCAGCAACAACCAGCAAGGTCAATGGTCAGGGATACTGGGAGTTGTAGTCTAAAACATCTGGAGAGCACCAGGTTGGGGAAGGCTGCAGTATATAAACATTTTAAATAAATAAAGAGTATCAGTGATAATTTATAACCATTTTTCATTGCATATTGTCCACCAAAAATAGAAACTGCTGAACATTATCATCATCATCATCAAACATGTTAAAATGTGGCCCATATCCCACTATAAAAAGTGAATATACTCAAATAAAACAAAGTACTGTGCATTTTGTAAAACTGCACTTAAAAGGCAGCAGTATCCAGATGGCAAGTGTTGTTCTTGGAAAATCCTTGTTTCAAACAATAACAGATTTTGCCCATTTGTTAAATTGTGTGTGTGTGTGCGTGCGCGTGCATGTGTGTTGATAACCTATTTCACAAGTATGTTGTGAGAAAGAATGGGTGCCATGAAGCAATTTGTCCATTAAAAGTGTGGTATGGATAATAAAAATAATATAAACTTCTGAGCTCGAGCATACACACGTTACAGTTTGGCATTTATTTTTTCAAAAGGTTGGCAGTCTTTGAATAAGTATTTGTGGTTATGGAAGGTTTGTGTGGACATGAGTAGGTGTTTATGAGAATTACATGGCATATTTTCCTTCATCTTCCTTCACTTAATCTTTTCACCCTAGCAATTATTCTTACCATATTTCCACAAAATGATTTTCATAGTAGTTGGTGGGGGGCAGAACTTCAGCTGAATGACTCAGCACTTCTGTGTTGTCTCTCTCCATAATTTTCCCAATTGTGTAATCGTTCCCAGTCTTTCCTTGACAAGCATTTTTGGAAACAAGATGTTTTAAGAATGTTATTCAAACAAATCAATGGTTAGTCTCCATTGTTAGTCCTATGTAAAGTGTACAGTTTATTATTAGGCTGACCAGATGGCTCGGGATTTCCCGGTCCTAACCGGGAATCCAGGGGCAAACCGGCCCAACCAGGGGGCGGGGGGGGGGGCAAACCGGGGTGGCGGGGGGTCACGCGGTGGTGCAGCAAGCGAGGAGCGGCGGTAGACCCGGCGGCGGTGGAGCCCGGGAAGCGCCCGCCCCAGCAGGTAAGTGCCTCGCGCCCCGCGCCTCGCGCTCCTTACCTGTGCAGGCCACGTCCGCTTCCCTCCAGTGCTCGAATCTACTGAGAAACAGGCTTCATGGCCTGTCCCTCAGTAGCGCGCTGGGTGATGACGTCATCACCCGGCGCGGTACTGAGAGACAGGCCGTGAAGCCTGTTTCTCAGTAGATTCCGAACACCGGAGGGAAGCGGACGGGACACCCCAGCAGGTAAGGAGCGCGAGGCGGGCGGGCGGCGGGAGCAGCGTGGGGCGAGCGGGGCGTGCGGGCGGCACGGGCATGCGGGAGGCGCAGCGCGGGCGGGGGAGGCGGGCGGGCCGTGCGAGCACGCGGGGGGGTTGTTTTAGGTGGGGGGGACCAGGATTTTAGGTCTCCCTTTCATCCTGGAAAGGGGCGGGGGCAGAGCAGGACACACATTCTCTGGGGCTCCAGAAAGGGTGGAGATCGCCTACTCTAATGGAGGTAGGAAAGCTCCACGCTTTCTGGGGCTCTGGAGAACGCGCAGCCTGTTCTTCCCCGCCCCTTTCCCAGGATGAAAGGGCCTCTTCATTCAAGCACAAAGAGACCCTTTCACCCCAGGAAAGGCGCATGCGGGCATGGAGCAGCTTGCTTACCTGCTCTCTCCTGGTCTTGCGAGACTTGTTTGAGAGGCGGAGCAATCTCCCCGTGCTCCCAAACAGATCCAGAAGGCAGCATCAGAGGCAGGAGCAGCAGCGCAGCCCCGGAGTGAATACTTAAGTCGGTGGCAAAGCGCTGGCGGGGGTTGGCGCGGGCGGGCAGTGGGTGGCACGGTTGTGGGGCTTGTGAGGCATGCATTTGTGGAGCAGGCGGGCGCGGGGTGCGTGGGGTGGGCGTGGGGCAGGCGGGCACGGGGTGGGTGCGGTGCACATGGGGAAAGTGGGGCGGGCATGGGGCAGGCGGGCGCGGGGTGTGCGTGCAGGGTGGCGCAGCTTGGCCCAGTGCGGCACATGGAGCAGCGCAGCTTGGCCCAGTGCGGCACATGGAGCATCCTCACCCGGTGTCCTCCTGGCACACCGGGGCATCATGGTGAGCGTTGCGGCTGGCCCAGCGCGGGGCGGCCTGGCCCAGCACAGCCTGGCCGGGTGTGGCATGTGGGACTTCAAGCCCATGGGGCGGCCTGGCCCAGTCTGGCGTGCAGGCGTCTTAGGCTGGGGCTGCCTGGATGTGATTTTATTTATCGTTGGGCGCTGCTACTGTTTAGTGAACTTTTCTTTAATATTGTCCATATATTTTGATTCATTAATTGGGGTGGTATGTGTGTGTGTTTTAAAACTATTATTAGGGTTGCCATGGGTGAGTATGCTGGTGTGTGTGGATATTTATTTAACTTTCAGTCTTGGTTGTGTGTAGTCATTCAGTTGGTTGTTTTTTGCCTTGGTGCTTGTCTGGATTTTTATTATTTTTCCTTGGGTGAGTATGTGGGTGAGTGTTGTATTTTTAATATTATTTTATTGCAATGGGTGTGTGCATGTTTTGTGTTATTTTGCATTGTGTGGGTGGTTTATTATTGTTGTTGTTGTTGTTGTCGTCATTATTTTGTCTTTGGTGGGGGTGGGGGTGGATTTCTATCCCCCCAGTTAAGTGTGTGTGGGGAGGTGGTTGTTGTTTTAATTGCTTTTGGGAGGGTGTGGAGTTTTCCCCCAGTTTGGGTGAGCTTGCAGGAGTATGTAGATTTTAATTTTTATTGCCTTTGCTGAGCATGAGGTGTGTGTGGATGCTGCTACTGCTGCTCTTACCTGGGGTGTGTATGTGCCGTCTTTTGTATCTTGTCATGCTAGGCAGGGCTCCTGCAGCTTTAACTGTTGTATTGTAGAGGGAATGTCACCAGGTGCTGCATGCATACAAGTGACACCTGATAAAATTCTAGACATGTTGCCTGAAAGCAATTTCACGTATATATCACAATGTATGTAATGTTGATGTCTAACATCTGCCCCACATCTTTACAGCTACTCACTATTTCTACACAGCTTTTCAGATAAGGAAATACATGTTTGTCTTAATTGTGTGCTGTGAAATCAGACATGTGACCAAGGCTATGTTCAGGTGGGCACGCCCCTTGGGGCTGGACTCGCCCCCTGGGGGCCGGATATGTTGGTGGGCACGCCCCCTTCGGGCGGCCATTTTGGACCTGGATTTTGGTTTCCAAAATCTGGTCACCCTGGTTTATTGAGATAGACTAACTTAAGTTCCATTCCTTTCAATGAGTCTACTTTATGTAGGACTAACATTGGATACTACTCCGTATGTTTATGAAACATGACTTAGCTAATCAAATAGAAAATGCATAAATCTATACACACTTTTAAGATCTGGATTGGGGGTCCTGAACCTACCCTAGAGTAGAAATAAAGGGGAAAAGATGTAGCTGCTCAACACAGATTTAAATAACATCTCTTTTGGCCCTTAGATGGGTCTTTTACAGAGCATATGTTCCAATATAGAATATGCACACTTAACTGGATGGATATCATCACATTCCCATGGCCCACAGATCCATACGGAAAGGGCCCAAGCATTTTAAGGACACAATCCTATGCAGAAGAAAGTCGTACACCTCCCAGCATTCCCTAGCCAGCAATCGCTGTTTGGGTCAAGCTGGGAGTTGTAGGACATTTTCTGTCTAGACATGCATAGGATTGTGCTGTGAATTGATTGCATTATTTCCTGATTGAATTATTTATGCCTCTCATTTTTATAGTATTGCTTTAGCTGATGTTGTAATACTGTATTTGAGTTTGAATTCATGAACACCATCCTGAGTTCTTTTCTGAGTGAAGGAGCGATTTAGAAATGTTTCAAATAAATAAATCTATTGAAAATAAAATTACCAATATCACAATGCCTTTATACAAATGTATGGTGTGACCCAGTCACCTCACCAGATAAAGGATATTGTAGAGCTCAAAGGGTGCAGGGAAAGAGCTGGAGCAATTCCCCTATGACTGAGGAAAGGTTACAACATTTGGAGCTATTTTGTTTACAGAAAGGCAAGGATGAGGGAACGTGATAGACCAAGATATATTAAATTATATAATGTGTGCAGGAAGGGGATAGAAAGGTTTTCTCAATTTCTCATAACGCTGGGACTCTGGCGATATCCAACGAAGCTGACTGCTGAGAGATTGAGGACCGACAAAGGTAACAATTTCTTCACAAACTGTGGGGTTTAAGCTATGGAATTCGCTGACTCAATATTTGATAGTGGCCACCAACACAAATGACTTTAAAGGGGGTTTACACAGATTTCAGGAGGATGAGGCTATTAGTGACCTCTAATCATGATTATACGCTACTTCCAGATGGTTATATGCCTCTGAAAAGAAACCAATCATGGGAACAATAACAAGAGAAGGCTATGGCCTTATGTCTTGCTTTTGGGTTTCCCACAGGAATCTGGGTAGCTACTCTGAGGAAACGGTATGCTGAACTATATCCAGATGCTGGCAAATTGGTGCCCTCCAGATGTTTTGAATTACAACTCCTGTCAGCCCTAACCAGCATGGCCAATGGTCAGCTAGGCTCTTCATAAGCCACCTTTAAGAGTAAAATATTTGTCTTTACATACAGGCTACTCTACAACTGGTATTATCTATAGCTTTTTATCTGATGATGACTTGTATGCCACTCAAATAGGTTAGTCCTTTTATACACACGCACGCACACACACACACACACACCATTTAAGTTAGGCTGACCAGATAAAATCCAGGTCGGGTCATGTAACTATAACAGTTGTAGAGAAAGGGGAATTTCAGACAGTGTCATTTGTATGCAATTAATTCCTGGTGATATTCCCTCTTCATCACAACAGTTAAAGGTGAAGGCACTATACTAGAGTGACCATATACAAAAGAAGGCAGGGCCCCTGCAACTTTAACTGTTGTGATGAAGAGGGGATTTCACCAGGAACTAATTGCATACAAATGGCACTGGCTGAAATTCCCTTTTCTCTACAACTGTTAAAGTTACATGAGCCCTGACCTGGATTTTATCTGGTCACCCTAATTTAAGTCAATAATTCGCAGGGGTTCCTGGTTGACAGCTGTTTGGCTGCTGTGTGAACAGAGTTTTTGACTAGATGGACCCTTGGTCTGATCCAGCAGGGCTCTTCTTGTGTCCTTACGTCCTAGGGCATACTTGCACACTGTGAGAGAACAGTTGTTATGCCATGAGAAATAAATTAAGTTATTAAAGGCATTCAGTGAATTTGATGTGCCATTCTAGGTAGGGTGACCAGATAAAATCCAGGTCAGGGCTCATGTAACTTTAACAGTTGTAGAGAAAAGGAATTTCAGCCAGTGTCATTTGTATGCAATTAGTTCCTAGTAATATTCCCTCTTTATCACAACTGTTAAAGGTGCAGGGGCCCTGCTTTCTTTTGTATATGGTCACTCTAGTATAGTGCCTGCACCTTTAACTGTTGTGATGAAGAGGGAATTTCACCAGGAACTAATTGCATACAAATGACACTGGCTGAAATTCCCTTTTCTCTACAACTGTTAAAGTTACATGAGCCCTAACCTGGATTTTATCTGGTCACCCTAATTCTAGGGAGAGGCTACATGATTTGCTGCTTTGGCCTTTCCTTCCTCCAAACAGCCAGTTGGAGACAATTGGATCGTTCAATCACTCCTGATACAGGAACATAAAAGAATCGCTTTCCTTCAGAGAGGGCTGCTTATCCCACAGTGAGTTGCTATTCCGGGCTAGCCTTCTTCCAATCAGGTGTGGGCTCCATCTAGGGTGGGTAATTCTAAAAGTAACTAATTTGTCAGACTCTCATGAGAGTTTGGGTGGCTGGTTCTTGTGAGAGTTTGGGTGGCCAAGTCTCAAGGGATCTGGTTGGCTGAGCACTCGAGAGACCCAGTCAGCCGGGCTATCATGAGAGCTTCACAACCAGGAAGGAGCATGAGGAAGAGGTGGGGGAAGGGGCGCGAGGGGGTGGGTGAGGAAAATGGTGCAAGGCAGCAGCAGTGCATGTTCTTGCCTCATACAGTGAGAGATATTAGTTTGGGCTGTTATTTCTAAAAGGAAAAACAGGCATGTTAAATGCCATCTTGCATTTAACATGGTGTCTGTTTTGCCCTGTTCTGAATACTGCCTGCATATTTTCCCTTTATCTCCATGAACGAAAAGGCTAGAGACCTTTCTTCTTTTCACAAGAAATAAAGTTGAAAATTCAGAGTAGAGACTCTAGAATATCCCATTTAAGGCCAAGCCCCTGCAGACACCCTTGTGGCTACAGTTCTTCTTAAAATACTTTAATATTTAGAGATTTATTTTTTAAAAGTTCTCTGCAAAATTTTAGAGGGAAAAGTCTAGTCTTGACATTATAAAAGTGGATATGAGTCACACCATTCCACCCATTCCCCTCTTCACCTCCATTGTCCTCTTGTGTTTCCATTTGAATTATTATTTTCTCTTTTGACCAAAGGATCTAAAAAGCCTGAACACAGGAGGGATGGAATTAAAAGTATAAAGGAAGTTGAGAAGGCCCCAGTTTGTCTACTGTATTCTCTCTCGTTGTTATGTAGTTGTCTTTTGGGAGAATGTACTGTTCTCATTTATATGACTCAAAGGGTGGTGGTGGTGGAATCCCCTTCTAAAATATATTCATTCATCTATCTTATGAGCCCCTCTACAGCCAAGGTTGACATAAATAGTAAAACAGAAGACATTAAACACAACTAAAGGACTGTACCTCAGTTAGGATGACCATATGACAGGGAAAACCTGGATTTGTCAGGATTATTGGTAACAAATCCGGGAAGGGGGGAAATTATGAAATTTGACAAAAAATCCAGATTTTTCCCATCCTCCCCAGCCAAAGGGCAACTCTACTTTAATGAGAATTAACAAAAACACTTACAGATCCATCATTTTTAAAGATAAAGCGATGAAACTTGGCACCATTGTAGCTTTAACGAAGCACTTTAGCCATGCCACATTTGAATCAGATCTGTTCAATCAATCAATCAATGATTGAGATCTGTTCATCCATTGATTAGTGAGAGAGAGAGAGAGATTGGCTCAATTCGGACAACACGATAGTCAATGGTGGCTTGACTAACCCTAACCGGTACTCCCCAAACAACATGGTAATAAATAATCAATTGTGGTGTGGATTAGGATCAGTGCTGAGTTGACTATGGCAGCATTGGAATGACACAATAGTCAAAACAACTGACAATTGTTTCCCCTACATCAGTTGTTTATTGTGTCGTCCGAATTGAGCCACTGTCATTTTTAAAGGTAAAGAGATGAAATTTGGCACCATGATAGTACTCGGATAGAGCTTTCGCCTTGCCAAGTTTGAAGCAAATCTGTTCATCCACTGATTTTTAGGGAGTTTTTAAAATTTGAGGTTTTAAAATAATTGTTTTTTTAAAAAACTGTCATTTTTAAAGATAAAGAAATTAATCCTGGCACCATGATAGATCTCAGGTAGGGCTTTAGTTTGAAGCAGATATGTTCATCTGTTGATTTTTAGGAATTTTGTAAAGTTTGAGATTTTAAAATTATTTTTAAAAACCGCTGGAGCCATATCCTTCAAACTCAGGTTGTCAACCCTCCTCTTTAGGGTATTGCACCTTGAGAATTTTCAGCCCTTGGTATCAAGGGAATCTCAAGTTTTTATCTAAGAAGTGCTGGGCAAGCAGGGCACCTTTCCTGTTGCAGATTTGGTGGGCAGTTGGGCACCTGGGACTCTGCAGAGGCGAGGCATCCATAGATAAAAATGTGGGAAAGGACAGGTCAGTCAAAGCAGCCCACAGGGCAAAACAGAACAGGCCAGAGGCCTTTTTCTCAGAGTTCCACATCATGGGCGATGAAGGGTCATCCTTAGAAAAAAAACTCTCATGACCAACACTGAGGTACCAGTTGAGAGAGAGGCTCTCATCTTTGAGGATGTCCTGTTGATGCAGATGTTGGAACCTGGCATGTTGTTGCTTTGCTTTGCTACCCCTTCCCTTCCATTTCACTTTGTGAGCTAGGCTCTGTCTACACTGCTGGCATGCAATGCAGAAGTGCGTGTTGGAGAAAAATATATAGATTTGTGGTTTGGGCTGACTGGCATATCAGTTAGGCTGAAGACACAACTCAGAGATAGCTCGTCCCACCTCCCCGCAGGTAGTGGGGCTCTGGAAACAGGCACAGAGCTGCGCGGGGGCAGTCTGTGCCCATCTGGGGTGGCGGGAGAGCAGGTTTGGGGTATGTTTTTTTAAAAAAACTTACTTTTGTCAGTGGAGCGCAATTGTGCTCCATCTCCAATGATTTTAAAAAATGGCACCTGTGATGTCCCTCTTCCCTTCCGGGACATTGCATGGCTGTCTAGATGCTGGAGGATGATCCCAGAAGCAGGAATAATAAGAATAATATAATATAATATTTATTTATTTATTACCTGCCTCTCCCAACGGATCGAGGCGGGGAACAGCATCAAACATAAAATACAAAACTGATTAAAACACTTAAAACCAATACATCATTAAAATACCAATAAAACACTTTAAAATTCATCTGGAAATCCTGGAATCCTCCCCCCTGCATCCCAGAAAACCCTCTTGTGTAGAAAGGGCCTTTGGACAGGGTGCTGTTTACCCTAGGGCCAATCATGTTTAGAAAACTACATTGGGAAATGTCTCTGAAGGTGACCTGAAAAAAATCTGAGATGAAAGCAGATCACATTCCCGTGGTTTCTGCAGTTAATCTGGAGGGTTTTTATAGCAATAAAAAAGCATTTGAAGGGGGGATTTGTGGGATAAAGATTGTGAGATAAAGGACAGCAAGTTATCTCATTCGAAATTAGAATTCACATTGTCTGTTTTAACCCTCTGTTATTAAGTGAGGGTCAAACCTACCCTGACAGCATTATGAGAGGTGGGGGTGGGTGGGATCATAAAACAGTTGTGTTGTTTTTCCACAATTCTATGCTCCAGGGATTATTTAAACACGATGAAGCATGAACTGGGGTATTTCAGGGTTTCTGCCTTTGAAATCTATTGAAAAGCTACATTTTTATTCTTACATCTTTGGAGGTCAGTTCTACCCATATTGGAATGACTGAGAAAAATAGTTAAAAAATCATGCACAGAAGGCTCAGGGTCAAACTGACCTCACAAAATACCATTTAAAGCCTTTAATTACTATTCATGTCTATTGATACATAGCCTACAATCTGTTCTTTGCATTTCTTGGGAGAAAGGAGAATAGAAGGTAAAAATACTATATTTTGTCCATTGTTGTAATAGACAAATGATTCACTAGTCAGGGGATTTGCTAAGAAAAGCTTGAAAAACAAAACAGGAATTCCCCTAGAGTTGCTTGCCTGCAAATCCTGAAGTGTCACTAACAATATTTTTGTTTTTCAAGAAGATAGGAAATGCAGTCATTCATTTTTCGATGCAGCAATCTCGGACCAGAATTTCAAAACTGAAAGCATTCTATATTTTGGGGGAGTTGAGCAGCCCATGGCGGTGCAAATATCACAAAAGATCTTTTCTCCTAGAAGACTTGGGACTACAGCTGATCACCCTTTTTGGCTCCATAGTGCTGGCTCAAAGGGCACACGCATAGACATATGCATGTACACAGATACATATACATGCATGTGCACACATACGCAAGCGATCTGTAGATTTCTGGGGGTGGGAATGGAAACCTTTCTATCCCCCTTCTCCTGTGATCTTGATACAGATCCCTGTTTCCTCACTGCAAGCAGCAGTGGGGAAACTGATCTACATGAGGATTTCTGGGAGAAGGACTGGAGAGTAGAGGCAGTAGGGAATTCAGCAGTGGGGAGGGCCTTCAAGTTGTGCACCCCAATGTATAGGCTGCTTTGAATAGATTAATTGCTGTTACAGATAATTCACAACATGTGATAACTGCATTGCTATATTTGTGTAAGTACTATAATTATGTTGCATGTATGTTAATGGCACAAAGGACTTGGGACTTAGATACGTGGGGAAAAATATTTCTCCGTGTGCCAGTGTGCCCATGCTCTTTGATCAGTGGGGAAGGGCTGTCATGTTGTCTCACCAGTCAAGGAAATATTTGAATGGTGCCAAAGGACAGGGCCTTCTATGTGGTGGTGGCCCAACTTTGGAATGCCCTCCCCCAAGAGGTATGCCTGGCACCAATCACTAGGCTAATACCTTTTTATTTACCTAGGCATTTAGGACCTAGACATTTGCTGTGGACCAATTACTTGATTATCTTTCTTTCATTTTATTGTTGAATTTTATGGTTGTTAGTAATTGCCCTGTGAATTTTATGAAAGGCAGGGCATATCATACTGCCTTTACACAAATCTATGGTGCGACCATACTTGGAAAATTGTGTGCAGTTCTGGTCACCATACTTTAAAAGAGACATTGTAGAGCTGGGGAAAGTGCAGAAAGGGGCAACTAGAATGATCAAGAGGCTGGAGCATCTCCCCTAAAAGGAAAGGTACAACAACTGGGATTGTTTAGCTTGGAAAAAAGGAGGCTGAGGGGAGACATGATAGAGGTGTACAAAATTATGCATGGTGTGGAGAATGTGGATAGGAAGACATTTTTCTCCCTCTCTCAAAATACTAGAACCCGGGGTCATCCCATGAAACTGATTGGCGGGAGATTCAGGGCGATAAAAGGAAGTACTTCTTCACACAGCGCATAGTTAAACTATGGAATTCATTACCACAAAATGTGACGATGGACATAAATTTGGATGGTTTTAAATGGGGGTTGGATAAATTCCTGGATTGCTATGTGCTGCCTTCAGTAGCAGAGGCAATAGGCCTATGTACACCAGTCGCTGGGAACATGGATGGGAGAGTGCTTGTGGGTTCCTGGTGAACAACTGGTTGGCCACTATGTGAACAGAATGCTGGACTAGGTAGACCCTTGGTCGCACCCAGCATGGCTCTTATGTTATTATGGCATGAATTAAAATAATAAATAAATAATAAATTATTTTATGTTTAAAAAGCATCAAGACTCCACACACTGTAGGTTTATGCATTTTGCACTGTGTAGTATTGTTGACTCCTATGATTTATGTACAATTATATTGTTTTACTGGAAGAAAAGTTGTCAATGAAGGCAATTTTTTAAAACTTGCAAATGGCAGGCTTAATACTTTCTACCAAGTATATTACTTTGGGGGTAACATTTGACCCCCCCAAACTTGATTGATAGTCAATTTTTCTATCAACAAAGGGTTAAGTATCCACACTTGCTAAAGATAATGATTTATTTCCCAGAGAGTAGGATCATATGACTCTCATCTATTTCATCCTTGATTTTATGTCTTAGACACGAAGCATCTGAGCTTCTCTCTCACTGTTTGTACTAAGTGTGAATTTTGTTATTGTGGGAGGGGAAGCAGAAGAACAATACATGTACTTTATCCCACCAGGTTTTACGATTGCGATGCCAGCCAGCTTTAGGGAAAACTGATTTATGGGTAGAACCTAAACATGACAAAGAACATGGTGCTGCTGCCAAAAATTGCAATCCCATGTAGCATTCCACTTCCTCCCTCCCACCCTGCAATGCTCAGTAAATAAACATGCAAAGTGATGTCATCACGAGAATACTGTGCATTTCCTCCTCATTGGCCAATGGCAGCCAATGATACAGGCCAGGGGCACAGAACTGTAAGTGGTAAACCATCCTGAGTAATGGATTCGTATTAGAAGGCATATTTATCGATCACGTGCATTTCCTTTACCAGAGATTACAAGGGAGAGAAGGGGAACTTGACACAGAGTCAACGTTTCCTGTGGCAGTCCCATAGTCATTATCATATCTTTTTAATCTTTGTAAACCGCCCAGAGAGCTTCAGCTATGGGGCGATATATAAATGCAATAAATAATAATAATAATAATATCTATTTCTGTCATAGTTCTTTTTATTTGAAAATGCTCTTTTTTTAGACTTTGATGCATTTATTTATTTGTTAGTTAAATTTGATTCCTGCAATGTATCAAATGGTGCCCAAGTGGCTGACAGCAATAATACAAATACAATAATAAATAATAAATTAAACTAAAACAACAATAACATATTAAAAATTATAAAGAATAGGATCTGTCTGAACGCTGTTTGCAGAAAATCTCTCCGCCTGATTTTTAGGGTTTTCCCTCACCCCCAAGCTCAATGCATAGCATTTTCAGGAGCTAGAACGGCTGCCATAGGAAGTGGTGTGGTGAAGTCTACTTCCGCCAATCCAGTTGATCCAGCATAAACGTCAACCCAATGCAAGATCAAAGTAAAACTTCATTTTTTAATTTTTTTAAAAAAAATAATTGTAACATAATAAAAGTAATTGTAACACGAGCTGTAATAGCCAGCTTAATGGGCCAAAGGCCTGTAAAGTTTTTGCTTGCTGGTGGAAGGTCATAGGAGATGGAACTGGCTAGATCACTCTAGGCAAGGCACTCCAAAGTCTGGGAGCAACTGCTGAGAAGGCCCTCTTTCAAATTCCTACCAAACCCACTTTAGATATTGCTGTGACAGAAAGAAGGGCTTCTCCTGACCATTGCAGAGCTTGGGCTGGCTTGTATGAGGAAATATGGTCTTTCAGACAAGCTGGTCCCAAATTGTGTAAGATTTTGTATTTTGCACTTTGAATTTTGTCTGGAAATAAGCAGTAGCCAGTGAAATTATTGCAAGGTGGATGCACCTCATATGCACCTCATAACTTGCCACAGTCAATAGCCTGGGTGCAGCATTCTAAACCAGATAAAGTTTCAAAATACTGTTCAAAAGCAGCCCCACATGGAGTGTGTTTCCCTCCAAAAAGCTATGCTGCCTGGGTTCAGGTGACACGATACGCCGTGGCTCAGATTATGCAAATCATGCCCAGCATGTGCTGGCATGTGCAAAATGCAGTGGCCAGATTGATAACTGGAACCAGTAGGTTGAACATATAAGACCTACTCTGTCCCACTTGCATTGGCTGCCTGTATGTTTCCGAGCCCGGTTCAAGGTGCTGGTTTTAACCTATAAAGCCTTACACGGCTTGGGACCACAATACCTGATGGAACGCCTTTCCCGACATGAACCTACCCGAACACTACGTTCAACATCTAAGGCCCTCCTCCGAGTGCCTCCTCCGAGGGAAGCTCGGAGGTCGGCAACAAGAGAGAGGGCCTTCTCTGTGGTGGCCCCCCAATTGTGGAACGATCTCCCCGACGAGGCCCGCCTGGCGCCAACATTGTTATCTTTTCGGCGCCAGGTCAAGACTTTCCTCTTCTCTCAGGCATTTGGCAATATCTGAGGAGCCTGGGTTTGTTTTGTTTTGTTTTTGTAGCTTGTTGAAGTGTTGTAATGGTTTTTAAATGTACAGATTGTGTGTATGTTGTATGTTTTTGCTGTTTTAATTTTTGTATATTGTTTTTAATTGTTTTTAATCCTATGTAAACCGCTTAGAGAGCTTCGGCTATGGGGCGGTATACAAATGTAATAAATAAATAAATAAATAGATCACATGGTTTGTTTAAGCCACAGTGGCATATTGTGATTGTACAAACTGGATAATTGCGTATTTGCTTTGTTTTAAAGTTCATTTTATTGTTTATATTTATATCATAAAATTGTAGATAAAAAGATAGTTTTGTTTTAAAGGTTATTTTGTTTTCCATATACAATCATAAGTTAAAAGTTTCCTTTTCCTGGAATCCAGGACTCCAACAACAACAACAACAACAACAACAACAACAACGAAAGAGGGGAAAGTGGTGTTTCGTAGATTAATCAAGGAGTATGTTTGTTGTTATACATTTCTAATAAGCGTTAACAACACAAATTCCTTCCATGCAGTCTGAGAGAAAAGAAAATATTACAAATGTATATAACTTTCTGAGATGTAACCCTGTGCCTGCTATAATAATTGCTGCGCTCAAGAAATGGGAGCCCCAATACTTGCACCAAACACAATCTGATAAACTCATTGAAATCTCAGTTCAAATATATCTTGGCTTCTCCGAAAGGATATATAGTGCATTCTAGTGCATTAGAATGCACGCTATAGGAACGAACCCTTTGTATAAACTATAGCTTGGATTTTTTGTTGGGAATGATGGTTGACAATTTCGAGCAGAGGTTCGCTGAACACTAGAGCTGAAGCATAGCATTCACTATCAGATAACAGGATTTTACCACATACCACAAGCCTGAATAGCTGCCAGATAACTTCCTACATGCTGAATGTATTTTGCTGAAGAGATGTGGAAGTCATATTTACTTTGGCCTGCGCTGTTGTTGCTGCTCATGCACAATAATTGAATAATGAGGGTGATAAGCAGTGCAGACTGCAAGTGCTCCTTTGGGGGTTTCAGTTGGGTCATCTACAGAGCATCATATTTAACCACACCAGATGTATTTCCCCAAGGCCTTGTCACAGTAGATGCTTCATTGTGGGAAAATATGTCTTGGGCAGAGCAGTGTTTTTCTGCTGCGCCTTTATAAGAAAGGAAATGGAGAGAGAAAAAATATCCATCATACCTCATCATTTAGGACACCTCTACATTCACAGTTCCAGCTGTATGTGGATTAACACAAATTCTGCTGCTTGAGGTGCAAGGCCTCATGGCACACACAGCTCTGTCCTCTAATAGTGTGGAGGTAGTGTGCCACTACCCCACCCCCACACTGCTGAGCCTGTGGCAACTGACTCACTTGGCTTAATGATAGGACCGGCACTGCCTACTTCTAATTTTGACCTCATATGTCTATTTTCTGTACCAGTCAGAACCATGTGAATAGCCATGAGATACATTATAGTGGTGGCATGGAGGAACCATCAGATGGAGAAGCCATTTCCAGTTTCCTCTAGGTGAGCAGGTAACATATAATTGACACTTCATTCTCTGACTCTTAGATCAGGGCAAGAAAGTATAAAGCCTCTTGGCTTTTCCCATGGGGCATGAATGAGGAAAAAGCAGCAGCAAAGTCCTGTGTGAATGTTATAGAAAAAGACTTGGTAGAACTGGCTGAGTTCTTGGGTCCTGCATTGCCTTTGTCCTAGATGATATGCACACACTGCAGGGAACATCTAGCGCATTCAACTCTTACAGTGCCCAGCAGAACTCATCGAATGTAGACACCATATGTATTCACACTAATGTAAGTAATTTATTCCTGCACAAATGAATGTAGTGGAGCTCTTCCCTGTGTGTATGTGTGTGTGTAGCTCCTGGCTGCTGGGGCTGGGTCATGACATGAAAGACAACAGGTCCAGGAATGAGAGGAACAGGGTAAATAATTAGTATACTATTTTTCTGTGTTGTTCCCTACTTTCCCAATCAATAGGAAGCTCTGTGCAAATCTCCCACAGGGGTCAGTTTCTTGTTGAGGAGAGAGCACCAGAGATTTGGCCCAGACAATAGAGGTGGATGCCACTGCCAACTTGCTCACTGGCTCTTTCAAGCAAGCAAGTGGTAGCAATGAGGAGAAAGAGGATAAAGAGCAGGAGCAACTGGGGACAATAGCACTGGGACTAGTTACTGAGGGAGGGCGCCTGCTGGGGGTGTCTTGCCCAAGAGCCCTCAAAAACCTGGTCCTACGGTAGTTATGAAAGGGATTCAGCAAAATCATAGGGGATAGGTCTAGCTCAGCAACTATTCGACAGGACAGCTATGCAGAATCTCCTCTTTCAAAGATAGTATTCCATCGGATTCCATTGGCTACAGAGTGGTGGTGCAAATGTGTTGGGCGTTTTGAGGGAAATCACATGATTAAGGTCTTGCAGAGTGGAATGGGTTTATGGATGACAGTCCCTTTCCCACGAATTTCAGAAGCAATGGAGGGAATTCCACCACAATGTATTTTGATATGAGTCAGAGTATGCACAGGTCGGTGGGTTCACAAGTTGACTGTATCGTTCTTGTTTTCCTGAGCTTTCCTCAGCGGTTTAGTGACATCCTTTTCTGATGATGTGATGCTTTCCTACTGCATTGCCATAGGTTAGTATTTGAGATCTGCTCATTAGAAAGAAACGCAGCATCCTGTTACCAAAAATATATATCTTCTTTTTCAAAAACATGCTATGACTGTTAAAGGAAATTGCTTCCTCTTCTGAAAGTCCTATTTTTTCAGACAGACTTCCTGTTGCATACATTGTGCAATAGCATCATTCGATGATTACCTATATGACAGTTCTAAACAAAGGAATAAATAGATTTGTTTTGAAATTCTTCTACACAGACAACAATCTCAAAATCTACTATAAATATAGAATGATTATCTTTCACCATTAGATATGTAATGCTTACATTCACGAGCAAATCAAGTATGGGGACCCAAGCAGTATGAATTATTAGCAAAAAGCCCTGTACACTGAAGACCCAGAAGTAGGCAGTATTGTCCCTTAGTTTAGTGTTTTACTTTTCCCCATAGCAATGAATAGTGGACATTCATATGCATGGGAGAGAGCATTAAACCCATCCAACATAAGGCCAGTTGCATAAGGGGACATTACCTTAATAAAAACTGCTTAGACCAAATACTGTGTGACTGCAAACCAAAGCACTTTCTATTAAGCAATAGAATCCCTCTGCTCCCCTTGATAAAGAGTTCTTCAAAATATTTTGGGAATCATACCAACTTGGGCAGCTGTTCGTGTTTGGCATCGTTTCTATGGCCATAATTGATACTTTGTTTTTGTGAATGGGTTTAATAACACATCCCTGGTGATCCCAGTGTATGCACCATATTGTTTTGTTATAAAACCTTCCAACTGTTACTGCCTGTTTAGTGTATCCCATTAAACGCCATGGAAGCCATTAAAAACTGAGAAAGACCTTACTCCATAGCCCCATCCTTGGGTTCTTCTTCTTAGCTATGCTGGAATGTACAGTGTGATGGGGCTTAGGAATTCACTTTCAGAGAGAGAGAGACAGAGACAGAGAGAAATAACTGGTAACTATTTCCTGGAGGCAGAAATCACCTTATACATTAAACATAAAAAATGTATTCATTCAATATACTAGTGAAAGTTGCAACCTACATATTCAGTATACAATATAAGTTGTACTGTAGAACATATTTTTTTTGGAACAGCCATACAGAATTAATTTGGGATTGACATGAAGTATAAGAACCCTTTTGTTTCTCTCCCCAAGACAAGAGAAGGCCAGCTTGGGAAAAAGCTCCTTCTCTGGGCCTAGGTGGCAGGCTCTTGATCAACATCAAGGAGTTGGGGGGACGGCGTCAGGTAATCCCGACACTGGGAAAGGAGGGTGGGGTTTCTGGGCTGCCATGTGGGTCCCAGAGGTGGCCCCATCCTCTTGCTGGTGAAAGGTGACCAATTGCTGGTCGCCTTCCACCAGGCTCCGCCCCTGGACTAGCCATAGAGTGACATTACACAGTGGATGCACCGTGTTGACATCGCTCCCTTTGGAAAAGTTGGGGTACATACCCAACTTTTTCAAAGTGCAGCATCAAGGGTAAGCCCTGTGGTGGCTGCGAACTTGCACCTGCATTGTCTAACAAACGGGGCACAAATCCACAGCCACCACGGGTTTTTCCATGCATATAGACAGCCCCAGGAACTTCCCCTTGATCCCGAGAGTACTTCCTGGCTCCTTCCAAGAAGGCATACTCAGCAGACGTTCCTTCGTCAAGCATGACAGTCTACATGCATACCCAAACACGTACACAAAGGAACAAAAAGGAAGAGAAAAGAAGAAATCAGCAATACTGGGGTGGTATGTTTTGAAATGCAGGCACTCAGTGACAGCCCTCATAGCCACACCCACAAGGAGAATCCAAAAATGCAGGCCATTCTAGCAGTTTTTATCTCCCCCAGGAGCAGGCCTTTTGTAAAGCGAATGGGTCTTAATTCCCGACTGACAGACACTGCCCCCCCCCCCAATACTATGCATTACAACAAAGGGGCGATATATTGTTATTGGGGATATTAATCTCCCCCCCCCCCCCCAGCACTGTGAGAGAATTGCACGTAAACACAGACAGAACAGAGAAGTTTGACTGGGTGGCAGATGATGTCAGCACTGTAATCTTCCCAAGACCTGGCTCCATTACGCTACTGGAAATAAGACTAGGAGCAGATGGCACGTGTGCAAAGGAACGAGCTGAAAGCAAACTTTGAGCTCAGGCCCTACAGGCATCTCCCACACCATACTACACCCTCCCTCAAGCCACAGCTTAGCTATTGCAGCTGAGCTCTGGAGCATGCAGAGGAGCCCTAGAGAGAAAGGAAGCCATAGCCTTACATATAAATTAGCTCTTTCATCTTGCATTTCTCTGTGCTGACACTTTGTTCTACTTCTTTATTTTATGGGATTGTATTTATTTATTTATTTATTTAAAGTGTTATTTTACTCTGGACTTTTGATCTGTGTCCTCAAATTATTATTATTATTATTATTATTATTATTATTATTATTATTTACATTTATATACTGCCCCATAGCCAAAACTCTCTGGACAGTTTACAAAAATTTAAACTTTGGGTATTAAAAATCAATATACAAAATTTAAAAACATAAAAGCGTAAGAAAAGACAACATATAAAACCAGTATACATTTAAAACAACTGTGAGCTCTCAGCCAGGCCTAAATATAGTTCTGGGGTCAATTAAAAACTCAGTATATGCTGTCAAATGCCTGGGAGAAGAGGAAAGTCTTGACCTGGCACCGAAAAGATAACAATATTGGTGCCAGGCGAGCCTAATTGGGGAGATCATTCCATAATTGGGGGGCCACCACTGAGAGGGGCCACCACTGAGAAGGCCCTCTCCCTTGTTGCCAAGGGATAAACTAAATCAAAGATAAACTAAAACAGCTATTATTAAAAGAGAGCCATAAAACTCATATTAAAGCAAACAGAAAAACAGATGATAAATAGTAGCAGGAAGAAGTTAGGGATGTAGATGCTCAATAAGAAGTAATAAAGCCCACTATGTCCAAGCCTTTTTACCTAAAACCCATCAGAAAATTGGATGTGAAGCCAATAGATAAGGGAAGCAATTTCAAGTACATAAGAACACAGGAAGTTGCCTTATCCCAAGTCACACCCTTGGTCCATCTAGCCCACTATTGATACAGACTGGCAGTGGCTCTCTAGGGTTTCAGGCAGGAGTCTTTCCTAGCCCTACCTGGGGATGGCTGGAATTGAACCCAGGACCTTCTGTGGGGGCACCAAGAACAGGGCCTCTGATGAAGACTTTAGCAATCAGACAGGTTCACATGGGAGCAGGCAGTCCTACAGATTAATAATAATAATAATAATAATAATACATTTCTTACCCGCCTCTTCATTTAGATCGAGGCAGGGAACAGCAGTAAATATAAAATATGATAAAATACATAAAACTGATTAAAAACATGGTGCACATTATTAAAATCGCAATAAAACATCCTAAAAACATCCTAAAAACATTATAAAATTCCACTGGATAGGCCTGCTGGAAGAGACTATCTTTATAGCTTTCTTAAATTCTAAAAGACTTAAGTTGATGAGTCTCCTCCAGCAGGTCATTCCACAGGCTGGGAGTGGCAGAAGAGAAGGTCCTCTGGGTAATGGTTGTCAGCCTAGTCTTGGCCGACTGTAGTAAGTTCTTCCCAGAGGACCTGAGCGTGCGGGGCAGATTGTATGGGAGAAGGCGATCCCGCATGTAACCTGGACCCAAATCGTGTAGGGCTTTAAAGGTAATGACCAACACTTTGTACTTCGCCTGGAAACTAATTGGCAGCCAGTGGAGCGATTTTAAAGCTGGCGTGATATGCTCACCCCTAGGTGTACCGGTGACCAACCTGGCTGCCATATTTTGAACTAGCTGAAGTTTCTGGACTAGGCACAGAGGCTGGGTCCCAAACCATTTAGGATTTTACAGCTCAAAAATGGTTAGTGAGGTATGTTCATTTCTCCCAATTAGCACCTTTCCTATTGCATTCTGGACAAGCTGGCGTTTCTTTCAAGGCAGTTTGCCACATCATTTTGCAGCTACCTATCCTAGATCACTAAGGCCAGATGAGTTTTCCGGAAGTGTTGCAGCTGAAGTTGGTGAAAGATGCCATCACTTCTGCAAAGCCAGGACTATTAGGGCCGATCTACACAGTCCTTTGGAACGTTTTAAAAAGTATTTTAAAACATTCCAAATAGGTGCGTTCTAAAACGACTTAGGCCACATTACTGGGTACTCACGTTACAGGAGAACAGTCTTCAGTCTTTAAAGCGGTGTGTGCGGTCACACGCTGTTCTGCCCTGTCTCTCTTTCGTTTTTTCAGTGAGTTTAGGGCAAGGCATTGTGGGGGTTGTAGTTCAGTCACCACTTCCTCCTTTGTTCCTCTGTCATACCCTAGTGAGTATAGGGCTAGGCATTGTGGGTGTTGTAGTTCACTCACCCACTTCCTCTTTCTTCCCCACCAATCAACTGCTAAGCATTTGGGCGCTGGTCAAGGAAGCACTGCCCCCAGGAATCACAAATGGTAAGGAAGGACATATTATTTTACTTAAAACGATTTATTAAAAGTGAAACCGTTGTATATAACTGAAGGGAGTTTTAAAAAACCTCAGATATACAACGTTAAGGGAGTGCGTCATGTGGCCCAAAGAGTTTTCGTAACCCTTATAAAACGTCAAAAACCTCGTATGTAGATCGCCCCTTAGTGACTGCTGAGCTGTGGTCGTTCTACATCTAGAACAAAGCCAGTTCCTTGGGAAAATGGCCTGCCTGAGTTTTGATTGTAGCTGTACATTAATCCCCCTCCCCCTGCCTTACCAATGGGCAATTGTTGAGCATACAGATAATAGGCCGCGCACCTCCAACCATCTTATTAACAGCCCAGGTGACAACAACTGAAACTCATTCAAGCTCCAGCTCCCAGGAGGCAGGACTGAACATTAGGAGCGCAAAGTTAAGTTCCTAACCCTATATTTCCTGCATAGCACTAATGCAGCGGCTGGGGAAACATTTGCAGGAGGATAACTGATAGGTGTGAGCGAGCGCTTAACCCTTCCCCTTCCCACAGGTTCTTCCCTGCGCATGCGTGACACATTTTTTAAAAAGGCTTTCTTCTCTAGCCAGCTCTGGGAATCGGAAAGGAGTCCACCTGTGGGGTAAAAAACTCTTAGTCTGCGGAGGGGGATTTTCAGGGGAGAATAGGCAGGAGCCAGAGTGGATAAGCCTGGGGTGCCAGCATGGTGCCCATGGGCACGAGTGGGCCTGCAGACACCTCTTTTGGTGCCCTCCAGATGCCATGTCCCTCTTAAGACTTTTCAAACTATTTTTTTAAAAAATGAGAAGCTGACATGTTGCAATGTGACAAGCTGCCCTACCAAAGGAAGTGAGACAGGTGGCTACCAGGAGGAGGGCCTTCTCTGCTGTGGCTCCCCGGCAGTGGAATGAGCTCCCCAGAGAGGTTCGCCTGGCATCTACATTATACTCCTTTAGATGCCAGGTGAAAACCTTCTTTGTTTTTAAAGTGTTTTCACAGTTCTTCAGTTTGATTTTTAACCTTGCTTTTTAAATTTGTATTTAAAATCCATGTTGATTTCTGCATGGCTGCTCGGTTTTTTATCCTGGTTGTGCTTTTATACTGTATTTTAAATTATGTTTTTATACTGTCGTTGTTTTATATTTTGAATGGTTTTTATGGTTTTAATTTTTGTAAACTGCCCAGAGAGCTTTGGCTATTGGGTGGTATAGAAATGCAGCAAATAAATAAATAAATAAATCTTTATTTGGGTTCAAAAGAGTGGTTATGTGTTTTGGAGCTCAGGCCTCACCTCTGCAGAGAATACTCATATTCTTAGGAAAGTTAGTTTTCTTTTAGTCTCACCTTTTTGTCTTTTGGGTAATGAATGTTTTGTGACTAGACATGCCTACTATGGTAGCCATTTAATGAATGGGCAAATCCCTATGGTAGCCATTTTGTGACAGTGCCTATGACAGTCTTAAAATTCCAAATGTGCACACTGACCTAAAAAGGTGGGGATCCCTGGGTTAAGCCTCCCTCCCTCCTGCCCACCAACCTCCCCTATAAGTGGCTCTTCCCCTTCCCTGTGATCTCAGCAAATGTGGGTGTGTGACCACACTGATGCTGAGCTTAACATTAACTCTGCCCTCAGAAATGGGGAAATGTTCTTAAGCAACTGACCATCTTAAGCAATACAAAATAATAGATACCGCAGGGAGTTATTTTCACATCTGAACTTCATACAACCCCACAGTAATGACGGAAAGGCACTGGAGGCTGGTGGCTCTGACTTCGGTGGGGCTGCGATTCCATTCTGGGTTTTACTCAGAACCAACCAGAACTCAAAAGGAGCTATCCACAGTGCTGAACCCTTTCCCTAAAATAAGTTCAGCACCTTGGACAGCTCCTTTAGAGTCCTGGTTGGTTCTGACTGAAACCCAGAATGGAATCACAGCATAGCGCCACCAAGATCGGAGCCACTGATAAAAGATTAAAAGCTGCCTTCTGCTGGCACCTTCTGGGGAGAGTCTGTAATTTCAACAGCTGTTTCTTTTAATTCAGACAGATAATGTTTGATGTTTCGATTAACATACCTGTTTTGTGAGCAAAAAAACTATTAGTTTGGAATGCATATTTATTGTTTTTAATTGTTTTTTTCATTAGGTTGTTTTTGTGTAATGCTTTAATAATCTGGCTTTTATTATTAGTGCCTATTTTGGCAGAAGTTAGGACATAAGTTTGATGAATAATAATTAAATAGCTATTTTGGAGAGGACAAAGTTCGGAGGTAGAGCACCTGCTTTGCATGCAGAACATCCTAGGTTCAAACCCCGGCATCTTCAGGTAAGGCTAGGAAAGAATCCTGCTTGAAACTCTGGACAGCTACTGCCAGTCAGTGTTGACAATACTGGGGAATACTGGACCAATGATATGACTCCGTATAAAGCAGTTTTCTATGTTCCTGTGTTTCATATGTGAAAACACACTTGCTAAATGGACCTTAAGACAAATGAGTTGCTTCTACAAGAAGGAAACCAATCCTGAAAGACATTGACCTAGTTTGCACATAATGCTAACTCATGCTTTATTAAACTCATGAGCTGAGGAATTTTGAGTTGTTGTGATGTGCGAAACCAGCCATGCTAATAAACCATGCTTTGTTAAGGACAAACCCAGAAAGAGACCCAGGGGTTTGTTGTTGGGTTATGAATTCTGGGTTGTTTAGGTTGTTATTACATGTGAACCCAGAACTGTGGGTTGTTTGTGGGTTGTTTTGCCAGGCTATGGAACAGTGGGCAACAGTGGTTAAAAAAAAGTAGTTGGGATTCAGGGAGGGTGCAAGCAAAAGAGGATGGAAATAACCCAGGGATTGAGAAAATAAACCACATTTTGTTCGATCTTCTGCCAGACAAACCCTGGATAGGGCAAAAAAAAAAAATGGGTTAACTATGAGTTAAATAAACAGTAAGTTGGCATTATATGCAAACCGAGTGCTACCTTCTCCATGTCTTTATTATGTTTACTTTGTTTTGTTACTCAGTAAACCGCCACCAGTAGCTGAAACTTGTCCAGTTCAGTTGCATTCCTTTGAAATGAGTACATTTTTATTGGAGACGCTCTCTGCTGGAATCTCTGTGCAGTTGTGTCAAGAACAGATTGTCCCCTTTTAATTCTCAACTGGACAGGGGTGTATATGCCCAAATGTATTGCCAATATGGACAGAGGAAATACTGGTTAGTTTTTTGCTGAATGGCTGGCTAACTGCCTGTTTTGGCTTCTTTCCTGAGTCCCTGGGTGCCTCTACAAGAGCGATTTAAAGCTCTTTCAAGGTGCATTAAAACTTTTACCTCTACAAGAGCGGAGTGCAAATCGGGGGTCAAGGCGCATTATCTCTCCATTTATGCACATTATCGAATGCGCGTTAAATAGCAAGTTTTAATTTACCGCGGCCGTTAAAGCACCTTAAGACCATGTAAACAAGCGATTCTCTGCATTAAACACTTCTAAAGCGTGTTTCATACAACTGGTAAGGCCACCAGTTATGCGCTTAACCGCCTCCCGCGTACAGTGATTTTCCGCAAAAGCGCTTGTGAGAAGATGCGCATAATCAGAGAACCAGGTGTCAAACCGAATTCTTGTAGAGGGGATCCCTTAATATGTGCACCTTTGCATATTAAGGATTGTCCTGCCTTTGACTTATTATGGAGAGACAAAAGCATCCTTCAGCAGAATGCTGAAATTTGCAGTCTCCAGGGCTCAGGCGTCTGTGAACCAGTTTCCCCATCCCCACTCCAAGCTCTGAAACAAGCACTTCTCCTGTCCCTTAGTGCAGGGATGGGCAGAAAATAGTTTTTCAGATGTTTTGAACTCCAACTCCCAGCATTCCTGACCATTGAACAAGCTGGCAGGAGCTTCTGGAAGTTGAAGTTCAAAACATCCAGAGCGCTACCTTCTGCTCATCCCTGCCCTAGTGCATTCAGGGGGCACAGAATGTGTGTGCATGTTGCTGAATTTCCCCATTTAAATTCTTCCATTTAAAGATGGATAGGAAAATTCATGGTGTTAGGGAACTTCTAGATGTCATGTCAAGCAGTAATGGAGGCAACTAATCTGCAACTACAATAGGAATGCCTCAAATATGATGGGCTAAGCTGTGTCCTCTGTGTTGCTGATTCTATTAGGCTGGGCGGAGTAGAAACAATCAGCATGAGGAGCAGCCCCAGTGCAAGCTCTCTTACCACCTGAGGAGGAGGGGGTACACACACCTCTGCCACTGCATCATCCCCCCCTTTCCCCATCCCACAACCCCTTCCTGTTACCTCTGCTGCCACATCGGCTCTATGTAGAGCTGTGTGGCCAGAAAAAGTGATCATGAGGCCGCTTCTTCTGGCCTTGTGGCATTCCATGGAGCTGTCACGTGAGGAGGGAAATGAAGGGTGGACGGCTGCTCTAGAGAGTCCCACCAGCTGCTCTCTCTGTGGCAAATGCCATGGTGGGAGAGCAGCTGGTGGGGCTCTCTAGAGCACTCACGGGTGAAAATGGCAGCAGGTCCTCCTGGTGGGGGCGGTGGCGGGGGGGGGAGCAGTACAGTTCGTTGATCTTCTCACTCTGCCGCCTGGTGTGGGTGTCTCACCCTGCTTCATGGGAGAGCTGACCCTGATGAGGATTAACAGTGTGGATGTGTGGTTTGCATGTGTGACCACACACACTAATGACCAAAAGAACATTGTCATCTGCTTCATGCATTTCTCACACAAAGGGGGGCTCCATGCATTGAAGAGGCACTGAGACCATGAGTGTGATGAATTCGGTGTGTGCAGAAGGGAAGCTACATGCATAGATTCCTGTAGGGTTTCGTGTGGTCGGGAGCTTTGATTGCACAGGGCTCTGACAATCATATAGGGTGGCTGCTGTCCATGCTGTTCTCCAGTCTCAACGCTCCATACTGCAGTTGTTGCCCATGACACCTAAATGTCAAAGTGCTTCTACCAAAATTTTCCAGTCTTCATGACAGCTGTCAATATGGAAATGCATTTTCCCTGCATTATACCAGCCCATTCCTCCATGGAGCCCAAAGTGGCATACATGATCCTCTGCCTCTCCATTTTATCCTCACAACAACTCTGTAAGGTAGGTTAGGCTGAGAGCCAGTGATGGCCCCAAAGTCACCCAGTCAGCTTCGTGGCTAAGTAGGGACTAAAACTGGTTCTCCTAAGTCCCAGTCCAACACTTTAACCACTACACCACACTGGCTCTCTCATCCGTGGCATTTCTCCTCCAGTTGTTTTGTTGATTCAAAGCTTAGGTAAACTAGGAAGGATCACTTCAATACCAAAAGCTCTATAACAAGGCTGGGCAACTTGTGGCTCTCCAGATGTTCTAGCTTGCAACTCCCATCAACCCTAGCCAGCATAACCAATGAGAGCAATATTTGGAGCTGTAGGACACAACATTGGGAGGGCCACAAGTTGCCCACCCCTGCTTTATAACTTCAGTTATTGGGCAGTATAGAATGTAATAAATAAAATAAATTAAGAACTATCAGTATCATAACTGGACTTGGTACTGGAAGAACTGGGATCAGATCCCCGCTTGGCCTAGCATAGAAATGCAGTGCTGAGTAAAGCTATGTCTGTTGCTTTTCCTGTTAATTGTTCCTGTTAATTCTTTTCAAAATTACTTACTACATTGAGAGCCGGTATGGTGTAGTAATGAGTGTTACACTAGGAGCAGAACGACCCATGTTCGAATTCCTACTCAGCTAGGAAGCTCAGTGGTTGATTTGGGGCTAGTAACTATCAGCTTTCCGTGTTGGCCCAAGGCATTTTTCTGTCTGAAGTAGATTCCAAACCGTCCCCTTCGCCTGGGCAAACACTTAAAAACAAAACAAAATCTTGCTGCACCAATTCCTGCCTTCATCTAAGACAGGGGTTTTCAACCCAAAAGTGGGTTGCGAGATCAGTCCAGATGGATCGCTGCAGAGTTGTTGCGAAATTTGTTGAGAAATTTGTGAAAATGGGTCCCATGTTGCAGGATGGGAGTCCAAGGTGGGTCTCGGGTCTGGACCAGTTGAAGACCATTGATTATGACCCACTCACCCTTTTCATGGTGCTGCTTCATCCTGCTGTGTAGTAGAGCCAGTCTTGCACAGTCTAAGTAACCTCACAAGATAAAACAAGGTAAATCGCAGGTATGCCCCCCTGGGATCTTTAAGAGGAAAGGAATGCTTAAAGTGATTCCCCCCCTTCCTTCCTTTTTAAAAAAGATGTAATTACCTGTTTTGTCTCTTGTGTATTTCAATTCTCCTGTGTGAAGCCATCTGATTACTGGTGTGGATTACATTGACATAGGGATTACTGCCAACTTGTTTGGACAGAATTCTGCATAAACTATACTGCTTAGAGCAAGTTAGTAATAGTCGCACCCAGTTGCAGCTTGATGCAATGAACAACTCCTTTAACAGTGATGTTCTGTGTTTGCATGGGTGGCTCCTGCTGAGGTGTCCCCCCCCCCCCCCCAGCATAGCACCTTTCAGTTCATATTGTTCTCTAACTCAGAATATTGCCTATAGTGGGACTTTACTATCCCTTCAATAATGTGAAGATTCCATACATGATGTGATGGAGAGGGTCATGGATTTGAAGACAGTACAAAACAGGGGTCTTCCAAATTCCACAGCAGATAAGTTTAAAATTATTAAATTGCCTTGATAAATTGCAACTCTGGGCTGAGTAGAAAACTATAAAATGAAATTCAACAAAGGCTAGTGTAAATAATTGTACACAATAGAGGAAAAATAAACAACCCAAATGTTGGAATACTAAATGTGGAAAAACAGACGTTTGTCCAGGTGGGTTCAGGAGTTACAAATCCTCACTGGAAGTGTAGCCCTGTACCAATAAAGCAGGGTAGGAACCATTTTAGACCATGGCACATTTGGGAATTAGGAAAAAAACTGTCCTGGGCGTCATCACAAAATGGTTGCCATGGGAGGTGTGACAAAGGACAAGTAACCTCCCCAAAAACTGAGTAAAAGGCAGAGATGGGGGTCTGAGCCCCAACACACTAAATCACTCCTTTGAACCTACAGTTTTCAGCACCAAAAGAAACTTATTTTACAGCAATCCAATCTGACAGTAAGAAAAAGTGCAAGATGTTGGGCATCTTGACGGGCGCCAAGAAAAGTGTATTGGAGCCTATCCCTGCAATAAAGGAAATGCTATTTTGAATAAACTGTTTGGAATAAACTGTTCTTTAATAGTGCTCTCCCTAGAATTGACTACATCTCAGCTGGAATAACAGAATGGATACAAATAACTGTCTCTTGTTGAACCAAACCAGATTTTACACAACTATTCTTCTGGTATATTTCAAGTCTGAGTCAAGTACCACCGTTGAAACTGATTTTAATCCTGCATAAACTTGCATCAGCTACAGCATACTCCTTCAGATTCTGGGAGCAGAACACATCAGATGACAATTCTTTTTTTTTTTAACATGGAATTTTTATTTTGAAATAAAGTTAAAAATACAGGCAATAAAAAAGGGAAAACACCAGATGACAAAGCAGAAAAGATGAAATGTTCAGTGTCATGGGGTTGGAGCCAGGATCTGCCTTCCAGGAGAAGAAGGGGTATTCTCACAGAAGGCCCCCTGCCAGATTTTTGGGGACCCCCTCCCTTACATACAACAGATCACCCCATTCAGGAGGGTCTCCTGACCCTATGTGTAGCATTTTCAGGGGGCTGGAGAGGCTGCCATGGGAAGCAGGTGGCATGGAAATTCATTTCCACCAGCAAGGAATGCTCTGCTAAAGGCCGGTGTGTGGGAAGTTGGCCTTGAGTGGATGACAACCCAGAAAAAAGATATAACTATACTTTTAAATTTCATTTTGTCTCTATTCGGTTTTCCCCCCTTCAAATTCTGGTGTGTGAATGTTTGGTTTCGATACATAATTATGATATGGCCCTAGATAAGTCTTTTAGGTCAATCTTTCAGAATTTGTTTTTTAATATAAGGCATTACATATGAACTGAAGTGTGTACAGTATTGGGATCAACAATCTTTCCAGGAACATATTTTCAAGAAAAAATGTGCTGGATTGTGGGAAATGGATTGTATCCAATATAATCTGTCTACTAATGGAGTGGCACTGTCAACAGAACAGATTCCCCTTCCCACCTGCAGCCCCGTGTGTGCCCCCAAATCTACTTTGGTTTGGTTGGGAATCACTCTGGAGATGTTTGGAGGTGCACAGGGACTTCAAAGGGAGAAGAGAAAGTTCTGTTGTGCAAGTTTAAGTCCATCCGTGCAATGTTAGATGTAACCCTAGGTATTTAACACACATCACGATGCGCATGTCTTTATTTTGCCAATATCATGAAGCAACTGTGTCTTTAGCATCTGAGAGCACCACCATGTGGAAGTAAATATTACACATACGGAACTAAAGATATGATCTCTTCTTTAAAATAGCAGGCAATATTCTACTTAATTGAGAGCTACAAATAAAAGGCCATAAAATAACAGTACTACCAGCAAATCTCTGTCATGAATAATGTGTTTGTAATTGCGATTGCAGAAAAGTACACAATTTAGACACCATTATTCTTTTAGAAAAGTTGGATCTGAATCAGATATGTCCTAACTTTAAAATACTCGTTTCATATCAATAATAATAATAATAATAATAATAATAAATTTATTTCTTATCCGCCTCTCCGTTTGGATTGAGGCGGGGAACAACAGTAAATATAAAATACGATAAAATACATAATACTAATTAAAAACATGGCACATATTAAAATAGCAATAAAACATCATAAAAAACATCCTATGTCTTCATTTCACTTGTTATATTAACATCAAATTTGCAATCAATTGTAATCCAGAAAAGGTGGAAACTACTGGGACTTGAATGTTCAACTGTTTGCTATCATCCCATCCTACACTGACCTTTCAAGGAAAATAGGCCTGCACTGTAAGATATGCTTTACTTGATGCCATGAAATAACAGTCATGAAATCTAATGTTTAATTTTAATGCACACTGACCAAAACTGTTCTGGTCAAAGTGTGTTAAACTTAATAATTTTTAAAGGTTTGGTTTTCTCCTGAAGTTGCACAGGAGATGAGCACCTTGATGTTAAATGATATCCCAAACGGTTTAGGCCATTGTAGCCACAGAAGTGTCTTGAAGGAGGCAAGTAGGGGAAACTTGTTCAGCTATCCTGCTTGTCAGTTGCAATCCAGTTATGGAAAAGTACAGCTGTAAACCAGGTGTACAAGTTTGTGCGCACCTTCATTTTAGCTGGCTCCATTGTAACTGAAACACCATTTGGGATTTCCAGACCTGACTCTACCCACTTCTTTCTGCATGCTGTGGAATTAGATTGCATTATGTGAAGCTGCTATTTTGGATATTGTGTTGACTTAGTGGCCCTGACTCTTCTTGCTATAATATGTGGAAAATAAAAAAATATATCTTTGCTCAGTGAGGTCATTTCCACATGATGGATCCAAGTAACTATTGTTATTCTCATCTAGTCCAAATTGGGTGATATTTCCGACTTGTACATACTTTGGACATGGTCACACATGTATCTTAGATTGGAAGAAGCTCTAAACACATTGCTTTTTAGAATTTTGTTCCTGGAAACAGCAGCTAGGAACAAAAAGGTGTGATTTGCTGGTCTGTAAATGGAGGCAGTTTAGGCAGGCCAAACTAAAGAAAATATTGCATGCTATCCAAGTGAATACAATATTGGGCTACCATTCTGTGACAGAAGACACATATTTATCTGAACGAGACATCTAGGACAGCCAGAGGTGACTGGAGCATCCACTTTCAGCATTCATTACCTTATCCCTTGCCTTGCTCTCTCTACATATCCAGGAATGTAAGTTCACCCAGTGCTGCTAAGAAGAAAAGCTCACTAGTGCAACAACCCATTCATTCCATGGAAGCACCTGATAGACACATGGCAGGGGCACTGGGGAACCTCGCCTTGTTCACTAGTATTTTATTTGTCCTAATTGCCTTGTGCTTGTTGTAGCAGAACACTACAAGACAATTCCCTCTGTAAATTCTCACTAGCTAAACCGCAATTTGCAAACTTGGCATATATAACAACCATAAAGTAGTGGTATGTTCAACGCAGTCATTGCCTAACTTGCAATTTAGGACATTGTTCATGGTTTGCCTCAACCTTATTCTGTGAATAAATTCACTGTAGCTGCAAAATATCCTTTACTACAAAAGAAGACCTGGTGCAAAAAATCCAAATAGCACCATCCTTCTACCAATTAACAAGACCCCCTCTACAAGAATTCAGTTTGACGCCTGGTTCTCCAATTATGCGCATCTTCTTGGAAGCGCTTTATGGCAAAAGACTGTACACGGGAGGTAATTGAGCACACAGCTGGTGGCCTTACCAGTTGTTTGAAATGCGCTTTAGAAGTAGTTAATGCGGAGAATCGCTTGTTCACATAGTCAAAATGCGCTTTAATGGCCGCAGCAAAATAAAACTCGCTATTTAACGCGCATTCAATAATGCACATAATCGGATAGATAATGTGCCTCAACTCCCGATTTGCGCTCCGCTCATGTAGAGGTAAAAAAATTAATGAGACTTGAAAGAGCTTTAAACCTCTCGTGTAGAGGCAGCCCAAAGGGGCACTATCCAGGATGTTCTTCACAAGCCCAACTAAAAAGAATGGGATCTGTGTAAGACCCAATTGGATAGTACACAGGGAGCAGATTAGGCTTTATTCACTGTATTGCCCTCACCTAGACACATAGGGGCTATTAACAAGAGCAGTGATGACCATAAAGCATTTATATAATGACACATTTAGAGTGCAATCCTATGCATATTTAGACAGAGAAAACTCCTAGCATGCCCTGATCAGCATGCTGGGAGTTGTAGGAGTTCTTTTCTGTCTAAATATGCATAGGATTGTGCCCTTAATAAATTAATAATTATTGGAGCGGCAGAACACCCCTTAATGACCAACTAATTTCCCTTGTTATTGCGAATGTGTTGACCCTCTACAAAAGGCCAGCTTAAAGGGTGGCAATACTGATGGGTTACCTGTTCAACACTTGTCACAATGCTGTAATATCTGCCTGTTCAATAGCTGTGATGCAGTGTTATGGCAGTAGTTTCCTGCTAGAAAAGGGAAAGCCAAACTAGAGATATGCAGATTTGAGCAAAGCAAGGAAAGGAAAGGAGTATGAGCAAAATGGAAACGAAGATGGGAGGGCATGTCTTTGCCCCATCTGTGGAAACATTTATTAATTGGAAATGAGTATAATTTCTTTTAAAAAGGACATTTTCTCAGGAAACATAGTAGCTTCGTTTCAAAATGGCGGATTTGTAGTTCGTGTGTATCTTCAGCGTGGTCCAAAAGTGTATTTGAGTGACGACTACTCTCTTGTCACTCCTATGTAACCTTCCCTAACCCTTCTGATATTCCAAACTTGGACTCCAGTCAGTCCCAGCCAGCATGGCCATTGGTCAGGAATGCTAAGAATGATAGTCTGGAGGGCAACAAGTTGGAAAAGGCTGCTCCAACATATTACAGTTTTCAGAAGGATTGCCATGCTAGTCTGTTGCAGCAAAAACTAAAACCTTTTGGCATCTCAAAGACCAACAAATTTATTCTGGCATAAGCTTTTGTGCCCACTGCAGATCCAGAGATTCAACTCTATTTCCTGCAGTCTGAACATGGGGAAAAGATTGTTGTTGCTTGTGTTATGCCCCAGCAACGTTCTGTCAACTGCAACTGTTGGGGCAATCATTAGCGTTGACAATTTTTTGCACCAATTCTGATGACACAGTTTACATCTCTCCACACCCCCACACGCATGTAAATAAATCTGCCAATTTGAGGTTAATACTTCCCGCATCTGATGAAACGAATGGAGCCCACGAAAGCATATGCCTCAAGGGACTCTTCTTTGTTTCCCGAACTATTGCAATTGCCGTCTCTCTCTTACGCACGTAGGCGTGAACAGACGCCTGGACACAACAATCCGGAGCGTGCTTTACCCGAGGACCGATCCCAGTAGTTACCTCCCGGTCGACCAGTTTGTGGTTGGGCCGCATGTTCGACCCATTCCTGCGAGAAGGGTGAACAGCGGGCTCATATCAGCTGCTGCTGCTGCCTTACAGCGGGGGCTTGGCTTTCTGGGCATTGTGCGTATGCGCTCCTATGTTGCAATACGAGTATCTAAAACCCCTGAATAGAATCAGGAGAGAAATTCTGCTCAAGAAAAGGAACCTCTCGGAGAAATATGACGCCTAAAACCTCTTTAGCCTGGCTGCCGGGGCACAGACGAAAGGGTGGGTAAGGTAAACAAGGCGGCGCTTCTTCCCCAGGGCACCGGGCTGCAGGAGGGCGGGCGGACGGGCAGGCGGCGGTAGGTAAGGAGGTGGGTGGGTAACTCCTGCTAAGCAAGCAATCCGCGCCCAGATTTGGCGCGGCCCTGCCTTCACACAGCCTCGCTTCTCCGGCAAGACGGAGCCGCCCAGGCTGCCCCAGAGGGGAAGGCGGAGGCGGGAAGGGAGCAGCATGGCGTGTTACAGCGGCGAATACTTGGTAAGAGACCCGCACAGAACCAGACATTCTTGAGGGGGTCTTGCGGTGACTGAAGGAAGACGGCCTGGCTTGGGCTGGGTGGGGGCTCTAGCATCTTACTGGCGGGACGGGAGGAGGAGGCCCGAGGAGGAAAAGGCGGTTTCAGCGGTCGCTCCTCCTCCGAGTGAGAGAGTTTTCTGCCCTCAGGCTTCCAGGTAGCGTCTCCCCACGCCCACCCCTGCTCCGAAGGGCACTAGCGACGCGCTCAGGAGGATCCCCCTTTCCACATAAAACGCGGTTTCCTCCCTCAAACGCGCAGATGGTGCTGGCGGAGCCTGCGGGCTCGGCCTCCTCCTAGGCCGACAGGTGTATTCCTGCTCGCTCCTAGTAAAAAAACAAGAGGCCTCGGTCTTCCTCTCTCTCCCTCTCTCTTGCAGTCTCTCCATAAAGTACACGTTTTAAGATGAAAGGGGCGGGGGAGGAAGAGGTAGACAGGTGAGGGGGAAGCGGTGATGTGCCCAGTCACGCCACCCCACCCCCACCCCCATGTAACGCAGAGTTAAGTAGCTACTTCCCCGGTGCATACCTTTGTACATAGTACTGAAAATCCAGACCCTTGTTCTATAAGGTTTCCAGGTCGTGTGGAAACCTCCATCTTATATAGCTGTGTACTTCTACGTGAAAAAAAGAAAAAATGCATATCTAAAAATATAAGAAGAGCTGTGCTGGATCAGACTATAACGGCCAATCTAGTCCAGCATTCTGTTCACACAGTGGCCAACTAGCTGCCTCTGAAGCCCCCGAGTAGGACATGAGTGCAACAACACCCTCCCACTCAGGGTCCCTACCAATGGGGAACAGGAAAGAGGTGTATATAAGCATACTGCCTCTGAGGTCCCCTCTACAAGGATTCGCTTTTGCACCTGGTTAGGCGATTATGCGCATAATCGCTGAAGCGCATTTACACCTAATCCCTCTGCACGAGAGGCGGCAAGAGGCGGCGAAGCGCATTAACAGATGTCCAAAATGCGCTTTACAAGTAGTTAATGCGCATAAGCGCTTATTCACAGTCAAAAATGCGCTTTAACGGACGGAGCAAAATAAAACTCGCGATTTAACGCGCATTCGATAATGCGCATAATCGGGGAGATAACGCGCCTCTACGCACGATTTGCGCTCCGTTCTTGTAGAGGTAATTTTTTTAATGCGCCTTGAAAGAGCTTTAAATGCCTCTTGTAGAGGCACCCTGAGACAGGAGGTAATATATAGCCAATGGTAGCCTTAACCTCCATGAATTTGTCCAGTCTCCATTTTAAGTCATTTAAATTGGTGGCCATAATCACCCCATTGTATGGTAGTCAAGTGTCATAGAGCTCCATCACACCAGTGATTTAGGGCACTCTCGCCATGCCTGATGTGCAGATTTGCAGTATATTATTCACATGACACCCCACTTGTCCTGCTGACACCCACCTCTTCCCCAGTCTTTCCTAGAAGTGTAAAAATCTGGATTATTTTCCTTAGGCACATTTAATGCGCCCGAAGCCTCCATGTAGTTTTAAACAAACTGGGGGCTTGAATGGATTGCATCAGGTCCTGGCAGGGAAAAGCGATCTCTCCCAGCAGCCAGCTCCAAGCCTCAATATAAAATCCAAACCTTGTATCCTAGGCTCGGAAGCGTTTTTAAAATCATACACCGCCTGAATCTCTGTAGAGACAGGATTGTACTCCCTCGATGCCCCCAAAGAGCCAGACTAAAGTGTCATTCCATTTTTGCCTGGGAAAAACGCGGTCTGGTTGAAGTACTCATCTGACAGGACCTGACTGGAGGGAGAGAGAAGGTGGGGTGGAGTGGAGTGGAAGAGCGAAGGAGCGAAAAAAACAGTTGTTCAGGTGAAAGGGATCATAAGCTTGACGTGCTGGTAAAAAAACGCAGAGGCAAACCAGGTGGGGAAATTAGGTGTGATGGAGGACGTAGTTTAGCTGTGTACTGTGTGAAGAAGTACTTCCTTTTATCTGTCTTTTGCACCCATTCAGCTTCATTGGATGTCTCCCAGTTCTAGTATTATAATGCTAGATTATCCTCACCATGTATAATTTTATACACTCCTTTCCTGTCTCCCCATTCTCATCTTTTTTCCAAAGGTAATCAATTGCAAGTATTGTAACTTATCCTCATAGGGGACTTGTTCCAGCTCCTTGATCATGTTGGTTGCCCTTTTCCAGGTCTACAATATTCTTGCTGAGGTATAGTGATAACTGCATTCCAACTGTGGTTGCACCATAGATTTGCAGATTTGCTAACCACGGTGACTTAGCATTATGTGCGAATTGGGCTACTGTCTACCTAAATTTCTCTAAATTTTAATATATTTGAAATGTATCATTATCAGTTTTTTTTCATTAATTCTAGGTTACTGAAGATGGGTTACCTGAACCAAGGAAGTGGCGAGCATTGATATATAGGAAATGCACAGATCCCCTTTGGTTGATGATTTTCTTTATCTTTTGGGCTGGTTTGGTAAGTACTGTTCCTGTCGAAATGAATTTATTTCTTGAATTTATTTCAAGAAATAAATAATCCTTGAAATTGTAAGCTCTCTGATCAGAAATCTTGCCATATTACAGTGAAAGTGTTAGTCTTGGGCTGTACAACGATGCTATCATAATTTCACAATACTATTATACACTGTTATTTATTTATTTATTATTGTTATTATTATTATTACATTTATATTCCACCTTTATTCAAGGTGGTTACGTGGGGTTCCCATGGCACTGACCAGACCCAGACCTGCGTAGCTTTAGCAAGGTGGCTATCTCATGTGCCTTCAGACCATGTTACATATATGTTATCTTATGCATTGCAACACAAATATTAGACTCATGGACTCAGTTTGGACAACACATTTCTCAACGGTGCTTTTAAAACTCCATGGTGGAGTTTGTACACCACTGTTGAGAAATGTGTTGTCTAACTCCATGCAACGGTGGAATTTCTTTGGAAAACAATCTATGCAGAATATCAGTGCTGTGGAGAGGAAAGTTCCTGCACAACCATTGTGTTGTGTCTTGTGTGGTGGGATTGGTGGAGTTTTCCATTGTGTTGAGTTGGCTTTTCCCATTGGCTAAAGAGTTTTCTGGCAAGAGCAGCAAAAGGAGGGATTGGGTTAGGGTCCTCATTAGGCTTTTTCTTTTCTTTTTCTTCTTAGTTACAAACAAAGATATTTCTGCATACTTGGGTGTCCCCAGAATGACTGCTACTTTGACTTCCAAACCAATGGATACGGGAACACCAAATTTGGGATTAGAAGGAACAAGGGGGACCTTCAACAAAATATTGCAGTATAATCCAGCCCCTAACAGAAATATTTCTGCCTGGGACAGTAGCATTGAAGCTCATGGGAAGAGGGAGATCTCAAGAGGGAGAAGGAAAAAAGGACAGCTTTTTTTCCTTCTTTTTCTTGCCCTCCTGAAACATTTCTGTTTGTGACATTTAGTGCTAAGTGTTCAGGTTTCGGGGAGGCTGCCAGCCCTGAACTCGAATACTTTATTGCTATATATCAGAGTGAGGAGTCTTTTGGGTAGTGGGAAGGACAAATGGTATCTTCTCCCTTGTCTCCCTCCTGAAACCTCTCTGTTTTATGGTTTGAAATAAGCTTTTTTGACCCCCTAGTACACATTTTCCCAATAGCAATTCCCGCCTCATTGTTGGCATCTAAAGCTTCACATCAGTCTAGTCTCCACTAAAGATGTGGATATTCTTGCTTGATTATGCAGCCCTGAAAAGAAATTTTAAATGGTGTAATTGTTTCATAGTGGTGCTCTACCGATGTTTCATTTGGCACAAATCATTACATTAAGGAATCTATGCAAGTTTGCACATATTTTGCAAAATATAGGTAAGTAACACATGGTGTGTTCCCACTTGTGCTGTTAACACTGCACTAAGGTAAAAATAAGGATTTTTGTAATGACACATTTAGATGCAATCCTTTGCCTATTTAGACAGAAAGAAGGTCCTACTACTCTTCCATCCTAGCGAGCATGCTGGGAGTTGTAGGATTTCTTTTCTGTCTAAATAAGTAGAATAATTAATACTTATAGGAGCTGCTGCAGACCCCTTCATGACCAACTCATTGTGCCCCTGTTAATGCGAATGCGTTGGCCCTCCACAAAAGGCCAGCTTAAAGGGTGGTAACACTGATGGGTTTACCTGTTCAACTTTTGTCACAATGCTGTAATATCTGCCTGTTCAATAGCTAGGGATGTGGCTGTTTTGGCACTGGCGTCCTGCTAGAAAAGAGGAAGACAAAAGAGAGATACGCGATTTGAGCAAAGCGAGGCAAGGAGTGTGAGCAAAATGGAAATGAAAAGAGATCGGGGGGGGGGGATGTCTTTGCCCCATGGGCATAGCATTTGTGGAAATGCTTACTAAATGGAGATAAGTAGAATTTCTTTAAAAAGAGGGCATTTTCTCAGGAAACGAGTATGGTAGCTTCTTTTCAAGACAGCCGATTTGCAGTTCGTGTGTATTTTCATGGTGCCCCCAAAACGTGTTTGAAATAATAAAAATAATAATAATTTATTTCTCACCCACCTCTCCGTTTGAATTGAGACGGGGAACAACAATATGATAAAATACATAAAACTGATTAAAACATGACACACGTTATTAAAACTGCATTAAAACATCCTAAAAACATCCTAAAAACATTCTAAAATTCCACTGGATATGCCTGCCGGAAGAGAACAGTCGTTATAGCTTTCTTAAATTCTAAAAGACTGTTAAGAATTAAGGCTGCTCTCCTGTCCCTCCAGTGCAGCCTTCCCTAACCCTTCTGACATTTCAGACATAGACTCCTACCAGTCCCAGTCCGTATGGCCAGTGGTCAGGATGCTGAAAGTGGTAGTCTAAAACATCTAATGTAAATATAAGTAGCACAGTGAGTTGCTGCTGAAATTTGGCAGTGCTCCCAAAATTCAGTGGCAAATCACCGCTTTCCCCCATTGCTCTAATTGCATTATGGAATTACTGGTTTATGCTAACTCCGTTTCAGTAGTGCCATTGAGAACACACCATTGGATCTTCCCACTTTGTCACAGATATCATGTGAATTTCAGATGAAAAGATGAGCTCATGTTTCCTCACAGATGTTCATAACTGGCTATGCTATAATGGCTGGAGCTGCAGAAAGACTGATATTTGGATATGACAGCTATGGAAATGTATGTGGTCGGAAGAATACACCTGTGGCAGGTGCACCTTTGTCAGGACAAGATATGAGAAACAAAAAGTGAGTGTGATGTTATTTTAACAGGCTTCAACATTTACAACCTCTATTGGAAATAAATTTGATTCCTCAGGAATACATGTGCCTATGTATTCCTGAGGATGTTAAGACAAAAATACATTAATATGCCTAGAGCAACAACTGTAAATAGGAATATTGTGGCCTCGTAAGGCCCGACTGTTTTGGACTTCAGCTCCCACCAACATAATAAAAATAATAATTATTTATTTCTTACCTGCCTCTCCCTCTCGATCGAGGCAGGGAACAACATTTAATACAAAAATACCATATAAATCATATGCTTAAAATTGATTAAAACATATAAAACCGATACAATATTAAAATAACAATCGGACATCTTAAAATTCATCTGGGTAGGCCTGCCAGAAGAGACTAGTCTTTATGACTGCCTTAAACTCAGAGAGAGTATTAAGTTGACAAATCTGTCACGGCAGGCCATTCCACAGTCTGGGAGTGGCAGAAGAGATGGTCCTCTGGGTAATAGTTGTCAGCCTAGTTTTGGCTGACTGAAGTAAATTCTTCCCAGAGGACCTGAGTGTGTGGGACGGATTGTACAGGGGAAAGCAATACCGCAGGTGACCTGGACGCAAACCATGTAGGGCTTTAAAGGTAATAACCAACTTTTTATACTTCGCCCAGAAACCAATTGGCAGCCAGTGAAGTGATTTTAATGTTGGTGTAATATGGTCACCCCTAGGTGTACCAGTGACCAACATGTCCAGTGGTTGGGAATGCTGGGAGTTGTTGTCCAAAACATCAGGAAGGCACCACATTGGGGATGGTTTCCCTAGGGCATAGAGGTTAATCCCTGCTGAGTCAGGGATTAATCTTTAACATGCTTTTTGGTTACAATAAAATTCTGTAATGTTGCAGTATGTAGCATGTGTGAAAGAATCACTTTGAATTTATTTTAATTTAATATTTGGAATGCTTCAGTTTTTGCAAGGGACAAACAGATTGTCAGAGAGGCAAAGTGAAAATTTAGTTGTTTCTTAACTTGAATTCTCTCTCTCTTCCTCTCCTAGATTTGTGTTCTTTTTGAATTCATGTGGTTTGGAAATAAAAAATCTTAGAGTCAATTCAGTTGCACTGTGTGTACCGAGTTGTCCAGAAGAGCAGCTTAATTCCTTGGAAGACATTCAACTTTTTGCAAAGAATAATGGTATGTGGTAAAGTACGTGAATTTATGTATGTTTATATGCATGTATTTATCTACGTCTATTTTTTCTTTTGAGAACTTGTAGCAATTTCAATAATTTCATGTCACTTCTGTATAAATGATAAAAACCTATAGCACACTATGTAAAGGGGGCTTTGTATACTTTTCAAATAATATAATGGCCAGGATCCAAAAAGCTACAGCAAGCTCATATGCTGTAACACAAACTGCTTTTGAAACACCTCTGAATCTTGGCAGTTTGCACAGGAGACTACTGTTCAAGAAACATGTTCAAAGTCACCTTGGACATGATTGCTGTTTTGGATTTCAGTGTACATATATTAGAACTATTAATATAGGCTTCATTTGGGGGCACTTGCTTTCCTGCATAGCCAAGTCCCTATTTTTCCATATAAGTGGATTTTTTATTGTGATCCCCACAAAGGCTTTCTAAATTTTGGTAATTAATTAATAGATTTATATACCACTTACCATATTTAAAAATACATATATCTGTCAACAGTTAATTATGTCATGGCAAGCTTTTTGCATGGAAATGTGAGTTAGGTTTCCCTCTGCCTCTACTAGTGGAAGTAGCATATAGTCATTAGGACTAAGCTATTAAAAGCCTTAACCTTGATGAATTTGTCTAATCTCCTTTTGAAGCCATCTAAATTGGTGGCCATCATCACTTAATCTTGCAGTAGCGAATTCCATAGTTTAACTATGCACTGTGTGAAGAAGTCCTTTCTTTTATCTGTCCTGAATCTCTCACCAATCAGACTCATGGGACAACCTGGGTTCTAATATGAGAGGGGGAGAAAAAATGCCTCTATCCATTCTCTCCACACCATGCATAATTTTATACACATCTATCATGTTTTCCCTTACTCTAAGCTTTTGTCATCACTGTTTGCCTCAATTCCTCAAACTCTGAAAACATCCGTTCAGGCACAATTATCTGTCCTACATTTTCTGCAGTGAAGACAGATGAAAAGGATTCATTTAGTTTCTCTGCAATCTCCTTGTCTTTCTTTAGTACTCCATTAACTCCGCTGTCATCCAGCAGTCCAACTACCTTTCTATCTGCTTTCCTGCATATTGTTGGCCTTGATGTTGTTAGCAATATGCTCTTCACAAAGCTATCTTGCTTCTCTTATCGTCTTCTTGCATTTCCATTGTGCAAGTTGGTGTTCCTTTCTGTTCTCATCCATTTTTATTGAGTTTTTCCACCAAAGAAGTCCCCAAAACTTTAGCCTCTGTCATAAGATATGTGTTTCAATTCCTTGATCATTTTAGTTACCCTTTTCTACACTGTTCCTATCTTTACAATATCCTTTTTGAGATGGGGCAATAAGAACTGTACATAATATTGCAAATAGAGTCACACCACAAATTTATGTAAAGACATTACAGTACTGGCCTACAGGATCACTGCTATCCATATGCTTGTTCAAAATGTTAATAAGGTAATAAGGTTAATAACCTTTGCAGAAGCTATGCTGATTCTTTCTCAACAATACTTGTTCTTTTATAATTCTATCTTTAACCATGTTTGCAGCAGTTTTCTGGGCCAAAAGTTAGGTTAATAGATCATTAATTCCCTGGATTTCCTTGAATACCTTTCTAAAACTTGGCATTCTATTTGGTGTTTTTCAATCTTATGCCAAGGAGATGATTTCACTTTTAGTTTAAGAAATCTTGATCATCCAGATCTGGTGACTTGTTTATTTTTAATTAATCAGTTAATTAAAACTTTATCTCCTGTCACCTCTATTTCGCTTAGTTCTTCCCCAGCAATTGCCCCCTCCCCCAAAAGCAATTCAGCTTCAGGTCTAACGTTTTCTACAGTAAACACTGTTATTGTGTTACAGTAAACACTGTTACTCTCCAGAGGGAGAGGCGGGTAAGAAATAAATAAATAAAAATAAAATATATTACAAAAAATCATTGACATGCTCAACCATTTTTCTGTCCTCCTTTTGCAATCCTTTAGGAGCTTTTGTCATCTGAAAATTCACCCAGTATTTCTGACTCCGTTCCTGGCTAGTTTCATGATGTGCAAAACCAGAAACTCTGTTTTATTTAGGGATTAAACAACCCAAAGTTAACCTATGGTTTGTTGTTGAGTTAACTCCGAGTTGTTTATTGGAAATGGAAGTGGTGAGCGGGTGGGAGGCAGTGCATTTGCACACCCCTGTGCATCCCTGCCAGTTCCGGGATTAAATAACCCAGAATTGGGGGAGACGAAAGCCAGATCTATATGCTTCCTTTTAGCAAAGCACTTGCCAAGGACTTTAGATTCCTCATGTTGTATTAACATATAGGAATCTCTCTTATTCCGGGTCCGATAATTTGTCCATCTAGCCCAGTTTTGTCTACTCTAGGTCTGGACCACACGTAGACCCATGCGCATATGACCTGTATGGCTGTCTTTGCATGCCATACCCCCTGCATGCCCTGCCCCGGTGCTGAATTTGTCATGGTGGCAAACGAAGTGTTGGCTTTTCTGCTTGCAAATAAGGTGCACTCTCCCTGTGCGCATTGTTTCATTGCAAAATCACTGTTGTTTTTGCTGCTGTGGCAAATTTGGTGGCAATTGTGGTAGGGGTGGGGTGCAGCCCCCAATGTTCCACAGGGGACAATGCAGCCTCGCAGTGCCCAGAAGTTGCCCACCTGTGGTCTACTTTGACAGGGAGTGGCTCTTCAGGAGTTCAGGAAAAGACATTTCACATCATTTGCTGTCTGATTCTTGTAGCTGGGAATGTTAGGGATTCTCCTGCAGTAGTGCTCTATCTCTGAGCTATCTTCCCTCCTATACGTTCATTGCATCCCTCTCCAAGTGTCCCTTTTGTTTGCGATTTCACCTAACCCTGCTGCTCTCCTTATATAGTTGGACTTTTGTTCTGTATGTTTGTTGCTACATTCCTCCTTACTTTCATTTATATCACCTGAAACATTTATACATCATCATCTTTTAAGAATGAATCACCCTGGACTGATGCATTCATACAGTCTTCACGTGTTTCCTTGAATAAATGTTGACTCATAGCAGCAGTAGTAATAATAGTAATCGCAGCTGTAGTAGAAAACTTACGTTCTTAGATTATTTACATGCCAAGCTGACTTGGCATTTTATAAAAAACACCTCCCGAGTCTTCTAACAAAATAAATAACAAAATCAGTTAGAAACTAAAAACCATATAAAAAATTAAATCCAGCAAACAAACAAAAACAGTCAAAATAGCAGAAGCAGTGGAATCCATTAAAACCATTATCTAAAACTATCTTGATAATGTGCTGGAAAGCCTGGACAAGTACAAAGGCCTTCACCTCATACCAAGAAGATACCAGGTTCAACATCACCTTCAGGGTGCCACAAATGAAAAATCCCTTTCTCCAGTCATCTTCGTTTTAACTCCAGAAGATGGAGGGAGTCAGAAGAGAGCTTCTGAAATGATTGCATCCTTTGGGCAGATTCATGAAACTGGAACAGGTGGTCCTTTAGATACCGGGGTCTCCGGGTGTTTTAGGGCTTTAAAGGAAAGCACTGACCGTTTGAATTGTGCCCAGAAATGGATCAGCAGCCGGGGTAGTTGGCCCAGTTGATTTCAATATGCCAGGCTAATTTATATTAAACAGCTCAACAGTATTTAAATATCATACCTGAGAAAGAGGGATGGGGAAATGGTGCAAAACCATGTTTATTTTTAAAAGCACAATGCAGCTTTAGGATTTCCCCTCTTGTATTTTTTCTACTGGTCTACCCTCCTATATTGGTTTGAACTATTAGGAATCTTTCTTTTAAGACTGATAAGATTGAGTCCATCCTAGCATTCTTCTCTGGTTGGTTTTGTGGTAGCGTAGTGTTTGTGCCAGCAGAGGGTCTAAAGACAAAGGTGTTCTTTGGCTTCTTAATTTCCCGATATCCAGTTCTTTTGCTCCAATTCGTCAAAAGTAATATCTAAAATAGCTAATGTGCATGCCCACACAATATTAGTAGTAAATTAGTTCCAACTAAAAAATAGTTTAATATACAATGTTTGTTAATTATCAATTGTGAGTATTTAAATGTATTTTAATTTTAATTTATTTTCTGTTTTCTTCATAAACCACTTAGAGGTGTTTTTAAAAATAATAATAATATGGTAAGCAGTATATAAATCTATTAAATAAATAATAAAATAAATAATTCCCCTTAGGAACATCACAAGATTCACTACTGGTTCTCATATGCCTGCTACATATAGCAAGAAACAAAGGCTGCGTTCTGATGTCACGATGGCCCATGGTGAGCTAGTCACAGTAGTTTTTTTTAAAATAGCCCACAATCCCCTGCCACACGAGTGGGCTAATAAGCTACTGTGAGTAGCTTATTAAACTACTGTGTGTAATTTGACTCACACACACACCACCCTTGTCTTGCTGCAGTCCTCCTGTCCAAGCAGTGGTGCTGTTTTACCTCTGAAGCGCTGGAAGTTTGCAGGATCGGGGCAAAACTTCATATACAGCCTCCCCCAGTCAGGAAGCACCTGATCTACCATTTTGGGCTGCTGATCATGTCCTGTACTTTGATTATAGATATGGCAATGTTGTTGATACTTTGAGAATTTTTTAAGCTTAAGAGAAAAATAATATAAAATTATTGCTAATACTCTGATTCTCAGAATACCTTAGTATGAATCTTAAAGGTATAAGTTGGAAATTTAGGGGAAAAATGTGCCTTCATAATGTTAGTGTTTCCATAAATCTGAGTATGTACAGTCTGCAGATTTTTCATATCTGGTTAGCTGGATCTGGGTAAAGAAAACTAATATTGGAAGTGTGGATTGCATTAGCAGAACATGGGGACTTAAACCTGAATTCTTGTATAGTAGAGATTTGTTTAGAATAATGATAAACTGAGATTTTAAAACAACGAAGAGTCTTGTGGTACCTTAAAGATCTAAAAATTTATTTTGGCATAAGCTTTCATGGAAACTCCACTTCATTAGCTGTGTGAAGTGTTAACCTCAAACTGGCAGATTTATGTATACATGCTGGGGATGGAATGTATACACTGTGATCACAGGGAATTGAAATGCAAAAGATATTTCTTTTTTTTCCTTGTTTTTTTGCATTTCAGTTCCCTCAGACCACATTGTTTACATTTGCCCCTCCCCCAGCATGCTTATATATTTTAATTACCAGCATATTGTTTTGGGGGGTTTCTTCTCTTCAGGTTCTTGCCTTTGCGTTTACAATTTGAACGCTACCAATTGTACACACAGTCCCAAAGCTGGTGAGCATTGTCCTGCCTTACCAGTTCCACCAAGGTAAGGAATACGGTCGAAATTCTTTCATTTATTCTTCTAAAATGTTAGCTTTACATTCAAAGCAATGACATGCTCATTTGTTTATTAGTTTTCTGGGCTTAATGTTCTGGAAACCAATAGTTGAGGTATTTCTTGTTATTTAAAGCAAAGATGATAAAAGTCACACCATGTCTTATAAGTAAATTATTAGCTAGGAAGGTATGCTGAACATTTTCTCTCAGGGCACATATATGCGACTATGTTTGAAGTCTAAAATCCTTTCAATGGTCAAAAGTTGGTACATTTTCTAGGGGAATGCATAATATATTCCCTGCTGCATTGTTTCATTTTTATACATCACATTTAGCTGAGCTAATTGTATCCCTTTGTTAGTCATATTCCAACTGAAATGTTTAGGTAGTTAAAGTGCTATCCAAAGTTTATGTTTTTTAGGAATATTTGTTTTGGGTAATACTGTCACAGCTTTTAACATGCAGGACTGCTTGTTTTCATCCCCTGAATTTTGCAAATTAAGAAAAACAGATTAGTTTTCCACTGGAAAAACAAGAACACACCAGCGTATACGTAGTGCCAAATAAATTGGGGATTATTCATAATACTGCAGTCTTATCTAACTTAGTACGGACTCTGTACCCGCTGATGCATACTGAATGTGCTGTCCTCACACTGAGAACTTGTTTTGCTTTAATAACAGAGCCACTGTAAATGGGGTGTGTGAAGTGAAGCAGCAGATCCTCTGCCTCTTCCAAATGCTGCCCAGAGCATGAGGGGGTTTTGCGGGGAGCCTCTTTTCAGCCTAGTGTGCCTTCATTTTATTTTATTTTAATTCCCCTTCCTTGAAATCAGAAAAGTGGAATTTCACTACGTCAGATCCAGGCTGGTGTAGTGGGAGATTTGAGTGGCTTTGAATTCAGTGGATCCAAAGCCATCTGCCCCTTCCCACCCACCCCACCCCCAGATGTCACATTTTGGGGGCTTACACCAGCTACCCTCAGTGGGGACACCATTAGCAGTAGCTTTCCATAGGTGGAACTGGACTTCCAATGCAGACTGAGCTCTCCCAACCAGAAGGAAGGTCTCCTCCTCCTCCCTATCTATCTATCTATCTATCTATCTAACTAAATTTTACATTTATAACAAAAGGATGCAACATCCAATAACCTCAAATATAACACAATGATCAAACATGGGATACACTTGATACACACAATCAACATCAAACCAAATTAATTAGGAGCCACAGTAGACTGATTGTAATTGTATATATTCAAGTTCTTGGAAGAGGAATAGAAAGGGAAAGAAAAATACTACATGTGAACAACTGGCTTCAAAGGTGGTGCCGACGTGAGGGATTCAGATTCTGGGACCACGGGCTACGCTACTTGGAAGATGGACTGCTGGCAAGGCATGGGTTGCACCTCACAAGGACTGGGAAGAATGTGTTCGGCCACAGCATGAAGAACCTCATCAGGAGGGCTTTAAAATGAATCCTACGGGGGCGGGAGACATAAACTTTGAGACAACAACAAATGAAGGCTTATGCACCATAACAGAGAGAACAGCTCCAATAGTGCCCCAAAACAGTGTTCACAACAATGTAGGAAAGAAGCCAGACTACAAAGTACATGGGCTTCGATGTCTATATGCTAATGCCCAGAGTATGGGAAACAAACAGAATGAACTTGCTTGACTTGATAGAAAGAACTGAAACTTGGTGGCATGACTCCCATGACTGGAATATCGTAATTGAAGGATATAACTTGTTCAAAAAGAACATAAGAAATAGAAAGGGAGGCGGAGTCGCACTATATGTTAACAATACTTATCCCTGCACAGAAATACAAGAGGATGAGCCTGGGAGCCCCATCAAGAGCATCTGAATTAAAATATATGGGGAAAGGAATAAAAGGAGCATGATCGTCAGAGTCTACTTCTGACCACCCAATCAAGGAGACGATGAGGTTGAAACTTTTGAAAAGCAAATTGCTGGTGTTTCAAGGAAATCCGATGTAGTAGTAATGGGGGACTTCAGTTATCCCGATATCTGTTGGGAGACAAATTCTGCCAAAAGTGGTCCCTCCAAGAAATTCCTGACATGTGTGGCTGATAACTTTCTCCTACAGAAAGTGGAGGAAGGAACTAGAGGAATGGCTATCCTTGACTTGATACTGACCAATAGGGATGACTTAGTGGATAAAGTGGCAGTTCCGGGAACTCTGGGGGAAAGTGACCACATCATACTTGAGTTCTTGATTTTAAAAGAAGCAAAAGCTGAACGTAGCCATATGCATACTCTGAATTTCAGGAAAGCCAGTTTTAGTAAACTCAGAAATATGATAAGTAAGGTCCCATGGCAAGTGTCCCTAATGAGAAAAGGAGTCCAAGATGGGTGGGAGTTTTTAAAAAAGGAAATTTTAAAGGCACAATTACAAACAATTCCAACAAGGAAAAAAGATAGAAGACAACAGAAGAAACCAATGTGGCTCCACAAAAAGCTTAAAGATGACCTGAAAATAAAAAAGAATACATATAGGAAGTGGAAGGAAGGCCAGGCTATGAAAGAAGAGTACAGACAAGTAGCACAGAAGTGCTGGAATGGTATCAGGAAGGCTAAAGCTGAGAAGGAGCTGAGGCTAGCGAGGGATGCTAAAAGCAATAAAAAGCCTTTCTTCAGATATGTGAATAGTAAAAGACAGAGGAAAGAAATCGTGGTTCAACTGCTTCATGAGGACAGCAAATTGGTAACAGATGACAAAGAAAAGGCCGAAGTGCTCAATTCCTACTTTGGCTCAGTCTTCTCTCAAAAGCGGGTCTATGACCCCCTGGAAAGTGAAGTACAAGCTGAAGGGGCAGTATTGCAGTTTGAGATTGATAAACAAATGGTCAAGGAACACCTAATTTCTTTGAACGAATTCAAATCTCCAGGGCCCGACGAACTGCACCCTAGAGTAATAAAGGAGCTGGCAGAAGAACTCTCAGAACCATGTCTATTATTTTTGCGAAATCATGGAAGATGGGTGAAGTGCCAGACGACTGGAGGAGGGCTAATGTCCTTATCTTCAAAACGGGCAAAAAAGAGGAACCAGAGAACTACAGACCAGTCAGTCTGACATCCATCCTTGGGAAAATTTTGGAGCAGTTTATAAAGAAGTAAATCTGTAACCACCTTGAAAACTATGCAGTGATGACTAGAAAGCCAGCATGGATTTGTCAAGAACAAATCCTGTCAAACTAATCTGATCTCATTTTTTGATCGGGTAACCTCCCTTGTGGACTGTGGGAATGCTGTGGATATAGTATATCTTGACTTCAGCAAAGCTTTTGACAAAGTGCCCCATGACATTCTGATTAACAAACTAATGAAAAGTGGGCTAGATTGAACAACTATTAGGTGGATCCACAGTTGGCTACAGAATCGGACTCGAAGAGTGCTTATCAATGGTACATTTTCACACTGGGGGAGGTAACGAGCGGGGTACCGCAGGCTCAGTCCTGGGCCCAGTGCTCTTCAACATTTTTATTAATGATTTGGATGAGGAGGTACAGGGAATGCTTATCAAATTTGCAGATGACACAAAATTGGGTGGGATTGCTAATACTCTGAAAGACAGAAACAAACTCCAAAGTGATCTTGATAGACTGGAGCGCTGGGCTGAAAACAACAGAATGAAATTTATTTATTTATTTATTTATTACATTTGTATACCGCCCCATAGCCGAAGCTCTCTGGGCGGTTTACGTAGGATTAAAAACAATTAAAAACAATATACAAAAATTAAAACAGCAAAAACATACAACATACACACAATCTGTACATTTTAAAACCACTTCAACACTTCAAAAAACTACAAAAACAAAACAAAACAAACCCAGGCTCCTCAGATATTGCCAAATGCCTGAGAGAAGAGGAAAGTCTTGACCTGGTGCCGAAAAGATAACAATGTTGGTGCCAGGCGGGCCCCGTCGGGGAGATCGTTTCACAATTGGGGAGCCACCACAGAGAAGGCCCTCTCTCTTGTTGCCGACCTCCGAGCTTCCCTCAGAGGAGGCACTCGGAGGAGGGCCTTAGATGTTGAATGTAGTGTTCGGGTAGGTTCATGTCGGGAAAGGCGTTCCATCAGGTATTGTGGTCCCAAGCCGTGTAAGGCTTTATAGGTTAAAACCAGCACCTTGAACCAGGCTCGGAAACATACAGGCAGCCAATGCAAGCGAGCCAGAGTAGGTCTTATATGTTTGAACCTACTGGTTCCAGTTATCAATCTGGCTGCTGCATTTTGCACAAGCTGCAGCTTCCGAACCACCTTCAAAGGCAGCCCCACGCAGAGTGCATTGCAGTAATCTAACTTGGAGGTTACCAGAGCATGGACAACTGAAGCCAGGTTATCCCTGTCCAGATAGGGACGTAGCTGGAAGGCACTCCGTGCCACTGAGGCTACCTGCGCCTCAAGTGACAGAGATGGTTCTAGGAGAACCCCCAAGCTATGAACCCGCTCCTTCAAGGGGAGTGCAACCCCATCCAGAACAGGTTGAACACCCTCCATCCGGTCAGAGGAACCCCCCACTAACAGCGTCTCAGTCTTGTCTGGATTGAGTTTCAGTTTATTAGCCCTCATCCAGTCCATTGTCACAGCCAGGCACTGGTTCAGCGCATCCACAGCCTCACCTGATGAAGATGAAAAGGAGAAATAGAGCTGCGTGTCATCAGCGTACTGATGACAACGCACTCCAAAACTCCGGATGACTGCACTCAGCGGTTTCATGTAGATGTTGAACAGCATGGGGGACAAGACTGACCCCTGCGGAACCCCATACTGGAGAATCCACGGGGCCGAGCAATGTTCCCCAAGCACCACCTTCTGGAGCCGACCCCCCAAGTAGGAGCGGAACCACTGGAATGCAGTGCCTCCCACTCCCAACTCAGCCAGTCGTCCCAGAAGGATACCATGGTCGATGGTATCGAAAGCCACTGAGAGATCAAGGAGAATCAGCAGAGTCACACTCCCCCTGTCTTTCTCCCGACATAGGTCATCATACAGGGCGACCAAGGCTGTTTCCGTACCAAAACCAGGCCTGAAACCCGACTGAAATGGATCCAGATAATCAGTCTCATCCAAGAGTGCCTGGAGTTGGCTCGCAACCATCCGCTCCAGGACCTTGCCCAGGAATGGAACATTTGCTACTGGCCTGTAGTTATTAAGATTTTCAGGGTCCAAGGAAGATTTCTTTAGGAGTGGTCTCACTGCCGCCTCTTTCAGGAGGCCTGGGACCACTCCCTCTTGCAAAGAGGCATTAATCACTTCCCTGGCCCAGCCAGTTGTTCCATCCCTGCTAGCTTTTATTAGCCAAGAGGGGCAAGGATCCAATATGGAAGTGGTTGCACGAACCTGTCCAAGCACCTTGTCAAAATCCTCGAGCTGCACCAATGAAACTCATCCAAGAAAACAGGACAATCCTGTGCTCTGGATACCTCACTAGATTCACCTGCTATAACACTGGAGTCTAAGTCCTGACGGATGCCAGAGATTTTATTCTGGAAGTGCCCAGCAAATGTATTACAGCGGGCCTCAGATGGTTCTACCATGTCCTTGGGGCCAGCATGTAAAAGCCCCCAGGCAACTCTGAAAAGCTCCGCTGGGCGGCAGGTTGATGATTGAATAGTAGCAGCAAAATATTGTTTTTTTGCTGCCCTCACTGCCTCTGAATACAGCTTACCATAAGCACTTACCAGTGTTTGATTGCATCCATCAGGAGTTCATCTCCATCTGCCCTCAAGCCGTCTCCTGTTTTAATAGGGATAAATGCTAAATTCTACACCTAGGAAAAAGAAACCAAATGCACAGTTACAAGATGGGGGAGACTTGGCTCAGCAATACTACAAGCGAGAAGGATCTTGAAATTGTTGTAGATCACAAGCTGAATATGAGCCAACAGTGTGATGTGGCTGCAAAAAAAGCAAATGCTATTTTGGGCTACATTAATAGAAGTATAGCTTCCAAATTGCATGAGGTACTGGTTCCCCTCTATTTGGCACTGGTTAGGCCCCATCTTGAGTATTGCATCTAGTTCTAGGCACCACACTTCAAGAAGGATGCAGGTAAGCTGGAGGGGGTTCAGGGCAATGAGGATGATCAGGGGTCTGGAAACAGCCCTATGAGGAGAGACTGAAAGAACTGGGCATGTTTAACCTTTTGAAGAGAAGACTGAGGGGAGACATGATAGAACATTTCAAGTACTTGAAAGTTTATGTCACAGAGGAGGGCCAGGATCTCTTTTCGATCATCCCAGAGTGCAGGGCACGGAATAATGGGCTCAAGTTACAGGAAGCCAGATTCCAGCTGGACATCAGGAAAAACTTCCTGACTGTTAGTGGAATACGACAATGGAACCAATTACCTAGGTGAAGAGAAGAGCTGAGTAAGCGTTGTAGGGCAAACCCTGACATCACTTCGTTCTTCTTCTGTCTCTAATCTCTTTCCGGCTACATACAAGATGTTCTCGATGTCCAGCTAATATTCCCTGGTCCATGAACATTATTGCAGTAATGATGTTGCAGTCTTATACTGTGCTCTATTATATTGTATTATGTGTGTGTGTGTTCTACTGTGTGGAATCACGCTGTGTCCTCGTGCACAGCGAGATTGTGTCCTCAAGGACAGCATTGCTAAAGATCTATATAAGCCATGCTAAGAGACATGTGCGTGCACCTCATTCCTTCACCTAGGGAGGTTGTGGGCTCTCCCACATTAGAGGCATTCAAGAGGCAGCTGGACAACCGCCTGTCAGGTATGCTTTAAGGTAGATTCCTACATTGAGCAGGGTGTTGGACTCAATGGCCTTATAGGCCCCTTCCAACTCTACTATTCTATGATTCTAAAGCTAGCGGAAAATATGCCCCAGATCCAGACATCCTGCAGCAGTATAATATGCTCATGGGAAAACTATGACAAACTTAGGATTCCCCATTTCCTGTAATGTCTCAAGCAGTTTCATGGGTTCAATGGAGATATATGTAAAGCAGTTGGACTTGACATTGTAACAAATGTTGCTGCTCATGTGGGCATTGGCATCCCGAAAGGCAAAAAGAGGGCTTAAGATGTATGATTCCAGGGCACTTACATTTAATTGGAAGGGTTTCTGTATATTATATTAAGGAGAAAAATAGCTTCCTTTTTAAAATACTGTAATGAATCATTATCATCTATGCGGTAGCTTCATTGTGAGTTCTGTTTTCCCCTCCACCTTCCCTGCATTTAACAATGTATTTGAAATCGTAAGCCCAACATTTTGACTGTTTTTAAAAAATCTTCCAGCGCACCTTTTCCATTATTTAATCGATGTGTTCCACGAACTCCTGAATGCTATTCCCAGTTTGCACCTGTGTTGATAGATGTTGTTAATGAAGTGGATTTTTTTCATCGTATTCTCGGTGGTCTTATGGCAGGAAGAGATACTGTAATTGGACTATGCATCCTCGCCTTTGGTAAGTCAGTGGCTATGTTTATTTTATATTATATAAATGCAACATTTTATTTCAGAAGGAAGGAATTGGATTTTTATTTTAAGATGTTATCAGAAGGGAGAATTGATGAAGAATAGCTACTCTAAAATAATCCTAACTTAGTTAAATTGTCTTTGGAGGCTGTAGACAGTGGGTGGGCACATGGTGGTAGAAGTAGTGATTCTCATTTCCCTGTGGCAGGTTGCTTTGCCTCATGGAGTGCTGCTCTGGAGTCTAGAGATGTACAGTTTTTGTAAAATCAATTCTGTTTGCATTTCGCAGATTATCAGGTGCCTTCCATTCCACGGTCCGCTCATTGGTGGAACTGGATTTTTTCCAAATTCCTGAATTCACACTGAATTCCCTCCCCTCAAAATGCACATATCCCCCTAAAATGCACTTTTTACACTTTAGCCAAAGGGGGAAATGTGCATTTTTGGAGAGAGAAAGAGAGAGAGAGAGAGAGAGAGATTTATATCTATCACTAAATTTGCATAAAATTCTGAAAGTTTTTTTTTAAGTTTGCAAGTCTGCAGAATCTGTGTGACTTGGAAAAGTCGGTCTGCTGCGGAATCCATGGGGCAGATTCATAAAAATCTGAACTCATTTAATTCTGTTGCAGATTTCTCCAACATCCCTACTCCAGACCTTGCAAGCAGCTTTTTGAATGAGGAAACTAGTATGAAGAGCAGCAAAGCCCTCTTGGCATGTAGCCCTTTGGAGAAATATAAGTACCATAGCAAAGTTAGAAAAAGCAATTAAATTAATATTCATAGTTATTTATTTGATTAATTCATGTGAAATAACAGATATGAATTGGGGCTTTTCAAATGGAAAAATAATGATGATGATGATGATGATGATGATGATAATGATCATTGTTCTTACACCTCAAATATTTAGGTGCTGTACTTTTAATTTTATCTTTTTGCATTTTAACAATCATTACTAAGATTTCCCCAACTCTGTTGAGCTATTTATTTAGGTAATTTATTACTCTTTCAGAATTTAGCAATTGATATTCTGGTAATGTCAATAAATTCAATATATATTAATCATCCTTTTTATGTATTAGGCCTCTAGTGCAATTGAGAAAGATTGATAAGTGATATAGGACAATATTTCACAGTCTCAGAGTAAGCATTCTCACCACCCTGGGATTCTCAGCATGAGCCAGAGAACAGGTGGCTCTGAGCAGCTGCCCATCCTCTGTTTCCCTCTGAGGTTCCACTCTTGGCGAAACAAAGGGTGGGCAGCTGCTTCAGAGAGCATTTGCCACAACAGGAGATTGGGGTTTTCCTGCTAGGGTCACTAAATGGGTGGCTGTTCCAGACAGTCCTGCCAGCCCTGCTGTGGTAAATGCCATGGCAAGAGGGTGGCTGGTTTGGCTCTTTGAAGCACCTACTGGAGGCTGTGGCTGTGGGCACAATTCACTCCTCCTCCTCTTCCATCTGATGTGGGGGCTTCACCCATCTCATGGGAGGGCCAACCCTGATATTTAACTTAATACCCAAAGAAGGAAGCAGTCTACCTCTGGATGTGAATACAGTCAAAGCAAAATGAACAGCTTGTGGAAAAATGGAAAGTTGATCATAGGTCTCTAAGCATGATCAACTGCGGCCAGATCTACACCAAGCAGGATATAGTGTTATGAAAGCAGTATATAAAAGGCAGGAGCCGCACTACTGCTTTATAGCGGTATTGAAGTGCACTGACAACTGTTAATCCCATTGACACATACTATATACTGGTTTCATACCGCTATATCCTGCTTGGAGTGGATCCTGCCTTTTATATACTGCTTTCATACCACTATAACCTGCTTGGTGTAGATCTGGCCTAAGAATGAGTGTAGGAGAAAGCATGTAAAAGAGGTACGGATTTGGAGGGAGCATTGAACCAACCAGCAGGCCACATTGACACACACATACAAAACTGGGCCATAGAGGTTGCCAACATTAATAAAAGGAAGGGCTTCTATCATCCACACAGAAAGGCTGCTTAAATCCCTTTGGGTTCAGTGACATTTTGGTAGTCAGATTGGTAAGAGTGTAGTCAGAATCTCTAGGCACAACCAAAATTCCCATATAAACCATTTAGTGAGCTTGATGAATAATCTGAATATTACTCTATTTTATTTCAACTGCAGCGTTCTCTATAATAATGATGTTAGTCTTCAGATTCATCAGCATGCTTCTGGTCCGTATTTTTCTTGCACTGCTTGTATTTGGATTATTATGTAAGTATATAATAATATATTTAGCAAGTACCATGCCAATGTTCCACATGCACATGGGGGCTTTGTAGTTGTGTCCAGAAGAAAAAATGTCCCCTTGTGTATGCAGCAGCACTTCGTACGTACATGGAGCTCTCCAGCCTAAAAGCACTGGGATGAAAATACTTTTTAAAAAAATCCTCTTAGGTAACTACCAGCAAGTTAAATATATCTTAAATATTTATATTTTATTGAATGCTTTGTGCGTAGAAGGTCCCTGGTTCAGTCCCTGGTATCTCAAGCTGAAACAATTCTCAGATAGCCTGGCTGAGACCTTGGAGATCTGTTGCTCTCTTATTGATAGCTTTGAGAATGTCACCTGTCTCACCGTCCCAAATCAAGTCCCTTCTTATATAGAACCCGCACAGGAGAAGACCTGAAATTAGCTTCCAGACAAAATTCATGCCAGCTAGTCTTTTTCCAGGTGACCCTTGTTGGGGAAGAACATTGGTCCTTGGCGAATAAAGCCATCAACAGACTTTAGTACGACTGTACTTTCTTGGAATATTTTGGGCTGGAATCATTTGCTTATAGACTTGGCTCTTTGTTCCACAGAAGGAAGAGTTTTATTTATTTTAGTGCCTGTTATTAAAGCTGATAAGAGAGCTGTAATAGGGGTGGGGTGGTAATCCTTGGAAGTAGGAGATAATCCAACCTTCAAATTCTCATATTAGAGGGGACAAATGAGAGGTGTCTATGTTATGTTAATTTTAATAGGATATCTCGAAATGTTGTATACCAACAAATACTTTAGAATGTCAATTGCTGATGGTTGTGGTGATTGTATAGGTCAATACATTTTTGCATCTATGAGATGGGGAAGTAGAATTGGTTATATTCTGACCTCAGTTTTACTATCCACTATTGCCCAGAATTTTGGGTTGGGGATAAGACTAATGATGACCATCTATCTCTTACCATAGAGATCCAAATCTTTACTCAAGTAATTCATGTGAATTCACAGCATATGTAAACTACCTTGTTTAGTATTCCCAACATATTAAATGGAATTCTAATCTGCAAAATAAAATAGGGACAATTTTAACGTCTCCCTTATTCCCAAATTTAAAAAGAATATGTTACCTTCCATGGGGATCCAGTTATATGCTATGGCAATAGTGTCAGTGAGCTGAAACCTTATCTAACTCACGCTAATGTATCAAAGTTAAATCAGAATGTTTTATGTCTTCCTTGGGATACTCCTGCCTAGATGCTTCATGCTAGTACCTATACTAGTTGGTGTTATAGCTTTATTGTTGAGCACTAGTTATTGATGATGATGATTTTAACTGCTATGATATTTTTATTGGAAAGTAGTATATAAATTTGTGCACTAGATAAATGCTGAAGCTGGCCTTCCCTTTATTAAGGCCCTTAGGGCGCAATCCTATGCACGTTTAGAGAGAGAGAAATCCTACAACTCCCAGCATCCTTGACTGGGGCATGCTGGGAGTTGTAGGACTTCTCTCTCTCTAAAAGTGCATAGGATTGTGCTCTTATGCACAAAGAACTACTTATGTACCATTGGCGATTGAGTCATATGCCAAATCCAGGTTGCTAAACTATTCCTGCAATTTATAGTTGGGATAATAAATCTGATGCTCTTTTCACATATTATGATTTATTGTTGAAACTTCTCCACCTGCTGTGACAGCTGATTAAGGAAATTGTTTTTGGGAAACATTCACAACTTGGCATTGAAATTATCTATAACTATCAGTTTTTCTTCTGCTTTTATCATCTTACGTAGATCACATACAAAAGCAATACTTGAAAGTTCTCAAAATGCATCTTCTGAGAGTGGCATTTCCAAGGCTATGCTTTCAAACAATGCCATCCAGTTTTCTTGATGGCAAATTTTCAAAACCTCCACTTGAGCACCGTATTTGTATATGTACTCAGAGAAATATAGAAAACCATATACATTATTAATTATACTGTCCATAGAACTTTGGAACTAGATTTCAAATTAAGTTGTTGGGTCATTATCTCAGTTTTTAAATTCTGTAAAATTTGCTAGCAGATCAACATAAATATGTCATATGCTGAACATCTTATTTGCTGTTGCAGTTTACAATTTTGATATAAATTGATCCAGAAAATTGCCCATAGACCAGAGGTGTAACCTGCCTCTGGGGGTCCTCCAAAGGCCATGCCCTATTCCTCCAACCAATGATTATTCAGTGATTTCCCAAGTTTTGTGCAGTCCCCCCCCTTCTAAAAGGCTGAATTCCTTCTCCTAAGGCGTGGTTGCTGGCAGTAACTCTGTTCAGATGACACTGTGGTTAAGCATTTTGAGCTAAACATTATGGTGTAGTGTGTTGTGTGAACCATGACTTAGCATGTCATGTGAACTGTTCCCAACCATGATGGCTACATAGCCACTGTTTAAACATGCCATTTGCTGCAAAAGGGTTAGCGGCCTAACTATGGCTTAGCGTGTCTTGTCAGAACAGGGCCATTAAGAGTTTTAAGCTGAAATATGCTAGTATCTTTCAGAGTTCGTCCCCCTCCCTTTTGCCTTCAGCTCCATCCACCACTGAAAAATGGTCCCCAGGAGCTTCTCTGGAATGGAATTCAGCCCTCGGGCTGAAAGAGGTTCTGCATGCCTGCCATAGACCGTGATAGTGATCATCTGATTCAATTGTTTTGTTTCATGCTTGCTGGTGGATACCTCCTCCTCCTTCCATTTTTTATTCCAGAATGTTATGTATTTATTTTTGCTTTTCATCTTGGGATTTTTATATTGTGGTGATTTATAGCTATAAACAATGCACTTCAGTTGAAATTTATCCCATTTTTTAAAAATTTACCATGATGCTCATAGATTTGTATTTCAGTATTATTAATGCTTAACATTAAAGTTCAGAAATATACAGTTTTATCAATTAACTGTTACAGCTGGCCTAATATGTAACTTCTAAAAGTTTATTCATGTTTAATCAGGAGGCATTTGGAGTAAAAGATATCGATGTTACTTTCAAGATTGCAAACTAGAGTTCAATTTTATATTTCAGAGTCTGCCCTTTTGCTTCAGTCTAGTTTTTCCCATTTCTTTGGAACTGCAAATGAAAGCAGTATCATATTAAGTAGATATTAGCTGATAAGGCAAGTATGCCTAGGTAGCGTGTCTCTTTCAGATTGAGTAAACATTCCATGCATTTTTGTATTTGTTCTAGTTGTTTCGGGAGTTATGTGGTGGCTGTATTATAATTACACCAATGAGCCTAGCATAGAATTAGAAACTGAAAAGGAAAACATGAAATTATTATTTGGATTTTCTGTTGTATCTACGGTTATTACGGTAAGGCACTTTATCCCATAGCCACTAGCATTTTCTGGGCAATTTGTTTCTGGGCCGTGGTAAAACTTGATAAGGATCATCAACAGTGAGAGTTGAGAAACACTTAATTTGAGTTCCTTTAGATTTGCACCTTTCTTTCTGGCTCTTTGCCGCTTTGTGCTATCATATTTTAAAGCATATCCTCTGAAACTGGGGTGAATGCTCCATTTTCTAAAATGGAGGTTACCATTCTCACGATTATAACAAAAGCAGATCAGGTGCCATGGCCTGCAGATCATGCACTGCTAACTTTTGCTTGCTCCCTATTCAAAACATTGGGCTGGCCTCAATTTAAAGTCCTATTTAAATAATTAGGAAACGTTAATCATAACTAACTGAAGTCATGTTTTCATTGGAACCTAAATGCAACTAAATTATTCTGGATCCAATCCATAATTTGAAACCTTACACAAAAACAATTATACAAGAAACATGCATTGCCAATGCTTCAACTTGTTTTAAAATGTACCATATAAGAATGTCTCACACATCGTATATGTGGGACTAATTACATAATGCCATTGTTAATGGACCCATTTGTAAATTTTATTATTTATTAATAGTACATGTATACTGCTTAATATAACTTCCAAGTGGCTTACATATACACAGATTGTTCTAGTTCATGATTTTCAGGTTGCAGCAGACTGGGGTATGGTCATTGATTGTTAACAGCGTTATAGTAGAGTTCACTTTAGTTATGGATGACCGTGTGCTCTGGTTAAATTCATGTTATGTAGCAGAGAGAGAAAGTATAGTGCTGCTTTGCATGTGGATTGTAGCACTGTGTAATAGGCATCTGTATTCTATCTTCAGATTAGATGAGAGTGGATTTGGGGCTCTGAGAACCAGTAAAAAAACATGAAAGAAAGAGAATAGCATGGGCCAGCATACCCTGTTGCTGGCACAAGGGGGCAGTAATCATGCTAGAAGACAGCTGTTTTAGTTATCTTAACTTGAGAGTATGCCTTTACAGAATGTTTTTGCAGTATACTGCTAAAGCTGAAGCACAGAGATCTTTTACTCTACAAGAAATAACTCCTCAAACACACTGTAACTTCGTGTTCCAGTATATTTCCTTTACCAATAGCTGTGACAGGTGTATTAATTCTTCCAGAAATCAGTTTGCAGCTGTTCTTGTTATGATCCATAACAAAGCCAGAAAAAAAATACCACAATCAATAATGTAGTAATTTATTGAACTTATCAGGGTCTTTTGCACTGAGAATTTATGGAACAGGTAGCATACCTTTTGCTTATTTCCTTGAGCAGAACAGTGTTACAAGAATGATGTTACGATTAAGATCTTAGTCTTAATGCATTTCCTATCTCAAATTTTGCTATTTCATTAATTGAAATGTTAATGCATTATTTTCTCTTTTTTCTCACAGGTTGTTCTAATTTTCCTGCTACTGATATTAAGGAAGAAGATTCACCTGACTATACAGCTCTTTCAAGTTGCCAATAAAATAATTGGCAACACCCCTTCTCTGTTCTTTCAGCCTCTTTGGACTTTTATAATACTTATTTTGTTCTGGGTGTACTGGGTGGCTGTGTTACTGAGCTTAGGAACTGCAGGTCAGTATTCTTATTTTCGTTCATTCCAGGCAATACAGTGTTAAGAGTGTGTGTGTCTGTTATATATTGTTTGTTAAATAAATACCTGCTTTTTTCCCCTTCTCTTGTCTGAACTACCATTTTTCCTGATTGAAAATGCCATGAGAGTTTGGTCCTTTTTTCTGGCATGCTCAGAATGTGAGTTGACTACAGTCGCCACAAAGGTGCTGCCAGTATGCGATATACATACGGCAACTGGGATTTGTCCATCCTTTCTGAAGCATGTTTTAGTTTTTTGTGGTTTTACTTTCTCTTTTGCTGTACATGGCCCCAGGATAAAACTGAGCATTTCTTAGCAAAACTGTCTGTATTTTCTCTTAGATCCATTTAAGAGACTTGGATGGTTGTTACCTTGTATTAGGAAGGCAAATCTGGTGAATCCATGCTTTTCCAGAACACACAGCTATTGTGGCAGTAAAAGAGCGTGATAAATGTGCAGTGATTTGATTTAATGCACGTGTTGAGGAAATGTTTTATTTCTGGTGTAGAAAAAAAGAGTCAAATGTGTGCAGATGACACATAAGGGAATGATGAAGCTTATATGAGTTCAGTTATGTGTCAACCCAATGTGAGTGTGAAGTTTATTAGGCAAGCTGATACAATCAGTCTTCGCTCTTTGTCAATGTATCAGCTTGCTCTTTGTTCTGGCTCTTTTGGTGGCAGATGCTTCAATTGGTTCATGTATGCATGATTTTAATATAGAAACTACAATGTCATTGCTAAATGTCATTGCTAAAAGATCAACACAAAGAGAGAGGCCCTCACTATATGTGATAAAGGAAAGGACCTATACTGTGTAGACTCAATTTCCTAATATTGATACCACGAATCTACTTATTCAAATAACATTTTATATTAAAACATTTTTAAAATTGCCTTCTAAGGCCATTGCTACACCAGCCATTTATCCCGGGGTCATCTCGAGGTCGTCCCTGTGCATCCAAATAACGCACAGGGGATCCCAGGGTCATCAGGGACAACTTCTCAGTTGTCCTGGGAGAACTGGGACTGCGTTTATCTCAATTTTCCCCACAGTCTCAGGACAACCCTGAGGACTGGGGGCAGTGTGGTGCATGTTCCTGGGCCCTCCCTCCTCCCCACGAGTAGCAAGGCACAACAAACGGGCACAGAGCTCTGCAGGGGGCTCCGTGGCCATCGGGGGTAAGGGGGTGAACTTTTTTGCTATCTCTGGGATGTCTGTTGGCATTTTACTATGCAGGAACCCCCCCCCCCCGCTGCGCTGGATGTCCCTCTTTCCTTCCAGGACGTAGTGCTGGCGTTTGGATGCTGGGGGAGGTTCCCAGAAGCTCGAAAGCCTTTGGATATAGATGAGCCCTAAGTGACAAGCAAGCAGTTTAATCCTGCTTTTGTTCAAGCTGCCACTTTATAAAGCATTAGGTTGAAGTAATTGCAAAATTGATGCAGTTGATGCCTGAACCCCTAACTTTGCACATAGAAAAGCATTCCTGGACAAGGTCACAGAGTTGCTCTTCAGTCAAGTCACAGAATTGCACTTCACTCAGAAAGTATTCCCAGTAGTATTGGTTTTGCTATATCAGGTATTTACAGATTTCCTCAGCTCCATCTGCAAACATGCATGGGCATGAGGTAGGGCTAGATTGCTGATATATTCTTGCCCTTAATGTTACATGTAATTCTGTCATATTCCAAAATGAGTGCACTATCTTCCTCAGCACTGCCTACTTTTGGCCAGGAAACTGTTCCGTCCTGCTTTTCTAGTTTCATTCTAACCCCTTTCTGATGTTCTATTGGCAACAGGTTGATAACTTTTTATTTAGACAGGTTCTTGGCATGCCAGCCTGATCTGCTGCTTTCATCTATTGCTGCTATTGTTTTTTTATGGCTGTTTTATTGATCTCTTTTTTCCTTATTTGTTTTATATTCAGTTTTATATTTTGCAGGTTTGTTTTAAATTAAGTTATATTTTATTTTATTTGTTAGCAGCCTTGGGTACCATTGTGTGGAAATGCAGGATATAAATTTAAATACCAGACAAACATTTCTGTAAAAGTAAAAACAAAAGGCATTAAGTTAAGTATTAGAAAAACGATACAATAAGTCATGCATTGTATTAATTATTCAGGTGAATTATGGATATTGGGGTGATCAGCCAAATAGCATGAGCATTCACATTCCATATCATGAAAAAAAAACCTGTTGCCCTGTAATTTGCCTGGTAATTGCCATCCTAGGTTTTGGACAGTTGTGAGCATCAGGTCCATAATCCTGTGTAACTAGCTGGAGTCTTGTTTTCAAGTAAATCCTCTTACTAGTTCTGTTGCATGTGTACGAAGAGTCAAAAAGGAATCTGTTAATTCTGCAGTTGTCTTCCATGTCTGTGTCATGCAAACGACGTGTGGACTGCATACCCAGGTGTTTTGGACTATGCCCTTAGGTTTGCAATCCTGGTTGGAGGGTTTTAGATGCTGCATAGACCTGTGGCTTTAGGAAATCAGGGAAGGAGAATGGTAGGAAGAAGCATTTGAGCTCATTGCTCATGCCCAATCTGCCAAACAATAATTTTGTCCTGGCCGGACCTTGACAAGAAGCCCATGACCAGTAGTTGTAGCAGCATGGAAAGCTCCAAGAGAGTAACTTGTTCCATTGATTTCTGGAACTTGATCGAAGCTTTTATACCTCCAGATTCAGATGACTCTTCAGGCTCCTTCCTTTCCTTGAGGAGCAGAAGGTCTTAAAGGGGCAGGCCTTTAGCTTGGAGCATAGCACCTTCCTCCTTTCTGAGACACCCTCTAGGCTCATTACTTGTATTGCCAGGCCAGCATGGGGCCTTGAAATGGAGTGTGTCAGTTGCTCAAGGAGTACAGGGTTCTGAGGGATATGGACTCCTGAGGCTCTGATTTTGATGCCCTTGGCTAAAAGGCCCCCAATCTCATGGATTCTAGCTCTGACCTTAGCCCAAATCTATAATAATAATAATAATAATTATTATTATTTATTACATTTATATACCGCCTCATAGCCGAAGCTCTCTGGGTGGTTTACAAAAATTAAAAGATTGAACACTAAAAATACAATATACAAAATTTAAAGCCATAAACATAAAACAGCTGACATTTAAAACATGTCAAACTGTTAAGCCTGGCCACAAAGTCAGTTAAAACCTCAACTTAAGCTGTTAAAATGCCTGAGAGAAAAGAAAAGTTTTGACCTGGCGCCGAAAAGATAACAGTGTTGGCACCAGGCGGGCCTCATCGGGGAGATCATTCCATAATTGGGGGGCCACCACAGAGAAGGCCCTCTCCCTTGTTCAATGGATCCAGCCAGCTCCTTTTTATATGAGAATGAGAGAGCCAATGTGCTGTAGTGGTTAGAGTGTTGGACTGGGATTCAGGGAAAACTGGGTCTAGTCCCACTTATTTATTTATTTATTTATTTATTTATTGCATTTCTATGCTGCCCAATAGCTGAAGCTCTCTTACTTGGCCATGAGACTTACTGACTCTAAGCCTAATCTATTTCACAGGGTTGTTGTGAGGATAAAAGGGAGAGGAGGGAAATCATGCATGCCTCCTTAGTTCCTTGAAGGGAAAGGCAGGATATGAATGTAACAAAAAGTAACCAAATATGAGTCTGAGTCTAAGCCAAAGTTGCTGCTTGGGTTGAGTGGGGGAGGATCAGCAATGTGACATTGAATGCAGCCCTATCTTTCCTATTCTGTAAATCACAAGCAAATATTTACAGATGGGTGTAAATACCACACTCTGTGTATTAGGTTCTGTTCCAAACAATATACTTGTATTGTAATCAATAATCAGTTTGGTCTTTTGTTTCTTTAGCTGATCCTAGCTAAAGTCTGTCATTTTAGGTGTAGCTACAAGGAAACGCTTTCCACACCCTCCACTTGGAGAAAGAATTTTTGTCGTTGTGAGAAGGACAGTCCTTGTACTGAAGGTCACATATTTGGCTTTTGAGAATGAAAACAACTTCACAAGACTATGTGCCTCGGCCACTTAGGAATGTCCTTCTCCTTCCATTCCTCTCCACCACAGCATTAGAGGCTCTTAGAGGTCATAACATTGATATTACACATATCAGTGTCTGAAGTCAAGGCTATAGTTAGGCAGAATGGGAGGTCACTAGTTTTGTTACAATTCTATAGATTTGTGTGTGGGTGTTTTGGGACGGGGTTTTTTTTTTTTTTACATTTCTTTCTCAAGCTAAGATACTCATTCTTTCTTGAATAAATTACCTTTTTTTTTCTCGGTGTGTATTCATTTTGTAATAAATAAATTTGGTAATGAAGTTTGCATTCTACAGGCATAGATACAGGCATAGTAGAAATCCCTATCCATTTCCAAGCCTGATCCAATGTATTTACAACAACAAGATGTATATAATTCCTAAGCACTGAACAATAAAAAGGAAGAAGAAAATAATCAAAATACAGAGTTAAAACACTTTAAAATTAAATTATGCTAGTAAACCATTGCTGGTTAGTCAGAAAAGACTTGTTTCAATATAGATCTCTTCTTTAGTATGCACCAAAAATGAAACAGTATCAGTGCCTACCTGATTTTGACAGGCAGAGGGTTCCATAGAGGGGAGACAGTGTATAAGAGGAAATGGTAGTAACTCATTCCTTTTGCTGTTTTGCTTGCTGCTAGGAATATTGCTATTTTCCAAAATACTTTTGTTTGATGAGTCATTATATTTTTGGTGTTTTCAATTTGCAGGCAATGCCCAAGTCATTTCAAGAGGTCAGGTGGAATACAAAATTCGATTTGGCATTCGCTACATGTGGTGGTATCACTTAGTTGGGCTTATTTGGACAAGTGAATTCATTCTAGCATGTCAGCAGATGACCGTGGCTGGGGCAGTGGTTACTTGCTTCTTCAACCGGTACATGCACAATTTAATGTCTTGCAAGAGTTTTTATTTCTCCTTATTTATTTTCAATATATTACTAAAGAAATCAGGCTTGTTTGTTTTTTAACTATGAATGTTGCATTTAGGATGCAATCTTATATGTGCTTAAGCAGAAAAAGTCCTACAACTCTAGTCCTACAACTACAAGCAGCTGGGGGATGCTGGGAGTTGAAGGATTTTTTTTCTATGTATTTTTTTTCTACAGGTAATCCTATAATTGGGCTGTAATCCTATTTGCCTGGGAATAAATCCTATTGAAATCAATGAAATTTACTTCTGAGTAGACATGTCCAGGATTGTACTGTTGCTTTTCTAAGAATGTGAGAGATGAACCACAAGAGCTACTGCAGCTTAATGGCTAAGACACTGAACTGCGAACTAAGCAGTTTCCCTTTCAAATGTCATGAACTCAATGACTATATTCGAGCACAACACAAAATTGTAGTTTAGTGCTACAGGAACAAGACTGAGATGTATGCACTCCCCCCACCTTTTTTCCCTCCCCTGACATGACCGCAGAGAATAGCAATTTGTCATTATGTCTGAATTGTTTGGCTGAACAAGCCAACTTCAAAACTTGGTTTATGATCCTGGCTGAACAAGCCTACTTCAAAACTTGGTTTATGATCCTGGCTTGTTCTGGTAAACCATACTTAAAACTAAAGTTCCCAGTTTGGGCAGTATGACAAACTGATTAGCTGAAAACTGAAACAGAGGCTTACAATCATCTCTTTGCAGCTGCTATAAGAGCGATGAGGGGAGCAGGTTCATGTAGATAATGCTAAACCGTGATTTAGCATTATATCCAAACTGAGCCGTTATTTAGGCAAACTGCTCTCTCTGTCTTAGCTTAGAATAAAAACACTGAGCTACTTTGCAGTTTTGTTGTAAAGATTACTGAAATAATGCATGTGAAGCATACTAAATATCCTAAGCTGCTATAAAAGTGCTAAGAAAGCAAATAGGACATCACACATCTCTTAGACATATGTTAACATGTGTATGTGTGTATGAGACTCAATGTGAGTGATAAAGCCATTGCTGAAAGTTCTAGAACTACCACCACAGCAAAAGACAGTGCCTCTGGCACCAATAAAACTACAATCCAAGCAACATTTATTTAGTTTTAGGCAGGAATGAACTGTGTAATATCAGAAGAATTCATGTTTTGGCACTCAGTGTGACCCATTTAACTCTCTTTTTCATGAAGTACTGCTAACCAACCTTCAAAGTTTTTAATACTGAAATGATAAATTTATTGTGTCATGCTGTACAAACATTATACAATAACCTCTGAACAAGAGCTCTCACTGTTATATTTTAAGAAATAATTGTATTTAAGTTATTCTTAAACATTTTCATGAAATTAGGAAATCATCATCAATTAGAAATATAAACTTCCATTTTCTTCATGATATACATAGTACCACTCTTCTTGCAATGTGATATGTTTTCAGTTGTCTGGACTGATGTGAATTTTCCCCTATATTTCCCATATTGTTGTTTCTGCAAGCAATTTTGCAACCTGAAAGATTTGTTTGGCCCATGCAAGCTTGTTCCTATGTTTAGGGCTGATTTGTATTATTATGATTGTCAGTTTCACTTGGCAGATTATCCACTAAGTCATCCCTATTGGTCAGTATCAAGTCAAGATCCTCTAGTTCCTTCCTCCATGTTCTGTAGGAGAAAGTTATCAGCCACACATGTCAGGAATTTCTTGGAGGGGCCACTTTTGGCAGAATTTGTCTCCCAGCAGATATCGGGGTGATTGAAGCCCCCATTACTACTATATTGGATTTCCTTAAAACACTGGCAATTTGCTTTTCAAAAGCTTGGCAGTATCATTTGTTCCCACATAGATCAGAAGAGAAGGAAATGTGTCAGTGGGCTTTGGCAACCCTTCAGTCACGCCTCTGATCGGTCCTCCAGGGAGACAGCATATCTGGCGAGTCCATGGGTCTTCGCGGTATACTTGAGATTCAATGCCATGCAGCAGAGAGTCTCCTACAATGACTGTCCTTCTGCCTCTTGCTCACTGCTACTCGGGGTCCCCTGTAATTCTTCCTCTGCAGACTGTCCTCCAGTCTCATCTTCCAGTACCTGAAAGTGGTTACATAGCTTTAGTGGTTCCACAGGTGCACAGTGTCTTCTAATTCTTATGCTCCTAACTGTCATCCTTTTCCAGGGAGTAAAGGCTTACACGTGCAACCAGTGCAAGCTGGCTGCACTATTGGAAGAAAAAAATGAGTGTATTGCACTTGTTGCACGTGTGCACCATGTTGATCTCAGGCAGGAACACAAATATTGCACACACCTTGCACCACTGGAGAATCCTTTCCATCCATAGTCCCTTTTTGTTTCTACCTTTCTGACTGTACTGGAATAGACTGTGCTTTGTCCTGTCCTCCCTGAAGGTTAAAAACAGAGTCCCCTATTATATGGGTGTGTGTTAAAAGAACACATTGTTTTGATAGGGACCTCCCCTGCCGAACTTCCCCTAGCAAACTCCTGTTTGCTCTCCCTGTTCACTTGTTCTGATCGCCCTTTCTCCAGGAGCTCACTTCCTTATGTAACTTCTAGTCCAGCAGGGGCAGCTTCCTCTTCTCTGCACTGCTCAGCTAGAAGTCAGGAAACAGAATGAAACTCCCTGCCCACTCAGCTGCTGAGAGCATTCAAGCCACACCCCTTCAGGCCCAGCAGCAGCTCTCAGGACACGCCCCTTCAATCACAGCTCTCAGGAGCACATGGTGAGCACACAGTGCCTTTGAACTTACTCAAGGCCTCTCTCCTCTTTGTTTTGGTCTCCTCTTCCACTACACCCCCGTGACAAACTCCTGTTTGCTCTCCCTGTTTGCTCGCTCTGAACGCTCACTCTCTGGGGGCTTGCTTCCTTATGTACTTTCTAGTTCAGCTGGGGCAGCGTCCTCTTCTCTGCTCTGCTAGGAGTCAGGAAACAGACTATACATTTTGTCCATCATCTCAGGCCTTCCTCCAGGTACCTCCTCTGAGGGAGGCTTGGAAGGCAGCAACAAGGGAGAGGGCCTTCTCAGTGGTGCCCCCCAATTATAGAATGATCTCCCCAATGAGGCCTGCCTGGTGCCAACGTTGATATCTTTCTTGCACCAGGTTAAGTCTTTCCTTTTCTCTCAGGCATTGAGCAGCATATGATGAAGTTTTAATCAGGTCCTGTGTTTTTCTTATTGTAGATAGTTAAAAATTGTTGAGATATATGTGTGATTCTGTGTTCTATCTATTTATATGTTTGTATGTAAATGTTTTTATACTATGTATATAATGTATTCTTAAGGTTTTAATCTTTGTAAACCACCCAGGGAGCTTTGGCTATTGGGTGGTATAGAAATGTAATAAATGAAATGAAAAATCAATGGGATGAGCTATTGTACAGGAGGAAAAGGGATCCCCCAAAATCGACTGAAGGTCCCCATTTCATCAACAAAAGGCAGTCCCTAGATCCAATCCCGTAGCTCTTTCAGCACATTTTCTCCCTAGGAAAATCACTATGCATTTACCACAATAAGAATGTATTTCAAAGTCTCAACCTTGTTACTGACACTGATTCTGCTTATATCAAGAATGCCTCTTTAGACATTTTGTCACCTTACTTCACCACTCTGTTGGGTATGAGGGAGTTCGCCTAAACATAATACTACTTAATATCTTTCACAAAGTGAGAGCACTGTGCAATCATTTCACTTCCCTAGTTTGACAAGAGGAAAGGAGGAATGCAGTGCATTTATAGTAGTAGTAGTTTATTGTTGTAACCACAGGTCATAACACAGTAAATCAAACATACACATAGAAATAATCAAACATATAAACATCATGCATAAAAACAGCAACAATAAATTGCTAAAATAAAAAAAAATCCTAAATATCTAACTGTGGTTATGGCTATAATGAAGGAAATCCTAGTACTAAAACTAATCCTAGACTACAATTTAACAAGATGTCTAACAGGATTAGTAGATACAGTTCTCTTTCTAATGTTAAGAGTCAGCAGGGTAAAAAGATAGCCACTTGGTAGCAGGCTTCATGGCATCTTACTTAGACTTCCTTGGATAAAGTGTTGAACAATCAAGGAGTCTATATTTTGAATTTAGCCTTCAGATTTGGGTCCTACAGCCTCAGTGGCACTGATTGCGATAACTCACATGGATTTTATACTTTTTTAAAGCGCTAACAGTGCCAGTGTTATTCATTACGTTTTGGTCTCTTTGTCATTTTTCTCTTGGGTTTGCTCCTTTGATATACATAATAGACCAGAGAGTGAACACGTACCACTGATTATGACCTTCTCGACTTGTACTGTGCCACCACCAGTAATATGTCACAATATGGGGGGTACTGGCCCTGGTAAATGACATCTTAAATGGGGTGTGGGCCTTAGTGAGATGATAGCAATTCTGCTAAATTTCCAACAAATGCTAAAATAGAGGCATCTTGCAATATCACCCAAGTCAGACATTTATATCTTTTCCAACATCACTTCTGTGATGAATCCCCACCTGACAATAGTAGGTCCAATACAAGGAGGAACAAAAAGGAGGGGTTGGTTCGACCAGAAATGCATATTAAAATGGTAAGCTCTGCGCAAACTCCAGAACAGAGTCAGGGTGGATAGATGTAAATTGGTATGAATTCACTTTGTCAAGCAGTATGAGCATTATCTATGACTGTGAAAAAATGGTTTTCATACAGCATGTTTTCTTACTAAGTATATTTGATATAAATTGAACATGAGCCTATCTACACTACTGCTTTTAAACAGTTTATAACAGTTTTAAACTGGTTATAAACCATTTTAAAGCAGTAGTGTAGATAGGCTCGATCTGGAAGGTTCTGAACACAATGCTGCACAAGAAGAATGCTAGGTGAGATTTATTTGGAACACATTGGAGAAGTCCAAAGTCCTCTTGATATATCTATTTCTAACACTGCAGCTCTTTTACTCTATTTATCCATCCAGTTTGACCCCAGTTTATGCAATAAGTCAGGATTGACTTATTTCATGACAACTAGCGGTGGTGTTGATCCCACTAATATTCTTCCAAGCTAAAAAGCATGCTTTCTCTCCTCATCCCATTGGTGTACTTATTCTAGCAGAAGTACACCACTGTGGTTTTCAGGGTGGCGTTATGCCTTTGCATGTCTATCAGTTTAGAGGTGATGGACTATATTTTGTGTGTGCTTTACATCATATTCTCTTTATACCTCGATTGTTTTGAAATGCTAGGTGATATATCTTTGTGTTGAAAACATTGTGCTTGCAAAGGGAAATGTTACTTCCCTCTACCTATCATTTGCTTTGTCATCACATAGAAATAGTTAAACCAATGCAGAAAGTAATGTAATGACTGCAGAAGAGGAAAGTAACAACATTATTCACATGCTTTGGAGCAGTAGCATGTCACAAGAGCTTTGTTTCTCATGTTCCACACAGAGCCTTTTCTTTTAGCTAGTAAGCAATTTCAGGAAATAGAGCAGCCTTTACCTCAGCAAACCTGCTTCCTCACTACACAAAGCAATCCATTAGGCATTCTGCAGTCTCCCCAAAAGCAGAATTAAAAGTGAGGAGGGTGGAGAGTTGTTTCAGCTGGATTAGCTTTACAGGGGACATCTGTTTGACCTGAAACAACAATAATGAAAATGTACTTTGCTTTCTTGTATTTTAGATGAAAGATGCATTCCTTAGAGGCCTTAATAATTTAATAAAAGAAATAGAGGTTCATTTAACCACTACTCCTTGTAAAAGCAGGACGCAGTATCTTGAAAACTGCTTTTAAAACTTTATCTTGAGATATTATGTACTGAATGTTTGGAAACTTTAAATTTAGTGAATAAAACTTTGGATATAGGTTGAAATACCATCTCAGCCCTAAAATCCACTCACTTACATTGGACAAGTATTTAACCTGCTGCCCCAGTGGCAGAACTATGTAGAAATCTTCACAGAATTATTGGGAGAATAACACTGGAAAAAATAAGCATTTCAGAATTCTTTTTCACTATAATCAACAGGACCTAAGATTGTAAAATACCCTGATGTTATGGGATTAGATGCCTCACACTTCTTGTATTTTACAGATTAAAAAGGGAGAGTTCTTATTATGTAAGAAAGCTCCCACTAAATATTGTGAATGTAGATTATTTTAGAACTTTGTAACAGCAACAGCTACCAGGCCCATGCCAGAGTGAAGATGGTAGCTCAGCAGAATGTAGCTCAATTCATGCTGTAAAGATTTCTGCAACAACAGCAGGAATATTGTTTTAATTTAAGAGTCTGCTCCAGTCCTCTAATGGCTCTGCTTCCAGCAGCCCTGTAGGAGTCAGCTAAACTTAACCTCATACAACAATCACATGATAGCAATAGGAGGCTCTAGAGTCCCAATTCATTACCTTTATCATAGGATCATCTTGAATTTAGTTCTGCAGTTGTGTGATTCTACTAAGGTTGATGCACCAATTAGTGACATTTCTGAAGCCATATTAGGTCTAGTGGCTGCCCCTAAGCTCCCACATTTTGCATACTTGGTTTGACCTTAGATCAAAGGAAAAGACCATTATTTTTTATTTAATAAACTTGCTTAGAGTAAAGAATGACCTGAAACATTTCTCAGGTCCCATTCCCTTTCCATTTTTCTTGGCTAGAACCAGGCAAGGAAATGGTTGGCTAGAACAAAGTGCATGAAGAATTTATTAAAGGCTTATCTAAACCCACTTCAGAATTTACAGTTTTCCTTCATTAATTAATAAACTTTAATTAATCTTACAAGTAAAAGGTAATCATACAAGTAAAATCCTGATCTTCAGTAAGAAATTAATTATGAATGAAGGCATAAGTCTTTCTGTATGTGCTTAGACTGGTTACTATTTTTATTTTGACATTCTGAAGCCATATTTTCCCCTGGTGTGACAAAACGTTTCACATGTAGGTGAAATTAAGCTAAATTCAAACTAAGAGAAAAGTCTATTCAGATGCATAAGAATGATGAGTCCTGGAAAGTATGTCAACATACTTGTTTAACATAGAAATCTTTCGCTTACCCCTAAATTGTCCCTCTGGCCCGAAGAACTGAAATATATGCATACCATTTTCTGGTATTTCCTATTGAAAATAATGTGGTGTCTACATATATAAAGATAGCCTTATAGCTGTACTGTAGCTATTACTGTCGAAAGGCTGTAGAGATTGTATTACTGTGACACCTAGGCTTTCGTGGCTGTGTCTATTTAAATTCCTGCTTAGGTGACGATTTAATAAAAAGATATTTGTGTAACCTCAGTTCTTACTTCACCCATCTGCTCTTGTTTTCTTACACACACTGCTCCCATTTTTGAAAGGTCATGATAGAGAACACTTGAAGTTTTACTTATACATGGTGAACATTTTCATGTGTGATTCTCATTTCATTTATTCCTGAGGTAAATTCTGTATTTAAATTAATGGGAACTTAAATTCAAATAATTCTTAAGAAGCTCTGTCAGCAGTGTATTTGTGTTTCCTATCAAATTCACTTTTAAATGCTAGTTCAAAATATATAATTTGAGATGTATATATGTAACATCCATTATAATGTTACAGTTAATCCTGGGCAGTAAAGTAAAACAAAAAATCATACTTAGGAATGCTTCAGACCAATGTTACTCTTTTTGGGAAAAGAAGGCCCAATCTTGTCCTTTAATGTCCTGTTGAAGAGAAATAGAATTAGAATTTATAGGGAAATGGCAAAAATGAATGGATTAGATTAGTGTGGGGAAAAAGATTAACTATTTGATACTATGTATTTCAAATATCACAGCAGCTTTTCCCTGTAGGAGGTATTTTATAAGCTTTCCTCCTTATCTATACGTATATGGGGCTCTCTTGTGCGGGAGGACTGCCTCATTCTTTCCACTGGAAACAGCAGATCTAGGTCCTCTAAGGAATTACCCTTTATCCCTAAGAAAAAAATAGCTGTATTAGGGCAAGTGGTTGGATTTCCCCAGGGTTCTAGTATGATTTGAATCTGTGAGCTGAAGTTACCCCATGAGGGGAATCTCTTGAATGTGTACGAAAGGGGAATTCCCACAATGTACTTATGAGCTTTTTTCTGTTGTGGCTAGCAGAGCTACCACATGGAGAATAGACTGTCTGGAATGGGGTGGGGGAGTGCATGTAAATGATAATGGTATAAATTTTGTATTAATCCAATAAAATTCTATTTGGGCTTAATCCAGTTTCATTTTGAGAGGTCAACACGCATGGGAGTACTGTTAGGTCCTAGTTTTACATGCTTATTTGTTTTTCATTCTAGAAATAAGAGTAAACCACCAAGTCATCCAGTCCTGTATTCCATCTCAATTCTTTTTTGTTATCATCTGGGAACAGTTGTGAAAGGGTCCCTTTTAATCACAATAGTGAGAGTCCCAAGGATTATTCTATTGTCTATTTATAACATCCTGGAAAAAAAGGTAGGCGTGTACTTCTGTTTTGTAACACCATGGTATAACAATTAAGGAGTCAAGTGCAAGAAAGTAATAATATCTGAAGAAGAGGTAAAGATATAGTATTTATTTATTTATTTATTGAGCTTTATAGTCTGCCTCCACCCTAAAAGCTCACTGCAAGTAACAACTTAAAGCACTATTAAGAGTCTCTATCCCTTGGAATGGTTTTTACAAGGCTTCCAAAAGCTGCTTAGGCTAGGTGTTGTACATATCTGTAGCAGCAGGGAGTTCCATCCGTGGTGGGGCAGCCATCGTGAAAAGCCGTAGACCCTTTCTCTTGAGTCTGGCACTTGGATGGTATGTCCTTGGATTCCTAAAATTGCAGTGGGACACATGTGAAGAAGTGTTTAGATTAAAAGTAGGACCTTGAATTATGACTGTAAGTTAAGGTGCTAGTGCAAATATTGCAATACTAGAGTAATGCATTTATGGCCACTCACCATTTTTAGGAAATGTGTTCCACATTCTGCAGAAAGTGAAGCTTCTGAATAGGACTTTGATCAGGGAAAAAAACTATGGCACAAATCTATAAAAAATGCTTTAAGGGTGATTTTTTTTAGATTTTGTTTTTTAATTCTAGGTATTTTTATTTTTAAGCTTTCAAATGTTTGGTTGAAGTGAAAATAGTAAATACATATTTTCTGCTTAGCTCATCTCTATCACATGTTGTAGGTATTATAGTTTTCCCAACTTTATAAAAGGCAGCTTTTATTTTCCACTTCTGAAAGAAAATAAATGCTCTTGAATGACTGTGGCTTTTGTGGTCTGTGCAAAATGTTATAATAATGTATGATAATAATACATTGGAGATCACCGGTCAATCATAAGACTAAGCTTCCAAGAAAGTCTGTGGTATAAATAATTTGATCTACCAATGTGTATCATCCTAAACATTCTGGGGATCTTATGTAGACAAGATGTCAAAGTCCTCTTTTGTCCTTTTTTTCATGACCCTATTTTCAAGTATAAATTCAAAAAAGACCAGCAGTACCGGACATAGCAGGAAATCTAATTCTCCACTTCATTCATTGGCTCTGTTTGCACATCACACTAAACCATGATTTAGTATGATTCAAACAAGCAGGAACAAACTGTAGTGATTTTTGGACTCTCATGCTCCCTTCCGCTTCCTGTCTGGCTAGCACACAGAGTTTGGAGGTTTTCTCTCCCACTTTTGCTTAACTGTACTTTGTTGTGTCATCCAGACTAACAAATTATAATTAACATTAACTATGGTTAGTTTTAGACAAGCCAACTTCAAAGCATAGGTACTGAAGCTGGCTTGTTTAAACTAACTAGAGATGAGGTTTACCTGAGTTCTGGGTCCAGATGACATGGCAAGCTATTGTTAAAAAACAGAAGTGGAAGCTTCTAAACCTCTCCTCCCAGGCATGCAGGAAGAGAAGATGGGAGGTGAGCACAAGGCTAGCTATGGCTTGTTCATGCTCAGTCACATTATGCTAAACAATGGCTGTATAAGTGACGTTTGTCTGAAAGATCTCCTAGGCAAAAATAAAAAGTAAAAATCGAATCCTGAAGATAGAAGACAATATACAGGTCTGTTTAAATGAGGAAGAAAAAAAGTAGTCCTGCATTGTCAAGCTGAGGACTTGGCTGCCTATAATAATGTTCAACAGCATTCTACCTTTCTGTTGCTCTACTTTATGAGTGAATGATGTTGATTTGGACTAGGGCTGATCCAAAATTATTCGATGTATTACTGGAACATTCTCAGCAGTATCAATAAAACTCCCTCTTTTTAAAAAATATACTATTTTCCAACAATATCTGCAAAACTGTTCACTTGTTCATGCAGATTAAACTTTCTTGCCTCCCCCTCTCAATTTGGCTTCAGTCCAATCTTATAGTCTGTGTTCTCCCATTTACTATATAATATTTTATTTATTGGCTATGATTGCCCATGTGACTTATTCAGGAAGAAGAAAGAAGCAATAAGTAGTAGGAAAATGGTGCAGAAGCACTAATAGGGGGGAAATGTCAGTGAACAGGATCAAAAGCAGGTGAACTTTCTCACAGCTTAAAGGTTTATTGGGAAATATTTCAATATCACACCGTAAGCCAATCAATCAATCTTTATTGACAGTCAATAGACCATTAGGACACCGTAAGCATTATTTTCAGCCCCAAAACAAAATAAAGGAATATTTGGTGCATCCCTATTTAAGACATATATCTACTTAGGAGCAAGTTGCTACTTTTGTACAGTAGAGCTGATGCCAATTCTGTGTCAGAGAAAGTTCACACTGTTCTTTGAAAACGGAGGCCCCTGATATAAGGGAAACTTGCTTTGGAGCAATACTTTTTATTGTTGAGTTACCAAATGTAATCTGTTCTGAAATATTATTGCCACAGTCTAGTGGCTCCTTGTACATGCAGGAGCTCTGATGTACAAAGGAATCTCCCAGTATAAGGGCTTCCCTAAGTTCTTCCCCTCAGGGGACATGTTCTCCCTTACACACCTTCTGTACAACTGGGAAGTGTGAGGTACAGCATGAGGTCACAACCCATGTATATGAAACACCAGCTTTGTAAATATTTTTCTGGCTTTGATAACTAATTATTATTTTTTGTTCCAGGAGAATGCATGCGCAAGGTGCATGTTCAAATGCTGTTTTTGCTGTTTCTGGTGCCTAGAAAGAGGCCTAAGATATTTAAACCAGGTATATTATAACAGCTGAAGTTGTGTGCAGGTGCTTGAAAGTTTGAACAGAAAGTCTCCGAATGAAAATGGGAGCTCTTATCGATAAAATGTTAGTATGTGTGATGCTTATGGGTAATGATTTCAGTGCCCTGAATTGTAGCAGTCAAAAGGAGGAAAGATTATAATTATTCAAGAGCTGGATATCTTTTTCATTCCAATTGACTTTATAGTAAACATAATCGAAGAGATAGAATCACATGATGCCTGGTTTCATCTGCTTTTTCCTGAATCTGTCAGCATCTATAAGAATCCAAATGGAAATTTGTTCTTGGAAGTTGCAATAAGGATGTAAAAGGCTTTGAGAGGAGAGCTTGCATGTTTCCTCAGGCCTTATTTGGCCTAAAGGCTACCTAGTGCCAACCCCTAGTTCAGAAGAAGCATTCATGTATTGGTGAGTGCTTCCATGTGGTAAAGGAAGAAAAACAGGTCTTACCACTAGCAGGACCCATGACTGCACTAGTATCCTTTGTCCACGTAAAGCAGTGAGAAAGAACTGCACGGAAGTGAAGAACTGCAGGAAAAGGCAAAGTCGGGAAATTACCCACTTGTTTAACTTCAGACAATGCATCATGCAGCCTCCTAAGAACTTCTTCAATTCAAAAAAGAGAGGAATAGCAAAAGAGGAACAGGTAGCTCCTTCTACGGAAGTTACATCTTTATTCACTCAATTTGGCATTGGTTCAGAGGTGCTCCACTCCTGTTTTGAGTAGCCACAGTTTGGCAAAAGGATCTCATTCATAATGAGAAATGTTCTTTGCTCTGTTGGTCACTCTCACCACTGCATTCTGTGACTGGCATGTACGTCACAAAAAAGAAAATAATTGGAAGAAACGTATATGATCCTAGCATGATCTGACACTGAATAGTCTTTAGATTCTTTATCATGGAAGAATCCACATTTGAGATATAAAACTTAGTGATAAACTGCATGCTACATTAAAGGCATAGCATTTAGATGATCCTAGCATTTTGGTTTTACTTAAGTGTAAGTAGTCTGAATCAGGACCACCATGTGTGGGTAGGAGGCATTAAATCTTCCCTCCTAGCCACCTTTCCCCCTAAATTTTCTTTCTTTCTTTCTTTCTTTCTTTCTTTCTTTCTTTCTTTCTTTCTTCTCTGTTCCTTTATTTAAACACATACAGTATTTATACGATAACTTCAAATGGTTTTGCTGACTACTACTTGAAATTACTTTAAGAAATGTGTTTTAATGTTTCTTGGATATGTGTGTTTTATGGAGGGTTTTCTGTTTTGTTCTTCACTTTGGGCTTCATTAAAAAGAAGGAAAGGTAGAATAAATACCATACAGTAAAGAAAATTTATCTGTGTGAATACAAAGTTATTATAATTTCTTGAGTTTAATTTGCCATGCTAAATTGTTTGTACAATTCTATTTTACATGGTTTTAGGAAAGCCTAACTAAGTCTAAGTCAATTGTAATTAAGATCTAATAGGTAGAAACTCCTGTCAAGCGAATGCACTTTTCTTATACTGTAATCACTGTCCTAGTTTCCTTTTGATAATCGTGGGAGAACTTTTAACAGGCCACTAGAAAGACATTCTTGTGTTCTATAAATTTTGTTTACTGGAGTGGCAAAATTCTACTTTTGCATATCAGGTTTCAGTTCAGCCGCAACCAACTAACAATCATCCATTGCAGAGCACAGCATGTGGATTTCTGAGGAAATCACTAAGAAATACCTGGTTTCCCTAGGGCAGCTAACAAATCCAAAAGTTCTCCCCACCCTTTGAATCCTCACAACAAACTGAGAGAGAGAGAGAACCCAAGGTCCTCCAGTGAGCTTTATGACTGACTAGAGATTTGAAGCTAGATCTCTCCAGCCCTAATCCAGCATTCTAAACATCACACCACACTGACTCCCTATGCAATTGGCTGGAGATTGTGTAGATTTGCTACCATAACCTGGTTTTGTTGTACTGCTATCCTGAAAATACATCAACTGTGATTCTTACTGTATCAGCTGGACTGTGCCGTTTACCACTCTGGGAGCGGGATAAATAGCCATGCAGACATGCCCCACCCTGTCACACACACCAACTAGCCCCACCGTCTGGCATCCACACATATAGTGCAAACTTATGAAGGGACGGATCTTTCAGGTGTACGATTGTACATGCAAAGGCTTCCTCATGATGTGGAATCCCAACCGTGCAAGTTTCTCATCTTCATGGACCCTTCATGCATACAGCTGTATTCAGAAAGATTGTCAAGGGCAGGGCGATTCACAGCTTGCTCCCCCACTCATGCATTGATTGAAAGCATGGCTGGCATGACCTGGCTGTTTTATTAGTCCATCCAGCTGTTCTTTTACTGCTGTAAGTAGCCTTCCTACCTGCAAAGACAGTATGACACAGCTTCCATGTGCTCCATCTTTCTTGCTCTCTGCATCATTGCACCATGAGGCATCTGGGATAGCTCCATATGCGGCACGGATCGAGACCAGCCAGACTGAAAGTATGAGCAGGCCAAAGATGCTAAATAAAATGTCTGACCAGCTTGTTTTTGGCTTCTTTTAAAAGACTATTCTGTTGCTATAGCACTCCTCTTTTCACTGAGCTCATTTTTAATAGAGAGTTCTAGAATGGAAGACTGAATTCAGCTGTTACACAAAGTAGCAATTATTCTTCACAAGCAGGGAGCTTTAGGCCTGGACCTCTGCCACAGGGCTTTTCTCACGAAGTGAACAGGTCAGTTTTTCCAAGACCCTTGACATTCATTCTGTGTTGTGAAGTACAGATAGATGGTTCTTTTTTTCCTAAACACTTCCTTTGCCAATTTTGCTATTTCAAAATATGTAAATAATCCCATTCTTTATTTATGTATGAGAAATATGTCTTTGGTTCCCAGGCATCAAAATCGAAGGGGCTGGATTTCTTATAAGGACGGAGATAGCATAGCAATACAGATAGCAGAATGAGGTCTAAATATAAATTATTGTTAGTGTTCCAGACTTGCTGGCTTGTGCTGCAATTGTGACTTTGGTTGCCTTGGTCTACAGACAGGCTGAATACAAGGATTAGGGAAGGATTTAAGTCTATAACAAAACATGCTTAAAGTAGTTACCAATAGAATTCAGTTTTATAACTTTTTTTAAAATCTCTGCCACTTTTCAAAAGCCTTTTTCCTTTAAATTATTAGCTTTGTTTTGGGGGGGAAATGCTTAAACTCAATCCAGAGAAAATTAAACCCACTTAAGACCCATATAAATCAAAGGGATGCTGAAGACTCATTGATTTCAATAGGATTAGGAGTGTTTATCGTTATCTGGATTGTTACCTCCTAATTGAATGGTATCATTCTTTGTAGTTTGGGAGAGAAGGACAATGTCCTTTAAATCTGCAGCTATCTCTTGTTTTGGTTTTGACTGTGTGGGTGTGGGTGTTTTCCTCAAGCTATTTCACAAGCCCTTCCACAAGATGTTTCACAACCTGTTTACACTTTCATTGGGGCCAGATGTTACTTGTGCTAGTTGTCTTAGTTGTTCTGCTAGAAGTTGCACAAGTGCTAGATAAAAAACACCTTTTTCTGCGAGTGTGATGTTGGGTACAAGCCCCTTCTGTTTATCATATCTCCAGGTTCTAGAGCACTGTGCCTTAATAAAAATACCAAATGGTCCTCTAGCATCTTAAAGATTAACAAAGTTATTGTTGAATAAAGTTTCACAAACTATAACCTAATTCATCAGATGTCTCCAGTTACAGCAGTGATGTGGATGATTGCATTGATAGCAAATGTCTGCATTAGTTTTTACGATGTTTATTTTTATAATAGTTGTATGGGTCAGACAGATATAACCTTTCTGATACTCAAAAGTTATAGTGGATTTGGTATAAGATACTACCAGATATTGCTATTTTCAGTGAAAGGATATTTGCTGAATAGTACTTTCCTGCCTCCTCCCCGCTGTAGCCCCTACATCCTGAAATGTTGCTCCTGAGGTTTGTAGGGGGCTGCTGGACGAAAGTAGGAAATTGGCCAGAATTCAACAGAGGCACCTTGCATGCCTTTCCCCAATTTTAGCTAATTCCTTCCTCCATATCCCATCCCATGCTGTTCCCCTAACTCTCAGGACTGGGTTTTAAGGAGTTCAGGGAGTTGCAGTGATGGGAAGAGGGAAAGAGAGAGAGAAAGTCCTTTTCTGCAAGTTTCCTTCCTGTCTGGTTTCTCAGTGACATATGTAAATTCTAAGCATTGTTTGTAACACATGTTTGAGCATGTGTTATTACTCCTAACACCACTCAGAGACTGTGGCATCATGAAGGCCAACAAATATTGTAGTGTAGCTTTTTGTAGACTATAGCTGACTTCATCAAATGAATTATTTCTTAATGTTGTGTAAGTTTTTTTCATTTGTGATTTACTATAGGCAAATGGATCTAAATTTCTATATACCCACAACTTTGCTATGGAAATGATCTGTGAACAATTTTGTGCATTCGCTTATCTTTTCTCATACTTTCCAAATCCTCCTATTCCTATTTATAGGAAGAAAGTAGAAATTTAGGACATAAATCTTATTTAAAAATTGAATTATACACTTCAGAAGATGTTTGAGGACTTTTGCAATCACAAAGCAAAGCAACCAGAATATATTCTAATCCCCAAATAAACATTGAAAAACTACAAATTCTTTTCCCTGAATAACTTTTGCAAACTGCTAAACTTACTAAACATCCAGCGTGATTTAACTTTTTATAATAGCTCTAAGAATTTTATATTTCATTTTCTATTTCTCTAAGCAAAATACAAGTATTTTCAGGCTGCTGAAAAAAACAACTGTACAGTTTCACACATTCCTCGTTCGTTTATGTATTCGGTTTTTAACTCAGTAACTCAGTCTTTGAGAAATGTGGAGCACTGATATTCAGAGCTTTAAATAAAAATAGAAAAGATGTGTTTTAGTTTCATATTTGTCTTCATGAGAAGAAGCTTAACTGAAAGAAATCATTCCTAAGAAGATAGTTATATAGATTTTGAAAAGTATTTTTTTCTTTTTCATAGAATGATGGAATATAGATACTGGTCAGAACAGACTTTAAAAGTAAATTAGGCCAAGTTAAAGTTTGAATTAAAATTTCTACCTCCTACTTTTCATCCTGTCTTTTCCTTTAAATCCTCCCCCACTAATTTACATTCTTATTACAGAATGCATACACAGCAACAGTCATAAATGGGACAAATTTTTGTACCTCAGCAGAAGATGCTGCCCTTATTTTATCAAAGAATTCAGTGAACACCATGGAAATCAACTGCTTAAGTGATTTTATCATCTTTCTAGGAAAGGTAAAGCCCCTTTTCATTATTATATTTTATTTATTTAACTTTCTAAAAATGTAATGTCTCATTAACAACTGAAAATCCAGTTTTGTCAATATATTGCATGACAATGTATTCAAAACATTCAAAGCTATTTTTCCCTTATCCAGACATCACAAGTTAATGAAATATATGGAAGTAAATTATAATATTCATGAGTGATATTTAGAAAAATAGGTAAGGTTGAGACTTACCTTTGAGCAAATATTTGGGTTCGGTTGGTCACAATGTCAAATCGTAGTTTTCTCCTTCCTCTGCCCCTTAGAACCTCCTTGGTTTTCTCTTGCATCATACCATAGTTTGCTTTTGCAGCTGTACTGGGCAAAATGTGGTTTGTATAAGACATGGCTTGATTGTGGCTTCCAATTCTGGTTTATAGGGGACCATAGTATGTCTGGTTCTGACGTAATGACAAATATGGATTCCCACAAAACCAGGAGGGAATTGGACCACACAAGGGAAAGGAGAAAGGAAGGAAAGTGGGCACGAGCCTCAGGTTTGTTCGTGTGATACCAAACCAAATTATGGCATTTGCCCAGCATTAGAAAGTGATTATATTTTCCTCAAAATATCTAATTTAAGACAATATACAGATAGGAATAGCAAGGAAATAAAAAGTCGAAGAAAAGTCATCAACTTGGGCTCTCACGTTATGAACAGAGGAAAGGTTTTTAATCAGCCTTTCTGTCCAGTCTTTTGGAAGTAATACTGTTGAAATACTAAAATCTGGAAATATTTTGGTCATCTGGAAATATTTTGGTCATCTTTGTGATGGAAGTCTGCAGCAATAGCTTCTTTTAAAAGGTAGTGTATGCTTTTATTTCCATACAGGTGTTTGTGGTGTGTTTCACAGTTTTTGGAGGCTTGATGGCATTCAACTATCACCATGAACTACATGTTTGGGTAGTTCCACTGCTGCTGGTTACTTTTTTGGCTTATCTCCTCGCCCACAGCTTTTTATCAGTATTTCAAACAATAGTGGATGTCCTATTCCTTTGCTTTGCTATTGACATAGAAACAAATGATGGATCACCAGAAAAACCATATTTCATGGACCAAGAATTAATGGTAAGCAATCAACAAAGGCAAAATGTGAGGTTGAAGCTTGAAGAAATAAGAACATCGCTCTGCTGGATTAGGCAAAAGTCGATCTAGTCCTGCATCACGCTTCGCACAGTGGCCATTGAGATGCCAAATTATATCTCCTTTAATGTCATTTTCTTTTATTCACCACTTGATAGAATAGAATTCATTCCAGACAGGAAATTAGCCAGGATATTTCATACTGTGTATCTGCTACAGATTAATCACACTGTCTTCTTTGATCCGTACCTAGAATTGTGTGACATTGGCCATGTCTACACCTAAGAATGTAGAGGGAGGGAGGGAGAGGATCGTGGACTTACCTGTTTCTGCGGTCCTCCTCTAACATCTAGACCTCTGCACGATGTCCCGGAAGGGAAAGGGGTGTCGCAGGCACCATTTTTTTTCTTAAAGATGAGCCACGCGGCCCTGATCTGGGGAGAGGTAGGTTTAAAAAAATCACGCCCACCCCCTGCCATCATGGATGGCGGAATTGCTGCCCCCCACCCCCATGGGCATGGAGCCACCCTGCGTGGCTTTGTGCCCATTTCAGTTCCCAGGACCGACCGTGGAAAAACCGGGATATTCCCGGTTTCTCTTATCCTGGGGTCATCCCCGGTTGACCCTGGGATCCCCTGTGTGTCATGTGGACACACAGAGACGACCCTGGGATAAATCCCTGGTGTAGACATGGCCATAGCTAGAAAACTAGTCTATTAATATGAATTGCAATACCCTGTTATTAAAGCTTTTATGAACTTAAGGGCACAATCCTATGCCTGTTTAGACAGAAAAAAGTTCTATGTGGCTGGCTGAGGCATGCTGGGAGTTGTAGGACTTTTCTTCTGGATAAACATGCCTAGGATTATACCCTTAGGAACCCCATTGACCATGGTGGCCAGAGTGTTGTAAAGCGCATACATGTTTCTGATAGTGGCTGGTTTCTAAATTCTTGCAACTTCTTAACTCCCCAAATAATTATTACTCATGGGGAAACATTGAACCTGAAGGAAGGTTTTTAGCGTTGGTCATTACCCTTAAAGCCCTACATGATTTGGGTCCAAGTTACCTGCGGGATTGCCTTCTCCCATACAAACCACCCTGCACACTCAGGTCCTCTGGAGAGAACTTACTTCAGTCAGCTAAAACTAGGCTGACAACTGTTACCCAGAGGACCTTTTCTTCTGTCACCTGCAGACTGTGGAATCGCCTGCTGGAGGAGATTTGTCAACTTAACTCTCTCTCCAAGTTTAAGACAGCTATAAAAACTAGCCTCTTCCAGCAGGCCTCCCCATATGAATTTTAAACCAAGAATTTTAAGATTTCTTGATTGTTACCTTGATATTGTATTAGTTTTATATGCTTTTAATTAATTTTATGTATTTGATTTATATTGTATTACTATACTAATGTTGTTCCCCACCTTGATCCAATGGGAGAGGCGGGTAAGAAATAAATAAATAAATAATAATAATAATAATAATTATTATTATTATTATTGTGGATCTTAGATACCTGACTCCCTCAGTTCCCATGATCATAATTACCCTGTCTCAGAATGTTTTAAAGCTGCAATCCTATACCCACTTACCTGGAAGTAAGCCACATTGAACTCTACGATGGTTATTTCTGAGTAGAGATGTATAGGTAAATAGTTAGCTATTAGTCTTCCTAATACTTTACATAGTTCCCTATGAATTGCATTCAGCAAATAACTGAATTAATATTTAGTCCATTATTTTTCTGTTAACTGGATCATCTTGCATATAAGCATTTAATATATTGCTTGTAGGCTAAATGTAGTTTTAATCACATCTTTATAGGATCTTTCCCATGAAAGCGTATTTACTACTGTTGTCCAACACTGTCCATTTGCAAACAATACATTTGATATGATATGATTTTCTGACCAATTATTTCTGTCTTAAGGTGTACAAACTCATGGCATTTTCCTAAGCAGATGTAATTGGAAGTAAGTCCTACTTAGTTTAGTAGGACTTCATAGGATTGCAGCCTTACAGCCCAATCTGTATGTTTACATGAGCTAGATCCCATGAAGTTTAATAGTATAGAAATGTAATAAATAAATAAATAAATAGGCCTTCCTAATAATTGTGCTTAGAACTAAAGATTTAATTATATATTTTAAATATGTCCAACATCTTTTTGGCCTCATCTACACCAAGCAGGATATTGCACTATGAAAGCAGTATGAAAGTGGTATATAAAAGGATATAGCTGTATGAAAGCAGCATATGGTATGTGTCATGGGCCCCAACAGTTGTCAGTGCACTTCAATACCACTATAAAGCAGTAGTGTGACTCCTGCCTTTTATATACCGCTTTCATAGTGCAGTGTCCTGTTTGGAGTGGATGAGGCCTTTGTGTGAGTATATGCAAGCTTTTGAACGAAAAGCGTTGCTAATTTGAAGTTGCCCAAAACAACATAACATGCATCGTTTTATGAGTCCCAAAACAGCAGGACTATTCTTATTGTTGTTCTATCAAGAGCAGATAGTTTACCTGCATCATCTCAGTAAACAAATATTTTTTGCTGAAAACCCCGCAAGTAGGTTACCAATCCTAATCTATACTTGACTGCTCAAATATTGTACCATAATCTTTTTCGTTTTTCTTTATAGAACTCTGTGTATCAGAGCAGCAAACTTGTAAAAGGGATTAAACACAGAAATAAAGAAACCCTTCAAAATAATGAATATGACACAGAACTCCAGTCTATGGTAAGAAACAAAGATCACACTATGTACAGCAAGTAACATGTTGTCTGGCCTTTTGCATTTCAAGAGGACTATATTCTGACAGTCTTTTCCCATGCTTCCAGTGACCATTGTCAAGTGTTAGAGATCAAGTGTTAAAAACAACCACAAAAGCAGCACTGCCCAGTGATGCCAAATCAGCATGATTATGACGATTGCACTTTTACATGAGCCTTGTGGAAATATATAATTTTATTGTAGTGTCTGCTTTTAAAAATGGGTAATATAATATTTAAAATAATGTCTCTGTAGCACAATTGGCATTTGAGGGGGGGGAGAGTCACTGAGTGTTTCCCAAATTATGTTTTTTTTCCTGTGAGAGGTATTCCAGTAGCAGCTATAATTTTCCTGCCCAAAATAATTCATGCCAGAAAAGAAAACCTACACGTGGTGGTGATACTTTTGGATTTTTGTTCATGTTGCCAACTCTGGCTGGCTTAGATCTTTGCATATCTTTTCAGAACTTTCTTGTGTATGGAAGTGATACGTTGGCCTGGCAATCAGGAATGTGTGGTTTTAAGCTTGCTGTGTTTGTGAATGGCTATGCTTGGTTTATTCATTATGTGAATCTCTTTGTGCATTTTTGCCAAAAATAGAAAAAAAAGTCACACATACGCTAGTAGAATACACAGAAGTGTTATTTCTATACTGAACTTTTTTTATCCCTTCATATATGCTTTGTGTATTTACAGACCCTTATGACTAATTGTCTGCTTTATGTTTTCCTGATTATAGACCAGAACTTGAGATGCCTTTAAAAGCATGCACAGCAAAACAGCAAAGCCAAAGTAAAGTGAAGGTTACCAATGCTTTGAAAGAAATGATCTCTTCCGTTGGTTTGTATTTTTTGCACTAAAATGGATCATTAAACCCATTCTCGCTCTGAAAAGAAACCTTCACCACACATAGTTTTGTTAAAATAGTATTTAAGGTGTTTTAATAAAATTGTATTAATAATCAACTCTGCTGTAAGTTTTGTAGTTGCATTCTGACATTTTGCAGTTGCTTTCTTTTTTGTGTACTACCCCATAAGAAAAACAATGGAGGTGACTCCGCAGCCATTATTTCTACAGTGGAGCCCATTTAATATCAGTAGCCTGGATAACATCTAAAATGTGAATAATTGTATCTTAGACTAAGAAGCAATCCTAGAGAGGGACCTGTGTGGTAAGGAATACATTGTGGAATCCCATGACATTTTGGGGTAATACTGTTCATACATATGATGGTTCATTTCACTGCACTTCTTGTGGGGAAATTAGTGTATTTCCTAAACTAACAAATCTGTAGACGTTGCGAAGATGATTCCCCCCCCCAAGCAATTGCATCTTCCAAAGGAGGATCACTGATCACGCAGAAAAGCAGATCTTTAATAATAAAGACCAAGAGCTTGGAAATATGTGCTCTAGGCTTTTCTTTTCCTTTGGTAGCAAAACCTCTATACTAGACATTTTTATAGGGGGTATTCAGAAGCAGCTGAACTGGACAGCAGAGCTTTCCACCCTCTTTTCTGAACAATACAACCTTCCATGACACCATATTCTCCTTTTCGTTTAAATCTCCTTTGCGTTTTCTGGTTATAATACAGAAAAGTGGAGGGAAATATGCCAAATTTTGCATTTAAATTCTGGTTTGTAAAAAAAAGTTTCATCGTTAAAACATATAAGCAGCAAAGTAGAATCAACATTAGTGCATTACGATTTCCCATCTCTAGCCAACTATTGTGTTGAAAACAAGGGATATACATTTTGGATAAGCTAAACAAGGAGACAGTTGTAAATGATTTGTTAAAGCACCTGAAAGTATTGAAATGGAAAACAAAGCATAGGTGAAATCCCATTTAGTGTATCTGCTGAAGACACCTTATGTATTCCCAAGGAATTTGACAAGTTTATATCATCCTTAGAAGATTTATTTCCAGCTTTTCTTTGAAAACCGGCAAGGAAGGATATTCCATACAAGAGTTCAGGATGCTTAGTTTCAAAATCTAATCAATACAATGAATAGGGAAAAAACACTCTAAGAACCCAGTACATTTGTAAACTATTAAAATTGTGGGCGAGTTTGAAGAATGGCTATCAGATCTCAGAAATCACAAGGTGCTTATTCCCACCATTTTAGGGGATGAGCAATATGTATAACTTGGGGGTAGATAGCCTTTGAGATACAGAGTAGAAATTCTGCATTTTATCTGTACGTCTTCAGGGATTACATATGCATCATATGGCATCCTTGCTTTGTGCCATCAGCTAACTATCTTATTCTAACCAACTATTGCCACTATTGCATATAACCTATTACAAAAGATTTGACAGTTCCTTAAAGTCAGCATGGCACATTCCTATTCACACTGAAAAATATTGGATTAAATTCAGATTGGATGGGGGTAGGGTGGCAATCTTCACCTATTCCCCCTTTGCCCTTCATAATTTCTCGTAATGCGCTGGAGCAGCCCTCAGCAGCTTTTCAGGAGGGATAGAGCTGCAGGGGGAAGGAAGCATCGCAAAGCTCACCTCCATTCTCCCTCCACTACAAGCACTCCAGTAATGCTACTCTAGATCCAACTCATTAGTTCCTTGATAATGTCATTGTATCACCTTTGAAGGTTAATGAAGCTAGTATTTTCTGACAGGCAACTTGTCTCCTGATTAGCTGTAAAACTAGTTAACTAGTATTTCATTTCATCATCAGACTGGCTCCAATCCCCAAAATACTTATTAAGAAGTAAGTATACTGAGCTCAGCAGTAATTACTTATGATCTAACTTGTATAGTGTTGGATGTAAGTTAACTTTCCTTGTTTCAATGTCCTAGGGTGGCAATCTTCACCTCTTACTATCAGACAGCTAATACTTTGACATGTTTGCAGGAATATTTAGGAAATAGTTCCCGTAACTGGCATTTGTATTTAATAACACAAGTTATTGCATGCCTTCAAGAAAACAACATTTATTTATAAAAAATACAACAAGATCAGTTTATGATGAGAAATGTGGCAATAAATACAATTCAAAGAAAAGGCAATTCTACATGGATACATTATGGCACAGAAAATAAAAGTCAACGCACCATCAAAACAAGCTTTATACAAGCTCCCTTTTAAGAAAGACAGCTCTTTCTCTAAGTTTGGTCGATTTGGATATTGGAATGGAACACACAATCACAAATGCACATTTATTATGTCTACTGTGACTTTAGAGGCTAGCAAGCAAGTACTTATGAAACAAACAAAATAATCTTTTAAGTAATAAGCCACAACCTCAGTTTTTGTGGCATAGTCCAAAATAAACATTACTCACAAAAGGATTTTGCAGTCCACCACAGAATGGAGCTGTAAATTTAAAAAGATTTTTTTAAAAAAACATGAAAGAAAAGAAAAGGCTTGGTATGGTATGTAAGATGCCTATTTCAGGACAAGATTGTAAAAAAATGCATAGTTTGTTTTTTATTATTAAAAGTCTTGGCTGTATAAGAGAACTCCCCTTTCACAGTATTCCTTTTTTACTTCATATGCAGTTATTGGTTATGCTGTAGACTGCAACTCTTACAGCACTAAAGGCAACTAGAGAGGAATAGGGCAGAGAAAGAAAAAAGGAATGTTATGTAAGGCAATATTTCCTTAGGTACATGAAGCATAATGTGTAAAGAAGACGGGTAACAATTCCACAAGGCTAGTTTCGTTTTTACTGAATAAAATAAACTAATACTGAGCTTTTGAGGCAAATCTAATAATCAATGCCTTGGTCACTATATTGACCGTGGTAATCTCTCTGATATTCATCTTGGTATTCGCCGTGATATTCATCTGGATATTCTGCCTGATAATCACTATCACTGATTTCCGACCCGTTAGTTCCTGTTCCTTGGCTCCCATTATGAATGACAGGTTCTGTTGGTGCAGCACAATACTTAGGGTCGTACACTTGCCGTCCAAGCCCATACACACTCATCCCCTTCTGGGAAGCCACTTTGTTGGTGCCCATTTGTAGTGAAATAGTAGTGTTGTCCATGGGTTGTAATGTGAGCTTCTGGTCATAAATGTCTCTCCTCGTCCCTGGTGCAAGCATCCCCGCCTAAAAACAAATGTTTATTTTAAGACAGTTTGAACAAAGCAACCACTTTCAAGGATTTAAAATTAGGGATGTGCATGGACGGAAAAATCGTATCGGTATTGGTATCAGGACTTGCGATTTTGACCTGATTCATATTGGGAGAAATCGGAGGTCCATCATATCGCTTCGGATCTGATTCCGATACAAAAATCAGACCTCCGACAGAGGGGGGAGAAGGCAGGGGAGCGGTGCTGTTTGACAGCTGTCAAACCCACCATTTTGGAAATTATGGAACTTTTAAAATAAAAAATTCATAGCCACAAAATGCCTGGACCTATCTTTCTGAAATTTCTCACACACAAGTACCTCAAACCCATCTGCCATGTGGCCAGGTTTCATGCTTTTATCTTTAAAAATAAAAAAATGCATGCATTTCTTTCCTCATTTCTCCAAAAATACATTGCCTCTACATGCTTGAACCTATGCTTCTGAAATTCCTCACACATCACTAACTATATGTCATCTCTAATGTGGCCAAGTTTCATGCTTCTATCGTTAAAAATAAAAAACTTAAAGGCGTTAATTTTTTACCCCCAATGCAACCAATTCTTTAAAAATTAATTGCCACCCAAGACAAGCACCTCTGTTTCTGAATTTAACACACATGAGTAGCAACATACCATCTGCAATGTGGTAAAGTTTCATGTGTGGATCTTTAAAAATAAAGAAGTTAAAGGCATTCCTGGTTCGTTAGTAAAAAATGCATAGCCACAAAATGCCTGCACCAATCTTTCTGAAATTTCTCACACATAACTACCTCAAACCCATCTGCAAAGTGGCCAAGTTTCATGCTTCTATCTTTAAAAATAAAAAAGTTATAGGCATTTTTGTAACAATACTAGGCTATGGGGAAAATCATTCAAAATGACGTCTGATGCTCTGATTTTCTCCGATTAAAGTCGGAGAACAAAAAATAGCTTCGGAAAAAATCAGATGTCCAAGGGAGTGCATCAGAATTGTGAATCGGATGTCCAATTTCCTCCGATTTTAATTAGTATCGGACATCGGATCAGATACGATGCACATCCCTATTTTAAATAATTACTAGGGATGTGCACGGTCCCAAAACATCGGATCGGGACCGGCACTGTGGCGTCGGATCGGATGCCGATCCGAAAATCGGACGTCCGATTTTTGGGTTGGACGTCATTTTAGGTGTTTTCGCCATAGGCTTACATTGGGGGAAAGAAAACTTTCTCCCAATGCAAGCCTATGGTGAAAACATGGGGGTGGGTGAGTGGGGTCCTCAACCTCCCTCCTCCCCACTCGCGCTCCTTACCTGCTGGGGCCGCCCACTTCCATCTGCTGCTGCCCGCTGGTCCAATCTACTGAGAAAAAGGCTTCGCGGCCTGCCTCAGTAGAGTGCCGGGTCATCACCCGGCACTCTACTGAGAGGCTGGCCACGAAGCCTGTTTTTCAGTAGATTGGGGCAGCGGACAGCAGCGAGGAGGCAGCAGGTAAGGAGCGTGAGTGGGGGGAGGCAGGGAGGTCCCCAGTCACCTGCCACCATGTTTTTCCCATAGACTTACACATCCCTAATAATTACTAACCATGAGTGGTGGCAGGAGGAAACGTGAATTAAAATTTGCCAGACATTGACTAAGCTGCACAGTGCGAGAGTACTCCAAGTGAGATTCAACAAACAAGATCCTTGATGAGATATATTTCTCATCCCTTTGCAGAAATCTGAATAAAGTTAATTATGGTACTGGGAAGATGTCATGAGTGTATACTGAGGATTTCTTATCGTTTTGTACTTGCAGAGATTAAAACATGCTTCAATAATTCTGCTCACCATGGTGGGTGTTGTACCACCCTCTGTGAATGTGATGAGCAGCCAAACATTCTGCCAATTTTGATCTTACAGAGGCTGCTAGGGATGGGATGTTGGGCACCAGTGCTGGATCTTATTCAGGGCACCATCTAGTACTGGAACCCAACCAGCTGATCTCACTGTATTTCCTTCAGAAGTGGTTGGTTGCTGCTGTGTGAAAGAGCTAGGGCAGCCTTTTTCAATTTGGTGCTCACCAGATGTTTTGGATAACACCCACCATCCCTCACCATTGGCCATGCTGATAGGAGTTGTAGTCCAGAACATCTGGAGGGCACCAGGTGCAGGGAGACTGCACTGGGGGCATATTCAAGCAGTAGTACTGAAGCCAGCATGCTCCCCTTGTGTGGGCGGAGGCAGCGAGCTGAGGGTCTGGGGTACACTGGCAAAACTGATTTGATGTCAGATTAAAAGCAATCTTAATTTCCTTGTCCTGCTGATTAAAACAGTGGCTGAATTTGGACAACACAATAGTCATTGGTGGGGTAATAATCAAATTTACAGTTGTTCATCTAGGGGGTACTCCCCATGCAACATGGTAATAAATAATCAACCATGGTGTGAATTAGGATCAGCGTTGAGTTGACTATGGCAGCATTCGGACAACATGATAGTCAATACAACTGATGATTGTTTCCCCCCGCCCCCCGCCCACCAGTTGACTATTGTCTGAATTCAGCCATTGATTAAAAGATTTGATCAAATCCTGCTCCTCCAGTCCTCTTGGTTATTCCATGTAATATGCACACCAGTTTTCTAGGAATATACATGTTTTCAGAGTGCACTGCTCTTCCCTGAGATCTAACTGAAAGATTAAACATGGATTTGGACTTAACAATCTTTTGAACATTTTGTTCAACCTCCAAAGATTGAAACAACATTAAATAGGATAAGAAAATCTGGACTCTCTAACATGATAGAATAACTCTTGCTTACCTGACTGGCCCCTTTATTAGTACCCATCTGCAGGCTAATTGTTGTCTGGTCGAATGGCTTATCAGTTTGCATCTTTGGATCATAGAGATGTCTCCTAGTGCCATAGGCAGTCATGCCTGCCTGGCTGGCACATTTGTTGGTTCCCATCTAAAAATGCAAAAGATTTGGGAATGTTTTATTTAGAGCAAATGAGTCCTAACATGGAACAATTTTAATAAATAAGTACAATCCTAAATGATGATGATGTATCCTGCTTTTTTCCCCAATACTGCGACTCAAGGTAGTTTTACAAAATTAAACCATGTACAATTAAAATAGAAATATACAAAAGTTAAAAATATGATTAAACCAGCTGTAATATGAAAACATTAAAAAAATTAAAAGACAAATGTCAATAAAAAAATCCAGCACATTAACAGAGGTCCAGACAATTCCCAAAGGCCTGCCGGAACAAAAAAAAAGAGTATACTATACTTGGGTCTGGTCTAACAGTTACAATCATCACATGGTAGGGTGACCATATGAAAAGGAGGACAGGGCTCATGTAACTTTAACAGTTGTAGAGAAAAGGGAATTTCAGCAGGCGTCATTTGTATGCAATTCGTACCTGGTGAAATTCCCTCTTCATTACAACAGTTAAAGCTGCAGGGGCCCTGCCCTCCTTTGTATCTGGTCACTCTAGTATAGTGCATGCAACTTTAATTGTTGTGATGAAGAGGGGATTTCACCAGGTACTAATTGCCCTGTCCTCCTTTTCATATGGTCAGCCTATCACATGGAGACAGACTGAATGGTGTCTGAGCAGCAGCTGCTGCACATGACGAATTGCTTGCAATGGGGATTTCATCTACTGCAGGGTGGAGGTGAATGTCATGTTAACATGTAAACCAGGCCTATGATGGACCAAACAACAGTTTTCCTATGGCCCATCATCTTCTTCCTCATGTGCACATATAAAGGAGTTCAATAACTATGTATCTTTTGCCTGTTGCCATGGATTTGAACTCACTTATAGAACCCCACTCCATCCTTTGCCTGGATGAATGTCCCTTTGTTGCATCTAAAAGTACTCCAGGTATATTGGGAAACTCCACCCCAAAGCAAAATAAATCTTGTAACTCATTTTAGTAAGCATAAATAGTTGTCCATTATATCTTAAAAGGTTGCCCTGAATACTGACTTAGAACTCCATCACACCAGCAATTTAGTGCACTCTCACCATGCCTGGTGTGAGGATTTGCAGCACGGTACTCACATGACGCCCCGCCTGTCCTGCTGACACCCCACCTCATCCCCAGCCTTTCCTACAATGCTAAAAGTCTGGATTATTTTCCCAAAGTGCATTCAATACGCCCTAAACCTCCGTGTAGTTTTAAAGGAACAGGGGCTTGAATGGATTGCATCAGGTCCTGGCAGGGAAAGCAATCTCTCCCAGCAGCTGGCTCCAAGCCTCAATATAAAACCCAAACCTTGCATCCCAGGCTCAAAAGCGTTTTTTAAAATCATATAAAGCCTGAATCTCTGCAGAGACAGGATTGTACTCCCTCGATGTTCCCAAAGAGCCAGACTAAAGTGTTGTTCCATTTTTGTCCATCAGAAAGATGGTCTGGTTGAAATACTCATAGGATCTGACTGGATGGAGAAAGAGAAGGGGAGGGTGGAGTGGAGCCGAAGAGCTAATGAACCAAGGAGCGAAAGAGCAGCTATTCAGGTGAAAGGGATCATAAGCTTGATGCACCTCTGCATCAGAGTTAAAAAAACGCGGAGGCAAACCGGGGGGGGGGTGTGTGTGGAAATTAGGTGTGACGGAGGTGTTAGTGAACGTTACTTTTTCTGCTTACCTGCAAACCAATTACACTTTGCCCAGCCTTGAGCTTTCCTGCATCAAAACTTCTTGCTTGTTTTTCTGCATATTTAACACCAATATCAATTGTAGTATGAAAGCCTTTGGTTTTTGCCTAGATAGAGGATAAAACGATACTCAGTGTTTGTAGTACACTATTTGCCACTAAAACACTGCAGCATAAAAACATCCAGTTCTCTAGTACCCTCCTTTGGTTATCTTTGATTTAACAACTCTGCACCAAGAATGTTTGTTTTTGTGCAATTTTGAGAGTAGCTATTTGATAACAGAAGTGAAAGAATGGATGACATCCCACAATGGTTGTGCAGAGCAAGCTTGGTCTAGAGTTTCACCAAATTTAATCTAAGACAGCTGTTGGTTGAGTTACAGGCTCAATCCATGGAATGTCATGGCATGCCTATTACATACATTCCACAGTTGAAAAGAAGGGAGGAAATATTTTGGATAATATATGGTGTGAAAATTGTAAAGCCCTTTCTGTACTTTACTAAAAGGTACTCTAAAATTGTTAATAATTATGTCATTCTTCAGGCATGAACCCAAATAGATAATTGTTATGCATTAGACTCCACATAAATATATGGACTTACCAGACCTGCTAGTGCCACCAGTGATGTCTGAACCTGAGTCATATTTCCATTCTCAAATAGATCATTTGCTTCAAAAATATCATGTGGTTTCATGCCATAATGTTGTATGGCTTTGATAAAATTCCCAATGTTCTCCAGCTAAAATTAAACATATATAGCAAATCACACTCTTAGAACTTGTTAATATTTGTGTTTACTTAAGGTGGAACTAAAGGTTACATGGAAATATGTGTAACAACCCGGGATGGAGCCTTTTGTTAGATTAAAGTCACTTTGGGAGGGGCTAATTTGCAGTGGAGAAGTGGCAGAGGAAAGGTGCCCACCACCTCTGCCCCAAAACATCCCCCTCTTGTTCCTGTTTGTTTTTTTGTTTTTAGTTTAATGGCTGTTGGGGTTCTTCTGTTCCACATTTGCAAATAATGCATAGTTAGTACCTTAGCTTCAAGATGGTTTAAAGCACTTGAAGCAAAACTCCCTACCTTCAAGCTTTAAATGAAACCTATAAATAGAACACAAAAGAATTCAGACGGATGGTGCTGTGATATTAGCACACCCTGGCCCAGTTTGGACATCACAGACATTATTGGGATTGAACGTTGTGCTAGTACACACTGCCCGACAGCTTCCACTTGACTCTTCCTTCAAGCAGGAGCTGATAAACAAACCACAGACCCTCCATGGTTTGTTTATCATGATGTTTAAAACAGGAATCCTGGCTTGTCTCTCCCCAATCAAGCCAGGGTCATAAGCCATGGTTTGTTGTTGGCTTATGACTCTGGCTTCTTTGGAGAGACAAGCCAGAATTCCCAGTTTGAATATCACAATAAACAAACCACAGTCTACAGATTGTTTAGCTGCTCCCACTTGCAGGAAGAGCCAAGTGGGAGTGATTGGGTGGCATGCACAAACACACTGCTCAGAAGCAATAAGATGGCTTGTAATTGTATCTAAACTGGGCCATTGTCATGATATGCAGTTTTATTTTGTTTTGTACAGATTTGCCAAACTGGAGCAATGCAATGCAAAAAAAAACAAACCCACATTCTAATCCCTGAGTAGTACATCTCAGCAATTGTTTAACTTTCCCAAGGCACATGTTCTTCCATGACCCCTCCTGCCTCATCGTCTATTTGAAACTTCATTGTTTCAAATAGGGTGTGCATCCATTTACTCCTTCCTGATTAATGTAACATGGTTAATTGCCTTATTTATTAATTTGTCTAGCAGTGCTAGAAACCATTGGGGGAAACATCTTATTTCGAAAGGAACAAGTTGTTTCTTTTTCTTCTTGCAGTTCCATGGCACTTCTTATTTGAAAAGCAAGTACAGCATATCAGATTCCTTAATCTATGAAAAATTGAATATATGTATAGCTTTAACAAGGGAAAGAAAAATGGAGGGGCAGCTGCCAAGAGGTAGAGATTTCTCCAGTCCTGTGAAAATCCTAAACAAAATTACTAGTTCCCTAATTTCTACAAGAATTGTCTACCTCCTTGATATTCGACTTCCATAATAAAAGCTTCCATGTGCAGTACCTTTAATGGTACTCTCATTATTAAAATAATAATAATAAATGTCCTACAGATTAATGTTCAGTACCTTAACTGATGAACAATTTATGTTTGGCCAAAAACAAATTTTTAAAGGCTAACTTGCTGAAGGCTTTCTTGTGATAATCACTATCCATTAAGTTTTCATTCATACATTTTGTCTCTCATTCGAAGAGAGACACAACTTAACACAGAATTAAAACCATTGTTTACCTGATGCCAATTTAGTTTGGACTGATTGATTTTCTTTACTGATCCTGGCTGAAGTTTGTTGATAAGCCTGTGAAAATGATTAAGTAAAGGTCCTTAATTTATTTCATTTTTTACATAACCATCACCTATTTTAATGTTCTCTTTGCAGCACTTCTAATGTTCAGATAAAAAGAATTTGTTTATTTTTCATTTACATGCATAACGTATTTGGGAGGGGGAGTTTGCATACACAGAAAGTAACAGTTTCAATGGACTGTACCACTTTAGGATGCATTTGGGTCAGGGCTGGCCAAGACATGTTGCTGCCTGACAGTGAATACTAAATGATCCTCCCCCCCCACACACACACACACCCTCCAACTCAAGTCACAGTGCATAAGCCAGTCAAGTTATTTTGGAAATTGAGAACAGTTGATGAAAGTTTATTATACTATAATAAATATGTGTGTCTTCAAGTTGCCACAAGACACTTTGTGACTTTTGAACACAACACAAGAAGAAGCCCCTATGCTTCTTCACTTCTGTTCACCTTTCTCTAGCAAGTGCAAACCCTTGCTGTGAAGGAGGACTATGCACCCACCAGAGCCTGGCTTTGTGGATCATATAGCCAGCAGGTGCAGTCCAAAAAGATGCTTTCAGAGCCAGACACACTCAAGCAAGTCAATCCAAGCTGCACTACACACTCGTATATCACCTTGACCCTAGCCCAAACACTGCTGCTCAAACCCCTTTTTGCTGCAGTATTGCTTCTGTCCACGACCCAGAAAAGGGGCCTGAGCCAGCTTGAAAGAAGCAACAGGTAAGGAAAGCCCTCTGGCACTCCATCGAACACGTCAGCAGCCAGTGCACCTGCCTTCCCCTTGCCAGGAGCCTCACTGCCTACAGTGGCAAAGTCTAGTCACTGGCTGGGCACCTCTCTACACAATTCAACATTGTGCAAAATATTGCTAGTTGCCTACAATTCCGGATTTGAAAGTATAGGAATAGGATTTTGTAGCAATGGCCAAGCTTACAAAATTGGTGAAAATTTAATAACTTCACAGTCAACTGGTTACTATTGATTGAATTTCATAGAATTAATTTAATAATTCCAGGTAATCTATGTTTTAAGAGGATTTGATAAAAGAAACTATTTTAAGAACAAATGTATAACAGTTTATTTTCTGTATCATCTATTAAGTACCCCTGCGTTGTGAGAATTGTATAAAATTAAAAAGAAAAAAGAAAACGTTGTTCATTCAAACTAGCATCTTCATTATTTCACAACTGCTGTTTTTTGGCAGAAAAAGATCCTGGTGGAACGTCCCCCCACTGCTCACAACCCGAGTTTTGTCTAGAAGTGGTGGCACCAGCAGAAAGAAAGAAAAAAAGGAGTGACCAGATACAAAGGAGGACTGCATTCCTTTACCTTTAAGAGTTGTGTAAATGATATTTTAGTAGCTGCAAGGGCAGCTGCCCCTTCCAACATTACTACTTTTATTCAACTATTTAAAACTAGTGTAAAGCCCATGTTGCCACAATAAAGCAGCACTGAACTGTAAAGCAATAGGGAACTGTTCGGAAGGGTGACCGGATAAAATCCAGGTCAGGGCTCATGTAACTTTAACAGTTGTAGAGAAAAGGGAATTTCAGCCAGTGTCATTTGTATGCAATTAGTTCCTGCTGAAATTCCCTCTGTATCACAATAGTTAAAGTTGCAGGGGCCCTGCCTTCTTTTGTATATGGTCACTGTAGTATAGTGCCTGCAACTTTAACTGTTGTGATGAAGAGGGAATTTCACCAGGATCTAATTGCATACAAATGACACTGGCTGAAATTCCCTTTTCTCTACAACTGTTAAAGTTACATGAGCCCTGACCTGGATTTTATCTGGTCACCCTACTGTTTGGGGCAAAGTGAATAAACATACTGTTGCTGTTAAAACTCAAGCTTTTAACTTTTTCAAAGTTTCAAACTTTTCTGCATGTCAATACTGATCAATCTTCAGTTTAAAACAAAAATGAGCAAAATCAGTCTGGTACATCTTGCATAATAAGCCTTACACTACCGTATTCTTATATAATATACTGGAGCCCTGCCCTCCTTTGCATATGATTACTCTAAAGTAAAGGAGAGAAAATTTGATATGTCTCATAAAAAAAAAATATCAAAGAGGGTACTAGGGTTAAATGTGGATCCTGGTTCATAAAAGTTGGTTGTTACTGATCTAGAACTAAGGAAATCTGTCCCAAGATAAAATAAAAAGAAATTATAGTGCTTACTCGCACAGTATGATGCCATCCTTTAAACCCAACTGAAAGTTTGCCCCAATGCTCATGCCAGTAACTTCTTCAATCCAGTTGCGGAGATCTTCTTCTATCTGGGGATCATATTTCAGAGCAATCTGCAAAACAAAATAATGAAATGTCCTTTCAACAGTTTCCTTTCTCCAGTTTTAATAATGATAACTTCATATTTGATTAGGCAAGGATATTTTATGAACATATGTACAAATCGATCTACCTTATCTCAAACATCAATTGCACCAATTTCCATAAAATCAAATAGCTAAAATATTTCAGAAGCTTTATCTAAGGACATATACTGATTTTCAGCTCTTCAAAAAAAAAAAAAGTCCCTGACCAAGTATTTCCACTTGTAAGCATACTCTGCTCATGAAACAGCCCCTGCCGTTTTGCATGATCCTCCTGAAATGTCACATTATTTTCAGTAGACCACTTGCTTGAGATAGTAAATGGACACATCACAGCTGATCCAGAGCATACGAACTGACCCTTAGACTGAACAGCCATACCACTATAGCAATAGTAAACAATAACAAAATAAAGCACAGTACATCCAAACACTCCAATACCAATTTGGGACAGTGACCATCTCTCATGGGTGGCACAGGTAGAGAGCCAAAAACGGCCTACTGTCCTACATTCTCTGCAGGGTGTTTGCATTGGGGAACAACAAATTAGATGGACATTAATGGTGGCAGATGAAATAAAATACCAAATTTGGAATCATTTCTCCATTATTTTGGCAAAGTAAAATGTAAGCCTCCGAGGAATAAGGAGGATGGAAAGGAAGCATATTTGGAGCAAGGTCTAGCAGAGAAAGCAATTAAGGGCACAATCCTATGCATGTCTAGACATGGGGGGGAACCCTAAACTCACAGCATTCCCCAGCCAGCATGCCTAGTTGGGGAATGCTGGGAATTCTAGACCATCCAAACAAGCCCAGTGCCCCCCCCAATGAACTGGGCACTTCAAACTGGGATTGTAGTGGTAGCTGTGCCCCCACCTTAAGGGAGTGGCACTAAATTGCAACCAAGGACTACCAAGACCTGCTTTTTTACTTTCAGTATTATGTCCAACATGTACATTTCAATTTAAAGAAGAGGTGCTGAAGCAGGGCAAGATTGAACCCTAAGAATTCTGAAGACCAAACAAAAGCCACAGATCTGTGTGTTTTGCATGACAGCATGATTGAGAAAATATGGCTAAGAGACTGACCTATGAAGACCCTGGTTTGAATCTTGCTTCTGCTGTGAATTTACAAAGTTACCTCGCCAGAGCCACTTTCTCTTGCCCTTGGCCCCCACTCACAAAATGGGTATCAATTACAGTGGTTTGAAATAGGGTTGGGGGAATATCCCTTTGTCAATGTGGAGGTGGACACTATAGTCAGGGATGCTCAATAACCAGTTCCCTATTTAATATTGCATATAACGAAACAGAAGTCATAGTCAAAGAAGCTGATTTGGAAATGTGTACAAAAACAGATTATAAATAGTGGTCTGCCTCAGTAATAATTATGTGTTTGTTTGTTTGTTTGTTTGCCTCTTAACTTCAACAGCTATTATAAATTATTAGTTATTACATAAAACTTATTTCAGTCCACAAGGAATGCAATACCAAGACCCGATCTACACCAAGCAGGATATAGCACAATGAAAGCGGTATGAAAGCGCTATATAAGAGGCAGGAGCCACATCACTGCTTTATAGCAGTATTGAAGTGTACTGACAACTGTTGGGGCCCATAGACACATACCATATACTGCTTTCACACCACTTTCATATTGCTATATCCCGCTTGGTGTAAATGTGGCCCAAGTCTGATTTCCCTAATCAAGAAAAATAAGCAAAGAGTATAATGGAAGATTAGCTAACAGTTAGAATTTACATGTTGTGTAATAAAGTTGAATTCTTTAGCAAAGGCCAGTGGGAGCACAGATAGAATTAGTTATCATAGACAAAAAAAATGAGAAACTCCCAAGTAGTGGAAATTGGTACCATTACTTTTCAATACCCTTATTGTTCAGTTGTTAGTTTTGCTTTTCAACAAAACTGTTGTTGGCTCAACATCCATAACTTGTTAGCTACAGCATCCAGGCTTATGAGCCATTTGCAGTTACTCAGTGACTGCCTGCAATCAATTTTGAGGCAGTATCAATGGAAACAAATATGGATCTTGTTCCAATTTCACCTTAAAATAGCAAAAAAATAATAAAGCAAGTTAGTGTGTCTATCCTATGCAGATTTACTAGGAACGACATCCATTGAACTCAATGAGATTTTCTTCAAGATTTTCAAAAATCTGCTGCCTAGAAATCCACAACGCAAACTGTTTAGAGTGTCCACTTATGAACTGCCAAAAAAGAGGAAATGTATCACCAAAAAAGACAAAAGGGAACACTGATTTGAATAAAATTTGCATATGTTAATGCCTGTATAGATGCAAATTTAGAAATTATTATTATTATAATCTAAATTAAGTACATCTCATCATAATGTGGAAGACTGTGACCAGCCTTACTCAGACTACTGTCCAGCTGCTGTTGATGAGCAACTTCAAGGCCCAGCTCTTCCATCTGATGGTTTTTAATCTTTAAACCAGATTTGTTTTAAAGATTTACTGTACAGCTGTTCAAATAGAGGACTGTCCTCTGTAAAAAAAATAAAAAAAGGACACAAGTCCACCATACAACTTAGAAATACAGATTGCAATCCTACTTCCCCTAACATGTGCTTATGCACGGAGCGGTTTCTTATTGCAGCCAGGAAGAAGCCTCCTCTTCTCCTCCTCCTTACCACCACTGTGCTGAGCAAACCTGCACACTCCCATCACAGCAAGGCACTTTGCCCCACATTTTTCTCCCACTCCTTGCAAAGAACAGTACAGCGACTTGATCATACTTGGGCTCCACACGTGGCCCAACTCAAGCTTCCGGTGAGAGCAGCCTCCACTTGCAGGGGCAGGTTTCTGCTTCACTATAAGGAGCTGCTCCACAACCTGTTCTCCGCATGCATAAACACTGAGGAGAGCAATAGTACATCCAGTGCCAGCTTCAGGTGTCTGAGAGCCCTTGGGCAAGACTCCCTTCAATGCCCCCCTTCAAAGAATCTACCTTCTCAATGCTGTCACTGTCTTCAACTGCTGTTGCCTCTCATCCTCTTTCTCATCACTGCTACTGCTTGCTTGCTTGCCAAGCAGAGGGTCAGTGATAGGCTGACCATATGAAAAGGAGGACAGGGCCCATGTAACTTTAACAGTTGTAGAGAAAAGGGAATTTCAGCCAGTGTCATTTGTATGCAATTAGTTCCTGGTGAAATTCCCTCTTCATCACAACAGTTAAAGTTTCAGGTACTATACTAGAGTAACCATAAACAAAAGAAGGCAGAGCCCCTGCAACTTTAACTGTTGTGATGAAGAGGGAATTTCACCAGGAACTAATTGCATACAAATGACGCTGGCTGAAATCCCCTTTTCTCTACAACTGTTAAAGTTACATGAGCCCTGTCCTCCTTTTCATATGGTCACCCTAGTCAGTGAGCAAGTAGGCAGCGACATCTGGTGCTCCTCTTTCACACTAACACTTTTGTCTGGGCCAGAGTGAGAGGCAGATGAATAAGCAAGTTGCTATAGTGGTAAAGGAGGAGTAACTCCAGGAGGCTCTGATGTGACCCTCGACAGGTGCCCAGCCATGCCGGCCTTTGATGCCAGCCCTGATTACAGCCATGGTCATTGAATCCCAATCACAATTTTGACAGATGCAGTAATATCCCAAATCAGCTCAAAATAAAAGCAGATGAAATAGACTCATCCTGTTTTAAAATTTAAAGCCCTATATCTAATCATTTTAAATCAATGAATAATACGTGTAGTTGTACAATAAATATACAATAATCTGAGCTCGTTACTGCTTTTCTGGTTAGGGCCCTTTTTAATAGAACAGAGATGTGGCTAAAAGATCATGTCATTGCCAGAGGCATTTCAAAGAGAACTGGCTGTTTAAATGGCGAGCACAACGGATGACTAATGTTTGTATCCAGACCAACACTGCCAAGGAATGTCATCAATTCTGTCATTTCTGCAAAGTCAACTTTTTTCAATCTTCATTTCGCAATGTTTTTGCACATTTGAAATTTGATATCTTCATGTCGAGTCAAGGAATAGAATTTCAATGCCTTAAAATCCTTCTATCATCACTATGCTCCATTAAACCTGGAGCAGCACTTGGCATTTTATCAAGAGCTCAAAAATGTTTACTTTGGATTTCTACACACACTCAAGCAGACAATCCAGGATTTTTCAAGAAGTTCTTTCCCCTTTTTTTCTTCTTCACAACGTCGTTAAGAGTGTCTCTCAGTCTCAGGCAGACCTGCAGTGTTCAGGCAAATGAATCGTGTGTGTTTTGAGAGCTCTACGGGTTATTTCATTAGCTCAGATTCTGATGCTCCATCATCTCAAATGCTTTCATAGTAACTGATATTCTATATTGTTCACAGCACAAGACATGATGCTATTGGAGGCCAAGTGGACCTCAATTTGTATGAATCCAAAAGAAGGCAGAATTACTATTCTCCTAAAGATTAGAGCATGTTACAGTATCCTACCCAGCATTCCTACAGGTACAAAAGTTTTCAAACTGGAAAGCCTTCCTAAATATCATTACAATTTATAGGCTGTGTGTATGTCTCAGTTACTTGGAAGTACACAAAAAGACAGAACATGGCACTGGATACAGAACCAGCTTCCAGAGAATCCCATCTGTCATGGTTTCTCACCCTTATGGCTGTAAAGTTATGCTTGAAAAGCCAGTTTCAGACCTGTTGTACACATACAGTAAACACATGGATGAGGAGAGAGTGGGATCAAGCTGCTATCCCTACCCTTTTCCATTTTCCCGGACAGCCCATCCATGACCTTTGTGCACAGAGCCAAAGGTCTGAAAAGGGGCACCCATATACACACAACCGTACACATGTAGGTGGTCCATACAATTGGGAATCAAGGGTGGGGGCAGCAGAGTGTGCAATGTTGCAAGTGGGGCCAGCAGGCCTTCCATGTGTGCACAATAAACGTAGAGAAGGTCTAAATGAGTCTAAAGAGTGTGGCCAATTCCTACTGAATTCTCAGAATCCAGTGACTTTCCAGTGATTGGGAGAAGGAATTCAGTTACCTGTTGAGCATATTGCCTTTTCTCCATGGCTAACAAAATCATAATAAATTAGGAAAGAATAATAAAATTGTGCAACATAAGTAAAATATATACTTTGTTCAATCTGCATAATTTATACAGGTAGCGCTATTTGAAATATTCTTCACAGAGAATTGGGGCTGTCGGGGTTGGTTATTATTATTATTATTATTCACCTTGCTTATAGGATTAGACTTAAATGGGTTCTCCTGCAATGCTGGGACCCAAAGCCAACCAGTGTAGCAACTGTTTTGAACATTTTTGTACCAGTGCCCCCCTAACCCAAGTAAAGTACAAATTTGCTGAGTATGGATATTTGGGTGGCATTGCTGGGGAGGGGTTTTGACAGCTCCAGCATGTGGCATACAAGGAAAAGTTTAGACTGGAGCCCTTGGAACTGTGATCATTATCACAATACTGTTCCTCTTGTCTTTGATAGAAAGGAAGCAGAGTTGGATGATTCTTCTCCACCTGCAATGCTAGGGATAGGATGGCAGTATAGCTGCTTTGCAGTGGTCCATAAATTTAGTCTGGCCTTGTCACTCCTCCCCAAAACAAAGGTAAGGTCTTGCCTCCAATGTCTCACTGATCTTCAAAGCAGCTTTCTGACAAGATCAATCCATTTTCATGGACATAACAGCCACTGTCCTTCTGCAGTCTTAGAAGTACCCACAGTCTTGCTAAGCTTTGGCATCTAGTGATAATATTTTATATGATACTTTCCCTAAGACAGCTTATAAGATAGAAATGTATTTGCATCAGCCACCAGCCACTGCATTAATATAAAAATGCAACCACTTTCCCTAAGTTCTGCCAGACACTCTAAAAGAATTCTTCAAGGTTTGTAAAACAAGACTTTTGCTCTACAGCTATGCTCATTCTTCCTCATCAAGGCTTGTTTTTCTGTATATTTAACAACTTCAGGCTTAAAAACGCTTTTCACAAGTTTACTTGGGACAGAAATTAGGTATTCAGGCCTGTGGTCCCCAGGATTATTTATGGAAAAGGTGGTTTTGTAGTCCTGTTCCCTTGATGATTGGCAGCAGCAAGCAGAGAGATTTTACCAACTCCACCATTCTTGATCTTTCTAAAATCAGAGATGCCAAAGACTGATTACTTGGATTGGGTTGTCATTGTGCCGTCTGTTGGTGTTTTTTTTTAATCCACAATAGCTTATTTGCCCAAAATAACCCACTCTGATAAGCCATGATCTGCAGTAGGAGTTATTTAACCCACAGTGGGTTGTGTTGTCTGTCAGGCACTTGGGTTATTTTGGTCACCTACAGAATTGTGCAACAAGAATTGCCGTCTGCTCCTTGCAGACATTCTCTATATAATGGAAACAGCTTATACAGGCTATTTCAGTAGTGTCTATGGGGGGAATACACAACAGAGAACACTGTAAAAAAATTATGCCTGCAATGTCTATAGGTTTAAATGCGCACTGGCATATTAGCGCAGGGAAACATGTTCAAGTGTCTATGCCTGCAATCTCTATGGGGTGCATTGGGTGCCTCCCAACTAGCGGAGGCTGTGTATGAAATTTGGCCTCAATCCTGCAAACATCCAAGATTTTATTTGTGCCACCCTCTTTTTTGATGCACCTGGGGAGTGGGTGTAGCTCCTTTGTGTGTAATCGTGCAGGATTTGGGTGATGCATTGAGTACTTCCCAACTAGAGGAGGCTGTGTATGAAGTATACAATCCTGCATACTTGTAACACTTTACAGCCAGTACCCCCCCTTGTTGGGGTGATGCTGGAAGCGCTGAGTTAACCTCTCCCTTCTCATTGGGATATTGTGGAAGGTTAAAACAGGCTGCTGAGATGTTGCCAATGGGTGAAAGAGCACCACTATTTGGGTGGGAGGATTGCAGTGGGACAGGGACCGGGGGGGGGGGGGATGATTCAGATTATGCACAGTAGTTTAAAATACTATGCACAGTAGTTTATTTGTCTGATCATGTGGGGGATATCAGTAGATTATTTTCAAAATAGGCTACTGTGAGTCGCTTATTAATCCATCATGGCTTAAAATGATATCCAAAGCTGACCTTGGAAAGCATCTACTCTGCACTTGCAAACACATATTCTGCCATGGAAGTGCCACCCACCCAGGTATATAATCTTACAAACTGCAATACTGGAACTGATGCCTGAAAATAGGCCTACAACTTATAGGGTTGGAACTGGCATAGGAGTTAATCATATGCGGGAAAGCAAGATTTAATAAATGAGGAAATAAAATTAAAGCACCTAAATATAGAATTAAAGTGTTCTCTCATTAATTTTATACATATGCAAACAAGTCTGTTGTTACAGAAGAGGAACTCTATCAGCTTTTAATTAAGTAAGTTAATAGGGAGAACATATTGTTTTCTCCCACAATGCTATGGGATGAACTGACGCATGAACTACATAATAAAACAAAGAAGATAAAATACATTACTATGTAATACCTGAAACAATAAAACATTTATAATTACATCTTGCCATTTTAAAAGCTATGTTAATTTTTTTTAAGTGTTGCTTCTAAAAGAGACATGGGAGATGGGAAGGGGTCTGAAAACTTCAAAGAACAGCTGTGATGTGCCAGGACAGTTGCATAGAACTTTCAGGGGGGCAGGGCAGCCCCCGTGTGTGGCATCTAGCTGGCTCTGGCTCCCTTACTAGGCAGTAAGACTGAGCTTTAGCTTCGGGGGACCAAGTCATTTCTAGTGCTGCTGCAGTTTAAACTAATTCACTAAACCACACTCCCAGTTGTAATCAATGAGCTAATCTGTCTTTAAATTTGACTTTCCAGTGTATTATTCATTAATGAAAAAACATTACAGTGTTATATTGCTAGTGGCTGAAATCAACAAATCCAGCAAAACTATAGGCATATGGCAGAAAGTTATGCATGCAGCCACAGGTTTGTTTAAAGTTTCTACTGTAGCTGCTCACACAGCTAAACAAGAAAAACACACTTGGCACAGCTACAAGTAAAATGTCAATGTGGTCTTTGCCATGTGTCCTCCTTCACAACCATAATAGTGATAGTATGTGCTCATGAACTGTCCATCCACACAATGTACACCCTCTCACACACATTTTACTTCTCAAAATGTAAAGTATTATACTTCAAATTCTTCCCTTAAAAGGAGATCAGTACACTAGTAAATCATACTCAAGTTTCCATGACTTTTATCGGAGCAACAGATAACATTTGAGTTTACCTCAGTACAAGGGGTACATATGTAGTAATTTCTACTGAATTTAACCAGAAGGGGACTCCTAGAACCACGTGAAGGTGATGTTTTAACAGCCAATGATGGGACTTTGTCTAAGAAGGAAGAACATGACCCATAACCACAAGTGAAGGCTCACCTTTTTCCACTTTAACTGTCTGGAATGTTTTCTTTATCTTCAGAGGTCCTCATCCACACACCCAAGTGGCATGTTTTACTCCCACACATCTCTCCTGAAATGCTGTTCTGAGGGGCTGGTGGATCCCCTGGAACACCATGACAGAAGACTCGGGATTGCAGAGGGAAAGGCCGATTGGTGAAGATTGCCTAGTTGTCCTCTTCCTCCAGCAGGGAGCCTATGCTGGGTACCGGGGTCTTCTGTGAATGGCAAGACCCTTCTGTTTACGGAATGGCTAATCTGCATCCAGCCAATATCTTAACTAAAACACTACACTAGGCTCAAGATATTTCCCAGTGAGGTACACAGAAACTAATGGGCGGTAACTAAAACATGATTCTGCCAGGCTGAAAGCCAACAGGGAAGGCAAATTGCTTGGATTAACTGCTTTGTTGTGCATACAGTTGAAATTAGTGTATGTTGGTAGGTAATTAGTGGCTTAACACATAAAAGAGATTATTTGATTCTACATAGGTTTGTTTGCTATCTGGCTACTCAAAAATTACTATATTTTAGTTTAGCTGCTCATTTTTAAGAATCTGGTTTCTTTTAAGTATATAACACATACTATGAAGTATTTATAAACTGTTTTTCTTTTCTTTAACGCTTTGTCAACAGGTGACATCAATAACAACCTGACAGCGCTGAAAAACATGCATAAAACGTTTCTGACAGTCTTTCAGAACTCTATATTCCAGTCATTAGGTGGTATCCTTTTTAATGATTTTTAAAACAAACAAAAATCAATGTTTGTTTTGTATGGTTTGGCGGGTTAATTCTACCCTTAATGACTGGAACAATTGAAAAATCATCCATATTAGCTACAAGGGATCAAAGTGATCCCTGTCAAATGCTGTTGAAATTTATTAGGTCATGGTCATGTCTACAAATGGTTAGCCCAGAACCTGTTCTGTCCATTTTATGAAAACAAGGAGCATAGAGAGTAAATATATAGACATATATTGCCTATTTTCATAATGGACAAATCACTCACTTTGCTTAACATCACCACAAATGGTATCAAGGCTCAATATTACCCCACAGGTTTACAAAATCCCTTTACAAACCTGCATTTTAAAAACATTTTTACCCTGTTAGAACCTTTTTCATGACCTAACAAAACTGTTTTTTTTTTATCATAGCTATCATTTTATTGCAAACATACTAATCTGGCTTTTTGGCTTATTTTGGCCCCAAGTGAAAGATTTTCTCACTGCTTTGTACCATATAAGAATGTTACAACTGCTGAACAATTAGTGCCATTCAGTGGAAGGTGCCCAATAAAGCAGTATACACCATCCAAACCCACAAAGTATGACATAAAATTCTGGTAGTGGTTATGTTTATGATGCTGATGTATATAAGGGTGCTCCAGCAACTCAAAATCTAGTCCAGGCAGAGTTGATGAACTAACATAGCACTTTTTCAGAGTCCCAGTTGTACTATAACAACTGATAACTTTTTCATCAGTGTGTCACTAGTCAAGGAATATGCTAAGAAAAACATGGCTCTAGTAGGCATACTGGAAAAACAACAACCAGAAATTCCCCCAATGTTCTTTGCCCATGAATCCAAATATGAGAACAGTAGCATTTTGGGTTTTCAAAAACATTTGACACTTGTTCTTTATGTACCAAAGAAATGGCAGTGGTTCTCCTTTCTGCAATGTATAGATGTAGCAGTTGCAGATTACAATTAGGGCTGTGCACAGTCCCCCCAATTCACCTTGGAGGCCATTTCAGAGGCTCTAAAATGGCCCCGATTCAGCTCAGGGTACTTTGGGGGGTGCCACTCGCTTTGGCATCAAGGTGAGATTCATTCCCCCCCTAGGCAGCTGGCACCCAGAAAAGCTGGGAGCAAGGCTAACTGGGAATCCCCTGCTCCCCTGCTTGCTGCCCCCTCACCCCCCCAACCCAGAGCCACCACTGCCAGGTCTTACCTGGAAATACGTTATTCTCCTGAGAGCCAGACCACAATTTAAAGATATCATGGGGGCTCTTTGCTTTTAGTATATCTATGGCTGCAAACTACAGTGGCCACAAAGGGCCATTCCCCCTTTACAGCCGCCATAGTTTGCGGCCATAGATATACTAAAAACAGAGAGCCCTCACAATATCTTTAAATCGTGGCCTGGCTCTCCGAACAATGCACTTCCAGGTAAGTCCCGCCAGCGGTGGGGGGGGGGGGCGGCGGGGGCGGCAGCAGCAGGAGGTGGCAGGTGAGCGGGGAGTGTGGGGAGAAGGAGGTGAGGGGGAGGGGGAGGGTCCAGAGCCATTCTGAATTGGCCCAAGGTGCCCTGAGGCTTTGGTACTGATCTACTTCAGCCTTAGGTTGACCCGGCACGGACTTGGTTCCGGGCTGAGGTGGGCCAAACCAGCCTGCCTTGCCTTGGTTTTTGGGGATTCGGAGGCAGATAGAGATGTAAAATGTCCAGAAATTTTGAAGCCATGGGGAAAATGTTTTTTCCCCGGGGTTTTCGGGGGGGAAACGGAAATTTTGGGGGGAAATTTTAAAAAATGCATTAGCAGTTTTTACACATTGAAAGTCACTTTAGGAACATAAAATGCAATTATGTACAAGTTGGTTTGGCATAAAATTATCACATTTGGTATATTAAAAGTACAGTGTATTCAAGCAATCATTACAAATTGAATTTACTTTTTAAATTTTTACCTTTTTTTGGTAACAAATGGCGCTACAAGCTCCTGAATGGTAAGGAACACCTGAACGGTAAGGAACTCTTTGGTTTTGCCAGTTTATGAGGAGCAGGCAAAAAAACAATTTTAAAAAAACACACAGAAGAAACTATCAATGTTAGTAACAAAGGAAATTATTTATGTCTTCACTAGTCCTCCACAGTGTCAAGCAGACATAAAGCACCCATTGCCATAAAAAGAACTGAGAAAAACAGGGGACCAAGGTTCAATGAATATCCATGAAATTTAATCGGACTCATTTTCGGAGCTATAGCTATCACTATCAGTTTCAGTTTCTGCTTCAATGGCAGTGCCCCCTAAAGGCAGAAATGCATCTTGCTCTTGCATTTGAGAGTTGTATTCTCAGTTTGCAACCTAGGACTTGCTTGTCCTCGGTGCACAGAAATTGTAAGAATCTGATACTGTATGTAGTTTTTATAAATCATTTGGAGAAGTAATCATTTGAAATCATTTCAAAAAAAAATTTCGGGGAGGGGGGGGAAGGCTTTGGGGAATTTTTCCAGTTTTTTCCCAGGCCTTCACATCCCTAGGTGCACATCCCTAATTACAATTCCAAGCCTGAAATAATTCATTATTATAACAGAACAAAGGTGTCATGAACACCTGTGAGCAGATGGTCTCTGCATACCCTTTCAAACATATTTATTTATTATTAATAACTTTACTGTGCTGCTCCATAACAGAAAATTCTCTGCACAGTGTACTGTAAATATTAAAACAGATGGTGGGTAATGGTATTTTTTTTTCAAATATAGTGGACATTGCCAATTTAAATGCTTACATCAGCAGCACCCCAATGTGGTGCCCACAAGCACCTGCAAAACTCCCCCCCCCCCATATTTTTAATATACATACATGGATTTGTATATACCCTTATCAATTAATACATATGAAATGCATACAATTTTCTAGAAATTATACATATGCTTCAACTGTGTGTCTATCAGTTGAATATTAGACTGTTCCAGAACAAAATTTATCTGTGTAATAACTTTCTACCCAAAAGAAGCAGTTACCAGGCATTGCCAAAACATATGTTTAAAAGAAGCATGAGCTGTATTGCATTGATAGCAATTAGCCAAATTAGACAATCCATTATTAAAAAGACGTTGCAATAGACAAGAAACAAATGTTTTTGCTGCTGAATAAGACAAAGTCTAAAATTCATAGATGCCAAAGCAGTGACTCACTGATTAGATACTTTGTGGTGATGCCCACAACAATTTCTCAAATTCCCAAATGTGCCCACGGGTCCCAAAAGATTGGGGATCCCTAGCCTACATTGTCTGTTTGAAGCTGAACAACTCACAAAGTTGTAAGCAAGGATTAGGAACAGTATGGTTTAGTGGTTAGGGTATTGGACTGGGAGTTGGGAGATCCAAGTTCTCATCCCCGCTCGGTCACGGAAGCTCACTGGGTGAATTTGGACCAGTCACAGACTGTTAGCCCAACCTACCTCACAGGGTTGTTGTTGTGAAGATAAAATGGAGAGGAGGAAGTTTACGTATGCCACCTTGAGTTCCTTGAAGGAAAAATGGGGAGTTATAAATGAAATTAAATAAATAAACAAACATCCCAAAATATCTCACTTACTAGTAGCCCTGGTTCTAGATTTAATCAAGCCCTGGAAAAGCCTAGCTTGCCTGGGATGTCAAGAAAGGGAAGTCCCAAAATTGGTAGGGCCTGCCACTACTGACCCCAAGGAAAGGGGTAGGTGTCATCTCTATGGTTGGCACAATGGGCCTGTTCAGACAATACACTAAGACATGGTTAGGCCGCTAACCCTTCTGCAGTAAATTGTTAGAGCCTATCTACACTACTGCTTATTAACCGGTTTAATTGTTATTAACTGTTATTAACCGGTTTAAAACTCTTATAAACCGTTTTAAAGCAGTAGTGTAGATAGGCTCTTAGTGAGAGTGTTCAAACTGTAGCTAGGTAGCCACCATGGCTAGGAATGATTCACACGACACACTAAGCCATAATGTTTAGCTCAAAATGCTTAACCACCATGGCTTAGCAGGTTGCCTGAAGAAGGCCAATGTCTTCATGTAACCATTTTGTCTATGTAGTTGTGAAATGTGGTGACTGTGCATAGGGTGCTCAGATAGCATGTACTATGACTGCAAGGTCCGTGAGATTATTGTTACTGGTAATAGTACGGTACTGATTGCCGTACTTTTATACTTGTGCAACTGTAATAATTACATGCATGTTGGGGGATTGTTAAAAGAACTGTGGGGTCAGTTATACCTCACATACTCTGTGTAAGTTTTTGTACTTCACATTGTGGAGTATGGTTGATCCTGATTTTGTTCTTCTGAAACAAGGATAGGTCTCAGTAAAGGCCTGATTTTTTTTCTTGCAAATAACATGCTTGATAGCTTTCACCAAGTATTTTATTTGTATGGCTTTCTTAGGGTTCATTTGCCCCCAATATCGGAATAAAACAGTATTTTTTCTATTGATGGAGGTTTAAAGTCACAAATTAAACTTTTGTATTCTACACCAGAACATCTATATCATCTGAAATTGTGATATATCCTAGATCTTACCATGAACAGCAAAGGAGGGACTGTAACACATTCTGGTTTAAGTCTGTCTCCAGGCCAATTCCCCCTGCCCACCAAAAATAACGCCTCATTATAAAAGCAGTAACTGTTCTGCAATAGCTATATAAAGGGATTTTCCTCCATACTTCAAGCAGTAGAACAAATAAATTAAAAGTAATCGTGCTGCTATGAAGCTGGAGTGGAAAATCAGTAGTGCAATGGTGTGTTGCTGCCCTTCTCACTGAATAAATTTACTCATAAGTAAACATAACATTCTGCTGTTTGTTATCTCATTGTCACTTGTTTCTATTTTTCTATTTTGCTGCTGCCACATATATGTAACTGCAAACAAAGATCAGCCCAAGAACAATTAAATAATCAAGGACAAAATAAAATAAAGCAAATTGCAGCAGCCAGATAGTGGAACAATCTAATTTCCACTTGAAAAAAAAAGTGGCATGCTATCTTATAATAAGAAAAGTTTCAGTAATATTCTGGTGGACTGGCCAAATAAACAATGAAAATATTGTAGCAATTTTGAAGATTCTCAGTAGATCACCATTCCTTCTTGCCACTTACTCCTTTGAATATGCAGTTCATTTTTGGCTACATTCTTGAAACCACCCACCCAAGAGAAATCTCAGTGTATCTTACTGACAGAGCAGTTCAAATGTTTTAGTAATGCAGCATTTTTCTTTAGAAATATTAAGTTCTTTTACATCTAAGAAGAATGATGAGTTCAATATAATTAACTAGAAATTTCCCATGCATGCTGACAACTTGAGGGGTTAAGTTGAAACTGGGGTTGATCTACCAGTGTAACCATGTTTCTCTGGAAAATTCAAAATTGAATTTATGGTTCCAGCTGACCTCTTAATTTCACCTGACTGAATGATGAGAGAAAGGATGTTGGTAGAGGTTGCCCTCACGATTTGGTGATATCAGTCACCAAAGAAAATTAAATCATACTGAAGGAAGAAGAAAGTGCTAAACAAATGAGAAACACAAGAAAACTTTGTGAAAATGACACAAAAATTGTATTTTCCTTTTTAGTCCGTAGGGGGGGAAATCCAGAAAACACAGTAGGGCAATTTCTTTATTAGTATCAATCAAAATGTCATAAAGTCATGAGCACTTTTTTAGTTATTCAAAACTCTTCACCAGGCAGGGTATTAAGCAAATTGTGTAGAGAAGTTGGGCATAATGTTTCTGGCCATAAAGCCTGCTGTTATAACTATCGTCAGATGGAATGCAGGAAGATTTACACAGACATGATTAGATTAGCCTCAATAGATACAACACAGACCACAGGATGTACTTAGGGCAGGGGTGGACAGAAAATAGATCTGCAGATGTTTTGGACTTCAACTCCCAGCATTCCTGACTATTAGTCATGCTAGCAGGGGCTTCTGGGGGTTGAAATCCAAAACATATGGAGCTGTACTTTCTGCCCAGCATTGAGAATCTTTGCCATCCTATATAGGGTGACCAGATAAAATCCAGGGGCCCAGACTTCTTTTGTATATGGTCACTCTAGGATAGTGCCTGCAACTTTAACTGTTGTGATGAGGAGGGAATTTCACCAGGAACTAATTGCATACAAATGACACTGGCTGAAATTCCCTTTTCTCTACAACTGTTAAAGCTACATGAGCCCTGACCTGGATTTTATCTGGTCAGCCTACTATATTAGCTCTGTGGTGAGAGAGTATACATTATCGAGAGAGCAGTATAAATATATATATCCCTTCTACATCATGCTGATCACTGTGTCACTAACATATACTAACAGAGTTAAGAATGTATACTTTCAACATCTGTGGATGGTGCCATAGGGTACATAAGGGAGGTAGTAGCACTCTAGGCTTCTTCCATAGAGCATGATGGATGATGACAGAATGGTTCTTTAAATATGCTTTTGTGATAGAAAGTGGGAATGGGCTATTAAGGGGAAGGCAGAATATGCTTTATTCATTCATAATTCCTGCTATTTCTATCTGTAATAGCAATGTATATTTCAGCTCCTACTGAAAAGTAAGACTATGACTATGTAGGTAATATTATGCCCGAGATATTGCTGTACATATCACATATCATGTTCATTTCCAGAATCTCCCCTCAAATCCTTGATACCAATGAAAAATACTGGCTTCTGTACTAAAAGTATGAAAATTGACAGGATATGCACTAATTCACAGCATTGCAGAGGACTCCTACTCAGAGAAACCCAGGTCAAGATAAATCATACTTCTGTCCTGAAGCAAATGCATCAGGGAGGTCCTGTAACTTTGTCAACAGTTTAAATGAGCTATCACAGACAGAGTCTATGTGAAATCAAATGTGATTATTTCAGCGTGCATGTTTACTAGCAAATGCACCCAGAGAATACTGCTGCATGCAATCACTAACACAGCCATCTTGATTGTAACTACATTATTAAATATTGGTGTCCTACCTCAATTGCTGTTATATGAAATGTGCTTATATGTATATATTATCTCAAGCCTGCAGAACTTGTGGCCTACTGAGCCAAATGCAGCCCAAGAGTGACATTAATATATCTTGCCAATGATTAACAAACACCATGTTTCTGTATTTCCATGCAAGGAGTGAAACCAGGAGGGTTACTATGCCATGCGTGGGCTGCCATACATGCTTGATGGGGCACATTACTTTCGGTTACACAAATCTGCATTATCATGTTCAGTCAGTTTCTTTCTCCTATGAACAGGACTTCCCCATGCTCTCCCCCAACCCCAACCCCAACCCCATATTACTTTTAAATTATGAATTAAAATACTTACATCTTGCCTTTAGAATGAACAAGGCACCTATCTAACCTCATTCAAAACCCAATTTAAACAAAAACAAAATAAAATAGCAGCAAAATCAGCATACAATCAAGCTACCAGCAGCATAAATGAAGAGCAGAAGCAATCAGATTCCTAAAAGCCCACCAGAAGACTTTCACCATCTTTCCCATACATCTGAAGCCCACCAGGGAAGGACCAATGTGGTCCTCCTTAGAAAAGATTTCCATAATATTGGCATAGCTGTTGTAAAGGTCTTACCCAGTATTGCCACCCAACACATCTCTGGGAAAGATCTTAAAGTGCAGCTATGTTCATAGGATAGAGGGCAGGCTTTCACATATTATATATACAAAACATTTCAAATTCCTTCCCACACTGTGTTCTACATTAATTCCAGAGGCAGACTCACAACACAATCCTATACAAGTCTACTCAGAAATAAGTCCCATTGAGTGGGACTTACTCTCAGGTATGTTTAGGATTGCAACTTCATTGTTTTAAAGGTGTGTTAATGCAATCAGACACCACAGATTTTGATCTGGGAAAACTCTAGATATATTGCTATGGGAACTGCTCTCTACACATGCATTGAGGCAACCACCGCCCCTACGATTAGGCAAAGTGAGATGGCCACTTCAGGTAATTGATCTGGAGTGTCGTGAAAAAGCAGCATATTGCTATTGATTTAATGTATTGTATTTTTTTGTCAGGGAGGGGGAAAGGTGCTTGTGAGATCTTCTGTTTCAGGTACCAAAATACCATGGCTGGTCTTAGGTACTATGTAACTTGATAGGGGAACCATTTGCAGCTCTACCTCAGGCAGCAAATTACCTGGGGCCAGCCCTAATATGCTTCATGCAGCCTGCTCCAGTTAATAAACTTGCGGCTGCATTTGGAATGAATTACAATTTGCCATGTACTGTTCAAAGGCAGCCCCACATAGAAAACAGTACAATAATCCAACCTGGATGTGATTATGGCATGGAATGCTGTTCTAGATTGTTGTCTCTAGGAATGGGCCCAGCTGGCACACTACATTCTTGGCCATACCTGCCACCTGTGTAACAAGAAACAACCCAGAATCCAAGCATATACCCAAACTGAATACCTGAACTTTGAATGCAACCCCATCCAACACAATCTGTATACATATTCCTGATCCCAAAAACATCCATCTTGTCTGGATTAAGTTTCTGTTTGTTCCCCCTTATCCAGTCCTTATCCAGATATTAATTCTGCACTTCTTCAGTATCTCTGGGATTTGATGGAAAGAAGAGATAAGACCTGGATGTCATCAGCTTACTAACAGCACCATTCTCTTGGGATAGATGAGGTAGGAATCTCCACACACAGTTAGCAAGTGTATGCTTAACTACTTTTACCTATCATCTGAATGCTGCAAGACATTAAAAGAATGAAGAGAAAATTATTCTGAAAAACTCTTCCGCTTTATTGCACAACATTACATCACTACTTCCTCTGAAAAACTTTTGGGGTTTCTAAGGAAATACGACCTAATTTGCAATAGAAGATGCCTGTAAAGCTATCTGCTGTGATGTCAGTTTTTTGGGGGGGGTGTCTTTTTTCTGCCACAAAGTAATTTTTAACTCATGAAAGCAATGAAGACTGCAACTTATTTTTAAACTTCGTACAACTCTCTAGCTACATTTGGACAACACATTAAGCAACCGGGGGGGGGGGGGGAACAATCGTCAGTTGTGTTGCTTATTGTGTTGTGTGGAGGGTAACACGCCGCTCACAAACTACTGACAGTATGCTATTCCGCCCAAATAAGCAACTGAGAGAAACAACTGGCTTGCAAGTTATTTAGCTCGAAGCCAGTTGCTTAAAGTGTTGTCTGGAGGAGTGAGTGTGTTAATGGCATGTGGTGAGTGGGTTAAAACACAAGCCCATAGAGGCAGGTGGCAAGAGCGACCAAAGCGGTGGCTGCCACTCTGCTACAACTGGTGCAACTTGCAGAGGCTGCTGGGATAGAACTGGGAGGACTGAGGGAGGAGGAAGGGTGGGGAGAGGGGCGGGGGCTGTGTCAGTCAAATGCTGGGTTGACTATTAGTCCACTAAATGCCAGCCCCAACCACCCACAGTTGTGTAGGAATATGTTGTGTGGGGAGTACCCACGAAATAACCAACTGTGAGTTGGCTACTCAACCCACCGTTGGCTGAATTCGGACAATACAATAGTCAATGGTGGGGTAATAATCAACTTTACAGTTGTTCGTCTAGGGGGTACTCCCCACACAACATGGTAATAAATAATCAACTGTGGTGTGGATTAGGATCAGCGCTGAGTTGACTATGGCAGCATTCGGATGACACGATAGTCAATACAACTGACGATTGTTTCTCCCCCGCCCATTTGCTTATTGTGTCGTCCGAATTCAGCCTTTGTCAACCCAGCATTTGACTGACACAATCCCCGCCCCTCTCCCCACCCTCCCTCCTCCCTCAGTCCTCCCAGTTCTATCCCAGCAGCCTCTGCAAGTTGCACCAGTTGTAGCAGAGTGGCAGCCACCACTTTGGTCGCTCTTGCCGCCTGCCTCTATGAGCTTGTGTTTTAACCCACTCACCACACGCCATTAACACACTCACTCCTCCACACAACACTTTAGGCAACTGGCTTCGAGCTAAACAACTTGCAAGCCAATTGTTTCTCTCAGTTGCTTATTTGGGCAGAATAGCATACCGTCAGTAGTTTGTGAGAGGCGAGTTACTCTCCACACAACACAATAAGCAACACAACTGACAACTGTTTCCCACCCTCAGTTGCTTAATGTGTTGTCCAAATGCAGCCACTAACTCTTTTGGAGCAAATGGTTAGTGAGCGTGTTTAAACCACCATGGTAGCCACCATGGTTAGAAATATTCACATGATGTGCTGTCATGGTTCACATGACACGCTAAGCCATGATGTTTAGCTTAATCACCATGGCTTAGCATGTCGTCTGAACAGGGTCATAACCTACATGAGCTGAAATTGAACCACCATAGTCTCACCTTAACTTTTTCTCATCTTCCACCTGCCACTCCATGACAATGGCCCTATGATTCATATGTGAATCCCTTAATAATCTCCCAAACTCTAATGTGCACATATTATTGAGGCTATCAACTGTTTGGAAAGGGACTGTGAAACTTCTGTTCTGTATACCATCAACTACATTATTAATATTACATACATGTCAAATAGAGGTAAAAGCAGATGATCTGGCAAAGTTTAGGAAAACCGTCATAGTGGAAAGGGCAGAGTCAAATGTCAGAACTATCTCTCCCACCCTTTCATCCCAATGGACTAATAACAGCATTGCATACAGAAAAGAAAGGACAGGTTCTGAAAGACTGTTAACCCTGATGCTTATTGCCCAGAGAGTCCCTGATTGGAGAAGGGTTGCTATTCCTAGAGCCACAGCAAAACATTTTTGATTGGGTTGTGACACTAACAGTGAGGAAGTATTAGCCAGAGCCTCAAGCTTGTCAGATACAATGCTATGTATCAGATAGGTCTGAAATCATGGCAGTCTTGTGCTATGCTGTGCCACAAATAGTTCAATTAAGGCTCCCAATATTATATAACAAAATATGATTAATTAACAGCCTGGTTCTATCACTCCATGCAGAATTAGATGTGCCTAATCCAATTGAAATTAATGACATTACACATGCCTCTGCCTAGGATTGTGCTGCAAACAGTTCTTCAAACTAATGTTTGAGTTTGAGTCATGTATACTGACCTGTTTTCTACTGTTTTAGCATGTAGCTTGCCTAATAGGATATAAACTGTTGTTGTGCCACAAATCTTCAATGATATCTACCTGTTGGGCTTCTCTACAAGACATCTATCGAAGATGAATAGGTCCAGTATATACTATGGTCCTATCTTCAACCTATCTGAACGTTCTAGACTCCAGAGTAAAGCAAATAATTTTACTGTGGTAGGCTACTTTGTTTAACAAACCTTCAAACATGCAATGAAGTGGGGCAGGGATTTTTTAATAGCTAGCCTTCATTCTCTGCTAATGAGAATCTGAAAGAATAATGTCCCTTACTTCCCACATATCTTCACGGTCTCTTCCTGTTTTCCTATGAATTTGCAGAGGCCTACTGTGTAGGAAATCCTTTTGTCTATTTTTAAATAGCATGTGTCTGCATCATTAATTCTTGCCCTCATGAGGGTGACCACGGGAGATGTGGCCGCCCGTCCCAGCTGCTGCCGCACTTACTTGCAAGTAAGTGCGGCAGCAGAAATGGGCACAGAGCCGCACCGTGCGGCTCCGTGCCTATCAGGGGAGGGAGTGGCACCAGTTTTGCCACCCCTAGGAAGGCAGGGAGGGGAGTTGATCGTGCGTGGGTTTTTTTCAACTTACCGCAATGCACGAGCACTCATGCATGAAGCTCCGGGGCCAAAATGGCGGGTGCGACACGCGTGTTGCGCCCGGGAGGAAGCAGAACTTCAGCTTCCTCTGTGAAGAAAGAAGAGGACGATCCCAGGAGCAGGTAAGTCTGGGATCGTCCTCTTTGTCCTCCCTCTACACCCCGTGGTATAAAAAGGGCCTATGTCTTACTACTGTTTTTGTTCCTTGCTCCTTCTTTAGAACAGAAACAAGTTTCTTAACATCAGGAAAATATTACAACACAATTACATCTCTGAGAAGTAGACTTCATCAGACATATTGAGCATCATCACATGGGGGAAAGTCGCATTTCTTTACTGTCACTTCTCCGCCCCCGTTTTTGTCCCTCATTATTATTATTTTCTTCCCGTACGGCTGTTTTTGTTTTTACACACACACACACACACGAAAAAATTGAATAGCTTTGGATTATGAAATATTTTCTTTTGGAATTTAAGGCCTACCCAGTCGAATTTTAAGACTTTGTTGATTTTAATAATGTATTAATTTTATTTGCTTTTAATTAGTTTACGTACTGTATATTGTATTTTATATTGTTGGTACTGATGTTGTTCCTCGCCTCGATCCAGCGGGAGAGGAGGGTAAGAAATAAATATTATTAGTAGTATTAGTATTAGTATTTATTTATTGTTACCCAGTTTTTACTCCCTCAAAATGATTTTTAAAAACTATGTAACAAGAACACTTTTATAGAAAGAATAGAGATCTAAAATATCTGGAAATAATGAAGTCGTGAGGAAAAGTATTTTGAATCTTCTCTGTAAGATTCCATGCATAGTTATTTATTTCTTCCTTATTGAAATTATTAATCTAAAGTATATTTTACTGATAGACATTTATTCTCAGTTTCCTAACATGTGAGTAGAGTCACCATTGTGCAGTCTTGGCTGCGTTCGGACAAGTCAGTGGTGGGATAATCATGTCTCATGACATGATTAAATCAACCATGGTGTGGATTAAGGCCAGCGTTGAGTTGACTATTAGTCATGGTGTGAAAAAATCCTGACAGACGACACAATAACCAACCATTGACTATTTAACCCACCGTTGCTTATTGTGTCATCTGAACCCAGTCAGTAAGTTTGCATTCTTGACAGTTTGGGTTTTGTTTTATAGTATCCTGTGTTTCTTATGCTGTAGCTGTCATTTGATGTAGAATTATTCAGACAATAATTACAAATTTACTAACTGAGATGACTTTTAAAAGTTTTAAAATAAAATGATAATTTTATGAGCAAACTAAGTTATATATTTAAGATCTTTAGGAACAGAAAGGCTGCTCTATGTTCCTAAATAGGCCCTCCCCAACCTGTGGCCTGTGGATGTTTTAGACTACAGTGCCCAGCATTCCTGACCATTGCCATGCTGCCTGAAGCTGATCGGAACTGAAATCCAAAGTATCTGGTGGGCACCAGTTTGAAGAAGGCTGTCCTAAAGCAACAAAGTTACTTTAGATCTGTAAAGGTATCTAAAGAAATAAGTATTGCTTATATTTTTTTAAATTTTTCCAAAAATTGTTTTTTTCTGAAACCCCCCACCAGAAAATACAAAAAAAAAACCACCACAACCTCCCATGGCCTCAACATTTCCAGAAATTGTGCATCTTATGCTGGGACTTGAATGGGCAATTAAGACCATTAGCTTTACCCAAGTCCTGCTCCTGGTAGAGATGAAAACTGCTAGAATTGGTTTGTTGGCTTTGAGTTGAAATGGTGTTGGGAAAAGGAATTCCTGGAAAATCTTGAACTGGTGATCTTATTCTGTTTGGGGATGGGTCATGTCCTTTGTTTTCTTATGCAAGTTCAGGTGTCTCCAGCCCAAGTCCAGCATGCCCTTTATTAAGATTCTATGATCCCAATAAACTGGGTATTTTGCTATGTACTGCTGCTCATTGGGTGGGTGGGTATACACATGCATGCATAATGCAATTGTGTAATGTTCATTCACACATAATGCACATGTATACACAGATATAGAGCAACACAGTTTCCTGCATTTTGGACTCTTCTTAGGGCTGTGGCTATGGGGACTGTTGTGATGAGTGACTGCATCCACAATACTAGAACCTGGGGTCATCCCACGAAGTTGATTGGTAGGAGATTCAGGACAAATAAAAGGAAATACTTCTTTACACAGTGCATCGTTAAACTATGGAATTAACTACCACAAGATGTAGTGATGGCCACCAATTTGGATTGCTTTAATAGGGCTAGGATATATTCCTGGAGAAGACTATCAATGGCCACTAGCCCTGATGGTTATGTGCTACTTCCAGTATCAGAGGCAGTAATCCTATATACACCAGTTGCTGGGGAACATGGGTGGGAGGGTGCTGTTGCACTCGTATCCTGCTTGTGGGTTCCTGGTTGACAGCTGGTTGACCACTGTGTGAACAGAGTGCTGGACTAGATGGTCCTTTGATTTGATCCAGCATGGCTCTTCTTATGTTTTTAAAACATACCACTAAACCATTAGTGAGGATCCAAACAAGATTTACAACACCTTAAAAGTTACTGCAGTTTTCTTATTAGAAGCTAACTATAAAAGAATAATGCCTGAATAAAGTCCATGTACATGGAAATTAGAAAGCTAAGAAAAGGACAAATGTCACTGGGACTATAAGTTCCACTAACTACCATTGAACTTACTTCCAAGTAAATATATTTATGATTGGAGTGAAAGACTCCACTTGGAAGAAAATTCTACTGAAACAAATGGCTATTAAGCAGAACTTATTTGTAAAGAAGAAATAAAACCCAAACGGTGAAAGGTTGGTTAAATTAGAACAATAATTGCAAAAATAAGAGAATATGAAAATTTTGTAAAATAAGAGAATATGGGAATATTGATCCTCTGCAAATATGTAGTTCTGACTCTGTCTATCAAAAATGTCTACTAAAAGACCTATGATGGGAATAACTTCTAGTACAAAGCATCTGACAAGGTAACCTAGTGCTATTTACACCGGTCTGGGTTCACCGAATGACACAAATCAATCCCAGGAGCATGATCAAGATTGAACAAAATGAACAAATTAATTATGTTACAGCAGCATTGTATTTAAAAGTGGTACTGAATTGTCAAGTCACAATAATTAAACATTGTACTGCAGAAAACAGGTCAGTAAATGAACAAAAAGTATATATCGGCAGAATGAGAAGAGCCCTGTCCACTGACCTGCCTGGCCAAATGACCACCTGGCCATCCTCTCTTGGACTAAATCCCTCTTCAGCTTAACAAAAGGGAAGGGAGAAAGTGAGACAGTTTCCTCTGGACAGCTTGACCCATCCCAATTGCCACGGGCCTTCCATCTGCAGCCAGAATAGAAGGAAGAGGCTGTAAGGTCTCTTCTATTAACCCGTTTTGGCCCATTTATATCTTTTGTTACCTTGATTTTTTTCTGTTGAAAAAGAAAGATGGATTATAAATATACAATATAAATAAAATGTGTGTCTGTGGAAATGTTTTCTGCATGTTTACATATAACAGACTAACACTTGCCATATTTCTTGGGTCCAACTTCTTTAAAATTGTTTTAAGGGAAATTTAAAACAGTACACCTTTCTTTCTTTTTGTATCCCTAACAGATCAATGATCTGGTTGTCAAAAACAAAAGTATCAATAGTTTTTAAGAAATGTATTAGAACACTCCTGGTTTTCTTTTTCAAGAGGTGTCAATCAATCAATCCATCAATGTGCCCCATTATTCTGTGACTGTAAGACATAGTTAGGCTATAATAATTTCTGCAATATTTTTTCTAATTGATTAGAAAGTCTACATTGTTCAAGCATATGGATAGTTATATAGAAACAAATTAATTTTGTTCACTCATACTGTTAGAGTGCACTATACACTTTAGTTTTGAGGAAGAAATCATAGCTCAGAACTATCAATAGTGTAAGTCTGATGTCTGTTCTAACAAGTAGATCAGAAAAGCATAATCACAATAAACAGATGGAAACGCAAGGATGATCATAGCAAATGTAACACAAAACTCAACAATCACCTTAGGATGCAATCCTATCTACCCTTACATGAGAGTAAACCCCACTGGAATCACTAGGACTTACTTAAAATGAAACATACATAGCATTGGGCTACATGAGAGTTAAAAATCCATACTGAGGCAAAAATCCAGCTAAATAAGTGAAACTGACTTGAAGCACAAAAGTACAGTAAGCACATTGGAATTGTTTGTTCCACCCCAAAAAGCTTGCGTTTTTGTAAGTTGAAATATTCATCCATTGTTATTCACATTTTTCTATGTATCAAATGTCACCTTGTCATCATTACATGACTCTGTTTTAGCATAGGGATAAGGTGCCACCGTAGCATGATTTCTAGATTAAGAGTGGGAGAGTCTTAGAATACTTTATTTCCCAGGGGAGTTAATGGAAACTAAAGCCCAAGCTGCAGCAGTTTCCTTTGTGTGTATCTTCCTCCATTTCTCCCCACCACTTTGGACTTGAGAACAGCAGTATGGAGACAATGAGCATTCTGTGCACAACGCCCACACGGATTGGCTGGTCTCTCCTCAGTACCCCATGATGTAATGTGGTTGGAATGTGCTGGGGCTTTGAGCTGAAAGTGGGGCGGAAGGGTGGGGGGAGACAGAGGTGGCATTTCTCATCTGTTTCCCAGACCAAATGGGTCCAGTAAATTAATATGATGGACCTGGTATATTTGCCAAGTTTCACTACCTTTTTCATACTTCTGTCTAGGACAGAAATAATTTTTTAAAAGCCTGAGATGTGGCTCCATTCCCATGTCAGTACATCAATATGTTTGGATAAATATGATTGCATGCAAGAACGAACAGGAAATGTGTAGGTTAAGAGATAGTATCAAATATAGGTGCAGGGGGTGTTAAAAGATAAGACTAAGGTGTGGATGGGAAAACTACATGAGTCACAAATTATGGTAGCTGCAGAGAAAACTACATTCAATGGAACTGCAAGATGTCCTACTCCCGTTTTATTTTAAAAGAGACATCCTTTCCTCACAAAAAGAAATTAATACATCCACAGCGGACTTCGTACTTGTAGGCATTTTAATCTGGCAATCCCTTAAACCACAATGGTTCAAAAGTGACATCTGTTTCAAAACCAGTCTGCCCTCAATAACAGAGACTTTGGTTTTAGGGCCTTTTAAAATTCGTTGTTGTTGGTTTTGGGCTTTTAAACTTCTTCCTAGCCATCGTGTACTGTACTGAGAACACAGCTGTGCCTTCACACACTTTTTCAGGTGAAAGCACGCTGCGGGCAAGCAGCAAAGGAAGACAGTGGGGGTATCCATCAGTCGATTCCTTAGCACACCATCCTGCCTGGCGCTAGCTAGCGCTAGACAGGAGCCACGTAGGCTGGGAGCACCTCGCACTCCCCCTGCTGCCGCCATCTCCCGAGCTTGGGTGGGTCCCACAGGCAGCAGCAAGAGTGCGGGTCCTAGAGGCAGACTTGGAAAAGAAAGTGGGGGGGGGGGGCTACAGACAGCAATAGTTCCCCTCTGTCCTCCCACCAGCACTTGAGAAGACACAACCCCGAGTGCAAAACTGTGTGGACAAAAAAAACAGATCCCCAGCATTTTCTTTCTTTCTTTCTTTGTTGCCCCCCCTCCCCCGCTTTCTCTTCAGCAGACCCAGGTTTGTCCCGCAGTGATTTGCAAGAGGAAGCAGATGGCTGGTATTCGCCTCTGCTTCTGCAGTGTAGAAGAGAGAAGGGAAGAGAAGAGAAACAAGGGGGAAAGTGTCCCCCTGCCCTCCTTTTGGGAAAAACACTTTCCCACCAAAACAGAAAGGGACACACACACACACACAGAGTTAAAGGGAGGAATCCCGCCTGTATATTTGGAGCGAGGAATCACAGGCAGAAAACCAGCAAAAGGAGGCTGCAACGGAGGAGTGTTGCTTAAGCCAATGCGCCACCCCGGTAGACAAGACAAGCAGGGAGCAATTCCTCCCTCTCAGGTCCCCTCTACAAGGATTCGCTTTTGCGCCCGGTTAGGCGATTATGCGCATAATCGCTGAAGCGCATTTACACCTAATACCTCTGCACGAGAGGCAGCAAGAGGCGGCGAAGCACATTAATGGATGACCAAAATGCGCTTTACAAGTAGTTAATGTGCATAAGCGCTTGTTCACATAGTCAAAATGCGCTTTAATGGCCAGAGCAAAATAAAACTCGCGATTTAACGCACATTCGATAATGCGCATAATCGGAGAGATAACGCGCCTCTATGCCCGATTTGCGCTCCGTTCTTGTAGAGGTACATTTTTTTAAGCGCCTTGAAAGAGCTTTAAACCTCTCTTGTAGAGGCAGCCGGAGTCCCTCCTGAAAACGGGGGGGGGGAGAGGGGGGGAAGAGGGGGGGTTTCCATGGACAAAGCTCTCATCATGGTCTCCATAATCTGAAAAGGAGGCTGGGGTCTCAGGCAATATGACGTATGAGAAGAAAGGCGGAACAAAAACTTTTAAAATAAATTCTAATGAAATAATCCGTGGGACTTTTCTGCTGTTTTCTTTTCTTCCTTCCCATTTTCTTTTCCATGCCCTTTCGCAAGAAATGTGAACTAGGCTCATGGAAAACCCCTCTTTAACGCTTTTATTAAAAGAAAACGAGAGAAAGAGAGTGGCTGGGGGAGCGCCTGTTAGTGATTTACCTCACGTACATCTAGGGTCACGTCTTGTCCTATGGGGAAGGAAAGGTGGTCTCACGACTTCCCCCTACAAGCAAATAAGACGAGGAAGGGGAAGGGACGTTCCCTCGTTTCCTATGACCAAGAAAGGGGGTGGGGGGGGGGAAGGGTCATTTACCCTTTCACTAGGGTGTGAATTAGGGAACGTGGCTCATTTCGTTCAAGTCCAACCATACGTAGATTCCTTCTCCTTTTCCTTCAGATCGAAGAGGAGTGTAAGCGACACCCTCGCCTTTCCTAAAAAAAAGCAGCCTTTATTTCATGCCTATCTCACCCCCACCCCCATTTAACCCAGACAATGGTGGGGGGCGGCGGGAGGAGAGTGATGGAGGAGGCGGGGGAGGGAAAGGCAAAAAAAGAAGAAGAAGAAGAAGCTGGAAACTGAGGGGATAAGAAGGGCGTTTCTGTCACCTGAAAGTATTGGGGAAGAAGGGCTGAAAGGGCTCCACTCTCACTCACTCACCCCCTCCACACCCAACCTGAGGAGCGGGGCAAAGAGAAGCCATTCCTTCCATCGCCACCTCCCTCAGAAGGGAACAACTCTCCTCATCCCCTCCGCATCCCACACGCCCTTCTCTCTTATCCTAGGTAGCAAAAACAAAGCGGGCGGACAAAGTCGTGGCGCGGGCGGGCTCCTTAACCACAATCCTTTTCCCCCGACTGCCGAGCCCTACCTTGTTCTTGACCTCGGCGGAAAGCCCGTACGAGGGGCCCTTGTTGAAGTGGGTCATGGCGGCGGCGGTGGCGACGCCGCGGCGGAGTCCGTACCCCGGGTATGCGTGTGTGTGTGTGTGTGTGTGTGTACGCCCGTGTGCCAGAGGTAGTGAGGCTGGCTGGCGTCCCCTGCCTTCGCTCGACTGGATGCTCGGTCCTGCCGACGGGGAGCGAGCGAGTGAGCGAGGGCGGGCGGGACTCGGAGAGGGAGAGAGAGAGGGAGGGAGGGACGTGGGCCCGGCTGGCTGACAGGGAGCCCGCCGCGGTGCTGCCGGCCGCAGAAAGTTCTAGTCCCTCCCATGGCCCGGAGGGCGGCCTCGGCGTCGCCTCCCGCCGCAGTCAAAAAATGCCATTCCCTTCACGGCAGCGAGAGAGCCCAGACAGGCAGGCGACGAAACTACCTCAGGGATGAAGAACTCTTTCCCTCCCTTACCTCAGAGTACCTTATCACTGAGCTGACCAAAGTACTCCCTCCGGGTAAACCCCCTTTTAGTTTAATAAACTGCCATTAAACTACCACGGGATAAGAGAGGGAACGTGCCTTGACCCAGTTGGCGCGATGACCATAAATCCCCAGTCAGGCACAAAACTCCAGGCGGATCCAGGGCCCTGCAGAGCTGGTAATAGGCTCAGGCCAGATGGGAAATGTGAGGCGCCCTCCCCCCACCCGTTTCAAACTGCTCATTAAGTATTTTTTAAATCAGTGGCACTGATTCAGTGCTAAATACATATATGAACTAGAACGATTTATAAAAAAAGGTAATGGGAAGGAAGCACTTTTATTCAAGATGTAAAACGTCACTTCTTCACATTCAGAATTTCATGACGGGCGGCGTCTGCGTTGTTTCCGCAAGGTGGGCTCCTCGCTTCTTGATGAGCCGCTTACGCTATGGAAGCAGTAGAGTAAGCTGGGGGGGACCTCCTCGTTGGAGTGCCCCCTCAAAATCGTGGGCCTCGGGCCAACTGCCCCCCCCCCTGCACAGCCCTGGGCAGATCAATCCTAGAATCAGGGTAACTGTAATGAGATCTTACCCTGAGCTGAGTACTTTGGTCATCTCACATAGACTATTCAGTGCAGTTAGTGCACCAGATTAATGTCTCCTATCCTGTGATAGCTTAAACATCTGAGCCCACATTAACTACTCAAGGGTAAACTTTGGTTCCATGTTAGTTTAATCCCGAGCCCACACAGATGACCAAACTATCCCAGGCTAAACTCTTGTTTATCCCATGTTAGCATAAGAATCTCATGATAATTCAATCATCTGAGCCTGTTGATCAGGGGTAGGCAACTTGTGGCCCTCCAGATGTTTTGGCCTACATCTTCCATTAGCCCTAGCCAGCATAACTAATGATGAGGGATTATGGGAATTGAAGCCAAAACAAATTGCCCACTCCTGCTATTAGGGGTGGGATGAAAGTAAGTCTCCAGATGTTTTGGACTTCAACCCCCAGAAGCCCCTGCCAACATGGCTAATAGTCAGGAATGCTGGGCGTCGAAGTCCAAAAATCTGGAGATCTATTTTCTGCCCACTCCTGGCATAGATCATTTGATAGCATACACAACAATCCGAAGCATGTTTACTCAGAAATAAATCTGCTAGTGTTCAGAGAGGTTTATTCACTGAAGCATGTTTAGAATTGCAGCCTTAAAAAATCTGAGCCCAACTAACCTAGAGTGAGCTATCTCATATTCCAGGGTAGCTTGGCCATCTTACTATCCTGCCAGGTAAGGTGGTAACTAGAATTTTACCACACATTAGGCACAGATGTGTGATAACAATGGTAAAATTGTTGCCTGGGTTCTGAGTATCCAGCCAGGTAAGACAAATTTTACCATACATCAATTGCCAATGTGTTCTTTCTCTTTCTCACTGCTAAATAATAACAGTGCACCCACATTAAACTGCATTGGTTTATTCTCCCCAGAATATAACAAATGCCCCTGACCTTTATACATTTAGGGGGCATGTCATGGGTTAAGGAACAGTTGGAAGTTCTTGGATTTACAAGGTGCTATAAGGAGGAGGGCTCAAATGGTGGAAAAGATGTGGAAAAAGTTATTATGAAAACATAATGGGAACTATATGAGAACTGGCAGTTGTTAACTACTGGACAGCAGTCTGCTCATCACTTTTGCCAAAGAGGGAAGAAACATCAAGAGCAGCAAATAATCCCTTGACATTCAGACCTTTGTAGCAATGTTATGGAAAAATAACATGCAGGAAACTTTGCTTTAGGAATCTGAAATGGCCACTAATTTCTAACACATGGTGTAGAGAGATACAGATGCTTGTGTTTTTTTGTATTTTTAAAAAGCCATTGCTTGACTAGATCAGTGGCTGGCTGTTTCTCTCCCTGTCTATACAGCATTTTTCTAAAAACTCAGCAAACATACATTTAATCTCCAATAATTTAATCTCCAATTATGTTATTTCTTGGCTAGATCACAGAGAATAGTGGATATGTGGAATGACTTTTATAAGTAGTATTGTAACATTCTGCCCACTCTCCTGGCAGCAGGGCTCCTATGCTTTGGACAGGCAGCAATTCTCCATGTACTTGCCTATCATATCATCTCTTCTGTAAAAAAAAGAAAAGAAAAACACCACTGAACTTCTGCCTGTATGTGTGACAACTCCTATACAAATGCTTTGGAGATGACTTGAACTTGGAGACAGCAGAATGTAACCTGCGGGCACCTCTTCCCCAGTACTGGGATAAATGTGTATCAGTGCTAGACTGCCTCCCCACCCCATCCTCATCAAGGCAACAGCCGCCATTGGCAATGGAAAACAAGATATATGAAAATTGAAAGGATATACTAAACCAAAGAACAGAAAATGGCCATAGGAATTTCAGAATGAGCAAGGAGCATTTGTGGGGTGGGGAGAGAGATGAGAAACCATGAGTGTACTCTATCCTACTTGCCCTACATGGCACCACAACAGCTACAACAGACATGGGGATCAGGTTTGTTAATCAAGTTACTTTTAAGGTTGAGATATATTTAACATTCAAGTATACAGTGAAAAAAAAGAGAATTAATGATGGGAACAAAACTGTAAATTTGTCATGGGAAATTAACAATCAACAACAATATTAATCCATAAAGTGTATGCAAATTCAGCTAATCTATATATTTTATTTTCATAGCAAATTTTGGTTCTATGGATGTAGATATTGGGATAAAAATTAATTAGCATGGAACACTTAATACCCTGGCCCTAATCCAGATGTGTTTCTGCAGGAAAAGAACACACACACACACACACACACACACATGTGCACAGCAATATGGACAATCTTAGCCTCAAGAACAAAAGGCACAATGGAAGAGCTGTTCAGTAGATGAAAGCTCAGACTGATATAGCCTTTAGTGACCCTGTTGAAACGACATGCTAGGTCACAACTGCATAGTCAAAATGGTTACATGAAAACATTGAGCATGTTCAGACGACACGCTAAGCCACAGTGGTTAAGCATTATGAGCTAAACGTTATGGCTTAGTGTGTCGTGTGAACCATTCCTAGCCATGTTGGCTACATAACCATGGTTTAAACATGCTCACTAACCATTTGCTGCAAAAAGGTTAGCGGCTTAACCATAGTTTAGCGTGTTGACTGAAAAGGCCCAATATCACCTAAGACAGGTGCGCAGAAGGTAGAGTGGGATCTACTCTCTGGGTGATTTGCAGTAGATTGGTAAGTGTTTCTAACTCCCAATTGGAATTATAAACTTCCCCACACCCACCCCACTACCTCCCCAAGGTCACTTTGGGGGAAACCAAGAGTGGATTTTTGTTTGAAAAGTACTAGTAAGCTTAGTTCTGATACTGATCATAAATTCCTGGCTGAACGTGTGCTAAGAGGCACACTGTTCCTGAATTCTTAGTATATGTCCACCTACTTTGGCCACTATTTCATACCTGGAGTATGGTTGATGAATTCTAATAAAAAAAACCATTGATACAAAGTTTTACTGCTGCCAGCCTTTAGAGATGAAATGAGGGAGCCAGCTGTGAACATCAAGCCTGGTAAGAATTCCTCACCCCCTCTTAACTATATTAAGCCAGGCTGCTGGACTTTTGAGTTCAATAAGACCAGCATTAGTAGTGTGGGTTATCTTTATTGGGGGGAGTGGAGGTTGGCCTGCTAATTTTGATTTTGCTCAGCACTTGCTAAATTGTAAGACCAAATTTATTTTACATTTATTGAATTGTTCTATATGTGATTTTAATTGATACTTTTTGTTAGAAATTGTTGTCTGCCCCTCTTCTTTAAATGTTGGCTTTTGATAAGTTAATGTTTATTGTAAGCCATTTTGGGTACAGTTTACTATAGAAAAGCAGTATATAAATATACTAAATAAATAAAGTAAGTAGCTCTCTGAAACCTGATGTTTAAGATCAGATGCTGAGAGTTGGCTGGGAAGAGCGAGTGACTATCCACACTTTGGCATATGTGAAACCTTGTGCATTTAGAAGAGGGTCTACAGAATCCACTATAATGGATTCCTTCATTTGCAGCGCATGCACAGTTGGGTTCTATACATATATCCTCCCCCTCCCTGCAAAGCAAGAATATGGAATAGAAATGCTTCTACCATACATGGACGATTGCTGTATGGAGGCATCAATGATTATTAATCTCACTGGAAATATTCATATGCCCAAAAGCAAGAGAACAGACTTGTCATTGTAAGGCCGTGCCTTTTTTTTTTTTTTTAAATGGTGAACCGTACTCCTGTCTTCTGCAAATTTGATACTTACATGCCAGTATGAACCCACTGAGAATAAATGTTACTTACTATACTCATGTAATTTCACTTTAAGTACCCTGCTGGATACATTGTCTAGCAATAGCTACTCTCTTCTTTTTCTTTTTTTAATAGTAACATGTGTTCTACTAGGTGCAGAGTTTCCCAGCTTTCATTCTGTGAACTATGCTGACAGATTTCTCTTTTCATCATTTCATCCCATAAGGGTTTCATCTGCTTTTTGAATAATTGTGAATACTACAAGGCACCTGGGTTTCTCTTATTCTTGCTTTGTAGCAGATAATAGATGATGACAGATTTTTTTCTGGCAGTCATAACTGACCCCTAAATTATGCTCATGGATATTTCATAATTCAACACATGGAAGGACTGCATTAAAAATGCAAAATACAAATATGTATTGCCTTCTTCCTTTTCATTATTCCAATTTCCATTGGCCCAACTGTGGGCTGAAATATCAGTCAATATAGTTTAAAAATTAGGTTTCCGCCATATTTCATGTTACTTTTGGTTATTAGGTATGCATCCTTCCTCAATTTTGTAGAAGTCTCAATTCCTTTTACAATCTCATGTTACAACTAACAGTTAAGATTACATACTCGCTATGGAGGGCAGAAATATATAACTTTTGCAATTTCATATCTTTTTGACAGAGTTTTGGCTATTAAATTTCCCAGAAAGTATCAAAGGCCCCCTCTACAAGAATTCGGCTTGACGCCCGGTTGCCCGATTATGCGCATCTTCTCACAATCGCTTTTACGCCTAATTCCTATAAACAACAGGCGGTGAAGTGCATTACCAGCAGTATGAAACGCACTTTAAAGTGGTTGAAATGTGGAGAATTGCTTGTTTACATGGTCATAAGGCGCTTTAACTCCTGCGGTAAAATAAAACTCGCTATTTAACGCGCATTCGATAATGCGCATAATCGGACAGAAAATGCGCCTCAAACCCCGATTTGCGCTCCACTCTTGTAGAGTTAAAATTTTTAATGCGGCTTGAAAGAGCTTTAAATCGCTCTTGTAGAGGCACCCAAATACAAATTACACATTCCAGTATAGTCTCCTTTCTTCTCTTATATTATGGTCAAGTATATTCTTGTGATGTATGCTGCTAAAGGGCAGAACAATATATGAGGATGAGGAGGGAAATAATCTGTGATGACCAAGGCAGAAGAGGAAGTTACAGTCCCCCCCCACCCTTGCTGAGTTCTTCTCTTTGTTTCCTTTCCATTAAACCAAATATGCCTACAGATTTGCCAATTGCTACCGATTGCCATGAATCTATTGCAGCCAAACAATTCATAACTCTCTTAATAACAGCTGCAAGACAAACAATAGTACAACAATGGAAAAACCTGGATCATCTTGATAAAGAGGCATGCTATAGAAACATATGGTCTATTGTAATCTGTGAAAAAATAACGCATAAGTTAAGAGTACTGCAAGGCAAAGATGATCCACTAATATTTAATGATATATGGGGGAAATTTATTTTACATACAATAGGTTCAGAGTCACTGACATATATGTCAAATATAGCTAAGGAGATATGGATTGTATAAATGGCATGAAATTTCCAATATAGAGTATAATTTTAGTAAATTGATAATATCAAGAATATTTTTAAAAAGGAATAAGGGGAATAAGCTTCACTCCACTGTATGTATTTTTGTTGTTATTATTTATTTATTTATTTGGGGGGGAGGGAAGGGGGTATAACATATCATAATATATTATATTACACCATGTTATAATGCTTATGGTAGTTGAATATATGAAATTCTGTAATAAAAACATTACCAAAAAATACCATGTTTAGACTGAAGGTTGGTCTAAAAAGCATGAAAAACATGAAATTAGCATGGTGCACATTGTCTGGCATTGACTACTGTGCAGTTAACATCACTGAATAATTATTATAGTGACGTATGTTCAAAGTTTCAAAACATACAAAATGTTTATGTTCATCCCGCTTCTGCAAGCAGGGAGAGATTCCAGGGGCACAGTGCTTTCTTGGGATTTGCTCTCTTTAGAAAGAGATCACTGGAGTTATTGGTGATTTGCAATATTTGCAAATATATAGATTGAACATAGGTGGAGGCACAACTTAAACACTGCAAACAGACAACCAGATTCCACTGGTTCCACATCAGATTGACATCAGAGACAGCCAGCACCCTAAGATGTTTATAGAGCTCAAACTCAGCTTTCTGTGTCTTTCTCTGTGACTGGGTTTGCACAATATGACAACCTACCATGGGCAGCCAGCCATGATGGGTTGTAGTGTTGTCTGACCCTGTCATGTTTTATTTTATTTTTTTTATTATTTTTTATACTGCCCAATAGCTGAAGCTCTCTGGGTGGTTCACAGCAACAGTTTTCTGAGGGTGGCTTAATTTCTACGAACATGCCACCCTGAGAACCCGTGGATTGTTTTAGGGTTGTTCATACCCATTGTAGATTGTCATGTTGTTCAAACCTGGGAGAGGGATTTTATCATGGGTTGCTGAGATTGGCTACTGAGCCACTTGGCAGGAACAGCAAAAAAGCCTGTGTTGTTCTTCAGAATCTTGCCAGTGCCACTTCCAGCTTCCCACCATTGACTGCCCCTCCATGAATGCCAAATTGGCACTTTGGAGGGGCTGTAACTTTTTTGTCCCCCTCCCCCAGTGCTTTGGGAGTACACAAATGTGTTTATTTTAAAAATCATTATTTTCCCCATTGTTTTGCAAGTGCACCTGAGCACATTTTTGCCTGTCCAATATTTAGTCTTTCTTTGCTAATAGTTTTGTATGTTGCAGCTGACAACAGGAGCTCTGAAGTGGAGTAGTTAACATACAAGGAAATTGACAAGGTGAGACTGCAGATAGCCTCATTAGTGCCCAATTGACAAGAACAAGGAATAATAATAATAATAATAATAATAATAATAATAAAAATAAACAGAAGGAACCCATTTGCGCAGTCAAGAAGCCCTGAAAAGGGGGGAAATGTGGGAGCAGTTATTGCACCAAAAGGGGTGGCAATATCTCCCACTTGGCAATGTACTCCTCTCACTTTTAAGTGTTGAACTGACACGTGTCAGTGTCCTTCTCTCATTCAACACTTCCCCAAGTCTCCAGCAAGTTCAGAAAGGAGAGAGATTGGCTCCCTCCCCCTTTTTATCGTTCCTTTTCAGAGCAGTTACTGTAGTACCACAGCAGTAACTGCTCTGTTTGCAGTTTTTTCACATTACATAGATCAGGACATTGACAAAATTGGGAAATTAGGCAAAAATCATAGCAGAGCAGTAGAATGTGGAAGAATTTAGTGCAATGTCCCCATCTACTGTTAGTCAATCTTGTCCACTTGTGCAAGAGTGACAGTAAGAATTGTTTTTATAAATAAAGATGGGTGAACAGAGCAGTCATTGCTCAACTTAGTGCAGTAACTACTCCAAAAAGAAGCAAAAAAATGGAAGAATCCAATAACTCCCCTTTCTAGACTTGCTGGAGACATGAACAGAAACCATGGTTTGTTGTTGGGTTGTGAACTGTGAGTTCACAAACCATCATTTGTTAGCTTGGCTGGGTTCAGTCAACACAACCCACATTTCAATGACAATCCACAATTCAATTATTACGCACACTCAAACTTGTTGTGTGAACCCAATGTTTATCTCTCACTCAAAAATGCAGCCTGTTCTCTAAATGCAGAGACCTGGGCCATGTCTACACCATGTTTTTTTTTTGCCGGGGTCATCCTTGGGTTGTTCCTGTGCATCCAAATGACACACAGGGGATCCCGGGGGCAGGCAGGGACAATCCCTCCATCTTCCCAGGATAACTGGTTCCCCAGTTATCCCAATTTTCCCCGTGGTCCCAGGACTATGGGAGGTGCAGCCACCGCTCCCACCTCCTTGCGAGTAGCGCAGCCTTCAAGGCGGGCATGGAGCCATGTGGGGTGACTCCGTACACATGGGGGTGGGTCCCCCCAATAATTTAGCCATCCCTGGGATGGCTGGAGGGGGGGGGGTGGATACAAGTTTTTTTTATTTTACCTTTTTCTGCGCTGAGCCACACATCTGTTCTTTTTTTTCCGTTTTCTTAAAAATGGTGGTTGTGACATTCCTCTTCCCTTCCAGGACATCGCAGAGCCATCTAGATGGTGGGAGAGGATCGCGGAAGCAGGTAAGTCCATGATCCTCCCCCTCCTTCCCTCTACACCCTTAGGTGCAGATGAGCCTCTGGATTACTTCATCCTTAGCTGGGAGATCTACTTGACTTCTCTGTCTGTCCAACCCCAAATCTTACAACAACATTTTTTTCCTTTTTTATTTTGGGATTTCTCTTGCAATATTCTGTAATGAAATATATGAAGTTAACACGTGGAGTTAACACCTTAATTTTTTTTTTTTTGGTATCTTTAGGATACAATGCAGCTATCTTTCCAAGCTTTTTCCACTAAGCAGTGAGACTAAGATATTTCCTTTTATAGGCACTGAAATCTGAGATTAGCATATATCTGTACTGAGGCCCTGACACACACAAAAAACACCCACTAAACGTTAGAAGGCTATGATTGTATCATGTTACAAGGCTATTGGTGATGTTTTGTCATTGGTAATAAATGCTAACAGAGCACATTTCCTGCATTAGATCTAATCCACTCCTGCTAGTTTTAGTAATCAATAAAGCAATATATTAAGGGAATAAAGGTCAAGTGTGAGCTGTGTACTTCTTTCCACATTCATGATGATAGAGATAGAAAACATTAAATGCCTAAGAGACACATCATTGTGGAGCTGTTTGACATATTTTGGTAAAGTAGAAATTATTAGTGATCAGGAACCAAATAAGCATAGCAAGTTATACCACAAACTGGAGCAAAATAGTCAGATAAATACAGATATTGCCTTAACAATAGCTAGTTAGCAGGCTCAGAGCTCATCCATGTTGCTTATATACAGGAGTCTTTGTATGATTTCCTTGTGGCCAGTCCAACTTGCCAGGCTGCTAGACAATCAGCAACTTTTGCACAGTTGGGCCTATACCAGAGGTGGGGAACCTCTTTCATCCTGAGGATCAAATTCAATTTCAGAGCCCTCAGGGGCCGCATTTCAGTGGTGGGTGAGGCCAAAGACAAAGGGAGCCATGCCAAAACACACACACACACAGAGCATATTATAGCTTAACGTTCTTACTGCCAGTAACTAAGCTTAGAGCCATTTCAACTGCTTAGAACGGAGGGGAAAAAACTGCACAAAAGCTGGGAAACCACCAAATGATTGGTGGTTGGGGGAAAGGGATGGGGCCTGGGAGATGGGTCATGGCCATCCAAGAGGAGGGCTGGATTTGGCCCCTGGGCCTGAGGGTCCTCAGCCTATACTATCGTTGGAGCATAAGCATTTCTGAATATTTGTGTAGGAGTAGAACACCACAGTTGCATCAGTCAGATTGAGGTAATAAAACCTTTGAAAGGAGTACTGACCAATGGGAGTGTGAACTACAGTTGTCAATCAAAAATGATTGACTGAGGCATATACTGTTGTCAGGTAAGAGCTGCTAACTTAAAATTTCTTCTATTACTTCTAATCTCTTTGTTACATTTGTATCCTAAACTGGAAACAACTTATTTCCAGTTATTTTGTACAATCTAGTCCTGTGTAATTAAATTTACTTGTAAAATATTTAATGGTGAGTAGTTTTGCTTTCTGAACCAGTGCAGCTGATATGCAATTACAAAAAAAATTAATCCTTCCTCCTCACCTTTCACAGAATCTTTCAACCATGTAGGAATCAATTAAGAAATTTCAAACCCTGAGGAATTACGTTTCTGTAGAGGATTAGTCAACATTTGTTATTCAAAATTATACAAAGACCTAAGAAAACCAACCCTCATGACATAGCACTGATACCAGCTGAATTTATTTACTTTTGTGTGGCTGGAAATACATTCATTGTCAACTCCATTTCCCTGGTATTAAATTTCCTGCTGATGGGGAAAGAGGGTTTTGGGGCGGGGGAAGAGATATCTTAGGGTGGGTTTGTAACAAAATCTGAGATAATTTCATGTCTAAATTGTCAGTTTAAATTTAGCTCAGACAGCTGGTAAGTAGAAGGCACTACCTTCTATTTTATTGTGGTCTTATGGTTATTTATTATGGTATTCTAGACTCTTAAGTGGAGCTCTGCTGGATCATTTGAAAAGTCCATGTCCATCTAGGCCAACCAGACCTCTCACAGTGGACAGCCGTCCCCCACTGTTACTCCTCCCAGCATTGGCAAAATCCCTTTCTCTGCACTGAGAGAGGCACGGGAATCTGACTTTCCCAGCATGGAGAAAGGAACAGTGGGTTGGAGAATTACATCAATAGGCATATGCCCACTGACATCACCTGATTCATGGAAGGCCCAGTGCGGGGTGGGGTGGGCAATTCAGCCCCCACTCAAAAACTGTTCTGCGGTCCTTATATAATATATTATTACACTGGCAAATTTATTTTCATTCTTTTTCCAAAAAGTTCATAGAGTGGAATTTGTCTTTCTCATGGATGCCACAAACTGGCCTAATTCATGAAGCTGCCTTATACTGAGTTAGACCATGAGTCCATCTAACCAAGTATTGTTGACTGGCAGTGGCTCTCCAGCGTTTCAGGTAGGATTCTTCCCTTGAAGATACTAAGAATTGAATCTGGGACCTTCTGCATGGAAAGTGAGCTATGTCCCCTCCTGTAGCTCAGCTTTAAAAGCAAAGCCTTTTGCCTGTGCATGCAGCCCCTTTCCTCTTTCCTTTGCATGCGCTGTGATTAAACCAAAAGGCTGCGTAATCAACCATAGTTTTGTCCATACTGAGAAACTATGGTTGCCAGCTTTGCAACAAGCTAAGATCTTAAACCACAGTTTGAAGTTGGCTTCAGATCCTGGCTTGGTCCACATTTTCCAGTTTTCAGATAAAATGGGAAACTATAGTTCATTAGAAACGTCCTGATTTAATTGCTTGCCTGAAGGGAGGATCAAAGGGATTGCATATATGGGCAAGAGGATCATTCTTACCTCAGTTTATTAAGCTGGGATGTATAAATGTAGCCAATGCATTGTTTTCATTGAGCTACCCACCGTGGTCCTAAGATCTCTTTTCTGGTGAGTCAGGTCCGTTCTGTGTATGTGTAAACATTCAATCGCGTCCCCCCACACACAATGTGCATTACTTTACACTTACTTATATTGGATCTCATTTGTTATTTTGTGGCTCATTCAGCCAGTTTGGAAAGATCCTTTTGAAGTTCTCCTCAGTACGTTTGGAGTTGAACTATCCTGAATACCTTGGTGCCATCTGCAAACTTAGCTACTTTACTCCTCACTCATAACTCCAGATAATTGATCAACAAGTTAAGTAATACTTGCCCCAATAGAGTTCCTTGGGGGACCTGACTTCCTATTTCCCTCCATTGCAAGAATTGTCAGTGTATTCCTACCTTGTGCTTCATGTTCTTTAATTGGTTACTAATCCAAAAGAGGGCCTGTCCTCTTATCTTGTGACTGGTAAGTTTATACAAGAGCTTTGCTTATGAATGTTGGTGGTGAGAGTATTATTATTATTATTATTATTATTATTATTATTATTATTGATGATAGGTCTGAGCTCTTTGTGTACTGATCTCTTGCTTGGAGCAGCCTGGATCTGGGGACTTTGTATATTTATCCCCCATCCACCTCTCATTTCCTTTGCTCAAAAAAATGATGGCATATGTATAATGAAGTCATCAAACCATTACTTTCCAATGGTCCCTTTGACTCTTAGGATGCATTCTTAGTCTATGCAAGGCAATGTTGACACATACCCCTGGGAAAGGTCTGGATACACCTAGAAATGAATTGAGAGTGTCCTTTGAATGTGCCCCAGAGTCCTCTGCAACACCCAGTGGTTCAATGTCACCGCAATCATAGATTGGGGGGGGGGGGGCTCTTCAGTAGACAAATTCATATGGAACAGGTTTCCTAAGGGGAAGAAGTTTAGAAAAGATTCAACCAAATCTCATGGAAATCCTTTTGAGCTCAGAAAAATGACTGGGAAAAATAGCTTCAGATTGTGGTCATTAGCGAACAGGGCTGTTCAGAATCTGGAAGACATTTTGTAAGATTGTCACTTTTCTTTTTTCCTTCCTAGTGCAAATGTCACGCTGACCATGGTTTTAAGATACTGGTAGTGTCCTCTGCATTTGCATGCCTTTCCCTTTCCCCCTTCTTCGTGTGTGTGTGTGTGTGTGTGTGTGTGACATACTTCTTTTTGCTCTCTCCTCCCCCTCCACACTTTCCCTCTCACACATACTTTCCTTCCTCCTGCTCATTTTTGGAGCTAATCATGATTAATGAAAATGTTGGTGCACCACAGCTAGTTCAGAAAACAAAAGGCCAATTTTAATTTGAGAAGGGGAAAGCATGGACAAGGTGGAGCACATGAAGACACAGGGTGCTCTTGACTGGTTAGGAGACCAGGCAGCATTACATTTCTACTGGGCCTAAAAGGGTTTCTGTCTACCCAGATGGCAGACATCTTTATAGGGATCCAGTCGGGTATTTTGATGCCCCACAGGCAGTGCAGAAAGGTAGGTACCCTTTCTTCCAGGATGCCTGAACATTCATTTTACAAGCTGATCTTGTTGCATGCATTGCTAATATTGTTCAGGTCAGCTCTGTGGCCCAGCAGGGAGCAGTGTAGGTTGGAGCGCTCTATGGGCCTGGATAACATGGTTGGAAAGCGCAAAAGGATACATCCAATCCTTATGCTTATCATCATCTAGAAGTGCAAAGCACATGGAAAAGGGAAAGAGCATCATGTACCTGCTACTCCACTGTAGGAAGACTCTTGGAATGTATTCATACTAACAACCATGATCTTAATACTATGAAGACTGTGGACTCACCGGTATGTACCTGAACTGGACCATTCTCTCAATAATATTACTGACTTACCTTGCAGGGTTGTAATGAGATCATATATGCAGAGTGCTTTGAAAACTCTATAAAGCAATACATAAACCCCAAGTATTTTTAAATGTGGAAAATAGCCATTGTTTTATTGTATGGCTTATTTTAATAGCAACCTCTGTGCCTTTGCCATACATAATATTACTAACGTGGTTCAAAAGAAAATACTAATTTCTTAAGAAATTCTGTCTAAGTCACTAGCTATTTAGTTAGTGATGAACATAATACAAAATACCTGAATTATTGTCGCATTTGTCCTTTTAGCAGATTAATGGTGTGAATCATTTCCTCTTTTTCTATATCCCAGTGTATAATTGAATTTTGCAGGGCAGAATGCAGTCAAGATTAGGACATTCACCCAGTTTAATTGCCAGTGAGATTTGCAAGGAAGTTCACAATTCATGGTGCCAGCTTTTAGTTGGACAATGTTATGATGGAGCAGGAAGCATTAATCACTGAAGCATGGCCAGCAGAAAATTACATTTTAAAGCAATGCTCATTAATCCTGTTTTCAAGGATTGTCCCTTTTCTATTTTTGTAAAAGAAAGGTACATGCAGCTGAAATGCCAGGTGAGGCTGAGCTAGGAGGTGGCTACAGCCAGGGCAGCACACATTAGTGGCTGATATGGGAGGATTACATCCTTGATGAAATTCCTTTGTTTTCCTCCAACATGCAATCAGTCAGAGTTTATTACATGAGGAAACATGAAACTCCTAATGGTCTACCACAATGACACCAGTATGCTGATAGCCCATCCCAGTCTACAAAGAAAACAGCTGCTCTCTATTCCCCTTGCTGTGGATGGTTGGGTGTGGAAAATGAAGAGGGGTTGGCTTCCCATATCATTTATCCTATTTAGTACATCTATATCCCACTTCTTACCTTTCTTCCAACATGGAATATGAGGAAGCATATATGGGGTTTCCAGGTAGTCTCTCATCCGGTCACTGATCAGAGCCAAACCTGCATCTCTTCAGCAAGGTGGTTGCCAGTAGAGTCGTGGTAAATTTCGAAGTGCAGGTGCTCATCATGACAATTTCCATAGCCACTCCCCAAGGACAGTCCAAAGATTCAGGTAGCTGTGTTGATCCCTATCAAGGAACCAGTTCTAGCACCTTTATCTCCACCAGAAAGAGGATTTTTGTAAAGCCACTGGGACTTAATTCCCCATTCGAGAGCAAGCCACCCAAAATACTTTGCATGACAACAAGGAACAACATACTGTTGCTGAGAAAATTCATTTTCCCCAGCTAGTGTGAGAATTGCAGCTAAGCTCAGAGAGAACAGTGGATTTTGAGAAAGAGAAAATCCAGGCCAGATCTCTCAACCAGTGCAATGGAGCAGCAACCACTAAACTGTCATAGTTCCTGTCCTTTTCCTCAGTCTGATATTCCTTGCACCTATGGCAGCTAATAAGTAGTAATGAGAGAATGTCAGCACATATTGGCCCTTTCTACACCAGGCATTTTACCTGGGATGGCCCCCGGCTGGTCCCTGTGTGCCGATGGTATGTATTAGGCACTTCCAGGATCGCCCTCCCTCACTCCCTGTGTGCCGATGGTGTGTATTAGGTACTTCCGGGATCGCCCTCCCTCCCTCCTTCCCTCTACACCTCTATGGTGTAGAAAGGGCCGTTGTTTGCATTCCATTCCTATGGGCCAAGAAGAGAAATGGTTTTCCTTTCTTAAATTCAGTGTCCAGATTTGAGCTCACAGTGGATCCTGCTTGAAGTAGTGAGCAGAGGATAAGATGTATGGATCTAACCTGTGTACCAACATCTAGTTCTGGCCAATGAAGGGAACCGGCAGGAGACCAGCTCTTAATATTTACAGATGCCTTTGCTTAAAACCATAAGAAGAGCCCTGATGCATCAAACCAAAGGCCTATCACATAGATCTATCTAATCCAGATTTGTGTTTCCCACAGTGGCCAACAAGATGCCTCTAGGAAACCCACAAGAAAGACGTGACGGCAACAGATTTCTACTGCTATTATTTCCAGGCAGTGACTGGTATTCAGAGGCATACTGAAGTTTTATAGCATCATGACTAGTAGCCATTGATAGACAAATCCTCTCTGTCTTTGCCTCTTTCCTCAGTTCTACAGCAGCAGAATATGACACCTTCCAATCAGAATAAAGTAAAACATAACTGCATTCTCATTAGAAAGCATAGTCCCAGTCAAGCAACATTTGAACCTCAGCATTGAATCAATCAATCAATCAATCAATCAATCAATCAATCAATCCAATTTAATCCCAGCCTTCCTCCAGTAGATGGTTCCCCTCCCCTTTACCTTCACAACAACTCTGTGAGGTAGGTTATGCTTCATGAGAATGAGTGGTTCAATGTCATTCAGTGAACTTCATGACTGAGGGGGGATTTAAAGTTAGCCCCCACCCACCCACCACTTTCCCCAACCTGGTGCCCTCCAGACATATTGGATTCCTATCTTTCCCTACCAGCATGGTGAATGGTCTGAAATGTAGTCCAAAACATCTGTGTTGTAGTCCAAAATATATAGAGGTCTTCAGGGTGGGGAAGGCTGCTCATCCTAGTCCAACACTCTATACCATACTGGTATTCATTTTTTCTTTTTAACAAATCAGGCAATGATGGGTTTGTTACTGATACAGTTGTTACAATTATAACTGAATTCTCTTAATCTGACTTCAAGTAAAAAAAGGGAGGGGGAGGGAAAAGTTGGTAGCAATGGTTAATAGCAATGGGAGACAGATCTTTCTGCAGGTCTTAATCTTCACTTTTGCTTCACACTAATTGCATTTGGTTTCAATCAAAGCTTTGATGACTAGGGTAAGCTCTTATAAAGTCTTTCCTAAAATCTTTAAGCCATCCTAATATCAACTTCCTTGAAAATTCTGCTACGGTTTAGACAGCAGAAGGGGGGGGGATATTTATTTATTTAACAACCACTGCCAGTATAACTTCCTTATAAAGAGACAGAGAGAGAGAGACAAAAGACAATGGTTGTGGTTGTGGTTGATTCCAATACCACCTTTCTGAAACCCACTAAAACAAGTGTACAATTTTTTAAAAAAACAGAATAAAATTGCAGTAAGGTAAAAACATAGTAAAACACTCAATGCAACAGTATGAACCATAAAAACGTCAAAGCTAAGTTAAAAAGATATGTCTTGACCCCCTCCCTGAATGCATAGAAAGTAGGGACTAATCTGAACTCCAAAGGGACCGCATTCCAGAATTTTAAGGCGGCATTGTACAGATGGGGCCCCAAGATCAAAAATGCCCTTTCCCTAGTCACCACCTGTATGACTACAGACAGCACAGGGACATGGAAAAGGGCCTCAGATGATGACTGCAAACTTCGGGCAGGTGGTCATTCAGATACCTAGATCTTTCAGGGGGTTATAGGTAATCACTAGCATTTTGAATTGCACCTGGTGATTAACTAGCACCCAGTTCAGTTGTTTCAAAATCAGTGTGATATGATTCATATGTCAATCTTCCAATTAGTAACTTAGCAAATGCATTTTTTGTACAAACCGATGCTTCTGAACAGTCTTCAAAACAGCCCCACATATAACATATTGCTGAAGAGCATCATCACACAGGGGAAAATTGCATTTCCTTCCTGTCCCTTCTCCACCCTGCCCCCCATTTGTCCCTCATTACTTCTTCTTCTGCCCGGAGGTGAAAGAGGAAGTAAACAAAGACCACTTGGCCCATTCAGGGGCCATTTTAATCACACTCTTTTCCTGCACACACCGGAGATCGTGGCACATTTCAGGTTTTTTTAAAAAGTCAAGATTAAAAGGGGTCTATTTTGTGATGGAAAAATGAGCAGGAGGCACACGGGAGGGGGATGTTGTCGTCTAAAGGACGCACACACGTCCTTAAGTGGCCAGTAGTGAGCGTGTGATAAAATGCTCATCTGATGAACCTCATAATGTAGCCTAGGGCATAGATAACTGTAGTTAGGCTATCTCTGTCCAGGAAGATTGCAGCTGGTGCAGTGGTCTGAACTGGTAAAAGAACTGCATGCCAGAGGCTATTCAGGCAGTGCGGGATTCATAACTCCCTTTCAGCTTAAACATAAGTGCAAAGCTTAAAAATTCTGGGTTTCTGAGCTCTTTTCCTCCTAGTCAGCCTACCATCTTTAATTTCGATTGAGAAAATATATATCTTCACATCATCTAAATAACATATAAAGTATTCTTGCTGAAATTCCTGTCCTTCAGTTTACTTCATGGTATAATTAGGGACTGTTTCACAGGTTGGTAGAATGTTGCTATAGCTTACCAGCCAGTCATGTTTGTTTCTGTTGTTTTCTTTTAAACGTTGATTCTTGCCAACCCCAGATAATCCAGTGATTAACTTTGATTTATCTTACATACCAGCATCAGCCACTAAGTGTATGTCATCACTCTTGCTTAATTTATAGCAGAATGCAAATTCTGCTGCGTTGGCCTCTCTAAAAATCCATTAACTAAAATAGAATCCCGTAATTTATTGTTACCAGTCCTCTAGGATGGAGGAGCAGAAGGCTGACAGAGGAGACTCTGAAAAAGCATGTTTGTGGGTAGACAACAAGAAGAGCTATAAGAGGAACTACAGAAAGAAATGTGGGTTTTCCTGTGTTCTCGGACTTGCCATACCTGTTTATTTTGAACAGCTGCTTTAGGCTTGACAAAATATGGAAAGCATTTGACTTAAACAGACACAGCTACGTTTATTGTGTACACTAACACCTCCTCCATGAAATATTGATTTTGAAAGAATGCTACTGTGCCACCTTTTGAGTTTTTAGCATTTATCTCTTGCTTATTCTTTCACTCTTATAGGAACAATTACTTAATACTGTTATGTGCACAATAACATTTGCAGACTATTCCGATGAAAGAATTGTCATAGCTGGGGGGAGGGTTTCCTTTCCCCCATGGGGGATAAATTAAATTATGTTTCTTCTTATGGGAATACAGAAATGGCTCTGCTGGAGTTATCACAGGGTAGGGACTAAGTCCCTGAAGCTGATTAAATGGGAAGTGATTGAAGTAAATCATACTCCTCCAATATTTCATTAAAAATCTTCCTTCCAACTGTCATTTAATCAATTGCTTCTCTAAGCGTTAAAAGCACAGAGCTAGTAATGGATGTAGGGGATACTACTACCAAAGGGACTCCCAACGTATTTTTATAAAGAAATTTCCAGTAAAGCTGAGGGGTGGAAGTTCATTCAAAGTGTGTCAAAGTCAGTATGAGAGGCAAGTGGATCTGATGCCACAATTCTGAAGCTTTTCTATACTTTTACCAACCCTAGGTCAAACTTGCATCAGATGGATTTGCTCCATTTGTAGTGTCTCTATATTCCTTTATGGGCTGGCAGTTACACAGAAGATCAGAAAGACTCTTGGAACTTGCCATAACCCAGTTGTGATTTCAGATGACATTTTGTGCCATGGAGATGTAGTGACTGGAATTGAGAACCTAGATGAAGCGACTTGAGTTTAAATCCTCACTTAGAGATAATTGGTAATGTTCGGGAAGTCACAATTTCTCAGCCTACCCTACCTCAAAGGGATATTGTGAGGAGAAAATGAGATTATGCCATGTCCACCCTCTTGAACTTGTCAGACCCAGCTCCTGTGCTAATAATGGTGGTCTGTATTCAAATGAAAGGTTTATTTTCATTATCCATATTCTTGATACAATGAGTCTGTGTGGTGTGCAAACAGATCCAAGCAGGTGAAAGACAGAGCTTAATATTTCCTCTGAAGAGCTAAAATTCAGTCCATGGATGCTCATATTTCTTTGTATTTATATTTCAAAGTGACATGTTTTGATTTCTCTACTCTCTGCAAATAATGTGGCTCATTTTGGGTTGTAGCCAATGTTAGTCCTTCTTAGAGTAGACCCATTGAAATGAATGAGGCTTACTTTCATCATGACTAACTTAAGTCTCATAAATTTCAATGGGTCTACTCTAAGTAGAACTAACATTGGATACAACTTTTATTTTCTGGAAGTTTTAAATGTGCATTTGGATGAATTTTCTTGCATGAAGGAGAAATTTAAAACAGAGTCTGAGTGCTTGAAGACTTAAAACATTAAACATTGTGGCTAGCCTTGAGTCAAGAGATGAGGACAGCCCTCCCCAACCTGGTGCCCTCCAGATGTGTTGGGTCTACAACTCCTGACATTCCCAGCCAGCATGGCCAATGATCAGGACTGCTGGAGTTTCAGTCCATAACATCTGGAGAGCCACCAGCTTGGAGATAGTTGGACTAGGGCAAATACCCAACTTTATGGGTGTTTGTTACACGAAGATGACTTTTCCAAATCCTTCCTTCTTTTCTGAACCAACTTTCAAAGAATGATAGCCTTGGCTGGAAAAAGCTGGCTTTGCTGATACTGGAAGCTGCTCTATTCCTTAGCTATTAACACAGCAGGAAGATCCTGAAGACAGATTCATTGGTTTGAGATTACTTTTCATGATCAATTACTCTGAAGCATCTTTTCTCTATAGGGACTCCCAAGCCGCTATGTAAGCTGAGATATCTTAGCACACGTGAAGTTCCCATTAAGAAAAGGAAGAAATGTCATACAGTGTGAGCAACCCCGGGTCTGCTGCATTATCCTAACTTCTTCCAGTTGCCTTCAGTACGGACTCCTGGTGGTGTCACTTCCTGCTGATCTACAGAAGTGCACGATGGACAAGAACAGAACTGAGCTGCCGTTTCACTTGAATGAGCTTCCTGCTGGGAATGCCTTTTGCAAGTTGTTGCAAACTCTGCACATTAAGGCCAGGCAGCATTTCCTGAATTGGTATGTACTCTGAGGTGTGTGCCTGCCATGGGAAGCAGGGAGGTAAAGAGGGAACCACACATGGAGCTTCTAGGCCCGAGGACAAGGACTGCCTTGTTTTTTATTGATCTGTTAGCAGCTCTGGCAATCTGCTTACTTCTGAGAGCCATTTTTGCCAGGTCACCTGACTGCCCTAAGGTCATCCAATGAATTTCAGAGCTCAACACAGATTTGAACCTAAGTCTCCCCAGTCCAGGCCTACAATTCTAGCTTCTCTACAGTACACTCGCTCTCCTACATAATATTCCCTTTATTGTTTATTGCCAATACCAACAAATGAGTACATTTTAAATGAAAAGGATGATAGCTTCCTTATAACTTTTGACCACAAACAGATAAGAACTATTAAATAACTAAAAGAATGTTAATTTTACTACCCCTGTGCCAAGATTTTCAAAAGAAATAACAGAGGTATATGAAATATTTAAAAGGAAAAACCAGTCTGAATGGTTAACACCGCTTCCTTTTATTGGACCATGACATAGAGTCCACCTGTGCCTCGGGCAATGACTGAGCTATTTCATCCATTCTAACAGCTTAATCAAAGTTAGGTTAAGATGCCAATGTATCTTTCCTCTCTGGGTTATGATCTGTGATACATTGGCATCAGATTTAATTTTAGAATGTGCCTGGCCATTTCTTTTGATGGGAACCAGCATGTCCCATCAAAGGATCTTAGTTGTCCCACCGGTAATAAGATACTTTCACAACTTTAGGTGAGATCCTTCTGTTCCAGAGTCTGTTAATGTGTTGAAATTACAGATCTTTTAAAAAAGCACACAACACAGATGTTAAACAAGTCTAAACAAGCCAGGAGTGATTTCCTTTAATTCCAGAAACCCTGCAAAAAAGATTGGGATGAGACACCTGCCTATGAAACTGCAGCATAGATCAAAGTCAGGCTTTGACCTTGCAAATTAAAAACTTAACAGACGCATTCACCTTGCCCTGAGCAATCCCACTAGGAACAATAAGGTTGCTTGTAATACACCCCTTCACAGAGCATGATTATAGAAGCTGCAAAATATATGCTGCAGCATTCTTTATTGCTACCCAGCCCTAAGAGCAGCATCTGACACCTCCACTGTATTTATCTCTACACCACCCTGCCTCCAAGTTGCTCAGGGTGGTGCATGTGAGTTTTTATGTCACCTTTCCACCTTGCAACTCCTGTGCAATGCGTGTAAGGCTCAACCCTTTGCTGCCTCTTTGCCAATGCACAAAAAACTGGGATAGAGAGGGAAGGGAGGGATGTGGTATTTGCAGGGGAGAAGCAGCGGGTAGGAGGGAGTGCTTAACTCTTCCCCAGCTCATCTTCTGTGATTTCTCCACCTGGCCACTTTCCTCCCACCCAGGAGAGGGTTTGCTGATCAAGTAGAGAAACAAAGAATTGGAGGGAGTGGGGTTTCAGAGGAAAAGATGAAAGCAGGGGAAAGTTATGCCCCCCACTCCTAGCTTCTCACCTACGAAAGTTCCTCCCCACTCCCAAACACCATTTTGCATATTGGTGGCAATTATCAGATTGGGAATCTTGCCTGCTACTTTATTAACGAATGAATGTTATTTTTATACTGACTTTCTGAAACCCCCCCCCCCAAAAAAAGCAGAAGATAAAACGATCAGATAAAAACATAGTGAAACACGAAAAGCAACCACAATTTCAAAAGCCAAGTTTGAAAGATCCTTGGGAATGATCTGATCCTAGCATCTACTTATGTATGTTAGCTTTTGGCTACTTACCAAAATGGGGTTATGTGCAGTTCTGCCCACAGCAACTCGGCCAAGCACGATTTGAATCTAGCCTTCCTGGTCCCAGTCTAATATGCCATACTCATTGCCTGCTGGATGGAAATGCGCACCCTATTTTCCTTCTAACCCATTGATGGACGTCACAGAAATATATGAAGCTTAGTAGAGTTTCGGCTATTGGGCAATATATGCAATAAATAAATAAATAAATAAATAAATAAATAAATGAAATTGAGTCCCTCTAGTATAGACTGGGCCAGTGCTCTGACTTAATATCCATCTAGGCCTGTGTCGTTATTCTGCTCAGCCGTGGCTTAAGCCCAGGGACCAACCATGTTGCTGAGATACTTTCAATGGAAAAGTGGAAAACTAAACCAGAGTCCCTTGATCTTCTATGTGCTCCACCACTGAGTTATGGGAATTGTTGTGCATGTAAGCAAATGGGATGGAAAGCATCTTTTAGACTGCAGAATAAATTAAGTGACACAAGTTCTAAAAGGAGCATATAATGAATGTTCCCAGGAACTAAAAGAGTCTTAGTCATAACAGACAGTACACCATCCTCCCTCATTTACCAAAACAATACGCAACTCTGCACAAAAGTCCTGATAACATCACCCCCATTCGAGTTACTAGGCCAAAAGCTAGCACACATAAGTAGACTCTAGGGTCAGATTATTTTCAAGGATATTCAGTGCTCACCCACGCACATTGCACAGAATTCCTCCTAAGAAAGAACTTTTAGCTGTCAGGCAGAGTTCATTGAATGTAGCATCTCATTAAATATGTTACTGAGACATACTGTAGAAGAAATGGCTTTGCTCCTGCTAAACCAGCACATACGGTTCTTCTGAAGCTACTTCTGATTACCTGACGTTCATTTCACACCTACGTAGAGGGACAAAGATTTACTAGAAACCAAAAGAAAGAAAAGAAGAATCAGACAAACCCCCACAATGAGGCAAATTGAGGTCTATTAGCACAACTGGGATGGGAATATTTTATTGATGAGACGAGTCTTACAAATTCTGTTTGCACAGAATTACGTCATTTCGTTTAATCCTGGAAAAATATTGAGAGATAATATTCTATAACTGAGGATCAGACTTAGACCTGTTTCAAATCTGAGATCTTAATGCTCAGTCATTAGGGTCAGTGGGTGACTTTGGGGCAGTTACTCTCTCTCAGGCTAGCCTACCTCACAGGGTTGTTGTGAATTAAATGGCAATCGGTAGGGGAGAAGAACTATGCATGATAAACATTTGGTTTGGATAAACATTTTGATAAATATTTGGTCTATAATTCTGTGCTAAATTCAAAAATGCTTTGACCTGTTACTAGTATAAGGCTGAATCTTGTTCACACTTACTTGGGAAATAGTTCCACTGAATCCCCCAAACACTTACTTCCATATAAATATACGATCGGGTGGAGTGTTACATAAACTAGATCTGTGCATTCTCTTGTTGGTTATTGCTGCCTTACTCAAAAAATGAAATCATACCATAAATCAAGGGTGCAGAACCTGAGGCCTGGGGTCAAACTGGCCCGGCTGAGGATTCAAGCCGGCTCTCTGGGGTTCCCCAGAAGGCCATGCCCCTTCCCCTGGCCCCACCCCTTTCCTCCAACCACCGATAGTTTGGTAGTTTCCCAGCTTTTGTGTGATTTCCCTCCTCCCCCCCCCCCCCATTGTAAAAGACTGAAATTCAACTCCTATGGCTTAGTTGCTAGCAATAAGAGCTTTCAGCTAAAAGATGTTTTGGGTATTGATGTTCCACCCCTTTTGCATTTTGCTGCACCCACCACTGGAATGTACCCCCTCAAGAGCTTCTTTGAAATGGAATTTGGCGGTTGGGTGGGCTCAGAGATGTTCAACCCGTGCCCTGCCCTAAATCTAAGCATCTTAACTTGGAATCAAGCCCCATTGATTCAAATCGGGTATGCTTGAAAGTAAACGTGTTTAGGAGTACAGCTTGTTTGTTATGGACTGGGTGGCTGGCATAATGTGGAGAAAAGGGGATAGGAATCACAGGATACTGGTGAAAAATGAATAATGCTTAGTGTGTAAACCACCCATTTCTTATGTGCTCGAAGTAATTCGCATTCATTATCTCAGTAACCCTTAAAACCACCTAAGGTAGGACATTACGCCTAGATTACAGGCGCTGGGGTTGAACAAGTGGCTTGTCTAACAATGCTGAATTATTCTATGGCTGAGGTGGCATTTGAATCAAAACCTTCCTAGATTTTTCTCCTAGCACTACATGCACTTGGAAAGATGACACAATTGGCTCTTAAATGATTTTTGAGCTGTTCATCGAAACTGCCTCGCCCCTTCTCTACGTGGCTCAGAAATTTATTATTATTATTATTATTATTATTATTATTATTATTATTATTATTTTAAAAAGCCAAAGTCCTCAGAAGCCTGTGCCAAGCCAAATGCTATGATTTATGGCGTCATCAGAGCTATGCTGATTTCCAGTTTCTCTGCTGAAATGAAAACTGAGCTGTTCGGAAAATCTGAACCAGACCCTCATGGGATATTAAATATACTTTTTGACCAGCGAAAGGATTGCCTTCTGATAATGTTTCTTGTACCAACATTCAGCAGCATCTCTTCTAGAAAAGCAAAAACCCATACCAAACTAATTTGCCCCATTTGACAAACTGGGGGCACCGCCAGCTCTAGGAAACTACTCTACACCCTCTAAAACAAATTAGTGAAACTTTCACAATTGTTATAGAAAGTAAAAGCAATCAGTCTCTTGTAGTAAGATATACAGGGTTATTGCTTGGCTTCCTTGTGTTCCATTTACTTCCATATAAAAATACACATAGATCGTTGCCACTTTTCTATTGCTTTCTCTGATGTATTTCTCCAGCCAAAATGTGTTCATCAGTATAACTGTGTATGCAGATGGCAGATGTGTTTATACTACCTTATATACTGAACAATATACAGGATTAGGATTTGCAAGATGAACTGAAAGGGCTACAACAGACTTGTGAAATTCAGTCTCCCACAAAACCTATTTTATATGGTTGGATATTAAATGGTATTTCCCATTTAAGGGGTGGGGGAGCTTCAAGATTAACTAAACATGTCTTGAACTTTTAAACACACAAAACCTAAATATACAAAACTCAAGTTCACCAAGAACAGGATATTTTTGGTCTCATTTCTTCTGACTTTATTTTTGGCATTGTTAATGTTCACTTAAGCATTCACACATGGGACTGTAAAGTGTGCTAGAGGATCTCACCACTTTCTAATGATGGTTTGTTCTCTGAAACTGAACACTGTTTAAAAAAGATTTAATGCTCAACTTGGAGAAATCTGTCTCTGTCATGTACAAATGCTGCATCTGTTTGTGACATCCGCTACCTTTTTATTTATCCTAACAATTAAACACAAAGCTCTGGAACATGAACTCTAGTTCACAGGGCCAACTCTGACAGGCCAAACGGAAAAAGGATACTGAGTTTAATGCTTTAGGGTTTTGGAAAGGCTGCAGAGTGAAAACTGTCATGAAGCCAAGTTAGTACGGCGTTTTCCTTTATGCTTAAACTATTCACCAGGGATTTCACTACTTGCATACAGGAAACGGGTTGTTGTATCAGAGCAAAAACTTGTTTCTTACAATTAGGAGCATTACTAACCAACCTCTCCATGCCCTTCCCTGGAAGAGGGGCTATGGGTCAACGAGAACCTGCGTACTAGTAAACGCAGCCCAGTTGTGTTGCTTCACATAGCAGAAGGGCAGAAGTGGCTGTGGAAGGTAACATCTGACAAAGGCCAGCATTTTCTCAGTGGAATGTCTCCATTTAAAGATCACTGGGACTTAGTAGTGTAGAGCAGGGGTGGGCAGAAGGTAGATCTCCAGATGTTTTAGACTTCAACTCCCAGAAGCCCCTGCCAACATGGCCAATGGGCAGGAATGCTGGACATTGAAGTCCAAACCATCAAGAGATCTTTGTGCCCACCCCTGGTGTAGCGCACCACTCAACTTCCTTGTCTTTAGCTATTGAAGAAACGTATGAATGGTATGGGAAGAAAACAGTTTGTATCATCAAGAATGAGGATGTGGGAGGAAACAAGCCTTAACTAACCAATTCCAGGTTGGTACCTTAGGTCCACATCAAATACTTAAGCCTCACTTCTGTCTTTGAACTGAATGTTACCTTTGAACTGAGAGAGAGCGTGGGTATGTGTGAGAAAGAGAGAGCAGGAAGGAAAAAGGAAAACCAAAATAATAAAAGAAAAGAGAAAAGAAAAGAAATAAATGCTGACGTCTCGTATCAGCTTGGTGGAGGGATATGTCTTTTTATGGTTTTACTTATGATCCTCTGTAATGCGTCATATACTCTAATGAATGACACATAAATAATAACAATCCTATTTCACACTCACCAACATACCTTTCTTTCTGACATATTTCTCAGTTTACTTATTCCCTGTCCCATTCAAAAAGGTCTCTGCTCATGGGAAGGGGATCAAGGGGAAGGGTCCAAGGAAGCAAAGTGAGACAAGGGAGGTAGGACAGGTTCCACACAGAACTGGGAACAGAAGCATAATTACTAGATTGTCCACTTTGCAATCTTGTTGGGACAGAAATACATCGCACTTTATTTAGGAATCCCCTACCGAGTGTCGCTCGATTTGTGCAAACCTGTGAACCAGGAACTGCTGCTGGAAAGGAATTCAAAGACCTTCAAAGTTTGGAGGTGGTACTAGCGCTAGTTGACTTGATCCTTTGTTGTCATACTATTCGCCCAAGATAAAGAGACTTGGGATATTTTTCTTTCAGAGCAGGCCACTGAACGATGAAATGATCTGAAAAGTAGTAAAGAATCTTCCCAGACAGGGACAAGTTTTCCACACGGCAGATGCTCTCGACATACACAATGGTGACTCTCTTTAGTCCCAACATCCTGAGTAGAAGGGAAGATACACATATAGGAACACATGTGCCTGGGCCATTGCACAGCACCTAGAGAGAGAGAGAGAGAGAGAGAGAGAGAGAGAGGAAGTTGAATGGTAAACTATTTTTAAGAATAAAAATAACCATATAGATAAGCACCATTAGTTATATAGGACAATGAAAACAACAGTGTAAGGCTTTCTCCATCTGCAGCAGCTTCATGAAGCAGGGACTGGACCCTTGCTCCTCTCAGAGAGGCCATTCTGACCAACTGCCCCATGAACAGGAGAGGAACAGGAAGTAAACTTTCACCATCACCATCTCTTCAAATAGCATTTTTTTAAAAAGGTTTTAAATTATATATATCTTCCCTCCCTCCCTATCCCTTATTTATTGTGTGTTACATCTTCAATTTAGATTGTAAGCCTCAGGGCAGGGAGTGTCTAGCTACTTATCTTTGTAAGCCACTCTGGGAGGCTTTTTGGCTAAAGGGTGGGGTATAAATGCTGCAAAAAATAAATAATGCAGATCTGATCGACAACAAAATTAAGTAAGTGTGTATTGAAAAGACAAAAGCTTTCCTCCCTTCCGCCTCTTCCTTTTATTGCCTTTGTTTCTGTCAGCATTTGGATTGAGGAGTCTTTGGAGCAAGGGAAGTTATTTGCTGATTTTATTCTGTAAAGGGATGAAAATATGTTGTCGTATACCGAGTCAGACCAAAGGTTAGACAGTGACTGACAGCAGATATCCAGGAAGAGTGCTTTCCAATCCCTGCTATCGGAGATCAATTTATCTAGAGATAGTGGGGGTTGAATCTGAGAACAACAGCGCTATGTTCTCTATATAATGGCATTGTGTGTATACGCATATACACAGGTGCATGTGGAAACTCTTGGAGAATTTGCAGGGAACAGGATGAATTGGGAAGGGAAGGGGACAACGGATTCTCGATTTCTTTTCCACTGCTCCTGTTTCCTCACCCAGGCAACAATCTCAATTCCACCTCCCCTTGTGATCCTCCATTCAGCAGCAAAGCGGCAAACGCATCTCGTGGCTGAAATGATCCGGGGGAGAGAACTGGGCACCTCCATGCCAAAATACCCTTGCAAGGCTTGCGAGACAACAGGGTGGTCCATCTCTCCATGAAAAGGGTCCGAGGGGTGTGTGGGGGAGAAGATTTGCTTAAAGATTGGTTTGGAGATGCATACCACAGAATTCGGAATTTTAATCTACTAAGTGGTATAGAAGTATTCCAATAAATAATAAAGAAGGGAAGGTACGGTGGTAAAAAGTACCGTCCCCTTTCTTTGCTGAAAGGGTCACGAGAGGCGAAATTGGAAATTCAGAGTGGGGAAAGAGACAGAGGCAAGGCATTCTTTTCCTCATAAATGAAAATGTAACGGGGGGGGGGGGAGAGACAATTTTGAGCAGGGAGGACAGTGGAACTGGTGTCCCTTGGAAGGGGGCGGCAAGCGAACACACGAATACTAATCAATGACTAGAAAAGTGCCTAAAGGTGCAATCCTATGCATGTTTAGACAGAGAAAAGTGGCTGGCTGGGGAATGCTGGGAGTTGTAGGAGATTTTTTTTCCTGCCTAAAGATGCATAGGATTAAATCCTAAAACTATTAAGCATTTTAGAAAATAAAAATCAACACGGCCACGGCTGCAGGCTTACGAGCTATTCGCAACAGCATCATGTCATGGCAGATGGCAACTGTTACCAAACACAATTGGGGCGGTGTGTGTGTGTGTGTGTGAGAAGAAGGAAACACAAGAATGCCATTTCCGTTGGTGGCTCCGTTTCCCCTAACATGTCGTTCTGTCCTAAGCGTTGGATATTTTATTCTATTTTTATTATTGCTAGCTGCTTTAAAGCTTCTAAATTAGATGTTGTATACAAATATGAAATGAAATGTGTGACTCCATAGGAGCCTAACAAGCTTGAGGTTCTGAGAAAATTGTCAGGCAAAAGCAGAGAGAAAGGATAATGTGCTCTGGGAGTATCCAAGATTTCTGTGGGGAGGAGAGTAATTGAGATTGTGGTTAGCATGAATCATCCATGAATTTATTATAATTGGACTTCAGAAAACTATTTTTGTAGGCCGTGATGGAGATGAAGAGCTAATAAGAAAAATAAACAGTGGTAGTTATTGTTATTTTTATGAGGACCCCTAACCCCTGCCTCCATCTTGACTTACTTGCCCACTGAAATAAACAGGAACTGGTTTGTCCTTTAGGACAGAAAAGTACTTTGAAATTTCTAATACTAATTAAAGACAGAGTTTTCTCACAAATGATACACTGGCAGAACTTTTTACCCTTCCCATATCACGTTTTCATTTGGGTACAACTTACCACAGAACGTCTTTCCCCGTGCGTAATTCACAAGGTTTGGAGCACCTTTGTTTGACAATCTATTCCAGAAAGCTGTAACTGGCAGCCTTTGTGCCAAATCCGGCCCCATGAAGCAAAACCACTATTCCCCGCCCACTGCCGCCAGTCAAAAAGAAAAAGAAGGTACAGAAGAAGCAGAGGCTGTAGCTATCAGAAAATCCCTTTGGGGAGGGTGATGGGGATGCTGGCTAGCCTTTCCAAAGTATTCCTCCAATAAATACTAGGGGGTGACCTAAGCATTAGTGTTTTAATTAGGTCTGCAGCCTTTAATCAATTAAAGGCTATGTAAACCGCCCAGAGAGTTTCGGCTATGGGGCGGTATACAAATGTAATAAATAAATAAATAAATAAACCATTAAAAAAAGCGCTTTTAAATCAACTGAAATTAGGGCAAAGCATTTTTAATATATGTACTGATAAAAACTGCAGACAGCAAAGAGAAGAGGCATCCCCCCCCCCCTTCACTCTCATGTAGAAGGGAATGTCTCTCCTAAGACGGCGCCTGTTGTGACAAGGGCATGCGTCACCTAAAAACAAAGGAAATGTGTTTCGATTTTCAAAATACTGTTTTGAAAGTTTATACACTCATTTGATTAATTGATCAAGATTTCTTTAGTCGGGGGATAGCCCTGCTTTTATACAACCTTTGTAACTCAGGGTTCACATTGCACCTGGCATCCTCCAGCTTTTTTGGGCTACAACTTCCATCAGCCCCTGCCAGAAGGGCTAATGACCGTGAATGATGGGATCTGTAGTCCAAAACCTCTGGAGGGCACCAGGTTGGGGGAGGCTGACATAGCAGAAGGTTGCACTGTGGCAAAAAGGTTTTTTCCAGGCTTTGTCTGCGTCATTTTCTTCCCCATCTCCATTGCTGAGGTTTCACGTGCTTTTTATGTTCACTGGGCAGAGAGGCACATTACAAACAGCAAGGGGCTGCTGCTGAAAAGGGCAGTCATGTGTTACGTTCCTCTACCCTATCTCACTCTGAAATGTCTAGTTTAACTTATCCTGGTTCTTGGCATCACTTCAATGTGCATTTCAGAGGCAGCGGCGGTGGCTGGTTTGGGAGCACAGATCACACAGGGAAAGTTGAACTAAGCATTACCAAATGGAAGAACCCGACAGCCCTGTGTTCTTTGCAGTGTGTAGTGACGACTATAGAACTGAACATATGAGGCTGTAACTAAACATCAGGGCAGGGATGAGCAACCTGTGGTCCTCCAGAAGCTTTTGAACTACAATTTCCATCGTTCATCACCACTGGCCAGGCTGAATGAGGCTGATGGGAACTGGAGTCCCAACAACTGCTGGAGTTTCCCCAACCTTGGATTAGGGCGCAAGCTCCATTGAACGTAACAGGATTTACTTCAGAGTAATCAAGCATACGGATTGTGCTATATAAAAACTCGCAGAATACTTAAATGCATGAACCAACATCTATCTATCTATCTATCTATCTATCTATCTATCTATCTATCTATCGCACACACACACACCTCTCAATGACCACAAGAGAATACAAGCCCGACTGATGTACATTCATCCATGCTAAGCAGATTTAGCAGAAGCCATTCCCTCCCCATCCCAGTCCCAGATTTTGCACTCAATGAACTTTGACACTTTGCAGATGAAAAAGCTGCTTCACTCAATTGAACGTGGCAATGTATTCAAATGACATTTACTCGTTCCACTGCAGAAACTAGAACTCCCAGCCTTAGAAGGCTTAAATGTCAGCCAAACTGGCTAAAGAAGGGGTGCAAGGGAGCCAAATTTTGGACACTTGTTGAAACGAATAAACTCCTATGTGTGTTTTAATTACCCTCCGGAGATCTCTAGATGTTCCCAAACTAAACTAAATGAAACAAAAAGCGGACAATGACCCCAGATCCTTAGTGCCAATTCTTGTTTTTAACATGAAGCTGTTTCGCGGAAGGAAGCTTTAAGGATCTTATCAGAGCAGAAAACCACTGTACACTCTGGTCTTTGTAAGCCTAAAACAGCGGTAGTGCAACACACTGTATTTCCATATTCCCTGCCAAGGCCTAGGTCGTAGCCAAATAATTGGCTGAATTTTGGCAGTGATTCATGAAGGACCCTAACAAACATCTTTGTATTCCCTTATTGCCAGAGTCCTACAAAGCACAGAGATGTTACAAGGGCCTTTCCCACAAGGAGTCGGCATGGCAAAGTAACTACAAAGTCAGATTTGTTATGTGGGAGCCTCTGGTTCAAATCCTCACTTGGTTGCTTAAGATGCAATCCTGCTATTAGTTATGCATGCATGGTTTTAATGGGACTTATACATGAGTAAGCCGTTGATAGAGTTCCAGCAAAACTTTCCTGGGAAACATGAGGCAAGCCGCTACTTATTTATATAAAAAAGGAATGGTTTTTAAATTCTCCCCTTTACCACCAACGATAGCTGTGTTGTGTTTAGCACAACATTACATGCAAGGCATTATAACTGAGATTTATAAAACATTACAATATTAAAACAAAATCAGCTTTTCCTCTTGATTCTTGGCCAGTGAAAGCAGGCTTAAGCAGCAACATCTAGCCAGACTCAGGCTCAAGTTGGTATCCACAGAGATGGTGTTTCATTTGGGCCTTTTCAGACGACACTTCAGGCTCTATGGTTAGCAAAACTGTGTTTCTCTGGGGTTAGCACTAACCACAAGCTGTGCTGTCACATACGACACTGTGGTTAGTGAGTGAGCAGTGTTTAGCCAAACGCATCACACAAGACACCTTAAACCCTGCTGCTTAACCCAAAGCCTTAACCAGCAGGGTTTAAGGTGTCTTCTGAACAGGCCCAATTTGGGCTTTCCATTAAGAGCACTTCCTTATATGCTTTTGATGCCCTGATGGGCACATAGGTGCCAACGCTACAACAGCATCCTCACTAGTCGTCAAGTAGGACATCCTGTGGGAGGTGGCTCTTCTGTTATGTAGGCCTCAAGTCAATTAGATGTTTATTATATATTAGTGAATGCACCAGGCTTCACAAGGGTTGGAATAGCCCTTAGTTTGATACAGGGAAGCCTTCAAGCAAACTTACACAGAGCTGGATACGTTATGCCCAGCCCTTCATAGTGAAGCCACACCTGCTCATACCTCTAGGCATGGCTCCTGCCATGGTGCAAAGGAGGGGGCTCTCCACTGCATTCCCCTAAGAGAGGGCCCGCCCCATAGCACGGAGAGTGGGCAAGAGTAGAACTCAGTCCTTCGGCCTACTAATCTCCTGTGGCTTCAAATTGTATGGACTGCAAAGCTATGTGCTGTTGAAGATGTTATTGTGGGCGTCAACCACATGGACACATTAAGCTAATGTGTTTTTAAAACAAAATCACACTGAGGTTCAACACCCCTAGGGTCCACTTAATATGCATGCCTTGTTTCCGAAGTCGTGGTTTCATGCCCTTGGCATATGGTGTGGACAAACAGATACACATCCTCTTTTATTATGGCTTTCCACTGAATGTCTGGTCTGGTGTGACTAGGCAACAAGAAGATAAAGGTCCCAGGGAGCCAGACCTTGCAGCCTCTCCTATACTAACCTGCATGGAGCTGGAAAGTGGGCATTGGCAGTTCAGTTAGGCCCCCTTCACACAACACGCTAACCCACAGTCAGTTGAACTGTGAGTTGTTTGTTGAACTGAGGGTTAGCGTGTTGTCTGAATACTGGACATTTTCCGCACAATGGCTTGTTAACCATGCAGGGTGGCTTCTTAACCACACAGAACCACCCAGAACAACCCAACAACAAACCATGGTTTCTCAAGGTGGCTTGCTTGGGGAAAAAAAGCCACATTGCATGGTAAACAAGCCATCCTGCAGAAAATGTCCTGGGTTCAGACAACATGCCAACCCAGTTCAACAACAGTTCACAATCAATCACTGAGTATGGGTTACTGTGTTGTGCAAACCCAGTCTTTCTCTTTCTCCACCAGCCAAAGCTGCAGCTTCTGAGAGCTATAACAGCTCTCTTGAAAAGGCTGAGAGAGCTACAGGGCTGGAATACAAGCAGCACAGAGACAGTGGATTTATAATGACAAGCAGTGCTATAGCAACTGTGGGGAAGCCAAAGATAAGGAAGCCTCACCCCATTCTCCACTTAGAATCCCCCTACACTCTTTGCTAGGAGGGGCATTGAGGCGTAGCAGGTTTAAGCAGCAGAAGAACTTGTTTTTCCAGCTGCATGATACAAAGTTGTCCCCAACCACACCACAAACAGGCCTTTTAAAAAAAAACTCTTTAAGGATCCATGATGGAAAACGAATGACGGCCAAGGCCTGTATTGTGGTATTATGCCTATTTAAAAGGTCAAGCAGGTTCAATAATATAGAGAATACATTTAATTAATTAATGCCTGATCCTTACACGGAAGAAAGTGCCTGGGCTATTAAATGATGAGCCATCATTTCTTGGTATACCCTATTCTCCATTTGCTTAGCAGAGCGCCAGTGTAGTACAGTAGTTAGAGTGTTGGACTGGGACTGGGGAGACCTGGGTTGAAGTCTCCACTCTGCCATGAAGCTCACTGGGTGACTTTGGGCCAGTCATTCACTCTCAGCCTAACCTATCTAATAGGGTTGTCACTGGAGGAGGTGGAGAACCAGTGGGTCCTTGGATAGAAATGCAGGATATAAACATAACAAATAAAATAAAATAAATACTTATAAGGAATGGTGCTTGCAGGTAGTCATAGCACAGCCTCAGTCACTGGTTGTGCTACGGTCCACTGGAGAGTGCTCCCCTGTGATGTTCAACTGTTTGTAGTTGTAAATATATTGCAAAGTTTATTGTTTGTGATATGCATTTGTTTATGTCTTTAAAAAGAAGTAACAATAATAACAGGTAAATAACTAGGCGGAAATGTACTTATTGTTTGTAGTTAAAGGTCTAGGTAAGTATGGAGTGCCTGGATTGGCTGGCTGTGTGCCTGAATGGAAAGTGAGTGCTGATTGGCTAGTTGTTTAGAGTGTCTGGATTGGTTGGTTGTGTAAGAGTGGGAGGAGCTAGAGAGCAAGTGGAGTGTGTATATGTGTCTGACAGAGAGAGCTGACAGGTTGATTGGGGGAGATTTGAGGGGGATTTTTGAGAGAGATGTTGAAAGAGATTTGAGAGAACTGAGAGATTGAGATAAAATTTTAGAGCATAGATCAAATGAAGAACAGTTTATAAACGTATATGAGTTCTGACTGAAACCAATAAGCATTGAAACTGTGTAACCGAAACGCAATTGAACTGAAGTAACCATTAAGCTTGTTGACACGCAATTTCATATAAATAAATTCTTGTTAATTCCATCTCCTGGTTTGGTCTGTGGCTGTACCTGATAAGGTACTGGTGGCAGCGGAACAAAGAAGTTATCTGGAGGCCATGTTGCTGGGCTGTGGGGCCTAAATAGTAAAGGCGAGACAGGGGCAGCAACAGCAAGTTGTCGAGGATAACCTCACACTCCCATGTTGCATGTCCACCTGTTTTGTAGACTCCTGTGGGCCCATTACAGGCTCATGGAGATCCAAAGGCCCCATATGGCACTGAAACTCTGAGGCAAGAATAATGGCAGTAGGAAAGATGGGACAAAAGTGAAGCAGCTTTCTGTCACTGCAGGAAATCCTAGAGCTTCTGACGGGTATTTATATGCACATAAAGGAGTTGTGGGTCAGGAGAACACTGCAGGAGAGACTCCAGCTCAGTGCCATAGTAAATCTTTCATGCTATCGCCTTGTTCCATCACACGTTAGTGCCTCAGAAGCCCTATACAGGTGTTCATAAATTGTATCCCCAAAAGGGATATGGGGGGGGGGCATGTGCACTGGCCCTGCCATCTCCACCCAATTTCCCCCACATTGAGCTGAACACCCTTTCAGTCCTCTCTGTGATCAGGAAAACCCAACGTGAACAGCCGAACGCGCTGACCATCTCCCTTCAGATCTTGCTCAATGCGGGAAGGGCCGGGATGGACAGGGTGGCCCAGAATGTGCATCCCTGCATCTCCTCTAAGAATACAATTTATGAACACCTGGCAAAGGGCTTTCAATGGTCCAAGATTCTGTGTGCTGAGGAATGCTGGGAGTTGTAGGACTTTTCCCCTTTTCTAAACAACATAAGACTGTGCCCTTAATCAATTAATGGTTGGGGAAAGCCATGGTAAACAAATCAGTTTTTAATTAAAGTTGAACGCGTCTAATGTTTGGTGCCTGGCATACTGTAGAGGGAAGGTCATTTAAGAGGTAGGGTGCCACCCTAGAGAAGGCCCATGCCCATGTTGCTGCCGGATGGAACTCTGCAGGAAGTAGCATGAAGGAGGATGAGGATTCCTCTGAAGATCGTAGTGGTCTATATAGGGAGTAGACAATCTTTCAAGTAACCTGGTCCTGAGTTATTTTTATATGTCACTAGTACCTTGAACCTGGCTCCGTAGCAAACTGGCAGCCAATGAAGCTCTTTCAGTGAAAGGGTTATAAGTGCAGAGGGCAAAACATCCCACTCAACAGTCCAAGATTAATGCGTAATTGAGAAAAAGACCAAAGGTTAAAAAAAAGAGATGGAGTTGATCTAAAAAAGTCCAAAGCGCAAATGGGTCCTTCTATCCCAAAGCAGGATGACCGCCAGAGTCCCACCTCTCAAGAAGAGGAGAAAGGATGAGAAGCAAAAGTGTTCTGGCTTGGAGCTGTACGCTATATCATCACTGCATGGCCCCAGAACTGGCCTTTTAATCCACTCCCCACAGCCATTTGTTCCAATGGGGAGGAATCTGGCAGAGCTGTCTGGGGGAATTAGGATTGTTCTGCCCATCAGAATAACTTATTCCACAAATATATGAGTCACTTTTAAGCAAGAGCAGCTCTGAAAGAGACTTATGAAGAAGAAAATACACAATCATTATTCTGATTATAATATGAATGCTAGTTAACCTTTCCACTCTCCAGCAGCCTCCGGTGGACGGGCTGGGCTATTAAAACAGTCCGGAAGGCCATGCCCTTCCGGCTCCTCTGGAGGATGGTAGGATTCAGGGAGGCGGCCGCATTCTTTTCAGCAGCCTGAGCTAGAATGGCTGGCTGTTAAATAGCAGGGAGGCCACACCCTTCGGACTTGCCCGGAAGATGGAGGAACAAACATTTGTCACCCATGCCAGTCACCAGCTCAGGCTTTTTACTAGCCCAGCCTGCCTTCACAGATGTGGACTTCTTTAATTTTAATACAAACAAACAAACAAACCGAAAGCCACTCCTACAAATTAAAACAAATCCTTTAATTTCATACCCTTAGGAGTCATGGACAAAAGAACAATTGCTCTGGGACTCGCAAAGAAAGAAAGAAAGAAAGAAAGAAAGAGAAAGATCTGGCATTTCTGCCTTGAGATAACATCAAAGAAGAAACTCTCCCTTTCTTTCCTTAAAAGGCCAAAGATTAAACTAACAAAAATCTTCTCCCCTCACCCAACTCAAACTAACACCTACAGCTCAATCTTAAACTGTATTCAATTAGGTTTATCCCAGGTAAGAGCAGCTTTTCGTTTAAAATGGAGTAAGCTTTACTGAACACAGTGGGATGAGTTTCAGAGTAGACACACCTAGAGATAATAAGGCGATTCTGAACATACTTAGGGCACAATCCAATGCATGTTTAGAGACAAAAAAAAGTCCTGCAATGCCCAGCATTCTCCCACCACTTAGAAATAAGCACCACTGAACTCTGTGAGACTTAACTTCCACGTAAACATGCATTGGATTGGGATGCAATTTGTATTTTCCTTCCAAGAACTGTTCAAAGCTCTGCTGTGCAGTTTGAAAGTAGTCCATTCTTACTTTAGTAAAGCTGGCTAAACTCTGTCCCATAAGCTATTTTCAATTTCTGGGAATAACTATAACCAATCTCAACACACATAGGAACCTAGAACTTCAGAACAAGCTCCAAAGCATTTCTCAAAGTCTGCTTCGGCTTAAGAGACAAATAACAAATGGGTGACTTTCCAGATTCCACGGTCTCATGGCATGCAGGAGAAGGCAAACAAAAGAAAACAAAACTAACAAGTTGTCTTACACAATTATTGTGTGTGTGCGTGTTGGGGAGCTGTCTCAGGTACAAAACAGAATATAAAGGTAGCCTCTGACAGTATGAAAGTTTCAGTTATGAAAGTGAATGAACTGATTCATTCATAGTGAAGCACTGAATGTAGATTGGCCACTTATGAATAGGCAAAAAAGAGATAACACATCACTAAAAAAGAGGACACAAAACTTTGTAAAATGTGCATATGCTAATTTATATGTGTATATGCAAATTTAGAAATAATGATTACAATTTAAATAGAAATACAATACATTTCACCATAGAACAGAAAACTGTGACCAGGTGACCAGTGTGTCTGCCTAGTCAGTCTGCTATCCAGATACTAACTGTTAATGGGCAAAGCAGGGCCATTCCACTAGCCCTGCTGAAAGTCTGCTTAATTTTTTCCTCTTCCCCCCCATCCACTTTTCCTTGTGTGTTGTGTCATTTTTAGATTGTAAACCTGCAGGCAGGGAATATCTTGTCTGACTGATTTATTGTAAGCTGCTCCATGATCCCTTTTTGATTGAGGAATGGGGGGTAAAAACAAATAAATAAATGGACAATAGTTCTTATGGTACTTTATTTTTAAACTGGAATTTACATCCAGCCCTTCAAATGGAGGACACTCTGGTGGTCCTTCAAATAGAGGATTGTCCTCTGTAAGAGAGGACACATGACCACCCTGATCACAGGCAACTAGGCTTAATAAGTTTAATGGATTTCTTATCTTCTTATAGGATCTGTCAGATTCATGCTGGAGGAAAGTTGCAAAAAACAAACTCCAGACCACCATTTTCCTTGTGAGAAATGTGTACTTGCCCCAGAAAAATGGTTATTTGTAAGCCTGTTCAAACCCATCTCATGGTCTCTTAGGGTTTTAGATTTGGCATTTCCAGTTTGACAGAAGCCTTCTCTGTTGGTGGCTGAGAGTTACTTGATTCATGGAAACGTTATGCACGTATAATGTTCTGATTAACAGTAGGCCTCCACTGCATGGTGAATTTCCAGCAAGATGCAGGCCCTCTTCTAACGTCACGTTTTTGCAGGGTGGCTGGCGCCAATATTTGTATCGGCCTGGTGCTCTGTGCCACCAGAACTATGGCTTTCTTATATGAAGATGCAAAATAAAAATGTAGACTGCCTTTCAGAAAGAGTAGCATGTCTTGCTAACCAAAACACAAATGGTCAGTACAAAAAAAACACAGGCAGCTGTTTTAGATATAACCAGCTAAGTTAGCAAGTCTTCCTCAATCTAGAGCCCGCTAGATGTTTTGGACTTTGACTCCCCATCAACTTCAGCCAGCACAGTCAATGGTCAGGAATGCTGAGAGTCATCACTCAAAAGATCTGGAGGTCACCAGGTTGAAGAAGGCTGGCCCAGTTCTGTATCCTCTGACGCAACACACCTGGAGGGCAGCCAGCTGTGGAAGGCTGCTTTAGGCTGGTGAGTGAACCTGGGACCTTACCAGCTGCACCACTGAACAACAGCCTCTCAGAAAATGAAATAAACGGAGAAGGCCTGCAAAAGAAGTCAAGGGTGTCAGATCAAGAAATCCAGAGTGATGGAAAGCCTCAAAAAGGACCTCAGTTTAATTGTGCCATCCCAGAAACAGTCTTCAGGTTTCCCACACCCATTTCTGCAATTGTAAGGCTCATCTAGTTACCTGCACCCTGGAACAAAATTTTAAAGGGAAGCAATCAATAGACTAGGTGCCCCTACATGTTCTGCATTTCCTAATTGGTCTGTGTAGTTTGTTTTCATGACCCTTCAGGAAAGATACGCTAAAACCTTGCCAATGGATGCTTACATGAAGGGATCCTTACATAAATTAAAAGCAGACACAGGCATGGCGAACGCGACAATGTGCAGTGCTAATGGCAACCAATGTTAGTTTGCCTACGTGAGTGTTAATGATCAAACCGTAACATTTTAACAGGAGTAAGGTGCGGAAAAACGGGATTCCAGATTATGTAAATATTGAACATTGGGTACAGGCCACAGCTAGGCTATGATCAGAATACCGAGTTTATCCATTCATCACATCAGTGGAAGGAAAACCAAGAAATAGGGCATGTATAGTAAAGAGGAACCAGAGGGATATAGGAATTCTTGGGGCTGAGAGACTTATAAGGGGCATTACTTATGGGGAGGGGAGGAAACAATGTCCATTTGTAATCCAGAGATAATCCTAACCATGCTGCCAGCTATGCTGGCCATGTAGTGATATGGCAAGCCAGTTACTTGAAGTCAAGGCCGTCCTCATCGTATACCACTCCTCCTCCTCAGGAGTGGAGTCTCATGCAGTGTTTAGGCAAGAGCGAACGGCTGGACGGTGGCCTGGTTTGCATGTAACAATAAGCCAAAATTCTGACGGATTCTAGCTACTGGGAATGAGAAAGCACGCTAGCATAAACGGCCCCATCGCTGCCCCAAGGCTCCTCCTGTCAGCATGAGCAGGTAAAACAGCAACAGGAAACCTTCTCTGGGGTTTGTTTAGGGTTATGTCTGAAATGGGACCCCTGGCTTGTTGCTCTCCTAACCAGCCAGAAGCTGAAGCTGAGAACAAAACCTGGCTTTAGATTCTGGCAGGTTAGGAGAGCAACAAGCCAGGGATCCTGGGATGGATGTAATGCTCGTCAAACCATGGGCAGAGGTGTCCTGGTTCCGTTGGCAGGATGAGCCGAACGGAAGCCATCAAGCAGCACGTACCAACACGCTTGCCCATTCCCAATAAGCAGAATTTTTCAGAATTTTGTAGTTTGTTGAGTGTTACATCTGAAACACCATCCAAGTGCCTGGTTTGCCACTTGTTGGATGCTTGGCATAACGCTGGAGGGTGGGGTGGGTGGGATAGGAGGGTACCTGAGAGTATTCTGCACACAGGGAATAGTAGGACTGCAACCGTGGAGTGCTCCTATGGCCATGTTCAATTCTCTAGCCAAACAGAAACCTAACTGCTTGGGTATTTCCAAAGCAAACATCCAAATATATATATATATATGCAATCTCTGTTATTGACAAAACAAAGAACATTCAGATCTCCCTTATATTATCAGATATGATTGCTTAAGTAATTATCAACCACACTGTGTTCTTTCTGAATTCTGGAGATCGTATCATCATGTCCTTCCCCTCCCCTCCACCTCAGGAGGACACTGTATAAAACTAGCTGAAACTGCATGTTCCAACACAGTGTGAAGGTAACGATCTGAAACCAAACACAGAACTGCGGAAAGCCAAATTCATTTCTGATGTGTTTGGCAGTGGGGAGAAAATAAACTGGTTTCAGAAAAGCTTCCATCAATAAAAGAAAATGAAAAAGCAACCCTGACTCAGTCCCTTCCCCTGCAATATTAACACCGAACGACATCAACAACACAGGGAGTGGCCCAAAATCCAAAGAAAGGTGGTCATACTTAAGTCCCATTTAAAACAATGGGACAACTACGAGTTGCGGTGAGTCCCACAGAAATGTATGGTTTTTAAGACGACTGTCCTTAAATTGGGGATTGTATTTGACTACACCCAATATCAGAGTTTTGTCTCATAGATACGGGTGACTGGTATTTATACGTTATATTTTTGAATTAGGCTTTTGAGCAGCTTGTTGTATTATATTTTTTATCTAGATTGAAATTAATTTGCACTGTATAACTGATTTTGTTGAATAGTCTAGCAAGCTAAGTGCGTGCGCGAGAGAAGTCATACAAACACCCATATACAATGTTCAGAACAATGTGTACAATCCAGTCAAAGTTACGCATGTTGGTTTCATTGATTGCAGTGGAAAAGTTAAGCATGTGCTTAACTCTCTCCTACTGAAATCAATGAGATTTTAAACTGTGCTCAGTTTAGGCATAGTTAATATAGGGTCTGTTCAGACAACACACTAAGCCATGGCTAGACTGCTAACCCTTTTGAAGCAAATTGTTAGTGAGCGTGTTTAAACCATGGGTATGAAGCCACCATGGTTCAGAATGGTTCACATAACACACTAAGCTATAACCTTTAGCTCAAAACGCTTAACCACTGTGGCTTAGCATGTCATCTGAACAGGGTCATACTAATATTAATTAATTGAACACTACACAGATGCATTTCCTATGGAAACATTCCATAAGCATGGTTTATGTTAGCAATTCACAGTTCTCATTATTGCCACAAATATACTTCTAGTATATTTGAGGGCTATGAAACTCTTACATGTGAAGGACAAGAGACTGACCTCTTCACACTGGGTGAAAGTTGCTGGAAAGTTTGCCAGCTCTTACCAGGTTTCTGACCTGGCCAGCAACTAGCAGATTCACCTAGAATCCTCTAATGTTGCAGACTATTATGGGTGCACTGCCCATTCTCAGTAATTGCCCTGTTTTGGCCAGATGTAGCACATCATATCTATTCGTACCCATCTTATGTCAGGTCTTCCAGAAATGACCAGCCAGAGCAGCAAAATGTTTGTACACATCAATTATTCGTTCTCCAAAACAACAACAACTCAAAAGAGCAGTATTATGCCAGACAATTTATGGGAGATGGGACAATCCCACAAAATAATTTACCAGATTCCCTCTAATACAACAAGTCTACTTTTATTTTTTATTTTTTAAAATCATTATCAGCATATCTAAGTGAAAAACCCCACAGATCTGGGCATAAGAAACCAAGGATATATTGGAAAATAATTCAGTTTTTTGAACTTACCCCACCAATTAAAAAAGGGGGGTCCTTAATAGCAATCACAATATAAAGGAATAATACATTATTATCCGTTCTAGCGTGCTACTGAAGTGGTATGAACTTAAGACATTTTGAGAATTGGAAAGAATGGAAAGTCTTAGCTAAGTGCAATAAAGATCGCCTCTCATATAGTTCTACTGTGTGAGCGTTTCTATAACAAATGTATTTGTTTGTCATGGTGAATTTAACAAGCTCATGAATCTGGCATCTTACAATGCTTCCTCCTCTCCAAAATGGGTCATAAACATATGGGGCTCGCAGTATCCCACTTCCTTTGACTTTAAGGTGTCTAACCTGGCATCTTTAAGAAATACAGTAAGCAAACGGCATGAAGTACTTGGCTATATTTCTGAACAATATATTGCATTCAGCCTCAAGCAAGATGGCTGCCTTCACCGATCCAGCTGTAAACATGTACGAAATCCATTAAGGTTAGGTAAGCCAGATATAATCCTGGCTATATCACTGTTCTGATACAGTAGCACCTTAGGTCTCTCAGCAGAATCAAGGGGCAAAGCAGGGATGTTGCCAGGCACTTAAAAGTTTGGGGGCACAGCCCCATAAGACACAAACCTGCATAAGAGTTGCATATGTTAATTTATATTTGTGGGCCTGTTTGGACAACACGCTAAGCCATGGTTAGGTCACTAACCTTTTTGTAGCAAGTGGTTAATGAGCGTGGTTATACCGTGGTTATGTAGCCACCATGGTTAGGAATGGTTCACATGACACATTAAGTCATGGTTCACACAACATGCTAAGCCATAGGGTTTAGCTCAAAATGCTTAACCATGACTTAGAACGTTGTCTGAACAGGGCCTATATATGCAAATTTAGACCTAATTACAAGAGTTTATTGAAATTTAACAGAAGGCAAAGCCAGCTAATTAATTTCCCACCCAATTCACCCCAAATAAAATAAACTGTTTAATAAATTTGCTCCCCACCCCAGATCATGATCCACCTTCGCCTCCCCACAATCCCCCTTGAAAACCACTCCCTCCGCCGCCGCCCCCCACGGCAATTAAGCACAGAAAAAGCTTTCCATTGGCATCAATGGACACTCAGGGCTCCAGGAAATAGATCTGGGGCTTGGGCCCCATGAGCCCAGTCCTAAACACTCCTAGGCAAACATTTTCCTGGACTCTATCACTTCAGGCTGTGGGCATGGGGTGCATATGAACTTCACAGGGGGACAACTTCAGAGGGTCCGAGGGGCAATTTCCAGTCCCCAGAACCCATCATGGGCTGTATTTTTCTCACCCAAAATCGGTCACAGCGGCAGCCAACATGGTGGGGCAGGTGAACACCATGGAAACGGTGGGCTGCATGTACTGCATGTGTTGCCCTCCTCCGGTATCCATGTTTGAATGCTCTCTTGAGAGAGGAAAAAAACCCTCCATACATACAGAAAAACACCCTGTAAAAGAGAAAGACTTCTCTAAGTGGAACAATGTGGGTTTTTTAAAAATATTTTTTAAAAAACCCTCTTGGGAACATTAAGCATATGAAGAGCGAGAACCAGTAAGCCCCCAGTTCAACTCTTAACTAAGCCATGAACTTACAGAGTGGCTTTAGCCAAGCTACTTTTCCTCACACAATAGCAATGACCTCACCTATCTCCACTGCAATATGGGGTCAATAACCGTGGGGTCAGTGTTCAGAGCTGTTGTAAGGATGACTGAGCTTAGGCATATGAAGGACCATGGACATGTGAAATATGCTCCATTGTAAATATAAGCACGATCGTCATCCTGTCTTCCGGGACATTTTTGCCTTTCCCCGTGTCTGCCTGCTGCTCCTCATGCATGGCACGGAGTGGGGAAGCATCAGAGAGAACGGGAAGGGAAGGAAGAAGGGGAGCAGATCCTTTGGCTGCTTAAAAGCTTGACAGAAAGACGAGAAGTGACCGAGTTACTGTAGAACAAAGATTTTAAGCATGGAATCTTGCTGTGTGGTTAGAATAATGGGTCACAGTGTTGGTTCTTCCCCTTCCTGCCCCATTCCCTGGAGCCTCACTCCGTCTTCAGAGGATGTTTATAAAGGATCATCTGCCTGGTTGCCAGTGGAAGTTAAGAATAGCCTCTAGCAAGCAGGCAATGAAGTAGTCCTACAGAAGTTCTCTCTCTTTCTTTTAAACCTAATGGCTAAGGATGGTATGTTGGGGAAACACAGGCTAATAAAACCTTTCTGTGGACTAGTAACTATAGTAAATGTATCGGTCAAGTTACTTTGCTAGCACAGGGAATGAGAACCCACATCTAACACAACAGCACACAACAGTATGGGGGAGTGGTTAGAACGTCAGGCTGGGAAAACCCAAATCCCCACTCAGCCATGAAGCTCATCTTGGGCCAATCACTGTCTCTCAGCTGAACCTGCCTCACGGGTGTTCTGAGGGCGGAGTGGGAGAAAATAAGAACCACGTATGCTACCTGGACCTCCCTGGAAGAAAGGCAAGATATAAGTAAAATAAATATATTCGTACCTTTGTGCGCTGATCCACTCAGCATGCTAAATTTTAGAGTCTACTGAAGTAACGGTGTACGTACGTACGATGTAATGCAGGGGATGGCAACCTGGCACTCACGGGTGCCCTGGTGCCCACCAGGACCCGAGTGTGCCCGCCAGACCCCCATTGTCCCCCCACTCACTCCCATTGCCTGTCCCCTCCCCCCCCCCCCCAATTGCTCCTTCTGCCTCCTGCCCTGCTCAGCAGCTAGGAAGCGAGAACTTGGCAGATCAGGAAACTTATCACCCGATTTGCTGACTTCCTGCTTCCTTGTTGCTGAAGTAAGCGTGGTGAGAGCAGAAACAGCAACGTGGCCCCAAAGGAAGGTAGTGGGGACAGAAGAGGCAGGGGCGAGGACAAAGAATAAGAAAGTTGAAGCGGTGGGGGAAGGCATCCCTGAACAGGAAGAGGGGAAAGAGGAGGACGCGGGAGCAAGAAAAGCGGGAATCCAGGAAGGGGAGGCAAGAAAATGTGCCCATAGCCCAGAAAAAGACATATCACGTGAGCCTGCAGGCCCCAAAAGCTTCCTTACCCCAAGAGTTGTGTGTATACATGCTTGTGCAATCGCCAGTCGACACGGCTGATTGTTGCCGGCAAAGTCCAAACTGGTGGGCTAAACTGTCTGATTGCCTCCTATTTCCACAAGTTGAAAGTGGGGCATGACTTACTTAATATTTGCTTAATCTTGCATTCCTCAAGTGCCTCAGATTTCTCGCTGTAGTCAAGAGGAGTATGGGAGGGCACAAGAATTTGCACGATCAGTTGTTCACGGACACAAGCGACTTTTTAAAAGCATTCCAAAATCCTACTACCTCCCCATTAACAGTACAGCAGAAACACAAGAAGGGGGAAAACCTGCCCACACTGATTAATGCCTAGATTTTCCATACATTCCAGCATGGCAACTATGTAATTTTGGCTTCACTTAAGGCTTTTCTTGGTCTTTCCTATTTTTAACTCTTAGATGTTGCATTCCAGGGCAGATGTCTTTGACAAACGCTGTCGACTTAGAACCAACTTTTCGTTCCGCCCCTCCGAAGGCTCATAAACCTACTGGCCCGCCAAGAATGTGGCGCGCAATGGTTCAGTAAACACACTCTCACCCAAAGGCAGTTAAATGTATGATGTTAGTGAGGCAGCTTTCAAGCTCAAAACGGCTCTCTCTGATTCTGATAAATGTCCGTGCAGTATATTACTTAAGCTGTATGATAACGGTTAAGAAAGGAAGGAAGGAAGGAAGGAAGGAAGGAAGGAAGAAATATAGCAAATGTTTGGGGGAAACCCTGATCAAATGCTACATAACTCATCCATTCAGCTGTTATCAGATCTGTCTCCTGAGGCACTTTGTAAAAGGAGGCAGTTAAATTCCTGACGTCAGTTTTACAACAGAAATCAATTGATTACACATGGGGCTTCCCTTTCAAATTGATGAATTTCCCCCCAAACTATTTTCATAAGATCTTTAGCAGACGGATAATGCTTTCTAGATCAACTTAGTACTGGAAAAGCAAAAGTGCATGATGCAGGGGCCGCTTCTATTTCTTAACCTAAGGGCAGAAGGGGCAGCCCACTCACTGTCAAAGGGAATGAGGGGGATCGGGCTCAGAAGGCATGGGCCACAAAGCACATTTTGTATATCAGGGGTGGCCAACTTGCAGTTCTCAACCTAATTTCAAAATCCACCGTGAGTGATCCATTCTGAGCTCTGAAAACAGTGATATGTTCCTTCCACTAGGCAGGAAGGAGAGGGGGGAAGAGAGAGAGAGAGAAAGAGAAAGAGAGAGAGAGGTTCAGTTCATACAACATCTTTCTCAATGGTGGTTTCAGAACTCCACAGTGGAGTTTTTACACCACTGTTGAGAAAGGTGTTGTCAGGCGGGAAAACTTCACGCAACGGTGGAGTTTTTTTGGAAAACACTCCGCACAGAATATCCACACTGTGCAGAGGAGAGTTCCTGCACAGCCATTGTGTTGTGTGGTGGGCTCCATGGAGTTTCCTGATGCGTTGAGTTGACTTTTCCCACTGGCTGCAGAGTTCCCTGGTAAGAGCGGTAAAAGGAGGGAGTGCCGCTCTAGGAGAGCCGCTGGGATTGTTTTTTCACAGCAATGGCTGATGGGATAACATCGGGAGGACCAAGGGAGGAGAGAGGGTGAAGGAACTGTCAATCAAACGTCATGATGAATTTTACTCAACTCCACGGTAGCCCACAGTCACACAACAGTGGAGTTAGAACATGGAGAGAGAGAGAGAGAGAGAGGGAGGAGGGGTACCCTGCCCAGATTTGTTTCTGGCCCCACCAACTGCTAGCTTCAGCCCCCTGCTACAAATTGTCCCTTAGAGGATGGGGTCCTTTGAGAGAAAATAAGGTTCTTCATCCTGGCTGGTAGCCCAGATCTCTCCCTGGCCTTTTCAAACCAAGGATTAGTTTATCTTCTATCAACAGTTCTCTCTATCTAGGAAAGCAAGCAACTTGATAGCAAAGATCTGATAACAACCCCATGGAATAATTACGTAGCATTTGATTGTGTTTTTCCACAAAACACGTCAGCCTCCCACATACCCGGTTGAGGGTGGGCGCGTTCTGATGCCAAGGTTGACGACACCACACACACCACACTCCTGGCTGATGCCCTCAATATTTCTTCCAAGGATATTGAAAGACTGAAACAAATATACCAATATTTCTCCTGCGTACCCTCTCCTCTCCCCACTGGCCTTTGCAATGTAGGTTTCCCAGAATATTTGCATAGGTCACATCCACTAAAAAAAAAAAAAGAAGGAATTCTATTTAGGGAAGTGATGTGAAAATTTGTGGACTGAATTAACTGTGTAGACAACTAATACGTTCATTGAAAAAAACTAATTCAAAACTGTAAATTTAAATTTGGGCTACCTATTAAATTATTTAGTTTTGAAAAAACATATTATGCATAATATAGAGTTAATATTATATATGATATATAGCTGTATCATATGTTGCACAGCTAGAACTTTGTTTATTGGTGACCAAAGATATTTTGATCTCCTGAGCATTTTTTGGTTCCGATGAGCAGTTGCTGGCATCTAATTAGCTTTTATTGATGCTACAACCCCACAGGCATAACTTTAACATATCAGTCAGATTATCAGACCGTAAATCAGTTATTAAGATAGAATGCTTGGATTTTTTTTGATGCTGCTGATGCTGATGCTGCTAATGATGATGATAAGGCATAGTATTTATATTGTGGCTTTTGAACAGAGTAGCCACAGCAAATGGCTCCAGGTTCAATCTGTGACATCTCTATGATTCCAATAATAATAATAATAATAATAATAATAATAATAATAACAACAATTTATTTCTTACCCGCCTCTCCGTTTGGATCGAGGCGGGGAACAACAACATGATAAAATACACAAAACTGATTAAAACATGACACATATTATTAAAACTGCATAAAAATCCTAAAACATCCTAAAAATATCCTTAAAACATTCTAAAATTCCACTGGATATGCCTGCTGGAAGAGAACAGTCTTTATAGCTTTCTTAAATTCTAAAAGACTGTTAAGTTGACGAGTCTCCTCCGGCAGGTCATTCCACAGTCTGGGAGCGGCAGAAGAGAAGGTCCTCTGGGTAACGGTTGTCAGCCTAGTCTTGGCCGACTGCAGTAAGTTCTTCCCAGAGGACCTGAGCGTGCAGGGCGGATTGTATGGGAGAAGGCGATCCCGCAGGTAACCTGGACCCAAACCATGTAGGGCTTTAAATGTAATAACAACTGGACTGGGAAAATCCTCTACTTGAGCTTATGGAACTTGTTGCTAGTCAATGGTAAGATGGGCTTATGATATGACTTGATGTAACTATACAAAATCAGAGGCAACAGTTGACAGACTAAACAATTGGTATAATGCACAAGGCACACAACTGCGAAAACAATAAAAATATTTTCCAAAAGTTGAGGTAAATACTTTTTTTTAATCGACTGACTGATATGAGAACACTATATATATAATTTTTGCTATAAAAAGCTACACAATTCAATGAAAAGTGATATCAAACTGCAGTCAATATTATTCAAACGAACTATTTGCAATGTTGCTGTTACAAAGGAAGTTTTCCAAAACAAACTGTACTATTTTATATTGTTCTATTTTATATTGCTATTACTTGCAATTGAGAGATATGGTTTACAAAAACAAACTGGTTTTTTTTGCTACTGTTAACACAAGAAATGCAGAAAATATTACAGGTTTCCGGTATCCACCCGTTTCGTGTGAAGGCAAGCTTCCTCAGATAATCACTTACGTTGTAGCACCTACTACGAGGCTATTGCCGTGGAAAGAGTCGTCCTTCACGATAATTGAAGAGATTATTCTTGCAGTCCCGGCATAACGAAGCCTCTGAAGTGGTGAGTAGAATGCAGGTGAAGCCAGTGCAGAGCTATGGCCTGGGCCAGATCTACACCAAGCAGGATATGACACTTTGAAAGCGTTTTGAAAACTGTCTATGGAGTGTGTCCTGGGGCCCAACAGTTGTCACTACTGCTATAAACCGTTTTAAAGCAGTAGTGTAGATCCTGCCCAACTCTTCTGTGCTACTTCATCAGAGGAACAACAGGGCCTGTGCCGGCTTGTCTTCGCTACGCAAGGGGCTTCCCTCACCAGGAAAGTCTGTGCGCAGCCAAGCACGGTCCCATTGCAGATCCAGTCAGAGCAACTGATATCAGGTGGGCACGGCCACACCCAGTGATGTAAGGGCCGCGGCCACACCCACCTGAAATCATATGGCCCGTGAAGGACTGGGTGGGGTATTATCTGGCACCCCACCACATCTAATTATGTTTTGACACCCCTGGCCTAGAGATTCCATAGCTGAGAATAGATTGAACTGGGGATTCCTGATTCCCCAGTTTTAGCCATCACACATACCAGCTCATATGCCACCTTAGAACCCACCGTAAGCCAAAGTAGCGAATTGCTGTTGCTGTTACTACTGTGCATAGCATATACATTGTTTCACAGTCCATCAGCACAAACAACTGTCCTTCACAATCATAGTCACAGGTTTTCAGAATTCAATCACACCACTTAATAAATAAATTAACCACAAAGGAGACTTCAGTGAAAAGTCCACACAGCCTTTTGGCAAGAGCTCTGTATTTTTTGGCACTACTATTTCAAGTTAAAAACCTACACGAAAGTTAAACTATCACTAGATGAGCAAACATGGTCACTGCTGTTCCCTAAACAAAGGATTGGTTGATTTACGCAACGGTTAGGGTTACTCCATGGTATCTTTTCTCCTTTTGACTTTTCCGCATGGTCTCCTTCGGTAATGCGCTGTTCTGCTTGATTTTCTAGGCAATTTCCCTTTTGATGGAAACTCAATACAATTGATTCTAATTAAGTGAAACCACCACTGTAACAAGGCAATGTCCTAATGTACTCATCTCATAAAGACTGTCTGTTTAATTTGAATCAAGGCATTTTACTTCCTCTTTAATGAAAAGAGAAAATCAATACAAAAGGGAGGAAGGCAGCGGGGGGGACAGACGACCACTTTTGTTTAGAGACCTGGTCAGCAATTAGTTTCATGGGAAAGCCACACTGAAAAGCTGTGGAGAGTGTGGGCTGCACCCATCTCCTAAACAGCCCCCACTCTCTCCACACATGTCTCTGGATTGACGTCACCCCATAGACATATGTGGTGCTCCTCCTCAGGAAGCCAGATTTGTCCCTGGGACCTCCAGTCACTGATCCAAAGTTTAGCGACAGGAAAAAATGGAAGGTACCAAAACCTACTTCTCGCGGCTCAGTCACATGACAGCTTTCTCTACAGCTAGCTTAGCATCTTAGTGCTAAACTGGGGTGGGGATACTGAAGAAAAGAGGCACAAAGTAGCCCGAAGATTTCATGCAACGGTCACTCTTTTTGGCTATGCCGTCCATCCCAAGTGATCCTGTTTAGACCAGGGGTGAGCAAAATGTAGATCTCCAGATGTTTTGGATTTCAACTCCCAAAAGACCCTGCCAGCATGGCTAGTGGAATGCTGGGAGTTGTAGTCCAAACATCTGAAGGGCACCAGTTTGGGGACGGCTGGTTAAGATTAACTGGTTTGTCAGGTTTGGACAATGCAACAAGCTACGGTTAAGTAAAAATGGAAGCGATAGGAGAGGACAGTGCGCAAGCATGTGGCTCTGTGGTTTGTTTTAGTTTAGTGTGACATGGGAGCTGGGCTAATCAAGAGGAATAACCTCTGCAGGAACCAGCCCTAAATGTATGTGTATATATACACATTCTAAAAGCTTGTTACCTCCAAGTAGCTATTTCCTTTTGGAACAGACTAGCATTTCTTCATTACAGCTCTACAGTATCGTTTTACATACCAAATCTGGCTTGAGTCTGAAGGCCAAAGGCAGAGAATAAAACATGGACCGCAGGGTTGTTAGCACTGAAGAGCTCCAGGACTGACGGACCTCCCGACTTCTGGGAATGCGATGGAGGGTGAACTTGGAAAATGAGAAGAGAAATGGACAGATTTACACAGAAGAATCCATGTAGGACATACTGTTGTAAAGTTACTATCTTTTTTCTGTTGCTGTAGCTCGACAGAACTCTCGTTCACACAAACAGGAACTTGCCAGAGTAGAAGTTCCACCTGGCTTGGGCTTGTTGTTTTAAACAGGCTCCAGGTTGCATCCTGTCACAATCTTCCATAGGAGAGAGTTCTATGTACGCACTCTGAGCTTCCATAAGACGTTTCCTCCCCCTCCAAAGCAGAACCCAGCATCAACCGGTTTAATCCCACCCTCAACCCTGAACTAAATTGCGGTTTGGTGATTCAGTTACAGCACCAAAATTTAAGCCCAAGGCCCTGGCAAACACGCAGCTAGAGATCATGACAACACAGATCAGCCTTTTATTGAACAGCTTGCCCAGTAGCCATACGTCACAAGGAGTTGCAGGCAGGCACGTAAGCCAAATGAGAAGAGGCAGGTGGCTACTTAGGGGAGAGAGCCTTTCTAGTGGTGGCACCCCAGTTTTGGAATGCCCTTCTTGGAGAAGCTCGCCTGGCACCTACACTGAAGCCTTTTGGGCGCAAAGTGAAGACATAGCCCAGAGAGCTTGGCTATTGGGGGATACAGAAATGTAATAAATAAACGAATGGGTTGGAGGAGGAGGGGTGGATTGTTTCAGCCTGCTGGGAAGCCTAGTTCTCAGCTCTGTTGCTCTTCCACCAGACTGCTTGGTAGATAGCAATGTTATTGTTATTTTACTGCCCTGCTAAGAAGCTAATCTCCTGTGTTTCCATGCTGGCTGTGGAGGAGGAGGCTTCTCCTCTTCTGTGGCTACGGATGTACGGATCTTGCTAAATTCTTTCTGTCTGCGTTTCAAGGATTCTCAGGTGTCTTTTATTCCATCATCACTGACGGGATTGGATTTTTAAAACCAGAATTTTGTTCTACTTGTGCTAATTCGCATTGGCACCAAACTGGCCGGCTGCATAATATGCATAATATGCGTTGAATGTTACTATATATATATACACACACACACACACACACACACATTCCGTGACAGTCAGGAGAAGAATTACAAGTTTCTTATTACAAATTTCTATTTGGATTGGAGAATAATTGTCAAGCTTGGTCAACCTCCGATCTGCTCCAAATATCTATATATGGCAGAGGGGGTAATCTCCCCCCCTTCAGCTTTATTCGTAAAATCAATGAACTTACACCATATCTTCTTTTTTTTATTATTAATTTCAACACAATAAACATACACAATATAAAACTTACACAATATAAAACAAACTACAACCCTTAACAATCCCCCCGTGCACCCCTCCCCCTGAGACCTTCTCATAATCATTCTTCCTCCTTCCAAAATTCCAGCAATTCTTTTGAAGGTGTTTGTCCCTTTCCCGATCTTAAAACATATTCCAAAAAGGGACTCCATATTTTTCCAAAATCACTCTTACTGGACATTCCTCTCTTTATTTTCATTTTACATGTCAACATATCATTCAAGGCCATATCCCAAATTTCTTTATACCAAACTTCTATTGTATAGCTTCCTTGCCCTTTCCAATTTTTAGCAATGATTATTCTAACCGGTGCCAGGAGGTTGTTTACCAATTCTCTGTTAGCTACATGCTCATTCTCACTATCCCATATTGCTAGTAGAGCTAATTTTGGGTTTAATTCCAATTTCCTTCCAATTATATCACTTATTTCTTTAAAAACCCTTTCCCAGAATTTTTGTACATGTTCACAGCTCCACCACATACGAAAATAGGTCCCAACCTCCTGACATCCCCTCCAACAATTCTTAGACACTTTTTTATCAATCTGGTGAAATCTTACAGGTGTTAGATACCATCTCCATACTATCTTATAGTAATTCTCCTTAATTCTAATCGACAACAATTTTAACATTCTTACTTTCCATATCCTCTCCCATTTATCTTCATTAATTTTCCCCTTAACATCTTCTTCCCAAATCTCTTTTATAACATTAAGTGAGTCCTGGAATTCCTCCTCTATCAATATTTTATATATCTCACTAGTCAGCCCTTTCTTAACTCCAGCTTCTTGTTTTTTTTCTTTTTAGTTCTATTAAATCTTCAAATTTAGTATTATTTCTACATTTCTTATTTTTCAGTCTCCATTCCTGAGTCCATTTTTCCAATTGTAAACATTTGAACCAAGCTATCTTTTGTCCTTTAAACAACTCTTTAATATGCTCACTATCCTTCATCTTTTCCATCCAATTCCTTAACTTAATTATATCCTGATCTTTCAGTCTCGCTTCTATCTCATCTTTTAATACCCTTGGGAAGTTTCCCACTACTACAACTGGGGCGAGTGGAGAGTCTCCTGGTATCAACTTCCCTCTAAACTTCTCCCAGATCTCTAATATATTTTCCAACAATGGGTTGTCCAGTACCTTCAATTCTTTCTTTTGCATTTTAGTAAAAAATATATTTCCCAATTTACAATCTACCTCCGCTGTTTGCGGTTCCAACCATTCCAAATCTTCCTCCCCTAAAATACTATTAATAATATATCTTAACTGATTAGCAATATAATAATTCTTAATATTCAGAAGTCCTAAACCTCCTTTCTTTTGAGCCTTATACCATAACCCTTTATTTATCCTTGCTCTTTTATCCCCATTACAATAAGCATTAATCATATTTTGCCAACTTTTAATCTCCGCTACTGAAATTCTAATCGGTATCATTCTAAACAAAAAATTAACCTTAGGTAAAATCTTCATTTTAATAACTGCTATTCTACCAAACCAGGAATGTTTTAATTTTCTATATATCTGTAATTTCTCCCCTACCTCTTTTCTTAACCTTACAAAATTAAGTTCCTCTAGTCTTTCTACTTCACTATCTATATTAACTCCTAAATATCGTATTATATTTTATGCCTTAATCCTAACTTAACTTTACACTTCTCCATCTCTTCGTTATTATAATTATATAACATCATTTCTGACTTCCCCCAATTAACTTGTAATCCTGTAATTTCCCCAAATTCTCTCAAATGCTTCTGAATTATCTCCCCACTTTCTAGGGGATCTTCTAGTGTCAATAATGTATCATCCGCAAACATATTCACTTTAATCTTATGGTTTCTTCCTATCCCCTTTAATCTTCCCTCCTCCCTTATTACATTTGCTAAAATTTCTATCACTATTGCGAATAAGATCGGTGAAAGTGGACATCCTTGTCTAGTTCCTCGAGCTAGTGTAATTTGTTGCGTTAACCCATCATTAATCATTATTTCCGCTTTATTATTTTTATACAACTGGTTAATCACTCCCATAAATTTATATCCAAACCCAAATGTTTTTAATATAATTTTTAATGCTGGCCACTCCACGCAATCAAAGGCCTTGAATATATCCAATGCTAATAATCCTGCTTTTAAATTTCTTTTTTTTTAATAATATTTATTATATTTATAACTCTCCCAATTAAATTAGGCATTTTCCTACCACAGATAAATCCACATTGATCTTTTTTTATATATTTAAAAATAAATGTACCCAATCTTTTTGCCATTATTGCTGTAAATATTTTTGCATCCTGGTTTATTAAAGATATTGGTCTGTACGAAGCTGGATCCGTCAAATCCTTACCTGGCTTCTGTATTAAAACAATCAAAGACTGATCCCACGATGGCGGAGTCATTCCTCCTTCTATTATATTGTTATATAATTTTTTTAATCTTGGTATTAACATATCCTTAAATATTTTATAAAATTCCGGCCCCAAACCATCAATCCCCGGAGATTTACCTCCTTTTAGTTTATCAACAATTCTTAAATTTATCCTCACTTTATTGTCCTCACACTTTCCTCACTTGCTCTGTCAATTTTTCCAGAAGAGCAATTTGCCAAACCCTTTGGTACCAATTATCAATGTGAAGCCCTTTGCCATCTTTCCAGCTCTTTGCAATCAGGTTGGATTCATAGAAATTTGAACTCATTTGAGTCTGCTGCGGATTTCACCCACCCCACCCCCATCCCTACCACTGCCTAGCATGGAAATGCAGGCCAGTAACTACTTAGGAGTCTCGTAAAACAACAACTTCAGGCTAGTAACTTTTGTGAGCACAGATGCATAGTTGGAAAATGCAAATAGTTGCCCTCCACCTTTTAAAACTCTGCTCAAATATGCAGCTTACACAGAACAAAAACTGACTGTTATCTTAGTGCCCCATCTGGTGGACAATACAAAGTATTGCTAGCAACAGATTAAACATGGGGCAGGCTGGCTTCAGGTTTGGCAGGCCAGGTGCAAAAAGCATAGAATTCAAGAGCAGGGTGCCTCTGAGCACGTGTTGAGCCTTGGAATTCATTTTCAGTACTGGAACTGAACTGAGCTCATAGTCCTTTCACACAAAAGTCCGCTCTTGATTACCCCAGGCTTCCTTCAGTTCAGCAGCCAAATTAATAGTGGAAAAATCATTTGTTCTTGCTACTGTTAAATAACTGGAAGTTGGAAACTCTTGCTGATCTACTGCAAATCACCCAGAGTTCTACCAATATATCCTGATTTCCCATCCGTCCACCCTTGGATTAAATCAGGAGTGGGCAACTTGTGCCCCTCCAGATGAATTGGCCTAAAACATCCATCATCCCTCACCACTGACTATGCTGGCTAAGGTAGGGTGACCATATGGAAAGGAGGACAGGGCTCTTGTGTCTTTAACAGTTGTATAGAAAAGGGAATTTCAGCAGGTGTCATTTGTATGCCTGCAGCACCTGGTGAAATTCCCTCTTCATCACAACAGTTAAAGCTGCAGGAGCCATCAGATACAAAAGAGTGCAGGACTCCTGCAGCTTTAACTGTTGTGATGAAGAGGGAATTTCACCAGGTGCTGCAGGCATACAAATGATACCTGCTGAAATTTCCTTTTCTATACAACTGTTAAAGATCCAAGAACCCCGTCCTCCTTTCCATATGGTCACCCTAGGCTAGGGCTGAAGGGAGTTGTATGCCAAAACATCTTGGGGGGGGGGGGGAGGCAGAAGTTGCCCACTCTCGGATTAAATGAATGGAATGAAGTCCTATGCATTCACATTAAAAGTACTTAAAAGCTGGGAAACCACTAAAGATTGGGGAACAGGGGAAAGGGTGTGTGGCCATCTGGGGAACCCTGCAGGGCAGGACTGGGGCCCAAGAGGGCTCAATTTGGCCTGTGGGCTGGAGGTTCCCCATCTCTGTCATAACTGGCCCTTTAGACAATCTCAAAGATGATCAGGTCCACGTTTTTGCGCTGAATCAAGATCCCTCATCTCCTAAGTTCCTGCTCATGTACTGGTATCTTAGTCACAGTACTGGAGGAGACTCAGGTAATTGTGTGTGTTTCTCTCTATTGATATTTTTTTAACATGAAATTTTATTTCAAAATAAAGGTAACTATATAAGGTGACCAGATAAGGCAGGGCCCCTGCACCTTCTTTTGTATATAGTCACTCTAGTATAGTGCCTGCACCTTTAACTGTTGTGATGAAGAGGGGATTTCACCAGGAACTAACTGCATACAAATGACACTGGCTGAAATTCCCTTTTCTCAACAACTGTTAAAGTTACATGAGCCCTGACCTGGATTAATCTGGTCACCCTATATAAAGGTAACAAAAGAAAAAATATGTAATAATAAATCAACTAAAGAAACAAAGGAATTCACTAATTATAATTCTTAGTTTATAACCAACATGCTTATGGAACATCTACAGTAAAACAGCCTATGTAAGAGCATCTAATAAAAGAGTAAAAATACAATTTATACAGCATATAAAAGGAGCGTGTGCAAGTGCGTGTTATTTTGTAGGATCGTATGTATTAGTCAGAAAAAATACAGGCAAGTGTATTTGTTGGAATTTGATCAAAAGTTTGAAGAGCTTCAATATAGGAAATAAATGGAAATTATGGTGCCATAATAGCTTTCTTAAAGTTAGGATACCTTGCTTGCTGCATTTGCTGAGTAAGTTTATACATAGTCATAATCTCCCAAATTTTATCAACCACTGCTCTTTAGTTGGTTGCTTTGGGGACTTCCAGTTACACACTACACAGGACTCTGCAGCTGTTCAAGAATTGCTTATTGCTCTATTAAATTTTTGTTGATTGTTAATGCTGTATTTATACTGGCTCAGCTATATCGCAAGTCTCTTTGGGAAGGCCTTCTGTCTTGAAAAGCAAGGTACAAAATAAAAATAAATAAACAGCAATGCACAGTGGTTTGTCCCCAACATTTTGGCTCTAAGAAGGAAAGTTTTGTTCCTCCAGGATATGGCCTGATCTTTTTCCTTTTACTCATCAAACAATGGGAGATGCCTTGTCTGCTCATTCTCATTCACATCCATGGCTCTATTTAGCTGGTTGCTTTTCTCTTGCATGTGAAAAGAATGTTCTATCCTTAATCTCTGGAATGTTTTATCCAAACAGATAACGCAAGCAGGGATTTTAGTAACACTGGTGGTGGTGGTGGAGGAATACTGTAATACACATAGCTGAAATAATACCCCCCCCCCCAGTTTACTGTATTTGGGCTAATAGGGCCATCATTACCCCCATGAGGGTTATTTTAGTTCATTTCACATATTAAAAATATGATTTCAATGACACTGTCCCTGACCCAGAGATCCTTGAGAATGGCAAGGAACTATCCCCTGCTCTGAACAGATTATCCATTCTGTAGCTGTGTCAGGGTTAAATCGACTGGAAGTGGAGAGAAGGATGTGTACAATGGTTCACTAGTGTTCAATGGTGCTTACTCTTGGTAAGTGTGCTTAGGATTGCAGACTTAACTGATTAAAACAGATGATCAAGTAAGGTGACAGCCCACATCTAAATAAACAACATTTTAAAATCTACTTTTTACTGTTTTCATGTTATTCAGATAATATTCTTTGTTCTACATGGGTGGGCAGTGGGGATGGGGAGGATTTTCTTCTTCTTGCATTTCCATACAGGAGAGTACAAACTCCATCACACCAGAGATTTAGGGCACTCTCACTGTGCCTGGTGGGCGGATTTGCAGCATGGTACTCACATGACACCCCGCTTGTCCTGCTGACACCCTGCCTCTTCCCCAGTCTTTCTTAGAATGCTAAAAGTCTGGATTATTTCCCCTAAGCGCATTTAATGCACCCTAAGCCTCAGTGTAGTTTTAAAAGAACTGGGGGCTTGAATGGATTGCATCAGGTCCTGGCAGGGAAAGCAATCTCTCCCAGCAGCCGGCTCCAAACATCAATATAAAACCCAAACCTTGCATCCCAGGCTCCAAAGGATTTTAAAAAATCATACAATGCATGAATCTCTGCAGAGACAGGGTTGTACTCCCTTGATGCCCCCAAAGAGCCAGACTAAAGTGTTGTTCCATTTTTGCCCACAGAAAGGCGGTCTGGTTGAAGTACTCATCTGACAGGACCTGACTGGAGGGTGAAAGAGAAGGGGAGGGGTGGAGTGGAGCCGAAGAGCAAACAAGCGAAGAAGAGAAAGAGGTCAAAGGGATCATAAGCTTGACACACTTCTGCATAAGAAGTAAAAAAAACACGGAGGCAAACCGGGGGGGGGGGGGAATTAGGTGTGATGGAGGTCTACAAGTCTTTAAACAAGAAAAAAAATGTATGCTCTCCACTGGGAATAAAAACACAATTTTTGAGACTGAGCTGTGACGGGGATCAATTACTTGAGCGATCACTGGAGTCACAGCCCTTAGAATTTGACAAGAACTAGATCAGACAACTAAGCCTGTCCACCCACCCACCTGTGATGCCCAAAAGCAATCTTATACTGTAATAAATGTTACAAAGTAAAGGAACCTTTGGTGGAGATAAGCACAAGCCTGAAGCTCAACAGGAGAAAACAACAAAACAAGCAAACAAAACATAGCAGCATGGAACCATAGCAAAAAGGGAAACCTTCAGAAGCCAGTCCAAGTGAAACGTAGCTTTCACATTCCTGAGTTTTGGTTACATACAACTTGATAAGTGACTTAAAAGAAAACAGATGTATGTTAGTATACGCTTATAAAAGATCCTATCCATGTGAACTCCACCCTTCTTTCTGATATTTTGCTATAATTACATGAAGCAAGGAATTAAAGAGAACGATTTCTTTGTGTGGTTCCCCCCTACCTCGTTTGTCTTCATTGTACAAACTGAATTGGGAATCGGATATATCCCATACCGAACTGATTAAAGCAGTGGTTCTGGCAAAGCTGCAGTAAGGGAAAGTTTACGCATATTCCAGATGTGTGTGTGTGTGTGTGTGTGTGTGCAGCACCCTAATCCTAGGGCTTGCTAAGCAAGACTCAAGTGTTTAGGATGTGGCTATCAACACCAGCACGAAAGCATCACATTGCACTAGAGCTGCAGCTACATTATGCTGGGGCTGCCGGCAGATTGTTCAAATGTCACTAGCAGACTGCCATGCTTGTCCAAATGTCCTTAGCAGATGCATAATGTTTTTCATAAAGGATGTTTTTATGATGTTTTAATGCAGTTTTAATAATGTGTGCCATGTTTTAATCAGTTTTATGTATTTTATCATATTGTTGTTCCCCACCTCGATCCAAACGGAGAGGCGGGTAAGAAATAAATTATTATTATTATTATTATTATTATTATTATTTAGTTCACTGTACCCTATTATAAAAAAAATGGAAGCCAGTCCCATTGATTTCAATTGCACTTATTTCAAAGTGAGTCTTTCTAGATATTCAAGCGACACAGTGCGATCCTATGCATCTCTACACAGAAATAAGACCCACTAAATTCAACAGGCCTTACTCCAAGATAAGCAAGCTTGCAGCTTTAAGGTTTTTTTGCTTACTTCTGCTCATTCACTTCATTTTTCCATGAATACTGAAATACCACTGGTGGAAAAACCGCAACATATAAAAGTCTATGGTTACCATCCAGCACAGAGTTAAGTACATTTAAGCCCATGATTTCAATGACTTGGGAGCGTGCTTCGATCTGGATTTGGTCTACGAATTTTAAAAGATATTATACTTATCCGAATATTAGCCTGGCACACGCTGACTAATGGCTTATTGGTTTTCATGGAAATTACTCATGAGACAGTTCTGTGATCCAAAATATCACAGGACCCCCAGTGCTAAAGGATTTCCATTGGCTGTTCCATTTTCTATAATGCTAGAGCAGGGGTGAGTAGGCTTCAGTCTTGCAAGTTCTACTTTGTTTGTTTGTTTGAATAGAACCCTGAAATCCAACAACTAAACTCTGGTACAAAAGATAGACACTTAGAATGAAAGAATTCTGAACCCAGGTCTTTGTTTTTGATTATTAGAACTGAATGGAACTCATAGCCCCTCCACCTCAAAAGCCACTCCTAAAAACACCAAACTTTCTAGATTTCAGCAGTGTAAGTTAGGGCAGGTGTATGTGTGTGTGTGTGTGTGTGTGTGTATGCTGGTGATAAAGTAGTCATTTTGTTGCTACTAATATTAAGCAATTGGGAGTCATACATCTTTGCCAATCTATTGCAAATCACCCAGAGATCTATGAGCAGGTCCAGATCTACTGCCCACCCTTATGCTAGAGAATGTTCTATTTACACAGACTACGCGCATTACAGCTGCAAGCCAGGGGCTCCCACTTTACAACAGAAGGTTAAACGTTCTTGAAATACAACCGCACAGTATTACATTAGATCCTGATTTATTTATTCTTTTTTAAAAAAATCTCAATAGTTGCTTTTATGTTTTAAGCTATCCAGGTTTTGCATTTTTGTTTTATCGGTATAAATTTGAGAACTGTTGCCTTTGTATGCAAGTTGTTGCAAATGGACATGGAATGGAGAACCTGCACATATTCACAAGAAAGCATGAAGGATGTGCACATGGTAGTTCACTCACTGCCGGGCACAATGCATAGTGCTGGAAAAACAGGCCTGAGTGAAACAATGTCAGTTAGGTAGTTATGCATATTTGTCAGGGAGTATGCATATTGTCCACTCATATATTCCTTGGTCAATGTGCATATTGGCAGCATAACTATTCATGCTGCCACATATTTTCATGTGGAGGTTGTACATATTAGTCGGGCAACATATGAAATATCTGCAATCAATTTGCATTGTCCAATTATCAGCTGCTGATTATTCATATTGAAAAGGCCTGTGTGGCAATGCCAATTCATGCATCTGCTTCATGCCTTTGAATGAATATGCACAATCACCAGTGCTCACTGATCATTCAACTCACATTAATCCCAAAGTATATTTTTGCTTAGTTTCTTCCGGAGAAAGGAATAGACTGTTTACTTGGGCGGGTGGGCAAGAAAAAGGGTGGCCTATTGGGCCGTGTGACTTGGGAGTAAAAGATAATATTCAATAAATGAAACATTTGGAACTAACAGATGTATTGTGTATTGGAGATTCTATTGATATTTTGATAATCACAGAATAGTAGAGTTGGAAGGGGCCTATAAGGCCATCAAGTCCAACCCCCTGCTGAATGCAAGAGTCCACATTAAAGCATACCTGAGAGTTGGCTAACCAGCTGCCTCTCGAATGACTCTAAGGTGGGAGAGCCCACTATCTCCCTAGGTAATTGGTTCCAATGCCATACTGCTCTAACAATCAGGAAGCTTTTCCTAATGTCCAGCCGGAATCTGGCTTCCTGTAACTTGTGCTCATTATTCCGTGTCCTCCACTATGGGATGACTGAGAAGAGATCCTGGCCCTCCTCTGTGTGACTTTTCAAGTATTTGAAGAATGCTATCATGTCTCTCCTCAAGGCTAAACATGCCCAGTTCTTTCAGTCTCTCATCATAGAGCTTTGTTTCCAGTCCCCTGATCATGCCCATTGCCCTCCTCTGAACTCCCTCCAGCTTGTCAGCATCCTTCTTGAAGTGTGGCGCCCAGAACTGGATGCAATACCCAAGATTGCCATTTCACATTCAAAAGATAAGCAAATAGTTATATATAGAGATGTGAAGGCCTGGGAAAAATGGGGTGGGAAAAGGGAAAAAATAGGGAAAAGATCATTTTCCCCCAAGGGATTTTGGGGGGAGGGAGCAGAGGGGGGAAGAGTTTTTTTTTCTTAAAAAATAATCTAGCTCCCCACACATTTTTTTCTGTTTCTCCCCTCAGGCCTTCCCATTTCTATTTACCCAGAAAGATGTAATAACTTACCAAGGAATCGGAGAACACTTCAGCTCTTTTTTGTTCAAAAGAACGGATTTTTTCTTCACTCATCTTATCTGAATCAGCCAAAACATAATGTCTAGGAGAGTATGTCTGGGAGAGGCTACTAAGTAACCTCAAGATTTCTGTCGTGTGCCCTCCTGAAAAATATAGAAGCAAAATTAATTAATGAAAGATTCACCAATTGTAGGATTTGGCCTGGTTGCCTTCCTTGCTGGTTTAGTTCACAGAGGTACGTTCATTGCTTCATGACTGCAGCATCAAAAGGAAACTGCTGCATCAAACTGAGCAGTTATAGAGCAAACACCACAGACAGAACTTCCATATCATCTCAAACACAAATGTTTTGCTGTTCAGTCATTCACATATTCCTCTCAGAGTCAACAAATGTTCGAATTAGCAAATGCTTGGGGAATATTTCATATTTATACACTTTAAGGTGCAATCCTATGCATGTTTGGACAGAAAAAAGTCCTACAACACCCCAGCCAGCTATGGAGAGTACGGCGACTCATCTATTTCTGTAAAAGAAATCTTGTGGAAATGGCAGCTGTAAAGCAGCCATGTACGCAACAACATTACATTTGCACTGGTTGTCTGTATGTTTCCAAGCCCAATACAAGCTGCTGAGTTTGACCTATAAAGCCTTACACAGCTCAGGACTACAATACCTCCTACTGTCGAGTGCCTCTCCCAGCATGAACCTACCCACATAATATGCTCCTCCAGGTGCCTCCTTGAAGGGAGGATAAGAAGGTGGTGACCTGCCTGGTATTAAAATTGTTACTAGAGGTACCTCCAGTATCAGAGGCAGCCAATATACACAATATACACTTTAAAGGTTTTTAATTTTTGAAAACCACTCAGTTTGGGTTATTGGGAAGTACAGAAATATAATAAGCAAAATGAATAACTACCTTTGTGGTTTCAGAAAGGCATTATAGAAATACCTTCCGATAAAACAATAACAATAAATAAATAAATAAATAAAAGACAGTAAGTTGTCGATTATTTCATTGCATTTTGTTTCCCACTATGGTGGGTGGGGCATTTGGATTATCCCCTTGACAAGAAACATATTTTTCTTTAAAAACTGTGCATTATCATCACAGCCCCATGCAGAACAAGCCCTATTTCAGAACACAGGGAGCGTGACTGTACTGACAGAAAGAAACTTGTGTTTCACCTGCAACAGTAGCTGGGTGACAACACACCTCAAAAGCACCTTGGAAAAATGGTGCAAGAAGCCTCCAGAGCACTTGTATTATAGGACAAAGGGCCTCAATGTCATGGTACATTTGCAATCATAATGTACAGGTTTCAACGCCCACAAATGTGCTCTGCATTGCAAATGCAGCCACCACCACTATACCCTCACTGTATATGCAGCATATATGCATACCAGTAGCAAGAATAGCTCAGTAGGATTTTTTTTTCTGACTTTGCATCCTCCAGTTCGAACACACAGCAAAACTTATAAGCAATTCTTTAAAGTACTCTCCCCCAAACTGGTGCCCTCCGGATGTTTGGACTACATTTCCCAGCATGCTTGGTCATTAGCTGTTTTGGCGGGGGCTGATGGGAGCTGAGTCCAAAACGTCTGAAGAGTAGCAGGTTGGGGGAAGGCCGGTATATAATGATTTGGTGTCCTCTGGCTTACTTTGGCCTCTCTAGATCACAGATGCAGTCCTCTCTATCAGGGAATAGTCAGGAATGCTGGCAGTTGCGTTCCAAACCAATTTCTGCCCACCCCTGCTCTAGTTCACTCGACTCCAAAACAAAGACTACAAATCTCAGTCGACGCCGATATCTACAAATGAACTACAACTCCCAGCACGCCTCGCAAACGCAGCGATCTGCGGCAAGCACGCCTCGCTCCCGCGTACAGACGGCTAGCCGCTTTGCTTGCTGGATAGTGTAGTCCAGACGGCCTTGCTCACGCTTGCCGGCCATCCGGTGGGTCGGCGTTGTCCCCCGTCTCAGCCTTACCAGAACCGGCCACCACCAAGAGGCTGACGGCCGCGTTAGGTGGGACGCGCGCTCGCTTCGTCTGCAAGAGGCGCGCGGCGAAGAGCAGCAGCAAGAGGGAAAGGAGGGCGGCGGTGCCCAGCATTGCCCACAAGGGTTCCATGGGCAGGCCATCACTCAGGAAGTGTCCACGGGGACTACGGGAGCCTAGGCAGCCCAAAAAACCTCCCGAGTTCTTCAGCTCACCACCCCTCCCCCGGCAAAATGTCGTCATCAGTGCAGCCTCTTTTTCCCCACGCCAGGCCGGGATCGTAGTAGATAAAGAGGGAGCGTGTTTGTTTCCAAAGAGGACAATTATCTGGAATTAACATGCAGGCAACAATCTAGGTTTGCCAGTTCCAAAGCAAGTGTGCTTAGTTGTTGGGGTAAAGCGAGAATTGCACTACCCACTTCTTGTGCTTATACTCATCACCATCATCATCTAATACATTTCTATACCGCCCCATAGCCGATGCTCTCTGAGCGGTTTACAAAGATTAAAAACATTAAAAATACAACATGCAAAATTTCAAAATCATGAGAAAACACACAGAAATATATCTAAATACAAATTGAACAATCGGCCAAAAAGCAAATAAATCCAGGATCAGTAGAAATGTAGTGCATAAAAACCTTGTGCCCATTCCTTAACGTAACGGAAAAGTTATTCCAGCAAGGGGCATTCTTTTTTCTTACGTGGAAGAAAATTTGATGATAAGAATCTACGAACGCTGCTCTCTGACAGCCCACTTCTTGGGCTGCTCCTGGAGGCTCGTGTCCTTCAACCTGCTGTCTTTCATCCCTAACATTTTTCTTTTCTACCTGTCTCAGATGATAATTTTATAGTGCACGGATAGGCACGAAGGCAGGGGTTCAAGGAGCCAGAAAAAAATGGCGGGAACCCTACCACCTCCTCCAGGATTTTTGAAAAATTTGGAGAATAAACCATTTCTCCCTGAATTCCCCCCACCCCGTCAGCTTTCATATCTCATAAATATACTTGTATGACCTAACCATTACCCCACCATTCTCATGTTAAAGACCAACACTTACTGTAACATGTGATTTTGGTGGGCAAGAAAATATTTCCCAAACCCCATGGAATGGAACCGAGGGAAGCAGACTCTTGCCTAAAGGAGATTATGCCACTATAGGGATGCAAGCCTAAACACACTAACTGGGTAATAACGCTCATTAAACATAGGACTGCTTCTGTTTAAACACAGATAGGATTGTAATGTAAAGACGCAATCCTATGCACATTTGGTAGGGACAAAGTCCCATCAAATACAGTGGAACCTAAACATATACAAAGGTATACACATACCAAAGTTTGGTCTTAAGTCTCAAAGGTACCACGTTTTGCTGTAGAGACTAATATAGGGCTACTTTTTGAGAACCTATCTCTCCATATTGTTATATAACTATTGTACACATTAGTAAACATTTAATGAGTGTATAATATTCACCAGTGCCATCCTAATTCCATCCTTTACAATCACTAATTAGAATCTCTGTAAACATCAAAGACTTCAGTGGCACCTTAAAGACCCACAAATTTATTCTGACATAAGCTTTTGTGGACACTGTCCACTTAATAAGATGCACAAAGTGCTAACCTCAAATTGACAGTTTTATTTACACATGCTGGGGTACATGTTTATAGATGTAAACCTATCAATGGTGGGGGTTTTTTAAAAAAAATCCCCAAAATCGGATTTTTATATCTAAATCAAATTTTTTAAAAATAAATAAATCAGATTTCACAATTCTCTTTATAAACAATTAGCAAAAAAAAAAAAAGAGCCTAGGTCAAATATATCATGATGAATACTGTGATGTTCTACGGTTTGAAATGTGAATGTGTTGTAAAAGTTATTGTTTAGAGTTGCAGGTCTAGGTGAGTATGGAATGAGTGGTGAGAGCTGATTGGTTAGTTGTTTGGAGTGCCTGGATTGGTGGAGTTTGTGAGAGTGGGAGGAGCTGGAAAGTGAATGTGTGTGTGTGTGTGTGAGAGAGAGAGAGAGAGAGAGAGGGAGAGGGAGAGGGAGAGTTGACAGGGGTTGTTTTGGGGTTGAATTGAGGAGTGTGAGAGTGTGAGAGAGAGTGTGAGAATCTAGTGAGGTGCTTTGATTGATTAATATACTGAGAGAAAAGTTTAGCTTAAGAAAAAATTGAAAGATAGAGCATTATACTTGAAACCAATAAGCTTACTGTGCACGCAATTTACTTAATGTTAATAAATCTTGTTAATTTGATCAAACTGGTGTGGTCATTGAAAGTGTACCTGAGGAAAGTACTGGTGGCAGTGGGAATCCAGATGCTTATCTAAGGCCAAGTTGCTGGGCTGTAGAGCTGTGGGGCCTAATAGTAAAGGTGGGACAGGAGCAGCAGCAGCAAGGGGCTAGGATAAGTTATCACAATACTAATTATACAACTTCTAGTTCTATTCTATGAATATGTTAACAGCAGTTTATGGAGATGGGAGATAATCTAATCAGTCCTATTCTGCACTGCAAGTGGTGTACAGAAGTGCATGCCCATGCCCTCTCTCTGGCTGAATTCGGACGACACAATAAGCAACTGGGGAAGGGGGAAATAATCGTCACTTGTATTGACAATCGTGTCGTCCGAATGCTCCCATAGTCAACTCAGCGCTGATCCTAATCCACACCACAGTTGATTATTTATTACCATGTTGTGTGGGGAGCACCCTCTAAATGAACAACTGTAAAGTTGATTATTACCCCACCATTGACTATCGTGTTGTCCGAATTCAGCCTCTGTCTCTCTCTCTTGGCCTTGCCTCTCACTGCGTTCAAAGATAGATAAGGTCAATGAATATAGAATTTGGGGAGATGGAGTAGATCTGAATTAGGAGGAGGAGGAGGAGCCTGGATATAAATGCAAGGGATAGGAGAAGGGAATATAAAGTGAAACCAAAAGTGGACAGAACATAGTCATGCAGTCCTAACTCCTGAGGAAACTTCTGTTGCATGTATCTTCCATTGTAGAAAGGAAATTCCTAGCACAGCAGCAGCAGGCCATAAAAGAGACCCCATGTAACTTTCCATTTATCTAAAAACTGAAAAAGTCAACAATTCAAAATCCATATGCGTGTTTTGTTAATGTTGTTGTTTGTTGAAGAAGAAAACTAACCAGAACAATAAACAATATTATTAGTACAATTTAAAAGCCTGTGGTGATTCTGGCACATGTTGACAAAAATATCATGATTAATTGAACAGTTGGAGCTTGCTCATCTCCTGAGTGACTTCACAAATTGACTTCATCCCATTTTTTGATGAAAATTACCTGAAAATTCAGAATAATTGTTTAGTGTGTACCTACTTTCCAATGAAACCTACATCTGTTAATATATATTAAAGTTATATTAAACAATAATGTACTTCTACTAAAAATGATGATTAAATAGGATCTTCCTCGCTAGTGATTTAAACTGTGATTTAAATAATTAAAATTGAGTCCTGCAGAGAAGCGATGTAAACCATGATTTAAATCAAATCAACCCTGATATAAACTGTGTTATTGGAGGGAACTGCAAAAAGTACAGCCAGTCATAATTACCCTAACAGTGGCTATTTACAAAATAGCCACTGGTGAAAGCAGAGAGATTATTGATTTATAACATTTTTTTTTGCTTGTTAGCCAAACAGACTCCCAGTGCAGTTTACAAAGTTTAATTGTATGACAGTCCCTGCCTGCAGGCTTACAGTCTAAAAGACATGACACATGAGGAAAAAAGGGTGGGGAAGGAGGAGGGAAAAAGTATGCTTGGACACCAATTCTTAAAGTTACAGTTCTTATCATGACTAGCTGGGATCGAAACAGATCAGGTAGCCTGATGGAATAGCTGTCAGTTAGGTGACAGTTGGGAAGATCCAAAGGCAACTGTTCTCAGCAAAGGCAGTGGAATAACCCTGCTTGTTTTCTCTCTCCCCATTTCAATGGTGAGCTAATTAACATATGTAGTGTGATTTAAAAACAAAACAAAACACCATCTTTGAATCTCCATGCCAGACATAAAGGTGTACTATACTGAGTGAAAAACAGTCTTTTTTGTTAGGGCAACAATGTATTAAAATAAAGAGAAGGTGAATCTGTGTTGATAATGCTCTAGGGATGAGTTGTCAGAGATCAATTATTTCTGCAGCCTTCTCTTATGCATGAATCCTTGGAAGCAGGCCCACACTGACGTCATCCTTCAAGTCTGCCTGCTCTTAGCTTTTGAGAGCATCAATTGCGGCTCCTTATTTTTGCAGTTTTTATCAGCTTATGGGCCTCAGTCAGTCTTCCCTCCATTTTCTTGAAATCTTTCCTGAAATCTTGGTGGCACAAAGGAGAGACAAAGCCCATCTAAGGCCAGTCTATTATTACGACTAGCACCATGTAGCATGGTATTTAGAAGCTCATGGAGGTCAGTGGGAAGAAAGGAGCCAAGATGGCTACAGTCTGGCTAAGAAAGGCAGTGTTGGCCTATCTTGCAGGACTGGGGCCTCTGAGTTGGGAGGGGGAGAATTCCTATGATAAAATTGTTACAAGACTCAGAGCTGCTGGTTCCCAGCAACTGCACCTGGTCTTGCTTATCTTGGGAGGCTCAGGAGGGGCTCGGGCACAAGGTCAGTGTTAATTGGAAGTGGGCTGCAAGAGTTTCAGCTGTGGGAAAGGGCCGCTTGCATGGAGGGGGCTGGTGGAGCGAACGGGATGCACGGGGATTGGTTTTGGCTAGTCACGATACCAGCAGACCCGAAAAGGGATAAATGGGATAGCAATCGGGTGGAAGCCATCTTCTCCTGGACCAGTGTGTGGAAGGAGGGATTCCTGAACAGTGAGGTGATGGCTGGGGAATAGATAGATTTATTGCTTTCAGGTCTGGCTCGTTCCAGGGAAAGACTTGTCACCCTTTGGGTGTGATTTAAAGAGGGTTGTTTTATTGCTGCTAAACTCTACCTCAAACCTCACCCTACCCCCCTACCCCTCCCCTTCCTTCCTTGCTTGTATTTTAAATGGCTTATTGACTGACTGCAGCCTTACCTGGAATAGAATTTAGGGTTTTAATAAACTGCTTCAGTCCTTAATGTGTGTGGTTATTTCTGAAGGCTGGCTTGGGGCCATTTGGCATTGGGCTAGGGAGGTGGGCTCAAGGGAACTCAGCTGATGAGTTCCAAGTCTTCGTGGTAGGAAGGCGGGTGCCTTCCTTCACAGGAAGGTCTCCCAATTAAGGCTGCAATAGTATGCAGTTAATGTGCTTGCTTAAACCCATTGGTTTCAGTGTGGTTGGGTGTGCCTAACTCTGTAGGATTACAGCATTAATTATCTCATTTGCCCTTCAGCTTTCTTCATAGCAGCCTTGCAAACTCCCTGTTTCCTCGTTTCTTTGAATCATCAGCTTTTTCCTTGTCCTGTTTTCTTCCATCCTAAATTAGTAATCCCCCTGGTGAGGCGCTAGGACCTTTCAGCTGTTAGAGCACTCACTGCAGAGTACTTGTGAGAGTCAAATCTGTACTGATGGTTACTACCTTACTTTTTACTCTGGTCATCGTTCAATTTTTTCCTAGGGTTAGTCTTGGGAGGGGAAGACTTGCACCAAGGAATCTGTGCAACATGTAACTTTCAGCTGTGCTGATTGAAGGAGGAAAATTCAACAGCTAGAAAAAGGTATGGCAAGAAGTGGCTGGTTATTATAATATATAAGAAATTTTGTGTCAACCTGACTTAATGGTATCTAACCCAAAATATATGGCGCCACTGCTTTTCTCAAACTAATAATTTAATCAAGCGTGACAAACTGAAACTAAATCCTGGCAAGACGGAAGCTCTGTGGGGGAGTGGTTCCTGAGCCTGTTCTGGGTGGGATTGCACTCCCTCGGAGAGATCAGGTTTGTAGTATGGGGTACTCCTAGATCCATCATTTTCCCTGAAGGCCCAAATGGCCATTGTGGTTCAGAGTGCCTTTTCCCAAACAGCTGAACTCCACATGATTTCATCTGGGTGAGTCTGTGCAAGTCTTGGACCAGAGCCTAAACTCAGTAATGGGCTGGATGAAGGCCAATAAGTAGAAGCTGAATCCTGGTAAGACGGAAGCTCTGTGGATAAGTGGTTTCTCAGCCCGGGAGACAGATTTGTTGCCTGTTCAGGATGGGATTGGGTTGGTAGTTTGGGGGAACTCCATCGTTGTTACTGAAGGCCCAAGTGGCCACAGTGGCTCAGAGTACCTTTTACCAGCTTTGGCTGGTTATCAGCTATGGCCTTTCCTGGATAGGGATAGTGTGGCCATTTTGGTACAATCGTTAGTAACCTCAAGATTGGATTACTGCAGTGCGCCCTATTTGGGGATGTCCTAAGGCTGTTCCGGAAGCTGCAGAATCCAGCAATATTTATTTTACTTTTCATTACATTTTTATACTGCCCAATAGCCAAAGCTCTCAGAGCAGTTCACAACACTTGCTCTTGTTTAAAGTGTTGGTTGTTAAGAAACTAGAACTTTGAACCATGACCATTAGTTATATCAGGATTGCTGTGTATCACTTCTCGCATTTCAGAAGGCAGTGTTGGAAATGGAGCATAGGCTGTGATGTATACCAAGGCAGCAGACTAAGAAGCTGTTCCCAGATGGAAGGATCATTATGGTGCTTTCATGCCTGAAAGTATTGCACACTTATTGTGCTGGGCAGGCCAGAGATTATGATCTAGCTTAGGCATACAACATATTTGAAACAACAGAGATTTATGGATGTTCTGCCCGCATGCTAATTTAATATGAGAAGGAGTTCTAGAGGTGGCCAGGAATGTAAGTTTGGGAGCAAGACAAGCAACACAAGCGATTAAAGGAAGGGATGAACCAATTTCATCGTATTACAGCAGTCAGGCGGTATCTGTGTTGCAGAATGCAAACTGTGTGGGCAATGCTTAATTGGGTCTGCTTGGCGAAGGGAAGAGAACAGATTCAACACACAGGCATAGCTGGGATAATAAATTGGCCACAACATTATTGAGACCCTTGAATTGGCTTGCCGGTGGTAGAGGGCATGGATCATGTCATTGGCCAGCCTGCCTGCTGACCAGTTCCCTTTCCTATTCCGCATGCCAGGAGCACTTGTGGCCGATGGCAGGGCCACGGGCATACCACGGTACGGACTGCTCACAGCCCCTTTTTCTGGTCTGGTCTTAGTGGCACCTTCCAAGATCCCTTTCGGGAGTCCTCACCATGGGGGAGAAGGAAGCCCAATCCCATCCAATGGATCCAGCCCAATGCCTATCATGCCTATATAAATTGCGACAAATGTTATAAAATGAAGCATCCACAAAGAATTTACTGATAGTCCAGGTGAATGAATTTACAATGGAATTAACCTTGCAATGGAAAAGGCAAAAAAACAAACTGCAATTGGTATATAGGTAAAATTCCTTCCTAGCCCCAGTAACTGGTGGCTACTCCTGCCACTGTGAGACATCTTACTACTGGGAGTGGGGTGGGTGTGAAAGTCAGCAACTGGAATCCTGCAGCTGCCTTTAGGAGCCTCAGGTTGAACTGGAGTCAGAACAAAAGAGAGGTCTGGCTCTGCCTATTTGGCATCAAAGTGCTCATTGGTTTGTCCTTCCTGGGAAAGCGATGCTGTTGCTGAAGTTGTACAACTGCTCCTCACCAGCCTTTCTCTCTTCGCTGTTGGCCTGTGCGCCTCCACAAATCAGGGCCCCCCATTAAGAGGGAAACTCGGCTTCTGTTTGTTATTATATAACACCTGTGCAAGTAAGCTGAATGTCAGAGCAGATATTTAAACACTGTGGTGTATGGTCTGTGGGATTGCTATAGCCAGTTCTCCTCCCATAATTCAGCAGGTGGGACTTATATTCTGTGTTCTTCTCCACCCCCCTCAGTCAGTCCTGTGTGTTACCCTTAATAAAACAGTTCTCCAGAAGTCTGCTCTGGTGAATGCTCAACAGAAAGGTGTGCAATCATATGAGTAATTGCACAGGGGACCCATACAAGAATACTACAGACGTGAGACTCTCCTGTCACAGCCTGACCAAAATAAGAACATAAGAAGAGCCATGCTGTATCAGAGCAAGGGTCCATCTAGTCATTCTGTCCAGAGTGACCAACCAGCTGCCCACAAGAAATCCACAAGTAGGACATGAGTGCAACAGCCCCCTCTTACCCATGATCCCCAGCAACTGATATACATGGGCACACTGCTACTGGAGGTAGCATATACCTATCAGGATGCTGTAAAGGCCTTGGGTGTGGTTAATGTGAGGGTGAGCTTATCTGCTTAACTTGCACTTCATCCCATGACCTTGCTTTCCAATGAATATATTTCTGACTCAGAAGCTTCCACAACAGCATTCTTTATTAATATCTACATGAGAGGAGGAGGAGCCACATACCAGACTGCTTGGCTCCAAAGCATAGAAGAGGCCCAGGCCTGATCTCCAGAATGAAGAGAAAGTAATTGCTGCATACTTCTTAAAGATAGATAGATGTACTTCCAAAACAACTTAAAGAAGTTGGCTTTGAAAATCTTAATAGGGAAAGAAACCATATTTATCCATAATATAGGCCCTGTTCAGAAGACACCTTAAACCACAGCTTTAACCACGGTAAATAAGGAAAAAAGCCTTATTCACCTTGGTTAAAGCCATGGCTTAAGGTGTCTTCTGGCCTGGCTCTCTGGCTTAACCACCATGGTTAAAGCCATGGTTTAAGGTGTCTTCTGAATGGGCCTATGTTTTAAAAGAAAGTGAAACACACAGTTTTCAGTTCATTTTACTCCTAGCACCTGGACTGGAAGCAAAGTTCTCCAAGAATGGATTAGATCAGGAATGGGCACAAGGTAGATCTGAAGCTATTGGTAGATCTCTGGGTGATTTTTGCAGTATTTCAGACTTCCTATTGTTTAACAATACTAGCAAGAAACTGACTCCTACTAGAGATGTGAAGGTCTGGGGAAGAAAGCCCAGGAAAAATTAGGATGGGGGCAATCAGAATTGTTTAAGAAAAACAACAACCCAACCTTTTCCTCCCATTTCCTCAAGGGATTTTGGGGAAATCTGGGGAAAAATATTTTCCCCTGAATTTTTCTGGTTACCCCCCATTTTTTATGGTATACTACCCTGCCAACTTAAATTATACTGCTGAAATGAACATTTGCGTAACCAGGAGTGGATTTTTATGTGGACGTTCTTGAAACAAAAGGCCTGGTCTCAGAATTCTTCATCATGCTGGATCTTATGGTTCTAGTGAACAAAAAAATCTTGCAAACACATTTATTTAGGTTTCTTAAGGTGTTGTAAATATCTTAAGGCACAATTCATACATTATCAGAATGGCATGGAAGATGCAGGTAAAGTCTCTTGCTCTAGGCTCTGCTTGGTAGATCTGTGGATTCTACTGAAAAACGATCCTGCAAGCCTGATGATAATAAGTATTTATAAACATGAATCATAGGTCGTATGCAATAAGTGTTTCCAATAGCAAAGGGGACTTGAGGGCAGTAAAAGCTGCAGGAGCAAATTTACATTCTAACAAATGTTGCAATTGCAAATACTGCCATTCAGCTGTAGCAGGCAATCAATTTTATCTTGCAAAGCTGAAAATAGCAAAAAGCCATCTTCAACACCCAATAATTGATCCAGAGTAAAAGATAATTCTATCCGTTTACATTTGCTACCAAAAAAAAAAAAATATGTTTCTGATTTTTAACTTTGGATTTCCCCATAAAGTTAATCTGGCTTTGGAAAATGGGTCAAACTGTAATTGGCGAGACCTTATACACCACACTTTTCTAATTGCCGAGATTGTGGGAGGAGCTCTGTCCACCTTAATATGCCGAGAACATATTGCCATCCATTTGGAGAGGGGCTCCAGACAGCAAGTTTCCAAAACCGATCAAGGTGGAAAATAAAATCTGAGTGGAAAAGACCAAAATTTGGTAGAGGTCAGCAAATAAACCAGGTGACATGAAGCAAAATCCGGAAAGCCAAACCCATTTTCTTTAATTGGAAGTTGCATTCTTATCAGAGATATCCTTGATAGAAAGGAACCCTCCAAAATTTGCAAAACAAAGCATTAAGGTTTTGGAAATGGAGCAATGGAGGTGGGATGGCTAATATGTTCATCCTTCCTCTCCACCCTTGCTTTTTTTTTTTTTTAATCAGAACAACGGAATAGGACTTTTCTAGTAGATGTGTTTAGGATTGCAACCTTAAGCATCCCAACTTCTCTTCTAGTTTTATATTTTTATTTGCTGGGTTATGCTTCCTGATACCACTTTTAGCTTCAAAACATTTGCAGCTCAATCCTATACATGTTTTCTCAGAAGTAACTTCCATTTTGTTAAATAGGGCTTATTACCATGTAAGTGTGATTAGGATTACAACCTTGTTCTTCTTAAGAGCTGGCATAATTTTTATAGGTAGGGTGACCAGATAAAATCCAGGTCAGGGCTCATGTAACTTTAATAGTTGTAGAGAAAAGGGAATTTCAGCCAGTGTCATTTGTATGCAATTAGTTCCTGGTGAAATTCCCTCTTCATCACAACAATTAAACGTGCAGGGGCCCTGCCTTCTTTTGTATATAGTCACTCTAGTATAATGCCTGCACCTTTAACTGTTGTGATGAAGAGGGGATTTCACCAGGAACTAACGGCATACAAATGGCACTGGCTGAAATTCCCTTTTCTCTACAACTGTTAAAGTTACATGAGCCCTGACCTGGATTTTATCTGGTCAGCCTATTATAGGCAAAGAAGTCAGCATTTCTTGTAATACATAATGGTTTCCAAAACCTACTTCTATGCACATGTGAATATTTATTTTCTTGTTTTTTTCCTTTTTGATAGCATGAGGCAAAGGAAAAAGGAGTAGAGATAAGAGAGAGATAAGTATCCAAAAAAGGGAGAATCTTTTCCCTGTTCTCTGACGTAATTTATAAACAGGATAAACACCTTCCCACTTTAAAACATCAACCCTAGCTTTATTGGAGTACTGCATGTTTTTTTAAAAAAGTATTGCATATTATAAATCTCTCATGGTCTTATTTAGCCTCTTGTTTAGCCTTTTTATTTGAAGTTTCTGCGAGTAAATATATATTTTTTTCTTGCACTTGATCGTACAAATTGGTGAGGTCTATGTCCATAGTTATTATATATTTGCAAAGGGATGATGAGGAAAAGCCTTTTAAACTAGAATGTGGAACCCAAGAGAAACGTTGTACTCATTTTACTCATTTACTCATTCTGTCGTTTGAATTTTTTAAGCTTGTTGCTGTTAGAACAGCCTTCTGGGTTAAACCACCAAGTGTAATCTATGATTGTCAACTTGCTTTCCAGTTCACTTTGTTGATGTCCTGAAGTGGAAGCATCATCCAATTGATTTTCATGCTACAGTTTCTGATACCTTTCCCTGATTCATTGGTATGCTGTAAATGTGGAACGTATGTTCTTTCTGCCATGTCTTTTTTTCTGCTCTGCTTGGGCTTTGGGGATGTTAAAACCAGTTGGAATTAACATTACATTTGCTTCTTGGATACTCTGAATTATGCAACTCGTTTTAAACTTCAGGATGATATGAGATCTTGTGCAGAGTGGATTGGGTGAAGAATGCCTTCCAGCAAAGCCCCTGGCTGCTGGCTTGTCGTTTTGATATGGAGTGAAGATCTATCCCTCCAAGCTGTACTAGTACTTTGTTTAGGAGGCTAGATGGTTAATATGTTCTCAGAATTTTAAATCTTAGATGGGGGGGGGGAGTATCTTGTCCAGGGCCCCCTCAAGCCAAGCAGTGTCAATGTTGTCATCACCAAAATATTATGTTCCAGTATTTTCACTGTTGTGTGTTTTCTCAGGCCTGGCTTGCTGTTATGTTTTTGAGTTGAAGTACAGATGCTGCATCAAACTTCATGTGTAGACTGGCAAAACACTACTGATTCACTTAGCAGAGGAGCAGATCATGAGGCACAGTGGGCTACTATTTGTTTCTATTGTTGCTTTATTTTTACACTGCCTTTTCATGTATTTGGCACTCAAAGCAGTTTACGTTTTTTTAAATAGCAAAACTAGCAACACATGAGGCAAAAAAATCCACAATAATACGGTATGTAACAACTCACAAATCACAGCATAAAAATGGTTCATAACAAGTTCCTCTCAAGGTACCAATAAATAATAACAGCACTACTTTCCATGTAGAACAGATTTGTCTTAATTGTGAGGTATAAAATTAGACATGTGACCAAGGCCACACCCACTTAGGGCGGTCATCTCAAGATGGACCCGCCTTGGGGGCTGGGCATGTTTGGTGGGCACACCTCCTTGAGGGCGGCTATCTTGTCCTCCTTTTTGGTTTCCAAAATACGGTCACCCTAGCATAGGTTGGTTCAGAATTCATAGAAGTGTGTTATTACATAAGAGTGCATTAAAGGTACACATGAGAGGAATCCACGAATATATTTATATTTCTATTATTTGAACAAAAGAAATCCCCCAAACTGTCAAAACCTGTAACCAATATTTGCATGTGCAGGTTCAAGTTCAAAATACATATATGAACAAGGAACAAGGCAGTTCACAAAGGGTTTAGATTCAGACTTAGTCATGCTTAAAATAGTAGGCCCACTGAAATCAATCAATAATTTAGTCATGACTAACATAAGTCTCACTGATTTTAGTGGGCCTACTCTAATCATGACTAAGGGTGCCTCCACACGAGACGTTTAAAGGTCTTTGAAGGCTCATTAAAATTTTTACCTCCACACCAGCGGAGCGCAAAACGGGCGTACAGGCGTGTTATCTCCCCGATAATGCGCATTTTCGAATGCGCGTTAAATCGCGACTTTTATTTTGCTCCGGCCGTTAAAGCGCATTTTCGCAGTGTGAACAAGCGATTATGCACATTAACTTCTTGTAAAGCGCTTTTTGGACATATATTAATGCGCTTCGCCGCCTCTCGCCGCCTCCCGTGCAGAGGGATTAGGAGTAAATGTGCGTCAGCGATAATGCGCATAATCGCCGAACCGGGCGCAAAAGCGCATCCTTGTGGAGGGGGCCTAAGGGTGCCTCCACACGAGACGTTTAAAGCTCTTTGAAGGCTCATTAAAAATTTTACCTCCACACCAGCGGAGCGCAAAACGGGCGTACAGGCGCGTTATCTCCCCGATAATGCGCATTTTCGAATGCGCGTTAAATCGCGACTTTTATTTTGCTCCGGCCGTTAAAGCGCATTTTCGCAGTGTGAACAAACGATTATGCGCATTAACTTCTTGTAAAGCGCTTTTTTGACATATATTAATGCGCTTCGCCGCCTCTCGCCGCCTCCCGTGCAGAGGGATTAGGAGTAAATGCGCGTCAGCAATAATGCGCATAATCGCCGAACCGGGCGCAAAAGCGCATCCTTGTGGAGGCTGCCTTTGTCTGGATCCTACTCTATATATACACTTTAGCTAATCCCAATCTGTTTATAAATACCTCTCCATATATCAATTCCAAAACTCTGCTGTTACTGCTGAACACAAATAAGCCTTTAAAATCAAGAAGTTAGTTACATCCACTTTGAACGTTTTTCAATCAAATTTCTTTGAAATTAGTCTACCACTTACAATGCAATTACTTGCTATCCATATCAGCCAACAAATAAAGAATCAGATACAGAAATTTAGAGCGTCTCTACATTGCTTCCCTGGGACTTTGTGCTTCCTGGTTCTTTTGCGCAATTTCTATGGGCTGCTTACATGGGCAGAGAGAGGCAACCATGCCCTTTAAATTGAATACTTCCCCTCCCTTCACTTCTATTGAGTTATCTAGTGGCAGATGATCCTGCTTTTCCCTGGATATTACCATCTTAAAAGTGGTTCTTTTCATGGCGGGATTTCCAGGGGCTACTGTGGGAGACATCCTGGTCATTGATGATGTCATGTAATGGACCCAAAAACTTCTGTGAGTTGCCAGTCACGAATGTGCAATAAATTGCTCTATTAGAGAGCCCTTTGTGGGGTGGGGCAAACTGTCATTTGAGTTAGCATTATCTTTAATGTCTGTGTTTGCGTACTAAGATTCAAAGTGCTGGAGATTTCTTGTTATACAACATAATCATTACACACAATCAATTATATTAGTTACTCAACAAAAGCACCCAGCATAATACCACATATAAACATCTAGGAATACGTTTCATACGAAATAGATTAAATTCTCAGAACACGACACACAAAAAATCCAAGAATGAGTTAAATATCAAATAGACTAAATAGATTAAATAATACTTAAGATCAATTTTCTTATATCTTCCGAAGCCAATGATTTATAAAATAGCAAAACAAGAATATATGTTAATTTCTATACCATGATTATTTTTCCAGTATTGAAGAAATGGTTTCCATTCCTCCATAAATTTGGGGATCTGCTGTCTGCCATCTCCCAGTCTACTACAGCGATTTTCAATAATTGTGCAATTTGCCAAACTTTAATAAACCATTCTTTAGATGCAATTGGGTTTCTATTTTTCCAGTTTTTGGCTATAATCATCTTTGTTGTTAGTAACAAATTTTATATCATTGGCTGATGATTTTTTGGGACCTCAGATTGAAAAAGCGCTAATAACATTGTTTTAGGGTTAAAAGATGTAACATCTTGTTATTTTAAGACTTCCTTTTTAACTTGTTTCCAGAAATCTTGAACTTTTGGACACATTCACCACATATGCATATAATCAACTGAGGGCATCCCGTATTAACAACATACACAATTATCTTTTCTATATATTTTATTTAATCCATGAGGTGTTAGATAAAAATGCTAAATTCATTTATAATGATTTTCTTTTAAATTGGCACAGATTGAGTTGGTCATTCCTCTTGTGAAAACTATTCATCATTCTTTTTCACTAATTCTTGCTGCTGTCATTGACTCCCAATGGGTTTTAAGAATTCACCCTCATTTAACTCTTGAACTAACAGTAAAGTATATATTTTTGTCCGGTCCAATTTTTATTTTTTTCACACATAACACCAACAAAACATCCAAAACAACACACTAAAAGAGGACAGTATACAGATTTACAGTGGATTCCCGATTTTCTCCCCAGCAAAGACATGAAAATATATGTTCTTGCAACTAAACTAAACCAAGACAGATTTCCCCCCTCTCTTTTACCTTAACCCTTACTTCTATTCATTAAATCCACAGATAAACAGTTTATTTTTATTTCTTCTTCACAAAGTCTATAAAGAGTTTCCATTCACCTCTAAATCTATCTGTTGACTTTTCTCTAATTATTGATGTAAGTTTTGCCATCTCTAATATCTTCAAAATCCATTTGTCCATTGTAGTCAACATTGTACTTTTCCATTTTTGCACATATAGCAGTCTCACCATTGTCATATATAAACTAGAGTTCCACCATTCTTTTTCATCTGATCGCCCATTAGTCCCAGAAGAAAGTATTCTGGTTTCAATTGTATGTTGATCTTTAATATAATTTGCATTAATGAATGAATTTGTATCCAAAAGGTTTTTTCTCTTTTACAAGTCCACCATGCATGATAAAATGTTCCTTCTTGCTCTTCACATTTCCAGCATGTTCCCAAGGCCCCCTTATACATTTTAGCTAATTTCGAAGGAGACATATTCCATCTATACATAATCTTATAGAAGTTCTCTTTAAGTCTTATACTTAATGTAAATTTTAGATCTTTTAACCACATATTTTCCCATTGATCCATTGATATATTATATCCAAAGTTTTGTGCCCATTTTATCATACACTCTTTCACTTGCTCATCTTTCCTCTCAAACTTCAGCAGTAACTTATAAAGTATATATTTTTGTCAGTAAACTTTCAAAACTTTTTCTCTCCTCAATTAGTTTTTCAAATTTAGATAATTCCATTCTTAAAGAACTTGCCCTAAACTGAATATTTATGTAGTCCTTAATTTGGCAATATTGGAACCATTGGGGCTGATCCAATTGCGCTCTTGTTCTTAGCTCTGCCCACCTCATACATTGTTTTTGTCTTAGCATGGCCCTATAGGTTGTAATAACGTTTTTTACCCACAACAAATCTTTACCAGCAACTGAAAATATTTTGTTATATATGAAGGAGGTTAAGGGGGATATTCCTGGACTGAAATGTTTTTTACAGTGTCACATACTTGGATTATGCCCAAAATATAGGATTTTTTAACATTTAGAATTGTATTACTATTTTTACTAAACTTTACATACCAAGGAGTGGTGGTGTTTGCTGTAAATTTTATTATCTCTTTTAATCTCAGTTCTTGTTAGTATTTTGCAATATTTGGGCACAATATTCCACCTTGAGATTTAGGTATTTGTGATACTAAAGCTGTTCTGGGTTTCTTATTACCCCATATAAAATATTGCAATATTTTTTTGCCACAAAGCTAATTCTTTGTTGTTTATCTCAATTGGGACATTTTCTAGAATAAACAGCAATCTAGGTAATACTGTTATTTTAATCAGGGCAACACCCTACCAAACCAAAAAAGGTTTAAGTTATTCCATCTGTTAATATCCCTTTTTTATATTCTCCCATAATGTGAAATAATTTATCTCCTTTAGTTTTGACAAATCAGTTGATAAAGAATACCCAAATATTCTCTTTAATTGTGAACAGCACCCATCTTGGGATGGTGAGGACAAGATCCTTCATATAATTCTGAGACAGCAAGAAAGCAGGTGTGGCAGCAGGATAAAACATGAACAAGTGTATAAGGGTTTTGCTAAGACAGCTAATGATTTTGTGATTATATATGATAATATCCTGTAATTGGTGGGTATCTTGTCTGTGGCATGTTCTCTCTTGTATAAAGCAATTGGATATTTTTTTTTCATTAGGAAGCAGACAGATGTGGCTTTGTTGTGATCAGAGAAGTCCAGAGTATCCATATATTCACAGTGAGGCTTCTAGGAGATGCTGGATACTCGTCAGACTGGAAAATAAGGTCACCGTTGAATTGAGTAGGCATAGCTTGATGCTCTGCTGTTGATAATTATGGCCTTGAAATATTGTCAGCAAAAATGTCCTGTGTACTCAGGGAACACAGAGTAAAGCTAGATTTATTAAATGCTTGGGCAGAGATTCCTTGAGATCCAGTGTTTTGGAAATTATGGGCTGCCCCCTCCCTGCAGGCCTCAGCCCACTATTAGTGGGTCTCAGAACTGCAGACTGCCCAGGGCCTCTTTCTGTGCCATGGTTGTACCATGCGCACTACATAGGCCTTAGTGGTAGCAAGTGTTGGTTAAAGAGCAAGGCTGATATTTTTAACAATACTTAAAAAAAACTGGGAATAAAGAGGGAGAGGTTAAGAGAGATAAGCTATTATAGAAAGAAGGGAATGTAAAAGCAGCAAGAGGGATGGGTGAAAGAAACTGATAGTGTGTGGCAATAGGTTACAAGTTAAGTGTGAAAGGAGGAGGGAGGGAAGAAATGACAGGAGATGACTTTGAGGGGCATGTGGGGAGATGAGGAAAACAATATCAAACAAGAAAGTCTTCTCAGAGCCTCTGGCTCACCAAATTCTGCCTGAAATGAGGAGATTGAGCCTTGGTATCTCCAGAGTCAATGTCTGTACTTCACTTGAGGAAAGCTGATCTATGGAACTCCTTCTTATAAGGAAATAGCTGTGGTAAAGGATTTAGCAATTTAAAGGGATTAGATATCCATATAAAATGACATTAATAATTGCGAGCTGATTATGTCAAACTCCACCTCCATCTGCACCATTTTGTCACTGGCTCCAGCCCTGCAACACGTTTTATCACTGGTGGTCCTCAGTTGTTTTCCTCTCTCTTAAGCGAGCAGTGGGGGGTGGGGGGTTGAAAGTTGGAGAATACTTGCCATATCTACATGGTTTTCTACATGAAGTTAGTTACGTAAACCAAGTAGTATTTTTTTTCCTGGACCCTACAGGCTTGTTCAGATGACACGCTAAGCCATAGATAGGCTGCCAACCCTTTTGCAGCAAATGGTTAGTGTGTGTGTGTGTGTGTGTGTGTGTGTGTGTGTTTAAACCATGGTTATGTAGCCACCATGGTTAGGAATGGTTCACATGCCACTCTAAGCCATAATGTTTAGCTCAAAATGCTTAACCACCGTCGCTTAGTGCGTGGTCTGAACAAGGTCTATAACTTCATGCTGCAGGTGTATGTGTGAGCTCCCTGACCCCGCTACACACACACACACACACACACACCCTTATAGTTAGAAAAGTTACATATAACAGAGGATGCTGGGCTGAAACTTTCCCCCTAAGATGTGGGTTTAGGAAGTCTTCATTTCTATGGGGGAGCATTCAAACATCTGCCTTACATCTGTGGCCTGAAGTAGTTCAGTTCAGGAAAATTATTTTGCTTATTTCTAAATAACCATTGACATGCATTGAAGTGTCCTGATTCAGTAATTCTTCCACATCTGAGGTAGATGCCTATGGATATTCAAAGATACACGTATGTTGGACACATTTTAATTTACATTCCAGTTTTTGCTGTTAGAGATGTGTAGTGTATAATGTCACATCAATTACACTCTGATCCATTTTCTCATGCTAAAATCACTATGTGGGGCAATCTGGATCTAAAAATATGTAAGAAAATGTTTCTGTGGCAGACATAGAGCTCCATCACACCAGCAGTTTAATGTACTCTCGCCACGCCTGGTATCTGGTTTTGCACTGTGGGACTCACATGATGTTATCCCTGTCGCGTCACCCATCTTGCCTGTTTTCCTCTGTTTTGCATATTATTTTGGTGCTGGGAAAGTCTGGATTGTTTTCCCCATGCGGATTTAATGCACCCTTAAGCCTCCATGTAGTGCTGTCCCCTCGCTTTTTCCTTTGTTGGGGGCATGTGCTTTGAATGGAGTCTTGCTGACAAAAGGGGAGGACGGGGCGGTTCTCCTCCCCCAGCACTCCATGTCAAATGTACAGACTTGTGCTTAGTCAGTTGAATGGACTTTTTGCTGCTCCAACCCCACCCTCATTGCCCGCAGAAACGGAGCCCAGCCAATGAAATGTTAAAGCAGTAAATCGCTAGACAACAAAGCCAGAGCGGGTGGGGGGAAAAGAGCCACACCACAACCAATGAACTAGAGACGGAAGAAGAAGGGGTGGGGTGGAGTAGAAGATCAAACAAATGAAAGGGAGGTTTTATGGTGCAGTGCAATAGCACAAACCCACGTGAAAGGACCATTAGCTTGACGCGCTTATGAAACGGAGGTAAAAAACACAGAGGCAAATCAGGGGGGAAAATAGATGTGATGGAGCCCATAAACAGATAAGATGGTTTTTGCTTTGCATCAACTGATAGGTGCCGATGATGAAGCTTTGTCACTGTCTATCCTGCATGCCAAATATGATTTGCCAGCTATGGCTGAATAGCTAGAGTGACCATATGAAAGGAGGATGGGGCTCCTGTATCTTTAACAGTTGTGTAGAAAAGGGGATTTCAGCAGGTGTCATTTGTATGCATGCAGCACCTGGTGAAACTCCCTCTTCATCACGACAGTTAAAGCTGCAGGAGCTATACTAGAGTGACCAGACAGAAAAGAGGGCAGGGCTCCTGCAGCTTTAACTGTTGGGATGAAGAGGGAATTTCACCAGGTGCTGCATGCATACAAATGACACCTGCTGAAATTCCTTTTCTATGCAACTGTTAAAGATACAGGATCCCTGTCCTCATTCTCATATGGTCACCCTAGCCAATCCCCAGTGATGGAGTCATGAAAATTAAGGCAGCCAAAACCTTAACAAAATACTAGGATGATCCAATCAGGTTCTGGATCCTACCAGAACATTCTGAGTTACTTACCTGGAAGCAGCAGTTATGCTTAGGCACAGTATAGTGTACCTGTTTCCAGTACCCTTTGTAACTTGTATTTTATATGTTTTTGTTTGATCTATTTGTTTATCAAAAAAGGCAGGGGAAGAATTCCTCCACCCTCACCCCTGCAATAATTTGATTGAGGCAGTGGGAAAAATCTTAAGAACTGTCAGGAGAACTCAAACAGATGTATTACCACAAACTACTTAACAATTTTAATTAACTGGATTTCATGGGGACATATCTTTAAACCTTTTAATAAGCCATTCTTTCTCAGTCATGTTCCAATTAGCATCCTGAAAGATTCAGTTGAAATGCTACCCAGCTGTTTGTCATGTGGTAATACAGGATCATTAAGTTTGAGTAGTCTTCAGCAAGATTGAAAGGCTATCCAGATGGAGATGACAATATTATAAATCTGTATAAAATCTTTCTGCCTACTGTGCTGTATTTAAAAATCTGACTCTATAATTTGAAGCAGTTGTCCATCCTTAACCAACAATATCTTTCTGCAAAATATATATTCATTTTTATAACGGTTTGCATTTTGCAAAATAAATAAATAAAATATTTTGCCTCTGAATGGTTTGGTACCTCTAGTGGTATTTTTATGTTATAAAGGTGGCTGGTTTAACAGTGTTTTGCCTCACATAACATTATTTTCTCCTCTCGGAGTAAACACTCTGTGGTTTTTTTGCCACTCTTATGTAACAATATTCTGTGCTTTCTTGCTATCCCATTCTGTATGATGCTTTATGACCTGAAGTTAGATTGACTTGGGAAAATGTGTGTGAATGCATATAGATAGATATTATATTTAATAATATGGGATTATTGCAGGTGTATATAGAAATGCTTTTGTACGATGGTCATGGAAAAGATGCAACATGCTGAGTATTAACCCTGAGTTGCCAATTGCAACACTGAATGAAGAATGGAACAAATTAGGAAGAAGGTGATACAGTGTGTAAGAGTAGGCATCGAAGATTCCCTGATCACATCCTCTTAGAGAAGTGGGGAGGAGCTGTTCTACTCTGTGCCTCCCAGCATTAGAATCTACTCAGCAAGGATGTCCACGAGCAGAAAGAAGGAAGGGTGTTGCATGTTGCTTTAAGTCAGGTTAAGATTTATTGGAGAGATGTGGTGGCTATGTGAGTTGTCAGTCAATCAATTTGTGAGCGATGGAGTTGGAATTTTCAGAGAGGAAAAGAAAGGACTGGGATAAGGGGGAAAGGAAATAAATGGAAAAAAGAGGATTAAATGGAAAGAAGAGCTAAGTGGATTTTATGGTGAGAATGAGTGTGGTGTTTTGTCAGCTTTACTGTAGAATAAAAATTGGTCATGTGATATTTGTTACAACAACAACAAGTTATCATAAAACGTTGAAATGTGACACAACATTTAAACTGTGCTGTGTGGTGTAGTTGGGTGTTTTGCCTGTGTGTGCTTTTCTCTGAGCATTATCAGTTCGTCCTCTGTGAAATGGCTATTTTGTTGTGTTTTGTGGGGACAAATATGTGACTTAACATTTGGCGCTCAGACCCCATGTCTGCCTTGCAGTTTGGTTCTTGGGCAAGCTACTTTATTTTAGCCTCTCCAGTTTACCTTCTGGAAAGTGGGTGTTTTGTGAGTGACCATGCCCATCACTGTAGGCAATTTTAAGGCAGTGGTCATGCAGGTACATCAAAGAGGCATAGCTAAAATGGCTGTCTGAACCAAAGTTTGCTTTTGACCTATTACCGGTGGGAAGCTTGACCTGTGGAAAAGAGAACATTACAAGAAACATGCTTGCTAAATAAGGTTCTGGCCCCAGACAGATCAAAACCATAAAGAAGTTGGGAAAATTCTATAGAATTGTACAAGTAAAAACAAAATGGCATCAAATATGAAGAGGCAGGCAGGATTAAAAGAGTATAGTAGCCAGTCCATATATGTTCAAGTGTAAAACTATGAAAGTAAATGGAAGATATTGTCTGGGTAATCTTCTGGCAGATATCTGTTTTGGTAATGTAGGCACTGTACTTTGTTCTGTTTTCTTTTCAACAAAAATGAAGGTACCAATTTCTGTCTATAGTTGTCGTAATATGCTTGCTTATTGTTCATAGATGTTTTAAATGTAGCCTATGAGCATGGCTGAAAACGACGGAGTCCCTTTCAGCATCACAAAAACCACATCGCTATGGACCCAGACATTGAGCATCATCACACAGGGGAAAATCACTTCTCTGCCCCGCTTTTGTCCCTCATGACTTCCTCTTTCTTCCCAGAGAGGGAAGAGGAAGTAAACAAAGACCACGTGGCCCATTCAGGGGCAGTTTTTGTCGCGCCGCTTTTCTTGCACACAACAGGAGATTGCACCACTTTCCATTGTTTTTTTTAAAAATTGGATTAAAAGCGGTCTATTTTGTTATGAAAAAACAAGCGGAAGGAGTGGGAGGCGCCCGGGAGGCAGGCGTCGTCATCTAAAGGACGCACGAACATCCGTAAGTAGGCAGTAGCGTGCGTGCGATAAAATGCTCATCTGATGAACCTCTTAAGACAGGAAGTAGGAGCTGGTCAAGATAACAGGAGGTCTGTTTAATTATGCTTATCATTCATAAATTATTTCTCCTTCACCATGGCATCCATTCAAACCTGCCACAACTTTTAAGAGTGCCCATAGCACTTTGAAAATTCCAAATGGGCACACCAGCCCAAAAGGCTGGAGGGTGCAATGTGCTTTAGAACTGTTTTAATATTATTCACCTGGACCAGATCTATACCTTGTGTCAAATCATTATGATCCCATCATGGTAATGCTATATCCCTCTTGTGCATTCATACCTCGTAGGACACATAATTACTTTTGTTGCAGTATTTTGGATAATGTGAAATAAAAAGCAGGAAATAACACTATGAAAGCGGTATATGGAATGTGTAATGTGCCCCAACGGTTACCAGTGCACTTCAGTACCACTGAAAATCAATAATGTAGATCTAGCCTTGGTTAGATGAACCACCTACTATAACGGTACCTTTGTGTTGTCTGGACTAAGCCTCAGTATATTAGCCCACAACCGGCACATTGGACATCTGCTGCGTTATCTGAATTTGATGAAAAGAGAGTAAGTGGACTGGATTTCAACCGCATATTGGTGAGGGCTTGATTCAAAGCTCCTAATAACCTCTTCCAGTGGTTTATGCAGATGTTGAACAGCATGGGGGGTGTAGAATAAGAACCCTGTGAAAACCTCAAACATAATTGCTAAGAGCAATAATATCCCAGCACCAGTTTCTGGAATTTGCCACCCAGGTAGGACAGAACCACTGCTAAATGATACTTCCAAAACCCCATTCAGATAGACTGCCCAGAATAATAGCAGTGTTGACTTTTTCTGTGTTTAGGTTAGGTTTCTTCAGGAGTAGTTGAATTATTGCTGCTTTTAAGGAATCTGGAATCTGTGTCACAAAGCTTGCCAAAGTAAATGAAGATACTCCTATTGAATCTTTATGGAAGAATACCACTAATTCTGAGTAGCTGTAGATGAAATGGAGAGCAAAGAGGGAGCCACATAAGTGGTAGGTATTTGTTCTCACCTACCGAATCCCTAATCTCAAAATGCTTCTTCCTGGTTATTGGATCTATAATTAACAGGGTATAATTGCTTGAGATGTCTGTAGGTATCTACTTTACAACAAAAGGTAGTAACAAAGACAGGAACTCATTATCTTTCTTACTTGTTTCTTATTCCCCAAATTTACAACTCTACACATTCCAGAATTCAGGCTGACTCAACTTATGTTAAAGAGGTATTGTACAGATCACCTGGAGAATGCATGGCCAGGTCCTCCTAGCCTATTGATTGGTCAGTCTGAATTTTCCTCCCTGAAAGCTGTCCAGCCCCCCAGAGAAATACCTGCATTGTGAAATCATTTTCTTTATGTTGGACTAGGATGACCATATTTTGGAAACCAAAAAGGAGGACAACATGGCCACCCCAAAGTGGGTGTGCCCACCCAAACATGTCCAGCCCCCAAGGGGGCGTGCCCACCCAAACATGGCCCTGGACACATGTCTGATTTTACAGCACACAATTAAGATAAACCTGTTCTACATAACATCTTAACATTAAAATCACTGAAATAAAGAACAAGTGAAACATTCAATGTATTTGAGATTAACTTCACTCACTCCTACTTTTATAGCTTTTGCTGTACGTTGAAGCTTTTGCTATATTCTGTGTGATACATTCTCTAGGCTGACCATATGAAAAGGAGGACAGGGCTCATGTAACTTTAACTGTTGTGAGGAAGAGGGAATTTCACCAGGAACTAATTGCATACAAATGACACTGGCTGAAATTCCCTTTTCTCTACAACTGTTAAAGTTACATGAGCCCTGTCCTCCTTTTCATATGGTCACCCTAGACCTCCTCTAGATGGATTCTGTTTGACGCCTGGTTAGCCGATTATGCGCATAATCGCAGAAGCGCTTTATCGTAAATGCTTGTATGCAAGAGGTAATTGAGCGCACAACTGGTGGCGGAGTTAATGTGGAGAATTGCTTGTTCACATAGGCAAAATGCGCTTTAACGGACGGAGCAAAATAAAACTCGCTATTTAACGCGCATTCGATAATGCACATAATCGGAGAGATAAAGCGCCTCAACTCCCGATTTACGCTCTGCTCTTCTAGAGGTAAAATTTTTAATGAGACTTCAAAGAGCTTTAAACGTCTCGTGTAGAAGCAGCCCTACTTTCTCTCCTTCACTCAGATATCTTTTCTGACTGCAAATCCTTCACTGGATGACCATAGTCTCACCTTTCCTAACATTTAACACTCTTTCCCCATCATCTTTCTCATACCCATATTCACAGATTCAGCATACTGCTACCACTGAACAGGTGCAGAAAAATCTAGTACAACAAACTAGCAACCTAGCATTCAGAAAGAGTATAAAATACAATTACCCTGCAAGCATTAGCTATGGAACAAAATTACCACCTCTTAACTTGTTTCAACTTCTGTTTATCAATGAGAAATGATCACAATGCTAGACAAGGATCCTTTCCTTTTATTTAATATTTGGTTTCAAGACATATTTGGAAATTCTGTTCTCAGTGTGTAGAGAACAGAAATTCCAATCAGAGAGTGCTCGGCCCAAAGAAAACTGCCCAAAGTCCCATTGATTTCAATAAAGCTTATTCCCAGATAAATGAATATAGGATTACTGCCTTAAATGAAGGTGCTTACAAGGCCATTAGTATTTTATTGCTGTTCATGATAAATCTTCACTGTGATAGAATTTAAGCAAGTTGAACAGTGCAACGTTAAACATGTCTACTCAGAAGTAAGTCCCACTGACTGCAGTAGGGCCTGCAATCCTAAAGTGTTAACATAAACGTAATTACAAACACAAAACAGGATCATTGACAGAATTAAGTTTCTGCAGTTGTGGAGCAAGTTGTCTGTCACACACAAGATGAACATAGTTTGCATAATTTGTGAATCTTCAAGATGCCACAAGACACTTTGTGGCTTTCAAACACAAAAGAACAAGAGGTGCCTCTGCTTCTTCACATCTATTCATCTTTCTCTAGCAAATGCAAATGCACCCACCAGAGCCTGGCCTCGTGGATCATGCAACCAGCAGGTGCACTTCAGAAAGATGTTTTCAGAGCCTAGGAAATCCAGACATCCTCAAACAAGCCCAAACAAACCACCCTATGCACTCACATATTACTTTGCCCCTTAGTCCAGACATTGCTGCTCACATCCCTTTTTGGAAGCAAAACCACTTCTGTCCCCCTATCCCAGATAAGGGACCTGGGCCAGCTTGGAAAACGCAACAGGTGAGGAAGACCTCTGGCACTCCATTAAACATGACAGCAGCCAGTATACCTGCTCACCCCTTGCCAGAAGCCTCACAGTCTACAATGGCAAAATGCAGTGTTTGGCTGCTGGGCTCCTCTCCCTGCCCAGTCAGACACCAGCTTACAATGGTGGTGTTAAGCAATTTTGGATGCTGGATGTAATGGTCGTACAGCCCCCTTTATATCTTAAAATGAATCTTTTCAATTCCACATTGCACAACTGCTACATTTCTGGTGCTAGAGCAGTAATAATAACTTCTGGTTTATCAGTGAGAAACTAATCTAAAAATGTGTTATTACACCTCAGGTTTATTAGCCATGTAAACAAGCCAGAACAGAACAGAACAGAACAGAACAGAACAGATGCCCATTATCACAATGCTAGACAAGAATCTTTCCATTCAGGGATCCAAAGAAAACTGTCCAAAGAAACCTCAGAAATAAGTCCCATTGATTTCAATAAAGCTTGATTTCAATAAAGCTTACTCCCAGCCTCTTCACATCTGTTGGAAAACATTGGCAATGTAAAATCCAAGCAATCTTTAGTATTATTCTTACTGGAAAGGCAGATGTAAATAAAATAAATCCTTTACTAACTACATCTCATTTCTGTGTAGGAGGGAAGGGAACAGGGCCGGGGAAGGGCTTACGAGTGCCGCCGCCACATACCTTCTTCTGATGCTGGTCTGCTGCAGTTGCTGGTCGTTCTCCTCCTCCGCTGCCGCCGCCGCCGCCGCCACCGCCGCTTTTCCGCTGAACGCCGGTGCTGCTCCTGCTGGTTCCTCTTCTGTTGCTGTTGGTGCTGCTTCCTTCTTTTCTCTCCTCCTCTGCCACCTTCTCTTCCTCCGTCGTCGTCCTCCTCCTCTGTCTGTCTTCTTCTCCTCCTCTGTCTGTCTTCTTCTCCTCTTCTTCCGTCTGTCTTCTTCTTCTCCTCCTCCTCCTCCTCCTCCATCTGTCTTCTTCTCCTCCTCCTCGTCCTCCACGTCCTCGTCCTCGTCCTCGACGTCCTCGTCCTCCTCCGTCTGTCTTCTCCTCCTCCTCCTCCTCCCCCTCCTCCTCCTCCCTCTGTCTTCTTCTCCTCCTCCTCCTCCTCCACGTCCTCGTCCTCCTCCTCCTCCGTCTGTCTTCTCCTCCTCCTCCTCCTCCTCCTCCTCCTCCATCTGTCTTTTTCTTCTCCTTTTCCTGCTCCTCCTCCATCTGTCTTCTTCTTCTCCTCCTCCTCCGCAACCGCGCTAGCCAAGAACAAGGCCCGGATGGCGGAGGGGAGGAGGCCGGAACGACGCTCACCCGGAAGTGCGGGCGGGCGTCATTCCGGCCTCTTCCCCGGCTGATCCGGGCCTTGTTCTTGGCTAGCGCAGTTACGCTGGCCAAGAACAAGGCCCAGATCGGCCGGGGAAGAGGCCAGAACGACGCGCACCCGGAAGTGCGGGCGCGCATCGTTCCGGCCTCTTCTCTGGCCGATCTGGGCCTTGTTCTTGGCTAGGGCAACCACGCTAGCGAAGAACAAGGCCCGGATGGCACGGGAGAAGCCCAATTTTTCCGGACTTTGGGGGATATTTTAAAATCCCCCCCCAGACTCAAATTTGACCCCCTTTTTCCGGACTTGTTCGGGGGGATCCAGATGTCTGGTCACCCTATGTTGGACAAAACCAAGCCAGGCTCAGATCCTGGGTAGCCCTTGTCTCCCCCCCGAAACACCACCTGAATACCGTTTCAGTGACTTATTCTTAGGATTTAGATAGTAAGATTAAGAGGCAGTATGAAAACCTTGTTGTACAAGCAGTCACTCCTGTGGGGGCACAGGCACAATAGGATACTGCCTTTAGTGAGCTAGTTTTGATTAGAGCTATGCATGGACACCCCCACCCCCCGATTCGCTTCAGAGGCTGATCCCCAATCAGCTTTGGGCCAGGACCGAGCGGCCATGGATTCTGATCCGAATCGAAATCCAGATACCTGAAGAAGGTCATCCGCTGTAGATTCCTGGGTGCCCACCAAGCAGCTGCTTAGTGGACGCCCAGGAAAACTGGATGTAAGGGCAACCAGGAGTTCATTGGACTCCCTGCCTCCCTGCTCATCTCCTAAACCTGGAGCTGCTGCCCCCACATGCGGGACTTATCTGGCCCATCCGGCAGCTGGCTGTCTTCAATGAGAGCTGCCATTTTAAATGAAGGTGGAGACACTGTCATTTCTTGGATCTAAGGTCGCAAACCACAGTGGCCATAAAGGGCCATTTTCGGAAATTGGCCCACTTTGATTTGGATTCAGGGTCCGGGCCCGAACTGGTGCACAGTCCTAGTTTGGATGTTTCATTTTATTTTAAAAGTAACACACTATTTCTGTACTCTGTTTGGTTTGGTAATAAACATACGGAATTGGAAACTGGAGTTGATGCAGTTATTTGCCCAGCCTGGAGTTGGCCTTCTGCATGTGCTGGACTGACTGACAAACACACGAATCTGGTTGGTAAGTATTATAAGAAAGATCGGAAAAAGGGGCCTTTCCTTCTCCATATATGCAAGCCATAAGCTTAGATTCTTGTGTATCTCAAATATGAGCTATTAAATTTTAAAATTCAATTAGATGTTATGAGCTATTGAATATGAATATTAAGTTATTAATGGAGGCACAGCCGTGCCTCCATTGTTAAGGGCCGTTAGCAAAAAACACATTCCGCCATGTTAAAGTGATAATTGGGGGGAGGTGGTCATTCTAACAGCCATAAAATCGAAAATGTTTCACCAACCTTTCTGAAATTTACAGGTGCCAGAAATAAATGTTTGTTTTCATTACCTGAAAATTTCAAGAAGATTGGTGAAAGATTGAGGGAAGGAGAGCAGTTTAAGGTAGAAAAGGAACACAAACCTGTCTCCCTGCTTTTGTCAAATGACTTTCTGTTTGCGAGTTTTGTGCTCACGATTTGCATAATTTCTAGAGCCTTATTAATTAATCCAGTGGTGGGGTCTTTTTCCTCCTTCACTGTAGTTGGTGGAAAGCTTTTGGTTTTTTTTTAAATTCCCTTCGGTTGATTTTTAAGGAATATTTTAACCTCTCATTCAAGTCAATGCTTCCCTCATAGCGCGAGGCACGCTCAGTAGCGTCGCTCTCCCCCTCCCTCCTGCCTTAGAATGTTGGGGTGGGTAGGTGAAATGGCCGCTGCCTCTATAGCACAGACCTTTTGAGTGAAGAAGAAGAGTTTCTCTTTTCTCTTCTGGAACATGCTTTCCTTTGGCTCTGACAGTAATTTGGGCTATCTTCATAAGGCCAGTTTGCAATTTTGCTCACGGTTGAAGCAGGGTGTGGTTCCTCTGGATCCATGACAACCTGATCTTCAGGTCTCTCCTGGGAATAGGTGGCTATACATCCCTTTCAATCCCCCCACCCCAAACACACACAATGAGCTCCTTCCCTCTTTTCTAAGAGTTTGGTCCATACTGCTATAAAGTTGAAAGCTTCAAACACTTCATTTAATTAGTTTGGGCAGGTGTAAGATTTAAGTACAATTTTGAAACCTTTCAAAGTGCTTCTGGGCCTACAACATTGGTTTCGGCCTAGTCACCCTGTTTTTCTAATAAGGTTTAGAAACAGTTAAACTGTTGTGTAGTTTGCATAGTGTACACATGCATTTTCTTTCTAATCCTTGCAGTCTACACTGGCTTCCTCCTGGATGTGTTTTTGGAGGCAGGCAAAGCCATTTCTGTTCCGGCAGGCCTTTGGCAAATAATCTGGACCTTTGTCTATACCTTTGACTTTTAAATTGTTATGTATTTTAAATGTTTTAAACACTTTAATATTGAAAAGTATTTAATTATATTTTTAACTTTTGTATATTTCTATTTATAGGTTTTAGCTGTATATGTTTTAGTTTTGTAAGGCTGCCCTGAGGCCCAGCATTGGGCAAAAGGCAGGATACTACTACTACTACACTAATAGTAATGTTTCAGATTTCACTTCTGTATCTGATGTTCTTTTGCATTTACTTTTCTTTATAAACCATTCATCTCTTAAGACTTCTTGTGTGGCATGTTTTCATTGGTTTAACAAGTTAAAAGGGGTATTCACTGTTTTCATGCGTATGTTATAAAATGTATTTTCAACAGGCTTAGTAACTTCAAGAGTAACAGAATTGGGGAAAATCCTCAATCTCTTTGCTATCAGAGGCACTGAGTAAGGGACCTCTGGAGATAATTTAGACTGACCCCAACCATATAACATTGTTCCCCCTTCTGAAGAGATCTGGACACAGACTACTAAAGACAAACAAAGTAGCAGGCCATAATAACAGTTCTCATGTGGCCATTTGCCTTATGAGGCAGGTGCTCTGCGGGCTTCCAAATGGAGGGACTAACAGGCCATAAAGTTGCTTGGCTGGGTCTGCCAGAAATCCAGCCTCAACACTCCTGGAAGGTCCATGTTCTATAGCACCTGCTGTTAGATAAACTTAAGGGAATCCCACCCTCCACCCCTGCGTTTAATTTACTGGCTTCCCCTGGCTGGGCCTTGCAGGAAACTATAGAGACAGACAGAGCAGGCATTCATAGCACACATAGAATGCTGAGACTGGCAAATCTAAAAGCAAGTGTGTTGCTTTTCAAGAACCAAGGAAATTCAATGGGTCTTACTTTTGAGTAAATATCTAGGGATGGAAATGCAGCCTGTGCAAGAACTGAGTAGGGTGACCATATTTAGGAAACCAAAAAAGAGGATACCTAGTGGGGGGGCAGGAAAATGGCTTTCTGGGGCCACCTTAAAGTCCCCAATTGGAGCGGAGGAGGGGAAAGCATGTCATTCTCACCCCCACCCCACTGCTCCAATCAGGCCCTTTTCTATAATGTCTGGGAATGACACGTTTTCTCCTTTTGAGGCCTTGATTGGAGCAGTGGGAGAGAATGACACACCTCCTGAAAGCATGTCATTCCCCCCTGCCACGCTAATGGTGGCCTTAAAGGGGAAAGTGTGTAATTCCAAGTCATTATAGACTATTGCATAAAATCCCCCCTGACACCGAGGATAGAACAAAAACCAGGAGAAATATGGGGAAATCCTGACAGTTTTTATTTTTATTTATTATTGCATTTATATCCCACCTTTTTTCCTCCAAGAAACCCAAGGCGGCATACATAATCCTCCTCCATTTTATCCTCACAATAGCAAACCTGTGAGATGGATTGGGCTGAGAGTCTGCAACTGGCCCAAAGTCACCCAATGGGTTTCCATGGCCGAGTGGGGAGTAGAACCCGGATTTCCCAGCTCCCAGTCCAACACTTTAGCCACTACGCCACACCCTAGTGGTCACCCTAGAATTGAGCCATGCCAAGTTGGAAGCAGATTGGTTCGTGCCTTGATTTTTAGGATACTTTTTTTAAAAGTTTGACTTCAAAAAAATTCCTAAAATTCAAGGCATGAACCAATCTGCTTTCAACTTGGCATGGCTAAAGCCTTACTTAAGAGGTACCATGGTGCCAAGTTTCATCTCTTCATCTTTAATTTCTTTTTTTTAAATGCTCAAGGCCCTAGACCCCAAAGAGTATTGTGTTTGAAGTTTAAAAAATTCCTAAAACTCAAGGCATAAACAGATCTGCTTCCAACTTGGCATGGTTCAATCCCTACTTAAGAGCTACCATGCAATTGTAAGCATTTTAGTTAATTAAAAAAAATAAATTGAAATTTTAAAAATTCCTAAAAATCAAGGGATGAATGGATCTGCTTCCAACTTGGCATGGCTAAATCCCTACTTCAGAGTTACCATGGTGCTAAGTTTCATCTCTTTATCTTTAATTTCATTTTTTAAACTTGTACTGTTCAAGGTCCTAGACCCCAAAGAGATTTCTGTTTGAACTTTAAAAAAATCCTAAAAATCAAGGCATGAACAGATCTGCTTCAAACTTGACATAGCTATATCCCTACTTAAAAGCTACCATGATTCCAGGTTTCATCTCTTTATCTTTAAAAATGAGGGAGATGCAATCATTTTGGTTGATTTATTCATTTTAAAAGTGAGTGCAGCACATAACACTAGCTTTGATTTTATATTGGATGTCAAGATGGTGTAACATCCCGGCTGACACTGGTTTGGTTGTCAACTGTATAATATCCAGTCATCCGTTACACAAAGCCATGAAATTCATTAAACAAAAAACCTACAGTTTACAAAAACAATGTTAAGGCTCTACAGTTTCCAACCAAGCACCAAAAAGCAGGGAAATTGGGAGTTAAGGCTCACAAGCCTTAACACCACATCCTCCCTAAGGAGGCAGAAAGTGCAAGTGAAATTCTCATTCTCCCAAAACAGATAAACCATGAGGACAGGATGGAGAATATGATATGCAGAGGTGACTGTGGGGTTGTGGAAAACTGATAACGAACAACTTAGGGCCACCTACTTCTCTTTTTTTGTTTAGAGCAGCCCTTCCCCAACCTGGTGCCCTCCAAAGGTGTTGGACTACAACTCCCATCATTGCAAGTCAGTATGTCCCATGGTCAGGAATGCTGGGACTTGTCATCTCAAACACCTGGAGGGCAACAAGATGGGGAATGCTGTTCCATATCCTTACCAAATACAGGGTCTGCCCAATACTTTTCTCTCAAACACATCTCGCCTATAGCAGCACGCTTGATAACAAAAGGGGCACTATTCATTACAGATCTAGAACCAGAGCATGTGGCAGGCACTTCCAATTTTTGGTCAATATCCTGCCCTTCAAAGAACCAATGTTTTTTTTCTTAAAATGTATTTATACAAAATATACTGTTCACTCCCCACAATCCCTCCACAATACATCATCTCATCAAAGTGACAGAGGAGCAGAAGAGGTTTAGTCTGGCTGTCTTGAACACCTTTCAAATGAGATTAGTTTGCAATCCTATACCTCCTGGGAGTAAGCCCTAGTGAATTCCGTGGCACTGGCTTCTGAGAAGACATGTATATGAGTCAACCTACTCCAGCTTGGTGCTCTCCAGATGTATTGCACTTTAACTCCCATGTTATGTGTTATGGGGAAGACAAAAATGATTTCATACTTAATTTTAAAATAATACACATGAAAGTATGAAATGGTAGCTCGGCCTTTGATCTCACACTGCTGAACAAGTAATAGAAATCCTTTATCTGATATTCAAGAAACAGACATCCTATGCCATGTGTTGAAAACTAATGTTGACGTCTGAAGGACTATCCGGATTAGGTATTCAAGATCCATTCATTGTCGCTTCATTTGGTTTAGACAGTTTATTTAAAGTGATGCAGCTCTTTTGTAGTTCCTTGATTGATCACATATCTTAATGCTGGAGAACATCATACTTTAGTACAGATGTGGGCAGAAAATAGATCTATCCTGATGTTTTGGACATCAACACGTGGCATTCCTGACAACTGCCCATGCTGATAGGGGCTTTTACAAGTTGAATTCCAAAACATCTGGAGATCTACATTCTGCCTTCCCTTGTTCTTGAACAACATTCTCCAACCTGGTGCCTGTCAGATGTGTTGGGTTGCAACTCTCGACATAAGAATCTCTAAGAAATGAGAAGTAGCTGGTCCTAAGTTGTTCATCATCATTTCCCACAACCCCACAGTCACCTCTGCATATCAAATTGCATATCTAGATTTTTGAGATGACAAGTCCTAGCATTCCTGACCATGGGACATACTGACTTGCAATGATGGGAGTTGTAGTCCAACACCTTTGGAGGGCACCAGGTTGGGGAAGGGCTGCTCTAAACAAAAAAAGAGAAGTAGGTGGCCCTAAGTTGTTCATTATCAGTTTTCCACAACCCCACAGTCACCTCTGCATATCATATTCTCCATCCTGTCCTCATGGTTTATCTGCTTTGGGAGAATGAGAATTTCACTTGCACTTTCTGCCTCCTTAAGGAGGATGTGGTGTTAAGGCTTGTGAGCCTTAACTCCCAATTTCCCTGCTTTTTGGTGCTTGGTTGGAAACTGTAGAGCCTTAACATTGTTTTTGTAAACTGTAGGTTTTTTGTTTAATGATTAATAAATGGGTGATGGATTTATTTATTTATAGAAATGCAGTGTGATAATAGCAGAAGTTCAATTTTAATGACTAGAGGAAATTGTGATGTTTGTATATTTGTATAAAGCTTTAAGAGCCTGCAAGTTTTATTTTCTTTCTCTTCCTGCAAGCATTTTATAAGAATTGATTGGACCCTCTCCTTCTTTCTCTCTCTTAGTACAGGCCTTAGAGCTGAGGCAGTGTGCCATGCAGCTCTTCTGAAGTTAGTGTTTTCTCAGGCACCACAAATATAATGTTGTGAAGATATCTCTTGTATGTTACCTGGAGGCTGCAGTTGATCCTTCAAGCTCTTTCTTTCCACATAGTAATCACATCCAAAGGTCATTATAGGGGTGGAGAAAACCAGCGAAAGAATGGAGAGTTCCAACCATGGGTTAAAAGATGTTATCTGGACACTAGGAGCCTATCTACACACATAGGATAAAACACTTTGAAAACGTTTTGAAAACTGTATATGGAGTGTGTCCTGGGCCCCAACAGTTCTCAACACTGTTATAAACCATTTTAAACTGTTTTAAAGCAGTAGTGTAGATAGGCTCACAGTTTTGAGAACTGTTGGGGTCCAGGACACACTCCATATACAGTTTTCAAAACGTTTTCAAAGTGTTTTATCCTGCGTGTATAGATAGGCTCTAGGTCTACTCATTGCAAAACAGAGTGGTAGATCTGGGATTAAGATTTCTCTCACACCAGGGCCCAATCTACATGGCCTATTTAGTGCGGAGAGCCCATCAGGGTTGTTCACATGACACTGTTGGCAATCCACAGCAACCTCCTCAGCTTCGGAACAGGCATTTCGGAAAGCCCTTTTAGAGCGCCGTTTTCCCCTTAAATGCGGCTCCTGAGTAGTTCCGCTGCACTGTGCCCCATCCCCCTACATTAAATCCTTGGCATGCCTATGTCTGTGTGGGTGTGAAAGAGATAAACTCTGGTGCTGTATAAATTCTTTTGAACTCTTTTTATTGTTGTTATTACTCAAATATCCACAATGGTCGACGTTTCGGAAACAATCCTTCATCAGGAGCTGAATATATAGATTAAAATCAAATACATAAAACATAGTCATCATAAATCTGGCGTGAGACCCCTATATTAATTTTTTTTACTATATGTAACATTCTTTACTATACATAACCCTCCACAATACAAGATCTCCTTGAAAAGACCAGCACATATTTATGATCACATTGTGCCCCATTTTTCTCTCAAAAAACTTCACTCCCCGTCTCAAATTTTTTTTTTATATGCATATCATTCTTAGTCTAAGATAATCATAATATTCTAGTTTATCCTTAGGGAGCCCATCTGGTACTATCATAATTGTTGTTACCTATTTTTAATCCTCATCAAATTCATTATTCTACAGTAGTTCATCACAGAAATAATACACAGTCCGGTTCTTACTTTTGCTCTTAAAAGACTCAAACTAACCTGGATATTTTTTGGTACACTGCCAAAGAGTTGTTTTTCTTAAGAGATAACTGCTGTACTGCTTTATCTGTATGTATGTCCTTCCGAATACAAAAATCTGTGAAATGTATTACTCTCCCCCTGCCTGCTTTTTATCAGCTTGTTATCAGGTGTCTTGTATGGCTCTTAATGGACTCCAAGTTTGGAGGTGTGTCAACCAGTTCTGGATGGGGTTACACTCCCCCTGGAAGACTGTGTTCGCATCTTGGGGATACTCCTAGATCCGTCGTTCCAAATGACAGCCCAGATAGACGCGACGGCCAGGAGTGCCTACTATCAGCTTCGGCTGATACACCAGCTGTGCCCCTTCCTAGAGTTGGAAGACCTAAATACAGTAGTACACACGCTGGTAACTTTGAGGCTTGACTTCTGCAATGTGCTGTACATAGGGCTACCTTTGTGCCTAGTCCGGAAACTTCAACTTGTTCAAAATATGGCAGCCAGGTTGGTCACCGGTACATCTAGGGGTGACCACATTACACCAGTTTTAAAATTATTTCATTGGCTGCCAATCAGTTTCTGGGCGAAGTATAAAGTGTTGGTTATTACCTTTAAAGCCCTACATGGTTTGGGTCCAGGTTATCTGTGGGATCGCCTTCTCCCATATAATCCGCCCCGCACACTCAGGTCCTCTGGGAAGAACTTACTCCAATCAGCCAGAACTAGGCTGACGAGTGTTACCCAGAGGACCTTCTCTTCTACCGCTCCCAGACTGTGGAATGGTCTGCCGGAGGAGATTCGAGAAATTAGCAGTCTTCATGAATTTAAGAGAGCCATGAAGACTGATCTCTTCCGGCAGGCCTATCCAGTTGAATTTTAAGATGTTTTTAATGATGTATTGGTTTTTAGTTGTTTTTAATATTTCATCTATTCTGTGGTCTTTGTGTTTTATATTTATTGTTGTTCCCTGCCTCGATCCGGAGAGAGAGGCAGGTTATAAATAAATTATTATTATTATTATTATTATTATTAATCTATTTACTCGTTCTTTCAGTGGCTAGATTCTGCCGTGACTCACTTACTCAGCTTCCTATAGTCTCCCCTCTTTTTTCTCAAAGTTTCAAATTGTTTCAATCCAAGGAATCATTCATCCCCCTTGGAATATCCCAATGGATGAGAGGGGAAAGGTATGGGGTAAACTACAGGGGCTTAATTCAGTGCTTCCAGTAAACCTCTCTGAGCAGGGAAGCTTGGACAGGGGCGAGGGACAACTCTCTCATTCGGTGATTAGCATCTACGGGTCTGATGACATTCAGTTCTACTAGCTGGACTCCATACACCATATGACTCTAAGGCCAGGTTCATAAAGCACTGTGCAGTTTTGCCCCTGCTCCCCCCACAAAAATTCCTATGGATGCCCATGATCCAACCCTTCAATTAAACATTTTCCAGTGTGTCTTAAACAAGGTTCAACAAAGACAATCAGCATTTTTACATATAGTCAAATAACTATTTGTTTAATCATAAATTAAACCCAAATCTTCACACTATAAATGTTTATACAGCATTTAGGGTACTGTATAAAGTATAACAGCCTATCAGGATCTTGAAATTTTATTCTTATGACGGTAAAAAGAACACTATTGTAGGCTTAAAAGTATTTTAGTCTGCCATTGTTTTTGAAGACTGTGTGCTTTACTGATTATAAATGGGAATTGATCCTGCCTTTGACTACAGAACGGCAGAGAAATATTATTTTGGCACTTGTGTAATGTTCTGTGCAGCAAATTAAGTCATCTTCATAAAAGGTTACTCAAGCAAAATGCATTCAGACATCCTTGTTGCTTGAGAAATACCATGCAAACTGGGCCACTGTTTGTGTCATTGGTTAGTGGCTCTTTCTGGAGATTGGATAGGATAACCACACTCTTTGGGTTAGTTAGACCTTCCAAAAACATTTAGATCATGACCTCTAGGTGAAAAATTGAGAGTTCAAAGAGGCATTGCTCTAGGCTGAGTCTACTTGTTCCTGGTAGGATATTCCCATGATTAGACTTGTCATGTCCTTGGAAATGTACTGGTGAATATATTGAAGCTAATTTCAGGAAAGATTGAACTAATGATAATATAATATACATGTTGTCATTGTGTGAGTGGGAGTGCAGCCTGGGTCATTAACTGGGTTCACCCTTCCCTAGATAGAGTTCGACATTGTGCAACGCTGTCTATGTCACACTTTATTGGCTTATTCAAAACTGGTTTAGCATGGTGGTTAAGAGCATGAATTATGGATGCTGATTTTAAGTCTGATCCCAGCAGTGAACTTACTATCAATGGCTACTAGTCCTGATGGCTACGTGCTACCTCCAGTATATGAGGCAGCAAGTCTATATACACCAGTTGCTGGGGAACATGGGTAGAAGGGTGCTGTTGCACTATGTCCTCCTTGTGGGTCTCTGGTTGACAGCTGGTTGGTCACTGTGTGAACAGAGTGATGGACTAGATGGAACCTTGGTCTAATCCAGCATGGCTCTTCTTATGTTCTTATATACTGGGCCTTGGGCAAACAGTCATTATTTCTCTACTTCTGCTCCATATATATAATATAGGAGTAATACCAGCCATAAACCATTGTCAGGTTAACTAAACCTATGGTATAATGCCAATGAACAAGCTCTTATGGCACACTCCTATGCATGTTTATTCAGAAGTGAGCGCCATTGAGTAAGCCAATTGGACTTACTCCCAGGTAAGTGTGTATAGGGTTTGTAGTTATGAAGTTTCTTAAACACTAGCATGAACGTTTCAGGCACTGTATCAACAGATTATTGGTGACTCACCAGGGTAAAACTGGAAAATAGGATATTGGCACTTAAATTACAATATTTTGTAATTTTTAAAATTTGTAGCAATTCTATACCACTGATTATAATAGAATCTCTCAGTGATTTGTGTTTGTCACTTCAAAATATATTTTCTGCCTGGATCCTTTGGGACAGGAAGAGGTGGAAAGTCAAATACATTTGTGATTGTTGTGTATTATCTGGAACTGATAAAGCAACACTCCTGAGCCTTTGCTGCATCCCAAGCTAGTTCAGAGGACTATTTAATTAATCAGTGTGAATGCTTATGTATTGGCATGAATGCAGATTACTTAGCTTGTAGCATTGAATATGACTTTATTAGATGGGTTACCTACATATTTTGGGATGTCCAGCACTTCGGGAAAAAAGTTTTTGCAAGTATGGCCTTCAATTTATATACTTCTGCATATCTAGGAAGTCCAAAGGGTATGTAGAAACCTCTCCCGTATCTGTTGGTGGCCTTGCTTGACTTTCAAACTGATAAACACTCAATACTGCAATGTTGAGTTCTCCTCTTCAGGGTTCCAGCCAGCAAGCGCTTCTCGAGAATACCCTATTCCTTCCCCCTACCTTACTTCTTCATTTCTCTTTTCCAACTGATAACATTTCATGGCTACTGTGCATGGTCAGTCCCCATTTGGTTTGAGAGGGGCATTGCCCCTTTACATTTTCAAATATGTTTTGTGCCTCCCACCAACCTCTCACTTCCTCCATACTTCCCTCCGTTCTCGCTAATCTTCCCCCTACCCCATATTGCCCTCCCATTTTCTGCTTCCTTCCTCTCCTGCACACCTTCCCTTACTTCCACTTCCTTAAGCCAGTACATTGCCCCATCCCCTCCCTCTATAGTCTGAATCTGGTTTATGCTATGAACTACTGCCTTGGCTGAACAGCCCTGCACTTTCAGGTTCAATCTCTGCTCTTTCTTTTCTCCACGTGACTCATATAAATGCATAGTCTTTTCATTTTTGTGGGGTTTATCCAAGTTTATTTTCTCAAGTTTTTTTTCTACTTTTGCAAACCTCAGCTGATACCCTCGTCTTTTTGGGGGGCAGTGCCGATTTGGCTACATAATTATCTTTACTACTAAAAGAAATGATATAGTGATGCAAGTGAGATTGATAAGATGTTGACATCTATGCTTACCAACATGAATGGGAATATTTTCTAATTGATGTAATTCTGAATTTCATGAATATGTGTTTATAGAATACCAATATGAAACTACTTTTATTTTGTGATGGAGAACTTGAATCCAGACCAATAAAGCTTTTGGATCATATTTTCTTTCGTTCTGTTTGTATTTATTTAAAATATTTCTAACTTGCCTTTTGACAAAGTTGTCACGGCAGCTGACAAATTACAAATATATAAAATCATATAAAATAACTATAAAATGTTTTAAGTACCCCATAAATACTAATTAGTACCAATGTTGCTGCACTGATCAGAAACACTGATTGGGGCAACTTGAAAGCTCTCCAGAAGAGGGCCTCCTTGGCCTGGCTTCCAAAAGCATGTAAAGGAGAGAGGTAAAATTCCCTGATGTAAATATTAATACAGGTTTTGGACTGCATCCTTAAGATTTCAGTGTTATTTTGCCCAAGATGCTCCTACATGATTGCCCCTTCTGTTTAAGAATATTTACTCAGTTTTCATTGCTGATGAAGTCCAAGGTGTTATTCCAGTATACCTTCTCTATTTTTTGCTTCTTGGGTATATATGTGAATGCACCTAGAAAGCAATTAAAATTCAGAATGACACATATCAACTGTTATCAACATATCAACAGGCTGTCAACTGTTATCCAGAGGGCCTTCTCTTCTGCTGCTCCCAGACTGTGGAATGACCTGCCGGGAGAGATCCGCCAACTTGCAAGTCTTCAAGAATTTAAGAGCGCTATAAAGACTGATTTCTTCCGGCAGGTCTACCCAGTCAAATTTTAAGACTTTGTTGTTTGTAATAATGTATTAATTTTATATGCTTTTAACCAGTTTATGTATTTTATATTGTTGGTATTGATGTTGTTCCCCACCTCGATCCAGAGGGAGAGGCGGGTAAGAAATAATAATAATAATTAATAATAATAATAATAATAATATAATTAGACTTGTGAGGAAGTCAAATGCCCCAGTCTCAACCAAAGGGCTAAAAAGAATCTTGAATGTTGTATTTCTAACATAGGATGGAGGAAACAGCAATTGTACAGGGGGTTGACTAAAATGGCAAGAGAAGCAGAGGAAAGAGCTCATATGTTGAGTACCCTGGATCTAAGCCTATCATTTCCCACTAGTTCATTATAATCTTGTTTTATTAATTTATTTTTTTTAATTATTTTTTTAATTGATTTCAACATACACATACACATAATATAAACAATAATATAAAATAAAACAAACTTCCCCCCTCGACTACCCCCTGTGCACCCCCCCCCCCATCCGAGACCATCTCATAATCCTTCATCCTCTTTCCAAAATTTTAATGATTCTTTTGAAGGCAATTGTCCCTTTCCCGATCTTAAAACATAATTCAAAAAGGGAGTCCATATTTCCCCAAAATCACTCTTCCTGGACATTCCCCTCTTTATTTTCATTTTACAAGTCAACATATCATTCAAAGCTAAATCCCAAATTTCTTTATACCACTCTTCTATTGTATAACTTCGTTGCCCTTTCCAATTTTTAGCAATCAGTATTCTAACAGGTGCCAGGAGGTTGTTTACCAGTTCTTTATTTATTATATGCTTGTTCCTACTATCCCATATTGCTAGTAGAGCTAACTTCAGGTTTAATTCCAAACTACTTCCAATTATATCGCTTATTTCTTTACAAACCCTTACCCAAAATTTTTGTACTTGTTCACAGCTCCACCACATATGAAAATATGTCCCAACCTCCTGACACCCCCTCCAACAATTCTTGGGCAATTTTTTATCCATCTGGTGAAATCTAACAGGTGTTAAATACCATCTCCAAACTGTCTTATAATAGTTCTCCTTAATTCTAATCGACAATAACTTTAACATTCTTCCATTCCATATCCTCCCCCAATTATCTTCATTGATTTTCCCCCTTATATCTTCTTCCCATACCTCTTTTATAACCTTAAGTGAGTCCTGAAATTCTTCCTCTATTAATATTTTATATATCTCACTAGTGAGTCCTTTCTTAGCTCTAGCTTCTTCTTTTCCCCACAATTGTTCAATTAAATCTTCAAATCTAGTATTATTTCTACATTCCTTATTCTTTGTCCTCCATTCCTGTGTCCATTTTAACAATTGCAAACACTTGAACCACGCTATCTTTTGTCCTTTAAATAAGTCTTTAATATGCTCACTATCCTTCATCTTTTCCATCCAGTTCCTTAATTTAATAATGTCTTGTTCTTTCAGACTCGCTTCTATCTCAGGTTTTAGTACTCTTGGGAAGTTTCCCACTACTACAACTGGGGCAAGCGGAGAATCCCCTGGTATCAACTTCCCTCTATACTTCTCCCAGATCATTAATATATTTTCCAACAATGGGTTGTCCAGTACTTTCAATTCTTTCTTTTGCATTTTAGTAAAAAATATATTTCGCAGTTTACATTCGATCTCTACTGTTTGCGATTCTAACCATTCCAAGTCTTGTTCCCCTATAATAGCATAAATAACATATCTTAACTGATTAGCAATATAATAATTCTTAATATTCGGAAGTCCTAAACTTCCTTTCTTTTGAGCCTTATACCATAACCCCTTATTTATCCTAGCTCTTTTATCCCCATTACAATAAGCATTAATCATATTTTGCCAACTTTTAATCTCAGCTACTGATATTCTAATAGGTAACATTCTAAACAAAAAATTAATCTTAGGTAATATCTTCATTTTAATAACCGCTATTCTACCAAACCAAGAATATTTTAATTTTCTATATATCTGTAATTTCTCCCCTACCTCTTTTCTTAACCTCACAAAATTAAGTTCCTCTAATCTATCTGATTCTCTGTCTGTATTAACTCCTAAATATCGTATTATGTTTTTATATCCTAATCCTAAATTAGCTTTACATTTCTCCATCTCTTCTTTGTTATAATTATACAACATCATTTCTGACTTCCCCCAGTTAACTTGTAATCCTGTAATTTCCCCAAATTCTCTCAAATGTTTCTGAATCAACTCCCCGCTTTCTAGGGGATCTTCTAATGTCAATAACGTATCATCCGCAAACATATTCACTTTAATCTTATCCTTACTACCTATCCCCTTTAATCTTTCATCTTCCCTAATTACATTTGCTAAAATTTCTATAACTACTACAAATAAGATCGGCGAAAGTGGGCATCCTTGCCTAGTTCCTCGAGCTAGATTTATTTGTTGCGTTAACCCATCATTAACCATTATTTCCGCTTTGTTATTTTTATACATTTGATTAACACTCCCATAAATTTATGTCCAAACCCAAATGTTTTTAATATTATTTTTAACGCTGGCCATTCCACACAATCAAAGGCTTTGAAAATATCTAAAGCTACTAATCCTGCTTTTAAATTCCTTTTTTTTATAATATTTATTATATTTATAACTCTCCCAATTAAATTCGGCATTTTCCTACCTACAATAAATCCACATTGATCATTTTTTATATATTTAAAAATAAATGAACCCATTCTTTTAGCCATTATTGCTGAAAATATTTTTGCTTCCTGATTTATTAAAGATATTGGTCTATAAGATGCTGGATCCGTCAAATCCTTGCCTGGCTTCTGTATTAAGATAACCATGGACTGATCCCATGATGGCGGAGTCATTCCTCCTTCTATTATATTATTATATAATTTTAATAATCTAGGTATTAAAATATCCTTAAATATTTTATAAAATTCCAGCCCCAATCCATCAATCCCCGGAGACTTACCTCCTTTTAGTTTTGCAATAATTCCCTCAATTACTTTCTCAGTCACCAAGGCTTCCATACTCTCTTTATCTTGATCATCCAGTCTTATTTTCCAATTTCTTTCTACATATTCCTGTATCTTATCTTTTGAAACCGCCTCTGAAGCATATAATTCTTTATAAAATTCCTGAAAAATTGTTAATTTATCTTTCATTAAATTACATCTATTCCCTAATTTATCTCTAATTGTCCCTATCATATTCTTAGCCTTCTCTGACCGCGTGGATCTAGCCAGCATTTTGGAATTTCTATTATTGTATTCAAAAAAATCTCTCTTTAAATACAACAAGTTCTTTTGAACCTGTTCTATTTCTTCTTTCTCCAATTCCTTTTTCTTTGCTTGGATTAGGGCATATAACCGCTTATCTTTTGTCTCTCTTAATCTCTCCTCTAGTCTCCTTATCTCTTCTTCAGCGTTTTTATTAAGTACTTCCTGTTGCTTTTTAAGTGTGGACATTTCCCTAATACACATCCCTCTTATTACTGCTTTCATTGTATCCCATAATAATCCTTGCGAATTAACTCCTTTTTCATTTATCTGCCATATTTCCTGCACTTCCTTTTTTAGTTTCTCTACTATACTTTTATTTTTAAAAATTCTTCCATCCATTCTCCATCTCTTTGCTTGTTTATAATCCTTCTTCCTCTTCATCTCCATCATCATTAATGCATGGTCAGTGATCTTTATTACTCCTATATCACAATCTATTAAGTTTGATAGCATATTCTTTGATATAAATATATAATCAATCCTTGAATAGCTCTTAAATCTAGGTGAGTAAAAGGTATATTTCCTCTCTTCTCCTTTTAATACTCTCCATACATCCATTAATTCTTTCCTCTCCATTAGTTTAGCTAGTTCCGTCTTCCCCCCACCTCTAGCATCTCTAATAATGTTATCCCTATCTTTCCCTTTATGAAGTACCATATTGAAATCTCCTGCCATCACAATATTTTTTTCCCTAAATCTCCCACCATATCAAACACTTCTTTAAAGAATTCAATTTGATTCCCATTTGGAGCATAGACATTAATCAGCACGAATTCTTCCCCTTCCATCGTACAGTAAATTATAAGGATCCTTCCATTCTTATCTTTCTTTACACTTTGAATATTAATACCACATTTCTTCGATATTATGGTTGCCACCCCTCTCGCTTTAGAAGTACCACATGACTTTTCATACACTCCTATTTCCCTCATTCGTAACTCATTAACCCCCTCCTTTATCTGATGAGTTTCCTGCAAAAAAATTATATCAATTTTTTCTCTTTTCAACATTGTTTCAATTTTTCGTCTTTTTACCACCGTTCCTAGCCCCTTAACATTTAAAGTTGCACATCTCAATTTATTTTCCATTTCTTAGTTTCAGCCATATGAATACATTGATCTCGGTCAGTGAACCCCATACCCCCCCTCCCTTCCCTCCCCCCACCCATACCCTCAGTGAACCCCATACCCCCCCTCCCTTCCCTCCCCCCACACATACCCTCATTTTTACCCCCCTGCTCACCAGACCTCTGGGCGCTGGTCCCAATTATTTTAGAACTCTTCAGGGGGGGGGGAACCCGGCCCAACCCTCAGAGCAAAGTCCGACCCTCCTCTCCTTTCCCCTTTCCCCACTAATCCCTTTTCATTGACTAGAACCTCCAACCGCTCCTTCTTCTTGGACTACTTCTCCCGGATCGTTGGGATCGATTATGCCCAACTTCTCCAACAGCTCGATCCCCTGCTCACACGATGTTATTCTTTCTTGCTTCCCACACCAAACAAATCTCAAAAATACTGGATATCCCCAGTTGTAAGTTATCGATTTATTCCTCAATGCTGCTGTACAGATCTTAACGCTCTTCCTCCACTGGACGGTCTGCGGGGAAAGATCCTGATAAATCTCAATTGCTGTTGCTTGAATCTTTGGTTGAGGTTGTTTTCTGATTGCTTGCATAAATTTTTCTTTTTTATAATAATTTGCAAATTTAACTATTATGTCTCTTGGAAGCACTCCTTTACCTTTGAAACCAACTCTATGCACCCGTTCGAGATCAGCTTCGTCCCAAGCCAAATCTGGAAGTTGTATTTTTATCCATGACAGAATTGTATCTCTTAAATCTTTTAAATTCTCTCTTTCTTGTTCCGGATATTTTCTTATGCGGATATTTGCTTGTCTATCCCGATCCTCCATAGCGATAAGGCGTTGTTCATGTTGAGACAGCTGGTCATCCTGCTTCTTGCAAACTTCAGCCAGTGCTCTCGTATCTGTCTGCAGCACCCCAACATCCTTCACCACTTGCGTTAAACCCATCATAAGCTCCTTTTGCGTATCGTTAATGCGCTTAGCCAAGCGCTCTTCAAGACCAACGAGCATTTTATTGATATCAGCCTTTAACTCATCCATTGGATCTGGCTGACCTCCTCTGGTAGTCTTTGGAATTACAACCGGGTCTGCAGTTGGTAACGTAGAGCTTTTTACAGGAAATTTCTTTGCTGGCTTCTTATCTGGAATGTCTGGCATTTTTTGCTCCTCCAAGCGCGTCAATCTCTGCCAAGTACGATCCGAACCACGCTCTTTTGAGGATCTAACCCAGGCGGGGGTGGGAGCAAAAGATTTCTTCTGTCGTCCCTCCTTCTTTCTCATGAATTATCCCCCCCCCCCCCGTCAGCCTGGTGCTCTTGTTTACCTAAGCCAGTCAGACTAGACTACAAGTTCACTGGGGATTGACATTGATCATCTTCTCAATATTCAGTTGTATTTCCCTCAGTCTCTCTCCCAGTAACTTAATCAGCCAGTCTGCCTTAAATCCTCAATTATAAGTCCATAAATCACCTCAATAATGGCGCCGCTTCAATGCTTACAGTCTAATCGCGTTAGTTTCGCTTTTAGAACCAAAGATTCTTGCTGCTGCTCCGCTGACCCTCCGATACTTAATCACTTCCAGACACTATAACACACTCTTTTGAGAGTTTAACCCAGGCGGGGGTGGGAATAAAAACTTCTTATAACATCTCTCCTTGTTGCTCGTAAATTATCCCCTCCCTCCGTCCGCCTGGATCCTCTTCCTTATGCCACAGCCAGTCAGCCTAGACTTCAAGTTTACTGGGGCTTGATATTGTTCTATTTCAAGTCCAAACTCACTCCCAGTAAGCTAATCAAGTAGTCTGCCTTGTATCATCCATTAAAAGTCCATAAATTACCTCAACAATGGCGTCCTTCTTTGTTGTCAGCTCGAAGCGTCTGGTTTCGTTTTTACGGCCAGCAGGCTCTTGCCTCTTATCAGCTCCCGCTCGGGTAATCAATCACTTCCAGTCAACATAACATGCCTTTATAACTCTCTTGAGTCTCTTCTATAAGGAATTAGTGCTTAATTCAAAGCTTTTTTAAGGAGCTCCGAAGATCTACGACTTCACCCGGTCGCGTTCATAGCCACGCCCCCTTGTTTTATTAATTTAAAGCATTTTTACTTCCCCCCTTCATACAAAACACCTGCCAGAGCATCTGGTTTTCAACCTAAAAAGACATGGCACAAAAGGGGGAAATGTGACAAGAGAGAGAGATCATGCAGAAGAACCCTGTATCTCAGACCTTCTCCAATTCTTTAATTCTTCTCCTAAAGTACCACACTACACATCTATGGATTAGTCACCATTCACAATTGTATTTTTAACCACCCTTTTGTACATATAGTGCATCATCAGATGGGAGGATTTTCATGTTTCCCTACCATCGCTATGGCCTCCTGCTGCTGTCCCTCAATACATGGGGAGAGAAAGAGGAAGCAGCAATGGACATGTGGCTCATTCAGGGGCCGTTTATATCACATAACTTTTCCTGCACACAGCAGGAAATTGCGGCACATTCCGTTTTTAAAAAAAAGACAGATTAAAAGGGGTCTATTTTGCAAAGAAAAAACAAACGGAAGGAACAGGATGTGTGTTGGAGGCAGATGATGTCATCTAAAGGACACACGAACATCCGTGAGCAATAGTGAGTGTGCGATAAAACGCTAATCTGATAACGCTCATAGTGATTAAAGCTTATTAAAAGGGTGCCCTTTATTCATTCAGAATGTTTGCTGTTAGAGTAGCAATTCTAACCTGTGTTACCGTCATTAGAGAAAGCTGGAATGCTATTCAGAATAACTTGGAAGCAAAGGGTGGTTCACGGGGCCTTGTGAGCCTGTGTGGTGGGAAGGGTCCTAGCTCATAAGGCTTTCCTGCCTGTTGGAAATGAGGACCCTTTGAAGTGTCACTGGTCTCTCTTCCTCTAAATTCTTAAACTGTTCCTCTTTCCCATAATGTCCCTTGTGTCTAGATCTTCCAAGTGACAAATAAAACCAAAATACAAAGTTCTCAGTGCTTTACTACATTTCTAAATGAGCAGATTAGTTCAAAGCTTAAAATGACTGTTTACCCCCCCCCCCAAAGAAGTCAAGCAAAATAATGTAAAACTAATAGATTGATTTGAACATGCTCATTTTGTCCAATTTCATTGATTGGACAATAGTATATCTATCCAGAAACAAAAAACAAAGGTAGGCGAGTTCATGCTTTCTAGCTCAGGTCATTTTTCACACAGAGTAACTTTTGAGTTTATAAACATTTAAACACCAGTAGCTGATACCAGTACTGTTCATTATTCTTGTATCATAGGCAGGACTGGAGAGAGTAGTCCACTGTTAATATTGCAGCTTAGTGTAGTGGGGTTGGGATTGGTTTCCTCCCTATTAAACAGCTCTAAGTGTGCAGCAAATGTCCGTTTACTTAAATTGCTCCCACAGATCTATAAGCCCACATCTAATACTCAGTTGCATGCAGAAGTCTTGTGTTCCATTCACCTCTAAGCACATGCGTTGCATTTTTCTACAGAAAACAATAACTGATTTAGAGCAGAAACTCAGGTCTTCGTTACTATATTTTGTATGGGGAGAAGTACATATGCACAAAACCCCACCTCTTTAGAAGGTATTGTCTCCTTGTCTCTTTATGGAGTGTGAGAACTTGTTTTTGTATGAGAAATGTTGTGTGTTAAGTGCCTCATTGTATATTGTTTTCTTGTGCCACTCAGTCACAAGTTTAAGAATTGGGGAAAGAGCCAGTGAGTGGAGTGGCTAGTGTATCAGATTTGGGAGACACAGGTTCATATCCCCACTCAGCTATGAAGCTCACTGGGTGAGTTGTGCCTCTCTCTCTCCCTCTCCCTCCCTAACATACCTCATAAAATTGTGAAAGTAACAACAATAAAAAGGTGGTGTGTGCGCATGTAGCTCCTGGGAGGGAAGGTGGGATATAAATGTAATAATAGAACTTTTCTAAAGAAGGAGAGTCCCACCTTCTCCCTAACAAAAAAAAAACACAAACAAACGGGGGGACAAGCAGCAATATTTTTTGGAATGGTAGCTTCAGCTTCGAGCCAGTGTGGTTAGAGTGTTAGACTGGACCCAGGTGATCTGGGTTCTAGTCCCCACTGAGCCATGAAGCTCACTGGGCGACTTTGGGCCAGTCACTGGCTCTCAGCTTAGCCTACCTCACAGGATTGTTGTGAGGATAAGAGGTCAATCATGTAAGCAGGTTCCGGTTCCTCCTAAAAGGGGGAAAAAAAGGTTGGATATAGATGTAATAAAAAAAAAAGTATGAGGGAAAGCGAAGGAATGTTCTGTGCTCCCTTTGTAACACTTGTGGGGGGAAAATATCTAAATGTCTTTCATGGAAGGGGCATCTGGAAGGTAGGAAATCCCCGCCTCATGCCCCTTCTCCGCCTTTACTGCCCTTTTCTTAACCCCACAACGCCCATTTTGGGAAAGCAGGTGGCCGTCTCCGTACTGCTGCGCTGCCCCACGCCACAGTGCAGCTGCTGACGGGGCGGAATGTTTGCTTTTCCTTGAGAAGGGTGTTGGATGGGGCGGCAGGAGGCGGTTAACTGCGGCTCCATCCTGTCGCCTCCGAGAACCTAGAGCCGGTGGTGAAGGCGGCGGCGGCGGCGGCTCGGCCCCTTTAAGGCTGAGTCTGGCGTAACGCGATCCCGCAGTGACTGCCTGTCACAGCCGCCGCCGCCGTAGCAGCAGCAGCCGCCTTGTCCGCCGAAGGAGCACCCCGTGTGTGGGCGTGAGGGGCTCTCCCCGCTGCAGGGGCCCGCGAGGAACGATGGGAGGGACAGGCGGTCGGTCGCGGTAAGCCCTCAGGTGAGCGTGTGAGGAAGGCAACGGCCGAAGCCTTCGGTGAGGCTTCCTCTCGGGACAGGCGAGGGTAGCCTGGCACCTGGGACTGTCGCGGTCGGGCGCGTAGGCCCTCGGGCATTGCCGCCTTACTCTTGACACATCCAGACCTGCCATTGTGCGTGACGAGCGGTAGCCGGCCAAGCGAGGCTGGAGTGAGCAAGAGGCAACAAGGGGGGTGGGCTGCCTCAAGGCTGAGGGAGCAGTTCAGCGGTTGGGAGTGGGGAGGTGAGAGCTAGGCTGAAATGCTAGTCGTAAGAGGGAAGGTTTCGCAATCTTCCACCCGGTGAGTGCGCTTCTATTGGCGGGGTAGGGAGAAGCTTAAATAAAAACGAGGCTGCAAAACTGCTCCCCCGCCACCGCCAAAATCGAGGCTGAGTAGCAGATATTGTCTTCTCCAACTGCTGAAAGCTTAATCTACAGTGTGGACAAATAGATGCAAAGATATTGGGGTGGGGGGTAGGGTAGTTTGTAGTGTGGGAGACATGGATTCCAGAGGTTGGGAATTCCATTACATTTCCTCCCCATTTTTCTCTTTCTACTCCCCCCCCCCCCCCGCCATTCAGGAATAACATAACTTGCCTTCCTAATTGAAAATTAGGGTGGCCCAGTGTGTGTGAAGGGTACTTGCTGGTGGCTGGTACTCGGTACTACTACATCTTCGGCAGAAGGAATGAGTACTAAAGACAGGAAACGGAATCTGGTTGAATGAAACACAAATAAAGGGAGGAGGAGGGGGAGCTGGTTAGGGAGAGAGGTGTTAACTGCAGCTTCAGCTTTTGTCCATCTAATGAGAAGTGCCCATACTTCTGTATATTTTAGAATGCTGTAAAAGTGGCCCTGCACCTTTTGAATGATACATTGAAGAACTGAGCCATGCTTTTTACAAGGTGCTTTTGGATTCTTAATATCCTTAGTACCTCATAGAAATATTTACAGTAACGAAAAATGGCAGTATTAGAAATATGTGAAATAATTAATGTTTGGTCAATCAAGCCACACTATTTACTATTTTACTTTTGTTTGTAGCCTGTTCAGCTTTCTGTGTAAGCCCATTACTGTATTGTTGTCCTCATGTTCCAATACTTTAGAAAATACTCTATCGTTGCTGCTATAGGCCTCCTCCACACGAGACGTTTAATGAGCCTTGAAGGCTCATTATAAATTTTACCTACACACGAGCGGAGCGCAAAACGGGCGTACAGGCGCGTTATCTCCCCGATAATGCGCATTTTCGAACGCGCGTTAAATAGCGACTTTTATTTTGCTCCGGCCGTTAAAGCGCATTTTCGCTGTGTGAACAAGCGATTATGCGCATTAACTACCTGTAAAGTGCTTTTTGGGCATCTTTTAATGCGCTTCGCCGCTTCTCGCCGCCTCCCGTGCAGAGGGATTAGGCGTAAATGCGCCTCCGCGAAAATGCGCATAATCCCCGAACCGGGCGCAAAAGCGCATCCTTGTGGAGGGGGCCATAGTTGAGTATTTCTTGTTGCTTTGCGTACTCCACATGGCTATTTGAAGTTAATGTCTTCTTAGTTTTACACTTCATTTGAGTCAAGAGAAGCAAAAACGTATATTTTGGAACTAATGCTAGTTATCTTTTGCTCTTTGTATGTAAAAATCAATACATTTGTTTATATCTTTGACAGCACAATTTTATATATATTTATTCAGAAATACATCCCACTGGGTTAATTGGGGCTTACTTTCAGGTAAGTGTGCATAAATCTGCATAGGATTGCAACTTATATATTCTGTGTTTTTGTATCCTAAGAGTTAAAATACATGTGAAATCCTTGTGGAATTAGGGTTGTGCTTTATCAACAGTACATATAGGCATCTTTGGAAACCTGAAAAATTTGCAATAAATAGGTGTCGGGAAATAATGAATGAAACAGAACATAGACTGCAGGACATAAACTACCTCTGAATATTGATGAATTTTTAGTGGAGCTATAGGGATAAAAATATTTGAGTTCCTTTGTTGTATGATTCATAATAATGTTTGGAAAGGAGATGGTAGCCCCCCCAAAATAAATCCTTGGGTACTTTGGTTTGTATTTTTGTTTGCAATTTAGACTAGAAACAAAGTCTTGGAATTTCTTTGCCATCTAACTTTTTTGCACTTGTAATTTTATCCTCTACACATGCTTGCTCTGCATCTCTTGTTACCATTGGTTGATCTGCTTTGGAGGTAGTCACAATTCCTGTGCCATTTTTGTAGGTGCTTTGATGTTAGAGTGCCTTGGCACTCTTGGGCCAGCAAGCTTGAGTGCTAATGGGGGCATAGAATTCATGTTCCATGATAACATGGGTAACACTTGGTAATTTAAACCATGTAGTTATAATGTCAATTTAGTTGAATGTTTCATTTCATTTATTACATTTATATACCGCTCCATAGCCGAAACTCTCTGGGCGGTTTACAAAATGCAAGTTCACAGCAATAATATCACAAAACAAAATCAGCAATATACTACAACAATATTCAACAATATACTAAACTACAATGTCACAATAATAGTCAAAAATTTACTAAATACAAGTTTACAACAGAACAGATAAGGGGGGAAACCAACTTGGTTGGAATAACATCTCTCCCCCTGAAGCAGTGTCTCCCGGGCTGCCTCTACAAGAGAGGTTTAATGCTCTTTCAAGGTGCTTAAAAAAAATTACCTCTACAAGAACGGAGCGCAAATCGGGCGTAGAGGCGCGTTATCTCTCCGATTACGTGCATTATCGAATGCGCGTTAAACAGCGAGTTTTATTTTGCTCCGGCCGTTAAAGCGCATTTTGCCTATGTGAACAAGCGCTTATGCGCATTAACTACTTGTAAAGCGCAGTTTGGTCATCCCTTAATGTGCTTCGCCGCCTCTCGTGCAGAGGTATTAGGCGTAAATGCACTTCTGCGATTATGCGCATAATCGCCTAACCAGGCGCAAAAGCGAATCCTTGTAGAGGGGACCCCAAACTTCAGCTCCAACCTTGCTTTCAAAGTCTCCAGGCATGTTGGGCGGGGGGGGGGGTAGGGGAGCAGGTGGAATAGCTCACCCTTGATGGCACAGCATCTCTCCCCCTGAAGCAAAAACTTATGGTGGAAATCCACAACGCTTGCCTCTTTATAATATGTGATTACTGATTATTATTCATTTAGTATGGGTGTCTGAAATCAGCTAACAAGGGATGCACAGTAAACAGTTACGTTTTATAACCACAGCTGGGATTTCCAAGATGGTGCTTGTGGGCACCTCTCTTGCCGCCCATCAGATGCCCTGTCCCTCTTGTTGTTATTCTATTTCTTAAGATTCCCTCCCTATTTTAAACAAATGTTTGTTAACTCTGAAGCTGGCATGCTGCAAAGCGAAGGGGTACTCTCTGATACTATCTTTATTTGGGTTCATAAGAGTGGCTTTGTGTTTTGCATCTTGGTCCCCAACTCTGCCTATACTTAGACCCCCCTCTAGAAGGATTTGCTTTGGCGCCTGGCTGCCCGATTATGCGCATATTCGCGGAAGCGCATTTACTCCTAATACCTCTGTACGAGAGGCGGCGAAGCGCATTACGGGACGACCGAAATGCGCTTTAAACGTGTTGACATGCGGAGAATCGCATGTTTACACGGCTGTAAGGCGCTTTAACTGCTGCCACAAATTAAAACTCGCGGTTTAACGCGCACTCGATAATGTGCATAATCGGATGTTTAAAGCACCTCAGCCCCCAATTTGCGCTCCTCTCTTGTAGAGGTAAAAAATTTAATCAGCCTTGAAAGAGCTTTAAACCTCTCTTGTAGAGACAGCCTTAGATTCTTGGGCAAGGTACTTTTTTGGGGGGGGTCTCACCAGTTTGTTTTCTGGGAAATTAGTTGTTTTGTGACTATCTATGCCCACTATGGCAGCTATTTTATGTGCAAGCCCCCTATACCAGTCATTTTGTGAGAGTGTCCACAACACTTGTTCAAAATTCCAGACGTGCTCAATAGCCCAAAACAGCCGCAGACCCCTGATCTATAGAAAGTAGAGTGCCAAAATTTCAAAGGGTATTTTAATATGGTTGAACATACCTTTGTCCGCTTTGGGGAACAATTTCCTATTGTATGTGTGTATTTAGTTGCCCCAGGCTCTGCGACAATGTCAGATCTATATAGTTTTCGTGTTAATTTCTTATTTTCAGTTGAATTTCACCATGGGGAATTGGCAAAATGGTTAAAAAAAATAGGAGGAAGCTAAAAACTAATAGCACAAAGTTGAGAAGGGTATCTTCTTCCCCTCTGTCCTGCATTTTAATCTATTTTATGATTTTGCATAGTGTACTTTGAGCAGTTAAATTGAATTGAATATATTGGCATTTATTTTTATTTTTTGCTTTCTCTAGTAAATGAAATCAATGCATCTTGAAGAAATAATTATATCATTTGTCAACATGCTTTGGAAGTTGTTTCTTAATAAATTCATATTATTATGGACTGTAAATTGCCCCCTATGGAAGGTAAATCCAAATTGATTTTATATTGAAATTAGAACTTGTATCTTCAAGGTTTGTAATCTAGCCTCAGGAGGCTAATTAATATGACACTGTTTTGCTGGGTCATACAAAGCTTCTCTGTTAAGTATACTTAATGTGAAGCATAGATACTACTTCCAAGTTACATGGAGTCAGTTGCTATAGATCAAAGTTTGATTCTTAAGTATTTTTAATCTGCATCAGAGATTTTTAAACATTGTTTTGAGGAATGAGAAGTTCAGGATCCTTTGAATGACAGCTTTCTCATCAATACCAATCTTCCCCTTCGATACACAAAAATTGGAGAGTGTGGGTGTATTCATGGAGGTACTTTGGGTACATGCAGGATAACAATCAACACGATAACAATCAACACACTGTGCAAGTTACTCTAGAATCCTTTGCGCTCACAGGTTCCAGTAATTCAGACCAAGACCTCCATCACACCTAATTTTCCCCAGTTTGCCTCTGCGTTTTTTTACCTCTGAGGCAAAAGTGTGTCAAGCTTATGTTCCCTATCACCTGAATAACTGCTCTTTCGCTCCGTTGTGCCTTGGCTCGTTAGCTCTTCGGCTTCACTTGACTCCACCTGTCCCCTTCTCTTTCTCCCTCCAGTCAGGTTCTGTCAGATGAGCACTTCAACCAGACCACCTTTCTCCTACCATTTAGTCTGGCTCTTTGGGGGCATCAAGGGAGTACAATCCTGTCTCTGCAGAGATTCAGGCGTTGTATGATTTAAAAAAGACGCTTTCAAGCCTGGGATGCAAGGTTTGGGTTTTATATTGAGGCTTGGAGCCGGCTGCTGAGAGAGATTGCTTTTCCCTGCCAGGAACTGATGCAATCCATTCAAGCCCCCAGTTCCTTTAAAACTGCACAGAGACTTAGGGCGCCTTAAATGCACTTAAGGAAAATAATCCAGAGTTTTAGCATTCTTGGAAAAGCTGGGGAAGAGGCGGGTTGTCAGCAGGATAGGCACAGTGTCATGTGAATACCATGCTGCAAATCCGCACACCAGGCATGGCAAGAGTGCACTAAATCACTGATGTAATGGAGCTCTAAATGACACTTAAAACCCATAGGCCCCTTCCACAAGGATGCGCTTTTGCGCCCGGTTCGGCGATTATGCGCATTATCGCGGAGGCGCATTTACTCCTAATCCCTCTGCACGGGAGGCGGCGAGAGGCGGCGAAGCGCATTAATTGATGTCCAAAAAGCGCTTTACAATAAGTTAATGCGCATAATCGCTTGTTCACACGGGGAAAATGCGCTTTAACGGCCGGAGCAAAATAAAACTCGCTATTTAACGCGCATTCGATAATGCGCATAATCCGGGAGATAACGCGCCTCTACGCCCGTTTTGCGCTCTGCTGGTGTGGAGGTAAAATTTATAATGAGCCTTCAAAGAGCATTAAACCTCTCTTGTGGAGGTACCCTTAGTTAGTATACAGTGGAACTTTAATAAAATCATATCCAATCATATCAGTTAACTAACTAACTTAGGTTCTTGCTTCCACAAGGGAGGGCCACCTGATGTGTTGGTGATCTTAACAAAATTGAACTTTTGGTATTTCTATATTTACTGTGGAAATCTATCTATCTAGAATTCCTGCTAGTTTTCTATATAGGCATGAGAAAATGCTGACATTTTCTTTCCTATAGCATCCCATCCTTTCATTTGAGATGTCCAATTCAGTTCATTTTCAGCTAGAGGGTTAGGCTGACATTGTTTCAGCTTGCATTGTTTTCATTGTTTTGTGATTATCAATTTGCCTTCAGTAGTCTCTCTACTGCTTTTTTTTAAACCATAGACATCCAGGCTTCCCAAAATAAAAAATCAGCCTGCACTGTGATTGTGAACTCAGTGCTTATTAATTTGGGACCATTCAAAAATAAGAGTGGTTTCTATGTATTTGGGGAAACTCCCTAAGTAGGCATGCAAACTTGTAGATTAAAAGAACTTGAGAAACTGCTTGACTAGAACAGAATGCTAATGACAGTTTGGCTGTAGAGGGTGGTTGAGGGGGGAAATTAAAGAAAACAGAAGTCAGGTTGCTGTGCTTTTTCTTGCTAGATGAGCATTTCTGAAATTATCAGTTAAGGGTGCAATCCTGTGGCTGGCTGAGGAATGCTGGGAGTTGTCAAACTACAAAATAAATCAGTGTATTTACATTTCTGTTCTTGTTCAGGGTTCCAGTTCTCGTCAGGCCTCTTGGTGAGAGGGGGACTTTCAGGTGGAAAGAGCTAACACTCACAGCCACCCCACATCTGCTGTGCTTTCTTGTGTTAGATGAGCAGTCTGCAGCAGTATTGTGTGGGGGCGGGGTGTGGAGGAGCCTGGGGAAAGGGGGAAGTGTCCTGTTTTCTTCTTTCTAAAAGATTTTTGTATAGTGAATGGAGGGAGGTTTTTAATCTAACAACATGCATCCCCCCCCTCCCCTGACCGAATCCTGCATGATAAATCTATTGGGGTTTGAACCCACTTCCAGTTTCTGTCACCCACCCACCCCAGCTCCTGCATTTTCAACATTTTGTATGTCCTGGAATCTCACAGATCCTGTTCAGGTGGTTTTGGTTTAAAAAAATATTTTTCTTGTAACTTACAAACATACACTTCTTCTGGACAGGAATAGCTTGGCCACAGTGGTATGGGCATTAGTAACCTCAAGACTGGATTACTGCAATGCTCCCTATGTGGGGCTGCCCTTAAGGCTGCTCCAGAAGCAGGAGCTAGTGCAGATCGCAGCAGCTTGGCTGTTGTCAGGAGCTGCCTGTTTTCAGCATATAATTCCTTTGCTGAGAGAATTGCACTGGCTACCTATTGGTTACCAGGCCAGGTTTAAGGTTTTGGTACTGGTGTACAAAACCCTAAACAACTTGGGACCAGGATACCCGAGAGAGCGCCTTCTCCCTTACCAACCTGCCCCGATCACTGAGGTCATCGGAAGGCATGCTCCTGGTGGTTCCAGTTGGATCAGTGGCTCAATTGGAATCCACCAGAAGAGCCTTTAGTGTGGTGGCCCCTTCTCTGTGGAACTCTTTGCCCCTGGAATTCAGGCAGCTGTCAACACTAGGCTGCTTCTGGCACCTCCAGAAAACAACTCTGTTTTGAGAAGCCTTCCTCAACTGACTAGCCACTGTTTTTCTGGTTCCTTTGTTTTTAAATTGAACAATTTTAATTTGCTTTTTAATTTTCTTTCTTTTACTGTTTATACCAATATTCACCGCTCTGGAAACAGTGTTAGATAATAGAGCGGTATATAAGTATGAATATATATATATATATATATATATATATATAAATCTGTATTTTTGGGTGGTCCTATTGTGATTCCAAACTGATAGGCACTCAATCACCCAGAGTCACTGTAAGAGAGAACAAATGGGACCTGCAACAATATTTTTCTGTATATCCTTATCTCTAACAGGATTTCAGCCAACCTTGCCTTCTTCCAGGTTACTATAAGCTGCAAAAAGCTCGTGTAGGGTATTCCATTTTCCCCAGCGCAGTTTCCATGTTTCTTTTTTAACTCAAATCCAACATTCTGTGCTACTAAAATTTTCACATTCCATTGGGTTATTTATAAGCTTTTTATCCTACAAGGTGTTTTTATAAGTATGTGGTTGTTTATATACGTGTGTGTGTGTGTGTATTTGTACTCCGAACCTCAGGGTTCCCTTGTGCATGCAGATATCTTCCTCTTGTTTCTCAGTAGTCTCACTTTGTCTCGATTACTCTTGGCACTCACCAGCTGGGTTCGCATTTCACTTTAAGCCATAGTGGTTTATCAGCTACTGTATTCCTCACACGATCAGGCAAGTAAGCTACTTATGCATAGCTTATTTTCCCTGCCCTCGTCCCTCCTCCCTCTATAGTCCTTCCACTCGGCCAGGATGGTATCCCAGCTTCCTTTGCATTGGAAACTAAATCTCAGGATCCCTGTGCTGCCGCTGTGTCACCTGCATCACTCTGATTGGCCTGTCTCGTGCTAGGATTGTATTCTTCTGTCTCCTGTCTCTGCCAGATCCCCACCATTATCAGCATGTACCTGATTGTTAGCCACTTTTCCTCTTCCTCCTGCCCCACCCAAGCAGCAGCACCACCCTGATCTTCAAAGTATTCCTTCCCTCTACTGCTCCCATTGCTGCCACCTGCTTCCCAGCCAGTTTTAAAGGCTGTACCCTTGCCTCACCCAAAAGGGGTGAGGGCTCTAGTTCCTTCACAGTTTGCTGGAATGGGGAGAAATTTGATATGCATGTCTCCTCAAGGGGAGCCTCCAAATGCTGTACTGGATAATTGCACGACTTTCCTTTTTCATGGAAAAGTGGACAGAAACCAACTGCTTGCTACAAGTTCATTCCCTTTGCTTCCCTTCCCCTGCACCTTTTCTTTCCAGAGTGCAATCTGTTGCTAGGCAGATCTCAGAATCAGATCTGCCAGCTGGAGCAGAGCAGTTACAGAGGTTTTGACTACTCTTGCCAAGTGACTCTGCAGGTGATCATTAAACCACTCTGTGACGATACCCCACATTTCTGTCTTCCTATGTATGTCTGGGTTAGTATGTCTGGAGAGTGTGGAATATTGGACAGAGTGGGTGTGGCTGATGATGCTGGGAAAGGGAGGAGGAGGAGTATATATAGTGTGAGGGAATGTTTTAGTTTATCTTACTGTCTTGGTTGGGGGAGGGTAGTTGTGTGGAAGATAGCTGTGTGTGATCTAGTCAGGAGTATGTGTGAAGAGATTATTAGGATTTAGAATTATTAGTAAATTATTAGAAGTGTTAAGAATAGGCAGGTGTGAAATTGATTTGAAAAGAACTGTTAACAACAATAAACATTTTCTTTTATTTTTGCTACTACAAACCACGTGTCAGCTTGGCTTTGTAACCTGCTCTATAAGTTTAATAAAGAAACACATATCATTATACTCTCAGCCAACATACTCACAGGAGAACCTTATTCAAAACCCTTAACACCCTTTTCCCCTCTGCTATAAGGGAAAAGTGGTGTGTCTTTTACCCTTCCCTCAAGTATTTAAGTGGTGGTGCTTAGCCTGAGAAGGGTGTGCTCATCTAGGCCTAGTGTTTGAGGCTGTGGTGGCACATACTCTTTAAACCACTATGGAACACCAGATGACATGATAAGCCATGATGGTTTAAATAAACTTTACTACAGACCATGGCTTATCAGGATGGCTTATTTTGGCTTAATAAGCCATGCTGGTTGGGAAAACCATGCGCAGATGACACAATAGACCATAGTCGTTTATAAGCTACTGTGGCTCAGTTCAGACAACACACTAACCAATAGAGGTTTAAGTAATCAACTGTTAGTTGAATAGTCAACGGTTGGTTATTGTGTTGTCTGTCGGGCAAAAACCATCCTATGGTTGACTATTTCCCCAAAATAACCAACGGAGAAAACAATGCTCTGCAGAGTTGGCAGAGTTACACAACCGTTGGTTAGCGTGTTGTCTGTCGGGCTCAGTGGACTATGTTGCAGGGTTGGGAGGACTATCTTGGCTGGCTACAGAGTCTCCTGGCAAGAGCAACCAAAGCAGCTGTTGCCACTCGAGGCCAGCCAGCAGAACTCACAATGGCTGCTGGGATAGCACTGGGAGGAGGGCAGGTGGGGAGAGGGGCGGGTGCTGTGTCAGTCAAACGCTGAGTTGACTATTAGTCCACTCAACACCAGCCCCAACCACTCCACAGTTGTGTAGGAACATGTTGGCCTGTTTCGGACGACACGTTAATCAATGGGGGAGGGGAAAATAATAGTCCGTTGTGTTGACTATCGTGTCGTCTGAATGCTGCTTCCGTTGCCTAAAATTTCATCCGAATGCTGCCGATGAGCAACACGACAGATGATTGATCCCTCCCCTCCGTTGATTAGCATGTCGTCCGAACCCACCATTGACTATTGTGTCTTCTGAACGCAGCCTGTGAGTAGCTTTTAAAGCACCGTGGCTTAAAATGACGTGCAAACCCAGCCATCGGAGTTGCTGTTAGAATGAGTGGAATGTTCTTGTATTGTTGAAAACAAAAAAGAGTAGTGGTGCAGGGCAAGGAAAAAGAGGGAATTGATCTGTTCAAGTCCCTGGCAAGTTTATAATTAGTATACTGGAGGGGGCTGAATTAGGGTTGAGGGTTTTTTATGCCATGAGGTTAAAACCCTCCCCCCTCTCACATTATACAGAGATGTTTTACAGGGCTGGCAACTATCTAGCACTATATTTTACAGCAGGGGAAGGCCAGGAGCAGGTGGAGGAAAAGGTGTCTTTTAGAGACTCCCACTTTGCTTTGAAGCAAATCTAGCTTCCAGTAAGAAAATATAAAAATATTTCTAAAATAAAATTTGGGAGGAGTAAGGTGTCTCAGTGGGCACCAAGGAAGGTGTCTGGAGCACATTGGGAAAATCGATTTCACAATATTCTGTCTTTTAAAAGAAACGGGGAAAAGTGGGCAGGCTAATATAATAGCAGGAATTGTGGGTACGCAGTGAAGGCAACCCACTGGTTCAGATATTGCCCTTTCCCATACAGAGAATTTCCTCAGCACTGCAATAACTGGGTCCTAGTCTTATTTTATAAATGTACCTAGTCTATTTTCCAATGTCTGCCTTCTTACACCTGCTACTGTGGTAGCTCTTGACTGAATTATTTCCAGTTTATCAAAATCTTATGGATTGAGGAAGCTCAGACTTGAGCGCTTGTAAATGGTTCTGAAATTCTGTTCCAATTCAAATTAGAATAATGTCATAAAAGGATCTTGTCTGCAGGCAATTTGAGTACCATCTTGGTATTGTACCTGTTTGAATTGCTTGCTTACATCATCATTTTATCTCTAATTTTTCCCCATAGTCAGACCACAGCTTTACCATTATTGCAGTAATTGAGGATGTCTTTTTGTATGTAGTAAGAGGCCTCTAAATTGGGCTAAATATTGAAAAAAATGAGACACTTGGATGAATATATGAAATACAATATCAATATGTTATTTTTGTGTAAGTTGTTACACTCTTAAACCATGGATCACCATCATGTTTGCCCATTAGGAATATTAGCATTTTTCAAAAAGCATAACATGGCTGCTGTTGGGAGGGGTGGGCATTCACAAAATGGCTGTATGGTGGGCCTGGCTAGTCACAAAACACTTGTTTCAAAGGACAGTGAAGCTAAGACAAGTAAGTTGCTCTCCTGTTGCTCTCTGCAGTCCTTTCCACTCCAGCCCCAGTATCCCTACTTCTTACTCCTACTCCAGTGGGTCACCCCAGCCCTCGTCTCCTTGCTTTTTCTGTCACTCTGTTGGTCTCTCTCAGCCCTCCATGGTTGCTCCGCTTCCATCCCCAAACCTTGTCCCTGACCAGGCAGTGTCAATGGTGTGAGTGCCTTCCTTCTCTATCCCCCCCTCAGGCAGCTGAGAGAGCTTCAAGGTGAAGTGCTGTCCTCAAGCTGCCCACCTATCTTTACTTCATAAGCATGTCTCTGGGTCTGCGTAGTTAGTGCTCAGAGGCATTCTGGAGAATGATAGCAAGAGGCTGGAAGCCAGTGCTTCATTCTAAAGTGTTCCCAGCAGTCCAAATCTTTAAAAAAATTGCAGGTACTTTATAGGCACGGGGGGTGGGGGAGGAGTCCATAGTTCACTGTTGTGGCATTGCGAACACCCATCTTAAATGTTAAAACCGCGCTCTCGAGTTGTTCTGTATAATTTGTTTTTTAACAATTCATTTCTTAAGTTTGTCATCAGAGGCCTTTCTCCAGGTGGCTCTGCTGTCAGATGTTAGGCAGGTTGCAACCAGAAAAAGGGTCTTTTCATAATGGTGTCTTGAGTTGAGGCTTGCTTTTACTGGTTTTATTGTTACATACACACACACACACACACACACACACACACATATATATATATATATATATATATATATATAGGGCCAGTGGCTGAGAATTATGGGAGTTGCAGTCCCACTCACCTGGAGAGTGCCAGGTTTTAAATTGTAAGCCTGCGAGCAGGGAGTGTCTTTTTTGCAGATTGATTGTACACCACTCTGGGAGCCTTTTTTGGCTGAGGAGCAGAATAAAAATACTTTAAATCAATAACATAATGAGCACAGAGGACCACTGCTGCCAGCCTTTATGTTCCTGAGTGGCTCCTGTGTCTGAGAGAAGTGCATGATAGGAGAAACAGATGCAGATTTCTCCATCACTCCATGCTGAAGAACATTGCATTAGTTGCATTACTATCTGCTGTGCATTGGGGAAAAGCAAGAGAGCCCAGTTTGTGATTGTATTTGAGTTCTAAACCATGGAAGAGAGATTAGTCTTTTGCTTCCAGGAAAGCATGGAAGATAATTGCCAATGTTTTTGCATTATTATTGTACATTGCTGATGGTGTGTATGTGTTTGCATACATGTTGTGTGTGAGGTATTGGGGGCAAAGTAGGGCCCCCTCTACAGACGGCTAGCCCTGAGCCCATCAAGGCCTTGATCTGGCCCTGGGGAGGTATAGCCTTCTTACTAAGCTGGCCACTCCCTTCCTTCCCTTATGCTGTCATAGTTAAAACTATGAAGCACTTACACTGACTTAAAGATGTGATGGCATAATGATACCACAGCATCATCATGGCTATTACTTTGAGTGGATTTGGTGTAAATCTTATCCTTGTCCAGCTGGCATAACTTGTAGATAGGATTGCACTGAAGTCTATTTAGAGTAGTTTTGTAGATTGGGATAGTTTAAAAAATTAAGGTTGTAATCCGAGAATGCCAGAATGTGGACAGGGAATAAACATGTATGAACCCAGACATGGTTTTAATACAGCCCATCACCTGGCTGGTTTCTTACAGTTGCATGCATCCTTTTCTACCACTCATGTTATGGCTGTCGAGAACTGCAGCCTCTGTTAATTCATTGTTGAATTGAAAATCAGCATGGTCATTGCTTTGCACATACTTCACCCTCAATCCATGTCTGAACTGAGGTACTCTGTATTTTTAATAGGCTGAAGAATGATGGCTGCCTTCAATAAACTCAATCTGGGTGTTGCTGTTAGCAGTTTTGCTATATTTCAACTTTCCTTCCATTTGCTAAGTTCTTGGATTTCTGCACGTGTAACTTCTGGTTTTAATAACCTTGACCAAAAGAAGAAGATTGAATGGAATTCAAGGTAAAGTTTCTAAACAATGGTAAACAATAATGAATAGAGTCAGAAAATTTAGGTGAGATCCCAAGTACATTTGTTAAAAGAATGTATTTCCAAAATGCCAGTGAGTGTTCCAAGAAAATTTGTTTAGGATTTGTGTAAAAATACAGTTTTTATATATAGTAAAGCTTCCTTGGGTCTTATAAGTAAAAAGGTGATGTTGAATAATAGTTGAACCTTGGTTACTATTTTTGAAGATGTGTATGTGTGATGTAACTGTATGTGTATGCTGTGAATATGCCCCTGCTTATTCAGTGGCAGGAAAATAAACACCCAATTAATTTGGAGTGCCATCTTTCTTTAACTGGCTCTCGCTCTGTGCTTTTATCAGCAGCTTGATGCATGTAAATGTTTCCTATAATTTCAGCTCCATGCCATCTTGCTGAACATCTACTATTTATTAAAGGCACACGAATAAAGCAAAGTAGTAGTGTTATCTGTCCTAAACAACCCGACAAACATTGATTTAGTTCAAAAAATGACATTTTATATGATGCTATTTTGAATCTAGGACACTTGTAAGAAAACATTGGATTGTATTCTATTTGTTGTTGTCTCGCATGAAATAGCCACTGTGACACGTATATTATTCTTAAACATGAACACATACATACCACCTGGTCAGTGATATGCCCTGCATCTAGCTTACATTTTCCCCTTGCTGCAGATATTAATTGCATTTTGTTGCTTATCTAAAATGTTGCAGGTGTCTTGTGGGAGAAACTCTTAATCTCATAAGAAAATGTTATTTTATATAGTACTGTCAGTGCGTGTGATGCTTTACAGAGTACAAGAGGACAGTTGCAATTTATAAAATAGTTATTGCTTTGAATCCATCTTACATTTTGAAGCTTGTATTTAGTTATGAGATATATTTGTGGTTCAAATAAAAATATTGATCTGCTTTTTTAAAGAGCATCTTTCTCTTCTGAAGTGGTGCCAAATGAATGGATAGTGTAAGAAGATTTACCCACTGCCATTCAAGCATCTTATTCAATAGGACAGCATTACAATTTCTGATAAGCATTTCTTATTTGCAGCCAGGAAGTTACGGAAAGATAAAACACTGAATAAGCAGGATCTCTTAACCAACAAAAAATCCATTTTCTTTCTTTAAATTTTTGTTTACAGGCAGAGCTTTTATAGAAGAGAATCCAATGAACTAAAACCCCTGGCTCCTTTCCAAAGAACCACAGAACCTCTGATGCTTGCGCAGGGCTTCTGTGTGTACAGCTGGTTCCTTACTCACTTCAATTATGGCGTAGTTCTGGGAGACGTGATCACAGAGCTACGGCCACCATTGAGCCAGATGAAGAAACACACATTAAAACATTCGGACTGCATTAGAGTTCGTGTGTACAGATTTGATCTCTCTCTCTCTCTCTCTCTCTCTCTCTCTCTCTCTGCCTGTGTGTGTGTGTGTGTGTGATGCTTCAGTGCTAGCTATCTTCATTAAGCCGCAGACCTAAACACTATTACATCTTCTAAAGTTTGTGATTGTTGCTTTCTCCAGTAGTTGCAATTCCTGCAAAATGTACTTCAGTTAAGCACTATGAAGATTGGAATGCCAACATTAACGGCTCTTTCAGGTGAATGGTAAATGGCAGTCCCCTTTTGGTGTCATCCTGCTCATGCCTTTCGGGAGGATGTAGTTGAGTTTACTTTCACTCTCACCAGAGAAACCAGACAATGGTCTGCAATGATTGTGCTCTTTAGAAATTTATATCTGGCCAGCTCTTGGGGGCCATAGCAATGTAGTGGTAATTCAGTTCTCACATTCAACACAAACTCTTTGAAATAATATAGTGTCTTGGCATAAATTGGAGCTATCTTTTCCCCCCTAGGTATAACTTTGCAAACCATATTAACAGGCTATGTCAACTGAAGATTAATTATTTCTCTCCCTAACAGAATTTCTAGAAATATGGAATATCAGTTTCACTCTCCGCCCCACCCCCCACTCCAAATAATAGAGCCAGTACATTCCTAATGAGATTGCTTTTGCCTCTTTTTTTTAGGACAGTATCTACATTCCATGCCTCAGTCGTTGGAGCGTTTTGTTTGTATATTTTGTTATACGATGAAGCTGTTAATGCTGACCACGTTTGGTAAGACGTATCCTTGCTCATAAATCACTTTTTTCTCCACCTCTGCCATTCGTGTTTGTTCTCGTAGTCAAATATTCTCCAAGCTTTATTAAAAACATATGAAATACACCTTTAATGTTTGTAAAGCACTGTTACAGAGGCTTTCAACTTTGTATTGACTATAATGCGGAGGACTCTTAAGGTCCTGAATTCTCAGGATTGCATATTGAAACTGTCTTAACAGTGCTAAAAAACTTTAAGCATCACCACCACCTACCTAAATAAATAAAGAAATATTCAACTAGTTTTGCCACATTAAAATAATATGTGGGTGAGAATCCTATGGCATCATTGAGAGCCAGACAAGACCAATACTGTATTTTTTTTCTTAAAAGGCAGCTAATGCAGGTGGCTGAGGCACAGTATGCTCTGCTGATTTAAGCCCTATATGAAATCATGAGTTTCATCCCTTTTTCAGAACCTGTGTCTGAAGCTACCTCACTCCCCAAAACGTTCTGTCAAGATTATATGAAACCTTGTAAAACAAGGGTGGTTTCTCTTAGAAAATGAATGTTGCTATTAATCTTGCTATGGATTTTTACTGAAAGTGCTACAAAGGAAATGTGACTTGTAGCTATTTGAAGCAGCTCAATTGATTTTATGCATCTTGTTCACCCTACCTGTTCAATTCCACCTGGAGAGTGTTATGAAGTGTTAGCTTTTTCTCTTTTTTTACACAAACAGGAAAAAAAAAGACCATGCAGTCTTTTTATTGTTAAGAAAGAGGCTTACTGAATGCCCTGATACGTTAGAAAACTTAAAAGGAAAACTATTTTCTTTTGTTCGCATGGGAAGGATTCTTTGCATGAGTTCTGAAATAATTTTAACCTGCGGCTAGCTGAGCATCTGATGGAATAAGAAGGTTAAAAAGCCACAAATCCCTTTCTCAGCATGATGCCCTTGTCTAATGCAGTGAAAGCATAGCTGATTCTTTCTCTCCCCCCCCCCCCCCACTATGTTTTTAATACAAGATTAACAAATAAAATGCAAGGTTCTGCTTCAGTTGCTGGCAATTATGTTTAATTAAGGGACTTCACATTCATTGTGAAGCTTCACATTTTTGTCAATGACTGAAAGTGGTGCATTTTGAGGCATATTAATGTAATAATCATTTCCCTGTAGTATTCATATTTTAAGTTTTTTTTAGCATATCTTGGTTTGGGAAGTTGGCAGTATAAGGCTTTGCAAGCTACGTCCATGCTGGCTGGGGAGAAACTGGGAGTTGTAGGATTTTTTTTTTGTCTAAACATGTCTACTGACTCTTAGACCAGAACCTGTTTGCATTTCTTGTGAGAAAGAACATCAGAAGGTTGAAAACAATATTTTGTTGGTTTTCATAATAGACCAATTTTTCACATTTTTTTTTACTATCAATGCAAACTATATTAGGGGTTAATAGACTGCCATAGATTTACAAAACCCCATTAGAAAGTTGAATTTTAAAAATATTTTTTTCCCAATTAGAACCTTCCTTGTGATCCAGCAAAACTGGCTTTTTTTTTTAACATAGATTTCATATTGAGCAATGCTTTCTAATTCTGTTTTTGGGATTATTTGACCCCACTTGCAAGATTGTTCCATAATGTTTCATGCCATATGAGAATGTTACAATTGATGAACGATTAGTGGCTTTCAGTGGTAGAAACCCAATTACCCTGTATATTCCATGGAAACTCCATTGTATGCCATAAAATTCTGGCTGTGTTGTGATTCCAAAACATGATAACGTTTATGATGGTGATATATATCACCATCATAAACGTATATGACCATCATAAACGTTATCATGTTTTGGGATCACAACACAGCCAGAATTTTATGACATACAATGGGAATTTCCATGGAATATAAAATCAAACCAGAAACCCTCCCAGACCTCCTTGCTCACAAATTCAGACATGTGATCAGCAGCTTTTGGGGTTTTCAAAACGATCTAACACTTGTTAGTCTATTATGGATTGATTTTAATTGACTGGTTTAATCAAAGCACATAGGTAGGATTTAATATATTAACAAATGTGAAGCCTAATGCTCTATCAGACTTCACATGTGCATATGTTGTCCCTGTTGGGAACAGCTTTGCTAGGGATATTTGCACAAACGTATGATATATCCCTAAAGGGAAAAATATTCCATGTTCAAGAGTTCCAGTGGATGAGATGGGTTATCTACATCCATTTCAATTTGTCTTCAGGCTTGGTTATGGGATAGAGGCTGCTTTTTAGTCACCTTGCTAGATGATTATGCTGAGAACTGGACAGAGGGACTGTGTTGCTTTTGGTTCTGCTGACCTCTCAGCGGCTTTCAATAGCATTGACCATTGTGTCATTCTGGGATGTCTACTGGAGATGGGACTGGGAGGTTCTGTTATATGGTGACACTGATCCTTTTTGGAGAGTCAGTTTCAGAAGGTGTTGCTGGTGTCACTCAGGATTTCATTTTATCCCCTGCGCTATTTAATATATACATGAAACCACGGGGAGAGATTGTCCAGAGTTTGGGGTTTTGGTGCTACAAGTATGCTGATGACACCCAGCTCTATGTCTTCTTTCTATCTTACTCCAAGAAAGCTGTTCTAGTTCTAAATCAGTGTCTGATGTTGGTAATGGACTGGATGAGGGCAAACAATTAAACTTTAATCCATGCAGTACAGAGGTGTTACTGGTTAGTCAAAAAGCAGATTAGGAAATAAGGACTCAAGCTGTGCTGGATGAATTAAATTCTACCTGAAGACAGTCTGTGGTCAAGAATGCATTTGTGCAGCTGAGGCTAGTGTGCCAACTGCAGCCATTCCCAGAAATGTCTGAGTTGGCCATGGTCACGCATGCCTTAGTTACATCCCGTTTTATTTATCGGGTTCAATGTGGGGCTGCCTTTGAAAACCGTTTGGGGATTCCATCTGGTCCAGAGTGCTGTGACCTGACTTTTGACAGGGGCTGGTTACAAGGAACACATGATTTCTTTGTTACAACAGCTTCACTGGCTGCTAGTCTGTTTCTGGGCACAATTCAAAGAGCTGGTTATGACTTGGGACCAGGCTACCTGAAACACTGCTTTTCCCCATACCTGGTCTTTAAGATCTTTGGGAGAGGCCCTTCTTTTGGTACCACCGCCTTCAAAGGCATGTTTAGTGGCAATGAGAAAGAGGGTCTTTTGGTATCTACTCCCAGGCTGTGGAACTACCTGCCGAGAGTGACTAGGTTGGCTCCCTCTCTGCTGTCCTTTTGCTGGCAGGCAAAGACATTTTTATTCAAGCATGTGAGTGAGTCTGTTGGGTGAAGTGCTGTTTTTATTCTGTTGTTGTGTTTTTAATTGTGTTTTTAATTGTGTTTTAATGTATTTGTTTCATTATTGTTCCAGTGAAGTGTTATCTATCTATAATTGTAAGCTGCCTTGAGTATCATTTTCTTGGTAGAAAGGTGGGATACAAATAAAATACATAAATACATACATAATATACATTCCAATTTATGTCTGAAGCTACTGGATTTTAAGTATAGGGTTGCGTTTCCCTCCTGTGTCTTAGACAAGTGTTGAAATTTTCAGAAGCACCTGCTCTTCAGATGCTTCTGCATTCACCACTACAAAACCTTGCTCACCTT